>CM057810.1:56362661-57645161 GCA_030067965.1 Latrodectus elegans | reverse complement strand
CATTTAGTGGTATACCAGTTTGCTGTTACTGTCTTCTGTCCTTCCAACTTAATGGCTTTGCCCAATCTCGTACTTCTGAAGAAAACGGCATACATCACTTTTTTCAGTGTGCGTTGTTTTTCCGCCATTGTCGGATTGGGATTATTTTCAAAGACCCATACTTTGCTTTCTTGACGTGTAGGAACGTCAAAAAACGGTATGTACGTTTCATCACCTGTTACAATTTAAGAAATGATGCGGTGGTCACCATCATTTAGCAATTTAAGATAATAATAAAAAACCTAAATTTAGTTATGAAATATTAAGGCATTTAAAAAAAGTAAATTTATTTCTACTATCCTTTAAAAATTCTAAGGAAAAATGCTGATTTTAAAAATAATTAAAACAAAAGTGTACTATATTGCCCCCGATGGGGTATGAGCTAGGGTACTAAATTCCTCAGCAATTTTTCGATCTATCTCAGGCAATAAAAATTCAAATTGTCAAGAAAACATTAAAATCTGCTAAAAATTTCATCAAATTTGAAAATCTGCTATAATAAATATACGGGATCAGTGTTGTGTGTGTAACTAAATTTTATACTAGATTCTTTAACTGTGCATGCGCATCACGACTTATGCAACATAAAGAAGTTTTGATTACTCATATTTTCATTGATACCTATAAGTGGTCTGCCAACCGACTATTTCCTTTTATATATAAAAATATAGTGATACATTCTTAATCAACTGAATTCAGTTTTTCGAATTTTTTAGATTATAGATATAATAATGATTTTCTTAGATCTAATATAAATCTTAAATTTATTCCACAATTTTCAATAGCTATCATATTACTTAATATTTCTTTTTATGCAAAAAATTGCATTTTTCATGTATAAAAATATTTTTGTCGTTAATTCATTAGTAACATTTTTCAAGCTGATTCATTAATAATGTCTTTGTCATGAAATTAAAGCTATTCTAATAAAAGAGATAACGCCGCATTAGCTTCCTGATTTGAGACAATAATTCAAGAATTTATTACATTACGATGAAGAATGTTTTTTATAAAAATTCTAAATTGTCTTTATAGTGTTAAAGGGAAAAAAAAGGTAGTATTGTACTGAGTAAAAACTCCATTGAAAGAATTGCATTATATTCAAAACTAAGTTGAATACGAGGTTCAAATTTATGAGCCCGTGCCATTGTCAGAGCTCACTTTCTGTCTCTTGCATAGTCACCGCAACAATGAAGCAACTCCACACCATGCATTGTAAACAATTGTAACTAAACGCTAGACTTTCGTATTTCGCGACATTCATCTTATTTTTTCTCCGGCGTCAACAAAAATTTTAAGCGAGTCACTGGGATCAACAAACTAAACTGTTGCCAAAAGACGATCTTAAATAATTTCCCAGCCTAGGTAACGATGCTCGATTTGAAGACGGGTGCCATGTTCAGCTTTTGGAAGGCATCCAAAAACGCGAAGACCTTCAAGCCGGCGGCATCTAAAAATTTTGCTTTATTCCCTTTGCAGTTTAACAGCCTTTTCCCACATTTTAACGATATTTTATTTATTACTCCTTGTTTAGAGCCCTTCAGCTTTTATTAGTCCTCGCATCGTTCGTGTGGCTAAAGGATTGGGGCCCGTCGTAATCAATTTGTAACTTTTCTTCGGGACAGATAATTTTTACAGCCATTATTTCTCAAGGAAATAACTAAGGGACATGAAATTTTGATAGTGGCTAGATGGATGAGTAGATACCGTCTTTGAGGAAATGACGTCGTTTTTAAGCGGCAAAATAATGAAACATATTTTATCGTGCATTAAAAGACACAAAAACAAAATACAGCGGGGTTTCACATAAACATCCAGAGACGTGATATTTATTGAATTACCAATGGCGCGAAAATTTATGTATAATCATAAACACAAGTTAGGACAGAAAAGATTGTTAGTTACTGATTTTTTTTTTTTTTTTTTTTAGAATTTTTTTAGTTTACGTATTTTAACAATGAAATATAAAATTTTTAATTCAATTATCAAGCACAAATTATGATTTATTGAGCATCAATTTGTTATCTCAATAAAAATTCTAAAAAATCTTTGAAAGGTAAAAAAAAAAAAAAAATTACAGGAACAGTGAATTTGATTTATTGGAAAAACTAAATGTGACTATTTTATGGTCTCATTAAATATTTGCATGTCTAACCTTAATTTTGAAATTCTATGTTAAAGTAATTTATTCTTATTTTATTGAAGCACATTAAATTCCATGATAACGAGAAGTTGTAATGTATTTTAAGTAAAATAATTCTAAGCAGTTGGTTCTTACCAATAAGTGTTACTGAACTGGAATTTAGAAGTTGTCTGTTAATGCTATATTTTTTAAATAATGTGTTGATTTTAGTTGTTAAAATCTGATATCGTTCCCAAATATCAACTCTGTTAATTACAGAGAGTATTTAACAAATAGAATCAAACATATCGATATTAAGTTAAAATTCAGATATTATATATTTAGAACTTATGTAAGAATAAATTTTTGCTTTATTATTCATTGATTTCTTTATTTTTATAATAAAAGTCAAAAGTAATGCACAATTCCCCCATTAACTGACAAAATACGTATAATGGGTATGCTTGGAATACAATTTAAAATAAATCGTGGCACTATTTTCCTTTTCCACTATCACAAATCCTACTATTACGAATTTAAACTCTCTCATAAAAAAATACACCCTTATTTTTCAACTCTAATATTAAAAACAATTAAACTATATAACCTATAAAAAAATCTTTTAATTACTTTTTTAAACAATAAAATTTTTTGTAAAAGTAAAACATTTAATGAGTTTTACTTTCGCTATAAATTTTAAACTGAAATTTTGCATTTTTTATATTAAGAAAAAGAGATCTTTTGGTAAAATAATTGCAGTAATTAAGACAGAAGAAAAAAATCTAAGAGAATTAATAAAACATTAATAATATTTATGAGGGCTTTTGTAATTTTTATGAGTCCTAAAAGGATTGTAATTTGAAGCGCTTTCTTCTACTTACGTGACTTGCAGTTATTTATATTTTACCCGTATTGCAGTAGAAAGGTATAACAGTTCTTTTCTAGTTAACTTTTGCAGAATATGTCTCTTTGCTTCTTAGAAAAACCGTTCTAAACTTTTATTTAAAAAAAAGTCTTACTAGTCTTAAACTAATATTTTCTAGATATCATTTTACCACGTAATATCTATTGTACTTCTTAAGTTTCTTTCAAATTGTACAGTTCTTTCAAATTTTAAACAAAATTGCTGCTTTTTTAACAAATATATATATATACAATTATATTTTTAATTAAAACTGTCATATTATCTGCAAAATGCTATATTTATCCCTAGCAAAAATTATAGTTTTCAAATATTTATGATTATAAACAGCAAAATATTGTTTGTTTAGCCAACTTTAAAGGACTATATGTATTTTATTTTAGGAAAAAAATAGAAAATTCTTATATATTCTAAAATATAATCTTTTAATTATTGCACAAAATAAAAATTAATGATAAAATATGTTACATTTTTAAAAGTTCAAAACTATATTTTTTTTATCAAAATCTAAGCAATTTCCATTTTTACCATGCTTAAACGATACCTAGTAATTCAACGTTGCAATTCATGCATGCATACAAAATTGAAAACAATTATTAATATAAAAAATTGTGTTTGATATTACAAATGAATCTGTTAATAATTATTCTAGTTGTAAAAGAGAAACTCTGAAAAATAAGTAATAAATATTAAACTGGAAATCATTAAAAAGTTTAAAATAAGTATTTATTCTAATGAGATTTTCGTGAAGAGAAAATGTCTAGAGTTAATGTTGTATTTACTTACAGTTTAAATTTATATTAAATTACAACACAAACGAAACAAAACAAATTATTAATTAAAATAACATAATTAAAAATTTAATCATAAAATGAAAAACTATAAATAACATAGTTTGAAGCAAAACACATAATAATTTCGTTCAAAATTTAAAATTTTATTAACTAGTCTCAATATTTAAAAATTTAATAAATATCTTCGTTTTTTTTCTCTGAATTAACTTCCATGCGTTCACTTGGGTTTTTTTCAAGGAAAAATCTGCAAAAGAAAGCATTATTTCAATACATAAATTAATTTTTAAGTTCAGATAAATTTAATTGCTAGTTTTACGTGAATGTCAAAAGCGAATAAATTTAGTCATGGCTAAAATAACTTTTATTTATAATTTAAAATTTTTTACCGAAATGTTTGGTTGTACGGAAGTTTAAATAAAATTTTGTAATTTATAAATTTATGTCAATTAAATTATTCATTTATACATCAGGAAATGTAAAACACAATAAAGAATAGAAAATGTTACGGAGAGACTAATTTCGTAATACATTCAGGTGGTTTTATAATATTAATTTTCCATTTTGATAGTCAAATGTAGCTCTAGAAAAATAGTTCTGTTCTAAAAGATATCAGTTAAGAAAAAATTCTGATATTAAATAATTTATTTTTATATTGTTGCTAAATTATTAATTAACATCATATATTGTAAAAATAATTTCTGATTTATGAATGCAGTATTTATTTCTTTAATCAAAAGAAAATATTCAGAAATCGTGGAATCAATGTACTCAGTTGCTTCTAGTGATTGATTTTTCTTTTTTAATTATTGAAAAATATTTTAAAAACTGTAATATTTTGATGAAAACTGTTCTCAAGCAATGTAAATGAAAGATATGGAATTTCCATTTATTTTCTTCTATAATTAAGAAGATATCATCATTATTTTAAATGTTAGTTTTTTTTTTTTACAGTACCAAAATAATTTCTTTTGGCAATATAAACGAGTAAATTTTTAAAAAAAATTTGAAAACTTGTCTTCATCTAGGCTTCAGAATAAGAAACTATGAAGATATTGTTTTTCTTCACCCGAAATGCACTCATATTGGGTTGTATCCAATAAACAGTTATATATAATCGTTTTTACCAAATAATAGAAAGATTTAAATACATGTTAATTTTTAGAGAATAATTTAAAATTTAATTTAAAAATTATTTTTTAAAAAATTTAAAATTTAATTTTAATGAGAAGATTATCAAGATAAAGACATAAAAAGAAAGACAACGAAATTCATCAATATATTTATAAAATATGAGCTTAAGAAACTATTTAAAGGTTGAATTGATATTACTACAAAACTTTTTGTAATTATACCTATGACTGAAGATAAATAAAGATATTTCTATTATGTTTTATTGGTTATTAAGACTGTCTGAATAGAAATTACCCTCTTTTGATTAAATTATGTTCCCCATAATAATATATTCATTGATATTATTTTTATTAACCCAATCAAGGAATCAGAGTAGTAAACAAACAGTTTTATTGGGCAAAAAAGGAAAAATGTGAATTCAATTGTGATTCTCCTCACAAGTGAATAGTAAAATATTGAAGATAGAACACATAGAAGAAGCATATATTTAAAATTTAGTTCTAAACCTATTGAAAATATGATTTTGAATGTTGATTTATAAAAAATTATACATGCAGAAACTAGAATCTACATTTGTCTTGTATTTATAGAATATTTTTAAATATATGCGTGATATAAATTTTACTATTATTTAATTATATTATATATTTATACATAATTTAAATATAATCGACAAGTAATTGAACGAATATATTTCTACTACAACTGTTAAATAATTCTAGAGCAACAAAAATCAAAGATAATGCAAATACATTAGACCACTTTAAATGTTTACAGTTTTGAACTCATTGAATATAACGTTAAATACTGAGAATAAATTTGTATCCTTTCAAAGAAGGGTGATTGCTTTCTTTCATTGTATACTTTCTCATTGAAAATTGATTGGTTAAATAATTAACACATATATTTGATTAGATATAGTTTTGAACATTCAACGTCATTTTTAGTGTTCATACTTGATATGAATTGGATAAAAATACAATATAAGCTTTAATTCGATGGTGTGTTTACAAAATTCAACTTGGGCCGCTGTAGTCTCGTTGACAAGGAAGACGTCCTCTCTGTCGGAGTTCAAATTCTTGCTCAACTGAAGATTCGTCGTGTTCTCTAATGGCACTTCAGGTACGTTAAATATGTGGTGGTCGCAATGACCTCCAAGTGAAATGATACTTATAAAATAGCAGATCAGAAGTTCTTCTACTTGATCCCTATTTCTAAATTACGAAGACTCCCATCCGGTTGTTTCAGTAACCGGTAGAGACCAATGCGAGACACTAGGAACATGGAATTATTCTGGCTCAACGAGAATCAACGTATCGGTAGAGCCCAACACAGTGAAGCATAATGTTGCAACAACACCAACAATCAATATATAATAATATTTATTCTTTAAGATATATTCAAATGACCATTGAGTTCTAATTAAATATCAAAACATTTTTATCTAAAAAATATAATTGCCTTCAAAATTTTAGTTATTAATGAAATAATTTTAATTCATAATGCACATTTCCAGTAAATATACAAAACAATGCAATGTCAAATTTATCTTTTAACATACTGTAATAACTTACAAAATATGAATTTCACGAGAAACAAATTCAATGAAAAGTATTCTTACTGGTGATAATTTTAATTTCTTTTCACATTTTGAGAGTAATAGTAATTTATTTTCCTAAAGCAAGTTTTTATCTAAAAATATATTTCTAACATATGTTTCCACCAAACTGAAAATCATAAAGATATTAAACTCATATCTTAAACAAAAGATAGCATGAACAGACTGAAATACTAAAGCATGGTGATTGGTAGTGATAAAAAAGTTTCGAACATTATTTGATACCATCGTTCAGAGAGTTCATTTATCATATTCGTTATGATTATGCTTTTCAGACGTCGAGACTTGCAGACAAAAACCCGGTGTTCCAGCGGGTTTACTTCACTTTTCTAAAAAAAATTCAATTTTATTTTATAGATGATCATAAAAGGTTAAAGATAATTAACTGGGAAGTATTATTTAGAAACATTTGTCACTTATTTCTGTACTGTGTGTGTATAAAAAGTTAAAAACCTTAGAAAAGTGATAATCTGCTAATAAATAATATTGCTATTTTGTCCTCCTCTCTTCCCAATCGAGGCCATGTGTGATTGAAAAGAAGTATTTGTAGTGAAATTGGGTACGGAGAAAGCAAGGTGAAATTACCAAAGATAGGATTGTTTGAAGAGTAGAAAATGACCCAGGCTGTTTAGTCACTTCAATCTCATGGCAGCTCCCAGTTTGATCAAGATTGTTGAGTATGACCTGAGGCATCAGGTCATTCTCAACTAACAGAGTACTCAACTAACAGAGAGTACTCAACTAACAGAGAGTACTCAACTAACAGAGAGTACTCAACTAGCAGAGAAGAGAAACTACTAGATGAGAGCATTTTCTTTGATGAACAATGCATAGATTAATAGTAAAAATTTGAAGAAGAAATCTAAGCTGTTAACGAATTAGCTTGTAAAGATTTTTACTACAAGATTTAAACCCCCCAAAAAAGACTTTCTAAAACAAATCCTATCCAATGATATATAATACATGTTAATATTGCTCAAACTTTTATTCCTCGTTGTATCTTCTTATTTAAGTAACTCTTAAATATTTAAATATTCGAAATAAAGTGTTTAAATTATTATGCTTAGATAATTTCTAAGCATAATATTTGTCATATTAGTAATATTTAATCTGTAACACTAAGGAAGGATAGGATTCCGTGCCCCAGTTGAACATTTCAGAAATCTGTCAAGGCTAGTTATAATGAACAGTCTTTAAAATTTATCACTTAACTATGCACCATTCTAAACTTTCAGAAAACTACAATAATACGAATGTTTGATAATTCTAAGTATCCACAAAGAATATTTCATCTTTTAAAGAAATTTTTCTTTCCCAGGTAACTTCCAAAAGGGGGGTTTTGGCATTACAGTAATGACTATTGTTAAATTACAATCAAAAATAAATTTTGCCGAAGAATGGAAAATATTTCTTTTCAATACTCTTTAATGAATATCATCCAAATTGAGAAAAGGTGTTTGATTTTTTCAATCCAATTGAAAATAAAGCAAATACTTTTCTCAATAATATGAATGATATTGCCTCTTAGGGTAGAGGATATTGAAAACGAAGCAAATAAATATGATCAGGCATCACGGACTATTTTATCAATAAAAGAGTAAAGAAAATTGAGTGCATGTAGCGTCCTTTCCTGAAAATAATTTATAAAATTATCAGTGGAAAACAAAATAAACATTTAAATTTGTGTCACACGAAGTGTAACCTCCTTAAAGTTGATTGTTAATCGAAATCACATGAAATTAATTAAACTTAATAGATAAACAAATATTAAAATAATATATTAAAATAATAATAAAAATGCTATCAGCTTATATTTCACAATGAAATTAGACATACAAAACATTTAGCAATTTTAAGTACAAGCAAGCACTTAAATTAAATATAAGATGTAAGAAATCAATCAATCAATATTATCAACTTTCAGTAATATTATCAACCGATTAAAATTTGTTTGACTGTTCAATTTTCAAATTGCATTTGGCGATATATTTGTAAAGGCATGATAATTATAGTGGTTAATATCTTTTACTTAATAAGTGTAATCTAAATGGTTTTTTTTTAAATTGACGACGAGAGACATAATTATAATATAGAACTTCCCTGGGATCTAAACCCACAGGGAAGTTCTGTATTATGATGATGTTGTTTAATAAATAATCTAATACATAAGGTTCAATTTTCTTTTACTTAATATGAATATATTTTAGAATTTAACATATTGTTTACATAATAGAAAGAAATTAAATATGAAAAACGTGAAATAGTTAATCAACAAATCTATGAATTACTTACATTACAAATTGGAGATAACAACTACAGTAATGAAAAATACATATACCAATATAAATTTAAGACTAAGAAATTGCAAACTATTGTAAAATAAAATTTTATACTAAAATTTGTGTGCAAAATTGAAATAAATTAACTAACCCCTGCAGACGGTAGCCTGTTCGTTTGACATAGAAATAAAAATGTTCTATAAAAACATCAGAAATGGAGAAAACGGTTTTTGAAAATATTTCCTATTCTTAACTTGGCTGCGGAAAAAAAAATTGGCGAGTAAAGTCTAGTTCTAGAACCACCATTGAGAGAGAATAGCCTACCGGAAATAAAATTCACAATTATCGAAGATGAAAAAACATTAAAAATCTTTTTTTCTAACAAATATATTGAGATATAACTGCAAAAATAACAGTTAATTTTTACACATAACTTCCAGGCTAAATTATTTTTCCTCAGTAAAATATTATTAATTGAATAACTGATTGGTGCATATCTTTTGTCCTTTCACCCAAATTTATCTAAATCGAGCTTTGAAAACACCAAAAAAATCTAATTTAAAATTTTGTGTTGAAAAATACGTAAAATTCCTACTTGAGAGTATGTGAATTGAGAATGGCTGCACGAGTTGTCACGAAACTTATATCAAGATATTCATCTCTGATTAATTTTAAATGAAAGACTATTAAAGTTAACATTATTTGCTAATTTTTTATTCTTGTTGAAAAGAATTGTTATCTCATTACTGTGAATGTGTTTACGCTTTTCTCACTACGCCGGCGATAGGAGATGCATTGGAACTGGAGTGAAAAGAATCTTAATATTTCATAACTTCATAACTACGGAACTTGAATAAGTTTTAGCCGATCTGTATACGGGAAACCTCATTGTGAAAGGTGTTTTTGTAGATGATACAAAAACACCTTTTTTCAAAAAGTAAATAATAAATATCTTTAAGAAATAACACAAGAAATTAGTGTTATTTTTCTAAATTACAGTGTAGACAGATAATTTTTTTTCCGTTGAAAATAAAAACTAAGACTAGCGAAAGCTAGCTGGCTAGTTACGCGAGTTAATTTATATTTTTAAAAGCATCTTTTATAATTTAAAAACATCAATTCAAAATATTTTTATTGAAAATAATTGTAATCATTACTATTTCATTTTAAATCATTTTAAATATGCCTTTCAAACTAGCTTCATACTTTTATCTGATACCCGAAAAAAAAGGAACCTCGACCCTTTTACTTCTTTATTGTAGTAATCTAGCTTATTAAAAGTAGCTGTCTAGTGTTCAGAGTGCCTGACTGTGGATAGGGAGGTCCTGGGTTCGAATCTTGGTTCGGGCATGTATGTACTTTCTCTCTCTATCTATCCTGTCTTTTTCCTTTCTGTGTATGAATGAGATGTGATTGGTTGCCTGCCCTATAAACGGGTCCCTATGGCATGTGTGTACTGAAGCAGTCAGACTCCACACCAAATATGGTTCAGTATGGAAAAGTGGAACAGAGCACCCTATGTTTTCACCCTAACTGGCACAAGACAAAAAAAAACTAGCTAAATTGCATTAATGGATTATCGAAATAAAATTAATTCCTTGTCTTCAAAGTAGCTATATTAGATAAAAATACTAATTAGATATTCACCATAGGTGAAAAGATAATTACATTTACTTTTAATCGCTTTCTTTAAATTTACTTGTGTGTGTATATTTTAAATGTGTATCCATATTGTTAATTGTATCTGTATAAGTTATAGCTTATTATAGCGTGATAAAAATAAAAAATACAACATCTTTTAAATATTATTAGAAATATATTTCTAGACAAAGATGATTTAGCTGAGATTCAACAACTCAGATAGATTGTGGATATCTATCTTTTAAACGAGTGAAACTTTTTTCACAAAGGGAATTTGATATGTTAGGATTAATGTAACAAACTTAATTAAAAATAACTCCAAAGAAACTGTTGGAAATTCTGTATAAAAAGTTACATCTTAATGTTGAGATGACTTTGTGCACAAAAGACAGATATTAGAGTCAAACACTCATATCCAATATTTCTTATTAAAATCTATATATAATATAATCCTATTTGTTTAACATTGCCAATATTTGTTTAACAGAGGCACCATAAAAAACGGAGCAGATTATAAGTTATGATGTAATTTGACATAAGTTCATAATTTAATCACTACCCTCTTGTAATAATTTAAATTCCAAATATGAAAAATTGTATAATCCTTACAAATTATTAAAAAAATATTTATGTGCAAAATTAAATCACAGTTTAATGTTTTTCTCTCCTGACTAATAAAATAAAGAAACTAAATACAGTCTCTTCCTTAACTTTAATTGTCATACAATGATTAATTTTCAATTCACATGGGTGATTTAAAATGATTTGGTAGCAAGTGATTAGCTCATTACAAAGCACACAAAAACATATTCATTCATTTATTCAGTTTTCTAAGCATGAGAAGTTTTGGTACTAATCAATAAAGCTAGACCATCAAATTCGCAGTGTTTAGTTTATCGTTATAAATTTGTATGATCTTATTGTAAAAACAATGGCATCAAATTTATTAACAAGCTCAAACTTATAAATTGTGATACATTTATAAAATTTCATTTTAAGAATAACCTGTTGTTAGAGGATGGTATTCCTTACGGTAATGCATGGTGTATAAGCTTGAGGTAAAATTGATTAAGAGTTGCCATCATTTCTATCGAAACGATTTTAATAAAGTAAAGTGTTGTGAAAAGAAATTACAATTGAGTTACTTTTTTTCTATTAGTCCACTTTTGATTTACTTAAGTATAATGTATATTTTAACTGTAATTTAATATAATAACTTATAGCCTTTTTGTTCAAATACAGAGGTGTGCATTAGAGATTATTCGCTCAATTATTATGATGCATTAAAGTGTATTTAGTGTTATCAATAAAAATTTGCTGCTTTTTGTTCTAAGCTAAGCACAAAACATACCATGTATCGTTTTAAAAATATTACTGCAAAACAATTTGAAAATATATTTCATGTTTTAAGAGGTCTACATTAAGGTACCCGTACACGTTAAAAACGTCAATTTTGACTAAAAATGATAAATTTATTTTATTCTTTCGTTAAATAAGGAATTTAAATAGCTTTCTAAAACAGGTTTGTTTTTTGGCTCTATGTTAATTAGATTCCGAGATATAAAGGATTTCGTAAAGATTAGGGAACCAAAAGTGGACATATTTAAAGGATCAGAAGTGGCATTTAAAGGGCCAGAATGATATTAAAAATTAGTTTAAACAGTGTTTAATTTTGAAATATAAATTTCGTAAGCTTTTAAAATATACATAAAATAATTACTGTTCCGGAAATCAATCAGAAAATCAAATAAAAAATTAATCAGCAAATATGAGAATTTCTTATAAAGACACAACACTTTAATTTTTAAATGCGATTTTCTCAGAACTGGCTTTTACCTATAATTTGCACGCTTCAAAAATGATAACTCAAAATATTTTTATAATATCACTATAGAATTTCACGAGCGTGATCTGTGTATTGTTTTCTATAGAATTTACTAAAAGAGTTTTAATCACTAATATATTTCCCAAATTATGGCCTTTTATTCGAATAATGGCCTAGAAATTTTGGCTAAAATTTTAGTATAAATATTCAACTGGCCATAATTTTTTTATTTTTTTAACAAAAACTTAAAATTTTAGTACATGCTCCAGATAACAGCATATAGATTATTTGGTATTAATTTTTTTGAAATATGTTTAATAGTTTTTGATGTAGCATTTTTTTAAATGCTTAAAATTGTATACGTATTTAACATTTCTGAAGAATAATATTGGAATATATCAAATTTTAGTAGCTAAATATTAATGTTTTTTAAAGTGAAATAAGAAAAAATAGTTACAATGTATATATGCAGTGTATTTAAAAAAAGTGCTCTGAACGTGTTCGGGTACCTTAAAGGAAATTATCTTGACCATTACATAGCAAAGTATAAAGTAAGTTATTTTAGATTCCAAAGTTTTCTTTGGAATATTTGTTCAAATAACTTGGTAAAAGAACACTTTTACAGTTTCAAGTTTTTCAACTTTCCATTACCTGGATTCAGAAATATTTCTACCTGAAATGCGCACAGTTAATGCATGCTCTTTTAAAATTTATATTATGTACATCATGTTTACTTCTTTCTAAAACATCTAGTATTATTTGAAAAAGTTTTTGTTATTGTTAATAATTTCGAACAAATATACTCTGGAAAAATAACACAAAGAAGTAGATTGAACATGACAAAAGTATATGATGTTTCCGAACATTTTTGATGAAATTTTTTTGAAGTGGTAATAATTCATATAGTATTGAAACTGGTATTTTCTTTTTTTTTTATCTTTCACATGTATGTCTACAATGAATCTAATTTAAGTTTTGGCGGCTATATATCACAGAATTTGACTACTTTATTTTAATTGTTGGATCTTTTCTCGGAAGATTATCGTATATAACTATAGTAAAGAAAAAAAAGAAATCGAATATAAAATCAAATATTAAAAGGAAAATTGCACATAAATTTCTCTCTGTGTATAACAGCTAAATCTTCGTGCTTACTCATTCATTTCTAAGTCGAGAAATTATAAAAACATGAAATTTGTACATATTTACATTCTGACCCTAGGGAATGCTCGAAGAACGCATAAACATAAAGTTATCTTTAAATATCTGATGGAACTATAGTCAAAATAAAATACCTTTTAACAAAAAAAGTATCAAACAAAATTCAATATTAAGGTAAGAAGTAATTTATAACAAAAATACTTCCTAAGTTTGTGTTATTGAATACGTTCTGATGAAAAATATGAATTAAAATGGTATCAATCTTTTATGTAAAATTTGATTTTAAGTTAGGGTAGATTTTTTAAGGTGAGTTCTGGCGCTTTTTAAGTATTAAATTTTATATACATTATATTCCCCATTAATGCAGTAGCCGAGTAGCTTGCTGACGAACGTTTAGCTCTCTGGACTAGTGCAACAGTTTGTAGTTTCGCATTTCACTTAGATTTGAATATTTTTAGTGGTTTGGAATCTACTTAAAGTTCCGATCTAACGTAAATTTTATGCAGAAGACATGACCACAAAATGTTAAACTAAATTCTTCATTCAGTAACGTGAAAGAGATAACAGTGTTTATACATTTAAATACATTACATGAAAAATTCAAAATGTTCACTCTTTGTTATTGTTTTACTTATGATATTTGGACAAAACAAGCTTGCTATGCCGTTGGCTATGCAATTTAAGTCAGTAAGGGTGTCTTTCGCTTAACTAAAGCACAACGAAGAACCAACCACTAGTCCAGAAATTACGACTTTGCTTTAGGTACTCTTCCGATAGATGGCACCACCAGAGGATCCATTCTCCCAAATTGACATTGACATTGATCTGGAGGAATAAGAAATTTTCTCCAGATCATTACACCCATAGTAACTGCTCAACGACCAACCACAGGATATTCAATTGCATAGATTTAAAAAGCAGGTATATCGCATGTACTTGGTGTATCTTTGGCGGCATTGGAAATTGAACCCCGCCCTTCCTGACGCAAAGTCGATGTCCTAGCCACTTGTTTTAGGAAAACCATTTGTAAACTACGCAATCAATGTTATTTGTATATAAAATTCCCGCGGGTATATGCAAAACTTTTAATAATTTATGCATTTCTAAATGGAAAGGCAAATTTAGGAAATTTTTAAAAAATTATGAAATACACATCTATATATTTCGTTGCATCAAACTAGGGAAAAATATAAATGTATACATTGAAAAATATAAATATACATAAATATAAGTATTTCTAATTTTTCTAAGTTTTCTCTTGTGAAAGGAAATCTTTAAAAAATTAGATTAAATGCCTGATTTTCTTAAATACGTAGATTTCTTTTACAAAATTTTCCTTAAAATCTTCATCATAATTTGACTGGTAAAATTTTATTTAGACTTAAATATTTAGTACTGTCTAAAAGGAGATTCGAGTATTATAAATGTTTTTATTGCTACTTTCTTACTGTCTTCAAGAAGTATTTTTTATATTTGCATGACATCTGATTATTTCTGTGAGTATAAAACAACACAGAAAAGCTTAAAATTTAGTTTTTAAAACTATTGTTTTTTAAATTGAAATCAAATGAAAATGAATAATAAACCTAATTTTTAATTCTGAAAGTATGCCACAAAATTTTTATCAGTGAATTATATTTTAAAATATAATATTGGCTGCAAAAGTATTCAATTTAAAAATAATGATTTGTAGATCCATAATTTATATATGAATTATTTTAAAACATAATATTGGCTGCAAAAGTATTCAATTTAAAAATAAATAATGATTTGTAGATTTGGCGATATATCTAATGTACTAAATTTATTTTATTATATAAAAGAAAAACAAAAGTGGCCTCAAGTTGCATTTAAATTTTTATCTTCTTAAAACATTATTATTTTCTTAATATTTTATCTAAAATTGTACATTATGCACAGATAATATACATGGTATACAAGTTTTATCTTCCTAAAGTTCATTGAATTAGATGTATGCCTCAGTATATTAGGAAGTTGCTGACCCTTTTCTGAAGTCAAAGAAGAAGAATATAACGGTTTAATGAGAAAAATAATAGAGATTCTACTAAATATAAGAAAAAACGCAACAATTGAAAAATATTAAAACGTGATAATTCTTAAAGATGAAAATTAAATAATTAACATAACTGAGATAAGCGGAAGTAAAATAACCAATGCTTTTATACTAAGTACTTATACCCTAAATTACATCAAAACTTTCTAATATATTTAAAATGTGAAGGAAATATTATAATATACATAGCATACTTAACAGATTTTTAATTGAAAAATTATATATATATATATATATATATATATATATATATATATATATATATATATATATATTAAATTATATATATATATATATAAATATATATATATATATATATATATATATATATATATATATATATATATATATATATATATGTTGAAAAAGAGTAGAAATGTGCTATTATAATTTGAATATTTGAATGAAACGTGATGAGATAACATTTTAGGGTACTTTAAACTTATTATATGAATGTTGATACAATAATATCAAAACTATTTATTAATTTAAGAAATCAAATGCTATTAAAGTTAATTATATAGGTAAAATCAAAAAATCGCTGTGAAAAATTAATGAAATTTTAATAAAAAGAGAAAAACTTGGGATTAATGTATCATTATTTTTATAATTAAAAAATGATAGGAACTGCAAAATTGTGGTACAACAATATGTTTCGAATGTTAATATATATTACAAATACACGTCGCAAATGCTGTGAAGTAAATACAAATACTTAGTAAATATATTTCCGCTGTAGTTGTTAAAATTCCATAAAACACAAAAAATAAATTTCCAACAAAAATATTTCCTAATGGATGAATATGATATGGTATCTGTTTCCGTGGCATTTATTCTCTCATTTAGCAGATTGAGTTCTAATCCATAAACAATGAGCGTGGTCACTTTAAGGCTTTATCTTTTTCTTTCCATTAATTATTATTCTCATAACACTGGTAATGGTTCCGATTTGGGGAAAAGCAGAGTATTGCATGAAATATCCAAACATAAAAAAACTAATCGTTGAAAAATTGTTGGGAATGAGAATGAACCAAGTAGGAACAGAAATCCTAATCCTTATTTATGGTATTTCTTCCGACAGAGTTATTGAGTCACCAAAGTATTGAAGACAGTTGGCTGAAGAGAATGAAACCGATTTCAAGAGAGATTCCAAAAACTTTAAGCGACTATTAATAATAAACGCTTTCCTTCCAAATAATGTGTCACCAAAAATGTGATGTCACACTGATTCATTGACAAATTAACTATCAAAATACTTGATAAATTATTTATAAATGACTATTATTTATTCTAGAACTATTTGGTATAGTTTTCCTTCGATGCTGTTGCTTTTCTATTTCTCCAAGAAAAATAATGGCATATTTGTGTGATAACATCTGAAATTTAGTAATCAGTCTTTTTGTTTGGGTGACGGCTCCGTTAATCAGAATTAGAGAATCCAAGAAAAATATTTTACTTGAACTAAAAAGTCATTATTTATCAAATATCAAAGAATGCGTAAGAGCTTTACAATTAAAAGTATTCCAATAAGGTAAATTGTACTCTTTAATAATATAAAAGTAGAAATATGTACAAATGTGACAAATACCTAAGCACTGAAAAAAATGGTCTGAAAATAAATTATTTATTGATAATTTTCAATTAATTTGAAAAGTTAGGATAAAATAAACTGTAAGAAATAGCGAAGCCGGTGGCTTGATGGAAGTGTTTCACGCTCCCATGGCACAAATCCGAGGTTCGATCCTTAGGCTGGAGTAGGTTGAGTCAGCCTTTCATCCCTTCTGTGGGTCGATAAACTCGGTACCAAATATGCTCGGAAATCAAATAGTGAGAATTTCGTATTAGGCTGACCTCCTAATCGGAGCATATGTTTCACTCCCTAGCGCCTCGCGTTCAAGAAAACAGACATGGGCACTGTAGGCCTGGGCTTCCATGGGCTGTTGTGTCACAGGCTTCAATTTAGTAAGAATTGGCATAATATTATTATATGAATTTAAATAAAAATAGTTATATTTTCTACTTTACACAATTTTCCCAATATAAAAAATTTAATTATTAGAAGGATTGAAAATGAAAATATATCAGATTACATTAAGTTACATGTTAAAACAAGTATTACCTGTGCCGAATCAAATATGAAATTGTTATTACTTACTTGAGATTAAATAAATACAATAATGCGTTATTTAATTGTAAGTATTTATAAAACATGTAATTTTTAAATGAGTAAAATTGACTTCATAAATTAATAATAATTTGTAAGTTATGTAATATTCCATAAAAGTATAAAAAACAAATAAATAAATTTACTCTACAAAAAATCATAGTAATAGCTCCTTCAACATATTTATTTTAAAATATGTTAGCGTATTAAATGAATACATAAATAAAATAATAAATTATAAATATTCAAAGTTTAGTATAAATAATCTCAGAAAGTGAAGCAATATAAGTCAGATTACTTACTTCTTGTGATATTTCCGAAACTTTCAAAAAGAAATGCAGAATATTTCTAATAATTCCGAAAATGCTTGTTTCAATTTCTTACCTTTTAAAATTTTCTGATTGATCATAAACACTTAAAAATATTCTAAGAAAATGTTAAAGATTATTATAGGTTGCAAATCAAACGTGTCTGAAAAAAGATTTTGCATCAATATGAAATCAAATAGTTTATTCTGTATTTGTTGTGCTAATATGAAACACATTTGGTTTATATACATTTTTTCAAATGCATACATACCATTTAGCCATTGATGCTATTCAAACTGCAATTTTTTATATTAAAACAATTCTGTGGTTACTGGTCATATAAAATTTATTTTTTAACTAAATCAAATTTCGCTCAGTTAAAGACAATTTTGTTGGTAATCATTTATTATATGAATAAGACAAGTTTAACGGTTGCTAAAATTACGGAAACATTGAAATGCTAGTTTAATACTATATACGAGGGTTACACTGAAATTTTTAGTAAGTACTGAAATTTTTAGTAATTTTTAAACTAGTTTCTGGCAAAAAGTAAAATTAGAGAAATAAAAAAATTATTTTATTTTCTTACAATATATTAAATGTTTTTTGAAATATTTAAATTGGCCAAGTAATGTGCCTTATTTGTCACATTTTCACAATTATAACTTTGTTTTGTTATTTTTTTAAATAATCCAAGAATACAAAAATATAAAATAAATAATAAATTTTAACTTTTATATTGTATTTAAGGCTTCATTTTTTAATAATTGTTCCTAATTAACATTTACATGTGTTAATTTATATATATATATATATATATATATATATATATATATAAATATAAATATATATATATATATATATATATATATATATATATATATATATATATATATATATATATATATATATTTATTTATTTTTCAAATATTGTTAAAAATTTCCGAAAGCATATGAATTATGAAAATGTAATAAAATGCAATAATTACTTTTCCTTTGAGCAACCTATGTAATTACAGAATGTTTGTGAATAAAGGGAAATATAAACAATTTAACTTAAAATTATAACAGAAATACATTATGTTCCTTATTTAATTATATATGTTTTCATAGCAACAGTTTTTATGAAATAACTTGGCATACATATTTTTCGACTCAGATTAACTTCAATGTAATTACCTTGTTCCCTCACAAAAAAAATTCTGCAGAATTTTAGAAATTCTTCTTCCTACTCACACAAGAACTACTTGAAATGTAGAATCGCTGGATTTTGCCATTTATTCCCTGGTGGCCTTGGATTAAAGTAACTAGTAAATTCAAAATCCTTTGGAAACCATAGACGTGATAAGCACATTGCGTTTGGGAAATAAATTACCTCACGCACGCTCAACATAGCCAAAATATAAATTATATTCCACCTTAAGAGAATGTAACAAGCTTTAAGGCGTAAAAAAATAATTTGAAAGCCTTCCGAAATCAAATGTACTTCCCAAAACTATAAGAAATTAGGTCCTTCTGTTTCGTTGCTTGCTTCTGAGATTTCTAACGGCGGTGGAATTGGTGAAGCTTGGCATCACGAACCTCTCAAGAGAGTATTATGCAAAAGAAAAAAGATGGCAATCTGTTGGCGAGAAAGTACGTTAGCTAAATTCGTTCAGTTGGCGTGGTAAAGTAACCATTTCAGGAAATGGTTGATGAAAGGCGAAGAAAAACACATAGAAGAGTTGTTGCGATTTATTCCATTCAAATGGCAGTTTCGTGTTCTTACTTCCAGTGTTAGGCAATGTGTTTTTCAGACTAAGATGTTTATTTCATGGAATTCCGACTGAATGTGTTTTCTTTCGAATGACATTAGAAAATAGAAGGTGTTATTTGTTTTTTAAACTTTACACAGGTAAAATTTTGGATTTATTGTTGATTTGTCAAATTGTTTAAGCAAAACAAATTGCATTATAAGAGAGTATAAGTTGATTTCAGGAATATTTATCAAACAAAAAGTGACACTTGAGAATGGTTTCATCACATGTATCATTTAAAGAGCATTTAATTACTGCTGAAACGCATTTCTTTTTAACTAAAAATTTGGAAGAAATATCAGTTATTTTCATAAATAATTTGGTAAAAAATTGTAACAGATTTTACCTTTTTATCTTACAGGCCACGGTGGCCAAGTGGGTTAGGAAGCCCATTCTTATTATAGGAGGGTAGTGAGTTCGAATCCCAATTTAATCAAAGATCCGTATTGTTCGCTAATGGCGTTAGGGCACTTTAAAACTGGGCGTGATCGTAATGTCTTTCAAGATGAGACTTCTGTAGGTGGCAGGTCAAGTATTGGGTGTCTTTTGCTAGTGGTCCCTGCTTCAAAATCACGCATTCTCCATCCGGCCGTTTCTATCTTACTAGTTGAGTCAACCTCAAGGCTAGGGACAGGGAAGCATGCTGGTGCAACAACAACTTTCTAATCTTAAAGGTCACTTTTGATTTGCATGAAGTTCATTTGAGTCAGTATTGCTAAAATCTCAAAAATTCATTTTTCAGAATTAATAAAGAATACGATATTGTTGTTATATTTGAATACTATCCAGAATAAACATCAATTGATAAACAAATTTAAAAAATAACTTTGCTAAAAACAATTACCATGGATTTTTAATTTTTTTCTACTATTAAAGTAATTTGTTTCTTGATAAGAGTATACATAAATAATTTGTAGACTTTTTCAAAAAGATATTCATATTAAGATAAAGTATCTTAATATGAAAGGGTATATCATATTAGAGAAGATTTATTTGAAAAAAGAGTTTTCCAATTTTTAATATTTTTCATGTATACCAAATAAGATACACCTTTTTAGAAAAAAAATAGATGAACTTCATGAATTTTTTTAACAGTTAGAAATATTTCGAAGAAAAAGATTTTTCTTTGCTAAAACAATAAAATTGCTTTATATCAATTAAGAAGAAAATATATTTAAATATCATCTTACTCTAAGAGTGCAATAAATGCTTTTTTTGAAAGTATATAGAAAGAGTGAAAGCAGTGAAAGTAATTCCCTTATAAGAAACTAATTAAATTTAACAACTGCAAGTTTTTGAATTTTATATTTTAGCTAAGCAAACTTTATCCAATATAAAAATAGTTAATAAATACCAAGAAAAGCGTAAATGGATATTTTAAGCTGAATGTATTATAGTATATAATCGATTTATTTATTAAGAGTATTTGTATAGTCTAAATACATTCGTCAGATTTATCTAAAAATTTTTAATTTCTTTTGAGTTATATTAATGCAGCCTGAATGACTTAGCTGTAACAAATAAATAAGAAAACTATTCTGTTCCGATCATATATTGATAATGCATTGCATTAAATTTTGAGACAATATTATGTTTGCTGATTTATAAATCACGTTTAGTCAATCAATTAAGAACACTAAAATATATCATACTTTAGCTTTCATTTAATAGTTTTCATATTCTATCCTATTTAGAGGCTGGATAGTTGTAATAGTTTTAAACATTCACTTTGAATCATATTCGAGTAAGCCTTCATACACAAAAAATTATAGTGGAGCTACAATACAAATGAACTGGATATATATATATATATATATATATATATATATATATATATATATATATATATATATATATATATATATATATATATTTTTTTAAAAAAAAATATAACATATAAAAATAGTTCTCCATAAAAGTTAAGATATTGATTTCGAATATAACGTATTTCGAATTTTTCACCTAATTTTTCTTCCCACGCTTACTTACTTCAAAGATTATTGGGAGAGGGTAATATATCACTTTTAGATATTGTCATCTTTTATAAATATTCAGGTTGACGTTCAACCAAGTGGAAGCTTTTTGAATGATGTATAGTTTAATATATGTCAGATTTCAAGATGATGTAGTACCTTCGCAAAAAATTAATAATAACAAAGCCAGATTAAATAAACATGAAAAGTTGAAGAAACTAAAAGCATATGTCATTTGACTCTGAAAACTATGAATTTTTTCAAGGATTTATATTTTAATAGATTTATGACAAGAGAGCTCTAATTTATATACTGATAGTTATAAATAGTTAAAGAAATATTTATTGAAAGAGAATCATTTTTTACAAACTGATGCAGTTTAATAAATGAGGAATTAAAAATAAAATCTTATCATTTACTTTTTTTAATATTACTTATCAATCGTATAATTCAGAAAGGCAAAATAATAAGATTAAAATGTAAATAAATATGTATTCGAATCTATGATTGTAATATTTGAAAATAATTTTCGCATATTATTTATATTTAATTTAAAATAAAAACAGATTGCTGTTAACGTCTGACACAACATGCTTCTGTGTCTGAAACATTTATGGATTTTTATCCTGATAATCAATTGTTTCGCTTGTCACTCGATGTAAAAATGCCCACTCATGCTAATTCGAGTAGTGGTTTTAAAGTTGATTTTTCACTATGTGGTCAAAAATAACAACTCTGTGGGCGGAAGGTAAAGTATTGGCCGTCTTCTGCTAGAACCATGCTTCTAAATTACGAAGACCCCTATCCGGCTGTTTCGATTTAGCTGGTCGACCCCAATTAAGGTCTAAGGTTCACGAAAGCATGCTGGTACAACAATAATTAACATAATAACATCTCAATATAATTAGAACAAAATCATAAAAAAATTTATAACTAAAATTTCGTAAAAATTATTAAAATAATCTGAGAAATGTTTTAAAAAGGACATTCAAATTTTGTCTTCAATACAAAAAAGTATCTAAAAATTTTATTTATTAATTTCTTACATAAATATTGATAAATATAATTTAAAACGTATTATTATAAGAGTCGTTGTTATTTATAATGCTAATATTCTATCAAAAATTCACTGCACATTTAGGATCAAGATTAGATAAGACCAAATTTGGCGGGAACCAATGCAAATAAATATTTCCAATTAATTAGAAACACCCGTTAAAGTTCGGAGTAAACTTTTTTGGAAGTAAAAGAGTCTTCTGGCAATTCGAATTTTACTATCTCCCTTCTCTAACAATTAATAAATAATCTCCTCGCAGACATCTTACTATCTTTGTCTGGAAAGATAGAATTCCACGCTGATGCAGTTTATTGAGAAGATCGACATTCGTCATCCCTTCGATGTAACTCATCTGATCCAGAAGTCGTTATTATTTCCAAATGTCATGTAATAAACGGAAGCCTGACAGAGACTTACGAAAATTTTGACAATCTTCATTTGGCGACAGATGGCAAAGAACTACATTTCCTCGAATGAATTGGATGCAGAAAATGTGGTTCTAAAGAAAGGAACATTGTTTTGTACGATGAACATGTTTGTTAATCATGAGTGTTTTCAAAAGTTTGGTATATAGAAATTGTCCAAAATAATAAAAGTATTAAGAAAGAAGCTATAAGAAATATTTTTTATAAGTTTGCCAATAAAAATGCAATTTTCAAAAATAATTATTGATAAAAACAGGCTCAAATAATGATTAAAATCATTAAATTTACAAATTCTGAGAAAAATATTCAATTTTAGTGAAAAGAGATGAATGGTTAATTTATTCTTTACAGAAATATAAATAAATACATATTGAAGCATTATAATATCTTATATAATCATTCATTTATGCTTAAATATGGTTACAAAAATATTTGGCACAATTAATTAAAATCAATGTTTATGTGGAGCTTTTCATATTAAAATCATGCTTTGTGATTAATACAACCGTAATTATGAAAGTTATTAGATGGTAGAATATAGTTTTCTACACGCTTTCCACACATTGTATTTTATTTCAAACTATTTGTGGCTTCGATTATATTTTACAGCACACTAATTTTTACTGATAAATATTCTTAACTTTTCATTAAATGTCTAAGGTACTAAAGAACTTTACCTCTGCAAAAAAAAGCACAAAAGTTGACCAAAAAAAGTTTGAGAGAGAAAGATTTCATCAATCTACCTTGAATTGGTAATGATGAAATAAATTGTCATACCCCTCACCCCCAAAAAAATGATATACGAGGGTCACTCTGAAATTTTTGAGATACAACTAAGTTTTCAAAGTTATACTTACAAAATTTTATGTGTGTTCAAAGTACTCTCCTCCAGACACATTATCAATGCACTTTTGTAGATGAATTTTCCACAGATTAAATGCCTCAAGCCATTCATTTCTTGGAATAGATGAAAAATGCATTTATAGCCACGTCAATCTCTTCTTCTGAATGAAAATGACGTCCACGTAAGTTCTATTTTAGATTAAAGAATAACCAAAAGTCGCACATAGCTAGATCAGGTGAATACGTCGGATGTTCGATCACTTTAATTTGTTTTTGCTTAAGTAACTCAAATGTTAACCGGCTGTATGTGAAGATGCATTGTCATTGTGGAGCATTAGTCCCCTAACATTCAATTCTTGTAGAATTTCTGGAAGACATTTAGTGGTACACCAGTTTGCTGTTATTGTCTTCTGTCCTTCCAACTTAATGGCTTTGCCCAATCCCGTACTTCTAACGAAAGCGGCATACATCACTTTTTGTCAGTGCGCGTTGTTTTTTCACCATTGTTGGTGTGGGATCACCTTCAAAGACCCATGCTTTGCTTTCTTGACGTGTTGGAACGTAAAAAACGTTATGTACGTTTCATCACCTGTTATAATTTTAGAAATGATGCGGTGGCTACTATCATTTAGCAATTCAAGAGTTTCTTTACTGATTCTGACACGCTCCTCTTTTTTTTGGTGCTAAGTTAGATTATGGGGAACCCAACGGCAAACTACTTTTTTCTTATGTAATTTTTCATGAATGATTTTGTGTATGGATGCAGATCCAATGTTAAGTTCCTTCTGTATCATTTGATAGGTATACCGATTATCATCCATTAACACTTTTCGTGTGCCAGACACATTATCCGGGATTCCTGCCGACGGCAGCCTTCCTGTGTGTTCTTCATCCTGAAGAAAATTGCGACCTATTCTAAATTCTCTAAGCCATCTGAATACAGTAGCACGAGTTGGAGATTCATCACCAACCCACCGTTGAACGCATTCTTCTTTATTTAATCCTGCTTTAAAATCCTAGAAAATCATAGCGTGAAAATGTTTTCGCGTCAACACTCCATTTTCTCTTCTGTTTAAAATTTATTCTACGCTAAACAAGTTGAAGTAAGTCAGTAAAAAATCGTCTTCTGTGTTAAAATACTTTGTATATTAAAATTAAACCGTTATTTTCGTTTTGACATTCAGAGTAACCTGCGTGTACATATATATATATATATTACATTTTACTTGTTGTATTCTAGTTTGATATTTTGGTTTGAACTTTTGTGTGTACTGACTTCTTTATGACTATGTCTTGGGCCAGTGCGGAAAAACCATACTTTGTGTCAATGTGGTCAACACCCCCTGATGAAGCTGGTCATGTTGGTACTTCGTTCCATTTTGTATCTTTCTTTCATATTTTTCTTTTCAATTTTTCCAAGTATTTTCAATGTATATTTTCCATTTAGTATGTTCAATGTATTATTCTCCATTTGGTATTTGGATTATTAATTGTATAAAATATAATATTAACTATATTTATATATAATTTAAAAAACACGGATCATATACAAGTTCCGTTTACAAACTCTCTCCATCAACTCCTTATGTTCATAAGGCTTATACACTATGAATTGGTATAGAAGATACAAATTTGAGAAAATTCACTTGAATAAAATTAATTTCCTTTTGGTTCATAGGATGAAATTTATTGAAAAACTCTCTATTCATATTTTAATTAATAATTATAATGGTGACAAATGTTTATTGTTCCGTCTTTTTTGTGAAATATTTATGCTATTTCATTGTTGACTATTGTAATACATAAAATGATGCATAATGAAGTTACTATTTCATCATCAAAATATACTTGTGATTTCTACTACTTTATTTTCTTATAAATATTTTAATATTTATAAGAAAACTATTAAAATTTTCCTATAAATATTTTAATTATCATTCAAAATATTTATAAGAAATATGAAAAAAGCAATTTTTTGTTATAATACATGTATAATTACTTTTTATGTATTTAATAAATATATTTATAATAATGATTTAGAATTTAATCACTTTTTAAAATGATAAATTATAAAAATACTTTTATTAATACAAATTACTTTAATTGGGTAAAGCAATCTGGAGTATTAATATTTAATATTTGTAATAGTTTTGCTGCTTAAAGCAATAAAAATGTTAATAAAATAATAAACCAAAAATATATAAATTCCCTTTACTGCTTTAAATTTTATGTGATTTGAGTGATTTAATATTTTGTTGCAATAGGTCTTGCACATAATATGGTCCTTATATACGGACAACACATTCTTATTTTATTTTTATTATGTTCTCTTCGAAATCAATTAATTCAAAATTGGTTTCGAAATCTGACATCTTTTCACAAATTTTGTAGTTATTTTACTGCTTCCCTCGAGTTTTTCCTTGCACAATTTACGTTTCTCATTCACTGATTTAATTATATTTAAGAATATTTGCGATATGTTTTCTTTGTTTGATTACTTCTCAATTGACAAGCTGTCACCAGGAACCAAATTCTTTTCATTACTTTCCATATTCTTTATGTAATCACTGCAAAATGTTTTTTCGTTTGCTGTGATCTGGTACGTGTTTCTGGTACATGTGAATATTTCAAATGAAAATTCTTTCGTCCAATTTTTTCTTCTTACTGTCGTGTTAACTTCTAAATCAAAGCAGCACGTTATAATATCATTTAATGTGTTTTCGGACTAAGAAACATTAATCTCTTCAGGCGATTTCTGCTTCTGTATACATTTCCTCTTAATTTAAAATTGATTTTTCTTTCACAATTTAGTGCTGACTTTGTGTCATTGTATTTATTTGAAACATTTCGACACAAAAAGTTTCCTTGATCTATAATTTTGTGTGAAACGAACATATCCATTATAACATATATAGAAAAGTTCGTTTTGTGATACCTGATAATTATTTATATAATCACCAGTAAAATTTGAATTCAACTGAACTCCAGAAAACTTCGTATTGAACTCAAAATGACCTATTCTCGTTTCTCACGTATCCAATAAAAATTTAAAAACTTCTATTAATGCAATAAAAGATAGTTTTTAGTATTCTATATTGTTTGTGTATCTTGGTGTGAATCACATCATAATTTAATCCTTGATATATCAGAGATTTTTTTTATTTCCTAAATGGTTACATAAATTTTTGAAAGATTTTGAATATGTTTACTTGATGTACTTTTTAATATTGCTAAATTCCCTCAGAGAATTCGATGAATTATTGCTGTTCCCTGTATACTCAAAATCGAGTATACTTGTCCCAAATGGATATTTCAGTTTGTATTCAGATAATCTAATCTTACATTTATTATTTTTAAACAATATTTTGCTAAATGCGTTGGTAATATTAAATTTGTGCCTAACCAGAGATTGTGGTTTGTAATCAAATATTTATTTGATGGATTCATTTCATCTACTTTTTTGTTCTATGGATATATCTTTTGCAATATCTCAATGCAGTAAAATTGCATCAATCCCTATCTAATAAAACCTCTTTTGAAATGTTTTACCCTCGCGGAAACAACACACAATTTATGATTACTGTTTGAGTTTTTCTTATTATGATTCCATGTTATCAAATATTCTTTATATTTTAGAAGCTATATCAAATTTATTTATTTAATTTTTTTTTGGATCAATCTGAACAAATGTTTTCTTTTGATTTGCATCATTGATTACTGTCTTAATTTCATAAAAGCTCAGAGAATTATATTATTGACTCTTTCCATCAAAGCAAAATGATTTAAAATCACATTTTTGTATTATGCTTAAATGATAAGGTTTAAAGTCATATCAGGGAAAAAGAGTGATTATCTGAAGTATAAAGATACTTCGAAAACTATGAAAGATCACTTTTAATTCCAAATAAATGCTAATTCATTCATTTCAATTTAAATCCCGTTTATAAAAGGGAAAATGCAAATTTAAGGTTTTATACAGAAAACATTAAAAATTGCATTTCATTTTTTGCTCATTGCATTTTTTAATAACGATAGACATCCATAAAAAATTAAAATTCAATACAAATTTAAACTATTGCTATTAAAATGATTGAAAGTGTAGAACAAAATTTTATACATAATTGAATTCTACCGAATGATAGAGAAAAGAATAATTCCGTGGGCACTTGCAAGTACATTAAAGTCAAAAACAGTAACTTCGCATTCATTTCGAAATTTAACAGAAAAAGCAAAAATAATTAGAATTCTACTTTTAAGAAATATTTTAAATAGTATATTTCCTGTGCTAAGAAAATACATATTTTAAAATTCTTCTCATAAGCTTTGTTAAATTAATATTACAGACACTCGTTTAAATGATTAAATAAATGAGATGTCATAGTATTACTAAAAAATTTCAAATTCTACTGAAAACTTTTCATCAAGCTCACAGATGTAAATTGATAACAACAATTCTATTTTTAAGTATACCGCGTTACTTAAAACATAGAATTATTTGTAATATTTGCTGTCTACATTTTTGTAAAATATCTTAGAAATCCCCATCCACAAGTTTGAATATATTACTGAAATATCATAATTCACGCTCAAGAATGAGGAGTTAACTATTAATAAAACTTAAAATTTTAATATTAAATTATTTACTGTTTTAAGAGCTAAAATTGGCAAAGTAATGAAAATAAACAACTATAATGCAGTTAAATGACCGTTGGATGCAGGAGGTTACGACAGATCGACGTGTTCGATAGCGTCCATCTCAGTGCACCACTTCACATGATGAGAATCAAACTGTGCGCATGTCAATGACAGATCGCTCAGCCACATCACGAAGTATAGCACAGCACATTCAGTCTGTATTGCTGGTTGGTTGGTTGGGTTTAATGGCGCAAGATCCAAATAAGGACGGACAAGCTGAGCCATCAGTCTGTATTGCGTCATCCAATGTCTGCGCATACCATTCGACGCAGTTTACAGCAGAGTGGTCTGTCCACAAGATGTCCATTGCTTTGTCTACCCTTGACGCAAAATTACAGACATCTCCGCCACCAATGGTGCAGTGAAAGAAGGATGTAGAAGGCAGAATGGTAAGAAATTGTCTTTACTGACCAGTCCTGCTTCTGTCTGTGACACCACGATGCTCGCATTCGAGACTGGAGATACCATGGAGAGAGGATGCTAAACAGCTGCGTTATGCATCGTCACTCAATTTTAGGATTATTGCATTTTAGAGGTTTTAAAAATCTTGTTCTGTTGTTTCTCTTTGTTGTGCCAGTATACACCTATCCCAAAGTTGGGCTCTACAAGTTAGGTGGAACGTGAGAAACTTCGTAATTTAGAAACAGGGACCACGTAGAAGATTCCCAATACTTGTTCATTTAGTACCAGAGGTATCCTTTCACTTGGAGGACATTGTAAACACGACCTCAATGAAATAGACGGATCTTCGGTTAAGTCGAGATTCCTACTCACTACCTTTTGATAATGAAAGCGACACCTTAACCTACTGAGCTACTGAAGACCAGCTGTACCTTCTGCACTTAAGCTGGAAAATTGAAAGATGTATGTATAATATTTATTACAATTAAAATAATATTTATTACAAATAAATATTATTTTAATTGTAATAATAATATTTATTACAATTCAAGACATTTGAAATCTGAAGTATAGTATATCATTTTTTATTCTTTTCATACAAATTCGTTCAGAACCAAAAAACAATAGTTTAACTTCTGTATAAATCTTTAAAATAATAAGAAACATTCCTTTCGTGGCTTACAATTTCGAAAATTTTAATAACGCCAATCTGCCAGACTGAGCTAACACTTTCTTCTGGTAATATCAGCCGATATCTGGCGAAAACAGAAATTTATACATGTCTTTTCAGTGTTCAAATAGACTAACAAATGAAACGTATTCTTGGTTAAGTCTGTCGTCCAGGAACCAAATATTTTCGCTTAAAGAGCATTTGCTGGGTCTTTTTCCCATCGAATCGTGAGAAATAAATAAGGACGCCAATTCAAAAGCGAGCGTTTGAAGTAGGAATGATTATTGCATTTCGATGCGACTTTTTGAAAACTTGTCACGAAGTTTTGGCTTTCCGAAATATGAAACAAATTCAGAATATGAATTTAGTGAATAGCAATTTCCAGTGCGTGTATATACGAGAATCTAAAGATGTGTCTGTGAATACAAAGATTGTAACTTATTGAATTTTACTGTTTCGGTTACTTCTTTCATAATATTCCTGATTTAATATGATTAAAATTCATGAATAGATTAAATTTGTTTGTAATGAATGGGAGAAAATTAAATTAATATTATATATGTATTTATCAAATTATAAGATAAAAGTTACATTCTTAAATAAATATTTCTAAAATCAAATTGGCGATAAAATGTTAAAATCTGTAAATGTTGTTTGTACTAGTTAATATGGCGGCCATAAGGACATTGCTCTGGCTTTTGGTTAAATAGTTCAAGGTAAGCGTGAATATTGGCATTAATTTGGAATATATTTTAAAATTATAGGTCTCGGTTTAATTTAACTTATTCCGCGTGTGCAAAGAATAACCAATGTGCTATAAGCAAAGAAAATTTGTGAATTTTAATGAAAGTGTAGCTTAAGCACACAAATTTAAGACAAAAATTATTTCGTTTGCATGCAACAAAATTATGTTAAAAATTCATTGATTTTTATCTTTAATATATGGCTTACTTAGCTGAATATATCCTTTACCTGGATATATAGTAGTAATAAAGGACATAAGTTTATACAATTTCAAAATACCTGATTTCATAGTATTTCCAAATAGCAAGTTTTTTTCCCAATTATTTTTTAATGATCTATGTCCCCATTCAGTAAAACAATTTTAAAACTGTTTATTTAACTATAATAATTGCTTGAAAGTTAGTAAATTTCTATAAAATTAAATATAAAAAATTCAGTTGCTTAGCTATCACTTTACTCAGTGGTTAAAATTTTAATCGATGTTTAGCTGTTCCCCTACACATACGCAAATAACTAAATGCACGATCCATAATCAAGTTTCATTTTAAATTCGATGTGCCCTTATTCGATGAGTTCTTGGAAAATTTTCTATAAAAGGCGTGGATGTCTTATTTTTTCCTTTTGCTAGGTTTCTTAAACTGATAAAAATATGAATGCCATGTCGATGCTATATTAGTTTTTAATTTTAATTATTATTAAGTAACTCGTGTGAAGGAATTCAAAAATCATTTTAAGCTTAAATTCAAATCAAAGATCAGATTAATGACATTTTTTTATATGTATATAAATTCTATCACACATACATCCTTTATCTTTATTCAACTTAAAATTTACAAGATGAACAACTTTTCTCATGTAAAGGTCTGAGTAAAATTAAATAATTCAATTTAAGGGTGATATATGGAAGTATTACTGAAAATAAAACTTAGTGTAAAGGTTGGGGGAAAAATATGGCAAACTGTTCGATATTTTACTAATTTTAATGGTACTTATAGATATTCATTTATGCTTTATTACAATTCACAAGAATGTATCACTAAATATTCTTTTTCAAGTTAAAAAAAATCTTTCGACAAATAAATTTGAAATGTGAGCATATATATACTATAAAATTAATAAACTTAACACCAAACTACGTTCGCAATATGCTTGCGATATTAAAGCTTGCTCGTGATCAAAGTTAATTCTTATCAAAAAGAATTTCCAGTTCTAGAATACCAACAGTTTGATAAAAATTGAAAGGTTATTCATACTACTTTCTCAGTGAAAATGGGACAACAGGAAGTCCCGTTAACGTTTGTTTTTGTTACTTTATTTAGTTTATCCCTATGTTAGGGAAGGCCTTTTTTCTAAATAGAAAAAAAATAATTTCTAAAAAAATCAGAGTTTTTGAATTACATTTTTTTATGAAATTTTTATGAGGAAACTGAATACTAATATGTTATTTTATTGAACAAAATAACCTTTGGGTTCACTGTGGCAATTTAAATTTAAAACAATTCTATCTAATACCAAACATTAAACAAAATTAATTTAAATCAGAACACACACAACTACCCACAAAACCACAAAGAATGACTTAAATTAGTGATGAAATTTAACAAGAAATACATACCCACTGATATTGAAAGTCAAGGAAATAGACAAAACAATTTTGTATAAGAATAAAGAAAATTAACCGTGCACAGAATTTAAAATAAGCCATGATTAGAGAAAAAACAGTATTAATTTAGATTCTTTCTCATATTTATAGACTATTTTATTCTTCATATTTACATTCAGGTTTTTACAACGGATGAACTTTGAACATCTTGTATCTTCTTACAGCGGAACTTTCTTGCTTCCAAAATAAACTTAATGCTCTCATTTATAATTACTTTCATATTTTTAATGCAATTCGTTTAGTTTGCTTTATGGTACATAGCAACACAAAATTTTTATTCACCATTATTCACCCAAAAGCATTGATAATATATCTTTAATTTTAAAAACTGATAAAATACTTTATCAAATATGATTATATTATTCAAGAAATGTATATTTTAAATCGCATTAAATTAATAATCATTCAGTTTTTCTTTTAAATTAATATATAATATTTTACAAAATTATGCCATAATAAAAATTAAATTTTAGAATTTTAATTAAATGCTTTAAAATATTTCTTCTTTTTATAACTGATCAAAAATTTGGAATAATGTTGGGAATTTCAAATACCATAGAAGAGAAATCAGTAGTTACTTTATTTAATCGTTAATTATTTTATTATTATATTTAAAACTAAAATACTGTTAAAATGAAAAAATATATAAAATCCAGTAAAACATTTTCTCTGATTTTGTACATAATTAATGTTTTTTCATTTGATAGTTACGACAATTAAATATTCCTTAAAACTTTTTATTAACTGATCTTACATGTTTCATTTCCGTTACAAGCATAAGTGAAAACAAGAAAATATTTCCAGAAAAGTATAGTTTCAAAGCTGGGAATGTCCTAGTCCATAAAACAAATCCAGTAGATTACTTTTGAAAGCTTTCCAGGAACAATCAGAGACGAATTTTAATAGAACGTGAACAAAATTTCGAATGAGTAACAATTTTTTTCGTTCTTTTCATATCGTAACAACGCATTCTAGATATAATCTCTTTGAGAAGATACACTCACTCTCATCGTAAGCAGTAGAAAATAAAAATAATAAAATCAAATAAAAATATCCATGGTTTCCTTTTGCTTTCTGAAAACGTAGAAACGAGAAATACTAAAGAAGGAATCTTATTCTGATTGTTTTAGCAGTTCCGACATCACGTGATCAGTGTTCCCAACACGATGCCACCCAGAGAAAACTAAAGAGTTCAGGAAAGAAGGCCAGTAGGATAACACGAAAATATGAGCTATATCATGTCTCAAGTCTATTTATTCTCATGGGATGGCCATAAAGTACTAAAAAACAAATCTACTCTCGCAGAATATAAGTTTGGAGTTGAAGGAAGAAAAAGTTTCCGCAGCCATTTTGATGGCATTTCTTAATGTCGTCTGATCTGACACGAGACTGCAGCCAAACGATATGGAATTTTCATTCCTCTTTCTCCCTCTTTTAATATGACACCAAAACTCGTGATCTACCCAAAAACTTCGGACGCCCTGAAGTCACGTGAGCGATATATTGTTCGAATAAGATGGATAGCACAAAACATTATGAGAAGATGGACCAAGGGAAAGACATTTGTTATCGAAGCTCTAGGCCTGAAAGGTTGAAAGTTGGAAGATCAGTAACGTTCGAAAGACATTTTTGCTTACGAAACACATTGCGCCATTTCCACTTCAAATCACTCATGAGAAAAAGTCCCACAAAATTGCGTAGAAAAATCGTTTTCCATTTCTTTTAGGACATTTTGCAACTGTAAAACTAAAATATTATCATTATTTATAGAAAATACTATTACATAAGATCATCTAAAAATAGCAATAAAAAATATGCAATTTAGATAAAAGTTTGAAATAAATGTAATAAATTCATAGGCAGTCATTTATAATAATAATAATATTCAATTATCTAAAGCTCCCTTTTATACTGCACTTTCTCCATTTTTTATATTATATAATTCCCGTAATTTAAACTTCAGTTAACACAACAAAATTCGAAACGCTAAGATAAAAACGGAAATATTTTATTTTACAATGATTCAATTAATTTAAAATTTATTTTTAAAATTTAATTTCAAATTTTTCTCTGTGTCTTGAAAAATTTTCAAGACACAGAAAGTATAATATTTTAGTTTTATAATTAAAATATTATTTTTTGTGTGCCTTGAAAATTTACCTCACTTTATAATGTTTTGCTAACGAATTTAAATAATTTTTCGTTGCTATATTAATAAATACAGAGAAATAAATCAGCCTGTGGATTGGAAGCTTTATGACCCAGGCAGTATGACAAATACGCTAGTTAAATATTTTTTTGTTAGGAATAATAATATAACTTATCTAAAGCTGTTGAACTTTTTTCACTACTTTAGTTCCCAAAAGCTTCAACAGTACTTTAATTATTTATGATTTTTGTAATGAATATTTTCATTTGTTGTTAATTAAATTTTATAATAATCCTGAAGTTTTACTTTATTTATAAGTTGTTTTTTTATTTAGAAATAAAAACTTCTATGTATATGAAAAGATTTGTTTCTTACTTTGAATTAAAATCATATTTTATATACTCTGAAGAGTCAAAATATTATAAACTATCTCCACAGTTTGGTATTGAGTCCACATAAATTATTCACCAATGAGTATTTGGACACCAATCCAAAAAAATATCAACAGTTCTGCTCTACATCACGACTTTCATATTTAAATATCATGTAGGAAACATTATTCGCATTGGTCGCATGAAAGATGCCACGAAATTTTGATGTATCTTCGAGAGAGGCATAGTTGTCAGATAGATATCTTAGAAATGGTGGATTATTAAGAAACATATATATCTAGTGAATTAAACATTCTGAAATCATCAGTTGCTTTTCTGATTAAAAATTGAAATAGATTTATGGTTGTCGGAATCGGCTTCGATTCAGCAGACTCACAAAACTGAGAGATAGAGAACACCAAGAGTTTTCCAAAGAAATTCGAATAAAACATACTTAATCAATGACCATTATTCTGCAAGAGTTACAACAAGGATCCAAGGTTTTTGTTTCTATGAATATTATTCATTTGGGACAAAAAAAACAATTTCCTTGATTTCTTTGGACGTGATTCCGCTTTATAAGTCTTTGATTGCAAAGTATAGCCGTGGTACTCAATTAAAGTGGTCCACCATGGATTGGTTGGGTGATAATGGAATGATCTGATTGGATTGTCTTACTCAGAGGGAAGACTTGAATCCTGTAGAAAGCCTTAGAGATGAATTGGATCCCCGAATTAGGGAGTGCAGTAACCATCCAAAATCAGTGAAAGAGCTTACATTGTTCTCCAAACCAAAGAAGAAAATATTACTATCCATCATCCAAACACCGGTGAAAAGCATACCATAGATGCTTAAGGTGGTAATTACTTGCCATGGAGGATCTATAAACTATTAAATATAAATAAATTATGTTTATCTCTTTTATCACAAGTGTCCGAATACTTAGATAGTGTAAATGCTGTAGAAAATATGTGCTCCAGTGGGAACGATATGTAATTTATTCTAAAGAGTATGAAGCATCATTTCTGTAAAAATGTGTTTGTTTCAGGGAAAAAGCTGCTTGTTTAAGCATGTTTGACAAAAAGCAGATTGTGTTAGTTTAAGACTCGTAATTTGTATATCTTAAAATGTCCGGGTCATGTGCTGTTTATGTGAGTACTTATGGCAAGTGGTGGATGAATGACGAAGAGACCAGTAGCAAACATCATACGGTTAGATGCCTACATATTATTATTAACAAAGGATATTGAATATTGCCCTCTTCGTAAAATGATGTCAACGATAGACAATGACAAACACCATAGACTCATGTTCTCATCTTATGAGCCGCTGTCTGTCACCATTCTTACTTTACCAGAAGGATAACCTCTGACTTCCTGTGTCGTTAATGATGCGTGGATGCCTAAAATCCCCGCATCTGCTACTCATCCTTATGGCATTCCACTTAACATATGTACTCATAGGGATTACTAACAAACTATCGATGACGTGGGCAATTTCGAAGACACCAGAGTCTTTGGACCATCACAATCTTCACACTGTTAAATTCGCGCAAATCAGCAATCATTCCCACGATACGCACAAGGGATCACAAAATGCTTCACGTTTTCCCGGCAATTTGTACACCGGCCTTTCAAAGCCACGTGCATTGCGGAATCAAAAGGGGCATCAAAGGGAGTGCAATGTCAAATGGGAATGGTAGTCCTATTGCCTTATCAATGTAATTACTTTTAAGCAATAATGTACTCAATACTGAATCTTAGCAATTTCTTTTTGTTAGTATCATTCATCGCTATTGTTTGGAGATGTCTTCTATGACATGTCTTTAAAACAAATATAATTAAATACCTAATATTTGTTGTAAATATGTATGCATAAAAATTTTATACTATTAAGTTGCATTACTTAATGATAATATTTTTACAAAGTACATAATTTTCCAATGGGATCTCATTTTTTAAATCAGAATTTTAATTGTTTTCTTTTCTAAAGTATTATGTATGCCATGAGCTTCCTTTTAATATAATTATGGGTTAAAATATCAGTTTGAATTTATCATCTTAGAAAGATTATGTTGATTTAATTTTTTCATTTCATTAAGCCTACATCAGTACGATAAAAACTACTCGCAAATCTTTCTTCTGTCAGATTCCATTCACACTGATGATTAAAAACATTTTGAGACTTTTACATTAGTAACACTTCAGGTACAGCCAAGAATAGGGTAAAAAAAAAATGATACAATAATTTTAAAGCTATTTTTATATTCAAATTGTTTGTTCAGAATGGAAGATAAGAGTGAATAAATCTTATTCGGTCTTTTGAACGCCAATAGAAAGGGATTCTTCATAAGATTACATTCAATTAAAGAGAAATTCAATAAAGATTAAAAGTAAAGTTTTTACTAAAATTTTCTTTATAATGAATAGATAAATTATATGGAGGAATATTTCTATAAAAATAATCTCAATCATAATATTTATTACATCGAATATTTTTGTGTACTAATTATACCAAAATTTCCTAAAACTACTTATCTTAATCATTGCTGATGTTTAAATTGCACTGGAGTCACTCAGTAGACATTTGAAGGAAATTTAAATTAATATCTTTAATTTTAGAGATTGTCAATAAATTTAAAAAAATTCACTTAAACTCATGTCTTTAATAGAGTTTCAAGCAATCATCTTGGATTCTCATTGGAAGGTAATTGAATTGATAAAATATTCCATGCCCAATCTATAATCTTTAAGAGAAAAATCAATGAGTGTGTTTTAATGATAAGTTCCATACTTTAATTTATTCATATACTATATTTTATAATACCATGTAAAGAAATAATCTCATTCAGTTATTTTTAATTTAAAATTCCTTTTGTTTCCAAAATAAATTGGTGATCAAAATGTGAGTTTATAAAGATATAAATTTATAAAAAACATGTTTATACATCATAGCTATATATATATATATATATATATATATATATATATATATATATATATATATATATATATATATATATATATATATATATAATATATATATACATATAGTTTAGTTTTTTATAAGATTAATTAACTGTAAATCTTGACAAATTCGAATCTCATTGTCAACAAAGTTTGATTTTTGATATGTCTAAGCATAGAGACTAGCTGTGGAAGACAGTCCTGAAACAGTTAAATTTCAGTTATGCTTTGTCATCTAGAAAGACGTTTCATAGAATACCTCTCACAAGGGAATAAAATTTGAAAAACATCTAATAAAATACTCAGACATGAGTATCCACTTTTGTTATTCAGCTATGTATGGAATAGAACACGCATTCTTCCATGCTCAAATACGCTGTTTTACAATTAGGTGCAGAAATATTAATTATTTGTTAAAATGTTTACTTGTATACATTAATCTTAATTCACGGGCCATTATTGTTTTTTATACACTTGACCAAGTGTATATTGAGTATCCTATAAAATTTTCTGAAGTCTGGCATTAAAAACTACATAAGATTTTCCTAACTTTCGGATCTTATTATTATAAGTTTCTCTCTATCCACAAATTTTAGACTTTTATTGTAATTTTTTATTACAATTAATCTACAAACATATAAACAATTATTTCTTTCTTTCTCTCTTCCCTAAAATTATGTATTTTATAATTAAATTTTTTTTCCTACAAAAGTTTATCTTAAGGTAATTTTTAACCACATCTAAACCACTTTTTTTAAAGCTTCTTTAAAAGTAAAGCGCGTACTCAAGTTGTAAGCAACTTTAAAACGTAAATAATCTATTGAGATAGAGAATTATGAGCTGCATGTACGCTTGTGGTGATTTCATAAGGTAGGTTTAGTCAAAGACAAACACACTAAAATGGGAGATAGAAAGTGGTTGCATGAGAACTTGTGTTAGAAATTTGGCGAAGAATGCCATAAATTCGAAATTCACTAGTCACAACAAATATTCTCGTGAATCAATTTCAATATTTCAAAACGTTTTAAAATAAATTTCCGTTGAAATAAATTGCATTGAAAGTATAACGAAAATTGCAAGGGACCATTATCAAAAGATATTGAAAATGATTCGAATTTTAACCGATGATTCGTAATAACATCAGAACTTACAATAAAACCCTAATATGAATACTATAATATTAAAAATAATTTTTTCTACAAACCAATTTGGATGATAATGGTTTCAAAATAATAAATGTAATAACAAAACTTCAGTAAATTCAAGAAATCATTCTCAGTGGCATAGACAATATTCTATAAACTATGCTTAAACGAATTCAAGATTTTTAAGACTTACAATTTTGAGTTATAAAAATTTTATTCGAATGTCTCTTAGGTAATAACTAGTATATTTTTTATAGAATATTTTTGATAAAAAAAATTTGCGCATATTTTTTATAGCTTTCTGATTATTTTTGTAAACATCAAATTATTAGAACCCCTTTATAGGCAAAACTTTTACAGAAAATTTAAAGTAACAAAGTCAGTGTGCATTTAATTCTTTTCGAATGGCGACATTTCAATTAATAATTAATTAACATTATAAATGAGGTTCGAATTTTATTGAATACATAACATCTATAATAGTTTTTATGACTACATTAGGGTTATTTTTATTTTAAAAGCAGATATATATAAAAACCAATTCAATTCTACCGAAATCATCTTTCAAAAACAGATAACATGCATCAATAAAGATTCGATTTTCTGGATGAGAAATATTTTACACACTCAAATTGACCCTCGTTAGGCTTAAAATCATCTGAGAATACAATATACCGTTTTCAAATCGGGACCTATCATCTTCTAAGCAATGAGTTCCCAGGCCATAATATTAATTATTCCATCCCTCTAACAAATGGAAGAGAAACGAAACTCATCATTAGAGGACATGACGAATTTGGAAAGACGAATAGAAGAGATCGAGAATTTGCATTCGTTTGATTAATGATATATCCTCTTAAATATTTAAGTTCATACAACATGTGTATTTCCTAGGACTTATCGTGATACCCACTGACCCGAATGATTAGGTTTACAGGACAATACCAGAAGCCAATGTATATATGTTTGTTATATATATATATATAACTTGCAATCAATTGCAAACCTTTACCTCAAACCAGGAAGTCGGACACACACATGAATAATTAAAAAAACAAAGATCTGACGACTCACACTAGTTTGGCTGAGTATTTCTTAATTACAGTGAAATATTCAAGCATGTTTAATAAGCTATGATTTAAAATTAATTACATTTGAGACCAATACTAAGTTATTTTTATATTTTCATAAAATTTTAAACTGAAAATTTGAGATAAAAACAGTTAATTGCTTTATACACAAATAGCAGTATTAACAAATTTTGATAATTCTGATAATGCTATTTAATACGTATTTAACCCATTACATACGTACTCAACCTATACCTAATTCCTACAAAATATTTCCCAACCAAATCCACTCAAAATCAAATGAAGTGTTGATTTGAAGGTAAAATGTGACAGGTTGCTTTATAATTAGAGATTAAGATTGCAGTTTTCTGTCTGTGTGTGATATGACTTAATTTGTTGAAATATTTTAGACTTCGCTATACCCATTCATTTGTATATTTTATAAATTGAAAAAAAATATCAGTTGTACTGTAGAGCCTGATTAATTTTATATTAATAGAGGATCCAAAACTTCTGAATTAATAAAAGTACGGATTAAGCAAAATAACCTAAAAATTGAACTGAAGTACAAAACAAGCTTTTGTACAAAAAATATGTTGAATTGAAGAAAATGGAATATAAAACTTCATAAGAGGAAATTTAATTAGTATACATGTATTATTTTACTTATAGTATAAACATCAAATTAAAAACTACTTTGAAGATTGTGGTCCGTATTCATCTTCCCTAAACACACTTAATACGCTCCCTAATTGAAAAACTTTTTTGTCTTATATTTATGGATGTTTCTTGAAAAATAAAATTGGTATTTCCTGATTTCTGGCATATCTTGTTTATGAAATTACTCCTTTGTGATTTCTGAAGTGAACAATGAACTTATTGAGTTGTAGTAATGAAATGGTAATTTCTTCAAAATATTTTTAGAACAGTGGCTCTTAATTTTGCTTGCAATCACCGACTCAGCAAGTGACTATCATCAACATTTGCACATAATAATACAGACTCGTTTTTTACTAATTTTTCTTCAGGGATATGTTTTACATATTTGGATGATTAGTCACCTTTATGTAATGCTTTCCAATACAAGCTTGTTTCATCGTTACTGTAGAATTGTAAAAGCTGTATTCTTTTTCTTTTTCTGTTTTTAAAATGCTGTCCAACTTTTTTCTAATTAACTCAACTGCATTACCATCTGCACTGAGACTTTCATCACAGATTTTTTATTTGTCATGATGCCTCCTGAACTTAAGCAATCATCCTGAGATAGATGGCTTTATAATTGCTTATCTCTAACTGTTTGGCTAATCTTTCTGCTACAACTTAAAATTCCACTTCACACACAACTAATCCTGAAGAACTAAGTTGACAAAAGCATTTATAAACTGTATTGTCCAAGATTTAATGTAAGGGCAAACGCATACTTTTTTTCAGCACTTGCCTGCTTTTGAAAATTGAATTTAAAGACCAACTTGCTTAGTTCATGTTATTTCTTTCAAATATCAATATAGAATATGGAATAGTTTGTTTAACTATCCCCCCATATTCTGCACATTTGCTTGTAAAAAATTCTCACACTTTTCAAGTTTATTTTCTAGGCTAAGTTTATCAGCCAAAGATAGATATGTATTTACGTTTCTTCCCTTCATTAAGTTTTCTGAACATTGCATTGATTCATGTTTAGTAAATAAATACTACAGCATCCAAATGCATACATACATAACGGTGCTTGCGAGCCCCGGAGTGTGTCTTTAGGTTGACGGGTTTGGAATACTCACCCGTCACCAAGTGTCTTGTAATTTTTAACCACTGTCAGGTGGACGAGGTCACACCTGAGATGACACCTTGCTCTTCTCATCCAGGCTACACCAGAGGAAAGATTTTGGACGTCACATATTAACGTGCTCACGTCTCCAACCCACGGAGCTCTGGCAACCTACTGATGCACCGTATGTGGTCACCCTCCCAATTACTGCCCGCGGCAAATGATACTTCACTTTGTTGATCGTGAAGCTCCTGAGCTTAACACCCAAATGCAAAACTCACTGTTAACCACAGCGTAGTACTAATTATGATGAGTCACGTATTAGTAAACTGACAAAAAGTGAGAAATGAATGTGCTGACTGGAGTATGAGAGAGAAAGTGTATAGCTTGACTCATCCATGGTCAATAACACTCCATCTTCAACAAAAATATATCATTGTGCTAAATCACTTTCTACTTTTACAGTAAATGGTTATTCGGATTAAATAAAGTCAGATTTAATAGAATCCGGATAATTAGGTTTTATTGTATATGCTTGTGACCAAAGATAACGCCCATATCTTCGAAAAATAGTTTTCGTAATAAAGTGATATTCATAAACTGAAGTATGGGTTTATATAAGAAAATGATAATATTTATGTAATAAAGTTGAAATATCAAAAAGAAACTTCACGTAACCTTAAATATGTGACCTTGTATTAAATAAACGAAAGCCTCCCTTCAGAACATTGTGTAAAGTATAATAACCCCTTTTGAATAAAATGGATTTCTCCCTTTTAGAAACCATGACACACTTTCGGTGGGTTCCATATTCAATATTTACACAACGGAGGAAAATCTAAATAAAGTTAGTGGCATCAAAAAAGAAAGGCAATTTTTCTCTTTCTAATTCCAGTACGATTATTTTAAAGCTAGAAATATGCAAGAAAAAATTATTCGAATGTTTTGAGTTTAAAATTAGCTACGCTCGTTTTGTAACTTATCACCTGTTACGCCTAAAATTGGCTTTTTTCCAAGGACAAACGTTCGGGACACGGATGACGTTCCGTGATGTCACAATCAGATTACTTGAAATCAAGAAATGACAGCTTTTTTTCCATTAGTCTTATCCCTATCATTTCTTACCTGAAATAGAGTAGCGTAGCTTGCCAAATCTGAAATATTTGATAACTGCTAAGTAAGAAAAGGGTTATAATAGGCGATTCTTTTATTAAAATAACTTTCATGTCGCTGGCCAAGGTTCTTCATATATTGTAATCAGCGTGAGTGATAATATTTTGCGTTGCACTTGTATCCTAAATTCACAGATCTGTTTATTTCAGATTAAATATTTTGTCTTCCAAAAATTAAATACTTTAAATTTCTAAAATATTAATTTTCTAAATGATGTCGAAATATAATAACATGATCAAGTAACTTATTCCCATAATTTTATGATTCTTGATTGCATACAAAATCCATTAAATTTGATGGGGGATCTTATTTTAACAGTTTGTGTTCTTCTGAAATATATGATAACTGCTAAGTAAGAAAAGGGTTATAATAGGCGATTCTTTTATTAAAATAACTTTCATGTCGCTGGCCAAGGTTCTTCATATATTGTAATCAGCGTGAGTGATGATATTTTGCATTGCACTTGTATCCTAAATTCACAGATCTGTTTATTTCAGATTAAATATTTTGTCTTCCAAAAATTAAATACTTTAAATTTCTAAAATATTAATTTTCTAAATGATGTCGAAATATAATAACATGATCAAGTAACTTATTCCCATAATTTTATGATTCTTGATTGCATACAAAATCCATTAAATTTGATGGGGGATCTTATTTTAACAGTTTGTGTTCTTCTGAAATATTTGATAACTGCTAAGTAAGAAAAGGGTTATAATAGGCGATTCTTTTATTAAAATAACTTTCATGTCGCTGGCCAAGGTTCTTCATATATTGTAATCAGCGTGAGAGATGATATTTTGCATTGCACTTGTATCCTAAATTCACAGATCTGTTTATTTCAGATTAAATATTTTGTCTTCCAAAAATTAAATACTTTAAATTTCTAAAATATTAATTTTCTAAATGATGTCGAAATATAATAACATGATCAAGTAACTTATTCCCATAATTTTATGATTCTTGATTGCATACAAAATCCATTAAATTTGATGGGGGATCTTATTTTAACAGTTTGTGTTCTTCTGAAATATTTGATAACTGCTAAGTAAGAAAAGGGTTATAATAGGCGATTCTTTTATTAAAATAACTTTCATGTCGCTGGCCAAGGTTCTTCATATATTGTAATCAGCGTGAGTGATGATATTTTGCATTGCACTTGTATCCTAAATTCACAGATCTGTTTATTTCAGATTAAATATTTTGTCTTCCAAAAATTAAATACTTTAAATTTCTAAAATATTAATTTTCTAAATGATGTCGAAATATAATAACATGATCAAATAACTTATTCCCATAATTTTATGATTCTTGATTGCATACAAAATCCATTAAATTTGATGGGGGATCTTATTTTAACAGTTTGTGTTCTTCTGCATTTGATATATTTCTTATTTCGATATTCTGCTACAACATTTCCATTATACATTATTTCTTGTTTGTCGAATCTGCATGTGCTATTTTTCTGCAAAAATAATTTAAGCATTGTTTTATTTCGTTTAAATGAATTTTATTAATGTCTCTGAAAACTGTAATTTGAAAATTAATTTTTTAATTCGAATATACGGAAGCACTGTTAACATATTTTGTAGAATTATATTCATTTGAATAAACGCTAAAAAGGCTTAAGAATTTAAATTTTTGTTTGAAATATTCTTCATTTTATTCAGTTATAAATTCACTTATATTTTGGCATAAGTGTGATATATTACCCAAGAGATTTCTCGCCAAATCTCCTGTTCATCGATTTAATTATAGAGTTTCCTGTTTTCCCTTTGGTGTTGCCAATTTGAATTTTTGTTGCCAGGTAGGGTTATTGCTTGTATTTTACATCATTTTTGTGTCATATATACGGTTTATTTTAAGTAGCAACACGTTAGAATCTCTTAGCGACGATAAATAGTCGCAAAGAATGCCAATGGGGGATATATTGAACTACATCTTATATTTTATTTCCCATAATCCCTTACTTATGTGTGGATGCTACACAATAACAATATATATATTATTAACTTTACCAATTATATTCATTTTTATTTTAAAAATTGACTCAGTTTTATTTTAAAAAATACAATTAACTGTTATTTCTTATCAGATACATCTGTTTAAAATGTGATGTTCATTAACAATTGCTTGTTTTACGTGGTCCTAATTTTAATTTTCCCTAATTTTTTTTAATGACCAACAGCTGTTCATATTTTGAAGTGAAAAAAGTATAATAATAGTATTACTCTATTCTTCTTGGGTAAGATTAAAAAAATCAAATTGTTTTATCCCAAACTAAATTTTCTGATCAATATTACTCCTCCTGAGCAAAAACATCTTTTCATCAAAGATTCTAAAATTTTTTTAATTGAATCTATCTTCGTAGTTAAATGTTTCTAAGCAATTACCTTGCTTTTTACATCAAAGTTTCTTCTATTAAATTAAATTTGAAAAGTTCATGAAATTGTTTTCTTGCCCAAATATGTTACTTGGAAATTTACTCTTGATAAGCAACATTTCCATTCATGGAAGATTCGAAAATTTTATTCTTTTCGGATTACTTCCTAAAACTCAAGAAAGAAGATCCGGCTGGAAAAGACTCCTTAAAATTTAAGACTGAAAAATAGCGATCCTTTTATAACTTGAGAACTGAGTTTAGAAAAGTTAAAAGAGATTAAAAGCTAAATTAAGTTTCACAATCAATCAACATTTTCCGCGTCTTTCCATCCTTTCTTTAGAAAACGAATCAACTTTAAGAGTTTCATCAAGTAATCGATTTATTTGCCGATTAAAACACCATAAAATCAAACATGGACATTATTCTAGCATATTTTTTTTTCTCTGTCAGTTTCTCTCTATTTTGATTCTCAAGTTTTAAAAGAAATCTTCCCCTTTTAAAGGGATATTATAAAATTGATTGTACACCATACGAGTTTTAATTTAATATGAATTCTAAATTCAATGTTTTAATTAAACTTAGACTAAAAGATTTCCTCTTTTTATTTTTAAGATTTTCAATCATTTTCGTGGAAAACTTTTATTGTACGCATTATATTTGTGATCTCCATGTGAATTCCTTGTTTCAGTTAATATTTTTACAATATTTTTTTTATGTTTTAATAAATTTATTTATTATTTTTAAACTTGTTTCTTAAAATTATGTCATCTTTAAAAGGGTTTAATTCATACTATATATTGTTAAAATAATAAAATATTCAGGAAATTTGAAAAAAATATCGAAGCCGATATTTTTTCTCTAACTATCATAATTTTTCATGGATTGAAATATTTCGTACGTAAAGGTTTTATGATTCAAATTAAAAATTATGCATAAAAGTATACAAAGTACAAATTTTGTGGATTAAAGACAATTTATACAGTAAAAATTTTCATTTTACGTTTCAACCATTTCGTGATGAATTCTAATGATGAAAATTATCGGAAATAATTATAATGCCATGTTATAAATATATTTCCCGTAAATTGAAATATAAATACAAAGAAATTTCTTGGAAAAATTTTATTTTTCCTAAAATTTCTAGTAATTTAATTGCAGGTCAATATTTCTTTTATAAATCTAAACTTCGGTATGACACACAAAGTTAATGAAAGATAACCATTTATAGTTGGAAACATTTTCCTCTGATACACTTTATGTATTCATAGTCCTTTTATTCCTTTTACTCTCAAAGATTTATACAATATCAATAAAATAGAGGTAAATTAATTCATTCATTATAATATTTTCATTTGATTATATTTTATCTCTAAAATAATTGAAAACAAACAGTAAATTTAAAAAAAAGTGATAAGAATATTCACACATGTAAGCTTTTTAAATAACCTTAATTTAATCTGCTTTTTATTAAATAAACCTAAATGACCGCAAAATTAAACTACTTCATTAGTATAGCTACATTAATAAGTGCATGCTTAATAATGAATCATATCTAACTTTCTAGGTATCGAATTACTTCAATCGAACAGTTAGTAACTCCTCTACATGAGGTATCCAATGACATTCTCTGTCTATAAGATACATTAAAAAATTTATTTGTTTCTGGTTTTAGGTGATACGTTTTATTCATTTGCCTCAAAAGGAAGAATTTTGATAGAATATTTATATCTTGATTCGTTTAAATTTACATGGTATAATTAACTGCAACTTCATCTCAGAAAAGTCAACACATTAAAATAAAAAGATTATATATATATATATACATATATATATATATATATATATATATATATATATATATATATATATATATATATATATATATATATATATATATATATATATATATATATATATATATATATATATATATATATATATATATATATATATAATATATATATATATATATATATATATATATATATTATATATATTATATATATATATATAATATATAATATAATATATATATATATATATATTAAAATTATTACATATATATAAAAATTAAAAATAAGTCATAGTGAAAAATTCTTAGTCATTTAACATCAGATTATTTCATTATAACCATTAGAATATGCGAAGAATATAGAAAATTTTAACATTCTTCATCAAAAACATTCTAAATACATATACTGTATTATAAATATTTACTTAAATTGTATTAAGTAAAGAATTGTAAAGAAATATAAAGAAGAAACCAAACAGAGAAATAATACCATGGAACAAACAAGTAAGTAAAATATGTGAAACAAAACTAAAATGGAATTGCAGACTTAAAATAGCGATTTTAAGTTTCATAAAGAATTGCGATATTTGGTGTTTATTTCTGCTTTACCTCCATTAAGAATAACTCTGCTGTATATTTCTATTTTAAGTAATTGTTGTTCACTAAAACAGATTATGATAATGAAAAGTTCCTTACAGAACCAAAAGTAAAAATGAAATTTTAACATTTTAAAAAATTCAGATTTATTGATAAATTATTGAGTTAATTATTTTGTGAAAAGAATGTTATCCTAAGTTACAAAGTTAATTTTAAATTAATCTGCAAAATTTAAACGAATATTATAAGTTATTAAAAATAAAGAACACTTAGTTTTATGTTTTGCGTGACATTATTCACATTGCTATTTAACATAATAGTAAAAAGATTAAAAATTTCTCTATGATGAATAGAATACTTTAAAACCTGAAAAATAAAATTCATTGCATATCTTTTCTATGAAGCATCTTTTTATTTTTTCTTATTTTATTTTTATTTTATTCGAAACACAAAAATCAATTTCTGATCTCTCATTAACAACAAATAAAAAATTAAAACTTCTTTTTCGAAATGCTTTAATATTTTACGCAAGCAAAACCTATCTATTTCGCTTAATTCTGATTCTAATTGATTCGTAAAACCAAGTCATTATCATTAGATTTAGTAGAAATGTCAGAAAGGAATTCTGTTTCCAGCAAAAGGAATGGTAATTCTGAAAAAAAAATTTTTTTCAAACGATCTTATTTCGGAATGCATCTACTCAGCTCAACTCCCCATTGAAACACAGTGAATCTATCAGCTCATCTACAAATCCTCATTCGTTGTAAACAGACATTTCCCATTCGTTATAAGGAAGAGAAAGAGTCATCCGTAAATGCCTTATCAAGCAGTCAAGGAAACAGATCATGCAGCAAGAACAAACAATACTCGTCTGCAGCTTTTAGAAAAGGGAATTTTTCCTCCGTCTGAGGAAATGGGTACCAAGAATGCGTCGCTCTCAAAGGAACGAAGCATATTATTCAATCCTGACAGCGCGTCCCTTCTCGGCTTTATGACGATACTCAGGAAACAAGAAGTTATTAATCAGATTAACTGCTCTTCTCTGTATCTAGCAGGGATTTTATACGTTTCTGTGGGGATTTTGTAGGTTTCTTTGGATTTCCTTTCTAACAATTTCCCTCTAGAAATGCTGCAAATATTAAAATAATCTTGAAATGTTTTTTTTTATTTTCCTTTCCCTCGTATAAATTCCCTTAGAGAAAAGACATTATTTATTTAGTTTAATTTTCTTTCTTCTTTAATACATTATTTGTTAAAACACGAATGCATTGATTATTGAAATGAAACTTATTGCGGAGGTGTATATGTTATGCACTCTATAAAATATATTTAACAATATTAAACATAATTGGAACTTTTTTGTCAATGAAGTTCATATTTTGAATTATCCTCATCTTGTTTACAAATTTTAAAGATGAAAATTTTATTAACAAAACATTTTTTATTACTTGCTTTTTCAATTGCGTCCTTATTACTAAACAATGCACATGATATGTAGTTAAATTTTAATACTCACTAATGTGTGTAATTTATATAATAATGTTCATAATATTCAACGAATTGGTTCATATACAAACTTTTGTAATTATTTAACATAAAAACTAAATATTTGCTGGATTAATTTTTACTTGGTTTCAAAAAGCTTTCTAAATTTTCATCGAATTTTAAAGATATGTTTTCATATTTTGATAAATTTAATTGTTTTTATTATTAAATTAATAATAACACTAAATTTTTTTTAATAAATTGTTTCACTGTGTTATGTTAATGCTTAACTTTTTACTGTACTTACATAAAATAGTCAACTGGTAGCGAAACCTACGATGAGTTTAAAAGGAAAAAAATTATTGTAGCCTTCTTGTGCTTAAAATTGAATAAGAATTTTGCTGCCTGATGAAAGGTTGTTTAATATCTTGTGTAAGAAAGATAAATGCTTATCAGTACATTTCAGGCTTTGATAGTTTGAATTGAGTATACCAACTTTGTGGCTTATCATGATGCAATATGGTTGTTCGTGTTGGTCGATATCCCATTTAATACGTTTCTTAGATAAAGTATCCATGGATTCAAAGTAATCACACGAAACACTATCGCAATTCTGAGGCCCTCTCTCAGTGAAGCCAAGAAGACATATATGTTTCTCACATGTGCATTATTAATCGCTTAAAAGATTGTACATCCATGTCACAAACCTTGAGTCCAGAAATAGAATCGTCTGCTACAAAATAAGAATTTCTAATAAAAACTCGATAAATGTATGAAATCGCAGTTGTATGAATTGTCAGCTCACCGCTCATGTCTTCATCTACCCTTGATGATACAACACAGACATGACTGCCTTCAACAGTACATTCAGTGTAGAATTTGAAATCAGGATTACTGAGACATCAAATTTTCAGATGAATCTCGGTTTTGTTTACAGCATTGTAAATAACGTATTTATGTTTGCCATTATCCAAGAGAACCCACTTTGCCAACTTGCATTCGATATCGTCATAACAGATTAATTCCTAGAGTATTGGTATGGGGTTCCATTGATGTCCAACTCGGTCTCTTTTCTTTCAGATTGATAATATATTGAAAAGTGGTTTTCTTACGACTCATCTTTTTATCTTTTATTTGATACTTGTGGAAAGATGCTTTTCAGCTGAGAAGTGCACCATCGCATGTTATCAGTGCTATACTTAACTTACTTGATACAGAAAATGTTCGGGAAAAGAAACATTTTTCCATGGACGGTATACATTTACCATGGTGGCACGTGAACTATTCAAAAACTTAGCCATTTCTTAAATGCTTCCACCCTTGGCCAGAAAGCCAATGACCATTCCCTTATGGATGTCAAATAAATCGCTTCATTTCTGAATTATGCCAACGATTTGCAGTTTTTTCCGAAACCTTCAACACACCTCTTTAATGAGCTCAGTTGCACTATGCAACCACCTGCCTTCTGGTATTGAAAGTACATGGTGGTCACATTAATGTGACTGAATCACATTAATGTATACTGTCCCAACAATATTATTGACACCAGACCAGGTGATTTTTGGTGGAACGGCATCAACAAATTGGTCGAAAGGTGGGAAGAGGTTGTAAACAGCAACGGCGAATTTATAATTGATTAACTTACTGATAAATTGTTTTTTGTTTAAAAAAAGTATTTGATAAAAAAGCTGCGAACTTATTCCCTAACCTAATGTTTTGCGAATTAAGTGATTGAATCTTGTTTTTAGATGGACTTTTTTTTAGTATTTTAGTTTTTGTTGCGTATGTTTAAATTCAGACAAGTTTCCTTTCATCAAGTTAATTTCTAGTTAAGTATCTTACAGTTTCCATTTGCACTCTGTGAACATCAATATTTATAGAGAATAACGAAATTAAGAAAGAATTACAGAACATAGCGGTGGTTTCCTTATGGACGACTGGTCTTTCGCATCGATTTCGAATAATATTTCAAAGCTTGAATGGGGTAAGGGAGACAAAGATTTTTCACTACTTATTCATAAAATAACTACTTAAGTTTATGAAGATAATTGCAACTTCAGATAGTTAATACTAAAATTCTTATAATTTTAAAATCACCCGTGTTGTGTATTTAAATCACGTGAATGACCTAAACTGTGAAAATTTATGTTGAAATTAGACACATTTTGCCATTTTACAATTTATGAGTTTATCTCGCCTTGTTTATGATACGCTATCACGTTTAATTATTTTAAGATCAATAACAGAAACCTGATTATTTTCTAAAATCATAAAAATACTTGTAACAGCTTCCCTACTGATTTTTTCCTGCCAGTGAGACATAATCGATACCCGTTCTCATCATTTCTCATAATATATTCTATTTTTTTTGTTTTCAAGAGACTTTGACAGCCATTTTTCTGGAAAATACTACTAGTTTTTCAACATAAAAATGTGTGTGTGTTGCTTTTTCTTGCATATTATCTTGTTCGTAAAAGTGTCGTATCTTTTTATTTATTTACTTGCACTTTCACTTTTTTCTAAAAATGATGTATCCATTTCAGAAATTATTTCAAAATCACACATTCTTCTACTTCTTTAATAGCGTAACAACCTATTACAGATCTCTGCAACGCTCATTTTCTTAGCCCAGTCTGTCCAGAGTGAAGCATTGTCAGTTCCTAACTTTCAGTATCTTGAGGTCATTTTCAGTGTCAACGAGCCATTTTGTTGGTGATCTTCCTCGGGCACGAGATGCTTCGGGGTTCTTAAAAGTTGATATTCTAGTGAGGTTGTCAAGATTATTACAAATGTGTAAATGATAATATGACGCTCTAACACAATCATCAAATTTATTACAAACTGGAGTAATGTATACCAATTTCTCTTCTGGAATGTGAGAGAAATCTATAACATATATTTTATATAGGTATTTGTGAATACTTTCCACGTCATAAAATCTCATTATATGATATTATAGATTTTGATAATACACTACTGGCCATTAAAATTGCTATACCAAGAAGGCGACGTGAAATTTATGCGAAAGGAAGAAGGTACTGTGATATGCAAATGATTAGCTTTTCAGCGCATTCAGACAAAGCAGGCGCCAGTAGCGACACCTACATTGTGTTTAAATGAGTAAATTGTTCAGCCTGTTCCTCATATACAAATTGCATTTGAACGTTGTTGCCTGGTGAAAAGTTGTTGTGATGCCTCGTGTAAGAAGGAGAAATGCGTACCAGCACGTTTCTGACTTTGATAAAGGTCGAATTGTAGCGTACCGGGATTGCGGTTTATCTTATCGCAGTATTGCTGCTCGCGTCGGTCGAGATCCAATGACTGTTAGCAGAATATGGAATCGATGAGTTCAGGACGGTTATACGGAATGCCATGCGGGATCACAACGGCCATCTATCACTAGTAGCCGAGAAGACAAGCATATTATCCGCATGGCCGTAATGGATCGTGCAACCACGTCTCGAACCGTGAGTCAAGAAACGGGGTCGTTTAGAAGACAACAAGTGTCTGCACGAATAGTTCGACGACGTTTGCAGCAGCATGGACTCTCAGCTCGGAGACCATGGCTGCAGCTTCTCTTGACGCTGTGTCATAGACAAGAGTGCCTTCAACGGTGTGATCAAAGACGAAACTGGGCGCACGAATGACGAGACGTCATTTTTGCAGATGAATCTAGGTTCTGTGTACAGCATCATGATGGTCGCATCCGTGTTTGCCGGCATCGTGGTGAACGCACACTGGCAACGTGCATTCGTCATCGTCATACTGGCCCATCACCTGGCGTGATGGTATGGAGTGCCATTGGATACACGTCTCGGTCACCTCTTGTTTGCATTGACAGTCCTTTGAACAGTGCACGTTACATTTCTGGTGTGTTACGATCCGTGGCTCTACCCTTTATTCGAGCCCTACGAAACCCTACGTTTCAGCAGGATAATGCCCAACCGCATGTTGCCGGTATTATACGGACCTTCCTTGATACGGAACATGTTCGGCTGTTGCCCTCGCCAGCACGTTCTCCAGATCTTTCACCAATAGAAAACGTCTTTTCAATGGTTGCCGAACGACTGGCTCGTCCATAAACGCCAGTCACTACGGTTGATGAACTGTGGCATCGTGTTGAAGCTGCATGGGCATCTGTACCTGTACATGCAATCCAATCTCTGTTTGACTCAATGCCCAGGCGTATAACTGTTGTTATTACTGCCAGAGGTGGTTGTTCTGGGTACTGATTTCTCAGGATCTATATCCAGCCAAATTTTTTGAAAATTTAATCACTTGTTATTTCTAGTATAATATATTTGTCCAATAAATATCATTTTGCTATCTGTATTTCTTCCTGGTGTAGCAATTTTAATGGCCAGTAGTGTAATTTTTTTGTTGTCTGTATTTTATTAAGTACCTCTTTGTTGTATAGTACTATACCATCAACGAAAATAATATTAGCTGCTCACTGAACGTATATAGTAGACTAATTCTTATTCACTGGATTGTATTTTTATCCATTATAGCAATTTACAGCTGCTGGCCTAACGAATGTTTTCTGGAACATTTATAATAAATATCGTGGTGTATGTGTACATCCCGATATAAAATAGTTTTTATTCCACTTCACCCACAAATCTCTATAATTTAGATTTAGCCTTTTATTTTTCTTAATCTTTGTTGTGCGATCATTTTATTTCATAATATATAGCTTCACAATTTTTTATTATTTTGTAATCCATGTATTAATAACCATTGAAAACAAATAATTAGAATGAACAATCTGTATTCCGGTAACAATAGAATTGACAATAGTAATGTATTATAGACTACATATTTATTTTAATCACTATTTTATTTATTTTTTTTTCAAAACTAATGACAAAAATAGAAAATATCAATCATATTTACTTTAATTTGTACTACAACTCACACCTACACACTTGAAATCCATACTAAGACGAGATTTTCCTACGTAAAAAGTTAAGTAATTCGAATCTGTTTATAAATGTTTGTTATTGTCAAATGTCCTGTAGAGAAAATAATGAAATCGCGAGTGTTCATCCTACTCAAGTTCCGTGAAGAAAAGTAATAAAAAAGTTTGACATATCTATTTAATGTGACCTTTACTGACAAAATCACAACATTGTCGAAATATACAAAATAAATTGCAAGTTAAATTGAAAACACAAGGAAAACCATCACAAAATTTTATTTTCTATAAAACTCACTAAATTGTTATAAATGGTAAAATCTTGGTATTTCGTGAATTGATAAATTATGGCTCATACATTAAAAATAAAAGAAAATTGTATTAAAAATTTTATCACTCATTTTCTTATTGTCATATAAAAGTGTACAATTTGAGCTTCAATGTTTAAATTTCAGAAAAAAAATATAGCAGCTCAGAAAAAATTGCCTTCAAATATTTTTCTTGACCTCACAAGCCAAAGAGGATTAGTTCAGTATTCAGTTTTCCTATAATTTTCCACAAAATGTATTTCCTATTTTTCAGCTCTTTTATGTTAAATCATTTCATAATTCTTGTATTGAGTAAATACGTAAAATAAATTTAATTATTATAAATACTAGGAACTATTTTAATAAAAAGGACATCAATTGAAATCTTTGTATGATACTAAAATATCTTCATGAATTTTTTTTATCCTACGTCCGTCCTCGGCATCTCTGCCATTAATCAACGAGCAGCCCAATAAAAGATGAACAAGTACAAAAACAAGAACGAAGTCCTTTAGTAGCCTCAAAAGTGTTGTCAGTCAAAAACTTTAAAATTTCAGGGCAGTTCTTGAGGTGAACAGCATCCATATCATGATGATTGCACAGTGGACAACGAGCAGAATTCATTACACCTATTCGATGTAGATGCCTTTGTATGTAGTCATGTCCAGTTGTCACCCAAAAACAAGCGACACCAACAGCTCGTCGTAAGGAGTCAGAGATTTTACTGTCCCCATCAAATAGAGTTTTCCACTGCCAGCTCATAACCACATCAACATAAGATAACACTTTTGATGTTAAGCAAAGGCAAAGGGGGATTTGGTTGGATCATAAGGGAACCAGCTTTCATAAGTCTGTCTGCCTGCTTCTTTCCAAAAACATCGTGGCTTGGGATCCATTGAAGAGCAACGTGGTCCTTGATTTCAATGAGTTCGTACAGCTTCATTCTGCCAGAGTAAACTAGTGCATTATTATTATAATTTAGATTAATAAGGGAGAGAAATATAGCTTGTTAATCAATAAGGAAGAAAATTTTTTGATCATGGATGCTTCTTAATTTGTCAATTGCATGAGCTATAGCAGCAAGCTCACCATCGAAATTTTCATGAAAATGAGAACTTTATAAAATTTTCCCTTACAGTTTAACTATACGAAACGAATTTGCAATATGCTGTATCGGCAGAATATTTTTATTTATAAACATAAAAAAATTTGCTAATACCTATACATAAACCTTTCCCTTTCAATAAAATGATAACTTTAAAATACCACAGAATTATTTTCTCGTATCAACATATTACCGGCACAAAATGATGAGTTCGACTTCAGCACAGAATCTTCCATTGAAAGAGAAAGAAACAGCTTGCTGGCTTTCTTTTCAGCTGAATGTTTCGTGATAATTCAGTGAATTTCTTATACCATTCCGATAAATAATGTATGAAGAAATGCTTTTACTTTGTTATACACGTTCAAATTCAATATTTTTGGAAACTGTCTTCTGTTACTTCTCCGAAGTAATCTCTTTTAGAAATTTACTTTATTTCGCATTTATTTATGTATTCTTTGTGAGTGGTCCTGTGCTGTTCTTCACTTTCTTACTCCCCCTCCTCTCGTATCAAATATTTGAAGTTATCTTTGGTTTCAAGTATATATTAGGTCTTATATGATTATATTATATTATAAAGAAGTTTGCGTTATAGATAAATATATTTTTGCAAATATTTTTTCTGACATTTCGCATTATTTCAAAAATATCCATTAAAATATGGCTTAAGAACTTTTTCAAATAGTTTTAGGATTAAAAATAACTGACGTTTATACCAATGGGAACTTTTTTTTTCTGGATATTTATTAAAAACTTATTTTTTTTTAAAGTATTTTAACGGTCGATCTCTCCTGGCTCATCTTAAATATGCCTCCCTCTCAGCTGTATAAAACAATAATAATTCCTTATAATTGCAAAGCGTATAATTAATAATTAAAGTGCATAATGTAGATAATATGCAATAAATTACATTTATATGCTTTCAGATCTAACAAATACCACTAATGTGATCCCTGTATCACTTTTCACAAAACAGAAGTGTTTTTACATCTTTTATGGAGTTCATAACCAACCGATGTCTGAGTGGTTAGCTCTCCTGACTCCTAAGCTGAGGTTCCCGGGTTTGAATCCCAGTTCGGGAATAAATATTACTTTTTCTGTTCTCTCAGTGTTTCTCTGTCCTATCTTCTGTGATGATATATGAATGTGGGCACCCTATAATCGGGTCTGTGGTGGTATGGCGCTGGCAACGCTACTCGCCTCCGTGATTTAGTTCACAGGTGCCCGCTGGGTAACGACAAATAAATAGCAGTTTCTGGCCTTGTTGTGGCATAGGGTTCGTCACCCAAGTATCCCCCCCCCCCAATGGAAAAAATATAGTGTGTATTCAATGTTATACAAGTCTCTTTCATTCGAAATTCATCCATTATAACCAATGTTTTCCAATGAAACAACTTCTTTTCTAACTGTCTAAATCTGATCAATAGAGAACAGTGAAATAGAATTTTAATCATGTATTTTCTATAACTTAATTATTTCCTTTTGTAAGAAAAATATATAATAAAAGGTAAGGAGAAATTTATTATTGTAAGATGCAAAGCAAATGTAAGGATGAATATATAATTGTAAGATTTAAGTATGTAAATGTATATAAAACGATAAAAAAAATAAAATTTTTAAATATTTTTTCTAACAAATGTATTAGCAAAATGCTTGCAACATTTATTTTTACGTTACAATCTAATAAGTTGTAACTTTTGATGCCAAACAAATTCATTTTTCTTGTTATTTAAAATAGTTTTTCTTGATATTGCGTTTCAAAATTATTATCCTTAAATAATATAAAAAGTTTTCTTCGTAAATAAATTAGTACATAATTTTTAAGAATCTCTTTCAGAAATTACTTTAACTCAGACTGAAATTATTCATTATTCTAGAAATTTTATTTATTTTTTTTTATAAATTCAATAAGATCATGACACTCATTTATATAATCTCTTATCCGATCACTAAGATTCAATTATCTAATCGTTTGACATTTTCTTACAATGTTAAAAGATTTTTGAAAAATCAAATTAAATAAATTAAATTACTTTGTATTTGATCTAATCCAGTTTATGTGAGGTTTTCTTAAAACTAAAATATTTATTTACAATGTTCATTTAGCAAATGGACGTAGCACGGAATTTAATAAGTAAATTGCATTTCTCAAAGTTGGCAACAACAAAAAACAGTTTTAAAAATACAAGAGCTTCACTCGTTTGTAATTCTGGATCATTTTCTCGGAAAAAGCATTACAAAATTGACTAGCAGACGCAGTTCTTTAAAAAAATATTTCTTCATAATGTTACACTTTTTCAATATTCTTGTAAAAAAACTTTTTATTTAAAATTTTGATATTTACTTCCGACAGAGGCTTGCGTATTAGCAATTTATATTCATATGCAATCCTTTTTTTTTGCTGCTTTTTTTTATAAAAGATATAGTTGAAGTAAAATTTAAGCCTAATGAGAATCGTTTTTGTTTTAATATTGGCCTAAGCAATAAAATACCTAAGTGAAGCTATTTCTGCCTCAAAAATGCAAGTCCCTTATGAATGTTTTTTCTTACTATAAACAGGACTTTTATTTAAATATTTTTGCTATTTCATATCATTATTTTGATTATTTAAAACGAGAATATGATATAATAACTCTTAATACTATTATACACAATTTTCCAATTTTTTACTGTATTTCTGAAGTTGTTAAAATTCTTTCTCGAAAATTTTAAAGTATATTATTTTATGTAAGTATATTTGCGTTTCTTTGTTAATTTTTAACAGAGCTTATATAGAAAAATCATTCCTCGTGATAGATTTGTTTTACAGTTTTGTCTGTCAATAATGAAATTACATTGCTCTTGTATATTTTAAACATCAACAAAAAATTTCAAAATGTAGATGGGAAATTTCACAAAAATAATTAAAGTTTAAAAAAAAGAATTTTTTTTAACTTTCCTGTTTTTATAGCATATTTAAATCATATAAAGGTATATAAAATGTTGCTCTGAGCTTTTCATTCATTAGTAATTAAATATAAAAGTTATGTATCAATAAATATTTTGATTCTTTTGTACAGATATACAGATCTTATAAAACTCTCTTACAAATTTTTTAGTATATTTTGTCAATATAAAACAATATATAAATTTATATTTGAGTTCGATTGTATATTATATGTCTCTAGTAAATATCACAAAAATAGAAATGCTTTACATCCGATCTGTTTTCTATAGCTAATAAATTTTAAAATTTTTCAATTTTACAGAATATTTTGAATACTTTGCGTTAATTTTTAACAAAAGACTATTACCATTTTATTTAAGCATTCAGTATGTAAATTTATATTTCAAATCACTGAAAGATGAAATTATGTTAATACTAAAATAGAAATAAGTAAATATTATGTATGGGATGAACGAACACAAATGCTGAAATACAGAAAATTTTTCGAAGATTGAATTAAAACATTGTGCAGCAAAATTGGATTTATTTTAAAAAATATTGAAAATTTTTCTCTTTTTAAAGCAGAATTCTGTAAAACATTTGACATGCTAGTTAATTTTATATTTGTTAATTTTACAGAAAATTAATATTAAGTGTATTGCTTAAGTTGAATGCAACTTTCAGGAATTAAAATTAATCTATCGACAAAAGAAAACAGACACAAATCGAAACACAAAATTTATTTTAAATCGTTTAAATATTTCTGCTATTTCTTTTAAAATTCAAGCATTTGAATTGATTTTTGTTGCAATTTACTTCAGAAAGTCCTATAAAAATAATTCCATCAAGTAAAAAAAAAACCAGAAAAATGTCATATAAATTGCAAAGAAAAAAAAGATACGAATATAAATTTTAAAAAGCACTTCATTATATACCATGACCCTTCATATTATATGCATTTGCAATTAAAATAATACAGTTGTGTCCATTTTTCTCATTTACTCGCTTTCATTTTGCTGTATTGTCATTTCTAAATAATAAATTGAGAGAAATGCAAATGGGCTTATATCTTATCATCTTAAATGTTAAATTTCATTTAATGAAATTACTTTCTAAAAAGCTTTCTTTTTTTTTTTTTCAGGATTGTCTATAGCATATCTAATCATTGTTATAATAATCTTCCAAATGCCCCAAGGTAAGTTTCTTTAATTTCCTTTCCTTCGTAATTATTTCGTAACAAATTTAGTAATAAAATTTTGAGTTTTACCTTCAAGCTTTAGTCTTGCGATACATTTTTTTTATTTAATAAATATTGATATCATCAAATTGTGATTTTATATAACTTTTTAATTATAACTTTTTCAAACCATCATTTTTAAAACTGAGGATGCCGTGTACTCATCCGAAAAAGTCCTTATGACACTTCTTCAGATTGCTGTTTATGAATTCAGAAGTTCTCTAGTTCTATAGAGGATATAAATTAATTCAAGTTTTATGCTATGTGCACAACAGAAGATTTTAATATTTTTCAGATAACAAGTTTTAAAATATAATATAGCTCTTGCATGCTGCTAATTTAATTAAACTAAAAATATTATGCTTTTTTTTCTAGCATGAAATTATGGTGATTATGATACATTTATTTAAAATTACAAATAATTGTTTTAATATAAATAAGACTAGCATATTGTCAATATTTTGTATTGGACGAAGAGTCTAATTTAATCATTTCATTTTCAGTTGATGGATGTATCAGGTAAATAGCATAGCAAGTTGCAAAAATGTTAAGATTAAGCAAAATAAAACTAAAACTTTGAAAATACCTTTATACATCGTATTATTTCCCATGTCTTTTGTGTTTTGTTTTGATAAAATCTTATCCAAGTTAGTCAAGAACGATCAATTAATGCTCTATTACAACACCGTTAACATCTATCTCTTATGGTGCAATGATATGAATTATATATATCAGCATAACAACAAATTATATCAAATTCGTTCGACAATTGTTAAACCGTAGTAAAATTCATCACAAAAAATTTAACCTCAATTTGTCCATTTATCATTCTTCTAATTCCTGTTTGAATTATTGTTAGTCATTCACTAAAATCAACTCTAAATATGTTTGAACCACCTCTCGAAGTGTTTCAACCATCTTTTTAAGGTCGTATCTTTATATTATTACGCATTAATAAAACTAAATTTTGACCAGCATCTATATTTACAAAGAACCTTTTATATGAAAGTTTCGAAGTTGTGTCTTTCTTACTTCATGTCCTTTTTTGTAGTAGATTTCATCTGTTCAATTTGACATTTAAGCATATATACATGACAATATAGGTCATAATTGCTGACTGCTTTAGAAATGTATTTAAATCAACAATTTGCTGGATATAAGTTGTTTCAAAATATATTTGCCATAATATGAAAGCATATTATGTAAACATATTTGGTAATAAACGGAATAAAATCTAATAATACATTCTTTGCTTGCTTTTTACCAGAGTTTGAAAAAGAAACAGCAATTTAAAAGCCATAAAAATTATCTCCTAATTAGTCACAGCATAAAAAATCTTTTTATCTTTTATAATGCTTAAAATATCTATAATAAAGTTATTTATAAATAAATAAATTATATATTTCCACACTTTAGAAATTACAACATTAAATAATATGCATTAAACAACTTTTCATTGGTTCATTTAGATTATGAACGATTTTCACTATTATTTTAAGCACTTAAATACACTGTAAATTAGAAAAATGTTCTTAGTATGCAAAATATGCAAAATCATACTGTGTTTAATCAAAGCATAGGGCAAGTCCGGAAGTCATTTAGAAGAAAACATTAGCCAACGAAGTAAGGGAGTTAATTCTGGATTTCTAGCAGGAAGCTATTTTTAAGAAAAAATATCTTCTTTCAAAAATATGTTATCATCATTTAGTTATTCCAGAAAAAATTACTTGAATAAAGGAATTTTGCAGGGTTTATGAAAAAAAATTGTCTTTGATTGACTATTTCACTTCCTTACTCTACTTATTATTTACATATTTTTAATGACCTTAAAATCAGAACACTTACAGAAGGAAATTATTTAAAGGTTTATTTTTGTGACTTGATGATTCACTTAAAGAAATAAAAAAAATGTCTCAATTTTATGTTCTATCTAGGCTTCTACCATTTCATAAATTTACTAGGAGTCTTGTTTTTCACCATGGAAGATTAGCTTTGAGAATTGTGAAAGATTATTCTGTTTTAATATTAGAGTTAGGTACTTACAACATATTTCTGCACTTTTTGTTTCTATTTTTTATATTATGCTTTTAATTTTTTGTTTCAGGAGATTTAACAAATAATTCACAGTAACACAGTAAATATTTTCTCATTTAACTTATAATAGAAAAATACTGAAAATTAATTTTAATACATATAAGCATAGGACATTGTTTGCCTTTGTGGTGTTTAAATTATTTTATAAAAAGAAAGGTTATTGTAAGTTATCTCATAAAAGTTAATTTTAAGCAATGCAATCCATTCATTTAATTATAGTTATCTTTTTCATTTGTGTTAATATACTTACCACATTGTAAATTTTTAGCAGCAAATTTTGCTTGTCTCTTTTTAATTACTTGTAAACAAAGAATATAAAGTCTTGTAGTGAGTCTAAAAACACTAAATAATCTTTCACGGGAGAAAATTTAATTTAAATTTTAAGAAAATATTTTTAAATTAATTTATTATACTAGTAAATTACACCTAATAAATAAAAAACATTCAAACTGATATTTAACATTTTGTATAATCAAATAGGAGATATTTTATAAAAAATGGAAGCCCATTTTTTTTAATAACTTTTCTTGTACAAAATCAACAATTAATGAAGCAACAATTTTAATATCCAACTATTTAAATGTCCGCTCTGTTTTCACTAAATTTTATTTGGTAATAAAGTAACACGAAACGTTAATACCCGAGGAAACTTTAATCTTTTTCACGCTTTGTAAGAGTAAATAAAGTACAAAATGTAACATATTTCTCGCTCGTAATATGACAATACCCATAATCGGCTCTTTAAAAAGTAAAAATTGTTAATTGACTTTCTGAAATACAAATAATAAAAGGTTGTTTAATAAATGCAATAAAAAAACACATATTTTACAGTTTTTTATTTTTGTTTTCTTCTTATTATGTTTTATTTTTTAGCTTGTTTTTTGATATTTTTCTACTTAAACCAAAAGTAATGTGAAGCATAAAAAAGATTTACTAAGATTCGTTTGGTTAAAATTCATGTAAACTAAAGTAATGTCTTCCTTCTTTCTTTTCTAAATCAAAATCTACTAAAAGCTTAAATTTCCAAAACTCAGATTCACATTATATCAATTAATTTATAAGTTATGACAATTAATTTATAAGTAGACTTTTTTATGCATTTATTATGTTATTTTAATTTTTTCAACTTTTTTATCATTTTTTCCTGCTGCAACAAACAAATTCTTCAAAAAATGTATGAGTTGAAAATATATGAATTGCTATTACTCTTCAGACATGATCATCTTGATGTCGTGAAAAATTAGTTAAATCGTAATCTGGAATCAATATAAAAACATACAATCCACTGATCTGATAGATAATGTTTTTTATATATTTAAAAAGCATGAAGTAGCTCTTCTAATATTAATGAAAACATTACCACCCTATGCCGAACTTCCTTCCTCCAAACGATTTTTGCATGTTACATGAAATCCTAAAGAACTTCCACAGAAAACGGATCATTTCACCAGTCGATATTATCAAAAACTATTACTTAACAAGTTTGTCTATTACCTACCTATTTCAGATTGTTTTTGTTTGAAGTTGTGAGGTACAGTAGAACTCCAATTATCCGAATCAACTAAGATTGGAACCCATTTAGATAATCAAAAATTCGAATAAATTAGATTTTTCGAAAAAAATGGTCTATTTTAATTGTATGCTAGAAATGGAAGAAAAAAACTATGTATTTTTAAAGAAAAAGAACTTAATAAAAAAGCAACACTTTTACATGGTTAAGTATTTACAAGTACTGTACATTATTACAGTATGTATGGTACAGTACTGTAAATAAAAGTCATTTCTTGATGAACAACTCGGTCAGAGTAAGCTGTTTCACTGCCTTCATCCATTTTGGATCATCCTCTTAGCAGTGAGAATTGCCGTGTGATCTCGCTCAGACTGACTCTTTACCTACTTCAAAGCAGTTTTAAAGCTGACAAATGCTTCATTATCTGAAGATCCCGTATCTGCTTCAACTTGGACATTTAAGTCATCTTATTCCTTGGCACTTCCAATAAGTTGACCATCAGTTCTAATTCGAAATTCTGTATCTGGTTCATAATTCATTCTTCTATATCTTCAGCATTAATTTCTGAACACCCAGGAATTTCCAAAAGAATGTTTCTGAATTCTTCAAAAGGGGCATCACACTCTCTCTCTCTCTCTTAAATTTTTTTATATATTTTAAATTCGAAACAAAGTTAAGAAAATAAATACATTTTACTTTGCGTACTTAATAAAAATTAATTTTATCCATAAAACTCGATATAAAGAGTGAATATAAAAATATATTTTGAAAGGAAATAGAAAAAGAAGCATATGAAAATAGCATAAGAATCGAATCAATAAATAAAGTTTAAATTCATTGCATTTTATCAAAATACTTTTTTTATAAGTAAAATTTTATAAAAATAAAGTGAATACACAAATAAAGTTATCGTAAACTTTTGCTTGTTTGTGAAAATATGGTCAACAGGAAGAGGCCCATTTCAAATCTTAAAGAAAGAGTTGTTACAAGCAGGCTGTCTAATTTTCTTCTAAATGTTATTCTGTATTTTTTTTTCTAAAATGAATATCAAAACATATCACAATACAAGTTAAAAGGAATTTTCCCCAAACAAACTCTCACGGGAACATTTTAAATTCAATTTGAGTTTGAAATTGAATGTGACGCAAAATCGCTAGCTATTCTACACAATTTATTTCTGTATTCCTTTTTTACTTATATATTTCATTGGAACGATTCCTAAAAAAGATAGAAAAAAAAGTAAAATAACTGTCTCTGTCCTCATATTATGTTATACATGATAGATAATTTCAAACATTTATTCATAATATTGTTTAAAATGGATAATTTCAAATTTCTGAAAGCACAATATTAAATTAACCATTTGAATAAGTGTTTCATGTTGATTTTTTCCCTGTAGTATGGAATATCATTCAAAATAATCCACATTTTTATTTATTTGAGAAAAATAATTATAAATATGTTGACATTGGTTCTTTTAAATTCATTTGTATTGAACTATTATATTCAGTAAGCAGTTAAGTTATTAACCGGTACTTATATGCGTTTTTTTATATATTTCATATTAGGATTACGTTCAAGAATTTTTAATGATGATTTGAAAAACATTCCAAAACCATATTAGTAAGTTTTACAAGTCACATCAAGTGGATTCATATCATCATTAAATGATAATGATGATGATATCATTTGAGTTAGCATGCTCACTTTTAAATTCCTACGCATCACTTTTAAGCATCTGACGATAGGATTTGTTTGCATAAGCCTACTGAATACAAACGTCTTTAGTTCAATTAAATATTAATTTTATCACCAAAAAAGGGTTTTCCTTATCAAAACGTTTTATTGCAAAGATAAATGTTGAAATGAAGAGATGAGTTGACAGTGTATAATTTGATAAGGGATGTAAATATAACAGATATATAAAATATCTCTAAAACAAAATTTTCAGCATATTTTAGCACATTTTTAATATTATGTTCTGTTTGAAATCATTTTCTTTACGGTTGTTTGTTAGTTAAAATTCTATCTATTCTTATATCGTGAAAAAATATTTCTTGATACATCTTTTATTTTAATATCAAAAATTATTTCATCTATTTTTCAACTTTTAGTAAATGCTTTTTAAATTTATTTTATGTACCAATTTCTATTCCATTATTTTCGAGAATTTTAATAATTATTATTTAAGTGAAATTTTAATAATAATTTCAAATCTAAGCTCAACTTTTCTTCAAACTTAAGCAATCATGTGTCTTCTGCAATACAGCTAACGAACCCACTTAGCGAAAAAAGGCGCTTTGTCATGAATTTTCTCTTGTCTCTTCTTTCATTCATCAACATTTATTTCCCATTTTTGGAATAGGAACCATCATATTTCATTTGATTGCTGAATGAATCATTTGTATTAAAAATCAAATGATTTGTTTTATTATAAATTATTTTCTGTTTCCTTACTTCCTGGAACTTTAAACATTATTATTCTTAAGTGAATGACTCATATAAATTAAATTTTTTTCATGTTTAAGCATATTGCTTCTGTTGCAATGTAACTAAAGAATACACTTTACAATCAATGTAAAATAATATACGCATATATATTTATTCGTTACAGTATAATTTTCGTATAAATGTACTTTTATTCATTAAAACTTTATGATTTACGATATTCGAAATCTGAATCATCATTCTTTGATTCAAAGAATTACTGAATCATTTAATTATGAATCAAATAATTAACTTTATTGTTAATCACTTTTGGTTTTCTAACGTTCGTATACTTTAATCATTAGCAAAATTCTTACTTCAATGACTGATTTAATTTCAATTTCTTTCTGTGCTTTTTAACATCTTGCTTCTGCTGCAATACAAGGAAAGAACGCATTCCACAAAATGAAACCCTTGTTCACATAAATATGGCTTTATTCGTCAGCATTTATTGATTGTGATATTCAAAATCTGAAGATTCATTCTTTCATTCAAAACACACGTCTATTTTTACCCTGACTTTTTATCACAGACAACATTTACTGACATTTTCTTGCCCTAGAATATCGTTTTTATAATGAAAAAATTTATTATAACTCTGATTCTGGTTGGGGGTTGATTGGTGTCATGGTCAACTGTAGATGACCATGAGTGTGCAGAACACCAATGGCTATCTCTTTGATGTTTTCGGATTACACTCTTTCTGGTGTCAAGGGGATGAATCCCCTAGCTGAGCCAGAGATCTTAAAAAGGCAGGGCAGTCAAAATTTCTAAGATGTTCTCTCTCATGGAAAAATGATCGTCATTGTCTCCTCGTAATTTGGACTTCTGCTTGTTGGAGCCTGGAGTGTATTTTATTTCCATTCTATCACTGAAAGGATAATCCAAAACTCTGATTCTTCCTTCTCAAAAGAAAAAAATGCTCCTTCATTAATCTTTACATTTTATTTCATTACTGAATGTTGAAGATAGCTAACATTCATTAAATAATCGTATTTATAATGATATTAAGACAGAGCTCTACTTTTCTCTGAGCCACTTTTTGGTAAAATGAATTGATGAGAAAATTTCGGTGCCGCCTAAAAGCGTTAAATTTTATGTTGTATCATTCTTGTGACTATTTTGCTTTTACCAACATTTTGTCTTATAATCTAAAATATTAGAACAAAACTTAATTCAAACATACTTAAGCTCAAAATTATTCATTATAATATATCGTCGAATGTTTTACAAAAACACATAACATTAAATTCCACTATTATAACTCAAAATTATGATTATAACTTTCTGCATACGTTTTAATCAAATATCGATAAATACTTATAAATATCGATGGTAGATTAAAGATTAACTGGTATTATAAAGAAGTATCTTTAAGAAGTTTATGTATACTTAAAACTTTAATTTTCATTTGTTTTCGCTTTAGCAATATATTAATGTTTAATTTTCTGGAGGAATGTTTATTAATATTCTGGAGGAATTAAGCTTCACAACTTTTACCATTCTTCACGTTATTGAAGGAATTGAAGAATTTCTTCATGGATTTGGAAGAAAAATTCTTCATATTTCTGATTTTTTATAGCATTTTCACCTTTCTCATTTTATTTGAAAGAATTTTCGGGTGATTGAAGAATTCAAGAACAACTTTATTTAATGAGCCGGTGGAGGAATATGGGAATTCTGAAGCTTTGATCTCAATTCGACAAACTTTTTTATGTAAGGGATGATTATTAAAAATACTAAAGTAATTTTTATGTTTTGTGACATAATTTTTACAATAAACATTTATTTTATTTTTTATACCAGATGGTTTTCACTTTTTGGATGATAATAATATTTAAAGTCAGAAATAAATATCAAATTTGTTGCATTTTTTTGTAAAGGAATAAAATTTCTCAGGCTGAATTATTTCATCTATAAATGACTTAGTGTATCTTCAACCAAAGAGGAAAAAGAGCTAGACAACACCATGAATATATGTCACATATGTATAGTTAAAGAGGCATGCGTACTTTATGTATTTTATTAGAGTAGGTATAAATCAAATGCATCAAAAAATATTCTGAAAGCATTAAAATATTTTATATTAACAAATGCACTTAAATATCTAAATTTCCATGCATATTTTTAAATAAACATAAGCGGACAATTAATCGGAATACCTTTCTTGTTAAATTCTCAACAAAAGAGCCTTTAACAGAGCCTTTCATGTATCTGAAGTTCTTAGTAAAATCTTTAATTTTCGAATGATACTTTAAAACATTAGAAGATATAATTTTTCCAAAAAATAAAATGATAAAGATAAAACTTATCTCTAAATTTTAAAGATAAATACGTAGAATTTTAAAGTATATCAGTAAAATTACCCCAGCCATTTGCAATTAACCACTCAAAAATGTAATTTTTCATTCTTAAATATCAAACATACAAAATAACCTAAGCGTTGCCTTGAAATAAGATCCGAGACTTTCGCTGGAAATTACTCTTGAAGCAAATGACTGTTTTTTAGCGCTGAAAAGAAGTATGAGTGAGCAGGAAAAAAAGCGTCGTAATCAAAACGTTTGTCATTAACGCTCGTTGTGGCCCAAAAAGAAAAAAATTCTTCTATTCTAGGATTATGATTAATTACGAGAGTATTTTTCTTTTCTTTCTACTTACCTTGATAACGTAAAAATAAAAAAGGAATTGTCGGCATACACAATCGCAAAATCAACACAACTTAACTGGAAAAAAAAAATTAAGCGAGAAAACCTTGAAAAGAAGTTCGGCAGTTTTGTGATAGAATTTATATTTTGCTTTTTGGCAACATAGTTACTCCAAAACTTCTATTTAGAATGCTAATAAGCACGCTGTTATAATTTTTTTTCCCGTATCTAAAGTTGTGCAAATGATTCTTTTGATGCAATATCTAAAAAAAGAACAGATAAGGAAAGAATCGCTCTCTTTTTTGAGTTTAAACTAAAAATTTAATTCTTCAATTGTCATGGTGAAAAGATAATTCCTCAGTACAGCAATAAAAAAATTGCTAATTACGCTTAGAGTGGTGAAGAAATGAAACTATTCTTAATTTATTTCATTTGCCAATTTTAAGTTATACAAATAATCTGATATAAAGAATACCTAGACAAAATTTTCCATTTATATTTCCTCACATTTTGAAATTAAGTTTTATTTATTGAGGTATTTAAAAATAAACCCACTTATAATACTTGCAGCAAAATATAAATTTAAAACAAATTTAGAAAATTCAGATAACAGTTCAAAACATTTCAAACATTCTTGTTCTTCCTGCAAGTATAGAAAATATTATTCCATTTTTATAAAGTTCTACTTTGTAATTTCTGCTTGGAATAAAATTTATACTCCTAGCGGCACTTAAAAATATTTTATTATTTGATTAAAAACATATTTTTATCAGGAAACTAGTAAGGATCGAAATATTATTCATTTCTAAAATTCACCTAAAATATAAGTCTATATCCTACATAATTCTAACAAATAAATAATAATTAGCCCGGACGTGTATTTTTATGGATCTGAATATTGTTACCCAGTAACACAAGAACACAAGAGAAGTTTACAAATTGAATTCAAAGTAAGCACTTCGACAAAAGTCTCAATGCCAACGTAATGCTTCCATCTATTAAACTAGCTCAAGATTTTTTTTATATTCATGTTTATTAAAACTTCCCCTTATCAGTTATCTAGAACATTTTATTTTGTACTTGGCCATAATTGAGATTCATATAATCCGTATTTCAATTCATTGAAAGTTTGTAAAATTAATTTGTATTGTTGATGATTCTTCTGTAAATATTCGAGCAGCATCATAACAATATCTTTGTATGCATAATGCTTATCAGTACATAGTAAAAATTTTATTTACCACTTGATTAGCTATGTTTTTAATTTCTTCTTTGTGTATGGGTATGTGTTTTAGTCGTATAATTAACACTATGTGAAAAGCTTTTTCCAAATATTTTGGATATTTTCATTTCTATTACAAAACAAAAGCTACTTATTAGCTTTAAAATAAAAGCTTAAATCTGTAATCTGTAAAATTTAGAATATCTTTTCACTTTTAGCTAGTTAATATTTTTCATGGGAATGACATAAGTTATCTATCTTGAGAGTTAAATAATAATTATGGTCTAAATATTTTCAACATCCCTAAAAGGCAAAATTATGCAAAACTATTTTTTTTTTTGTAATGATATAGGTATTTTTTTAGCTTTTTATTTACATTTGAACTTTATTTATTTGACGTTCTATTAACATTAATTACAGAAAATTTTTAATAAAAAATTCTTTTCGAATAGATTTTATAGAAGTTATGCATAGTTATTCTTTGTCTGATTTTGACCTATAATCAAATTTTAATTAGAAACAAAATTATAATGACCAAACTTTAATCTATAAGTTCAGAATTAGTTTGTAATGGAGTGCTAAAGCAAAATTCAAAATAGCATTTATTTAAAGAAAAGGTAAAAGGAAATTTTTCATCTTTAGTATAGATGTAACCCTTATCATGGTTAGTAGACATCTGTATACTGTTTCTTACTGGAATGAGTTTATATAGAAGATGCTACACGGTTGTAAAATAGATAAAAAAAGGTCTTAGGTATTATCTGGCACCTGTGTTTTAGAACTTGAGTGTATGGATAAAATAAGGGAATTTTCATAAATTTAGAGAATAGTATTAAATACGTTACATTATCAAAGAACTCTTATTCCATGATTTTAACTAAGCATAAATTTAATATCGCCCCCCCCACACACACACATATATATATATGTATACCTGATATAATGTAAATAATACTTGAAAGATATTTAATTTAATAATATGTATCTGTAATATGTAATTGGCGATTGGGGAAATATTTTGACAATCTGTGTGTGTCTGGGTAGATAAATAAGTAAATATGATTTTTCTTTAATTAGTTTGCTTCATATTAAAAACAAATATGCCTACATTGCTATAATATCTTCCTTAAAAAGAAAATTATTGCAATTTTATTATTTTAATTAACGAGTTCAATTAAAGAATGATTTGTGAACAATATCCCATCTGTTTCTGAAAATTGTAATTGAAGCATTAAGCGCAATTCTTTCAAATGGAACGTAAAAAATGCAATTTAATATTCTATGTAAATAAATTTAATTCAATTCTTGACTAACATTACAGCTTCAGGAAAATACTTCTTTTTCATTCTTTGCGAATGAAAAAGAATCCATGTTAAGCAGAAGATATTACTTTTTTTTTTAGTTTTCTGTTTCTTTGTGTTTCTCAGCTTTTAAAGAAAGAAACTGCTCAAAACAAATAAAAACACATATTAAGACAAACGTAAATAATTGTAAATGAATAGAACAATTCAGAAAACATGTGTTTTTTGCTAATTCAATCCGAGATCCTGGAGCTGTTTCGACGCAATTCAATTAAATCGAAAACAATTTCCTGTCAGTTCAATAAGTAATCCCAGATGCAAGTGAGTAGTAGATTTCGATGCTAAATTAGACGCTCTTTTAATTACCAAATAAAAGAAATCGTGCGGTATTATTTATCTATTGTTTTGTTTACCACTTTGCTACATTTATTCTCGCTGTTATATTTCTCAAGTAATAAGAATTAAAAATCTTTATTTAATTTAACTCTTTCCTAATCAAATGAATTATTGATCAAGAAAAGATTTAATCCTTTCGTATATTTCGTATAATTGCGAAAGCCAAAGTAGAAGCATTTTTAAAATCATATAATGTATGCAGTAACCGGAAAAATTGTGAAAAACTTGCATTTTCTTAATTCCTGAAAGCAAGTATATGGATAATAAGAATTGAAGATTATTCACCCATTAGATTTAACCTTAATAAATCTACAGATTTGACTTTAAAAATACAAGAACAGACATGTATATAAAATTACGAAAACTAAAGCTCATTTACCATTTTCTTATTTTTATGATAAATTTGAGCATCTGGTGATTTTGTTTATTTTTTATTTGTTTATTTTTTTATACCTAAAAGATGAAAGCCTCCGCCATTCGAACTATAATCTCAAATTTCTATCAAAAGTGATGGGATAAATGACTCTGAGCCGTTACATAACTCTACTGCAAAATTGCAGCATCTAGAAAAAACGCCAGAATTACATGAAAAAGGAATAAAACGTCTAAGCCCCTGCATAAAAGAAAAGCGGTGTTGAAGGTGTCTCATTCGAAATTGCTTTGTAAAATGGGAGTTTTTTTCAAAATAACGTGTTATGCCTAGAAAAGAAAAAAGAAATGGTAACTAGAAAGCTTCAGAATTCAACAGAGAAAAGATCGTAAGCAATCGAGAGTGTGTATGAATTATTGTTGCTCCTTGCACTAGTCAAAATTTTACCAGTATCATGTGAATGAGGAATCAATGAGTTGCTAGAGTCATTCGAAACACCGTGCATGTGATTTTAATGCCTTCCCTCGGTTAACTTCCAACGAGAAAGATATTATAAAGTATATACCATAGGTATTATAAAGTTGGCCTTGCAAGACCATATAACCACATCAAGTCAAGAAAGCTCCTATTCTTTGTGTAACATTCTGATGGCTATTTCATATCTGAAACTCCTAGGAGAACACTAGTCGCTTGGTTGAGTTCGATATAGTTATAGGTATCCTGCAATTGAAGCGATTGTATGAGCACTCAAGGATACATGATATGCACGTCTCTAGTTGGGGTCTTTGGTAATTAGAACAGCGATCGAGATGTTTCTGATATCTCATGGCTGTGTACTATCTTCTAAACCTTCAAAATGCCATTTTTCAACAAGATAATGAAGAAGAAAATTTTGGGAATGTTGTTTTGACTTTCATCAATACTGAGAATCTTCGGTTGTAGTCCTGGCTTGCACGATCTTCAGACCTTTAATCAATTGAAAACATTTGGTGATTGATCATTGAGAAATTGTCCTGTCATTTCTCTCCAACAATTACGGTTGATGAAAATTGGCACAGATTTGAAATAGCATGGAAGGATTTTTTCGTTTCTGTTATCTGAGTCTATCTTGACTTTATCCTTAACCAGATAAAGGAAGTGTTATCTGCTAAAGATGGCAATTGCTTCTTCTAATTTCGAAAGTTTGTAAATCATCAAACTACTTGCAAATTTAATCATTTTTGTCTTCATTTCATATTATTCAAGAGCTATAAATGCCATTTTGTTTTTTGTTATCCTTAATGCTGTTACAAATACATTGTTCAGCAATGTATTTCAGTTTGAACTAAGCCCTAGTATTTTAACTAATTATTACATTGCATTTTTAATTCTAAGTAATTAAAACACCATTAACTATTAGCAAATAATTGTACTCATCTTATTAAAATACGAGTTGCTCTTTACTTTTGGAACATTTAACTTTATAATTTCTCGGGATTTTTTTTTCAAGTTTTTAAGATTAGTTGTTTCTAATTATCATCTATTTTTTCATGGGTAAATTTAATGACCAGCAGTGTCTATAGATACATACATTTATATAATACTAGCTTACACATACCATGTTGATACAATCTTAAAAGAAAGAACATTCAGATAAACTCATTATGAAAATATTCAATTGACACTTATTTTTATTAAAACATATTTATATTTTTTGCATAACATTCAAAGCACTGATTTAATTTCATTTATTTATTCTCTATTTATTCGAGTGTTTGTGGATAGGCAATTTGTTTTGTTTTTTTCTGTTTTATGCTGACACGAATAAATCAGAAGGCTTTTCAGTGCATGAACTGGCCATATACAGTTGTCCATGTGAGAATCACAGATTCTCCAAAACTGACCTATCTCTGACAGCAACTGTCCTTCTGCTTTGTTGATGGCCTTTACTAAAGGCAGTCGCACCGAAAACAGCAAACGTTTAAATTCAAGTGGCATATTTATTAGAATTATTGGAATACGTGGCAACAGTGCATCTTCGTCCTTGAATTTTTTTTATTCAAACTTGCAAATTCGATGAGATTATGCGTCTTTATTTTTTTCGAAATTCTTTCATCGTTCCAATTGTGATAGATTGATACTCGGTAGAAAAATAAAGACCGATTTTAATTGTCAAAATGTGCGTTGATAAACCTTTGGGGTAAATCGAGATAATTCAAGAACTCCGTTGGGTGACAACAAAGGGTTAAAGGTACAAATAAGTGACATCTTCGTTTTGCTTCATCATAAATAATGTTGTGGAGCATTAAAATGAGCATGTCATTACATATTTTGTGATTTTTGTTTTATAGATGTATTAATGGGCTTATCGCTTTTCCTGATGTTTCATTTCGAATGTTGAAATTGACGATACTTATATCATTGCTCGTAGTTGCTAATACAGCAGATTCAGTGATCTGATCAGTGAATCTGCAATTTTGAGAGATACTTTGGAAAACTTTTTGAGCCAAGTCACCTTTTATTGATATCATCCTACAAATGTTTTTTGGCAACGTGATACATTGTGAAATTTATCAATTGCCATTTTTCCATTTACAATATCCAGGAATTGTTTTATGAAACATTAAGCTAATACAACTTTTTGTAATTGGACAAGAGTATAATTTTAAAGTCACTTTTTTTAGCATGTCGCCAAAGAAAGGATAATTTTAAGACATGCATTAAGTGAATCAGTGGGTGATAAATGTTGTATAACTGGCACCATTTTCTTAAAGCACCAGACAGTGAAATGAATGTTCAACCTAAGGGTTGTCTATTTCCCCTCAATTCTTTCAGTGTATGTTCAAGCATTTTCAATAACTTTTTAGTCATTGTGCATTCCCTCAATTTGATTTTAAAACCTGTTTGGAGAATTTGACCCATTGCATAATTTTAGTCAAATTTCATATTTTCATCTCAATGGATTGTAATTTCAGTGACAGTTTCCCGACCACCATCCGAAAGAGTTGCAGCAGTTACAAATGATTTAATTTCCAATGCAATTTTATTCCTTTATTGTATGGTTGCCAAAATATTTTGCCTGCACCTGCAAAGTTTTTACGGACACGTTTATAATCTTCCATTTTTATTTGTAATTGCTTGCATGGTTGTGTTATATGCGTTATTCTAGAGCCATTTTTTAGAAAATTCATTTCAGAAATGAACCTAAATCACTGATATCAAAATCCGTTTGACGTTACAGATCAATTCAGAGAATATATATCACCAACTGCAAATTCCTTATTTTGCAATTACCAAATATATATCCTTGATGAAAACCATCGCCTCATTGTGCCAATTTGGTGGGAATTGCATATCCTGAATCAATGTTCACAAACAATATAAGTTGTCTTCACTCATTTTTTTCTCCCGATATATTTCGGATTGAAAGGGAAATATGTTATCAATATCATTACAAATAACGTATACATTAGCTGCAATTGAGCAGTATCGATACATCAGATAGTGCTGTGCCCCATTACATATCATTTTCTATAAGATTCAATTCTTACCATGATTCTCGATCGGTTGCACATTTACTCTCCTCATTTTTGGCACTGCATTGTGAATTGCCTAATAGCCTAAAACTGTTGTAAAGCATTTTAAAGTCCCTCCCATAGTTACTTTCCATTAAGACTCATAGATAGTGGGTCGTACTCACTTGCCACAAGGGAGGAAACGCAGAAATTTTCCAAGCACCCAGCAAGATAGACGACCATGCAGAAGAGAAAGCAACATTCAGCTTCCGATGTTCAACAGTGATTTGGATCGGTGGATACTTAAGCATATAACATTTTAAAATACCCCTTGTGAGAGTCGAACCCACATCTTTTGGATTAAAATTCATTTTTCTCGGTTTTTGGAAAGATTTTATCCACTTACATTGACTAACAACATTCGCTTGTAAAAGCTTTCTAAATTGCTTGAATGAATTGCATACTGGTGAATACTGGTATTGAGCTTAGTGAATTAAACGAACATAAATTCGGAATTTTTTTTCAAGTGATTTACCCTATTTACGACTTTGAAAAAATTTCGCTAATGCATTTCATTTGTAGTGCTTTGGCATTTCTTCGCGTCTCACACCTCTTAGTAGCGTAATTGCACATAATTTTCCATTACTAGAAAATCATAGATTAAGTGAGATCTATATGCAGCCATGCACTTTCATCGATTGAATTGAAATCATGATCAAATGTACTTCGAAAATTTCTAGCATTGACTTCTTAAATCGTATCCTTATATCTCATATTAGTCACAATTCCTGTTTTAAAGATATGGAGAGGTATGAGACTATACATTATGCTGCTAGAAATAACCATCAATACTCCGTTACTATAAAGGTTGACTTCTCCTATATTGGACAGGTTGTGAATCCTATACAGGACAGGAATTTCTCTCCATATGAAGATGCATAGAGAATCTGTTAGTCTGTACCAGGCCGCATCAGTAAAATCAAATGTCACGCATTGATTTGTGCTCCAATATTTATGGTTTACACATTTTCCAAACAGACTCAAGGTTGCTGAAGGGAATACGACAAAAATCATTTTTTCAAAACAATACACTCTTGTGAAACCTGAGAAAAATAATTTCTGAAATTCGGCTCACAGTAGTTACTTAGAATTTACGAGACTATTGAGAAACTGATAAATGCCTATTAGGCCACATCTTAAGGGAAAATAGTAATCTCTTTAAGCAATCGTGGCTCTAGGAGAAAATTATTTAGGTTTTTCTAATATCCTGAATTTCTGAATTAATATTCATCTAATATCTTGAACAGTTTCTATAAACTGCATTATATTGAACTCTCTACAAATCAAGAATTTAGACTTGTTTCTAATCCCTGCACATTATCACTATTGGCAGTTATTTATTTACTATATATATTTGAATCTAACGATTAATGAAAGAGAAAACCAAAACATTAAGCAAAATGTCACAACAAGCGAAATCTAGATTTCGCCAGACTGATCAGATGACATAAACTACAAATTAAGAGAATTTGTAGATTTTGTGGAATATTACATTTAAAAATGTATTTATATATACATTATATTTAATACATGACTTAAACATAATCCCTCAGTCACGTCTTATTTTATTAAAAAATCAATATATTTTCACGTCTTGTAATTTAAGTGCTGAATAAATTGAAAAATTATTAGAAAATTAGTGTTGATGTCTAATATTGAACTCTCTAGAAACATGCATATACATTTTAAATATGCACATGTCAATATTTTTTTTAATTATTGATGTTTAAAATAAGTAATAACACAGCTCACAATTTAAAATATGTGAAATGTATTAATTTTCGAAAAAACTATTACTTCCTTATGCCGCCCAATTTATTTAGTAGTCAACGTGCTTGACTGCGGGTAGGGGGTCCTGGGTTCGAATCCCGGTTCGGGCATTAAATTACTTTCTCTTCCTCTCTATCCTATCTTTGTCCTTTCCTTGTATGAATGGGTTGTGAATGGCTACCTACCCTATAAACGGGTTCCCCTATGGCATGTACGTACTGAGGAAGTCTGACTCCACAGCTAAACATCGTTTAGTTGGAAAAGTGGAGCAGCGCACCACATAATGCCAGCCTAGCTGGCACACGACAACAACATTACTTCCTTATATACTGTAATTTTAACATTATATACCTTGATTTATGGTTTGAAAATTCCTAAATCAATGGACTTTTTTGAAGTTTACTAAAATTATTTACAATACATAAATAAAAAGTAATTGATGTAACTTATTCGCAGATATTTGGCTTCAGTCACAAAATGTAGTATCTGTCAACTTAATCGAGAAAAAGAATAATTCTCTTTTAGTATCACTTATTGATGCAGCACAAAAGTTTCACTGAATATTGCTACATTGACATGAGGTCTTTCGAAATATGCTGAGAATACATGACTTTCGAAATTAATTAATATATTGGGGACCTTTTCCAATCAATTTCATCAATAAAGGGTAAAGATTTTTCTCTTATCTAGCTATACCTCCCTCTAAGCTAAATAATAACCGTAACTTTATTATCCTCAGCCTCCGTCTTAATGGAGCATATTGAGCTCTCGCTAATCCTCTTTCCCTGACATGATTATTTAGCAGAAGATAGCTTCTACTGAGTGCTCCTTTTTGTTCCCTCTGATGAAGATGCAGTGTTTTTATCTCCTCTCTTTCATGAAGAAATTGCGTGCAGAAAAATACCCTAGCTTCTTCTTTTTTTTTTTTTTTTTTTTAAAGAATTGTTTTATTTTAAATGAAAGGAGAAAACATAAGCAAGGAAAGTTAAATCTAGGCAAAAGATAAAAAGATATTATTTTTATTATCTACTAACATTTTTTTTCTGATAAACTTTGGGAAGTGTAATGTAATTCCAAGAGAATAAAAGATAATATGAAAATATCTTTAAGCAAATGTACATTAAATTTAGAAATTTAGTATGTTTAATCAACGAAATTATGACTTTATATATTTTTAGTACGGATATATATATATATATATATATATATATATATATATATATATATATATATATATATATATATATATTATTTTCTACTGTGAGCAAAACATACTTTATTAAATAAATTTTGATATTTCAGAATTCAAAATAAATACATTAAAGGAAAACCATTTTTAAACTTGTCTAACTAAAATTGTACATTTTCGAAAATATATAATTTAAATTGTATATGGGAATACATATTTCGCTTTTATTAAAAAGATAAAATTAAATTAATAAGAAGAAATGTTTTTTCTTAAGTCCAAGTGAAATTGATTATTATCTATGGAATATGTTTGTAAAATTTCCTTTAAAAAAATTTGTTGCCAATTTAGCTTGAAGTTAATATTTTCAGAAATCTAAATAATAAGTAAATCTTTACCGATTAAAAACTAAAGCCGTCTCACCAAAATTACAATTAATTTAAATATATATTTGTAAAAATAGAGTGTGACAATAGTTATCTTCGAAGGCAAAAAATACTTTGGAACATAATACATCATATAACGTTTAATCGGCTAACAGTGTCATGTGGATAGGTCAAAAAAATTAATAATAAATATAAAAACAGCTATTTTGCATAAAAATTTTAACGAAAAGATAAAACTACAGCAGTTGCTTGAAGATGCAGTCATAAATAGTCAAGGCTCAGCTATGATAGAGTAAAAATTGTTGGATGTGTGTTTTGAGGTACTAATGTACAAATGTATGACTTAAGGAAATATCTACCACATGGAGACTATTTGTGAAATAAAATTCTCCCGTATCAGAGCAAATGCCTTTAAATTTGTCTTCAAAAGAAAAATTTTCATAAGAGTCTGATGACCGAGGAGCATAGAGGCCAAGTTTCAAATGAAACACATGAATCCCTATTTCCATATATGTAATAGTATGTAAAAAATTGCTGCAATAAAAAAGTACTAATGCACCCTTAAACATTAACCACATGGTGTTCTCACTCAAACTAATACACTCTGTTTCACATCCTGGAGAATTTGCTATTCAGGTCGGGCAGGATATCTGTTCTTTTTGGAAGAGAACCCCCGTGCATGAATGGTGCATGGAAAGTTGTCCTATTCTGTTTTGATTGGGGTTGGCAACAGGGGTGATCAGATATTCCTCTCAAGATTTCGAAGTAGACACACTCGTGGACTAAATCACGTGACGGGACACAAAGTTTATCTCCTGTGTTCAAAACAATGTGACTCAAGCTGCTCCTACCCACATTTTGACCTGCATTGGTAAAAGTAAATGCCAGCCATTCTCGAGCCATGAGGCAGTGCTCCATTGTTTGAAGGCGTTCGGATCTGGTTTGATGTTGCTGTCAACTAGGAGTAATAATAATAACGCAACACACATATCGTGGAGGATGTGGTACAAGATAAAATATTCTGCCTATTGAACTTGTCATTTGCCAAATGACAAATTCAATTTGGCATGCATTTTACCCCATTCAAACCTTCATCAACTTTGAATAATGTTAAATTTGAACACGGAGCAATCTCTTTCCCCGTAATTGTCGATTAAGTTCCTACATGTGATGTTTCTTACGACACCATTTTTATTACTTTAGGTACATCCGCTCCACTAGGAGTCCATTGTTACCTACTCATCTTAAATGCATATCCTCATATTTCTCAGTCATATAATCAGACTTGTTATTCATGAATCACAGAATATTGTCTTTTAATCTGAAAAATTCACTGATTAATGTTTCTTTACTGCTTTTGTCTTCTCCTTACAAATAGAAAATTTGCATCGGTACATTTTTTTTTTACCCATTCGATGTGATTTCTCATCATATCCTTTAAGCATTGTATTATCCTGTTGATTTTGTATATATGATATCAAATAAATGTTTACTGCTTATTTTTCTCATCTTTCTCACTGTCACATTCTTGATAAGAAAGTTTATGTGATTTTCCCCTACTAGATTCTGGCGATGGTCTGCGAAATATTTTCACCGTTAAATGTTGATTTCTGTCTTCCTGAATTTGTCTTTACTCCTAGAAAATACTTTGTATATACATATCCAAGGGTAAGTTTTATGTGTACATATTCTCTTACATTGGCCTCATATGTAATTCCAGTTGGAAAAAGGCTTCAAATTGGAAAAATTCTTATGTAAAAAAAATTTGATTTTTCTAATTCTTTATAATAATATTTTGAATTTTAATCGTTTATACAGTCTACAAGTCTACGTAATGTTATTTAACAGGACACAGATCTCGTATTTGCTTGGCCGAGCTGGCAGCCGAATGGTTAGCGCTCTTGCCTTCGGTTCAACAGTTCGTGGGTTCGAATCCCACCTTGGGCATGGACGTTTGTAGTGATTCGGAATCTATTTTAAGCCGTAGGTCCCGGTCTAATTAGACCTCGTGTGCAAAAATGACCGTTGAGCGACAAACAAGCCAAAGCCTCGTATTTGCTTGTAATATTGAAAAACCAATTTATTACAAAATACACCAAATTATTACTCTTCAAAGCTTTCGTTAAGAATTTTCTATAAAAAAGTTGAATTTAAAAAGTTAAAACTGATAGTAAACTACAGCATATTGAATATCACTAAAACATTGACTGTATTGTAATTCATTCTAGCATATTTTTTAAAACTTATAATTACACTTGCTCTATTTTTTGGTTGTTAAAATAATATGATATCTGCGTGATATTTTGTTCAGGATTTCTTTTTTGTATCCATTAAGTTTTTCATGGTATTGAAACAATTCTATAGCAGTCTTTTTTTTTTCCTAATATGCCGGCCAACTTGTCTAGTGGTCAGCATGCCTGACTACGGATAGGTCCTGGGTTCGAATCCCAGTTCAGGCATGGATGTACTTTCTCTCTCTCTATCCTGTCTTTGTCCTTTCCTTGTATGTGAATGAAGTATGAATGGTGCCTACTCTATAAACGGGTCCCTATGGCATGTGTGAGGGTGCGATGGTGACCCACTCCTTGTGGTGCACCCGGGCCAACGCCTCGGTAGCAAAGAGGTCACTGTTTCTGGCCGGTTTTTTGGGTATAAGGGGAAAATATATCTCGATATACCCCGACCATTGGAAAAAAAAATTTTCCTAATATTTGAAATATTTAATTATTATTTGTTCTTGCATTACGCACAACATTTAATTTGTAATTTCGTGGTGTAGAAAACTATCATTCGCTAGTGAAATTGATTGACATTTATGCGGCCAAATTAAATTAAATTCTAAATTAAATTTTTTCAAGGGCAGCAATTGCACAAGGAAAAATTATTCCCGTTGATTTCCAAAAAAGGTGTAAAAAGTTAATTTAACTCTTAATTAATATATGTACTTACTTAAATTCTTAATATTCTCATATAATTAATCGATTCAAACATGATTGAATGCATTTATATGCTTTTCAACATAACCCATTACTTATTATCCGCCTTTATGTGTCTTACAAATAATTATCCTCCAAACTGATTGATTTTTTTACAACTTAAACAATGATTCTTTTGCAGGAAAAAGTGCCAAAAGCAAGATAAAAGGTGAATCCCTCACTGCACCAACACAAAGTGAAGGGAACGTCTGCTACAATTTTTCCGTCGGTGATCCTTTGAAAAAAGAATTCTACAGTCCCAACTACCCCAACCATTACCCAAAGAACACCAAATGCACACGTAGAATAACAGGTGAGGTGCAGTAATTTAATTACCTCTTTTACCAATTTTTTTTTCCCTTAACCGTATGATTTCTGAGAAAACTAAATCTTGTTAATATATTACTACAGAAAGAGAACCCTTTTGATGATCTGATCCAATTTTGAACAAAAATCTAATTTGCTCTCCTTTGTAGCTAATGAATTTCGGGATAATATTACCCTTTTTTTTTATTGGTTTTGAGGTGATGAAAAAAAAATTTAATCCTCAGTATCAATCAATTAAATTTTGATTTGAGGTTAATAATTTTTACTTTTTGAAATAATAAAATTTTAATCTAAGGTGTTAAGTAATGAATTGTTTTGAAGTTTCAAAAATTAAAATCATAATCCATAAAGATGTAATATAAAATCGTAAATATGACATTACACTATCTATTTTGGTAGAATGACGCGAATTTAAATTTATATTTGTTTTGAAGTCTTTAATATTCTACATTTTAAACTAAAATGGATATTTTAAATAACACAATTATATTTTCTTTTCTATAAGGTAATTTTTTATTAAAAGTATATTAATTATGATTTAAAGTAATACTTAACGCAAATATTGTATCTAAATATAATGAAATAAGGATTTCCTGATTTGTAATTCAAGGTGAAATGTGTCGTTACATCGTAATTTCAAGTTAGAAGAAGAAGTCGCTCATGTCACCAAAAGTAGCAGGTTCGATACCTGCCGCCCAACGTGCTGAAGTATTTCAATCTATGGATATAAAATAATATTTTGGTTAAAATTTACCGCCATTTTTACTGTAAACATTGAAGAAAAACTTGGTATTTCAGGTGTCACACCCGTTACTTGATCATGAACAAATTTGTTAGGTTGTTTGTAATTAGGTATAGGTCATCTGAAATTGAAAACCATCCTACTCACATAACTATTTGAAATATGAAGGCAAAGTCTAATAAAAATTGTTTTTTCTTCTGAGAAACAAAGAAATATTTATCCAAAAAGAAAATAATGTATGTATTATAATAATTTTTGAATTTTTATTTTAGCTGATTTGGTAGTAACTATGTTTAAATATTTGAAATGCTAGTTAAATTAGCTACAGTTGTTATTATAGGGAAATATTGCAAAAACTAATTCACAAGTATTTTGTACTAGCAAAAATCTGAATGTCATGGAGTATATAAAATTTAAATACTTGGATGTTAAGTTGCTGTATAGAAAGCTAAAATATGATTCAAATAAAGGCATTCAATATTCTAAAAGGATTTAGTAAGGCATATAATTTTTATTATTAAAATCAAAAAGAAGTTAGCTCAAAAGAAACATTTTAAAACATGAACTTGTTAATCTTCTGTATAAGCTAAACGATTTATAATTGCCATAGATTGATTAAAACGTACTTTATATTGATTATTTTGATTTAAATAAAAAAAAGTGTCCCTAAAAGCTTTTTTAAAAATATTTAAGAAAACAATTCTTTAATCAAAAATAAACTTATTTGTGAAATCAATGCACACAGTTTCAACTGTGCAATTCTGAAATCTGTCAAAATTTTAATATAGCAATTTATAAAATCTTTGATTATTTTATTTTATTTTTTTATTATTTATATCTTCATTTTTTCTGTAAGACTTTAATAATTTAGGTTTTTTACTATGTTTGGAACAGATAGAGTTAAAATCTATCTGTTCCAAACATAGCAGTTGATTACATCATCATAGCACATTAATCTACATCATCTGATATTAATTTTTAATTAAAAAATTAATCAATGCATTTTTAAAATTTCTTTCAGCAGAAAAAATATTAAATAAACTGTAATTTGAAATGTTTATCATTCTAGAATCTATCTTTATTGATTTAATAGAGATTTACGATTTATAATTGAACCCGAATTGGTGGACAATACTTAAAATTATGAAATGTTGAATTGAAATATTAGGCGATGACAGAGCTCTGCAACTAGTTTGACAACTGCAGATTAAAAATGCATTAAGTAATGAATGAAATATCAATTACCCGTTGCTTAAAATAAAAATGTAGATGATATCTTCTTAAAAATATCTTTTAAGAATATCTAAAAAAAATTTTTTTTAATCTCATACCGTAAAAAAGGGGAAAATACACAGCAACAATAACATTTCTGAGGCTATTATTTCTGAGACTGTAAAGAATAAGCAAAACATTGTATCATGCAGTTCTAAAGTTCAATTTAATCTGATCATGGGTATAAAAGATATTGTAATCGTAAATTTCATCTATTTTCTGGAAGATTCTAGAAAAGCAGAAAATAATTGTCTGAATAAACTACTGAAAAACCTACTTATCGTAATTTTATCGTTAATTATTGCCGAAAAGGGCGAATACATGCTGATTCAAGCAACTCTGCCATTTTTTATTTTTCTCTGGTGTAGATAAAGGCCGAAAATAATTTGATTCCCCATATATTAACTTTCGTTTATTTCATATTATAATAATTGTTCTAATTTACTAACATAATTTACCTCGTTTAAAATTTCGATTTACTTGTAAATAAATTAGATTTGTAATTTTTATGCTTTTTTTAATTACCTAGTTCTAATTGTTCGTTTCCAAAGCACTAGAACTCATATTTATAAAAAGAATACAAATTACGAAATAATGATTAAACTGTATTTTTTTGAAAAATTGTTCTTATTTTAACTAATTTTTTGTGAAAAATCATTACAAATATAGGAAATAATCATAATTGTTCAATATAAAATTGTTGCGAAAATATTTATTATAAATAACAAAAGAAATCATTATTTAATATAGAATAACCTTAAACCCAAGCACACAGCTATGCAACCCAACAAAACATTCTTGGTAAAAGCTTTCTACTTCTTCCACCATGAATTAGAATTTATTAATTTCATATTTCAACATTAAAATCTTATCCACAACAAAAATTTTTCAATCAAATATGAAATAAGTACATCTAGAATCCTGAATGGTAGTTTCAGTTACTTTGTTTAATTATTTAATAAAACACACATAAAGAATTTCCGAATTATTAGTTTATCTTAAATTTGATATTATTTTAGCAAAATATCTTTTATATCTTACTAATATTTAATTCAAAAGCTGCTGAAAATAATCAAAATTAAATGAGGACTGAAATCAAACTTAACGATCAAAAGGTGATTTATGAAGGGACCGCAAAATTAAATGTTTATATCCTTTCATTACCCTGCATTTGTGGTTTCAATGAAATTCAATCGCTGTCAAAACATGTGTTTGAAAATGATAAGCGGATTAAGACCTTTTCAACAAACTGTATTTGAAAAGGCATTTCTTTCTATTCACGTTGATAGAATAAATAAAAATGAAATTTTAAAAAAATACGATTTATACAAGATGAAACAAAATTTCAAATTTTGAAGTATAAAATTAAAATGGATCATGATAAGCAATTCATGGTAAGCAATTCAAATTATAAAATATGTTACTGAAAATAAGACTAGATAAGAGAAAAGTCAAGCTGATTTGCTATATTAAAATTCCTATGGAATTATATTGTATTTTAATGGCATACATTATTCTAGTCCAATTCAAGAAATACCAATGTTCCTACGTGTTTGCATTTTATAGATTTTCTTATCAAGACAAATATTTAAGATAATACTTTTGAACATATTTTGAGCTCTATGAAAATAATTATATAATAATGATAAATATATAAGAATTATATCTTACACAGCTGCCGCCCAACTTGTCTAGTGGTCAGCATGCCTGACTGCAGATAGGAAAGTCCTGGGTTCGAATCTCGATTCGAGCTTGTATGTACTTTCTCTCTCTATCTATCCTGTCGTTGTCTTTCCCTTGTATGAATGGGTTGTGAATGGTTGCCTTCACTATAAACGAGTACTATGGCAGGTGTGTTCTGAGGAACTCGGTCTCCAACCAAATTACTGTTCAGCTGGAAAAGTGGACCAGTGCACCCCATATTGCCAGCCTATCTGGCATAAGCAATAGTTGTCTTTCATTCACATAATGTTTTTTAATCAACTTAAATGACACTTAAAATTATTCTCTCAACGCATAAGAACATTATTAGATTGTTTTTTATTACGTGATTTTAAAAATTGTAGAATGAGCTATTTTACTTTTTGTAGTTTTTTATGTTCATGAACTCATAGTAAAAGATAAGATGAAGAAACTAAGCATTCTTTATTATAAGGAATAAAATACAAATACTTAGATTATAAGGCTTATGTACGATTTATTCAAACTGTACATTTGAACCATTGCCACCCACCCGGTCAAGTAGTCAGCGTGCCTAACTGCGGTTAGGAAGATCCTAGATTCGAATCCCGGTTCCGGGATGGATGTACTCTCTCCCTTTGTCCTTTCCTTGTACGAATGGGTTGTGAATGGTTGCCTATCCTATAAATGGGTACCTATGGCATGTGTGTACTGAAGAAGTCGGACTCCACACCTAAATATGGTTCAGTTGGAAAAGAATGAGCAGCGCACCCAATATTTCCAGCCTAGCTGGCATACGACAACAACATCCTACACAACTTTTTTCATAAAATTAAAATAATAATCCCTAAAAATATATGTATACCAACTGAATGTTCATGCATGGAAATATACTGAACAAAAACTATGTTTCATAAAATGTTCACAAGTCCTAAATATTAATTAAATTTTTAATTTAATAAAACAACCATTTACTTGAAAATTAATTAATTTAGGATTTTTGAAGCATTAAATTTCCTATATGTATTTACTATTTCATCATCGCAACGCAAAATTAACAACGTTATTCACATTCAGAATCTAATAACGAGTAGCCATTGCATTCTGAATGAATAATAATAGTAGGAAAAGACAAGAATTGATAGACATTCATAAAAATTTCTGCAAAATCTGACCTTCTCTTAGCCATGATTATTTTTTGTGCGGGTGGTAACATTTTGTATGATAAATGAAAGACATTGTTTATTTGTAGCTCAAGAACAGAAGATAGACATGCGGAAAAATCTACCCTTATTGGAGAATCTATCATTATGATAAATAACCTTATCTACTATTTGCGAATCAGTAGTCATGGTGATATTACAAAAGCTTTCTACATCATCCGGGATTCCTTGAGAAAGAAACTGTAGTATCTTCAGAATCCAAATAACAATAGATTTAATCTTTAAATTAAAGCCTAACTTGTGTTTTCACAATTAATCTAAAGTAACAAATTTAGGAATACTTTTTGCTCAAGTTTAATAGGGTTATAAAATTTTATATAAAACTTTTAACTATGATGAAGTTTGAATAATTGCCTCAGAAAATTCTTTGAATTATTTTATAAGTTAATACGATATTAAAAGAAATGGAGCAACTTTTGTTAATATCAAAAAAATGGTTTGTGTTACACAGAATTTGCTCTGAATTTATAAGTGAAGCAAAGTTTTTAGCTGATCGTAAACTTGAAACATATGTTATGTTCTTTCATGAATATTAGTTTTAGTTTCAAGAAGAAATATAGAACTAAAGTTCCTTATGACTACTTTTTAAAAATAATGTTTCATATTAACTCTTTCTCTTCGAATTTTGTCCAAGTGTTGAAGAATTGTATGCTTTAGATTTACTTTTGAACACGATAATGAATCTGATACTCTATATTTACTTATAATAGATAGATCAATTCTCTTATAAATGTAACAACTTAACATGATAAGAACTGGGTGTAAAAACCATATTTGCGAAAATGATTACACAGGACAAAAAATTTTAATTTATTGTCTAAGACTCATTTGATTAGAAGTCGTTTAGATTAAATCGCTTGAGTTTTGATTTCAAAATCATATATTTTTAGATTACATAAAGATCTTTTACATTTTTGAAAAACAATCATTGCGTTGACAGAATTGCTTTACCAAAATAACTCTGGGTAAATATAGAAAACGCGAAAATATTATTTCATTTTTCTAGTTTTTTATTTAGTTGCTAATATATAGGTCTAACAAAGTTGACCACGCATAGTTTAAGTGTTTCTTGTTCTTTTAGCCGACGTAGGGCATACAGTAATGCTTGACTTCAGAGATAAATTCCATTTGGAAAACTCGGCCAATTGTGCTTTCGACCGTCTGGAGGTTAGAGACGGTGCTTACGGGTATTCAGCATCCCTGGGTAACTTTTGTGGAAGTGAGTTTCCTGTTAAACTGTATTCCTCAAAGAGGTACATGTGGTTGCAGTTCGTTTCCGACGACAGCATAGAGTACGAGGGCTTCAGAGCAGTATATGACTTTATACCTATGCCTAATCAAAGTAAGTATCGAATACCAACTAAATTTTTGCTAAATAAATTTTATTTCTAATCTTTAAAACCCATGGAATATGCTGCCTGATATAAATTATAAAAGAAATGTAAATTTTAATTTTTTTATATTATGGTGGATATTATACACATTGCATTGGATTTTCCAGTAAATTAAAATGTTTATTTTTTTCCATTTGTAAAGGTAAATCTGAAAATTTAAATAGCCAAAAATAACTAAGATATCTTTCAAATTCAAGTGTTAAGCAAAAATTCAAAGAAAATAAAAATCTATTCTTATTTACAATATAGTTTAAGGTTAGCATGTAAAATATATTATAGTATTAAATGTGTTATTTTGTTTTGTGGAATGTATTAATAATTTAAGCTACAACGGGAACAAAATTATGTAACAGGTGATGGATCTCCCAATGACATATAATATAACGCAATTTAAATCAGAAATCAGAAAAGAATAAAAATGTAAAATAGTTTTCCAATAAAGTTTGTAAAATTAAAAAATAGGACTTCCAGTTATCAACAATGCGAATGCTTCCATGGGAAAACGTTCTGACAAGTTGTTTTCATGCTAACCAGAGAAATAACTATCTATTCCCCGGGAAGAAATAATAACAACTTAAATTCTTTTTATGGATAAATAAGGATATATATATTCTTATTTTATGAGAGAGAGAGAGAGAAATTCATATATCTTAAGCACCGGATCCTATTCTTCAGTATAAAATATTCCAGGTTCGAACTTTTTCACTGCTGAAAGTTGAAAACAATGCTATGCTTTTATTTACTGAAAAATGTCTCTCAGTGTGTTTGTTAAGATATTTTCTGCGTTTTCATCTTTTTAACTCTAATACGTTAAATTTCTAGTAGTTTTTTTCCGAAAAGCTATACGAAAAGGATGTTCTAATAGCTTCCGTTTATAGAATGTAATTTTATTGCTGATAGAAGAAGAAACTATAGACAATTATCATTTCATTCATTATTAAATGAAATACTTATGTTCCCGTTCCTTTTTTCTAGATCAAAATGGTAATCAGGACAATGACAAAGGCAAGTAAAGAAACAAAACATTCTACATTTAAATGTTTAGTTTACTTTTTATTATTTTTGTCAATTGCGTAACGATCAAGTGTTTATTTCTCACCACAGATTGCTCCTTCACCAGAACCGGACACTCGGGAATTATCAAAAAATCAGAAATCGATCACCTCTTCCAGAAATACAGGCAGGAGGAAAACATAGAATGCATGTGGACAATAGAAACAGATCCAGGGAGGAAAGTAAGTTTGCATGTTCTGTATAATTTTAAATTCTTAAATTTAGTTTCTTTACTCTCGCTAAATTAACGATAGAATTATTATAAGAAAAATCATGTATTTTGAAAGTTAAAGAGCTGGCGGCTGCTTCTTATTTTTTAAGATAAAGAATTTAATAGTTAATTGTGATTTTATTCCCCAAAAGCAGTGTTTATCTTAACCTTGTATAATATGATATTCTAAACAAAGGAAAACCAGAGTCATACTGTACTCAAAAAGTTTGTGATTATTTTAAAATGTAGTATATAAAGTGGCATTGACATTTGAAATTTTTCTTTAAAAAAATTTAATTTTTGCTCTTAATTATAAATTTCCAATGGCTTTTGAAGGTACAATTCAAATAAAAAAGAAAATTTACATTTATAAATTTACTTAAGCAAAATTTACACATTATTTTGACTTAAGGAAATTCTTTTAGTTTTGTATTCCAATTTTAGGTGAATAACAAACAATGATGCTAAAACCACTTAAAAGTGTATTTATAGTTTAATTTAAAATTTCATATAGTAGAGAGAGATTACTTGTGAGAAGAATTAAAACATTTTCATATTCAGGTATTTATTTTTGAAATTATAATTGATAATGAATCATAAGGCAAGTATTTAAAATATTTTAAATTTTATATTTCAGTGTTGTTAAAAAATTAAAAATACACTGCTGGCCAAACCCAAATCGCTACACTAAGAATGACGAGAAATGTCACAACAAAATTTATTTTGTAGATTACGTGTTGAGAGACCAAGTATCAAATGATTAAATTTCTAGACTTCTGTGAAGTGTGGTTCCTGCCAAAATCAGTACCAGAATAGCCGCTATTGTTGGAGATTACCGCTACCACACGCCTCCGCATCGATTCAAAGAGGCTTTGAGTTGTTCTTGGGGTATAGCTGACCAAGCAGCTTCCACACGCTGCCAAAGTTGATCTGATGTGGCAGCTGGGGATGTTATCTAAGTCAATCGTTGAACAACCATGGACCACGTGTTTTCTATCGGGGAAAGATCCGGAGAGTGAACCAATCAGGAAAGCAATTCAATCTGGCGATTAACGAAGAATCCTTGGGAAATGCGTGCCACGTGTGATCGCGCATCATCCTGTTGAAATATGGTTATGGGCAAGCCCTGAAGGTAAGGACAGACAACTGGCTCCAACACCTCGGAGATGTAGCACTGACTACGTACTGACGGCAATGGTTACTAGAAATGTGCGAGAGTGATATCCAATACCTCCCCATACCACAATACCCACTGTTCAGCATCATCTCTCCACCTTGTCTCCAGACTCGAATGCGACAGTCGTGGTATTGTAAACAGATGCGTGACTCGTTATTAATGACAAATACATTGCACACTGCCATCCACATCCTTCTTTCATTGCACCATTGGCGGTGGAGACGTCAGTGGTTCAAGGGTAGACTTGGTTGCTTCAATGGATGTCTTGCGGACAGACCACTCTGCCGTAAACGACTTCGAATTGTACGCTCAGATACTGGTTGATACCTTACAGACTGAAAGGGCTGTGCTATGGTTCGTGATGTGGCTGATGCACTGCTATTGGTGACGTCATTGCCATATGCACAATTTGCCTGTCATCACGTGAAGTGTTGAGCTGAGGTGGACGCTATCGAACATTTCGGTCCTTCGTACCCTTCTCCATCTAATGATCACATGTACGCATTACAGTTGTTTGGTTTCGTCAAAACAAGACTACCGATTTACCTGAAAGATAATTCACAGTCTCGATAGGCCACAATCCTTCCTCTGTCGAACTCGGATTCTTGATCAAAAATTGATCGCTGTTTCCTACAATGATCAATTCATTTTTTTTCTGAAAAAACCGCAAAATTTACAATTGCTGAATTTGAAATCGTGGAAATTTCAAAGCCTTAATAGCGCTTGGAAGTAGTGCCTCAGGCGCGTGATGTACATCTGCGCTGAAATTGTATAAAATTGATGCACATCCGCACAAACCATGTGCATATATCACTTCCGCTAATGCATGTCGTAAATTTCCTGTTCTTTGCATGTTTCTTTTAGGGTGTAGCATTTATGATGTGCAGCCGTGTATATTTGATCACATCAAAAATTTGCGTGTACATCTAATTCTTAATGAGTTTCCTTCACAAATCCAATTACAGAAATTTATTAATAATTTAAAAGAAGAATACAAAAAAAAATAATAAATCGCTTTGAAATAGTTTGCATTATTACTCACGGAAAAGAATAATAACATAGCCGACAAAAATTTACTTTTCTTTTCTAACAAAAATGAAAATAGCTATCTCTAATTTATAACAAATTTTGCATTGCAGAATTTGAAAATAATAATATTAAGTTTGTAGCACGTACAGTTTCTTTGTTATGACTATCTTACCAGTAATGAAATTAATTGAAAAAGCATTTTAAACACAATTTTTTATCATTAATTTATCACATAAATCTGCTGTAATTGCAATGATATACATATTTAAAACAAAGTAGAAGACCAAACCATTAAATCTTAATTAAATACGATCAAAAGACGTCACTTTCTTTTTTTTATGTGGCATAAAATTTTCTTTCCTTAGAAATCAGCAGTAGTCACCCATCATCGCTGGTTCCCAATGACTTTGATATCGAGTTTCTAGAGTCCTAATGGAATCTTTCTCTTTGTTCGTCACTAACCATGCCAAGTTTTTCCGGATAAAAATCCAAATGTGAATGTAAAAAGTAACATTGAGTGACATTCAACACACCATGGCTTCCTAGGATTCAAGTTCTTCTGTTAGGATTTTATAATTTTTGTCCTTTTGTTTCATAAAAAGTCATTTAGCACTTTCATAAATGATTTCTAAGTTGTTAATTCTTTTTGATTTAGCTTTTTTCGAAGCCAGAGTCACAAACCACTTTTCTGATTTGAGATCCAATAAAAACACCTTTTTTAAGCTTAGCTTCACTTTATTGTGGAAAAAGTCTTTTTAAATATTTAAATCCCTCACACCTTCTTTGTCCATAGCCTTCACAAAATTTTTCATAAGCTCTAATTTTCCGATTCAATAAGGGGAATATACTTAATGTTGCTAGTTCCAAGCTAAAAAGACCTTTTGTATGGCCATTTTTTTAAAATGATATTCTGTTGCACGGCTATCCCACAAACATAAAAAACAATATTTTGTAATCCCACCTTTAAAACCTATTAATATGGCAATGATCTTTAAATCTCCACAAATTTGCCAATTGAATTGTATATACATAATTGCATTTAGAATAGTTACCACATTTGAAAAATTTCTTTCATCGAATCTGAATAAGCAACTGATATGGATGGCTTCTTGTTTCCATTATGGAGCCACACAGCTTTTAAGCTATATTTGGAAGAATCTATAAAAAGGCGCCACTCTGTTGGTCTTTACTCGATATTTAGTTCCTTCATAAATCCAGCTATATTAAAACAAACACAAATTAAACTTTCCGTTCTGTAAAATTCTGAATAAACCACATTTCTCTTTCGAAAATATGTAATAATTGTTTCATCTGCTAACAGATTCTACTCTTGCAATCAAGAATCTATAAGTTCCGCCTTTAGTATCGATAGGCCCAGATCCAACTCCAAATCATTGAATTCATTTTGACGAATAAAATGGGGCTTGCTGTTTCGGATGCGTCTTCAGTGTCACTCGCCACTTGAATGTTAATATCTTTCCAATTCGATGGTGGAGTTGGTATTAGTAAGCCTTCACCATAAGTAACAGATCGGAGTGCAAATGATGTATTAGGATATTCAATTTTATGTATTTGCTTTTTTAAATATCAATCTGTGTTCATTTGATAGAAGTAACAGTCATCAAAATGATTTTAAGGTTCCCGCGCCATACCATAAAGACAGCAAATGGTATAAAAACTTCTTTTGCCTTTCATCCACTGAACAAGAGCAACATTACAACTTACACAGCACACGAGAGGAGCTCAACTTTTATCTTGTTCCCGACTTTGCATCCAAAATACAAGAATTTTTTCAGTTTTTGAGATAAATGTCTGCCTAGTTATTTTATAAAACATCCACAAATGTAACAAAATTTATCAGGGATAGTTTCCCAACATCTGCGCAGAGAACTTCCTATTTTTTTCCGTATGAACCAATATAAAAGCATACAGCCACACTTAACAAAGAATTTTATTATTCTGAGGAGGCGAAATGTCTAAGGCAAGATTACAGTGTTGCCAGCAGGCTTTGAGGCGGGCATCAGGAAAAATAGTGAGCGATTCAATTTTGTGTTATAAAAAATGAGTCTTGGTGGGACTATATTACGTATAGTTATATAAATAACAATATGAATTAATTATAAATGTAATAATCTGGTTGTTCTTAGTGAGCCATTGTAGGCCGTTGTAACTAGAGAGATGAAATATAAAACTTTTATTGTAATATAAATATAAGAGTTGATCAAGTAATTGAGGTTCATGAGTTCAGATCAAACAAAAAATTTATTGAAAACGAAGTTACTTTTCTATTTTAGAATGAAATATTTTTTTCCATTTGACATTTCAAAGCATCACACTTTTCACCAATTACACTTCGCCATATCTGAGAAACTTAGGATCCACACTTTCAGTACTTGCTTTTGAATTAAAACTTTCCTCAGTCATACGAAATATATTTCTATTAACCTATTGAACACCAGCCTCACTAATTTTACTTCTTTTGAGTAAGAGTTTGTCTATCATTGCATGTTAACAATTTTATTTTTCACCAAATTTTTTACCTTCTTTGTCTATAAATTCTTTATCACCAAATACTTTTCATATTTATATTCACAAATTTTGATATTTACTTAAAACTTTTTGAATCACAAAAAGTTTTAAGTAAAATTTTCATATTTACTTAAAACTTTTTGAATCACACTTAGAACGTTAAAGAATTTTCGTTTTCAATTCCGTACCAATTTATACTTTAATAACACCAAATTTTTCATACTTTATCTTCATAAAGTATGAAAAATTTCATTCCTACTATAAAATATCTTTCCACAAATTTTGAGGAATCATATAAAACTGAGACAAACAATATAAAATGGATCTTTAGGATTATTTTATTATAGATTTATTCTCTTCACAATATAAAAAAAATTCCCTTAAATTTGTATTCGAAATCTTGATTTTCAGGGATGCAAATGGGAACTTTGAAACTTTTATATTACCTTAGATATTTGTAATACCTAAATGTCAATAAAAAAAACTTTAATATTTTTTAAATGATTGATCATTTATTTATTATTATTTTAATTACACTTTGAGATATATTTGTGAGTAGTTAAATTTCCATACGATTTAATCTATATTGAAAAATGTCAAATCTATTATTAATTCAATAATTTCTTGGTTCACTGTGTTGTATCCGAATATATTCAGAAATCAAATCTCATTTTTGTTATTCAAAATGTATCAGATAGTTTTTTATTGTCCATTTGAACAAATATAAATCTCGCTCAATCAACAAATTGAATTGGCACAACCACTTACACTAAAATTCTTCCTTTTTTTTAATTTAAGACAATTATGTCTACTAATTAACACATGGATATCTACTCTTTTTAAAACAGCATTTGTCATCAAACTAAACTCTGAAATGACATTACATCTATTTCCATTGTTTTCATATCTGGAAATAATATAATCTTAAAGCAATTAATATTTCTCCAATTTTTTCAATAGAAAAAATTATATATTGACACTGGTGTCCAATGTTAAAGTTACAAGTATAAAAATTGAAGTATTTTGACAAAAGGGGCATTAATACATTAATGCTGATGCTTCTAATACTAATGCTTCCTGCTGTAAAGCAGGGGAAATGGTAAAAGAAGCCCTTAAAAACTTTATGTAAGCTGATGAAAATGAAAGCCATATTCACTTGAAATACCCCTACAACAATCTGGAAATTTCCATATGCAACATTTGTAGTCAGCTAAAGACTTCGCTCATGACTGTCCAATTTTTACCTATTAATTAAATGCAATCCTCCTAAGTAAATCAAAGTTTAAATGATTCCGTGTAGCTATTTGAAGAACATTCTGTGTTACTTAAGAGTTGCTTTTCTTGAATAAACGGAATTCCATACACATATTTAGTTGTTCAGAAAACTTCCACACTTCAAATTTTTCGTTTTTTAACGACTTTAACTCGCAAACTAAAATTAGTTCCTAAATTATACTCTATAATCAGTTTCAGCATAGTAGTAGTAAATAATTTTTATTTATTGAAAAATTATGTTTTTAATTTCAATTTAAACGCCAGGAATGTATATATCGCAAGTTTAGACAAAATGACAGCTAATTTATACTATCTCCATTTACTTTTTATGTATTTAATGAAATAAACTCTCTTGAATAAATATGTATTTTGAAAGGGTTTTTTACTTGTGTTTTACCATTTTAACATACTTCTAAAAAAAAATTTCTATGAAAAATTTGCCCAGTTGTCTTTTGTTGCAAAGTAGTCAGTATTTCGTTTCCATATTCAATTAAATCTAATTTAAATCCTAGATGTTTAAAAGTAGTAATGATTTTTTGACTCTGTGTATGAAATTTTCCCCTTATGCCTTTTTAGAATTTTATTTTTATAACTTATTTTTCTACTTTTATGATAAATTGTTATACAAATTACTTATGTACAATGGTTGCTTTAATAAATAATTTTTCAATTGTATATCTAAATGCATCGGTAAGCTAAGCCAATCTACTGCAACTTCGGCAAATATATTGAGTACCTTTCAATGTTTAAAATGAAAATTCCTTTATGAAATATTATCTTTAGTTCCTGGACAGAAACAGAACCCAGAAAAACGGAGACATGAAGTATCCCATGCTAAGCAACTCAAGCTGTTGAAACAGCTAATACGTCATTATGGCGCTTTACAACGCCGTTGATCTAATAAATTACATTCGCATTGTTGTTCTTAATAAACTGCACACTTTTAATTATTCCCATAAAAAACTGCATATATAAAGAATTGAACTGCAAATATTGCAAAAAATTTCATAATCTCGTGAGATATTTTTAATAAATGAATTTAAATTAAGAAATTTAACTTACAAATAAATATGACGTCTTCAATTTTAAAAATGACATCCTCAATTCTTGAAAGAAATTATATATAGACCCACAAATGAAAGCTTTAGTGCTAGTCAACATTTTTTTTATTCTTTTCATTCATAGGATTCCTTTTGTGGTTGTTCTAAACATTGCGAAAGTGATCTTATGCTGAGACAAGCGTTAATTTTAATGATCACCGTCGTTGATGGGTAGGAAGCATCGTCATTACTCACGCTAATGAGCTAGCAAATTACATTTATCTCATTAAACAGGATTAACATGCACTAATGCATCGGAATTCTTACAAAATGGTGACTGACATCAATTGTTCTACAAGCCAACGTATCAATAGAGACGAAGACAATTTCCCTCTGTAATGTCCATTTACGTTTATATCTTGTTTTTTATTCGCAGACGATAATGATTTTTCAGCAGTATTTTTCATTCAACTGCGAATGCTTTTCGATAATTGTGAAGGCAGTTTGTTATTTTCCTTCTACCTATGAGTAAAAAACATATTTTGAAGTCTCTTTATTGCTCGCATTTTTTTAATTACTTCTAGAAATGCTGATGCATCCAATTATTTCAGAGAACAAATTGCTTTACGACTAATTGGATACTAATGCCAGTTGACCAACTGTGAGTAAGACATTGGATTAACAGGATAAACTAGATTAATTTTTTTTTTTGTTATTAAATGAAAAAATGCAAATAGAAAATTTATAAAAAAAAAAAAGATTATATATTTTACAAACTAAAAAAGATATTATTCATTAAAATTTAAAAATTGCTAGTATGTAAGAAATATGACCTGTGGAAAATCATGAGCACAAAAGTATAAATTTTATTAAATGTTTTAATAAGGTTTGTAGCATAAGTTGTGTCATTTATGATTTTCTTAAATTTTAATTTATTAGTATAAATTTCTTTTCAAGTTGTGAGAAAATTATAATCTATTCCTCTTTATTTATCGTAAAAAATGCAAATTATAAAAATTTTTATGTTAGAAATAAAAAACATCTAACACAATATATATATATATATATATATATATATATATATATATATATCATATATATATATATATATATATATATATATATATATATATATATATATATATATATATATATATATATATATATATATTTAAGGTTATAAATCTCTAAATTTGATAATTTTCAATAATTCATTTTTGAACAAGAATAACAAATTCTTACTCAACTTGCAAACATTTTAGTTTACTAAATAGCAACATTTAAAAATTGAAAATTGCTATTTCTAGTATGTAAGAAATATGACCTGTGGAAAATCATAAACAATAATAAATAAAAATATACTTCACACCTATAAACATATATGTCCTTTTTTAAGTTGAAATTTAAGGAAATAAAAAACTTGCATATTTATATCTCTACGAAATAGTTTTATTTGCATTAGTTCCACATATTTTTCTTAATTTGGTATTCCTCGATTTCAAGAAATTCTCTTCCAAGCTCTTTTCATCTCCTTTTCCATCAAAACATGCCCACCGGAACTCCCACCTAATTAATTTCTCTAGTCATTCTACCCACTATGAGAAGACAATTTATTTCTGTAAAACCATCTGCTCGCCAAAAGGTGCCAAGAGACATCTTAAAAGCGTCGTGCTTATTATCGGGACTCGATATATGTTCGGGCCGAATGCGAATTTCATTATAATAAAGCGACTCCCGACGGTTACGAGAAAAACTCTTGCGAAATTAATCCCTTCCAGGCGAATCTTGCACAACAGCAAAATCCAATCCTTGGAAGTTTGAGAAGGCTTCAAAATCATGGTTTAAATCCTATTGTAAATGCACGATTTAAGCTCGTTAACGTGGTGTCTCTAAATTAAATTCAAATTCCGAGAATTTTGTAAATTAGATTAGAAAGACGCTTCCTCTAAATAGTAAAATGCTAAACATCAGTTTTGCATTTCCTCTCCACAATAATATATACATTAATTCCACATCTATACTTCCGTATTTACTTCGTCTTATGGAGACCCAGTCTCAGATTACATAGAATACAGAGAGGAAAAACATCGAATCTTCGTATGCTTCTATCCTTATTTTAAAAATATGCTATCACTCTATGTTAACTAAAGGAATCTATTTTCCAGCTACTCTACAATCATTAGCAGAGACAGAATTCTTTTTTTTTTTTTACCTTAGAATAATAATAATGACGTCTTATGACTTTAGTAATAATTTCGTCTTATGACGTTAATAATAATAACGTTTTATAACGTTGAAAATAATAATGGTGTCTTATGACGTTAATAATAATGATGACATTTTATGACGTTAATAGTAATGACTTTTCATCAACATACCCCGCACTTTATAATTTAGTTAATACTCAAATATTTTACTTTGTTTATGTTTACTGAATATATGTTTGTCGATTGATTAGGTTTGATTTACTTGCTGCTTAGCAGTTATTTCTCCTATCAGATAGGTTAGTTGTTCTCTCTACTATCATGTCCTTGAGCAATATGATCTAAGATTTTGGTTTTGGACCTCTGAATCAAATCAAAAAGAATTCATTTTCTTTTTCAAACCTTCAGAAAGAGTTTTTATTTCAATTTAAAAAAATTAAAGTACTCTTTTCTAAATAAACCAGTTTATTTTGAAACGCATTACCTTAAAATTCTTTAAACGCTGCATATGTAGAAACTTAAATGCATGAATTTCTGCTTAATTACGCAGATATCACTTTAAATATATTTATAATTGTTATAATTAAGTCAGTGCTTTCCTTACATCTACAAACACATTTCACTAAGCATTTAAGTTAGATGAAAATGCTTAGACATTATACAAATGACTTGTACTTCTGACAACGTTATTATTTATTACATTTTTAATTAATCTGGAAAAAGCTTAGACATTATACAAATGACTTGTACTTCTGAAGGAATAATTTTAATTTAAATTTTTAATTAATATCAACCACATACATTATTTTTGAAATGTATTTTCCTTTTAATTTTTCGATATGCAGGAGAAAGAAACTTGACATTTAAATGATATGCTTTGGTTTTAAAAAATATTATATCATGACATATGTTATAGCATGAGAGTTTTTTTTTTCCTGGCATAAGAAATTCTTGTTAAAACAAAGAGAACTTAAAAAATTTACTTTGTGTTATGCATGTTTTAAAATTCTTTTTAAATAATTTTTTCGTTTCATTAGCTGATTAAACATTAATAAGCACTTTTTAGGTGATATGTCATTTAAATCAGATATTCTTTTTTTTTAGTTTTTTCAGATTTTGTTTGTAATCTTTTTTTTTTTTTTTTTTTTGCATCAGTTAAATAACGTTTGTATAAGGGAAGCAAATTCATACCTCTGTTTATTACATCTTCTTTTTCTTTAAGATTATTTCAACGCATTATCTGGAACATTATAATCATTTCACACTTAATTTGTGATAAGATATTCCATTTTAAAAATAATTTTAATTTTTACAGCTGAAATGATTTTCTTTTTGTAAATTTTGAGTTTCATCTACCAAAATAGAAAACTGAAGTATAATTGCTTGTATGGATATTGAATGTATATATACTCGCTTTATATATATATATATATATAAGTAGTAACCCCTGTTACTAATTATGTTAGAAGGTATTAAAAGGGTTTTGCAGAAGTTTAGTTTCCTAGCTTTCCTCACTTTGCTCATAAGACAGAAACCATAAAATGCATGATTTTTAATGAATTTGTCTGAAAATCTTAGTTTCTTATTCTTATAAAACATTTACTGGGTAATGCTCTAAAAGAAAGCTTTGTTTTATGCATTTTCTTTTAGTATATTATAATTCGGAATATGGAAGAGCAGAAAAATAGCTTTTACATTTATACTGTCCATTTTGTTGAACGATAATTATTAAACTGTAAAAAAAAGTTTCTCATTATTCCATTAATGAACTTTGTTTTGGAATAACTTTTATTTGATTTAAATTTATATTGAAAAGAACTATGTGTGATGGAACTATTATAATAATATATTTTATACTTATAATATTAGTCTTAAAAATACTTATAGTATTAATAAGACAGTGGAATAAGAGGTCCATGGTACCCTAGTGCTTAGAACATCCACTTTTCGAGCGGAAGGGCTGGGTTTGATTCCTAATACTGCCAAAGTACATGCGATATACGTGCTCGTGGTATCGAAAACACTATGGTTGGTCGTTGACCATGGGTGTAATGATCTGGAGAAAATTTCCTTCCTCTGTGCAGTTTAAAGTCAAAATTGAGAGAGTAGGTCCTCTGGTGGAGCCATCTGTCGCAAGAGTCTTAGAGTAAAGTCGTACTTTTACTTTAATGATGCTCTGATTAAACGAAAGACTCATCCTTCTGACTTTATTTCGCATAGCCTTCTGCTAACGAGCTTGACTTGTCCAAGAGTCATAAATAACAACAACTAGCTTTCCACCCTGGATTTCTTGAGAACAATAAGGTCGGGGTGTTATGTGTATCATTATTATTGATGAAACTATTCAAAAGTAATAAAAAAAATTTTAATTTATTAAATAAAAAAAATTATTAAAAAATTAACATCTATAGATCAAATATTAATTTCAATGTAGCAAGAAGAGATGATTTTTTTTGATTTTTTAGATATTTGTTGCATGCTTCAATCTATTTTTTTCAATTTTAATATTTTATTTATTTTGTACTCATCTTAGTTTTTCTGCTATATGCATAATGTTTTGAAATTTTTTTTAAATAAATTCGTGCCTTTTGTTAAGTAAAAGTGTTATTACAAATACAGAACAATTAATTATTGCCCTCATTTATGATTTTTTATTAATATCCTAACTCAAATTTATGAATAAATTTGTGGAATGATTGAAAGGTTGATATTAACTTTAAAATAAAGTGGTTTATTTACATATACACAATGAAATAGTATCTCGATCACGTTTCTTACTTCTCGTGACTGTTTAGTTACTTTAAACTCATTCAGATTAAATGAAACACAGTATACCTCAAAATTTATTTTCTCCTGATACCTATTACAAAAACGTTTCCTTCATTTGAGTATTATTCATATGAAATGTATTCTATAAGAATTGAGGATAAATCAGTACAATGTAAATACAACATTCGCACTCCAGAAAAAAAATTAAAATATAATTTGCATTATATGAGAATCGATTATATATGATTCTGTGAAAGTGTAAAAACGATTCAATTCTGTTATTTTTTTTTTCTTTTTGAATCAGTAGTTATAAATTAAAACTACTGCCTAAAAAACAGAATGTCTAAATTTAACCTAGCACAAAAAAATAATAAAGTAAAAATAAGAATTGTTCCATTAAAATTTAAATGTAATTACTTTGCATATAATAACATATTTTCTTGAAATAATAACTTTCCATATTCTTACCTTTTCATATATAATTATAAGCTGCTTACGTACGAAATACCTTTTCCATCTCAGAATGCTCTGTCTAAAATGATAATTAATTTTTAAATTATAGATGAAGCCTATAAATTTCTGTTATTTTCTCTCCATTGCTTAATTTAATGTTTCCTTAGTTTGAAAAGAGAAAAGGAGATTAATAAAATAATTTCTCTCTCTTGATAAAGTACTTGGATAATTTAATACGTCTTATAATATTAAGGTATGGAGCTAAAAACCACAGACATATTAGGCTACTACTTAAATAAAAATAACATATTTTTATTTTATCTCATTAAGATGAATAATGACATCAAGTAGTGCTCTTTTTATGTAGATCATATTATATTAAAAGTGAAAAATATTTCAATTAATATAATGCACTAATTCCGTAAAAATGAAGTTCTAAGCAATCTTTTGTGCCTAATTTATTAGGACACGAATACCAAAACGTTAAATTTGGAATAGTTGTTTTCTAAATTTAACGTTTTGGAATAGTTGTTAAATCTGGAATAGTTGTATTGAATAGAAATTAAGAGTTTGATTTAAAAAAAAAATGCAGTTGAAATTATAATCGATTAGGATTCACAAAAATTAGGAATTGTATTTTTTTGGAAAGATATGAATTGGTAACAAAAAAGGAGGGGATTTTCGATGAATTATTAATTTTTATTAAATGGATTACAGATGGGAAAATATGGATTAGGAGATTTTTGATAAATTATGAATTTTTGTCTGATATAATCTTAGCTCTATATCCTTTTAAAACAGTTCTTGAGTAATGCTCTAAGCGAAAGTTTCGTTTTTCTCATTGCCTTTTAGTTTTATAATTCGGAATTTAGATTCAGATAAATAACTTTCTTGCTTATATTGTCCATTTTGATGAACTATAATTATTAAACTGTAAAATTTAAGAAAAAACGTTTCTTACAATATCTCATTAATGAACTTTGTTTTAGAACAACTTTTTCTTCGATTCAAATGTTTCTTTAAAAGAAACAAGGTATAACTATTATAATAATGCATATAATATTATTAAGATAGTAACAATAATACACATAACCGATTTCCAAGCCTGGATCTCTTGAGAACCTTACTGTCGATATCTGTTTATGAGTATTATTACTCTTAATGAAATTATACAAAACTAATAATTTTAATTAAATATAAATTTATCATCAACTGTAACGTACTTATTGATTTATGTGACTTTTATTTAAAAAAAAAGGGATTAAATAATAACTATAATAAAAAATACTTCTGATGATATATCTATTATTTATGCGAAATCTTCATCTTTACTCTGCATTTATATATATATATATATATATATATATATATATATATATATATATATATATATATATATATATATATATATTAAACTCTGTGGCACGACAACCCATGTGGGCCAAGGCCTACTGTGCCCATAACTGTTTTCATGACCGTGAGCTCTGGGGTGTAAAGCATATGTCCCAGCTAGGTGGTTAGCCTAACATGAAATCCCCAGTGTTTAGTTCCCAAGCATGCTTGATGCTCAGTTTATCGACCCACTGAACGGCTGAGTTGACCTCTCCCAGCCGGAGGATCGAACCTGTGAATTGGGTGCGTGAAACGCTGTCACTAAGCCACCGGGCTTCGTGTGTGTGTGCACATACAACCAGCCGCTGTGGCTTGGTTAGTTAGGGCATACTCTTTAACCCTCTAACCCTCTAAAAGTAAAAAGCTATTTTAGAAAAAAAATACTGAATTTACGAGGAATTAGTCAATTCTGAATTACTTTTGTATTTTTCCTTGACATTTGGGCTTCTTGTTATGTCTTCTAATAAAATAATTGAAATAATCGTTTTATAATAAAATTTAATATTATAATCAACTGCAGAAAATATTCTTTCTCGAATATTCAACTCCAAAATATGTAAAGATGGTATTTGCTTTATTATGACTTATTCAAAAATTTAGATTACAGAATTTTCTTTTCTGATTTTTTTTAACTAGCCCCAAATCAAAAGTAATTCATGTATACTATAGGTTGTTAAAGTGGCACAGGTGGACCCCCAGAGGTCCATTCGATATCACACGGTGTCCACGTAGACGTGAAAAGAAAACAGGAGTTTACAAGTTGTAAGTGGGGGTCTATAAAATATTTTCTGGTTTTCATAAAAAAGAACAAAAATTTTGGCTTGGATTTACCTATCAACGTAGACAGGTAGGATCATTCACTAGGTGGGTACTCAAAAATATTCAAAACTCTGTTCAAATACAGAATTGAATAGAACAATAGATAATAGTATAAGTATTATTTTAATAAATAGTACGCAAAAGAAAATGTGACACTTTTTTTTTTTTTTCGTCTTAACGCATCCAATTTAGGGTAATAGTTTTTAAAAGTTTAGGGAATACATAGAAATGTAGCAGCAGGGGGCCTACTGAAAGTCGTAAAACTTTGAAAGTGGTCCACGAGAAAAAAAAAAAAAAAAAGTTTGGAAACACATGATATATACGATCCTATAAGTTTTCCTGGAAAATGACCAATCAACTTAATAAAAAGATCAAAATCTTACAGCAAACAATTCTATTACGTTCTATCAATAATTTTCATCGAATAATGTTTCATAATAATAAATATTCTAAAACATATTTTGTCTCTGATCTAAAAAAAAGCATGGGAATATTTTCTTAATCGAATTTTGTAACAACTCTGAAATTATGTTTTTAGTGCATATAATGAATGCAATCTCTATTTTCACAATTACATTAGTCATTTCGAACAAGCTTACCTCCTAATGTGAAAGTGGATGTCGACATAATCATGACCCGATACAGAATTCGCATTTGCTCTAATCAATCATGAGTCCATCCATCAAAGTCACTCATCACCCCGACAGACACGGGTGATGATAATCACCATGATAGACTGGATGTACCCGCTGATGAACACCTCCCTGAATTAATTTAGATAGGCAATCTGCTCCACTGAGCGCAACAAGATTGGGTTAGGCATTATCAGTTATTTGAAATCCCCTGGTTAGTGTTGCCAAAATTTCAGTTGAGAATTTTATTTCAATTACTTTAAGTGAATCAATTTCCCGTTTCGTTTTGGCAATAACTCTATCAAGAACCATAAATAACATTCCAAGAAATTTTACATAATTTTATACTTAAATTGCATTTTCCCAGTGTTTCTATTTATATGGCATGTAATATTTTTTTATCAATGGGTTTTAGAAGCATTTTTTAATTTCACATCGACTATAATATTGTTCAATATTAGTTGCTTTTAAATATTATGCTTTTATGTATATAGTCTGATTCATTTAAGTAATTTGTATTTAATTTGCTTTAGATGTTTATTAAAAATCAGACAAAAATTTTTACTCGAATACTCACAAATATATTTATTGTTTTAACGATAGAATAGAGTAAATCAGTTTAAGCATATCAAGTTGCTAATTGGACATTATTCAAAGGAAAATATTCTAAAAAATGTCGCGTAAATTGCTCATTTTAATCTTTTAATTAGGATTTTAGTTTAATAATCTTTTTTATGTACTATTGACATAAAAATTTAACATTTTCTTGTTATGGTAATTGATTATCAGATTATTAGAAGTTCTAAATGGAAATATAACATCAATATATGAAAGGTGTAAAAGAGCAAACATATAAGTAGCTCGTACTACTTTTCCAAAAATTTCTTGAGAAATAAAGTAATTTACAATTTGTGACCAACTGTCTTAGAATAGTGATTATCAACTTTTTACACCTATTTCCGATCTTTTTCATATTGGCAACAAAAGCCAGCTGATATTCATTCAGCGTTAAATTTCTTTACAACCTCTACTTGCAAAGTACTATACTTGCCATATATTAAGATGCTATTTCAGCATTTTTTTTTAAGTTATACCCAAGTAGTGAATTAGGAATTTCTGAACATATCCTTTATAATTTCATTTGTTAAAATTCCTGAGGTTATTCGAAGTAACACACTAGTGTCATATGCCGATTCAATTAAAGATTTATCAAGAAATAAATATTCATTGATTATAAGATGAATGTTTCTCATCACTGTAGTAGATGAATTTATATGCTTATAAATATATCACTGAAAGACTATTCTAGTTATTTTAGGATTAGATAACGTTAGTTAGTCACCTAAAAGAACACGAATGGATGATTCTCAATGTCATATGGCTTAAAACAAAACAATCACTTTTGCGTTGACCGCTATGTTATTTCTTTTCAAGAGAAACAATTTTAATAAACTAAGACTGTTTCTAGCTGTTCAAAAGTAACTACAATATTTGATAATAACTATATGCGTTTATTAATTCAGCTAATTAAACAGCGACTACGTCAACTCTAAAAGTGAAGATTGTTAATACTGTTGCAATATTAATGTCTGCCAATATCCAGTAACAAAAACTACAAGTGGAATACTTGTATTCGCCTATATATGATTGTATGCAATAACAGTGAGCAACTTTTCAAAATTTTCGGATATTTAATCATAGTTGTATTTTAATTTGATTCAAAATTGAATAGAAAGGTTAAAAATCATTTTTTCCATTTCCCCACTAGAGTAAACAGATTTAATATTTGGTATTTGAATTTTAAAATGTATTGTGGTCAAACAATTCAAATTAACTTATAATTTGAAAAGTTTCAACAACTCGCGGAGTTGAAAGAATACTTTGATCGCATTCAGTTTTAGAAACAACCCTAAATAAAAATACTTAGAAGAGACACGTTCCGAAAATTCATTTTAAAAGTCATCAAATTCGAAAAATCTGGTGAAGTTTGAAATGCCTCTGATTAACCTTGACATCGTCATGTGGATTGATATGATGAAATAGGAAATAGAAAGGGCCTCAGTACTTTCTTTTCATAATCTCTGAGTGAAAGGTAACCTAAGGAAATGGAAAATGCACTTGAGTAAAAGAAAATTTAAATTTTTCGTTTTCAATTTGAAGAGGGTGAGATGTGTATTAGATTTGTAGTAAAAAATTTCTGTAAATTTCTCACACAAGATACACAAAACGGTTTATTCAGAACCCTCATTTATAAAAGGAATGCTATATTGCTTTTAGAATTATTTGAAGAAGATAAATTTTTCCTTTACTTATACACATACTAATGGAATTTAACTTTTGGTTTTCATGTTTAGAAAGGACAATTCATTTATTCTTGGTGAATATCATGTGTTTGTGTGTTAATTCTTAAAATTGTGGAAAATTCTTACTTATTTAAAAATTAGTACCAAAAATATTTCGGTATTCAACGGTATTATTTTCTAACGAAGACCACTTTCTTATATAATGTCTCATTGAGTACTAAAAATATTTAAGATTTGTGATTCTGGTCTTCGTTTTATAAAACAATAATTTATGCCAATAAAAAGAAGAAAATTTTATCTCAAGTAAAGTCTTATTACTAGATTATTTCAATTTGACTAACAGTTGTCTTAGTGATATTTTGTTCATAATTAGACCAATCGAATTTTTTGTTAATAAATTAGCCGAATTGAATTTCCATTTCAATCAAAATCCTATTATGTACTTTTCCCTTCTTTTTTACTGGAAATGCTTTTCATTAATATTATATTATTAAGATATTATGAACTGAAAAAAAGTTGCTTTTTATGTTCATTTTTTGCAAATGCAACTTGTACCTTACACAATTGTATTTGTGTTAACATTTAGCTCAATTAAAATTTAATATTTCTAAATTATAAAACGAAATCAAGTAATAGAATATTAAATACGTTTATTAGTTATCTCTCATTTGGAATTTTCTTAACCATATTTAAAGAAACTTAAAAGTACCATGAAATTTGGAATAAATCCATTTGATGTACCATTACAATCTATAATGAATTCAGAGAAAAAATGCATTCAGAGTTTGTCAAGAAAGCAAAAATACAAAATGTAAATAATCTGCTAATTCCTTAAGTTCTGCAACTGATAATTCATTATACTTAGGGAAATTCTGTAATCAGGAATGTATTACGATACATAAATAAAATATTATTATTCGGGAATTTTTATTTAAAAAATTATTATCAACGCAAGTAAGCCAAGCAAAAAAAATTTTTCTTATGAAAATGCTGATAAAATAGAAATCTAGGGAAATTATATTTACTTATTAAGTTACTTTATATAATTTGAAAATTTTGAGAGAAGTTCGTTTAGAGACAATTCAATTTCAAAAAAGAAACATTTCAAGTATGAAATTTTCTGAGTTAGGCAGCAGAAAAGTTTAAGGAAAAAAATTGCATTAGTAGAATGTAACATTAAGCTCGCAAACAACATAAATTTAACAACCTTTATTTTGTTAAGATTTAAAAATAAATGAAAAATATTTACAAATGAAATTTATTATTTCCGTCACGTGTTTCATAGCAACTGTCAAACCGACGTTTTCAGATTGTTTCATATAACTCATCTTTCAAAAAAAAAAATGTTAATAGTAAAAAAAGAGACTTCTTCGTCAAAAAGATGGACTATTTACTGAAATAATTAGAAATTTTTTACAAATTAAAAGCAAAAAATTAATTAGTCGGAGAAAGCAAATTTATGGACTAAAAAGACATTGAATAGTTAAAGGCGAGATAATATCTGAATCAATCAAAAGTGTGAAATCAGCTTAGTTAATAATAATAATAATAACATGAAAGTTAAATGGGTTGAATGTTTGTTGTCACGCATGTCACATTAAATAATTCTTAATTTTTCTCTGTCAAAATATAAAAATGTAGACTTTGTATGTGGTATTTCTAGATAAACTGTTGTAAAATATAGTGGCATTGAATGTGAACTTAAAAATTACTTTCACAGCAACATTTCTCAGAATTTCTTTAATTATACTCGTTATTAAAAAAAATTAGTAACTTAAAAAAGCATGTAAAAATTAGTAATTTTAAAATTTCAGAATTATAGGCTGATGTCTGTATATTTCCCATTTCAAAATGGAATAATAATTTTATAGAATTACATTAAATTGTATAAATTGCATTGAAATGAAAGGTTAACATTCTCGGATGCCTACTAAAAAGGATTTTCTTATTGAAAAATAGCTTTAAAAAAATAATTCCTTATTTTTGAAAATCTCGATCAGATCAAGTTATATGGTAGTTGATTGATAAATTCTTTTAAAATACATTTTTTTTTATTTAGAATTTCTGTAAATTTTAAATTAATTCAATCAATTTTAATTTTTTTTTCCTTTTTAGTGAAGTTTCCTAGTGTTTTGTAACTGAACTCATTCTTATAATTTTTACTTACGGGAAATATTTTTAAAATTTTAATTCTTCCCGCGATCTTTCAAGAAGGTAGCCATCAAGATTTCATCTTATCTGGTGCTGCCATCTATCAGTGCATTTAAGAAATATACATTAATTAAACTTTCTTCCTTTATTTTAAGTAAGCAATAAAAAATTTAAAGCATAAAGCAAAATTTTAATGATTCAACTTTAATAGTTATAAACTATTTTAACGTATTTACTATCAAGAATTTGCTGTAATAAATATATTTAAATAATTATAACAAATAAAAATAAGAATTTTATGAAGCATTTTATTCAAAATAACATAATTTAAGAATTTTTTTCTTTATTCTAATTAACATTTCGCTCGTATACTTATTAAATGCTATAGAAATTGAAAGTTTGAGTATGAAAGGAAATTAAAATTTGCCAAAATCTTTGAAAATCTATTATAATGTTTGTGATTTAAATTAAAATATTTGATATTACGAGATATGGATGAAACTGAACTACCTTTTTTTGGAACTTGTGTATAATATCACTGACTACTTCCAATTAATAAATGTGTTTCCAAATGTTGAACATTAATTTAAAAAATTTAAAGTTGTTTCTTCTTGATTCCGATCACAATATTACCTAACAGGTCTTAAACTTTAATAATTTTAATAGTTATCATTAAAATAATTATTCTTAAAGGTTAGTATATCAAATCTGTGGCAACTGATTTGATATGGTAACACACATAACATGAGCTTTACATGAATATCATCAATTGATGTTTATGAATCTGTTACAAGAAAATCTTTTGTTATAAGCAAATCTAAAAAAATGTTCAGGGTTTGCTTTTAAAAAATCTGAAAATCGGATTGTTAATCAAAGTTAAAATTAAACAAGAATGTTAAAAATCACAAAAAAACACAAAATGATTTACTTCTGTATATTCTTAATTTCTCTCGATTAGCAGTGTAAATACGTCGCAACAATTCTAAAACAGTTTTGTCTAGATATTCTCCAAAACAAATAAGGCACAATCTATTCTTAGCAGAGTTAGAATTTAGCTTTTGTTGTACGTCTGAACACAGAATTGAACCTTTTTTGTTTAATTTATGGAAAAAAAAATACGTTAAACTAATCAAGTTCGTTGATATATATATATATATAATATATATATATATATATATATATATATATATATATATATATATATATATATATATATATATATATATATATATATATATATTAAACTTTTACAAATATTACGAAAAAAATAAAATATAGACTAAGTCCTTAGTGATCAGATATATATTCATCATGTGTTGTTGCACCATCATGCTCATGCTTCCTTTTACCTGGGCCTGAGTTGAATCTACCAGTTAGATAGCAGCAGCTGGGTGGAGTCTTCGTGATTCTGAAGCAAGGACCAAGCAGAAGACTCCCAATATTTGGCATACCACCCCCAGAGATGTTAATTTACTTGGAGGACATTGCAACTACAGCCAGTTTTAATGTGCCCTAACCGCCCTCAGCGAACATGATGGATTTTCGGTTAAGCCGGGGTTTAAACTCATTACCTTCCGATAATGAGAACGACGGCCAAATCTACAAGACCCAGCAAAATTTCATGCAATTAATACTAATTTTAAATGATATAAAATCACAATTGAATATAAAATTACTTTGTGTTAAATTAAGTAACTCAAATTCTCTACGTATTTTTCCATGAGTTTTCCCATGTTTTTCATAAATATAAAAGAAGACAAATATGTCAAACGAATTATTGCGGATGAAACAATAGATATTTCAGTTACTAAGGAAATACATCAAAAATCACTTTGTACAACATAAAACAGTGTATTCTTTTTTACGAAAATAGGCTTTCTCAGTGAGATTGCTTTTCTATAAATTATTTATGCATTTATCTTATGTAAACTTCTATGTTGTAATCAATGCATAACTGTTTTGTGCACATTCTAAGCAAATTTGGTGTTTCTACATTTATTCCTTTTCAAATTGGGGCGCAAAAAAGACCTGTTGTTTCCTTAAATTTTAGAGGCCAGTGTAGTTTAATATCTAAAAATATTTAATATTTCATTTTTCAAGAATTTTTAACGGAAATTCAAATTATTACAATGCTAGTGAAGTGATCTTTCTATTTTTGTTTATTTTATCAGATTTATATCAACTTCAAGAGATATAAGCTGGACAAACCCAACGACTGCGATTCCAACTTCATCCAGATCTTCGGAGAAGGCAGAACTAACGATAAGATGCTGTCTCTCCTCTGTGGAACGACGGCCGACCCCCTGACATCTAAAAGCAACATCACTCATATCCGCTATTTCACGCACAAGTCCGCCTTCAATGCCACCGACTTCGAAATCCATTACAACTCCTTGAGGACCATCACCACTGGTGGTAAGTGTGGCCTCTTTTTTCAGTTTCTTAGATATTGCAAGCTTAAAAAAAAATTAAAACATGTAAAATATAACCACCGAAAAATATTTCCTGAAAAGGTACACTAAATAAGCATATTTTTATTTATTCAAAGGTGAGAAAAATAAAGATCCACAAATAAAACAATCATTTGCACATTTAATATAATCTATTACTTTTTCACTCTTATATAAAGGTAATCTATTTAAAATTCAAAATGAAAAGCAAATAAAAAATTTAATTCAGACTTAACTATACTGAAGCACTTATTTACACAAACATTATTAAGAAATAAGTTAAACTTAAGAACGTACAATGAATTAATAATTAATTTAACTTAGAATAAAAAAATTCATGACGTTTGAATGTTAATAATGATTTATTAAGATATTCGTATAAAGATTAAGGAACTTAGAATAATCATTTCAGTATGTTCTTATACAAATAAATTTCAGTAATTACATAAATTATAATTAATATACTACACAATTAATATTAATGCAGCTTGAAAAAATTATGCATTTCATTTTAATAACAATACTTTATATTTTTTCTGAAAATGTTCGATCTAATAGAATCACTAATTTCAGTAAAATTTCATCCTACTTCGAATAAGTTAGATTTCGGTATATGCTTTAATAATATTTTTGAAATAATCAAAAAAGTATTTTAAATATCAGTATAGTGTCTGACTGTTACTGACAAATAAATAATGTTATTAAACATAATAATTTGAATTGCAAATTCAAAAATACCCTTGTTTATCTAATTTGAGGCAATATATTTCTTTCAAATTCATGATTGTTATCAGATTTTTGATACAATAAATAAATCTAGTTTACTTTTATAAAATATTCACTTACAAAAAATAGTATTTATTTTCCAATAGATATCTAAGGAATAAATTTCTTATAGAATATTTAGAATTATAATAAAAAATTTAGAAATTTAAAAAAAAACTATTTAATCTCTCTGGAGAGAAATAAAATAAAATGTTCTACGAATGAAGCTTTGTGTTTAATTTTCTTACAAAAGCATCATATGAAATAGATGAATAAAATCAATCGTAAATTAATTCATTTAATTACTTTTAATATCTCAAAACAAATTAATCAAACAAATATTATCATACAAAGCATGTATTGCATGTATATTATTATCATACAAGCAAATTAATCTAACAAATATTATCATACAAAGCATGTATTGCTTACATATTGAATTTTCAGCACAAATATTGACAAAAATTTAGTTTAAATTATTTCATTAATTTCCAGGTATTTTCTCCGCCAATCGTAAATAGTATAATGCCGTCTATTCTGATGCAAGTGCTATTTAACTTGAAATCATATTTTCCCATAACAAATCAAAAAAAAAAATGTTAGAATTGTATAAATGTTATTTCTCAAAATGAAGATAACATGAGAAAATGTATAATAAGCGCCAAAACTTTCTAGATCACACTATCATCGCCACTTATTCCAAACTCTGCAAAAGGTTGCGTTTCTTCCCAACCGTATGAACTCGCGAGTCTAAAAAAAATTCGCTAGAAGTGCATAAATCCTAAAAAAAATATTTGCGAACCCAAATCTTGACTTGAAATGAAAAAAAAAATGTGAAATTAAAGGAATGAAATGTATTAAAAATAAAACGTTCAGTTTAAATTTAAAAAAAAACGAAAAAAAAATTTGAAATACATTATTTATCTTTCTATAAAATTATATACAAATTATTTAAAAGATACAAATAAAATTTATGCATTGATTGAAATATATTAAATGAACTTTTAACGCATGCCTTTAATAATATATGATCATTAAAGACTGAAATTAAAAGTATATTTAATGTAAAAACTACAAAAAAAAGCTTTTGAATAACAAAAAAAAACTTATTTTTATTTAATCGTTTGAAGAATCTTAGAAAAAGTTATAATTCTTCAATAACTTTTAAAGAAAAAATAATTGGAATTTTTCCAATTATAATTACTATATGTTTTTAATCCTTGTTTTACACTCAATAAAGTTAAGACTTTAAAAGAGAATCATTGCTTATAAAACTCCTTGAAAATTAAATGTTCATATTTAATAAAAAAAATTGTTTACTGCCACGAGATGGCACTGACAGTCCAGTTTGATTACTTACGACACAACTTCAAAAACAAATGTAAAGGCAATTGGTATTCAAAACTGTTGTCTATTTATTTTAAGAAAGCATGTTTGCTTACATTTTAAAAAAATTTGATATATTTATGATTAAAAATGCTTTGAAATTTTCAATAATATTTTAGACAATGGTCAAAAAGATTCTTTTCTATGAATCATTGTACTTAATTTTATAAAAACACTGATTATTATAGCGCCGGTAATTCAATCAATATTTGACACTCACTGCCCTTAGAGATAAAATCATTCTCTTTTGAAGAAAAAGTTACAAGTTAATTCCCAAGCATTGACATATACCGAAAAATAAATACATTTTTTTTTTTTTTTTAATTGAATTTGAGCGGATTCTTGACGTTTTATCTTCAGGTTTCTTTCTTTGAAACAAGTAATTCAGTATCAAAGCTCGCCAGAAAGCATGCAGTGGGCGCTCAATCAAATAATATCAAAAATAAACAAAATTTGATTATCCGTCTATAAAAAAAAATTAAAAATAGAAATAAATAATTATATAAAATTATACAAGACGAGAAAAATAAAACAGAAAAAAACTACCTTGTAATAAAAATGTTGAAGAGTATGAAAAATATTTTACTCTTAAACTATTTTTCCACTGTGCTTCCCTAACTTATTTTACAAGAAATAATTCAAAATTAATTCATATTAATCTAATATCAATATTCAATTTATAAATTGAATATTCCAATTATACCATTCTGAAGTATTAAATTCAATTAAAACCTCACAGACATGACATATATAGACATTTACGTGTCTGGTTTTGATTCAGTCGTCAAGAACTCGTGAAATGGACAGAATCATTACTACTGGGAGCAAATGTAGCTCTTCCTCTATTATTCCTAATCATTTCGCATAACTTCCGATTAGTGAAGTGGATGTTGAATCAGATGGTTCAGTAATGATTTGTTTGATGAGGTGTACAGTTACGTAATTCCTTTATGGCAAGCTGCAGTGCAACATGAAGTATCATCATAATAAATTTCTTCTCAATTTAACTTGAAAGGAAACATTTCGATTTTTTTTATTTTAATGTTTAAATTATATACTCCAATAAAATTTTCATGCATAGAATTTTTCTCTGACTTACTTTCAATAATGGAATTTGAAACCTGTTTTAAAGAAACGATCTATTTTTATGGTAATCTGTTTTTGTAGCTTTAATATAACAATAAATTTTAGTTACACAATATATTTTTATTAACTTTAATATCAAATTAATTTTAATTAGTTAACTTTTTAATGAAATTTAAAAGCTTGCTTGAAAGGGTTAATAATTTAGAATCAACTAATCTATAAAATCCATTTGAACCACTTTACTTATGTAAAAAGTGATCATAATGTGACTGACAAATCCTAATTTTTTTCTTATGTTGAAATTGTAAAGTTTAGAAAAATTTGTGAAAGATTTTATTTTGCAGACTTGCATAAGAGAGATGTATTTAAAAATAAATTTGTATTTCAGAATTCCTTATAAAACATTTTAATTTGATTTTATAATTATTTTATTTTTTAAAGAAAATTTCAATTATTTTTGGTTATTTTAAAAAAAAAATTTTAATTGTTACACCAATATAGCTTACTAATAAGAGAAATCTTGATTTAATATGAAAAGGAAAACTTCATGTCGAAAACATATTAAATAATCATAATTTATAGCAAGATAAACTAAATAAATAATTTTGTATTGGTATTACATTGCTTAGTGGTAAGGCGACATTAAGGATTCGACGTAAAGAAACTCGACTTCATCACTATCAAACTGAACGCTGCGTTTTCTATTTGAATAGACGTATTTATCAGAAAAAGTAATATAAAGTTTCCCATGGTGTCCTTACTTTTGACACGTAGTACAGTATTATAATGAACAATAAAACTAATGTCGGTAAAAAAATAAATTTAAAAAAAACTTCTGAAAGATATACAAGAAAAAGCTAAAATGTGTAATAATATTGCTGCAACTATGCAGTGTAAAAATATGTCGGATCATATATGATACCAGAGGAAAGATAATTTGACAATTTCAAGGAAAAGATAGAAAATTCAAGATAAAACTTAAGTTTATAAAATTTTTCACTTAAAATAATTATAAAAAAATAATAAATAAAGTTGCGATGGGGATGAAATTATGCTAGCAATTGAAAATGATTGTGAAAATTTTTATTCTTAAGAAAAAGGTGTCGAATTCTATGTTCATTATCCCATTTAATAAAAAAAAAAAAAAAAAAAAAAAAAAAAAACATGACATATTTCAAACACTTTTGTGGTCAAATAGCTTTAGGAATTAATTTAAAATCTTGACTGTAAGTGTTTCGCGCATGCTCGCTTTATATATACAAAAAAAAAAGTTCTGTATTTAACGCATTATAGAATTTTATACATTAAAAAATTATTTTTAAATTTCAAAAACTGTGCACATTTTATAATTTGCTAAATTGTTTCGAAATTTTAAAAGCATATTCAATGATATTACAGTAAAATATGATTTCATAAGACTTTATATAGTATTCAAAATATAGAATGAGAAGAGTTTCTGTGGTAAAAATGCTTATTGTATATTTAAAAACATCATTTGATGATAACTCAATTATGACAAGCTGTACTTAAATCATGGTGACGATGTAGGATCTTACCATGAATTATGCTCAGCTGATTAAAAAAGATGTATCAAAGATTACATGAATTATGCTCAGCTGATTCATCTGACAAAAAAGATGTATCAAAGATTACTTGAAAGTAAGGTATAGCAGAAACTCCTTGAATGAGATTGCGTTTCAGACAAAATAAATAAAATTTAAATCTCGAACATACGTACCACTAATCTCGAAGATGTTACTGCGAAACGAACCAAAAGTTGCCGGTTCTTATTTACTATTTACCCAATTCACAATAGTGTCAGAACAGTTAGAATCATGCACACTGATACTACTACAAAATACGACAACCTCTCTCGAAAGAGATGCAAACTACGCCAAGAGTAGTTTGTTCATCGCCAAACAGTCGCCAGATATTACAATATGTAAGAAAAAGAAAATCTTCAAGCATCGATTTTTTTTAACCTTGCATTTATTTATTTATTCTTTGTTTCAGTCGATCTATTTTTTGCTGACTTGACAATATTATAATAGTTAACTGTCACGTAAATTTAAATAATAACAATCTAATGACGAGATGTGCACTTAAGATGGTACTCGTCTGTTAGCAATTTTACATCGCATAAATGGAAAATAAATAGACTTTATGAATGTTTAAGAAGTATAACGTTTATTTATATGCCATTATAAGAAATGAAATCCAGGAAATTGCTAAAAAAAAAAAAAAAATCGCTTTGACCTCATTTCTTAAGGTTTTGTTAATGTAAGTACATCTCATGAATTAAAATGCCTGAATTTGAAATCTCGCTATTTTAAGACAAGTGAGAAATTGTATTGATGATACTAATTTTTAAGTATATCACTTCCATAGCAATGATTGCAAAATATTTCACATGTAAACAAATTTAATCTCGAATTAATTTGAAAAATTTGTCAAAATCTGTAATCATAAATATTTTTTATTGAATCCAACATTTTGGTTTTCCTTCCCATTGCAAAATGAATAAAAGACATCATTATTTTGACTGCTGGATACTCTAATTTCTCTTAATACCATAACTTTTCAAACACTTGACAACCCGAAGCGAATTTTAATAGAAAAAAAAAGCGTGCCACTTTACAATGAGAAATAAAAATAATTCCATCAATCAACAACGTAAATCCCTCCTGTTAGCTATACGAAACTTCATAATTGTTCATCAAGCTCAAATACTGAATACATCTAACCTCGAAGAAATCTTAGCTATGTACAGATCTCTAAAAGCCTTGTACAAGCACCCGGCTAATAATAGATGTCCTCTGAATTGGGTGTTGCGGTATATCTTAGAACAAGCCTACTGGTCCATGCATGAGGATAGTGATTTTGTGGCAGATCTGATAAAATATGTCATCGAAAATGACCACCACATGACCTATCTCTTGATTTTAAGTGAAGGCCTGCAACTCCAGGGCAATCCAAGAAGTCTTATAGAATATTACTTAGAACATGCAAACCGAAAGCGAATTATTGTGCATGGTCATAGGCTTGTCGCGTCTGAAGTGTATTATTCACAAATATGGCAGTATCCGATCGAAATGGCAGTGAGAATGAGATCACCCACTCTGTTCTTACAACTGTTGAGGCATGGTGCAGTGTGGTCTCATACAGGAACTTACCACTCACGTTTCCGATTTCCAAGAAATTCTCCACTTGCACTGCAGCCTACAGCTATGATGTGTAAGACAATTCTGCGTCTCATCATGTTTTTGATTGTGGAATATAACCCGGACATGAAAAGTATTACCGATCTGGGTCCTGAAACAGCAATCAATTGCAACAATTTGGCTGCTTGTGGAAAGCTGCTTATGAGAGAATTGCCTCAAATGAAACTACTTTTGGTTGCCAAAGTAGATATGGAACTAAGGAACTTGCGATCTCGCCAAACTTCCTCACTTAATTCGATTTTATGTCTTCTCGAATATTTTGACAATTTAATTCCAGGTTTACGAGACCTTTTCCTTTCACCGATTTCACTAAAACAGGCCTGCAAACTAGTCATTCGTAGAGTTTTAAATGATAATTGGTTATTACCTCACGGTATTTATCAATTACAGTTACCACAAGGCCTGGAACATTACTTAGATCTAAAATGCGATTAATTAATATATATTTAAATATTTCATAATTTCATCCCATTTAATTAATTTAATCATTGTTATAACATACAATAAAAAAAAATATGTGAAATGTGCTTAGAGTATAATTTATTAAAATCTATTATATATTATGATGCTAAATAATTTCGTGAAATTTTAGAGACATGTTGATTATTATAAGTGCACATATTGTTAAATGGCAACTTAGTCAGATAAATTGACTCGTACTAAACGAAAAAACTGCTGAAATGTACGTTATATTTCTTATATTATCTTAAAGTTTTACGAAAATTCTTATTTAAAAAGCAATTCGCACACATATATCTCTTTGCTGACACATCTCGAATATTATATATATATATATATTTTATGTAAGCAAATTAAAAACTTAACTATAAAATAACCTTTTAATTCAAGTAATAAAAATCACTTTAAGGATTCAAGCTTAATTTGACAATATTTTGCTAACTCATAATGAATATCTTTGGCATAGTTTGTATAGCAATAGTTTGAAATTACAAATACTTCAGTTATGGCTTTTCAAATATATGTAGAAATTGTATTTGTTTTCGAATAAAAAAAGCTGAAATGTAAAACATTTATAAAAAAAATTAGTGGTAATTAATCAAAAAGACATCAAATTTTTATTATTCTAGAGTTTTCTATTATTCTTGAATTTCTAACTATATTAATATAAAAATCAATAAATATTTTTTTAACTTTTAGGAAATTTTTACTAAGTAATGATATTGAATCATATGTATTAACAAAAACATCTATTCTCATTTTTCCTTTTGATAGCATTTGGAATCAAAGTAAATTCTTGCATACTTTGGTAACATTGATAAAAATAGGTAATTGAAAATTCAGATCAAAAAGAAAGTTTATTACTTAAAAAACGCGCAATTGAAGTAATTGTGGAAACTTGTTTCTTACCTTTAATGTGAATGAAGAAAACAATAGTTATAGCAATGGTAGTATACAATTAAATTCTATTAAATGGTAGCATTCTATTAAATTCTTAATGGAATTCCGGGTCACACAGAAAACGGTAGAAATAGCTACAAGATTCACTAAATATTTGAAACTTTTAGTGACGCAAATAACTTATTAATTACTCATTTAAATCCAAATTCAAATATCACGTTAATCTTACACAAAGACTTAAACCCATCGTAAATACATCCATTAAACCGTTAAGGTTTATTGCAGGATACTTTTTGGAAAATGGTTATTTAGAACAATGGTATGTGAGAAGTGACATAATACATACTGAATTAAGGAACTTTTCTTTCTTGATAACAGATTTCAACAATCAATAATTGCTGTGCAAGATTAACAGTATCACCGTGTGACCTAATCGGACACTTAGTCTTGATATTTCTATATGACATCTCATCCCGCTTAGTTTTCTGGACACTTAGCTTTATATTTGTGGTTTTCTAACACCAGACAAAATGTCCTTGCTTGACGGAAATATTTTATTCACAACATAGCTACTTCCAAAAAAATTATATCGTGTACTGTTAAATCTAATGTATGATATTAAATAAAAAAAATAACTGTAAAGAAAACAGCTTTTTTGTAGATAGTATTTAAAATTGTGACTAGATGTTTTACATTCGCGATTTGTATGCTTGTTGATTCCCAACTAAAAAACCCATTTGCATTAACAACTGGATGTTTACATTATTGCACTGCTGGCCCTCCAAATTGTAACACCAAGAAAGACAAGAGATATCACAACAAAATTTATTTTGTGGATAACATATTGATTGACCAAGTATCAAATGATTAAATTTATAGACTTCTATGAAGTGTGGTGCCTGCCAAAATCAGTTACCAGAGCAGTCGCCATTGTTGGAGATCACGGCTTCCACACGCCTCGGCATTGATTCAAAGAGACTTTGAATGTGTTTTTTGGGTATAGCAGACCAAGAAACTTCCAAACGTTGTCAAAGTTATCTTGTGCGGCAACTTGAGGTGTAATGTGAAACAATCTTTAAGCAACCATGGACATGATGTTTTCTATCTGTGAAAGATCCGGAGAGCGTGCCATCCAAGGAAATAATTCAATCTAGCGATTGATGCAGAACCCTTGGACAATACATGCCACGTGTTGTTGCGCATCATCCTATTGAAATATGGTTGTGGACAAGCCCTGAAGGCATAGAAGAACAATTGACTCCATCACATCGGATATGTAGTGCTAACTGTTTAAAATACCACCAAAGCGTACTATAGGAGAACGAGAGTGATACACAATACCGCCCCATATCATAATACACGATTCAGGACCAGTGTTGAAGGGCATAACACAGCTGTTTAGCATCCTCTCTCCACGGTGTCTCCAATCTCGAACGCGACTATCGTGGTGTTGCAGACAGAAGCGTGACTCGTCAGTAAAGACAATTTTATTTTATTCTGCCACATCCTTCTTTCATTGAAACCATTGACGGTGGTGACGTCTGGGGTTTTGTGTCAAGGGTAGACGAAGCAATGGACAACTTGCGAACAGACCACTCTGCTGTAAACGGCATTGAAAGGTACGCTCAGACACTGGATGATGCGTTACAGACTGAATGTGCTGTGCTATGGTTCGTGATGTGGCTAAGCGATCCGTCACTGTGCCATGTGCACAATTTTCCTGCTATTACGTGAAGAGGTACACTGAGGTGGAGGCGATCGATTGAACACGTCGGTCCGTCGTACATTCCTGCATCCGTAGATCACATATCCGCATTACAATTGTTTGGTTTCGTCCAACACGATTACTGATTTCCCTGAAAGATAACCCACAATCTCGGTAGGTCACTCTCTTTCCTCTATCCAACTCGGATACTTGATCAAAAAATTATCACTGTTTTCTACGAAACATAATTGATATTTTAAAAAATATTACAAGGAAATCATAATTGCTGAACTTGAAATCGTCGAAATCTCCAAGTCTTAAATACCGCTTTGAAGTGACGCCACAGGCGAGACTCATATTAATTTGCGCTAAAATTGTAATCATTTGCATATCTCAGCAATGCTAATGCATGTCGTAAATATCATGTTATTTACATGCTTTTTTTGGGATGCATTTACGGTGGCCAGTAGTATTGATCATGATAGAACGTATCATAATCTATCATTGTAAGTATCCAGACCATTGTAAAACGTTAGGATATTGTTTAAGAACCAGAACCATAAATTATTAAATATATTGCTTTGTATTGAGGATGATTATGCATTCGATCAGAGAAATTACAAGAAATTTCAATGATTTCAATTGCTTACAGTCAACAAATGTGAGCAATCAACCATTTTTTCTGTCCTCAAATTTTTATCTCGACGTAAAATTTAATTGTTTTGAAATATTCAACAGTAAATTAAGACAAAAATTCTATAGTTTAATAATTAAAGAAAATAAAATCGAAAGTATGGATGTTTAATATACATTTTTTCTTACTTATTCTAACCTTCTTCAGTCCCTATCTTTTTAACATATTCATACTTATAAATTATTTGTTGACTCAAAGTTTATAAATATGAGATAAAGGTAATTATGTCTTTTCTAATATATCCGCAGAGCAGTGTGATCCGAAGACCGAATTCAACTGTGGGGATCAATCTTGCATCGATATTTCTCTCAGGTGCGATGGAGAGGACGACTGCAAGTACCGCTATGATGAGGAAGCATCCATCTGTACCAGGGGTAATTTTCCACATTACGAATTTCTAAGCTACCATCTCACTAAAAAAGCAACGAGCTTCAAGATTTAAACTCAAATTAATAAAATATTTGCCCCGATTCTCCAAAAATATAATTGACGTTAAAGATTAAATTGCAATACACTTTTATGATTAGCTCTTTCTGGTCCAATATTTTACGAACATGCCAATAATGCGAATTTAAGACAATCACAAGTAAGAATTTAATAAATTACATCAATAAATATGTGTGTGTGAATAATATTTTAGATAAAATTTTAAATTTCTTCCATTAATATAAGATTATTTAATTTGAGTGAAATTATTAGAAAAAGTTTTAATTTAGTGAAATTATTGAGTGAATTTATGTTTTTAATTAGCGTAAGTAAGTGTGGTATGCTCAAAAAATTAGTCCTGTGATGAATGGCTATAATATAAGTCGAATAATCGAATTATTACTTATTCTTAAATTCTATATTAACATAATGTGTATCTTTCATATTACAGTATGCGATAAGCTTAAATTAATTAGAAGATTCACACATTGTCCAAAACTAATATACATGAAGTACAGTTGTGTATAAAAGCAAACATATAGATGAGATATTTAGCTGTCTTTGCAACAAAATGATAATTCAGTTTTCAAAAATTAAAACTGAAGTAATTTCGATTCTCTCTCGGATAAAATTAATTAAAAGAGTAAAATAATTAAAAAAATAATATTGCATTTTCTTTAATTTCGTACAAATTTTGAAAAATGGTTAAAATATAAATTTGTTAAAGAAAAGTACGAATTATTTATTGAAAAAAACCAATGAAATATCAGTAATAGGTGCTGAAATATATATAAGTAATTAATAATTATATTTTTTACAGATTTCACAAATCATGAGTAGATGTACTCCTTCTTTAAATGCTCGGAAATATGCATTGATTATGCAAGGTATTTTTAAATGAATATCGTGGTTTAACGGTTAGTAGAGTTTATTAAGTAAACATAAAATCATAATTTATGCATGACATGAAAGAACAATTCAGACAGCTATATATACAAGCTTAGAAGTGTTCAATGTGAGAAACTTTCATCACACATCAAGTCGATGGTCCAATTCTTCCCAACACTGCTTATGTTTGTGGTGCAATTGTTGCAACGGCTGAATGCCGTACAACATTATGCCAGTGAGGGGATGCACTATCCTACTGCCAAAGGAAGTTATTTAGTTCGTTTTCTACCAATTGGGCCAATAGCCATAGTTGTAGAGCATTAAGATAGGAATTACTAGTTATAGTTGCTTCTCCAAAACAAAAACAGCCATGAAAAGGACCCATACGCAGAGGAATATAAAAAATATTTCCTTTAGATGCCTAATAAAATATAAGAGGATTCATATATTTAAGAAAATATAGCAAATATTTCAAGGATTTAATGTTATTTTCTCTAATTTCTCTTTCATTTATATAAGTATGTTCAAAGTTATTTAGTATATTTATTCCAGAGCTTGGTGCTGGTATGGTCCTTACTTCGGAGCACATGATCATTATTCTGGTTGTATTCTTCTCTCTTATGATCGCGATGTGTGCTTCTATCTCCATATCGTGCTACAACAAGATCAAAGAGAGACAAGTACGGGAAAGGGAATATAAAGAAAGAAGATCAAAAGAGGCTTCCGTAGAGGCTACACTCGACCGAAACATCCGAGGACATTCCAGCCCGGACCGGATTAGTGACGTTCAGAAGAGAATACAGCCCCAGTCCTCGGCAGCCATCTTGGAACAAGCTGCACCACGAGCAGTCAGGGACTACGCCGACGATGAAGAGTCTTCTGATGGCTGCTATGTTCCTGAAGTGGACCTAAGTGTCTTCAAACACCCAAATGGTCAGTTCATCGCAGAGCCATGCATCATTCGCTTCATTTTATTTTCATTAAAAGCTATTTCATTGCAGATTTTTCTGATTAATGTATTCTGAGACATGCGCAGTGTTAAAATTTGCTTTCCCCATTGCATAACCTATTAATAAATAATATCTAAAAGCAAATGTATGTGTACATGCATATATAAATATGAATACTAATATATAGTTATATAATAATGAGAAAAAGCTAAATGGCTCTAATACACATTTCACTCTGATAATTTTGCAACACTTTTAAAAATGTACGACTTAATTAAGAAGTTTACTTTTTAATTATATAATTGAATGACAAAAAATTTTTAAAGTACTTATTTTCTGAAACAGATATTTGTAACAAGGCATTCGTACTTTATGCATTTTGTCAATTCATATTTAACAATCTATCATTTTAGTATTTTTTGAAATTTTAAATTGATAAATTTTTCTAAATACTCTTTATGAATTCCTACAATCTAACTGAATATATAAAAATTTGCATTTCAATATACGATAACTAATGAATCTTACTTACAATAAAGAAAAATTTATTTAAATTGTGTACTTTATAAAGGTTTGATAATATTTCTGCTCTCACTACAAATTTCAATTCACAAATTTAATTTTAATATAATTTATATATCAGCTTATAATTTTTTTTCCAGGAGGAGAAACTATACCGAAAAAACCAAGAGCAGGTGGTCTTCCTCAGCAGCAATATCCTTATATCAGTGAGAGCTTCGAAAGTCTTGAAAGTGATGTGATTGTTCCTCCTGCTCCTCCACCTGTGCCTTTGCACATGAAGGAACGCCGTGAAATATCTCCTCCTCCACCCACTTACAGGATTGTTGGTGGAAAAGTTGTCGCAAACCCGGTTAAGAATGAACCTGTCGTGGAACGCACTCAAAAGCAACCACTGGATTCCAGCCGATCAACTCTGGACAGCAAAGGAGGAAGTAGCTACGGTCGCTGGCCTCCAGAAAGCCGTCCTGGATCGGCTAAGCCAACTCCTGGACCTACTCCTTATCCAGGATATAAACCTGAACCTCCCATGAAGCCAGAAAAAGATACATCTGGACCAACTGATTCTAAGTCTCACTGGTTAAGGGGTCCTTTGGAAGCTGGTGCACCGAAATCGGCCTTCTCGCGTTCCCCTGGTGAGATAGGTCTGCCTAAATTCGGAATGGCTAGAGTCACTCCGGATGGACCAAGAGGACCACTAGCCGGGAGCAAACCAACTCCATTATCTGAGAAAGGTGTTCCCTTGGCAACTTTCAGGAGTCCGTATGAGGATGCTCCTTATGGAAGGGGCTATCGTCCCGCAGCAGCTAGAAATTATCAGTCGCGTAATGTTCCCGAAACTCTGAAGACCCAAGCTAGTATCGAGTCGAGCGACAAAGATTCGATGAGGGCTCACAGCGCTGCATCTTCAACTTTGTCAGCACCTGATGTCATTGGTAAGCGTTGACTATAAACTTCGAGACTATGATCTCAGGCACAAGCTAGTCAAACGTGGCTCCTGTTTGAAGAAATAGGAATCTGCCCACCGTCGGCAAGGAACTCTTTTCCATTGCAAATATACAATCGTTTTCTCGATATCAGTAACATTCATAAATCCTTCCCGAATATCACGAACTCTGTAGTTTCATCCCTTTTGAGTTACTCTTTTGTCTCTTATTTATTTTGTAATTTCAAGTCTTCCTGGTCTCCTTCACCTATCATCGCAAGACATTGAATTGAACTCTCTCATAAGCGATGACTTGCTTCGCATTTCGATGCGTCACTCAGGCGACAAAAAAACTTTATACTCTTTTTTGAATACGTTATTAGTTCTTGTAGTCTTATGTCAAAACGTCGTTAGTGTGTCACAGTTGTCCTTGTTATTAAATTTTTTCACCAATCGTATGTGTCTTAAAAATATTTTACCTGTGCTTATAAATTTATGGAGTGTGAGTAGATGTTACAGTCGGCTAGTTTGGAAATTTTGAATGGACTGGTGAAGAATAACCGTTGTGCACACAGGACATATATTTTGCAGATTAGCATCATGGATTTAAGATAAAGGAACAACTCTTGGAAATATTGACTGCTCCATAACTATCTGCATCTCCATATCTATTGGTATTACTGGAGAAGGAAGCAATTCTCTTTTTGGAAATAATTCCAAAATTGAACTAATTTAATGGTTCTATTTGTCTTCGAATACCCACCAGCTATGTGGTTCATTCTCACTACGGTACAGATTGATCTGTTAAAAAATGCATTAATATATATATTCTGAGATTTATTGTATTTCTTTGGTGCAGATAATATTCTCTTGGTCAACATGTTAATAACTTAGAACTTTTATGTGTACATTATTTTAATAAAAGAAACAGCAAATTAACAACAGTTGTGTTTCTTTTGAGCTTACATTCATGCCTAACTATTTCAATTCTTGTGCTTAAATACAATATTTTTTAAGAATTCATGGTGGATTTAACTAAAGGTCAAAATATATAATAACTTTCTTAGGCTTGTAGGGAATACAAATATGACATTAATGTATTTGTTTATTATTAACCCTTTTTTATATTGAGTTCTTAGTAATACGTATTTAAAAACCAGGAATTAAGAACAATTATTGCCCTCTGCGTTTATTTGAAAATTATTATCAGTATAATTGCTATTGACCAAATGTGATTTACGTTTCTAATCCACAACAGAATTTACCAATTCCCCATGCAAATCCAAATTCGATCGCTTTTGTTAAGAGTAGCATACGTTAATAGAGAAAATAGAAAGTTCATATACATAAATAATTATTTAAAATATAAAATATGCAGACAGAAAGCTTTGAGCTATTTATTTTAATCAGAATTTTAAATCCACTGAATCGTAAAAATTTTGAGCATAATTTGCATCAGTTGTTTTAAGAATTTTAGGAACATTTGCTTTGTTTGTTTCTTTTTCTTCAATAATTTATGCACATTTTTAAAACTTACTTGGCAAATTTGATCTCTTGTAAAATTTATAAGCGAATTAGAATTATTGTACTTTCCATTTCTTCTTTGTAAAATTATTCAGGAAAATTTGCTCGAAAAACATGCATATTTCTTATAGATTTCTTAAAGAACATAATACTTTAAGAAAGTTCTTTAAGAAATTTCTTAATCTTTTATTTATTTCTTAAAGAACGTTCCACTAAGCATTGGTTCTTGAAAATTATTGGATTGTGCAATTATTTTAAGGGAGTATTCTTGTGGAGTATTAAGGGATACGGAATTTAAAAACCAACTTATAAAGTAACCCAGTTGTTAATTGTTGTGATACCGCCTGAGAATTGTGTCTGTTCAGGAATTTATTCATATCTATATAAAATATTAAAAGTTTCGAGTTAACTATAAATGAACTTCTCAAGTTATCACTTTTTTTAAGCCTGAAAAAAAATAATATAAAACAGTATTTATGATTTTTAGAAGACATAGAAAATATTTTCTCTAAATATTTTATTAAATATTAAAAAATTAAGTACTTTATCATTGTCAATAAAAATACTAGTTTATGATTAAAAACTGAATTATAGGATAGGATATTTTAAATATTTTGGTCTGAGAGCACCATAATATTTATGAAAATTTTGTTGAATATCTTAAGCCTTACGTAAATCTGACACACAGGAATGAAACGATTAGCTTCTTCACATGTATCGTAAAATATTACTGCAATTTCAACTTTAGTAACTTAAATTTTTGAGACGTAGAACAACGTAAAAGTTTGAAATATATAACAAAATGAAGAATATAATACAATAATAAAAAGTCAGTTCAATTACATTTATGTAATTTCAACTATAGTCTATCCATTAAGTGCAACTACTTGGAATATTTTAGGATCTACTTACTTTTTTAATAGCGCATATATAGGCCAGAATTTAGTGTCAAGAGAAGAATTGTCTGTTTATACATATTTTTTTTCACCGAGCATCACTTTAATACTGTTTGTGCAAATGCCAACACACCTTTTCTATTGCAACATTTCTTCAATAAAAAATAACCTCTCCTTATGTGCTAATCCAAAGAGCGACAAAATAAAATTTTCTTAAGTACTACAAAAATACATCTGACGTACGCTAGTAATTGAGACAAGTCAATGATATCAGTTGATTTATTCCAACTGGATTTCAAAGTTAAGATGTTTCTTGGGCCTAGTTATTATAGATGCTGATATTGATCTTTATTAATTTCCAATCATTTAGTTAAGTGATGGGACAATATTGTTAAATAATGAAATTTATGGATTTCTACCATGAATTTTTTGCCAAGAACTATTTGCGATACAAAACTTAATCACAGCTAACGATACAAAATTTCCTTCATTTGAATACTCTTTTCTGTTTATTGTAGTTAGATAGGCTGCTTCACAAACGCAAGTAAATATATCTCATTCACAATCAAAAAGTTATTTTTGATAATTTGGTGATTTCAAGAATCATTTAAAGTATTTTTAAGTTTCCTGCAATGTGCTATATAATTTGTATTGAGATGTCGTTCTAATTTGGCGGATTTCGAGGTTTCTATAATCAAAACTTCTTTACAAATTTATCAATGTGGCTTTTCAATTCCCTCATTATTAGAAGAAAGAAAAGCTAAATTCTAGATATGATTCTGACCTGGGCGAGACAGCTAAATGTGACAGCTGAAGTGAAAGGCGGTCCAGTGCACTTCTGTTACTGAAACATTCTTATCTTTCATTTCAGGGCCATTGGCGAGCTGACAGCGTCACTTAAAAAGCAAGTATAATAAACTTTTTTATTACAGAAAAAATCATGGAAACGTTCCTTTGTCTGGACTGTTTTAATCTGCTTTTAATATTATAATTCAAAGTAATTAAAATTGCTAAAATTCAAATATTCTTTATATATTTTGATGACTCTTGCTGCAAATCCCACAATTCCAATTGCAATCCCGACCAACAGTTTATGGAACTTTAAATTAGAGAAATATTTGAAATTGGTAAAAAAAATTTTAAAAATTCAATAAAAAACATGTTATTCTAAATTGTTTGATCTGTTTATTTTATGCGTGTATACTGCCAATTTTTTGGATCAAAACAAAATGTATGCCTGAGCCTTCAATGTATCTTATCTTAGACTTCGAACTGTAGCATGTGATATTTACGCAGCTGAATTTGATAGCTAATTCTACTACAGAAGTACTATTTTTAACTCTATAACTAAAATTATTTTGGAAATATTAATTTAAAAAATGATTGTTGAGAGCAGTCAATTTTTTATATTAATATCTTCTAAACAATTTTTTTACGTTTCAGATAATTATTCCAGTAAATTTATCAAGGTTTTTAAATTTATTTTTTAATTCCAAACGATTATTTTTTGCACAGAACAGGTTTTTTATTATTCTCAATTTCTTATACAATAGATTTTCAGTTATTCTTTTTATTTGTTCTTTAATCAGTGTTTCATTTATCTCTCTTCTCTCTTCTTTTTTTCCAGCAATACTTTTAGAAGCGATTATTTAGATGACAATTTAATTTTGACCCAAGAAAAAAAGGTGAGAGTGTTTATTAAATCAATAAAACAACACCATTCCTATATTAATCTCTCTCTAAGATTGAAATTTTTCACACAGATTTTATTTTTTTAGGTCATTATTTCTTATACAGATAATTTGTTGGTAACTTAAAAATGTGTATTCACCGAAAACAAAATTTTTTTTGAAAAAATAATTTTTGGTAATTTGAAATCGCTTGTCAAAAATGGATAAGAAGGTTTAATTTTATATTGTAGACACAAATATAATTCATCAACAAAATAGCAAATATATCTGTCATAAAATAATAAGTAATTTATTGTTTAAGTGAATGCAGCAAGTTTTCGATTAAAAATGGAATTTTGTAGGTAAACAATACTTCACATTAAAATTTCAATTTTAATTTTTATACATGTTTCAGTGCATCACTTTCGATTTCAAAACATTTTTATATTATCCTGATTACTTCTGAATCTTACATTCGTGAACAGCAGAGCTCTTAATGTAAATGTGTGATAAATCTATAAAAAGAAGCTTTCCCGAATTTTTCCCAGCTTGTCACGTAATAAGATAAGAAAGGTAGGGTTACAAATGATTTTCTAAAATGTGGGAACTCTGAACACAAACTTAAAGGTATTTGCCTGATAAAACATACAAGAATTTTTTTTTAGATGGCCCCACAAACATCTACATGTGTTTATGGAAAATGCACATGATCTTTCACAGTTGAAGAACAATTTTATTGTCGACTGTTTCTTTTTCTCAATAACGGTTATATCGATTCTTAAATCTTTATGTTTAATTTAAGTATCAGTATGTCCTTATGAGAGCTGTTGTTGAAGGCATGTATCAACTTACATCTATTAATGGAATTTATCAAAGAGCTTAAAATATTTAAAAAGCTTACAAAGAGACATATTTTCCGAGTAAAGCCTAAAATACTTACAACATTAGTTCATAATTTGTTCGTGTTCTTTGAAAATGTTCCATCAATTACAGAAGAGGGAACTAATAAAATTATAATATATTGATAGAAATCGCATGTTGAATAATTAAACGTGTTACCTTATCTAACAAACTTTCTACAATGCTTAATTTAATTTAAGAAATTCTTAAATTCTGAGTGTATTTCATTCATCAAATTAAAATTTCAAAGTGATTTTTCTGCATTATCCAATTTTTTGCATACTTACAATCCAAAGCAACAACTGGCAATATTTCTGTGTTTAATTTACTCACGTTTAAGCTATGATAATATTTTTTTAAAAAAAATTATTTCTGATAAATAAGAATAGTGTAAAATATATCATAAAACTAAAGCTTAATAGTAGATATTACAAGCAGACAAATGAAGTAAGCAATAAATACTAAAAATATTTTAAGTAATTAAAGTCGTAAAACTGACTAAATAACTCATCTAATTTTAAAAAAAATTGGCGGTGTTTGTTTTCCATTTATTAAGCGTATATTTTAAGCCAAAAGCAATAAATGTTGAAAAATGGCGCCCGTAAAATTAAATTCCCCTTCCAGATGTTGCCTACCAGATGTTCTTCTCCTACTGTGACCAGCAAAATTCGAAACGCGTGTGTGCTAATTACTATCTACCCCCTTAACAAATCCTAAGGAAGAAATTTAAAGTTTGTGGCGGGCTTTATACTTATGAAATAAGCATTTTTGTTCATTTTAAGCTAAAAATGTTTTTGATTGTATCAATATTTTGATATGATTTTTAATTGTAACTCAAACTCACTCTTATTTCTGAAAATCAAGCTCTGCGCACAACGCCACCTATGAAACTGGAAATTTTTTAGCACAGAACTTTGATGCTTTTCACCAGCCTTACATAATTTGATTCTACGTTTCGATTTGTATGACGCATAGAAAAATGAACCGTGGTTGGCGTAGTATGACGAATTGACCAAAGCCCGCCATACACTACATAATTCTACATTTGGATCTGTTTCATACTAGAGAATCGTACCGTGTGTGCGTTTAGTTTGACGAGTTGAAGAAAATTCAAGCAAGTTCTAATTTTTCTTCCAACGTGGATCTAATTACATTTGTCTGATATAGTAAACAGTAGCTTCCTGGATGTCACGTGTCTCTTACCATAGGGATGTAAAGTATGCTTGACGATACTTGGGAATATACTTGAAACTTCTTGGTTTCTGTTTTATTTGTTATAATGTCTATAACACAAATAATACAAAAATTCCTTGAATCACACAAAGATGAGTCTTATTTGTGGCAAGTTATGAACATTGACTATACATATCAAATAAAAAAAAGAGTATAAAAAATTATAAGTTATTTAAAAATTGAAGAAAATCTGGTACAATGAAAGAAAAAAATTCAAAAAAATTTGTTATGTTTATTATATGTTCATACAATGAAATATTATTAAGAAATATAATAATTACTTCCAACTATTTCATTTCCCTTGTATTAAAACATAAAACATTATTAACTGCATTAAAAATTTCATTTGAAAACTGCATTACAATTTTTCCTTATTAATTCCATTTAAATTAAGTGAATCCTCTTACTTTGTTTTAATTAAATGAAAAATAAACGAAAATTTTAAATTTAATTTATTTAACCCAATTTAGAATTTTAAATTTTTTACAGTAACCATAGTTAAATAAACCAATAAATGATTTTAAGAATTACTTTTATTTTCAAATATTTCTTATGAAAAATTTTTATAATTGAATCACGGTTTCTGTAATTTTTGTGCCAAAATTAAGAGAAATAATTGTTGGGAATTTAAATTTTCATATGCTCTACCTGTTGCCAGAAAATGTAAAGTCGCATTCAATCGTTCACAAAGTCTTAAAGAACTCATGAATATGTTCTTTGTTATAATTTTAAATGTGTTACCTTATCCAATAAACTTTCTACAATTCTCAATGTAGTTTAAGAAACTCTTATATTCTGAGTGTATTTCATTTATCTAATTAAAATATGAAAGAGATTTTTGCTGCTTCAATTTTTTTCTATATCACAATCCAGAGTAGCAGCCAGCAATATTTCTGTGCTTAATTTACTCATGTTTAAACTATGATAATTTAAAAAAATAGCTATGATAAGCAAGAATAGTATAAAATATATCATGAAATAAAAACTTCAAAGTAGATATTACAAGAAGACAGATGAGGGAAGTAATAAATACTAAAAAAAAAGCTTGTAAGTATGTCAAGTAGTAAAACTAACTAAATAACACTTTAAAATTATAAAATTTTTGACGATTTTATTTTTCATTTTGTATTGCATACATTTTAAACCAAAAGCAATAAATGTTGAAAAATGGCACCCTTAAAAATAACATCTCCTTCTAGATGTGCTTCCCTTATTCTAGCAAGCAGAACTTGAAAGGAAATGATGTAACTTGTGTGTACTTAGTTACTTTTTACCCCCTTTACAAATTTGCGCAGAATCATATCGTGTATGACGAGCAGTGCTTGAAGCAGAACTTGAAAGGAAATGATGTAACTTGTGTGTACTTAGTTACTTAGTTCATATCCCCTTTACAAATTTGCGCAGAATCATATCGTATATGGCGAGCTTTACACTGTGGTAAGTTAAGGAGGAGGACTTTCTGGGATAAAAACCTCCTCTTACGATTCCCACTGTTTTGCTTTCATGTCGAGGAAATGTACACAAATGTGCAGTAACAAAAGAGGCGTCCATAAATAATGCATGTTACATTCTTGTCTATTAGATTGGAAAAATGGCTATAATATGCACTATTATCTACAAATCGTTTATTTTCATTTAAAGAACGGGTTTTAGGATTGAAATATTATAAACTGCTCTGTTATTTCCTTGTTCAATTAAATGATTTATAATGATTTTGATACAAGAAAACCATTGTATTCAAATTTTGAAGAAATTAATGCAAAAAGTGCACATTTTTACGATTTGTTTTACTAATCTTTATGATTTCGCTAAAAAAAAAAAAAAAAAAAAAAACGTTCTCTCTAGCAAGAAAGAAAATATAAATTATCAACGAATGGCAGCTTGTTGAGACAAACATATTAATCTATCTCATTTTAAAGCATTTTTAAAATCGAATTACTAAAAAAAATCAAAAAATATTTTACAATCATTTGAGGTGCGATTAATAAATATGCAATATAATATTGTTAAATTTATAAATATTTTAACTTTTATATTAAAATGTCTAACATAAATGTCTCATATAATAAGAATTTAAATATATTTCAATTTTGAGGAGTTATTGAAAAAATTTTGGTTTCTTGCAAAAGTTCATTGGGAAAACAAAATGGTTTCAATAACATGACAAATGATACTAACAATATAAATATAAAAAGTTGAAATTCTTATCTGATTGAAAACGTGCTCAGGGGAATCGTTTTATGTACACGATATTTATCTAAGAAAGTTGTCTAGCACGACGTAAATCCATTTATTTTTGATAAAAAAAAAAAGGAATGAAAGTAATAAAATATCAAAAGAATGAGTAAACATCAGATGAGAATTAGATGTTATAAAAAATATAATTAATGATAAAGTAGGATGTCTGAGATGAAATGCTTCAATTCGATACTGTTATATTGAAACTGATGAACAAGTCCGATATCTTTGTGACTTGTAACGTGGGAGTTTAGACATTGAAACTTTTATTATGTGCTATGACAAGGATGCCGAACCTTTTTTGATGTCCGTGCCAAAAAATCATAAAAATTCTTTTTTAAATAGGTAACGTGCCACAGTAAAATTTCATTCGAAATGTTAGCGTGGTTAAACTATACGCAAGTATAATTAAATAAACAAATAAAAGCAATTCTTCTTTAAACAATTTTTTATTAACCAATGTTTTACAAAAAGCAATATGCTAGAAACAAAATTCACGTTAAAAACAATTGTTTTTAAGGTAATTTTTGTTCCTGTGCTCAAGATGATAAAGATTTAATGTCTGGTTCACATTTAGTTAATTTCAACAGTACGCATGCAGAGCTCGACTCATCCGTTTCTATCCCTGTATTTATTTTTTATAAAATTTAATTCTGAAAATAGCAATTTACATACCCAAATAAATAAAAATATTGATAAAATTGCCTTTGCTAATATTTTTAAACAATTAAACGCGTGTCAGGAATTGAATTCCATGTAGTTAGAATTTCATCTTCTGCAATTTTATTTATTTTATCCAATACTCGATTACTTTCAATAATTTCTAAATCATTTCTTAAATCAACAAATTTTTGGTTCCATATTGTACTTGACTGAAATTCAACTAATTCCATTTCTAATTCATTAAAATTTAACCGATTAAGGACTTTTAAATTTAATTTTTCAAATGGTATTGTATCAGGATTCAAAATAAATTCTAATAACTGCGTAAATCTTACAGAAAATTTCTGAATCAAGGATTGAATTACCATTGAAAATTCTTTCATTATTGACTGTTTATTTGGTTCTTCGTGATATTCGCTTTCAGAAAAAAAAATTTTTGCATTCGGAAAATATTTATATGAATTTGAAAGAATATCACGATTAAAAATCTGTAATTTGACTTTGGACGCTTTGATTAAGTCAAACATTATAATGACCGTTTTATTAACACCGTGTAAGTTTATATTTAATTCATTTAAGTGAGAGCATAAATCAGTGAAAATGTGTAACTTTTTTAGACATTTTACATCCAATAATTGATTGTATTAGTCAATAATATGTTCTCATTAATTAGAAATATAATCTTATTTTCTCCAAACAATCTACAAATCTTTGCAAAACATTTCCGCGGCTTAACCAGCGTACATTGTATAAAAGTAAGCTATTGTATGACGAGTTTATTTCGTTTAACAATTCTTGAAATTTTCTTTTATTTAAGGCTCGTGCTGATATAAAATTTACTAATTTTGTTACAAAACTCAAAATATCGTCAAACATTCTTAAACCTAATTTGGCCCATAACGCTTGTTGGTGAATAATGCAGTGAAAATCAAGAATTGTGTGGCCAATATGTAATAAAAATTAAGAATTGTGTGTCCAATATGCGATGAAAATCAAGAATTGTGTGTCCAATACATTTTGTAAATAAATTTATGAATCCATTTTCCTGTCCAGTTAAACTGTGGGCACCGTCAGTTGTAACTGACACAATTTTATAAGGACATGTTTCTCTTTTTTCCAATGCATCTATAATTGCATTATAAATGTCTAATCCTTTTGTTGTCGTTGTTAATGTTGATAAACTTATTAACTCTTTAATATTGTTTTGAACAAAATAAGTTACAAAAATTGTTAAGCGAGCAGAGCCTCTTACGTCGGTAGACTCGTCAAGGCAAACGGATGTAAAATCGCAAGACTTTATATGAATTCTTTGTTGAAAATTGGCATTTCAGCCATTCTCTCTTTCACCATTCTCTTTCATTTTACACCATTCTCTCTTTCACTGTATTCCTAGCTATCGGCATGTATTTAATTCTTTGGATAATGTTTTCTTTGTTTTCAAAATCATCGGATAAGTATGGTGCACATTGCAGCCAAGCATCCTTTAAAAATTCGTCTTCATTTGATGGTTTCGCATATTGATCAATAGTTTTTGAAACTTGATAACTAGCACTAGTGGTGTTTGATTGAGTTCCAACATATTTCATTAAAGATGTAATTTGAGCATTTTTATTTTTTAAGGCACGTCATATATATACTCCTTTTGCTCTTCGATCGAGAAGAAATTTATGGTTGGTTTCATAATACTGCTTTACTAAAGATGTTCTACAAATTACAGTTTTAGTACGTAAAACACAAATTGTTTACTGTCCTTTTCAATCATACCGTATCCATCGATTTATCAAGCTTGAAATCTCTGCTATTACATGTTTCGGATAATTTCGATTTCTTCATTGAACTAGCTATAATAAGAAATTCTAAAACATATATATTTTAATAATGTTGTTATGAAATAAATAATTTATTCTGTATTCGTTTGCAAGAATTAAAATACTAAAAATATTACGTACACAAGAAATATTAAAGTACCATTTTGATTGAGTTTATTATTATTATAAGAAATATTAAAGTACTATTTTCTTGTGTTGGTAATATTTTTAGTACTTTAATATATTTCGTCACATATTAAAGTACTAAAAATATTACCAACACAAGAAAATAATAAATAATATATTAATTTCGGGTAATTTTAATAATTATTTCTATATTTTACACTGATTTAATGATAAAACAATTTCTCATAATATTAGAATATTTTATTGTTCAAAAATAAGCAAAATAAATTATAAGTTTAGCAACTTTTAATAGTTTAAGTTCTTCCTAAGGTTATTCAGATTAAAACTTCAGCCGTGATCCAATATTTTCTTGCAAACGAATGCTGAATATGAAATAATATGTAAAAATATTTACCTAAAAAATAACACTATGTCTATTTACAATAAACGGTTATATTTTTTAACAAGTTCCTGAAGTTTCAAAGACGACGGTTTACTTAAAATGACTAATGCAGTCTGTCGTCTGATTCGAGCTCTGCAATAAAATGCCATAAAATGCCATAATATTAGAAAGCAAAACTAGATACGCAAAAAATTTCATCAAATGCGCATCTCTTTGTATATTTCACGAGAATTCATGTGATACTTTAATAATATAATGTTTTAATTTGACTGCTCTAGTTAACATACTAAGATAGGTATTCAGTACAATAAATTTATATCATTAATCATAAATTAAGTGTAAATTAATAATTTTTCATTTATTTCTATCAAAAAAGAAAATTTATATAAAAAAATAATTTTGTTTTTGGGCGTGTCATCAAATTTTTGACAATTGTGGCACGCGTGCCATTGGTTCGCCATCCCTGTTTTATGAGATAAATATGATAATTCACATTGACATACTAAATCAGAATGCGGTTTTAGAGATTCGTTCAAGATGAAACTGGAAATGATAACTGTGATTTTCGCATTACAGTTATTTTAAGTATTTCTTGTGATTCTAGTTTAACTTAACATATATCAAGTTATTTATCCTTTTGATATACTAAAAGAAGGAAGTGAATTAAAATTTTGCTTTTGAAAACTATTTTCGAAATTTTTAATTAAATTAAAGAATATTACTAATTTGCAGATAATTCAAAATGTTTGAAGAGTGATGCTGAGGAATGTCATCTAATTAATAACATTCATTCATACATACACATATATATAAATGATTTAACCAATTAATAAACAAATTTAAAAATTTAGTTATCTGTAAATGTTTGCAAAATTTTTAAGTTTTTATAATATGCGAAATTAGTAATATTTTACAGTACAATTTCTCAACAACAAATATTTAATATTTCAAGTTTTAAGCTGATGTTTTTGATGCGGTGGCAATTTTGTTCGGCCGCCAAAGAAGTTCAGGGGAGTTGAGTTTTTCGGAGATACAGAAGATTTTCCTCGTGTTTCCTTTGTACTTACTTTTTATACGAAGTGAGGTATTTTTAAATCGTGTTTATTTTAAATAATTTATCGCACCAGTAATACTAGAATTACTTTTTAATTAAGTATATCATCCATATATGTATATATCTGTTTTTGAAGAATATAGAGGGCGTTAAAAGCCTTAATATCTGTCTATTATTCGAGTACCGTATGTGTATAACTGCAACTATTTTATTTTAATATTTTAATTCGGGTTATATATTATAATCATTCATAATTAGACAGAAGACTGATATTTCCTTGAATTGTGTACCAGTGAAGTCTCTTTTCTTTAAGTTCCTGTTCATTCAATATTTGTGATTGAAGAATATTCCTAGGCCTAACGGTGTGTGTACTGTTATTTGAAGTCTTTGTTCTTTATGTGTATTTATGAATGCTTATAATCGTAGATCATAAATTATATTCATTTTATCTTTTGATCTATAAGGATGTTATGTGTTGAAATGTTAATTTCAATGGACGTATGTGGTAAATGCCGCAACCATGCTTTTAGAAACGTGGTTGTCGCAGATAAGTTTTTATAAGGTTGAAAATGTACTTACCATTTATAGTATTACATTTTTTGAGGTCACTGGATCTCTTTCAGTGTTAAATGTTCGCCCTTAGTTATATGTTTGTGTGTGTGATTATTGCTTGATTCAGTACTTTTAATTTTGCAGCATAAGCATTTCTGGAATAAATTCTAACAACATTCATTAAACACATAAAATATTTTTATGCTATTTAATAGTTTAGCTATTTCAATTGTTAATCATTAATTTATGTATGAATTAAGGATGAAACTGAAAAATTTTATTTAAGTGAGTTTTAAGTTTGGCTTTTCAAACTGTTACTAGATGCAAAATATAATTGATATCTTTTAGTTTTGACATTCGATGGTTTTAATTTCAACTTTGAAATTATTTAAAAATTGTTAACCTAATGATATATATAGCAAATACAACACAACTGTTTTAATTGGCAGTTAATAAGATTTTTATACTTTTCTTATGTTTTAATAAGAAATAAAAACTTGCATCTCTTTGTAGATTGATATTTTATATTTCAATTTCTGTTCAGTTCTTGTACTGAAAAATAAGTTATAAGATACATGTTTTTTTTTTTTAGAAGTGTTCCATTTTTGTACATTGAAATAAATTTTAAGCAATTTTACTTTTAAAAAAATTTAACATTTGAAATTGTTATTGTAGCTCATTCTTATGTTTAACCTTTTCATTATAAAGATTTTCAATTAATAATATCAAGATTTCTCATCTTTTTAACTTATACTGTTTATTATTAGGAATTAAGTTATTTAAATCTCACCTTAGAAATTTTCACCAGTTTTCATTAAAATGTTTGTTATTTATGTTACTGATTCAGTTTTATTGCCCATTGTCTCCCACTATAGACTGCATGATATTAATTTTTATTTGTTTTTTGATATGTATCTTTTTAACTTCTCAGCTATCCTGTTCATTTGATACCTGTAAATCAGAATTTTGTAATCGTGGTTACTCTCTGATTAGCCTATTGCATCGGTATTCATCTTCGTATGTCAGCATTTTTTCTGAATGAAAAACATGCAAATTAAAACAAGCATTTTAGAATTAAAAATAGCAACATCCTAAAATTTAATTTTAAACTTATACAAATGAATATTGTGATTATAAAGTGGAATTGTTGGCTTATACATCGCCTAATACTAAGTTTCTCAAATATTAGTACATATTCATTTCCATTAATGAGAATCTAATTTTGGGCTAGACTGAGTATTACAGTCTCGCCTTGCGGTGGGCAAAATCTCGCCAACGTCTCGGGTTGCAAAGCGTAAAAAGTCGCCAAATCTAGTTATTGTTATTGAATAAATTTAATTTTGTTTTTAAAATCCTGTCAATATTTCAACACATTACGTTGTAGGTGTAAGTATTTACGTGATACTAAGTCAGAGAGAGAGTCCACAGCAGTAGAGAACATTCGAGATAATTGTGCTGTGCTTGGCACAAAAATTGCAAATCATAATAAATCTGTTTTTTACCCTTATTAATATATAAAAAATAATGTATAATATTTTATATATATAGTTCAGATAATTTTTTATCATTCAGTATTTTTAAATTAGCCTTTTATATTTAAATTTCAAATTAGGCTTGAAACATGGTCATGGAATTGCCAACACCACAATGTGTGGGTCGAGAGTTTGTTCGTCAATATTACACTTTATTAAACAAGGCTCCTCTGCATTTGCATAGGTAAGTTTCAATGTGTTTTGTGTATTTGAACATGTATTTAAATGTCATATATCATTAACTTTTGAGATATTTTTTAAAAAATTATTTGCTAATTGCTTTATAGTTAACTATTTTTCAAAACATGAAGAAATGAAAATGCTGGTTTTCTATTTGACAAAAACTTCAGCTTCAGAAGATGCTTAAAAATATTGATTATTTAACCAAATCAACGATTATGTAGAAAAAGTGTTTGCGCCTTACCCTACTGCATGTACCTTTTCAAAAGGGGTGTTTGTTAATTTTCAATAGAACTTAACTATTCTCCTATATCATCTCTGGGCAAAATAAAATTTATTTAGAAGGTAGATGAATGTTCTTGAAATTACCTGTTCATTATACTGTCAATAAAAAAAAAGCTTGTATGAAATTTGTTCTATTCATAAAATGTCTTTTTGAATGGGCTAAAACAATTAGATCACAATGCCATATCAGTTGATAGTTGTTCCGTCCATGAACTAAACATCAGATTAAATAATATTAGGTTTGTTTTCCTTTTGCAAACATTACAATTTTTGTCCAACACTTTGAACCATGAATTTATGTGAGAAATCTATTGCACTGGAGAAATGTGCATTTAGAAAATACAGAACAACTGAGTAAACTCATTTGCCTTTTTCTTTGCCTTTTAAAGAATCTAGCTGAACTTTTTCCTTTTCAAAGCAGATTTTCTGTTGCATTGAAATACTGATCATCCATGTATTTTTTCTTCTTACACTGAAAAACCACTGTTTTAAAGTGGCTTTGACTTTTTCTCAATACAGTATTTTGTATTTTTGTTCTTAATCTAGTGATAATTTTTAGTAAATGAATAGATTTATGAAAATACTGCTCTTCTATAAATATATTTTGTGATAAATTATCAGTGTTTTAAAGTGTCAATTCAAAAGTTCTTTTTTTTTTTCACTACCTACATGACTGTTTGCTCGAAATGGCCCAGATACAAAATGGTGGCTGAGTTTAGGTTCACTGCTGGCCATGACTGCCTTCTTAAACACTTGTACCGACCGTCTTCGCATAGTTTTGAGTCCTATCTGCGACCTCCGTAATCTGGGGCGGGACATAGATCGTGACCATCTATTCCATTGTGAGGCGTTATCAAAACGCTCAATTATGGACCGCTACTGGGAGACCAAAGGCCTTTTATATACTTAATCTATTGTTGCAGCTGTTTTATTTTTCATTTTTCTTGTTATTTGTATTTTTGCTGTAATTGTCTTTTTATCTGTGCCATTGGAAATAAAAAAATCATGATTGTTTACTGTAAAGTTTGCAAAATTGTAGAAAATGTAGAAAATTAAATAGATTGTGCTCACTTATTAAAAAAAAACTCTTCCTGATAATGTTAAAGTATAGCATTATATGCAATTAAAATGGTTATTTTTTTACTACACAGTGATATTTATTTCATTGCTTTTGGTTACGTTTATCTTCAATGATGCTGGATAACATTTATAATACTTAAATTTCTTATGTGTAACTAACTATCTTTATATGAAAATAAGTTCTATTTATATTTAAATTATTTTTCATTCTACTTAATTCCATTTAGGTTTTACAATCATGATTCATCTTTTCTTCATGGGGGTTTAGATCGCCCTGGTCAAGAAACTCGACCAGTAGTTGGACAGCAAGTTAGTTTTATTTTTAGTATAATCATATTTATGAGATTAAAAAAATGTTTTATTTACTAACATATTATTAATGTTTTTAGGATATTCACGAGAGAATCATGCAGTTGAATTTTCGAGATTGTCATGCAAAAATCAGACAAGTGGATAGTCAAGAAACTCTTGGTGATGGTGTTGTTGTTCAAGTAAGTTTAAAATTTATTTTGTGTGTCAGATCACCTGATTTCATGAGTTTGTAAAGATTTAACAGTTAGTATTGTCACTGTAGGCTTTCCCCTAAATTTTTATTTTATTTCCTGTAATGAGAAGTTTCTATTGTCTTGCAATTTTTAAGAATAGATTTTCACTGAATGTGTAAAAATTAAATTATCTGTCCATAAAATAATTAAAACTGTAATTAACTTTAATATATATATGCTGGAAAGTATCTGTTCAATGATTAATGAACAAAAGAAAAGCATTTGCATTGAGTAAAAAGAATGCACATATTATCTAGTTTTTTATTATTATTATTTATTTTTATTATACATTGCAAAGATGAGTGAATAAGCTATGAAGTCTTTTAGGAAGAAAAGTATTTATATTAGAGTAGGCTGACTCTACCAGAAGAATTTTTACTGCTATTCTAATAAGCTAATGAACTTAGATGTTTAAAAATGTATTTTTCTTTTCAAGTGTGGAATTTTTCACTAAGATGTTAGATTATGATTTCTACAAAAACCTTTAAGAATAAAGAATATTTTCTTACATACAAAAGGGGGGTATAACATAATCAAACATGTCTAGGTAAAGGAATAAACTAAAATTTAACGATTTTTCTGAATCTTGTAAGTTTCTTCACAACAAATCAAAAACTTTACCATTGGCATTTGTTGTATCAATATGTGTTCAGCACTCCTGTTTGCTGGTCTATGAAATAGCTGATAGGTCTTTTCAAGTATGATATACAATTTCTATATTTAAGACTCAAATTGAAATTGTCAGAATATTTTAATAAATTAATATAATTCTCAAAATGACACTTGAAATCATGAAGATGGATAAATCTTCATGATTGGTTCTCCATACCTGCCAACTTTTACGCATCGTGCGTAAATTTTACGCGAATTCGCCAGGTTTTACGCTTTTACTGATAGCATGAATTATTTTACGCGTTTCGATTCTGCTGGGCAAAGTTTAAAAAAAAATTATATCTTAGTACATAATGGCGATCTTTTCTCACAAGCCATAATGAGAAACGGAAATTTGCACCGCATTCAACCCATTTCCGAGAAGAGAAAACTGATTTCCGAGACTGTGGTCGCAGAGGCTCCGAGCGGTCTGAAGATGCACATGTCAAACCTATCGGGTGGGGGAGAGAGGAAGGTTCCAGCTTTAAAACTATAGACGGGAAAAGAAATTGTAGAGGTATAATCTTGTTCCTTAGTCTTACTGATCAAAACTCGCGCCATTCATTTTCACTAATGTGATTGGTGGACTGTTGCAGATGGGCGGAGTTAACTCTGAGGCTTTCTTGGGTGAAAGCAAACATTTGCGCTGTATCGTGACTCACGTGGTTGTTGAATATTTGTGAAAATGGCTGTGAGTAAACCTAATAAATCTTATTTTCAGTCTTTTAAAACTAGTTATAGTGTTGAATTTCCATGCATTAAAGCATCAGCTAAAGGAGTTAAGTTTGCTCATATGCGAGTTTGCAACTGTTATTTTAATATATCTCAATGGCGGTCGCTTTGATATTTCGTCATGTCAAAGGGCCAAAACATGTGCAGGGAAGCAAAAAGTACAGCAAGCACTTCTAAAATGGATGCTTATTTTAAAATGATACTCAAGAAGTCACTCGGTCAGAATTATATTTCATCTCTGCTCTTGATTGAGTGCACAACATACCACTCAGCGCTTCTGATCATGCTGGTCCTCTTTTCAGGAAAATGTTTCCTAAAAGTGAAATTGCAAAGCTGCTATGGATGCGCTGAACCAAAACTTCTGCCATTATAAAGGAATTAGCATCGACAAAAGGAAAATGTGGTTAAACTCCTACAAAATTCACCCTTTTTCTGCTGCTTGTGATGGCAGTAATGATAGCGATTCAAAATTATATCCCATTGTGTTGTTAACTTTTTCAATCCCATTCAGAAACTATTCAAAGCTGCTTATTGTCACTTCCATGTTTATCAGGGGATGCAACAGGAGAAAATATAAGCACATTAATTTTAAATGAATTTGAACGATTAAATATCCCTTTTAAGCATTGCATAGCCTTTGGTGCTGATAATGCAGCAGTAATGCAAGGGAAAAAAAGGTGTGATAACCTATTTAAGAACAAAGCAAGAAAATTTAATATCTATTGTTGTTGCTCTTGTCACTTGATAAATCTTTGCCTCTGAGAAAGGTGCAGTTTACAATTAAAGTTGATGAAATCATAATTGACATTTATTATTATTTCAATCGAGCTCAAAAGAAAAGAAAGCCTGAAAAATTTCAAGAATTGTGCGACAAAGATACGAAAAATTCTTAAACATGTTTGTACACGCTGGCTTTCATTACAAAAAAGTCTTCAAAGACTCAGAGGTCAATGGGATCCACTTTTAAAATATTTTCATGATATCAAGTAAAGTGGAAAAATGTACTTATTCTGAAAAATTTGGCATCTTACAGCATACCAAAATAGCAAAAAAATTCTGAAGTGAATATGCAATGCATCAAACCAAGTTTAAAACGAAAAAGATGTGAAATGGAGTCAGAGAATAGTACAAAGAAATCTTTTGGTAAAGATAATAAATTGAAATCTCAAAATATGTCTAGAGAAGAGAAACTTTTTCTTTTCTTATCAGCTTCCTTAAATAAAGCTTATAGTTTGTTTTTTGCTTTACACTATAAAGATATTTGAAAAATATAATATTTTATTACAGTCCAGTCATCCACAAATTCATAAACTTAAAGATATTATGTATAGTATGTTCAAAGAACTATTAACTAAGTTTGTTAATCCATCCATGATTCGAAATGTACCTTTGTTAGAAGTGGATTATCATTCTTTTTGATAATCAAAAAGAATCTTGTGATTTAATCATTGGAAATAGTACATCTGATGTTGTGGCAATATTATCTGATGAAGAAAAAGCAATTTTTTCTGATGTTCTGAAGTATTTCACAACTTCTTGTGATTATATTTAAACAAATTTCCAATGAAACAAAGATCTTTTTGCATCATTTGTAGTTGCCAGATGTGAATAAACTAGATGAAGTCAAATTTTCCAGTGTAAAGTACTTTGTTCAAAAGTTTCCATTTTTGCTGCCAGTTAATGATGGTGAATCTGAGGATGTGGCTATGGATGAGCTAGAAAATCAATTTTCTTCATTGCAAACCGAAGACTTATCTAAGTTGAAAATGAAAAGATTGATTCTCTGTGGTTTCAAATTGGTGAAATAAAGAGTGTAGATAAAAGTTTCAAATATGATAGAATATCTAAATTTATGTTATCTTTATTAGTGATACCCCATAGCAATGCAGAGTGTGAAAGAATTTTTTAGTTTAGTGAAAAGAATCGAAATGAATTTAGAAACTCGCTATCAAATAATAATTTAGAAAATTTGCTTATTGTGAAATCTTTAAGTGATGGATTTTGTTATGAGCAAGAGTTCAGTAAGAGTTTGTTAGAAAAGGCTAAAAAAAGCTACAGTTACATCATTGAATTCTTCTACTGTATAAAATATTAAAGAAATGTATTTAATCAAGAAAATTTTGTATGGAGTTTTTTAATCTTTAACCCAGAATTTTTATTTTATTAACTTTAATTGATTTAAAGGCTATTGTGTGTAGTAGAAATATTTCAACAGAGTGCAGTTTAGTGTCATTGTGGGATGCAAAGTATTTCCTTGTAAGTATTTTAATATTCAGTAAGCACACAAATTGTAGTGTATTATGAATGCATTCTGGAATCTATGGCTTTTAATTATTAAATCTTAGATGAATTAAATTTAACATCTGTATTTTTATTAGTTAATTTACTATTAATTAACATAAAATTAATTATTCAAGTAATAAATTAGTTAATTAAATTACTTAAAATATATATCTAATATGTAATTTTTAAAAGAAAAAGTTTTACTGAAATACTTTTAATAAATTAGTTAATTAAATTAGTAATAAATTAATTAATTAAAGTAATAAATTAGTTAATTAAATTACGAAAATATATATCTAATATGTAATTTTGAAAAGAAAAAGTTTTACTGAAATACTTTTTCGAAAGTTGGCAGGTATGGTTCTCTTATCAAAATTTTTTTTTAATTCCTTTTTCTTTGATATCTTATAGGTTTAATTCATAAAACTGTTGCGGGCTAAACTTTAAATTATGCTATTAACCACCTGAAAGTACTTTTTGGTATCCATTTTCACCAAGACTTGCTGTCATTTTTTAACAAAACAATTTACATATTGCTCTGGATTCTCTCTCTAATATCCTTCAGATTTAGATGTAAGCAAAAATAAAAATGAGCTTTTCAATAGTGGTAGTAGTTAATTACTTCACCTTTTAGTAGCTTTACCATCAAGATTACAAATTAAGATCATTGTTATGTTTTCTGTTCCAAATAATACTCCTTTGGCTGTAATATACTTCTACCATGGGTCTCTTTCCATGTTGGCCATAGTTGAAATGAAACAGCTGATACTTCGTTTAAGGAGGGAACTTTATTGATCTCAAATCTTGTACCCTGACTTTTGAAGATCTGCATAAAAGTCAATTCAATGATTGCTTCATCTCAGTGTTCTCTTTCAATGCTTGACTGGTATGGTGGCAAGCAACTAAAAGATGCCTACTCCTTTCTGAGTAGTTCCATGTTTACAGGCAAGATTATCAATACTTATAAGTGGACACCTGAAATGTCTTATTTGACGATCCATTTTGCAGCATTTACTTTCCAGTTTAAGGCTTGGAAAAGGACTTCCACACAGTCCTCTTGTTTTTAAACTTTTTGTAGGTTCATGGATCAGGTTTTGCGTATTGTCTAACCAGAAATGATAAAACCATGTGGAGTAATAATCAAGTGATTTGAGAGGTCAAGAATTTCATAAAAGTGTCTGCTCAAACAAATTGATTAAATGAAAATGTATTTTTGCTGACTTTTTCATTTAATATTTGTAATTTAAATTAATTAAAGTTGTGATTTGGAATAGAATTCCATTATTTAAAATACTCGTACTGATCTATGAAAAATTGGAAGTAAATTTTTACTTGCATTATATATATATATATAATTTTTTACTTTGTATTAATTAAATATAATATGCTTAAGTATTGAATTAAATTGAGAATTTTATAGATTATTATGTTACAATGGTATATTTTTACTTAGGTATCGGGTGAGCTGTCTAACAACGGGCAACCAATGCGTCGCTTTATGCAGACTTTTGTTTTAGTTCCGCAATCACCAAAGAAGTATTATGTTCGAAATGATATCTTTCGATACCAAGATGAAAGCTTCTCAGAAGATGATAATGGAGAAATGGAAAATTCATTGGCTGGTAAATTATAGATTCCTTTTGTCCATCTTATGGGGTGTATTTATATTAAAATAGGTTTTTATTACAACAAGACTTGCTGGCCTCTCCTGAATTTTGTAATTTTCAACTTATTCAAATTTTGAACATTTTAGAAAAATGTTTTTAAAGAGTTTTCTTTTTTGCCTTCAACAAAATTTAAATTTCTATTGGTTTTCAATTTTAAAAAACAAGGCTTCATGTTAATGGTGGCTGTTAATATTTGAGTACAATAAAATTTCTTACATGCAGTTTCTAACATTGCTGTTAAAATCATTTTCTTTACTTTTGTTATAAACATTGTATTTCATATTTTTTAAGGAAATTTAGGGGAGAAAAGAACATGCTGTGCTCATTAAGTATATCAGTGGTTTCCAACCTTTTTTATACTGGTGCCCCCTTTTAAAAAATAGGTGTGCCCCTCTTTAAAAATCAAATTTCATAAATACTCAACTGATATTATAATTTATTTAATGTGTTGCTTTAAGTCTACTTCCTTTTTATATGCAGTTAAAAGATAGATCTCGTTTCGAAATCAAAATCTAAACTATCAGTTAAATCTTGCAACGCATTTTATGAAAATTCTCGTGAACCGATTTCAATGATATTGGTATACTTACAATATAAGAGTCCGATGACAAAGCAATATTATGAAAAATAATTTATTGATATGATATCAGAATGATAAAAAATGTTCTTTACTTTTTAGTGCCTTTTATAAAAGCCTGTATCTTAATTTTTTTTACCAGTTTATTTTCATTTTCCATGATTTTGGCGACCCTAGATCATTGTGCTCCGGGCAGTCAGCCCTGTATATATCAACGTGGTTATCACAAGGACTACTAATGAACTAATTCTGTTCATTGAAAACAGAAACAATCATGCTTCTGTTTACTGAAGTTTGGCACGAGTAAGCAAGAGAATACCCGAGATGTTGCGAGTGCTTATCTTTTGATTCCACGCCCTACCAGTACTCAGCTCCAAACGCGAAAGCGAGATATTTCATTCCAAGAAAAATACAAATGGGGTGTTTTAGCATTTGTACCCGAAAAATTTGCGCCGTGGATTGTGTATACTGCTGATTCATTTTTGTCACCTATTCTACTTTTTTGGTTCGTATTCGAAAATGATATTTTGTGAACAGATTTGTGTCCCCTTGCAACTGTCTCACACCCCCCTTGGGGGCCCACAGGTTAAAAACCACTGAAGTATATCATTTGTATTCTTAAAAATGTGAATATCTTTCAGCGAGAAAGTCTTGGTACCTAAAATTAAATATAAAAAATTTATATTAAAATTGTGACTGCTATTTAATATTTATATTGTGACTGCTATTAAATATTTATATTGTGACTGCTATTAAATACTTATATTGTGACTGCTATTAAATACTTATATTGTGACTGCTATTAAATATAAAATATGATTAAATGTACCAAAAATGCCCAATTTCAAGTGAATGAAGAAAAAGGAATTTTTGATTTAAAAATCTAATAATTTCTAGATTCATACTCTAGAAAGTATATATAGTCTGTTAAATATCTAGGTTATGGTTTTGTTATCCCATTAAATAGTTTATAAATGTTCTTAAGACTGAATAGAACCAGATAAGTCTCTCTATTGATATTATAGAAACATTTTTAGAGCAATGTTTCTATATTTGACTTTTGAACCCTAATTGAAAAAGCTACATAGATAATAGCTACCAGCTCTACAAATTTTATCAGGAAACTACTAATTATTTGTGTCTCTTGATTTCCCAATAATGAATGGTGCAGCTTTTGCTTATTTGGACCTTGTGCCATAAAACCTAACCAACCAACATGATAATGTATGAATGAGTGAAAATCTGCTCATTTTTGACAATTTCAGTGAAAAACTTTAAAACAGTCGCAATTTTGCTAAAACAAGTAGTGATTTCTATAAAAGGCTAAATCACCAATATATTAAAAAATAAATTTCCACTAGTTATTTGAATTTGGAATGAATCATTTATTTTATGACCAAAGTATTTGATAATTTATATATTGTTAGAAGTGTGTGTCACTGAATTAAATTTATTTTGTGATGTAATTTTTATGTTATATAATTTTATTAGCTTAATAGTTATAAGTTCCATTAGTGCAGTAAAGCTTACTCTATAAAATAAATATTGGTGTGTAAATGTTTATTTTTTGCGTGTAGTATACTTTATTTTTCATAATTCCTTTGTGAGGTTAATGAATTTTTTATAAATATTAAAATTAATGTACTAAATGGGATTAACATAAATTATTCTCAAAGTGTATAATCTATAGCTCTATCTCTTATTTTATATATTTCTTATTATTAAATTTTAACCCAACTTATATTCACTCTTTCAAATTAGTATTTTGGCTGATTCCATTAATAGAAATATGTGACAAATAATATGTAGCAAAACAAATAAGGAAAAACATCTTCTGTTTTTCTTTTTGTTTTGCTATAGTCTTAAATTTAGTCACATAATATTCTTAAGTATTCTTTTATTAAAAACATTTTTGCGGGATTAATTTTTTAAAAAAAGTAAATTTATAGTAACAAATGGTTTTATTCTATGCGTACATTATAAATGATTTCTATTAATTTTTATTCTAAATATGTTTTAGTGATTTCTTCTGTATTGAATTTTTAATTATTTATTAAATAAACTTGAGCTTTTTTTATTCCATTTTAGATCTTGATGTTGAGGATTCAACTACAAAAACTTCAGGTGGCTTAGTTCAAGATGATGATGTTGGATACCATGAAAATGAGATAGTTAGGTAAATAACTTAGTTTAATTTGTGCAAAATAATGTTTTTCATACTAGATTGATAGTTAAATTAGTAAAATGTTTAATTTCTAGGTAAGTGTAAGATTTTTTTTAATTTCTACTGAATTAAAATTTTTTTACTATAAAAAATGGATTGATTCATAATCTTAAACTCTTCACTTACTGATTCACAAATTTTTTTATAAATCTTACATCTAGAATTTATTTTAAAACTTGTGGAGACTGGTAAAAGTTCATTATATGAAATAAAAAGCTAAAAATATAATGTATTAGTTTAACATCTGAGTATATCTGTATTAGTTAAGATCTTCCATATCTAGTTATTGTCCAGACATTTTATCTAGATCTTCCATGTCTAAATTTTTTTGTATTAGCTTCATAGCAAAGCAGGTGAATTTCTCTTTAGTGACATTACTAATAACATGTTCGTTCCTCTCATTTTAATCATCCAAGTCAGAAAAACTTCTGCATTTTACTATATTCTGTTTACTTGCAATTTTTTAGTTTTTAAAATTGAGATATTGTTCTTTTGTGTTCGATATTTTTTTAGAATTTACATCTATTTTTAAAATTTTAGTCTGACTGATAGCAAGATTCTTCAACTGAATGAACTAATTACCCTGTTGACAAACAAAGCTCAAACTTTTTACAGTTTTTTTTTTTTATATCTTTTTTATTATAAACAGGAAGGAGATTAGAATTTACATTTTCTCTTACTTGTGAAAAGGACAAGAGTGCAATTCATATCACTTCTTTTCCATATAAAGTTTCTTCCCACTTTGTCTGAAATATTTGTCTGTCAGTCTATTCATTCTTGAACAACAAAGGCATTTGAGTTCTCAGGTGTTACACAGAATAATCAAATAAAGTAATATATCAAGTAATAAAAAATTTTAAAAATAGAAAAGGAAACTATTTTTTTAAATTGAAAGTTTGTAAATGGAGTTCACATTATCGTTGTGTCTGAATATGCACTATCCACTTGTTTGTAGAAATGCAAGTGTTGGTAAATTAGAAGTTCATTGTAATGACCATTTATACTTTATTAAATTTACTATATGTGCTAAAGTTTTTCTTTTTGGTTGAAAGGAATGGTTCGGTTTATGCTACTGATCCAGTAGTTGTGAATAAATATGCCCCACCACCTCCTGCTAGAGAGAATCGAGCTAGCCCACCACCTGAATGTGAAGTAGAATCCGCCAAATCAGACTGGGAGGAAGAAGAGGAGGAGGAAGAAGATATTGAAGAGGAGGAAATTGGTTCTGAAAGAGTAGAAGATATGGCACCAGAAACCATGGAGAATACTCCAGCAGTGTCTCAAGGTATCTTTTTTATCATTATTATTTACTTATTGCTGGGCTTGCAAAACTTCTGAAAACAATTAAAATTTCAAGAACATTTTAAGGACCCTTGAAACATTATAAAAAAAAAAATTTTAAGTTTTTTGTTTTAATATTTTTAATGCAATTGTCTGAAAACATAATTGAATATTAGATTGTTGCTTTTGTTATATTTTTAACTGTTGAAAGATCCACAATAATTCTTCCATTATAATCTGGTTTAGTAGTAGTTAGATTTATTTATAATAAAGTGAAGTAATTGCCAAACAAGATTGTGTTGTGCAATCAAGCAAGTTTTAATTTATTTGTTTTCTATTTGCTTTTCTCTTTTTGTTATATAAAATTCACTGAATATTAATGTTCAAATATACTTTCCATTTCTCCCTTGATGGAAATTGTGTATAACTTTAATGAATTAGGATGACTTTGTTTATCAATGAAATACATTATTTACTATGCCTAGTGGAGAGTCTTTTCACTGACCAGTGGACTCAAGAAAAGCCATACAAAGATTGGCTTGTGTGTGGTTCAAAGAAAAAACACATTCCCATTTTCTGCTTTGTAGTAAAAAAAAAAAAAAAAAAAAAAACTTGTAATTCAAATTGAGCGAATCTGCAATCAAAACCTACATAAAAGAGAAAAAAGTCATATCTATAAGAGACTGCTGCCAAAAAATGTATACTCATTTAAAAGATTCTTTCATTATTGCTGTTCCTTTTGAAGAATGTGATCTCTATGCATGTTCTGAAATTTTAAATTCATTTGTTTCTTCAAAAGAAATGTTAAAGATTAAAATTCTGTGGTACCTTAAAATTTTAAACTGTGAGAAAAGGTTAAGAATGTCAATAATGTGCTTCTCTTTGAAAGTTAAATATTCACCAGCAAAATATTGTTTATGTAAGTAACAAAAAAATGAGAAAATCAATTGAATAATTAAAGAAATAGGAAACCATAGAATATGGATGGGAAATTGAGTATTATGGTCGTAGCCTCGCCAAATTAGGGGAAAACTTTCAACAAGTGGAGGTGACGTAAGTATTGGAATATAATTAGCAATCCAGAAGGGGCCCATTCAACATAAGAAATTGTGGTTCTCCCCAATTTTGAGTTGTTAGGCCTAACTCTAAGTAAGAAAACAATAATTTTAGCCCTATAAATAAGCACAGTTTTCCCCCAATTTAAAAATGCTAAATCTAACTGTAAATAAGAACAGTAATCGTAATAAGAATCAGCTAAAGTTTTTGTTTAAAAATATTTCAGAATTAAAGTTAAATGAAATAAAGTAGTAAAAATAAATAATTACTTTTATTTTTGCTAATTTAATAACATCTAATTAAAAGTAAATAAAATGAAGTATTTCAGAATTAGTAAATAAATTTTTTAATTTATTTAATAATATAATGTTGATAAATTCAGTAAGTTAAGGTAGAATGTTGCAAATCATTATTACATAAAAAAAAAAATAGGCATTTTCAAATGACAGTTTAATTTATTCAAATATTACAATTTAAACATAAACGTTTCTTACAATTCCTCACATTTAACAATTTTTGCGAAAACTATTAAATTTAGAAAACAAATCTGGAATAATTTAAAAAATAGTACTATTTCCTTATTTCAATTATTATTGGAAATTTAAGGACAGAAGTATTCTATAGTTTCTTTCATTATTGAAAGTTTAAATACTTAAAATTTAATCAAAAGAACCACTGCATTAAATAGTTAGAATAAAATTTTTACCTTCATTTTTCATGTGGTGCTTTACATGCAAAGCAGAATCCAAAATGAATATAAAAGATAGAATTTTCATTTCAGCTCGGTTTCCATATCGAGATAGAAAACTAATATAAAAGACAGTATTGAAATTCCTGCACTATATCTACAGCAAATTATAAAATGAACATGAAAAAAGCAGGATTTAAATTGCCCGACTTTACATCCAAAAAATTCTAATTGTGTGCACACGTTTCCCTGGTGGGATTTTTTAACGAAGAAAAATCACCAGATTTGGCAATTTTTTGCACTTTGTTAGCTGTGGCCGTAATACTTATAAAAAAATTTGTGGTATAGCTGTAAATTTATTTAAGGCTTTTTAAGTAATCATTACATATAATTCTAACTTAAATATAAAAAATTCATTTAATTTTGCAATTACTTATTTCTATTATTTAGAAATTGAATTGAAATGTTATGTGTATGTAATTATTTGGTTAAGAATTTGACTTTTAGAAATTTGTACGAACAATGATTTTTGTTTGTATAAAAATAATTTTAAAAATCTCATTTCATGACATTGATTGCATATATTGTGATATAAATGTTATTTTTTTTACTTCATAAATTCTAGAACCAAAGACCTATGCAAACATGGTGAGTAAAAATGCTAGTTCATCAACTGCTCCTAGCCATCCTGCTACATCCAATACCACTTCTCCCGTTTCTAACCAGCCTGCTTCTCACAAGACAACTGAACAACCAGCTGCATATCACAAAAATGAAAATACTCCTACTTCTGGGCAGCAGGTGTGTTTAAAAATAATTTTTAAAAGATACATATAATTTTGGAGTGTATTGTATGTAAACCCTATTTTCTTTATTTCAGTCTAATTTATTCTTAGTGCTTATAAATTGTCTGATTCAGTTTATTAATTATTATGAGTTAAAGTATAAAAATTAACTTCGGCAATGTTATTTACAATTTTGATACAATGAAAATTTTGCGAGCTCGTTGCGTAGTTTGTAATGCTCCTTATTTATTTTAAGATTATTTTTTTTTAATTGTTAGTTTATTAAATATAAATTCAATCATCTTGAGTCTTTTTGTCCACCTAGCTTTTTCTTGAACTAAGTTTTTCTGTTTTTTAAAGATGCAATAAATATTTTAAACAGTGGTGGTAAATATTTTTAAATTTTAATGTAATTATCTTTTTTAATTTTTTATTAACATTTATAAGGGAAATTAATTTTGAGAATGCATTGTGTAAACTTAGATTGTGATCTGAATAAGAACAGTTGTTAAATTATTTCACTTTTTATTAAAACTTTTGGCTAAAGTTAATTCATTAATAACTTATAAATTTAATGTTGAATATCATAAAATTTTAAATGATGGAAATTTTTCAGCAAGTTATTAAACTAAAATTTAAGTTAATTTAAATTAATATATTTTGTATTCATTAAATACTCATCTTATACTCATACTTTTTTTTAAATTAATTATTTGCACTAAGAAATCTTATTTAAATTCCTTTTCTTTATAAATTACTATAGTTTTACATTTAAATATTTACTGATTTTTCTAAATTTCTTTTACTGCTTTGATTCTATTAATAATGCATTGTAATTAATACTTTGTATAGAGTGGTTCTGGATTTGGTCAACAAGGAAACCGAATGTCTCGTCCAAGGCTCAACTCTGGAAGGGGCTCACGCTTTGAAAATGCTAGCCATGATTTGCCAGCTCGCTCACCAGAGGATTCTGATGCTGATAAAAGAAAAGCCAACTTTATTCATTATCCAGATTCCCAACAGCTTTTTGTAGGCAATCTTACCCACTCGATTACTGAAGAAGATTTGAAATCTCACTTCACTCAATTTGGAAAAGTATTAGATATGCGGATAAACACAAAGCAACCTCAGAAACTTGGAGGCGGCAAAGTGCCTGTAAAGAATTTTTTTATTATTATTTTACATTCAAAATATTCTTGTTGGTTTAATCTAATATTTTTTTTTTTTCTTCCACAGAATTTTGGTTTTATAGTGTTTGAACAGGCAGAATCAGTGCAGAAGGTCCTTGATGCAAGGGTAAAGCCACTTTTTATTTTAAATGTCATTTGGTAATTGGACATATTAAAAGTAGATGTAGAATTTAATTTAAATTATTTTACACAAATACATTGTGAAAATTCCTATAGTAAAATATGTATAGGAATGTTTAAGTTATTGTACAAATAGTATTTAGTTGTGAATTAACCCCTTTTATAGTATTGATTACGAATTCTTTTATTGTAGCCCATCTATTTCAATGATCATCGTTTGAATGTAGAAGAAAAGAAGCGTCCTAAAGATAATAGAATGATTCCTGGAGATAACAGAGTTGGACCACCACGTGGGGGTCCTTCACCTCGTGTAGGTGTTGGTGGTCGTGGTCCTCGTGGTGGAATGATGCCTCAAGGTACAGGAAGAGGAGAATCCAGAGGTGGAATGAGAGGCGGTTATGCACCGCGACGCTAATGTTAAAATATTATTAAATTTTTCAATGGACATTTAGTTTCATGACATGTGGTCTTTGCTGATTCTGTCTTGACAATTTGCCTGGATAGAACACAAATCACCAGACACTTTTTTGTGTTAAATTCTTTTCATTTTTTAAATTTTACTACGCTTTCTAGTTTCATTTGCTGAGCTGTCAGTCTTCAAGATATCATCAAAAGAGAAGTAAAAAGTGTAAATATAAGGAAGTGCTTTAAAATGTTTTGCTTTCATGAGAATTCACAGGTCATTTTCATTTAAAAGAAAGTTTTTTTTTTTTTAAATATAAATATACATTGTGCTCTCTGAGGAAGAGGTGATGGAATACATCTTCTTCATGTTGCCAAAAACTTCAGTGCATCATAACACAAACTAAATTAGATACTAATTAAATTCTTAAAGTGGTATGTAAAATATGCATGAAGCATGTTTCTCTTAGAGCTTCAGGGGTGCCACATGGAGTACAACATAGCAGGCATCGTATTCTTTTTCTTTTCACTAGTTCATCATTTTGTACTAAAGAAGTAAAGGAGACAAAAGTAAAAAAGAAAAATCACTGATACCCGTCACTTGTGATAGTTTTTTGAAGAAATTGTCCATCGGCAAATATGTATAAATGTGATTTCTCTCTGAACGACTGGTGCTCATCCTGATCTCATCTCTGTATAAATGATTCACAGTCTATATTTTTTCCCATTGAAGCTGCTACTTAAAAAATGCTTCTGTTGAATTTATTAATTTGAAGATAAATATTAATTCAAGTATGGGGAAAGTAGTGTGACTACCTCATTAGAATTTCAAAGGATGAAAAACTAACTGGAAATAGTTTATTAATATATAATCATGATTAAAATTGATGTGTTTTAGAAAAAAGGATCTTTTTTTAAATTTATCTATAACCTAATGTATAAAAAAGAATCATTGGGATGTTTGCTTTTTGTTGCTATATAACATAATCAAAGCTAAAACTTAAAAAAAAAATGATTTGTTTGTATTTTTATATTTATATGTATACCTATTTGTGAGTATAATTTTCTAGGCATTGTTGAAATATATTTTGATTTGTGTTTTGAGGGGATATTTTCGGATGCATTCTTGTCTAAAATTAACCTCCTTGGGTTAATGTTCAGAATTTTTTAGATTTCCTTTTATTCAATATTATGAAATATGAAGCTTTCTAAACTATATAAGTTGAAAAAAAGTTATTTTTATCATGCTTTTTCTTCTCATATTTGAATTAAAATGTTTCATGTTCATTTATTCTTTCATTGCTTTGTAATTTCACTAATAATTTAAACTTTATTTATTGTAAATCATGTTCACATTCTTTGTATTCTTGTGAATAAAGTGCTACTAAATATTTTCCAATTCATGCAGTGTAAAATCTTTCTTCTTATCAGGGGACAGCTAAATAAATTAAGTGTTCTTATTTTATAAAAATGTATAATGTTGATAAAACTGAAAAAGATTTAGTCATTTTTTCCTCTATTGCTTTCTAAAAGTATTGACATAAAATTTAGAATATTTTACAAATGTTTCTCTGTATTCTTTAAAGTCATCAACATTAATAGTTTTGGAGTATCTTTCCTTATGTTTTGTGTGTATTTAGATTATCCAAACTATGTTTTGTTGGTTGCAAAAAAAAAAAAAAAAACGTATTCAGAAATCAAAAATGTAAAAAAAAAAAATTATTTTTCAAGAAAATTCCTTTTATAATTTGTAAATATTACTTAATCCTAAAAACTAAAACAAGAAAAATTAACTATAAAATTAGTATCCTGAAATATATATGCAACCAATTTATAAAAATTTCCATCATTAATTTGCAATATTCCTATTTTACAAAGGCTTGTTCATTTATATTAATTGTTTTGTACATTTTCACGTTTACTTGTTATATATGTATAATAACATTTGTTATAAAAGAATCCTGTAAAAATAGCTTCACCATTATTTATGCTTTGTTGAGTGTTGAATTTAGGTTGTTTACTACTTCATTTATTGTAATTGGGGTCATGTTTTAGCTATTAAAAAAAGCTTAAGTTATCTCCCTTTATGAAGTGTACTTAAATATAGAGATAGTAATCCGCCCCTTGTACTATGTCAAAATTGTGTTTGAGTGTATGTATCTTAGTTACATTTTATAATTAATGAAGTATTAGGAAAGGAATTTTGTGATTTCCTTTCATATTGTTATGTTTTAACTGCAGCAAATATTTATACATGGAAACCATTTTGGTTTTTGTGTATTTATTGCAATAACTTTCATATTTTATGCTAATTTGCATCAATTTATAAAAATGTTTCTGAAATTTTTGGTATTGTTAATTATTATATACACCAAATAATTTAAGTTTTTATTCCCTACCTTATGTCTGGAAAAATGTTTTTGCATATGAAACTCATTGCTTTTATGTGTTTCCCGTTATTAGGTTGTATCAGTGCAACTTAGACAGCACAAGATATACTAAAGGATTTCTAGTCTTTGAATGTTTAGTTAACTTTCAATAAATGTATGTTCTGTTGATTAGTCTTTTAAATTAAGTTTTTTATTCATTTGTGTTTTTTACTTTACAGTAATATTTTCTTTCATTTGTGATAATTTTTGGCCCTCTTTGCTGTATGAACTGTACAAAAATGTTAAAAATTGTATAAAAAAAATGCCAATAATGTTTAACAAATTTTGCATGCCAAACTTTTTTGTTAAAATGTAGTATTTATGCTGCATGTAATTCAATAGTTTGTTTGTATATTTACCCATTCCATGCCTGTCATAACAATCTTAAGTATTCATTGTGTTCTATACTTTCATGTTGCTTTAATTTTATCAATAGGTTTGTTTATTTCCCTTTTTATAAAAAACATAGGTGTATATAGAAGTGCTTGATGTATTTTCTACATTAATTACTGTGCAGTTCAATTATACTCTTGATCTTTTATTATGTAAAAATTATAGTGTGCATTTATTTCAGTGTCTTGGCTATGCAAAATTTGTTAATATTTTAATTTTGTAGTAGTAAATTTATTCATTTTACTTTGAGAAATGCTTTGAACTTGCAATGTACGTTGCACACTGAACATTGCATGTTTTATATTGTAAAAATTGTATATATAATGGCTTGTGAAAACTAATGTGAATTATCTTTTTAACGTAAAAGTAACATGTGTGATATAAGTTCATTAGCAACAAAATTAGAAATTAAAGTGTTGATATCAAGTTGTTAACAGTTTGCTCACTTATTTTTAATGAAAATTTCCTTTATGGTTTTGTCTTCCTTTTTCTGGGGTTATTGTAACTACTGCTTAATTCCTTTTGTATAATATAAGAATTATCAAAAGTTTATCTAATGCATTTGTGTATTATTTATAAATAAATCATTAAATACCATTCACCTATTAATCTTTCTCCAAGTTATTATAATTCGTGTTTGGTTTTTATTTTAATATATGACAAACAATGCAATTTTGGGCTTAAAAAAAGCAATTCAAAAAAATTCCAAACCCCAGTTTAAGGAGACATTTAGAGTCAGCTGTGTTGTGTAAAATTTTCCCTCTTTTGAAACATTAGGATTTACAATAAATTGAATGAAAGTTGAAGTAAGTTTGTGCTGAAAAGATTTTATATTTTGAGATGTGTCAAATTCTTTTTTAAAATGGAAGTTTACAAGTGTCTAAATGAAAATTGATGCAATCATTTACCACTTTTTATATTAAATGTTTTATAAATATTACAAATTTTAGTTGAATGAATTTAGTTATTAAAACTTGATTAGCTTATAAACAAATTCTTTCAATCATTTTTCTTAAGTTGGATTATTTTGAACATTGTTTTCAATCCTGTAGTTTAAAATGTTCTGTATAAGCTTAAACCTCCAGTTGCGAAATATATTAGAATTAAAATAATTTTTAAGATCGATTTTTAGATCTGTCTAGTGTTGTAGGTTTGGTCAGTTTAAGAAAAATTTTATTTGAAACAGAATTAAGTATGTAACTGATTGCATCAATCAAGTAAGGTTTTTGTGTATGTGCTTATTTCAGCTTTGTTCTTCCCTCACAAAGTAGACTGATGTAACATGAAAAGCCAATTGGGCTGTAAAAATGTAGATCCTTATACAGAGATTACTTGTTCTAATAATATTTTGTTCTTGGTTATTTGGTAATAAACAGTAACATTTTCTGTAATCCAGTGTATATTTTTTCATAATTATTTCTCCATCTTTAATACACCAGACCTTTTGAGGGAATGAACATAGTTTGTATATTACTAATATTTAAATCTTACAAAATTTAAATTAGTAAAAATTATTTTTACTTAAAGGATGTCTTTTTCTTTTTTTTTTTTAATTTCCCTATCATGTTTCCTGTGGCAGCATTCATCTGTTTGTTCAAATAATAAAGAAATAGTGATTTTCTATTTTGTTTGCCATTTTGTTCATAATCGATTTTATTCCTAATACTAAGTTTTTTATAATTGACTGACTATAAAGTTTGGCATGCACATACTGTGTGCTTAAATTTAGAGCCTAATTTTGCAATTATCTGATGCCAATGTGAAAAAATATTTTGTTTACTATAAAAGGATTATATAAGAATATAGCTATTACTTTGGTTATGAAAAACTTCTCTTCAGTCGATCAGCTAGGGGTCTTATGAAACCAATTTGATCTATGATTGGACTGCTGCTGTCATCTGGAAATTTTTCATTTGATTTGGTATAACTTCAAAATCATCTGGTATTTGTTTAATTGGAATGGAAATTCATTAGGATTGAAGGCACTGACATGTTGATTTTTCAGTTCATTTAAACGGTAATCCTGTTTCATACTTTGTGTTTAACAAAAAACTTGATTGGAACTTAACTTCATCTATCTTTCAATCAAACTATAATTGGATAAGTATCACTTCCTTATAAGAAGCATCAATTTAGTAAATTTCTCAATAGTTATTCTTACTACCATCGAGCCAGTATACCTATGGCATGATTGAGAAAATGATAGTGCCAACTCTGTTTTTGACATTTATAAAGTCGAACAAGCATACGATCGTGATTAACTTTGCAAATGAGCAACAGTCATGGGAAAGGTGTAAAATACGAACCGTTTGACCAGGTATAGAGTATAACCACTTAAGACATGTTGTAAATGTGACTACGTACCTGTAGAAAAACCAAAGTTTCAGTCGCACTCTTGCACCAGGTAGGCTTCTGGAAATCGAGAGGTACACTCTTGAAAATACCAGATTCAGTGAAGCTACTACATAGTTATCATAAATATATTTTGATAGTATGTGTAGGAGAATAAAGAATATTGGGACAGACAGTTCCAATGCGAATCGTGCATAATAGAGCACCCAGCATCCTGGGATGCAATTGGGGATACTTGCCCTCCAGAATAGCTGTAGAGCTATCAACTGGACTCTAAAATAATTTCTTGTTGCGAAGGTGAAAATAACTTAAGAACGCAATCTCTGCGGATTTTTACTTGAAAGAGATCAATGCATCTGATATTTGAATTCTGGGACAAACTCTCACTTTACCCGAGTAAAACTGCAAATGTTGATTGAAGATGTATCGAATAAATTGGTTTTGATGGTAATCCAATAAGTAATACACACGGGCAACAGAGTTTAGGAGGAAAGATCACCGTAATCTTTAACCTTGACCAAGACGTTAACTGCCATTGAGTCCATGAAGAAAATTATGAATAAGGAAAGGGGGTTGCATCTTCTGTAGTCCGCAGAGAACTGGCACGCCATGTACAAGTTGTTAAGATTCTTATTTTTCTCCGAGGAACACCTGTTAGCTTTAACTCGGCCTAATGGAATGGACTTCACGGCATTGGTGACCCTTCCAGGAATTTTGCCCATTCCGCCCAAGACTGCCTTTGGAACTTTCACAACCTGGTTTGCCATCCGCCTTTAATGAGATTTTTACTAAGAGCAAAATTTAAAAAAAAAAAAAAAAAAAAAAAAACGCTTATGGATGTCTGGAGGGCTCCACCTACTTATAATTGGTTTCTTAGAGTGACCTGCTGACGCCTTGCATTTTGAGGGAACTAAAGGTCAACCGATTTGGTATTTCTCGCTTCGTCAGTTGTCATTTAAGGGGTCTCAATTATGTGCAGGGTCAAAAAATTTGTATTCTGTCCATTAATTGTAAAGCTGAACAGGCATCGCCTGAGCATATCTTCAGCTTCTTGCAATTTTGACTTTGAAGACTATTTAATGTACTTATATTGTAAATCTAAAATATTAAAAAGAGGTAATAAAATGTAAGTGCCATGCGTTGCATAACTCATCTGGAGAAGTAAGTTTTTAACATAAGTGAGATGGAAGTTGGACCGTTTTACTCGTTCTCTGCCTCCGCGTCTGATTGATATAAAGTAGATCACACACATCTATATATATATATAGCTAAACATTATTTCACTATAATTTTACACATTACATTTTTTAATAGGAAATTTTGCACGCCAAGTACTTTCTCATTTCGTAAAACTGGAGTTTCCACTTGCCTCCTTGAAGATCGTAAATTATTCCAGGAATTTTCGCTCACATTAAATTTTTTTAGAAAATATAATTCTGTTTTTTGTTTGAAAATTATTCCCAAAATCAAATAAGCACTTACTAACGCTTAATGTCACCACTAGATGACGGCGCGATCGCTATATTGTTATAGTATATTCATAACTGTTTATTGCAGTAAAGATCCAATTCAATCAGGCCCAAACGTACTGTTTAGATTTACGTGCGTAAAGTGTAATCAATCGGATCGTTAGGTCGTACAATCAGGAGGATGGTTTTAGTTCCTTTTCTATGTTGTATAAATTCACAGTATATTAATATTTAAATATAAAATTTTCGCATTAAAATATTTTTATGCCTTCCTTGGTGAAAATTTTAATTTCATTGAATTTGGATGAAATGCATTGTTTATGAATAATATAAAGACTGAAGTAAATTATTTAATGTCTGGTGGAAAGTGTCTTTTTAAGTAAGCAATAAGCTCGGGAAGACCGTGGTTCAGAGAAAACACCATTGCGTAGTTTGAAAGAAAGACTACTGTGTTCCAAATATGGGCAACTTGATTGTCAAAAGCTTTCATTTATTAGAGCAGGTTGTATTAGCCAAAAAATCTACTCAAGATTCTTTCACTATTGCTGTTCTTCTATTCTATGGATCCTTAGAATTATAAACTGTGGATTCATCTACAATTGTTGTAAGTAACGTAAATCTTCTTTCAAGTAATATTTTCAAACAGTGCTGTTGCAAAGCAATTCAATTGTAGTTCAAGAAAAATGCAATGTACATATTTAACTTTTCTTAGAATTGCATTTCATTTTTTCCCAACTTATTAAAAGCAGAAGTTAAGAATGCTAAATAATTATGTGCTTTTCTCTCTTTGATTAAAGCTTAAATGATCATTTGCAGACAAAACTATTGGACTGGCAGGTAAGATTTTGAAATAATGATATTGTTTAAACATAGTATTATTTATAGAAATGTTTTAGGTCACTGAAATGTAGGTATTTTGTTTAAAAAAGTGAATGAAACTGCCTTGAGGAGGAACTCACCCCGGAACAATTTTTAACTGCCCGGCCATCATAAGTTTACAAGCTATTGACGAATTTCCCTTGCAGGAAAATCTTAATAATGGCAAAATTATACACGTTGCCAAGGTTGTGGTTTTAGCGCGTGGATTAATTTGATTCGACTTCAAATGGACACACCAACCAGCCAAAAATGAATGAAGCGAAGTTGACAATTAGGAATCAATGGTGGTCCAATTGTAAACTGGTTCGTTTTCACTAAAATGGCTAATTTTTTTAAAAGTGAACAGCAGTCAAATATTGTAACTGTCTAAAACTGCAGCCTGTTTATTCTACACAGCCCTTACACTAAGGATGTTCCTCATTTCCAGCAATTCAGATCACAGCAATAAATGTTTATAGATTATTTAACGACTCCCCGCTCGTAGGGATGATTTTGGTAGTTCTGGACTAGGCATAAATTTTCCCTTTAAAGTTCTACAAATTGATGGTTAGAAAAAAATATAAGTATTTCAAACAGATTGCTTGAAATGTTACCATATTTTGAAGCATTGTTTTATTGTTCAATGTCATTTGCTTAAAAAAATATTCCTAATTCTGGTACCAAAATTTCCAATATTCTATAGAAGTGTACAAAGAAATTTTCATTTTTGTTCTACATGCAAATTTTTTTTATATTCATTATTTGGGAAGTAAAACCTTTTCTGACACTTTATCATATTGATACACCAATGTTGCTATTTATTGCAGAAGATTTTCATAATTATTTAAAAGTTTAATGCAAAATTTTTTTTTTTTAAGAAAAAAGTCTTTCCTCTCTGTTTTTTAATTTAAACTTATTAGTATTGATATAACAGATAAAGATAATTAAAAAGATGCTATTGATGTTGGCTTTGTTATCAAAAAATCCTCAGAGAATTGTATCATTCATGCTTCTGTTAAAGCAAAACTAACAGAAAAACAGAAGATAGATATTTTTTTTAAGTACAAATTATTTTTAGTATCTTTAACTAGGGGATATTCAGATATCCGTGTTTCCTCCGCCAAATTACACATTCCATCGCCTTCATCGTTAAATCTAAGCGACTAGAGTCACAGCATGGTTTCCCATCTAACCCGACTGGTCATCGCGCAGTGTGACGATGATTTGTAGGCGGAGCCGTGAGGAAAATGTGATTGGGTGTAATATAGGTGGAGCTATGGACGTCATTATAAAATATGAATGGACATTGTATATTTAGCAGAGTTTTTTCTTGTTATAAGATATTTTATTCTTAATTATATTAGGATTTTTCTGATAAATTTATAAAATAATTTTCTTAGCATAAAAATGCATCTTTTACTCAGGAATTATAGAAAAGATAAAGTTAAGCAATTGATTAATGTATTTTACTCAAGAGTACTGATGTTGCTCTTAAATGTCCGAAATGTAAATGAATGCATTTGCAATATTCTACGCTACGAAATATTTCATGCTTAGATCTTAAGATCTAATTGGAACTCTGATATCAATACTAATTGGTTGCAATAATTTAAATAAAATGCAAAAACTTCTTTTGTACATGCATAATGCATCCAACATAAATATGTCAGAATGTGATTTTCTTTTCAAAAGTATTTTTTGCAAAAGAATTTAAATCACTACATTTGAATGTAAGATTTCAAAATTGTATTAATGTGAAATTTGTACCTATTGGATACTTTTTATTTTGACTTACTCTCAAATAGACATAAGTTATTGTCACTTATCGAAAATAATTACTTTGCTTTTACTATTCTCTCATAATCAAGCATTTGTTGAATGTGAGTGTGAATGTGAACAAAAATTTGATGGATGGTAGAAAATATAATCAATCAATCAATCAAAATGGAGGCTAAGTGTATTATTGGTGATCTCGTGCTAAGTATAGGAGATATCAACCATATAGTAATTAGCAAACTCTAGTTTTGTTGCTGGTGTCAGAAAAAATTATAGATTTTATTTAGATGAATTAAAACAGCCAAAAAACAAACGATAACAGAGAAGGTGAAAAGAACTTCTTGAAGTAAATGATAGTCTGAAAATCAAAAAGAAGTATGTGATAAATAATGAAAATAAACTTGAAAAATCTGCAATAAAATATGCTGAGGAAACTGAAGGAATATATAAATTATATTAGTTGCAAAATAAAAGTGATTATTAAGTGATTAGAATGGTTAACACATTAATGGTGCTTCAGAGAAGCAGCATTAATAATGAATTTTAATAGTGAAAGCTTTAGAGGAGTTAAATAAGCATTTTCTAACAGCAATATTTTGTTTATATAAATAACCAAGAAAATCTATTGAATGGTTAAAAAAAATAGAGAAATCTAGAAGATGGATGTGAAATTGTATGGTTTCAAAATAGTTTGAAATTGAACAAAAGAAAAATTTAGAATTGCTTTTATTAAAATTGTGAAAAAGTTTCATCCTGGAAACTTTATCAAATAGTAGTATATATTTTGTTTTGAATAAATATATTTATTTGAAAAGAGATTCTTACACACATATCTTATCCATTAATAGATAGGAATCAGATGAAGATGTTAAAAACTCTTAAATTATCCATTATTTTAGACTGTGTCAGTTATTTAAAGATTATTGATTATTTAAATAAAAAAATCTTTTGCTGTAAGTGTAAATTCATTAAAGGCTTTTAAAATAATCTTTAAATATAGTTCTAACTTAAATAAATAAAAAATATTGATATTTGGCAATTATTTATACATATAATAGAAAAATGTTACACATACATAATTATATTTATATTTGGTTTAGAACAGTTGGTAAAATAAAATATTTTACGTTAATGTTTTTATTTCTTTCAATTTATTTTTTTTTTTTTTGATTTGATTCTTGGAAATCTGCATAAACCTTATAATGTTAAGTTTTGCTTAAAAGTGAATATCAAAGCAATGTAAGAAAAATGTAAGAATTTTTTAAGGTTCTATATGTAATTTTTGAATAGTTTGCACTGCAAAATATCAAATTCAATAAATACTATTTTTCACCAATCATTTTTTTTTTCAAAAATCATGCATGAAATTAAAATTTACATATAATCATATGTAATTCAATTAACTCTATTTCTGCTAATTTGATCAAAAATATTACAGAAAGTCTATATTTTTTAAAAGACAAAGCATGTACTTTAAATTAATCTTTGCTTCATTTTTCTTGAATAACAAAACCAAATACCCTTTCTTTACAGAATCACATTAAAAATAATACACTACTGGCCATTAAAATTGCTACACCAAGAAGGTGACATGCTACAGACGTGAAATTTATACGAAATGAAGAAGGTGCTGTGATATGCAAATGATTAGCTTTTCAGCGCATTCAGACAAAGCAGGCGCCTTTAGCGACACCTTCATGTTTAAATGAGGAAATTGTTCAGCCGGTTCCTCATACACAAATTGCATTTGAACGTTGTTGCCTGGTGAAAAGTTGTTGTGATGCCTCGTGTAAGAAGGAGAAATGCGTACCAGCACGTTTCTGACTTTGATAAAGGTTGAAATGTAAATGAAAAATACCGGGATTGCGGTTTATCTTATCGCAGTATTGCTGCTCGCGTCGGTCGAGATCCAATGACTATTAGCAGAATATGATATCGATGGGTTTAGGACGGTAATACGGAACGCCATGCGGGATCTCAACGGCCACCTATCACTAGCAGCCGAGAAGACAGGCATATTATCCGCATGGCCGTAATGGATCGTGCAACCACGTCACGAGCCGTGAGTCAAGAAACGGGGTCGTTTGGAAGACAAGTGTCTGCACGAACAGTTCGACGACGTTTGCAGCAGCATGGACTCGCAGCTCGGAGACCATGGCTGCGTCATAGACAAGAGCGCCTTCAATGGTATGATCAATGACGAAACTGGACACACGAATGGCGAGACGTCATCTTTTCAGATGAATCCAGGTTCTGTGTACAGCATCATGATGGTCGCATCCGTGTTTGACGGCAGCGTGCATTCGTCATCGTCATATTGACCCATCACCTGACGTGATGGTATGGGGTGCCATTGGATACACGTCTCGGTCAACTCTTGTTCGCATTGACGGTGCTTTGAACAATGCACGTTACATTTCTGTTGTGTCACGACCCGTGGCTCTACAATTTATTCGAGCCCTGCGAAACCCTACGTTTCAGCAGGATAATGCCCGACCGCATGTTGCCGGTATTGTACGGACCATCCTTGATACAAGACATGTTCAGATGTTGCCCTGGCCAGCACGTTCTCCAGATCTTTCACCAATAGAAAACGTCTGGTCAATGTTTGCCGAGCAACTGGCTCGTCACCAAACGCCAGTCACTACGGTTGATGAACTGTGGCATCGTGTTGAAGCTGCATGGATATCTGTACCTGTACATGCAATCCAATCTCTGTTTGACTCAATGCCCAGGCGTATAACTGCTGTTATTAATGCCAGAGATGGTTGTTCTGGGTACTGATTTCTCAGGATCTATCCAGGCAAATTTTTTGAAAATTTAATCACTTGTTATTTCTAGTATAATATATTTGTCCAATAAATATCATTTTGTTATCTGCATTTCTTCCTGGTGTAGCAATTTTAATGGCCAGTAGTGTAGAACAGCAACTCAGGCAAAAAACGGCATTTAGTTAAGTGAAAATTTATCTTTGATACATCTAATAAAACTCTTAAATTATGCATTTATTTTTGCTTATATTAATAATATGAAAAAGGAATAATTTCATTATTTGTTTAGTGTAAGATAAAATTAGCAAGAATAATTTTATTATATGCAAAATTGAAAAAAAATATATATGTAAATTGATGTTAAAACCGTAACTTAAAATTAAATCTCAAGAGATAAAACACGGGAAAAAAAATGTAATATTTTCTTAAACAAATTAAGAATATTTTGGGGTAGTAAAAAGTTTGTTGTAATTATTAGCGATATGAAATGCAATTACATATTAATATTGAATTGAACATAAATATGCTAAATATGTATAGATACTGTATCTACAAAAATAAAACACAATCAATATATGTTCCCAAATTTTAAGCATTCTGACAAAAAAAAAATTAACTAATGAAAGATTAGTTTTTTTTAGATAATGCGTGAGGAAAGCATTTTTAAAATGTTTTTGTACCAATTCAAATTTTTACAATGTTATCAATTCAAAAGTAAACATTTAACTATGTATAATTCTAAAGATATCGTAAAACCAACTATAATTAATTTTCTAGATCTTCTAAAAAATTTGCCGATTAATTAACAAAAGATAATTTGTATATTTTGTTTTTATTTAGACAAAATTTTTAAATCCCCACTTTTCATGAAAGTAAAATAAAAAAAATATTTAATTCAACACAGGGCAGGAGATAAGTAAAATTCAGTATTTTCTAATCAACCTTCATTAACCCTCACTTGACACAAAATATAACAATTATCCGTATGATTTAGAACATTTCAGATTTATAATTCCAATTTGTAGTTTTAAATTTTGAGTCAATGAAACTTATTTTGGGATATTTGATACCATTGTACATCATTACACAATGGTATTGTGTGATAAATTCAAAAAAATTATCGTAGCAATTTTATTTAATTGATTACGTTTTGTTACAGTTGCTCATTTAAAAACATTGCTACATTTTTCTCAATTTCTCATGTTTGTTGCCATTCAGAAAGAATCAATTTACATAAATCGGGAATGTGTTTGCCAAATTCCTATCTTTATATCATCAAGGCAAGGCAAAGTTTCCAAATAATGACAGTTACTGTAATTCTCATATTTGCAAATAATATTTTTTCATAACCCTATTGCAATTTTTTTATAACATGAAGATAAAATTAGTAATTAACATGTATTTGAAATTTACAAATCAGAACGTAATTCTGTAAAAAAAAAAAAATCTTAAATTTATAGAAGAGTTGAAAGTATCCACAAACTATCTGTACAGCAATGAAATGGCAATGTAATTTATTTTAAATTAATAACTAATATTGATTTTTTTATACTTCAAAATTATAATCAATTAGAAAAAATATTGCTACTTAGTCAAAGTAGTTAATTTGCATGTTTCATAAACCAGCCTAGTTTTTTAAAGTAATTTTTAAATATCATTCATTGATGTAATTGTGAAAAATCTTCCTTTTATTGGCACGACATAACCATATGGGTCAGGACATTCTCAAAAAGTAATCTTGCGGAATTCGTTTGTTCTTAACGAATTCTGATCTTCAATTTTGCTTTTTCGTTGTCTTATGCGTTGGAACAGTAAACTGAAATGACAGCTGATCACCGAGACCCTCAGAGAGTAATTTGACGCAGTTTTAAATAAAAAAGGGTTGGGGAAGGTGGAAATTATTTTCATCTGTTCCCATGGAGTAAGAACATTGATTTTCGTGATCTATTATAATAGAACTCAGTATCGCAGATTTCGTGGGATTGATAGGCAATTTTAGCTAAGAACACTATTTTAGATACTTCACTTCAAGTTTTGAAAAGCGTCAGCCAGATGGCGCGATCATTCAACGAATATTTCGCTTGGACGTAATGACATAAAACCTCAAAACCCCATAACAATAACCTTTATATAAACATTCCATGCTTTCTTAAGCGAGTACGTTTCCTATTATGTTAATTCTGAAATGGGAAATTTGTCTTTATATAATATAAAAGGTAAATATTTTGTAAGAGATTTCTGCAAGGTAATTTCTCTCAGTAAGGGAGAGAGAGAGATTAATTATTTTTATTTTTATTTCTCTCCGAGAAAACCTACTGTTTTTATTTGTTGAAAATGATAAGTTGTTTCTATTATATATTATCGAGTCATATTGCGAAAATTCGTTTCATCCTAAAATTGGAAATGGTTAAAAAGTGAAAGTTACTATCAACCAGATTTGGAAGACCTCAAATTGGAAATAACTTTTCTTTAGGCATGATGTGATCTAAAAATGTTGTCTTCAGTGCTTTATATTAAAACCAAAATTTCATAAGGCATTATGCTATTTATCTGCTGCTAATGAAAAGATATTAACTTTTCACTTATGGCTTATATAATGTAGGAGATAAGCCATTGTATTACTCATATGGCTCATGCTAGATATGTAAAGATATTTATAATATTCTTAATAATATATTTATTACCAAAAAATTTTGTCAACAAATTTCTCATTTTTCAATATTAACTTGATGTACTTGACAGTTTCAGACTCATATTTGACTGCGATTTACATTGACATTCTGGTTGGATTGTGAAGTTGATAAACCAAAACCTGATAGTTTTTGTTAGACATTAGAATATGGGTTACAAAATGGTTCAAAAAGAGTTCTCAGTGATACTGGAATATATTGAAATAGCGCAAGAGAGGAAATTCAGCATTTCCCAAACATTTCGAAAAATTATCTTGACAGATTTGCTCGGGAAAATGCAACATCCTTTTTTACAACTCTGATGGGGTTAGAGTTTAGCAAATCTCTGTCCTGAAAGGTTGGTCCACATAAGTGAGCATTCTTTATTTAACATTTTTGCTATCACGTGTATCAAGTTTTCTTTTCCACAGTATTTTTGTGGTCTTAAACATACATATGAAATGACAAAGGGATTTGAGTAAATTTATATATCTGCATTGTGACTTTATATCTTTATTTATCCTTTGAAATGAGGGCTCTATCAAAAAATTAAACTAAAACTACCCGTATTATACAAATTTAATCTTGAATAATTAAAAAGTCAAAATCATAACATTTTTTTTTAATTAAGCATGTTATCCTCTAATGAAATGTTCTGTCTAGCAGTCATCCTTTCAGTTTTCTGAAAATATTAATGCAAGAGTTAAAAGCCTAACGAGCATTCACTTAACTCATTTTTCATTAAATTTACTTATGCATATAGCCATGTCAGGACATCTAAAAGAAAATACTGCACTTCAGTAACAAATTTATTGAGCATTGCGCTTCGTCATTCTCTTACCGCCTCCCTCGATCGACGTACATTAATTAACTGACTATATTTAGTTCGCCCTCTAGTGGCGATTTTTCAGTTCTCACATTCGGCCAGACTGAGCTTATAATTGTGCTTAATTGATATAATAATACTCAATTACCAATTAATACGGCATTTTTATTGACATTAAGAAATTATATTAAACACAGCAGATTAAATAAAACTATTAACTACGTAACTAACATTATTTTTCATTCACACAAACAAATAATGTAATTATAATCATTAATAATACATATCTTACATTAAAAGTAGAAAAAATATTTTGTAAGATTAACAAAAAACAATATATGATAAACTTTTTTTTCCACTAGTAATTCTTAATACAATTCTAAATTCCACAGCAAAATTACTTACAACAAAAGTTTACAAGAAGTTAAATGAACTTAGGAGTATTAAATCATTCACAGAATAAATTTAACAGACTTTCATTTGTTTGATGAATATTTCAGTATACAGTAAATAATCTTTTTAAAGTTGTTTATTTTTAGAGTCAATAGTTTATGATAAATTCATTGCCTTTTAATAAAAAGCTTTTCTTTAAATAAAATTGGAAAGATCTCACCATTTGGAATCCCTCATTCAGCTTTAGACCTTGCGAGTGGATTTATGTGGATTGCGTCTAGAGCTGTTCAGAGAATAGTCATCATCATCACTATTGGCGCTAACGATGTCACTATCTTCATTCGAATCTGGTTCATTTATCCATGGTTTTAATTGACTAATGTGAGCTATTGTTGCGTAGAATAAGCCTTTCTTTTTTTTCTTCTAGCTGAGTGACACGGTAGACATCGTTTGGCAATACCTTGGTAACAATAAGAGGGCCTCGATACTTAAAGTGGGTCTTCGTAGGTTAGTCTGAAGATTTCGGAGTTCTTTTCATTACAACAAACTCTCCTCGTTCAAACGTCATAGCTGTACATCTCTTTTATCATAATATTTCTTCACTTTTTTGTTGACTTTCTTCTATTTGTCTTCGAGATTCTTCCCGCACTATAGATGGATCTTGCCAATTCTGAGCTTCTTCATCAGCTAACTTTCTCAAAATTCCATCGTGGAATTGAATCGGATAGAATAACCGTGGAGCAATTCAAATGGTGTCTTGTTCGTTGACTTGTTTACAAAGTTGTTCAAATTCTTCTCAACTTCATGTATTTTAACATCCCAATCTTTGTGATTCTGGTCTTCCATACCAGTTGTTATGGTAGACAATATTGTTCTGTTAACTCTTTCAACCGTTCCATTTGCACATGGTCGCTTTGAGTATATGATGTATATCATTTTCAGTACGATATTGTTGAAATTGATGCGAAGTGAAACAAGTTCCTCGATATGTTATTATTTTCTCAGGTAGACCATAAGTGTTTACCAAGTTTTTCAAAGTCTTCAGCCCATGTGATGTTGACCTACTCTTTACTGGAGTCAATTGGACAAATCTTGGGAAATTATCTATCATGACCAGAAGTTCTTGAATTAAATCGCACCATCTTGCAATCTGAGGATTGCTTGTTTTCTTTGAATCCATTTTTTCAACTATTTTTCAACAATCGAAAAGACTTCTCTTGCTCCTCTTCCCACTTGAAAAATTCATCTTTTTGCAAGAGTCGTGATAAAGGTTCTACCTTTTGTGCATATTTTTCCACAAATTTCCGAAAATAACCAGATAAACCTAAAAATCTACAAATATCATAAATATTCTTAGAAGTTGGAAATTCTCTTATTGATCTAATTTTTCTCATTCCTGGTTTTATTCCTTCTCTATTAACAATAAATCCTAAAAATTTTACTTCTTTTTTACCAAATTCTCATTTTGACAATTTTAAAGTCAAATTGGCAGATATAAGTGTGTCAAATACCTCTTTTATTAGTGCAATCATATCAGTCCAATTCTTTGCTGGTATCAAAATATCATTTACCTTACTCAGACATTGATTTTCTTTTAACTTAACATTAAAAGAGCCATTATTCATAATAGGAATTACCGTTTTACCATTTTTAATTTCAAAAACAGAATCGAAATTTTTTTCTTTTCTCTAATAATACAAGACCGTTTTCCATATTTTCTGCTTTTGCCTGAATAAAATTTATGCTATTTTTTTCTATTATAATAGGTTTTTCCGTTTTTAGTTTTATTTGTTGATGTTTTGATTCGACTTCCACTTCAAAAAACTGAATGAATACTATTAGATTACCAGATGTGCAATTTGGAGACAATTCGGGCGAAAGCAATTTCTGTTTTGTCTAGAAAGTCTCTTCCTACAATTAGGTCAAACGACATAATATCATCATTCACAACGAATATTTCGAGTATTACTCTGACCTCGTCGATTCTCCATTCCAATTGACTTTTTCCAAGTGTGAAAGCAGATGCAACAGTAGAGCCAAATCCAAACAATTTTCTCTTTAACGGAATTATATTCAGTTTTAATTTAATTGCAACCGAATTCTTAACTAAAGAAATGCTCGATCCCGTATCTATTCAGCTATTTATCGAATGCTCAGAATTATTTATTTTTGCTTCCTTCATATAAGCATTTAATGGTGTAAGGTTTTCAACATTTACCGTCAAACTATTTTTATCTTTGTTTATCGAACAATGCCGTTGTGTATGTCCCCTATCACCACATTCTCTACAAAAAATTAAAAAAAATTAAATTTTTTTTTCCTTTTGGACAGTCTTTAAAAATGTGCCCATAATCACTACAGTTGAAACATTTAGCGCTATTTTTATCATTACGAGAACTAAAATTCGTGTTACGCTTTTCTTTAGAATAAAAACACTCATTCTTAGGAAGCTTTTTTAATTCGCGGTTTTCTCTTACTTCAATTTTGAAATTTTCATTTTTACTGCGATCATTAAATTTGCTTACATAATTATCAAAATGAGATCTTTTTTCAAAAAATTTCACGTTTTTGTTTTCAATACAAGATTTTATTCCGAATCTAGCATTCTCATACAAATCTAATTTTTCTGCTAATTTATCAGGATTAATGAAATTGGTTCATTCATCTATGAAGTGATTACGAATGGTAGGGGAAACACTTTTCTTTAATTGTTCTGTAACAATTAAGTCCTTAAGGTCTTCTAAATTAGTAATTTTAAGACTATCTAACCACTCATTAAAATAATTTCGTAACTCATAAATAAAATCTTTCCATGTATTCTTTAATTGTACGAGAATGTTCATAAATTTTCTGCCGAAATCTTTCTGGACTTAATTTAAATCTTTTTAATAATAGTTCCTTCACATAATCGTAATCATTCGCTTTATCGTCCGGTTCGCGGGCAAATACACTGGGTTATTTCATAATGTAGAAGTCCTAAAAGACGGAAAACTTAATGAGCTTCATCTAAACCCATTCGTCGCGCTTGTCTTTCAAATAATATAAGATAAAAACTTATATCACCTTCATTCACATCATATTTTTGCAGAAGATGTTGCAAATTGCAAGAATCGCGCCTTTTTGAATTAAAATTATTCGCATTACCGGCATTTCCTATTGCATTTTGATTTTGTAAACGTAATTTTTGTAACTCAATCTCACGAGCTGCTTCTTCGTCTTGTTTTTGGGTTAAGCGATCTTCAATAATACTATCCAATAAAACTTTAACAAATTCTTCTTTATAATATTTTGAACTAACAATTATGTTCCTTAAATCTATTACCTTACTATCTTGGGGAACGGTTTCTCCTAATTCAGTAGCTAAAGTAATTAAATCTATCTTTTTGCCTTTCGCCAGAAATGAAGTCATTTTAGAGCTTACAGAAATCAAAAGCGAAAAGATATAAAAGATAACTCACTTGCGTATTTTCCTTTCTTTTATTCCGTGTTGATGTAACTCGTCGTTTCATGTACCTTTCGTCATAAATTCTTCCTTTTTCTTCATCCAAAATTAATCCTTATTTATGAGGAGCGTATTCCTATTTTTAATCGTAATTCACAAGCATACGAGTTTCGATATCGAAGGAGAAAACAAAACAAGCGTCAAAGGGTGATACATATCCCACTTCCGAAATGTTAAAAGCCTAACGACACTTAACTAATTTTTCATTAAGTTTACTTATGCATATAGCCATGTCACGACGTCTAAAAGAAAATACTGCACTTTAGTAACTAATAACAAATTTATTGATAATTGTGCTTCGTCATTCTCTTACCGCCTCTCTCGATCGACGTACATTAACTGACTATATTTTGATCGCCCTCTAGAGGCGATTTTTCAGTTCTCACACAAGTTATAATTTGAGTTCAAATTCTTCACTCATCTCATACTCATATTTTTTTTAACTTTGCAATTTATTGGGCCTATGTCAGTTTTGTTAGTTAGGAATACTAAAAAAATTACAAATCATTATTTTTATTAAATTATATAGGTATATAAATAGCATATATAGTCATCGTAATTTCTACCTAAATTACTGAATGATTTGCTAAAAGTAATTCTCTAATGATAAACTTTTGCTATTATTTTTTAAATTTGCAATTTATTGGGCCTATGTCAGATTTGTTAGTTAGGAATACTAAAAAAAATTACAAATCATTTTATTTTATTAAATTATGTAGATATATAAATAGTATATATAGTCATCGTAATTTCTACCTAAATTACTGAATGATTTGCTAAAAGTAATTCTCTATTTTAGACTTTTGCTATTTTACTCTGTGTTTTGTTAAAAGTTTTATAGAAAAATATAATGCATGTGAGTATCTTTAAAAAAAAAATTGGATATTTTAAGAATATGATGGTTGGATGATATTTTTTTAATTAAGGATGTTATTTTTTGAAGTAATGTTATAGAAAAATAATCAAATTAGAGAATTTTTTTTTTACATTTTTTATGTTGTTATTATTTAAAACATACCTTGTTTTTTTATTGACTGAAAACTGAAACATTTTAAAAGTTGTTACACCAATTCTTAAATTTAATGGAAAAGAAAATCAGTATCAACAGAAATAGAATTTAATTCTACGATAATTTTATCTATATGCAATTCATTAAATCAAAAAAAAAAAATCATAAAAATATTACTTCTAAGAGAATATAAATTTTATTGAGTATGTTATGAACCACAAATTTAAAAATCTTAAAATTTGTTTATATTGTTAATAAATACTGGTAACATCTTGAATTTTATAGCTGTTTTCATTTAATATGAATTTCTGATTTCGATTTATGTATTTTGAAAGTTACCTCCAAGCGTTTCCATTCATCTCAGATTAAATACTCAGAAAACTATTCAAATATGAATGTTACTATAGTAATTTCAATTAAAAATATATTAAATACAAATTCGTGTTAAAAATTTAATGAAAAGAATTAAATTTTTAAGATCTAAATGAATTGAGTTCATTCAAAATACTGACCATAGATTTCAGGTCAGACTATTTACAAAAATTGGATGTTTGCGAATTTTAAGAATAGATGACAATATATGTACTTTTTGAGCGAAATTCATCCACATATTAATCGAGTCCCAAAAGAAATTAAATTTAAGACTTCATAAATGTAATAATTATTTATCTTTTTTTTTATTAAGCTTTAAATATTAAATTTGTCGATCGGAAATATAAAGAAAAAAGTTTAAACAGTGTTAAAATAACCCTCACTAGTTTCAATTCTCAAATGAAAATCCATGATTCAATTTCATAGGAATTTTTCAACTTTAGTGTCCCACTCCAAATTGAATTGTGACTCGTAGATAAGCCATTTTCTAGGATCCTCTCGTTGTCATAAGGTTAACAAAACCACACTGTTGGATAGAAATATCCTGATGACACCTATTTTTCATTGTAATCGAAAAGAGCTTTTATAACTGAGTCGCCTATTTTGTCTCGACTAGCTTTTAATGTAATAAATTAGACATCATTTGGTGTTATATCCCATGGAGGACGACGTTATGCTAAAACTCTTATTCACCTTCTTAATAGACAATTTTCGCTTATTCATTCTATTATATAACTCCAATTGTACGTAATAAAAAGCACAATAATGGAAAAAGGACTAACATAAAATATTGTCACACTGTATGTGTTATGTTTTCAATGTTAATGTGATTACTAATTTTTAACATTAGTATTTGAAATAAAAAGGAATTTAATCTATATTTGTACATATTTATTATAAAAATATATTATTTTCAGACAAAACAGCTCTTTCTCATCCTCTTATTGTAAATTCGAAAAAGTGACATTTATTTTAAATAAAACGTATCGAAACAGATCACATATTCAGGATGTGAATCCTGTAAAACAACTTGAATTGAAATTAGGAAGCACAATAAAAAAAATATAAAAAAACACGTTTCTCTTAAATTTCGTTCGTTTCTTCTTGCGCAGTTTTATGCATCCAAATCTCATTACGCCTGTTAAACAACTGGAAGGGAGCATCATATCCAACTTGGTAAAACCAAGTCTTGTCAACTGATTCATCATTTCCGACACTCTTAGCCAATGATTCTGCTTCTTTATCCCAGATTCCTTGCCTCCAAACATAACCACTGAAAGTTCTGAGAAAGAAAAAATATGGTGTTAGATATGTGTAATCCTAAATGCTTTTCTTAAATAATAATGATTCGAAAATTTGAAAGTTTTATTTCTTAACTGCTTCATGTTTTAGTGAAACCTTTTTAATATTACATATGTCCAATATCTTACTTCTTTCCAACTTAATTTAAACATTACCTAGAACAGGATTTATATAAGAATATTAGCTTGCATTTTCAATGATCGTTGTGTATTTCATATGCAGATATACGTCACACATAAATATATTTTGAAATTCTCCAAGTTAGTTAATGAGGTTGATTGCTTTCATATGTAAATAGGGATGGATTATATATTCTATTTTCATTGAATGAATATGTGAAGTACATATTGATTAAATTGGTATAATAAAAAAGTGTATCGTGTAATTACTCATTCTCTTATTGTAATTTCTCTTATGTTATTTAATTTAATAAGATATAATAGAATTATATGAATATTATGAAAATGATATATATTACAGTTGAAAGGATTGCCAAACTTTATTCTCTGGGATTTCTATATTCAATATTATATTTTTGGGAGTTATAGAAAAAGGAGTGTTTTTCCTTTTTGCGTATTTCAATAGATGGATATAAGAACCTTAGCTAAGCCTAATCATGCTTATTACATTTAACTGGTGGTTAACTGATTTAAAGAAAAGAAACAAGAACATAAAAGATTCCGAACTACCACTCCGTTATTCGAACAATTCATTAATCTAGCATCTTTTAAATGAAATAATATTTATCTAATTTAAAAAAATTTTCAATTTATTGTTATCTTGAGATGAGAAAATATTGCGAGGAATAAATTTTCCTACATGAAAGCATTTATAGAACTCAAGCAAATTTTATAGTTTTTGTATCTAAGGCATCATTTCTTTTTTGAAAATTCTCTCTTTAAGTTTTATAACAGAAGTATTGCTATATTTATAATGCAACGTTTATTATGTTATATAATATATAACTTTTATAAAAAAAATATATAACTCTATATAAATGCTACATTTCCTTATTTTATTAACATCCTCATGTGTTCATTAAGAAATAAAAACTGCGAAATATTCATTTACAGTAAATAAAAGGAATATATATATATATATAAATATTCTTAAAAGAAAGTGGAAAAAATTTTTGGATTCTAGTTTCTGATTTGTCATTTAATAATATATTACAATTTTCTTAAAGATGTAATAAAAATTGATTGCTTTTAACGAATTTAACACACATTTAATGCATATTGAGTAAATTTATCTCGTCTGTTTCCAAAAGGTACCATAAAAATGAAAATAATTGCATAGCGTATTTGCTGTGTTTTAGAGAAAGCAAAATGATGAATAACAGTGATATAACTTTTTGAATAAAAATATTTCTGTTTATTTTGCATAAAATACAACTGGAAAATTTTACCTGACTGCATATTCAATAGGTTCTTCGAAAGATACGGTGATATTTTGGTCATTAGGTTTCGGTGGGTTGGCAGCGTATACAGCAGGAACTAGGAAACTCATTTGAATGCTTGAAACTCCATTCTGCTCAGTTGCTTTCATTCTGACTGGGACTGTCATCTCAATCTTCAAATCTATAGAAACACCATTTCTTAAGAATCACAAAGGCTATGAGCCTCACTTACGTAATGTTATTAATATCAAGTATTTATCTTTATGAAATAGTCAATAAAAATTAATAAATCAAAATTCCTAAAAGTGATTATTCATACTCTATTATTAAACTTTAAGAGAAATTTGTAAATAATTATATATCGTTGTATAAATGGCAACTAGTGTTAGTTTTGGATACATTTTGACATATCCCTGGAATTAAAGTTAAGACATGATACGAAGTTATGTTATAAAGTCAACACGTACATCTTTCATCCGAAACTCAAGTGAATATCCACTGAATAGTAAAGTTAGAGCAAGTAAGATATATCCCCCAGTTGGCGACCTTTGCGACGTTTTTCGTCGCCAAACAATTCTAACACTGTTGCCACTTTAAAATATCGAATATATGACACAAGAATGACTTAAAAAACGACAAAAATCAAAACCTGACAACAAAAAAGCGACAAAATTTCAAATCGGCAACACCAAAGTGAAAACCAGAAAAGCTATAAATAAAAATAAAGGATGTCAGATTTGGCGAGAAATCTTTTTTTTTGGGGGGGGGATATATCATACTTATGCCATAAAGTCAAAATGTAATGTGTAAAATAGAATTATATATGACTGTGACTTTATTTTAGTTGGTTGCCATATTATGTAAAAAAGAAATCTTAGTTACTTTGGTAAATATAAGATACGGTGATTGCCAAAAAGTATTAGATAATTGATCTCTTGAAATAATTGTCCAATAAAGCATTTATAACTGTATCTGATTTGAACACAATATCTCAAAATATTATTATTATTATTTGTAAGTATTATTGATAGAGTTTGGTACAAAGAAAGATTAGTTTTAAGTAGATAGGTGAATAATATTTCATTCTCTGCATCTGCATTTAATATATTGTATTTATGATTTCATTATATTTCTGTGAATTAAGCAGTATATACACATAGTAAAATGTATTAAAATTTACTTAAATGAGTAAGGATTTTTGAAAACTGATTAAATTCCTGATAGGCACTTTTGTTATGAAATTTGAGATCAATTTAATATTTCGACATACTTAAAGTTAATAATTTCATTCAATAAGGCGATAGTTTTCAAAATGTTTCAAATATTCAGTTAAATACATTTAAAGAGTTTTCAATGAATTAACTGAAAACGAATTTGGGGATAAAATTATATTAATTTAAAAAGAAATTTAGGAAAATAACATTTTATTTACATGATTAAAGGAATGCTGAAGAATATGAAATAACTTAATCATTGTATTTCAAAACCATGTCAAAATTCAATACCATTAAGAATCAGAATTTTGAATTATTTTCAAGATAACCCAAATGGGAAATGTGATGTATAAATTTTTAGTACTATATAATGACAATTTAATTATATTAATATAGCACACAAATTTAAAAATTCTCAGTGTGAAAAGAAATATAACAATAGAAATCCAGTTTAAAATCTACAATTTAAACATGTATGAAAATTATATTGTTTTCTGAGAGGGTTTCACTGAGTAGAATACTGTGAAATGTTTTTTCCTATAATACAAATATATAGAATTACAAATCATTAATAATTTTCGTTCAACGAATGTTTGGAATACTATTGAGAATTGAATTGCGTTACTCACTTCTATCATTCTCGCCACTGATATACTTGAAAAGGCGCATGAATGCTTTGGATTGCATCATGGCAATCTTGAAATAAGAACTCTCTTCTGAAGCAGTAACCCATGTCAAAGCAGGATAGGATCGCACTTCATAGTCCTAAGGGGAAGCACATACAGAAAAATGTTAGTAAATACTTCTTTTCATTCAAGAATTTGAAGAAAATATTTCTTTTAACAGTAATGAAATAAGTTTGTTGAGTAAAAGTTTACTTACTGGTACTCCCTGATATTTTGGCGATATTTTTAACACCAAGATAGTCGCCAAAATGGCAAAACTAAAACTATGTAAGTTAAAGTTCTAAAAATACGAAGATTATCAAAAATTAAAGTTTATCGCCTATATTTATTGCCAAATTTTTTAGTCAAATCAAGGAGTATCTATATCTAAACTGAAGCCAACTTGTGTGGTAAGTAAACTTGAATCAGATAATTCAGATGGATTATAGAGAGGTATAGGAATCATCAACAAGACATTTCCTTCATGATTTATTGCCAATGTGTTCAACTTCGTCTAAAATTTCATTACCCTCTTTTGAAGTAATAATTCTTGGCTGCTATTGATATATGCATTTACCAAGCAGTAAACTTAAATGTTTGTGAGGAATATGCTTTTAAAATGATTGACATTTGAAACACTTACCGGGTAGGTCTCTTTAACGACGTAGTCTGCACATTCTCTATTTCTGTATGTACAGGCCTCTGCTACGCACAAAACACCAATAAGCTGAAAGAAAGCAATGATTATTTATGAGGCACTATTGATATAAAGTATAAATAGGTATATTGCTCATATTAAAAAAAAAACAATGGTTTAAGAATTCTAATAAGACGTTTTTAGTAAAAACAGTAAAAATTAATTTAATTTAGCATTTAGATGATGTGAAATATCATTTTAACTTAAAAATGCAGATATTATTCAACAATACATAAGAAGAGCATCCATTATGTATTTCAACGTTAACTTCCTTTCCGTATGAAAGAATATCTTTGCAACTTTAATTTTTATTTCCCCAAAAGAAGAAGATCCAGTTTTTAAGCTTCTATATTGTAACTTTCAAATACATAATTTCTCTCTTGCACACTAATTTCTGTTAAAGTAAAAAAAATTATTTAGCGAGATGCAATTGTATAGTCAGTAAAAATAAATTTATAAACAGCAAAACAGAAAACTGATGTCATCTACCCCACATCAACTATCGTTTTCCATTTTTAAATTTACAATTCATCCGTTCATGGAAATCCAGTCAGAATTTTTAATGTTATTTTAAAATATATATATCTCTTGAATGTTATGCTATTTAGAAATCAGTCTTTTAGGAGACCACGAGCAATAATAAACAGAAGAGGAATTTATTTGTCTGAGATTTTGGTAAGTTGATATAATTTAAACAAATGACCATATAGCTTCTTATCTTGTATAAAATCATTTTAATGACACTCTACTGAATTTGACTCTCTGTAGGGGACAATCTAAAAAAATAAACAAGTTTTTGAATGCACAACGGACTTTCAAACTATATTGATTCATTATTATGTGAGTTAATTCATTTTGGATATTAAAGTGGATACAATTTTTCTTGGCCTTGCAAGTTATTTGTTTGCATTCTATTCCAATACTCCTATGTTTTGCATAATTAAAACATACAAGTTCTGCTGAAGTTAAGGCTCATAAAAAATTTTCATACATAAAATAAGAAATGGAACATTTTAGAAGAAATCCTTGACACTTTTTTTTTCTTATGAGTATATTATATAATGTTTCATTATATTTGAATAAATTCAGATGCCTAAATTTTCAGCTTACTTAATAATTTCAAAATTGTTAATTGTTATATCAACATTTATACAAAAATCGTTCTTTGCTGATTTTTTTAACAATTTAAATTAAAACATTCAAAATTCCATGATGAATAATTTTATTTTTCTTTATTGTGACCAATAACTTGGTTTCCACTAGTTAATGTTACGTTGTTTTGATTACTAATCTTGGAATTATCTAGCAGAGCTAGACAATAACCCATAAATCCAAAAATATCTGAAAAAAAGTCTAAAAAAAAACAGATGAGTCCCCCAGAACTTCGTCCTTACTAAAACTTAGACTAACTGAAATGAACTCAATTACAATATAAAAATACTCAATTACAATATAAAAACAATAGGCGTTATAATTTTTAAAATATTGAAAATATACAAAAGCTTTTGGAAAATTGTTTTAATTTTACAAATCCTTTTTAATTAATAGATGGTCCATCAGAGCAACTGGCAATGAATGATATCATTATAAATAGCTATATTTTTAAATGTATTTATTTATTTAATTTTATTTTCAATGGCCGCGTTTACAAAGACTACTGCGCCACAAATACCGAAAGAATAAGTAAACTAGTGAACACAGAATAGCGCTGAGGATGTCTGGTGCACGCCAATAGAGGTCGCATGAGAAAAATTCGGATAGTGCTGAATAGCGACGAAGGTGGTAAACGTCCATCTCCTCCTGAAGATCGCAAAGCCTGCAGAAAGTCTCTTGGACTATGTTAGTTCTACATGGGTGTTTGAGAAAACAGTCATGCCCGGTGGTCAAACGAAACTTGACAACAGCCCTGCGTCTAGGCCACTTAGGGATAAATGGAAGATAATTCCCCAGGTCTTCTTAGAGTGTCTCTCTGAGAATTGGCTTAAGACAATGTTCTTCATCTTTTCCTTAGTGAGCAGCTTTGTGTTATTGAATTTTTAGCGGATAAATGATTTCGCTTAGTGGCTAAATGATCTGCAACTCTGGCCATATAATGTCTCCCAGCCAGTTTTTTTAAAATTTATATTCAAACTAAATATTAAACAATATTTTGCGCGCTTAAAATTTTAATAATGAGAGTATTAAATAAACTTAATAGCATTAAATTTTAAATGAATATAATAATAAAATATAAAAATTTAATATTGCGTTTTGTTACAGTTCTTAAAAATATTAGTTTGCGTCAATTGATGAGAGTGAATCAGCTCGTAACGATTCATTTCAGTTAATTGTTAAAATATACGATGATTTTAACAACCAGGCCAATCAATAATTTTAGCAGATTGGTTTATTAATAATTTAACAAAATTTGTAAATAAAATGTCTTAAAATAGTTTCAAACATTTATTGCAGTTAAAACCATAAAAATTACGAATGAGAATCATTAATGAAATAACTAATTTTTAATGGTGCTCTAAGAAAATTAAAAGAAAGAAAAAATAGTCCTTATTCCATAATAAAATTGCTATTTAGTTATAATTTTTATATATAATATTGGTCATAATCAACAGTGCAAAGAATTATAGGTGATTTCAAATGAGACATAATCTTAAAAATATGAAATAGAATAAATTTCTGTCCTTTTATAGCATAAAACTTAACCATTCTTAAAAGATTAAAACTAACTCTTAAATATGTCACAGTAAATTCAACTTAATTAGCATCATATATTTATTACTCGATTAGATACCAACGTAGATTTAATTAAGATCGAATTATACAAATCTGACACATATCAAGTACTGAAAAATTCAATTTTTTAAAGAGTGCAATTTGTGTGGGTATCTTCAGCAAATATTTGGGAGATTAAATTTAATATATTGTAGTGTCAGTACTGAAATTTATATTCAAATAAGTAAAAATTCTGCTTTTTATCTCTCAACGTTGAGTTAAAAAAATTTTTTAAGGATATTTGTCCTTGAAGTAGAAAAAGAGTTAAATTTGAATTAGGAAAAAACATAAGGAATAAATATAATGCACAAAATTTTATTAAAAGAAATATAAAATTGTTAAACCTAACTTAAAATTATAAAAGTCAGTGGAATTAAAACGTAAATATACTGCTAATATTACTGTAAGATTATAAAAGTACCATGACAAAAAAATTATTCTTTCGACAAACGGTAAGTAAATTCGAACTGCTTCTGAAAATTTGAAAAATACCATTTCATACCAGTTATTAATTTATTAGGTCCTTGTATAAATAAATACTTAACTTTTACTGATGATAGAAAAGAAGACATAAAAAAAATATATATAAGTATAAAAAATTTAAACTTTGAAAAAATTCTCCACTTTCTGTTAATAAAGATTTTTTTCCAGCTTATATTTACTTGAAGTACATTTGTATTCGATTTATAAATTTGAGATATATTTAACATTTTTTCGCTAATTTGATCTAAACTAAATTTGTATTTAGTGTGAAAAATCGCTTAGCGATATTCATAAAATCGAGATTATAGCTGACCACTGGAATACACTTCAAAATAAACTAATTGATTCTAAATAAAAACTTTTGACTTTTCAGTATTCATATGTACATAGAAAATATTTTCGCCCTCTATTAATTTCAAATTATTATTAATATCAATATTAAATTTAACATTTTATGAGAAATCAATAATATTTATTACTCTACACCAGTTTTAGTTATTTAAATATACATACTTAAATCAATAAATAACTGGACAAGGACGTAAACGTATATATATATATATATATATATATATATATATATATATATATATATATATATATATATATATCTATAAATATATATATGTAGTATATATATATATATATATAGTATATATATATGTATAGCAACCAAAGAATTGATTATATTTTATTTTACTAAGCAGAAAATCGTCGTTATTTTATAACAAAAATATTTAGATTTTTAAGAATTTATTAAAGTAACTAGTATAAGAAACAAATAATAACCTTACCGAATAGAGTGAAGCTTTCCACATTTTTCCAGGGAGAATAATCGTGCGAAAGAGAACAGCAAACAATGAAAGATGTCGTGAATCGCTCTTAAGATGTTTATATTTATATAGGATTCTGATATCAGAGCAATTCGATAAAATAACTGCTATCAATCTGTACCCAAATATTCTTGCATGTTTTATATAAGCGTCTGCTTATGAAAGTGACCTTGACAAGCTTGTGTATGTATTTATCTGAGGTGAAAGTTCTTAGAAAAAAATACGTGTGAAGGGATGTGTCAATTAGTAATCATCCGAATTGAAACTGCTCCAAATACAGATGTTTGATTAAAAGTTTCCTCTATAATTATATAACTTTATTACTTTTAAATTAATTACATTATTACTAGTTTTTTTTAAAAATAAAATTAAAAACGAATTCATTTTTTCTTTTTGGAATGGGAGAAAATCAAATTTGGATAAGAATGCCTTGCTTTGTTATATTATATTAGCATTTATAAATGAAAGCTAATTCCTAATCTCTGTATTATAATTTCTATGAAAAAAATTCCTATTAATTTATATATGGTCATATCAAAAATAGAGTTTAAAAATTGCATTGTTCTTGAATAAATCATTTATAAATTAACTAATTTAATAATGTAACAATTTAATAATTTATGTTTAGTTACTAAATTTAGTCACCTTACTTACGTTTTCTGTAAGTAATATCATTTTTGATGACCATTTGCTATCCTTGTTTTGCAACTTACGGAAAAGGAAAGGATGTGAATTCAAAAAAATGTATTGTTTTCCAATATTTCGATTGGATTTAATACCTGGTGAATATGCAAGTATTGGACACGTCATTAGAATGAAACTAAATGATCCCATAAGAAAATCACCTACGTCTGCATTTGATGGACGTTGGAAAAGATGGACACAGAAATAACTTTTTGGTGGATGATCCTAAATGAAATAAATAAATTTGAATGGGCCAGCTAAAGACTGATCTAAAAAGCAGCCCTGAACCTGAGAATATGAAAAAAAAAATATTCGTGGCCAAATGCGCCACAGAGGCATGATGAGCTGCTACAAGGCAAGGTAAAATTGTGCAATGGATTCATTTCGCAATATTTAGGATTTTAGTTTACTCTGAAATGAGACAATAGGTAGAGCCTTAATATATATATCAAGAAGAGATAAAATAACATCCAACACTCTTAAAATCTAGGTATGAAGGTAAAAAATTGCCTCTTGATAGCTTTAATCTATCTTTAATTCATGATCACGGAGCTTCATAATTTAGGAAAAATTGCAATGACAGATAAATATTGAAATTAATTTTTGTCCACGGTGTGATTTCATACTGTTTAAATCAATCTTCTTTTACAGTTACAAATGTTATTATGAGCATTTTTTTTCCTCTTGTCGTTCTTGACTATTGAATGAAAATCCAATTAGAGAAGAGAAAACAATAGACATAGAAAAAGAAAAAAACATTCCACATTCTAATATTCCCTATTTGTTGTTACATTTTTTTCACAGTTAATTTATTTAAAAATTTCTCTATAATAGTTAGTCTTAATAAATTATTCAGAATCATGGAAATTATTCGTAAATCTATAAAATTAGTATAAATTCTGAAATATTAATATTAATAATTTTTCAATTTCATGAGTGTTTTTTTTTTCCCATAATTCCATAACATTTGTGTAGTTCATTAAGTGGTTTCGTAAAAAGACATAGTTATTATATACAAATCTCTAAAATAGTATTCATGTAACTTATTTTAATAAATTCTCAAACTTTATTTTATTTATTCATTCAAAATGATTATAAACAAATAAATGTACACCTCTTTCTTTCAATAAATTTTTGTCAAAGACAAAGTATCAAGCCTCACAGATTCGCAAAGAATATAAATTGTAGAAACTCAACTTATACTGAAGCAATTTTGACGGAAGCATTCCAGCTTTTAGGCGTTTCTAAAGAAATAGTGTCTATACTCATGGAAGAATACACAAAGCACGACAAAGACAAGCTCGGCGAATCAAGATAATGGAAGATTCTTAGTATAAGAAATGATGAATATTTTAGCGGATTGTAAGGTCTAAAAACAAATGAGATCAACGAGGTAGATAACAAATAAGAACCGCAGAGTATCAACATCTAGATTCTCCTGCACCAATAATTGCTGTTAACTCCTTCTTGAAATAACTAATAAAATATTGAAGCCCAAGTCACAGATGTTAATGCCAAACGTCGTCTACAGTGGAGGAACAATGAAGAAAAACCTGGTCAATCGATCCCTGTGTGAAAAAGATAGTTTTATGATTTGATTTATCATCTTCCAAACTGTCATCCACGAAAGGGTAGTTGAATGCTTGGAAAATACGAGTATTAGCATAATCACGATTGTCTCCTTCAAAATATTAAGTTTAGATATGGTTGCCATAGTATAAGCAGCTGTGTCATGGTTTTCTACGGACTCAATTATGGCTTTGAAAGGAAGGGTCTCTTGTGAAAAATATAGAGTAGTTTTAAATTGATCAGATCCATTCTATGATCAAAACTTTATTTCTAGCAGGAGATGGAATTTTTCACGATAATAATCTTCTTATTCATGCAGGTGGACTTTCCCGTCAAAGTTTGATAACTAAGAGAATGTTGTGAGGCACTTTTTCTGCTTGAAATATCTCATGACCAAAAAAATAATAGAACCGTTATGGACAATTTTAAAATGTACAATCCAGAAATATCTTCTATTGTGTGGGTATCTCTCTCGAAATTTCATATTATATCTATGAAGAATGATATTTTATTGTTCTAAAGACTATTCAGCATTTGCATGGTTTGTTGCCCAGACTAATTCAAGTTGAATTACATGCCACAGGCAATTCTAAGTCAAATTGGAAAAGGCTTTCCTGTAATTTCAAGAGGTCTCCACTGATTTGATAATCAGCTATATCTAGTTTGCTTTGACTGTATTTGAAGCATACTTGCATACTTTTGCGTATACAGTTCGGGATTGTATTCGAATCCATAATTATTGCTTAGTGTGCATTTCTAAAGTGACACATTTAGAAAAAATTTCAAAAATCTTGCTTTTATCGTTCTCAATCAGCATGCATGTCAATAAAAATCTTAATATTTTTAAATCTTTTATGTTGGGAATTATTTTGAAGCTTTGTGATGAGGGAATTCTTATAAAGAGAGAAAGCTTCGATTTCTATCTCTCTTAAATTTAAAACCAACAAATACAATGCTAGATGGTGAATAGGATTAAAAATCTTTAGAGATTTTTATTTTTTATAAAACCCTGTGTTTGTTTTATGTACGCTCATTTTTGGTAGTAGTAGACACTGATTTTTATGAATCCAAAATTTTTTCTTTTTACAAACACTAACGATTTTACGAATTCGGGATTAGTCATAGACACAACAACAAATTTAATTTCCATTTACGAGCTAAAATTTTCAAAAATCTCTTTTTGCCGAAATTACGTTTCTGTGTGATAAGTTCCTGTTTTTAGTTTCCTTTATCCGTTTTTTATATTTTTTTATGATCTGATATTTTTGTAACTTTTTTATTTGATTTTTTATATAATGACAGAGAACTTGATGAACAACGAAGTGACATGTGCAGATAACCTAGATATTTCATGGAAAAGAGCTGTGATGTCGAATTAGACTCTTAAGAGACTTAAGAATATAGTAAAGGAAAAAAATTCCCAGTACGAGACTACATGGAAAGGAGGGGGAAAAATAATAAAAAAAATTTAAATTCTGAAAGTTTAAATTCTGTTGATCTGTAGCTGGTTTAGTTTCAGTTGAACAACCCAATTTATGATACTTCGTTTGTTGAAAGGGAGATTAAACCAGTTGCATAAAGGATTTGTTGAAGAAACGAATGGGTTTATCAGTCGAAGAATGAAAAAAAATTTTAAAAGAAGTAGACTGGAAAATATTAATGATAAATATGGCCAAAAAGTAATTTCAAAAAACAATCTTTTGATAAATTTTAAAATTCGGAAAAAAATTCTTAAGAAAACAAATAGTACCAGCAAAAATGTTCTTTCTCGAAAGTATTATAGTGAAGCGAAAGACCCTAAATTGGAAAGCTCGGATTACTTGGTTGAGAAAAGGGAAAGGAATAAACATTTCTATGTATGGCAATATCATCAGTTATGCATGGTTATCCAAAAGATTTGCTATGAAACTGAATATAATATTTTAAAAAATCAGACGGCTAGCTCCAAAAATTTTTTAACTAGACAATGAGCCTTTGAAAATCATGTGGTGAAAGTGGAACCACGAATAAAATTTTTGAGTTTAAATGAGAAGTAGGAGTATTGAAATCACTACTTCTAGAATATAACCCAAAAAATGTTTTTAACGCAAATGAAACAAGTTTGTTTTTAATATCTAATCCAAAAGAACACTTATCTTTAAAGACCATAAATGTAATGGGGTAAAAAAAAGCGAATAAAAGAATTTGGGTTGTCCGCAACCAACTTGAATGCGACAGAAAATAGCGTCTGTTTTTCATTATTGCTTAGATGTTTAAAAAATGTTCAAAAATTACCAACTGTTAAATTATACTATTCTCATATAGCATTAAAGCTCAGATGTCTTGAGGTATTTATGAAAATTGGCTGAGAGATTTGGATCAAGAAAGAGTTCTTTATCTGAAATCGTAAACTTCTTTTAATTGCTGATAATTGCTTTGCTCGCATTAAAGTCTTGGATCTTGAATTAATTCATGTGTAGTTCCCGTCACCTAATACAAACTTTGCCTTACAGTCCATGGAGAAGAGCATAGTTAACCGCTGCAAGCATAAATATTGCTAATTTCTTTTGCAAGGTGATTAATATCTTCGATTTGAAATTGCAATTCGAAATTAATCTTATAAAAGCAATGCATTTGTCAATGTTTCAAATTGTGTTAAAGGAAGAACAATATCGTGAGCATTTCAACATTCAGAATTTATTACAGAACCCACTATAACTGAAAAAGACAAGGTAATTTATCTGACTGCAAACGAAAATAAGTAACTCATGCATGAACTCCAACAAAGAAATACCTGAAATTTTTTCAAAGATTTTTTTAATATACATTTACATGTGATATGTACGTAAAAAATATCGGTTGATGAAATTATTGAAAATATAATGAATGAGAAGGATAAAGAGCTTTTAGATATTGAGCAAGAAGAAAATGATGTAGTGCAAAGACTTTATGTAAGACAAACTGCTAAATAACAGACAAAACTAAAGTTTTTTAGGAGGGAGCAAAATTCTTTTATACTTTGAAAAAATAGGAAAATATATTTTGAAAAAAATAGTTTTTAAATGCAAAAAAGTGGTATAGTTACTTTGCCAGAGTTTCCTTCAATAAACTGAAAGTAAAGACTTGTTTCAAGTATGAATCCTTTTTTGCAATTTTTTCTTTTAGTACCATCTAAAAAATGTTTCAAAATAGTATTTTATAGAGAAAAAGTAATTTGGTAAAAAAAATCCTCTTAATAATCTATTGCATATTTTTCTATTTTATGAACTATTTTAATGTTTCCTACAGTTTCGGAAAACGAGTGTCTTCTATATATAGTTTTTTTACTAAACATACATCTATCATAGGTTTTAAATTTTATTATAATAAAACATATTCAAAATGACGCCCATCTGTGTTAACTACTATCTGGAGTCATAAGAAACACTGTTCTGGAATAATAAGTTTCACAGTTGACAATTGTGTGTTCTAAGAAATGAAAATGGGATATAAGATTTTGTGAAGTACTATCTTTAAGACGAGGTAAATCATAGATTATTTTGTTTTACCAGATGTTTTAAACTGACCCAAAGTCAAAAGTGTCACGTTGAGGTTTGGAGAGTATGGAGATCATAAATCAGGAAATATTGGGACATGTTCTTTTTATGAAGTTATTTTTGAGGATATTTGTAGCACAATGGACAATGTGTGGAAGAACTTAATCTTGTATAAAAATTGGGCATTGAAGGAACTAACTTATTTCCAAATTCAGCACAATTTTATTCTATAACAGTTGCCAGTGATTGATGATGTTACGGGACCACTTGTATTTGACTTCTAGAAGAAATATGGGCCGAAAATAAGTGGTGTGAGATATCAATACCACATTACATTTGATGAGTGCAATAAAAGTTGTTATGCGGTATTTATGATTCTGAAATTCGCAGTTATGAATATTCACCAAACCGTTCAAATGAAAGTGGGCTTCGTCTATCCAAAAGATTGTCTCAGAACTCCATAGCAGTTCTGAAATAATATCAAGGTTATCTAGAAATTTAAATGAGAACCAGTTTCAAGTCTGAAAATCATGTAGAAGCAATTTCTATATAATGTAAACTTTATGCATATAAAACCGTAAGGTTCTTTTGCATGAAATTCTGAACAGTTCTGCTGATATTCTAGTGATGAATATTCACTGCTTCTTCTATTTGACAGATACAGATACTATTATACTAGGCTGGAAGCTTTGTATTCTTCTACCAAAAGCAACCTTGTCCATTCCTTCAACGGAAATAGGTTTTCTTCCTCTTCCAGAACAAACTTTAAATAAACTTCTCTTTTAATTTGGTCACTATTATTCAAAGATTTATAACAGTTAATTAACCTTTCTGAATCCCAACCAAAGTTTGAAGCTTGCTTTAAACACAATTACTATATAATTATAGTATTCCTGAAACAGTTTCACTAAAAGCTCGCAAGAGATTGAGAGATATTAGCAATATAACGAGCACATTGAAAACAAAATCTTCGTATAAGTTTCTAGGTTTTACAATAATAGCTGAGTGATAGTTAAAAACTAAAATTTTTTTTCTATTTCTTAGAGTTTGTTTAAAAATTAGTGATCGAACAAATATTCGATTGAATTATGGTATCAAAAGAATCCTTACGTTTCACAGTTGTTAGTTCATCTGAAGAAATGTTAAGAAATTCTCGAGTGCCTCATTTTAAAGACATTTAATAGTTCAATGTTATGTTTTTCTGTTAAAATGTCTGTTTCTTTTCTGCATGCCGATTCGAACTTTTTCCATTACTAACTACAGATGGCAACACCTGCTTACTGATTCAGAACTTCCCCAGACTGCGGTCAGAACCGGAAAAAGAAAGGAACGAGTTTAACTCTTGCTTGCTCATGTCACGTTGCATGCTGATCTTATTTTCCTAAATTTATTTGTATAATAATGTATGTCATTCACATTAAATTATTAATTGAACTTACGTTTCCTAATTAGTGATCTAAATATATAGAAACCGTTAGGAATTAATTATATTATTCGGTAACTATAAAAGCGCGCTTTGGTCAATCACTTCGAGTGTGTTCGATAACAATTGTTGTTGAAGGCGCACACAATTAAGAGAGAGCTTTTAAATCTTTCTATTAAAGTTTCCCTAAGCTCATTTTAAAGACTATATAATATAAAATATGAGTTATTGTGTTGCAGTAGCGTGGATAAAAAAGTGATGAAATTTCCATAATACCTTACACAAAATTTCCTAAATTTTTCTACTTAATTGATAGAATATTGAAATAGGGTCATTTGATTTTAAACATTTCATTTAATTCATACACAGAAGAATATATAAGAACTGCTAATGCATACATTTATCATGAAAATAAAATTACTTAATTTATGTAATGCATACAAGATTCCTTTTTACTTTTTCTTTAAATATGCACATGCATTTTCAAATTTTACCTCGGATTTCTCTTCATTTTTCACAGAAAATGAAGCATTTATCATCTAGGTGTTTCTCTTATTGTTTATGTTCACTTAATCATAAGCTTATTTTTAACAGTCAATCTTTATGTATTTCCATTTAATCATTAAAGTTATTTCATAAAGTATTTATTTATATAAGTATATAAATAAATACATGAATTAAAATAAGAATATGTTATAAAAGTTTTGTTTTGATATTACTAGATTTAATACTTAAAAAAAATTACTCAAAATTTTATGAATTATAGGAGCGAATATTTTTGATTTATGTGCCATCCTGATCATGTACTTCAAAAATTAGATTACTTAGATGACATTAAAATAAACAATTACAACTGCAGAATTACTTTTCAACTATAATTTTTTTATCCGAATATTTTTTAACTGCATATATTTTAAAAAATTAGCAGGCATTGAAAATCAAGGAAATAAAGTTTAAATTAGGACATAAATTAATGATTATATCCGCAAACATGTTTGCAATAAGCATCATCGAAGTATCAAAAAGTGCCTGTGCAACCTAGAATCAGTCCGAAATTATTCTAAATGTGTCTTAAATGTGCAAAAAATTCAGTTTACAATTCGAAAAACAAATTCTTGAGTAAGTATAGTTAAAGACATGAAATAAGTTAATGGAAAACTAAATTAAAATCAATAATAAATAAAACTTAAACATACGATTTTATGCAACAAAAAATGATAATTTTAAAGTTATTCCATCAGTTTGTTTTTCTTATCTATTTTCTTCCTTCTAAAGCATTCATTCTTTGCAACAAAATTTTTTGAATTATCATTTGTGAAGTCTTACATAAGGAATTGCGAGTATCGTGTTATGTAAAAGAAAAACTCTCAAAAATTATCTCTAGAACATTTCTATTTTAATCTTTATTTTCCAATGCCTATAATCCATTGTTTCTAAAACATTAAGCGGAATAGGTTATCTTTTTCATTTTTTGATATAACTCTTACTTTACATAACTAAATTTATATAATTTTTGTATATCATTTTCATCATCAGTATTATAAAAATAATATCAATTTAAAATAAATAGTCTGTCTCAGTATTTTGATATAATTTTTCGAATGGTAAAAATAATATCTCGAATTAATAAATTATAAAAGGAGAAGAAAGTTTCGAAATTCATATTTACTAAATTATATAACTAGTTCACCATTGAAATTACTGTGCATCTATTCACATAAAAGTACATCATAATTTTATTTAACATTGCTAACTTACAGAAAACATTGTGACTGTAAAAATCAGGCGACTTTTTTTTTTAAATAACAAAATACTTATGATTAATAACAAAATAACACATATCAGCTTAATCTTTTACCTTAATTAAACTGAAAAATATTCATAATTACAGATGAATATTCAAATTCTGATTGATCGGCTTTAACGAGTAATAGACAATAATAATCAGTTTATAATAACAAGTTAGATCAGATTATGGCTGATGGTTTTGGAGCTCTATATTAAATAACCTTACAGCTCACAGTGAAAGGAGTAACATAAACAAATGCTTGGTTAATATAGAAATGATGTGATCTTTAATATTGATTGTTCGTGGTTTTTGTTAAAGATAAAGTTGCTGGACTCATTTTCGACAAACACCATAAAACTACTTAGAAACAGTAGGGGAAAAGTTCTGCAATAAGAGTCTGGCTCGTGTGACATAATCATAACGTATTGATACAAAACTAAAATCTGGAATTTTTTTTTTTTTTTTTTTTTTTTTTTTTTCATGAAGTTGCAGATAATTCGAGTTTACATTTCCAGATTAATGGAAAGCTTAAAAATTGGACAGAATGCCAAGTCTCCTATTCACAAAGATTTACATAGATAATTTCTTTGGACTTTGTTTAAAAAATAAATTAGAATAATATGATCAATTGTTCCCTTCTAACCACACAGACAATGATCTGTGAGATAGATGAGATCTATAAAGAGTAGAGTTTGTCAGAAAAGGAACGAATATGGATCTTAGACAGCAAAACATCCTCTGCTTGAGAATTGCAGTAGAGTAGTTAATTTTTTCTTGACTTCTATTAAGAAGTCAAGTGCGATAAATGGAAACATATTTGTTGTTTTTCCAAACACTAATATTATTGAAATGGAAGATTTTTATGTAGTATCCAAGGTCTTCAGCGGATGTAGTTTGGAGACAATAAGAGCTGAGAACTGAAGATTTCTTTAGCGGATTTATTATCTTGTTACTATTCATTTCCGAATATATCGGAACCCAAATTAATTGTAACCCTAAACAAGTCTGCATTATTGAGGCGAATTTTGTTTTTATTTAATTGTGACTGAAGACTCTTAGTTGCATGAAGATAAGGAAATGAAATATGAATACGAGTTTTTGAAAATTATGTGCCTTTCAGCCCCTGCACAGATTTCAGAAACAGCAGTAAGTAGAGTCAAAGTCCCTGAAGCAAACAGAGTTTAGATAATTTTTCAGACATAGAAATCTTGGTTTTAGAGTTAACGACAGCGATACTTGGGTTCAATCCTTGTTTCGATGCATCGGGGAAGATTTTAATATGATTACGCCAAATAGATTCATAAGATTCGTTGAAACTATTACAGACAATTTCTTTCGATACAGTCTTCAATTGAAAAGGTAAACTCGAGTTTATAAAACATACATTTTCTAAAATTTCATCGATTTGATTCGGAGTATATAAAATAAAAATGTTGGGTATTTGTTCTTGAATTCCCTGTGAAGAAACAATATTTTATTCCCACAAAGGACACAAGGGGATAAATTTATCTTCCGAAACTTATGAATATAAAATCTTAAGGATAACATTCTGAATTATAGAGGAAGGATAAGTTTTGAATGATAGCTGAGGAACCTCGGCTTCTTGAAGAAGAATTGGAATAAATGTCCCTTTTTAAAGGCCATTGGCAATTCTTAAGGCATTGTGATACGGAGAATCAAGGATGGTGCAATCAGTTTTACTACAGTGACAAAGACATGGCAACCTTAATCCAGTCCACTAACAAAGTAAGATTGAACTTTTTTTAGCACGGGAAATGTTTTTGCACTCCATCTATATCCTGCTGTACCTTTCAAGGTATTTATATTTTTAGGAGTGCTTTTTTTTCTTTCTTGAGGGAAGTTATAACAAAAGGTCAAGCTGTCTGAGAAATACAAACCTAAAATTCGCACATACTGATTTCAGTTGATAAATTTATTGATTAATATACAAGTTGAAGTATGTTTTTTTATCTTTTGGAAGAGAAATTAATAGCAAAGAACATTTTGTGTAATACAGTGTCCACTTGTGACACTATTCCTGTAATTTTATGAGAGCATTCGTCATTTTAGATTGTACTCCTTCAAAGTCTGTTGGTGCTTACTACAAAATGATGTTATCTGCATAAATAAAACATTCGAAGCTATTTGTGATTATTTCGTGCATGTCTACTATAAAAACAGCAAAATGGAAAGATGATAAAATTTCTTTTGAGGTACACCTATATTGGAGGTCATTAAATTCGAAAGTTCCCTTCTCCATTTGACTTAGTTGAAACAGTTTGTAATGAAATTGTAGATCCATAAAGCTGCATTACCCTTTATGCTTGCTTTTAGCAACTTAAAACCTAAGCCATCAATCCATATAGAATCATATATTTTTGCAATGTCTATTGTACCGCATACAATAAACTTTTTGGAGAACCGGGTTGATACAAGTGAATGATATGTGATTAGTGTTGCAAGAATGAAAAAAAAACCCGGTTTATTCCTGGGAATAAACCGGGTTTTTTCCCATGGGAATTTTAAAAATTCCCAAATTTTTAAAATTATGGAAAAATTTGAATTTTTTTTAAAATTTAAAAGTTTTTATCTATTAAAACCACATAGTATATTCAAAAAGATATATTTTAATATTTCTACTTTTATTTTTTTATGGCTATAGAAATTTCTCAAAACATTTGAAAAAAGATAACAGCCATTTGTAAAGATTGGAGAGGTTTCAAGTTGTGTTCATTGTTATTCGTAAAGTTTATTATTTGAATGCGTATTTAAATTTTTGGACAGAGAAATCACTTAGATATGCTGTCTTTCACATTTAAATTCCTCGAAAAATATTAAACTAATATGTATAAACTTCAATTTTTCAATATATAGTGTCTCACAAGAGTGATGGGACACTTCTGCTCTTTACAAAAGGAAACAGTAATAAAATTAATTAAAATTACATGTACAAATTTTTCGTAGATGTGTTTCATATTTAAAGTTAGTAACAATTATTACATAACATACATTTTGTCAAAATATTAATTAAATAAAAATACAATTGCTTAGAACAGAGCAAAAAAAAAAAAAAAAAAAAGAAGAAGAAGAAGCTCACATAAGTGATGGGACACTTACTTTTCCATCAAATATTGCCATATATCCGCTATGGTATTTAAGTCTGGAGATTGTGGTGGTGTTTTTATTATTTCAGGACAGTTATACAGCAACCAGAGTCCAACGTTCAATGCAGTGGGCTTGGGGTCATTGTCCTGGTAGAATTTATAATCGTTACACGATGGTTAAATTTTCGTGCAGAAGTTTTCAAATTTTTCTTTAGAATGTCAATATACTTGTATTGATCTATTTTACTATTAATAAAAACAAGATAAAGAACTCCAGCTTACGACATACACCCCCATACCATAACTCCTCCACCATGTTTTACTGTTGAACCAAATATATTAAATTTACTCTCATCTGAAAAAATAACTTTATTCCAGTAATCAGAATTTTTATTTATGTTGGATTTTGCGAAAGTCAGTCTGAGTTTTCTAATTTCACTTACGAAGAATTTTTTTCCTGATATCCAGCAGACTCTACCGTGATATCCAACAGATCGAATTACTCTTCTTGTAGTTTCAGGATTAACAATTACTCCACATAATGCTTGGAAATCAGCAGCAACTTAGAAGCACTCATTCTTAGATTTATTTTTTTTTTTTTTTTTTTTTTTTTTTTAATAATTCGAACGACAATTCGCTTTATTCCATTGGATAGCTTCGACGATTGGCCATGTCTTCTTTTATTCTGAATCATATGATTCTTTTTATATCGTTTAATGATATTGAAAACTGTTAAATGATTCAAGTTAACTGTTTCAGCAGTTTCTCTAATAGATTTTCCATTTTCAATATGAAAATGAATAACTAATTTTCGACTTTCAGGTGAAGTTTTTTTTTCGTTTAGCATTCATGGCTGTGTACACAGCTTAAAAACACAAAAATTCCAAAACAATCTGGAGAGAAATACTGGAGACGATTTTATAAATTATTGCCAATTGCTTTTGAGTAAAAATAAAACACTCAAAAATATTTTTATTGCTTATTTCAGATTTTTTTTGTTGGATATCTAATGGTGTCCCATCACTTATGTGACCTATTTTTTGCTCCATTCTAAGCAATTATATATTTTTTAATTAATATTTTAATATTTAATTGCCTGGATGTACATCTATAGTTTGAAACATTCATTAAATGAAACCACAATAGTTAAGTAATTTTTAACTATTGTGGTTTTATTTTCTGTTGTTAAATCAGATGTTTAAATATCTGTTTATCGAATCAGATTTTGTACGTATTGTATACAAAAAGACAATAATTTTCTCTTGCCATCAAAAGTAATGATGTGAAATATACTGATAATTTTATTTGGCACTGTTAACATGTAAGACTTTTTTTTCTTTAGCAAGTTTTTTATACATAGATATACTTCATAAATGCTTTATATAATTGCTGTAGGATTTATTTCTTAGTGTTGTGTAATTTCTAGAGAATTCTAATGCAAAAACCTTCGTAACAAAACTAATTGTTCATAGATTATAATAAACACTGATTCTTATTAATATTAGTAGAACGTTTTTCCAATATTTTACTGTTATATTCATTAAAGTTTACAAACTTGGTGTTTGAGATTTGGAAAATATCTGAACTTCAATACTATCACATAAAAAAATGTTTGTGTTTCAAATTGCGAATTATTTGCTAATAATAAAGAAGCAAAAAAATGATCTTGATATTATTCCTTATCAAAATGAAGCTATTTATCATTGGAAATATTGGCGAGAAATTAAGTAGAGTAACTGGATTTAACTAAGCATGTTGGATTTCATTACTAGTTAACTTAGTTGTTTATTAATGATTTGACAAATCAGTAATTTTGTTGGACTACATGGCAAGAATATTAAACTTAATTCATTATTATGGACCTTTTAAAATTTGAATAGGCATGTTAGTTCCAATAATTTTAGATTTGTAGAGATTTATATCATAAATTTTGCTTTTACTGAAAGTTATGAATTAAATAGTGGCTGTTGATGCTAATTGAATAATTTGAAATTACTTAAAATTTTGATAAAGTGATTCTTATAATAATTTTATGTAAATTGGTCCAGTTTACGTCGATATAATGGACTTCTTTACCAGTATTACAACCTTTAAATCCTGTTTGCCTTAACTAGCAGAACCTGTCTCCCATGAGCAATTGCCATTTCCTCTTTTTCAACATCTTGAGACATCTGTTTCCCATCATTTAGGTGGTATTTCTGAGAATTTTTTTCAATAATTTGGAGACAGTTAAATTTTTTTGGTTGGATAGTATTTATAATCGTATATAAATTATTCCAAATTTCCTGGATATAGCTTTTGTGTATGTTACATTAAAGTTTAAAATGAACTAGATAATAGATAAAACTTTCAATTTTCACCAATTTTATTTTGATTAATTTATGTGAGCTGAAAAGTGCTTCTAAAAATTCTGCTTAGTTAAAGGATTATGTCATATAGAGGTGTTAGATTACATCATTTCATAATTATTTTTAATATGTATACACACATAACACAATCAGGGGTTTTGTGTGAATCAAGATTGCTTTTCAATTGAAAAACGTGTCTTATGTATTTTCACTATAATTATTATCAACTATTGCAGAATATGTTGATGGTTGGTAATGACACACTTATATGAGATTCTAAATAATAATGCTTATGTGTGATATGTTAAATGTTTCTTCAAATAAGAATTTTTATAAATTCTAAATTACATTGTATTTTACATTTATCCCAGAAAAAAACAAACTTTTCATCTATGCATTTGAAATTTTTTAAAGTGAGCTGAAGTTCACAAGTCTTCCTTCTGACAGCATAACTATGACGGACATGCATTGATTTACAATGCGTTTAAAATGCTCGAAACTTGCTATTTTAAAATGAGCAATTAATTTTAAGAGGTCAGAAAGGAGGTAGGATATTGTTTCTAATACCTAGCTACTAGGATTTTTACCTTGAAGCTTTACAAGGGCTTAAGTTTTGACAGATTTATATCATTGGGCATCAAGTTGGTGTTCCATCATGACGGAAGTAGTATAAACATTGAAAAACCAATATTTTTAAACTTTTATTTAGGATATTAAGTGTCATTTGCTTGTTTTAAATATAGTAATAGTGTTGTTACAGTAAAAGATGTAGCTTCAATTTTATACATTATTTATTATAACAATTTTTGTTATATTCACTTCAGTTGTCATGTTAAACAACTATATTTATAAAAATCAATCAGTATTTATTAAACAGTATTTTTATATTTGTAAATATTAGATATTTTCTACCATGGAAATAATACCTAATTTTATTTCACAAGATAACAGGTACAAACATATTTAGATGGGATCTTTTTATTGTGCAGATTTCTAAATGCATCTGTGCAATTTTTAAAATCCTTTCTGAACAAATTGTTTATTGTTACTTCAAGTTTTTGAATTGGAAATATACAAGTCACAAAATTACAGATTTGTCAATTGTCCTAAAATTTTTGTATTGTGTACAAATTTTAATCTTGTGTATAAAAATTCAAGTTGAACTAACTCTTAAAAAATATAAGTTTTCAAGTTTTTATAACAAGATAATAGAAAAATAATATACCTATTTTCTTATATCAAACTGGCATTAATATTTTCAGAGCTAGTATTTTAACCAAAAATCTTCTTTTGAAAAGAATTACACATTTCAGCCTTTTTATGAAAAGCAAGATGCACTGAATTACAAAATAATTTTAATTTATATCAAGATTACGTGAGTGCAAAAAGTTAAAAAAGCAAGTACACTTTTTATTTTTCAGAATTCATTTGCTTGACTTTCATAAACTCTTTTCATAATACCATAAAGTTATTCCCCTTTCTAGTACTAAAGTCTGAAAAATGGAAACAATTTCAATGACAGATTATGAATAATTTTTTTAATTCACCCACATTTTCTGCCCTATCATTTAGAAATGATGAACAATAGTTTAAAGAAATTTTGATTCTACCTTACTGTTTTGAAATCACTTTTAAAGTTGTAAAAAATTGTTTTCAAAAACTCAATGAATAATTCAACTGTAGATATATTATAATTGTGTAAATTAATGTATGAGATCCTTGCAAAAGAAATAGTTTTACTTAAAGTCTGCTTTATATATTGTATTTAAAAATTGTTACTTAATCTTAAAATATAAAAGAAGATTGTTTTAAATATTTTAACTACAATAAAAGAAAAAGTATTTTTATTCATGATTACATTTGTGGATAAATATTTTTTTATATAAATTTATTATTATTTTTTTTGTGTGTCTTAAATATTAAATAGATTTTGCAAATTTAAGTAGTTACGACATTTTAGTAAATTGTTAATAATTTAAATATTGAGTTTGTCAATTTAAATCGTTATAAGTTACCATTAAGAAACTATTAATAATGCAAGAATATATTGATGATAATTTCCCTTTGTAAATAAAGATATTTATAATTGGATTGGAATAACATCTGCAGTTTCAATACAACTCAAAATTACATGCAAATTGTAATATTGTTTTAACGCTAGCTTATTTCATAGGGTTTATGTCACAGTAATTCCTACAAGATATGATTTAAATGATGATTCGTTGGAAAAGCTCTTTTTTGTTCAAAACTTACATGTCGCCTCACCACATACCTTCATTTACATATTGGTTAAATTTGTGCACCATTTACACATATTCAGTTGAGAAGTAGTACATGAAACAGTATCTTTTTGTATTATTTATATATTAAAATTTTGTCATTTAGAAGTCAAAACAAAAATGAAAGAAATTGGCTTGACTTTATTTATTTTTAAATCATCGATTTTCAGTTTATTACAAAGACTGAAAAAATCAAGTACTATCTTACTTTTCTTCAAAAGTTTTTGTTTTTAAGAAATGTAATACATTAAAATTAAAGTGAAATCATTTTTTTTAAAATAATAAAGCAATTTCGAATACATAAGAAAAAAATCTACTATATAATCGCAAAAATAATAATCTCTTACAACCTAAAATAACTGAAAATGGAAAAATAGAAATGAAGAAAAGAATCACTATTTATTAGAGTGAAACAATACTATTTTTGATCAAAATATAATTTTCTGTTTATTTTAATAGTTTTATTAAATATTTATTTGTGAGAAACATTGGCTTCCCAACAATCTTATCAACAGATCTGGCCATACACTGATATAATAATATCCCTTAGGGATGAAATTTTTCAATACTATATTTTTTACAATTTTAATATTCATATTTTATGCTTTTCACTGCTTTCATGAATGTTTATTGTAGAAAATAAAATTTCACTTTGTTTAAAAATTATTTAGAGATGCCAAATTTTACTTCACTTCGCTTCATATATAAGCGAAAAAGAATCTCTAAAACGAAATATGAAAACGATTGGCAGAGTTTATTCCATCAAAATTCCCAATATTCTTCAAAATTCCCGAGTAAATTCCCGGGGATTTTACATCTCTATATGTGATAGTTAGAATGCTGTAGCAGATTCGAGTCGGTAGAAATCCAGGGTGATCTTCGTTAAGGAGTGGGGATGTCTACACGAAGGCGGTAAGTCGCTTTATTATTATGCTCTACTTGACCTTGCAGAGTATGCTGGTAAGAGAATTAAGCCGGTAAGAAGTGTTATCGTTGGATTTTTCAGCTGGTTTAAGAATAGGGAAGACCAGGGATTCTTTCCGCAACCATCCCTATTCTCATACCAGGTATATTCCTTCCGCTTTTCGGCATTATGCCTGTTTCCCAAGGTTTATTGATCATGTCCAAATGTCTTCTAACGTTTTCAGAATTTATGCATCAAAATATTTTGGCTGAAACTTAGTCAGGCCCATCTGATGTTAATAAATTGTTTAAAAACCACCAGAAATTCTACTAATGAAAAAGGCTAGTTGTGAAGGTATTCAGTGTCTTTGTTATTATCCAGTGGTATCCCTTCAGAAATGATAAATAGTAGATGTAATAATTAGTAAAAAATTCCATTAAGAAACAACATCAGTTGTCGAAGAAAATCCATCAACTATGAATAAATGGTAAACAGTGCATGTGAATACTCTGTTTTGAAGATTTTTTTAGAATGTGATAAACATTTTTGGAGTGTCCAGCACATGGCACTGTGTTTTCTCATAAATGGCAGGAGAGAGCTATTTGATGGTAGTGAAGTTCGGTTGCATAATCTTCTCTTATTGTATCCAAATGTTCAAGTTACGAGATCTTCTGTCCTAATAGATAACTACATTTTGAATTCTACAAAACAAAGTAGGATTTAAAGGAAATTATTGCAATTTTTTAAAATTTATGTAAATTATGTTAACAGATCTCCCTAAATTGGTCTGAAGTTTCTAATTTGTTCTTTGACTGTTGATTAAGGTACCCGTACACGTTGAAAACGTCAATTTCGACCAAGAATGATAAATTAATTTTATTCTTTCGTTAAATAAGGAATATAAATAGCTTTCTAAAACAGGTTTGTTTTTGTCTCTACGTTAGATTCCTAGATATAAAGGATTTCGTAAAGATTAGGAAACCAAAAGTAGACATATTTAAAGAACCGAAAGTGGGCGTTTAAAGGGCCAGAATGATGTTAAAAATTAGTTTAAACAATGTTTAATTTTGAAATATAAATTTAGTAAGCTTTTAAAAGATACATAAAATAATTACTGTTCCGGAAATCAATAAGAAAATCAAATAAAAAAATTAATCAGCGAATATGAGAATTTCTTATCAAGACAAAACACTTTAATCTTTAAATGCGATTTTCTCAGAACTGGCTTTTACCTATCATTTGCACGCTTTAAAAAACGATAACTTAAAATATTTTTATAATACCACTATGGAATTTCATGAGCGTGATCTGTATATTGTTTTCTAGGGAATGTACTAAAATAATTTTAATCACTAAAATATTTCCCAAATTATGGCCTATTATTCAAATAATGGCATAAAAATTTTGGCTAAAATTTCAGTATATTCAACAGGCCGTAATTTTTTTTATTTTTTAACAAAAACTTAAAATTTTAGTACATGCTCTGGATAACAACATATAGATTATTTGGTATTCATTTTTTTCAAATATGCTTAATAGTTTTTAATGTAGCATTTTTTAAAGTTTTTAAAAAATTGCTTAAAATTGTATACATATTTAACATTTCTGAAGAATAATATTGGAATATATCAAATTTTAGTAGCTCAATATTAATGTTTTATAAAGTGAAATGAGAAAAAATCGTTACAATGTATATATGCAGTGTATTTAACAAAAAGTGCTCTGAACGTGTTCGGGTACATTAAAGGAAATGAAAAAATCAAATCACAAAATGAGCCATTGAGGAGTTATACTCGTACCTTAAAGAGAAATAAGTATTTATAGGTACATGATTATACTACCAAGCTAATCTGGGTGAATATTGATAGTGTACAAGTGAAAAATATCTGATGAGAATATGCAGTAAAAAATGAGGGATGGATTATGATGTGGACCAAAATATGTCGAAACATTAGTATTTAAAAAGCAAATATCGTTTTCTTATATTTATTCAAAGAACTTAAGTCTGCGGAAGAATTGGAGGGTCTCCGAAATCAGTATGTCGAACGTTTAAATCTCCAAAAAATATGAAAGGTGACTTGATTCTTTGGATTATACTGTTCAATAAATGTTTTCAAAAATTTTTAGATGTGCATATTTTTTATAAAAAGAGTTGTGGAATAACATTTTTCTACCAAGAGATCCCGACTTTCATCTGGAAGACGTGCTGGATTGAAAGATAGATAAGAATTATCAGTGGCAGTTAGGAAATTTTCTCCCAACCACTGTCTCAGTCATAATGAAATATAATTTTGGTAAAAAGAAAGGATCTTGCTTTTTCAGGAACGTTTATTGAAGAGCAATAACACTTGCTGAAATAAAAAATGAGAGAGAGAACTTTTTTAAAATATAGATTCTTATTACAAATAATTAAAGTATTCCAAATAGAACAGAAAACGTATTATGCATGAAAATGTAGCAAATGCAAGAAAAAACAGCCAGAAAAATTAAAAGTGCTACAAAATTTTTTTAGTTTCAGAGATCCAGCAAATTTACATTGATCTAAATAAGTTAATAAAAAATCGAATACGTTATAAAAAATATAGTCACTATAAGCCAGGAAGTTTACTTACTTTAAGAAAAAGAATTCGATATACTATACTTAAGAACAAAGATTTTAATATCAACAGACTATATAATTTGAAGTATTCAGTATAGCATACAATATATTTTTTAAAACAATATAACGTCATACAATATTAAACTGTCTTACTACATAATTGTAAATATAGTGGTATTTAAAACATTCATTAATACTGTGTTAAATCCTGAATATCTATGTTGTTCGAAAAATTAAGGACTAAATGTGCTAAATCCTGAATACCAATATTATTCAGAAACTTAAGAATAAAGAGAAAAATATTGCTTGGTTCTATTACCTATTCATTCGAATTTAAAAATTCTCTCGTCTAGACTTGACTGTAAAATGAGCGATATAACTTGAATTGACATATTTTTAATTTTTATCAATATATATTCATATTTAAAGCAAAATGTATTGAGGAATAGAGTTATCGTAAAAATAAGTGGACAGGAATATTACAAACAATTACGACTTATTAGAATACATGTGTAAGTTGTGATACCAAGGTCTGGTAATACATCCGTTATTTCGAGAGTAAAAGAGAGAATTGTCTCATCACAAGCAGTTGCTACTGCAACTTCACTTAAACAGGAACTCTTAATACACATCATACTTCTAAATGCGAGAAATGTATCACAACGTTAATATTCCTAAAATCAGTATTTATCCTTTGAATTAAAAATTTCCTTTTAAATATACATTTTTAACGGGTAATTTCTTTGACTTCTGCAACAAGAGTTTCTGAGAAATATTTTATTATCATCTATAGTAAGACTGACAAAATCTTGAAAATAACATTCAAGGGCATAGATTACTCTGAATAGGTTTAAGTAATTGAAGTACAGGGTTTTTGCTTATATAACCATTAATAAATTTTTAATTCTCTTTGTCAGATATAATATGAGACAATCAGATTCTTTTACTGTTTGTTTGGAACAAACTGTTCAAATATTTGACTTTACAAGAAACAACAAGCTATTCAGAAGTACAAGCTATTCAGAAGTAAAAATCACCAGAGCAACATAATCTCTCACAAAACATTTATTCTACAAAAAAAAAAAAAAAAAACAAAAAAAAATTGTTATTTCGATTTTAATCAATCGAAAGAATAAATCTTGGGTAGAGTTGTTTTTATACAATCATAACAGAAAAATATTTACAAACGTGACAACTGATGCGACACTCCCACCTTTTGAGTTTTCTTAATAAGGTGGGAGTGTCGCATCAGTATTACTCAAAAATTTGTAAAAATTTTTGAGTAATTAAATAAAACTCAAAAATTTGTATCAGTCGATTTAGAAGTTCAATCGTTCGGGAATTTTGATTTTATGGTCTAAACGGGTTCTCTTAAGATTTATTTCTGTATTTGAAGTAAGGCCAGGTGCATCAGCTACATCAGGATTAGATGGTATAGGACTTTCAACTTTTTTAATTTCATTTTCTGTTCTATGATCACATTCAGATATTAAATTCTCCCATAAAATCTCTTCTGACGGTGTTTGTATTTCAAGAGCATACAAACGTTGCACTGGTCTCAATAACTCGCCGTTCTTCGTTTTCACTTTGGTAAGACGAACTATGCCATCTTTTCCGGGAAACACCTCAAGTATTCTTCCTAATGGCCAGTTCAGTCGCTTCTGGTTAGGTACTTCAATTAAGACTATTTCTCTCACCTTAAATTCACGGATATTTCTGATCTTATTCGTTTGTTCTCTTAGTTGTCCTATATATTCAAGTCTAAAACGTCTTCTAATATCTGCCTGAAGTTTGCATTTGTACAAATGCAGCTTGCGCAAACTGTAGCCTGATATCTCTAAATGGTCAAAATTTGTAACTCCTACTTTCTTACGTTCTCTCAGGAACATGGATGGTGTTAAAGGCTGTAGATCGTCTTTTTCTGTCAGGTAAGTCAAAGGTCGTGAATTCACAATATCTTCACAATTACACAGTAGAGTATTCATTTCTTCATATCTTAGACAAGCTTTTCCTAATACTCTTTTTAGTAAATCTTTCACTAGGGCAATGAGTCGTTCCCACCATCCCTCCCCATGGAGTTGAAGGTGGTATAAATTTCCGAATGATATCTCTTTTCTTCCCTTCTTCATCTACATGATGCCAGTCAATCGATTGAAGTATTCGACTGGCTCCGACAAAATTTGTCCCATTATCTGAATATATTACAGATGGAGACCCAAGACGTGCGATGAAACGCCGTAGTGCTAATAAAATACTTTCGGTTGACATTGAGGACAAGAGTTCAAGATGTATACTTCGATAAACAGCGCATGTAAAGAGTGAAATCCATGTTTTCGAGCCATCTCTTAGAAACAATGGACCAGCTATGTCTACTCCAACCACCTCAAATACTCTAGCATCTTTCATTCTATCTTCTGGTAATGGGGGTAAATTCATTTCTTCGGATCTAGTAGTGAAACGTCTGCAGCGTACACATCCATGTAAAATTTTCCGAATGGATTTCCTACCCTCTTTCCAATATCTTTCTCGTAAACGGTCCAACAAAATCTGATATCACCAGTGCATAAACTTTTCATGGTTGTGAATGATCAATTTGGCAACTGCTGGATGGTCCCCTGGCAATATTATTGGGTACATAAAGTCTTTGGTGTCTTGACGATAAATGATTCAAGTTGTCATTCGAAGTAAGCCATTTTCATCAGTCACTAACTTCAAAGAATGCAATCTTGGATCTGAATAACCATTGAAATATTCTTTCTGTATCAATAGGTTTTCCGCATTTTTCATTTCTGTACACGAAAGAGTAGGGAATAAACAAACATTCCTTTCCCGACAATTGTTACAAAACCGACGAGTCCAAGCAATTTTCCGCACTTTCTTAAGATGAGAGGATTCAAAACACTAATCATTAATTTTTTCAATGTGATTTTAAATGGATAACACTGTTTTCCTCTTCTCAGCATTTATCAGATCTTCATCTATTAACTCTGTGTTCTGTGGCCAATTCTGTTCTACATCATACAGCCATGAAGGTCCCTCCCACCATTTGAGGTGTATTAATTGTTCGGCTATACATCCTCTGGAAGGAAGATCTGCTGGATTCAGTTTATTAGGAACATGTCTCCACTGACTGAAATCTGAAAGGTTGTGTATCTCTTTGACTCTATTCCACACAAAAGTTCCCCATGGAAAATCTTTTTTTATTCATCTGAGTGCGATCGATGAATCAGTCCAATAAAAGGCTTTCAAATATTCTAGTTTTAAATCTTCCACTATACTTGCACCCAGTCTCGACCCAATGCAGCATGCTAATAACTCAAGACGAGGAATTGTTATGTTTTTCAAGGGCGAGACTCTGGCACGAGATTGTACAAATCTAATTGTAACTTCTTGTGGTAATACAACTCGTACGAAAACACGTGTAGCATATGCCTTTGCACTTGCATTGCAGAACACATGGAGCCTGGCAGTTTCTTTCTCTTTCCGACCAAGTTTTATCCACCGCGGTACTTTGACTTCTGACAGAAACTTCAGTTTTTTAAGTCAGTTTAAAAACCTTCTAGATAGATCTTCAGATAAAGTATCATCCCATTTCAGACCTATGCTCCAAGACTCTTGAAGCATAAACTTTGAAATGATAGTCACTGGAGAAGAGATGCCAAGTGAGCCAAATATACTTTACTTTGCGCTAAAGAGAGAAGTCTTTTTGTTATGTTAACATTTTCTTTTTCCGGGCACTTAATGTTACAAGATAGAGTATCGTCTTGCAAGTCCCAATTCAAACCTAATAGTGGCACTATTCGATTCTCAGATCCATCCAAGAAATTTAAATCTGCAGGTTGGCAATCAATTGCCAACCTCGTAGAATAAATTTCCCTGAAGACATCAATATTTTGGATTCAAAAATAAACTTATTTGCTTCATCAATGTTCTTCAAACTGCAAACACAATTGTCCACATAGAACGAGTTTTTCAGAATTTCTGCAGTCTCTGAGAGAATTTCAGGAGATTTTTCACTGTGATGGTTCAAAGTAGCTGCCAAAAGGAATGGATTGCAACTTAGTTCAAATACCACTCTACGATGTCTATATATCTTCATATCATTTTCATTAGTTTTCCATAGAAATCTCAGATAATTCCTGTGCTTTTCTCTTATTTCAATCTGGAAAAATGCGTTTTCAATATCTGATGATACTCCAACAGCATATTTTCGAAATCGATTCAGTAAAGAAGGAACAAGTTTAATCAAATTAGGACATTTTCCAAAAAGGTATCCAATGATGGTGAACCCTTCAAGTGTGCTGAAGCATCAAATACAGGCCTAACTTTAGTAGTTGTGCTATTTTCTTTGAATGCTGGTCGGTGAGGGAGATAATGCACGTTTAAATCCTTCTTATCTTCAACTATCTCAATGATACCTTTACGAATCCATTAATTGAAAACACCTGTATATTCTTCAGTCTTCCCTGTTTCTTTGAGCTTCTTAAAAACAGTAGTCAAACGCTTTTCTGCCATTTGTCTGTAATCAGGTAGACTGTATGGCTCCAAAACCCAGGACAAGGAACTTCATATCGGCCTTCTTCGTTGATCGTTAGAGTTTTTTTTTTTTAAGTATTCAATGGTATGTTGATGCATTAAGTTTTCTTTTTTGATTCAGCTGGATCAGAAATTCCAATGGTTTCTAACTTCCATGGATCGCTAATGGTGCATTCATTCATAAATAAACTTGTCACCATCAAGGCATTGCTACCACATTCTGAACTGTCAGGTAATTTTTCCATAAGTGTCCAACCTAACAACGTTTCTATGGCTGTTATTCCAGAAGAAAGTTAAGGATTTTCCCAGTCATGAGCTTTCCGGCTACGTCAGCACCAATAAGCAAATGGACTGTAGAGAACAAATGGAAGAATATTTTTGATCTGATAATGGAATTTCATTTTCCTCCAATTCTTGTTTCAAAACATTTGTCGTCATTTGATGAATTCCTGAGCAAATCTTTTCTTGATCAAGAACGTTGAAAGTGCAATGATAACTTTTTGTAATATCATTCACATATATCTTATTATATTCTAAGTGTTTCTGCTTATTTTCAATTCCACCAAACAAAGTATGTATAAGGGTTGTTTCTTTCAAAACAGGAAATTTCTTTTTTTTTAGCTGCCTCCTTTGTAATATATGATTTATGGCTTCCAGTGTCTATAAGAGCCTTTACAGCAAAATTTTCAGTTTCACCTCGAAGTAGTACAACTAAAGTTTGAAGAAAAACTCTTGAGGTGCCTGTAGGATTGGGCAATGTGTTAAAATGTTCAACCATATTGACATTAGTTGATTCTTTAGAACTGAGAGACACATTACTCTTTTCATTAGGACACATAAAAACATGATGTCGGTTCTTACAGTTTATCCTGACTCTGCAGAGCTTAGACAAATGGCCAACATTTAAGCATGTAAAATAACAACCATGTTTCTTAAGTCTTGCCATTTTTTCATTCAAATTCATATTTCGAGCAAAATGACAATCTTTTGCTTCATGGTTCTCTCGGTCACAGAAAACACATTTCGTCTTAGAAATAGAACTTTTATTTCCTGAAAAGAATCCCGCAGCCGTTGGAATGTCTCTTTTAATTTTAGAATACTTTGTATTTTCTTTCAAAGAGAAACCTTGCATAGAAAGGGCAATTCTATCTTCATTTTCAACTTCATATTTTAGGAAGTTCATTAAACTTTCTAATCGAGATTCTTCAAAAGTTTTCACTAAACCTCGATCGTTTCTCTGCCAAGCTCTTAATACTTCTTCACTTAAGCAAGATTCTACGAGAGGAAACAACATTGCAGCATATTTTGCTGTTCTTACACCTAGAGTCTCTAATGACCTTAGTTGTGTTTCAATAGGTCATAAATAGTAGATAATTTAATTGATTTGCCTTTAATATTAGAAGTCAATGGAAGCTTTAACAGCTCTCGTACATTAATATTCGATTAGGAAGTCATTTCTGCCGAACCAAGATTTCAAGCAATCAATAGCTTTAGCATAGTTTCCAGAAGATGGTGGGAAACTTTCAACTAATTCACGAGCTCTAGAATTTGGAATAGTTGCTTGTACTAAATATTGAAATTTGTCGCCATCATCAATATCAAAGTCTTCATCAATTTTTTGGAATTGACCCCAGAACGGAAGTCAATCCTTAATTTCTCCACCCAATTTCTTCAATTCTAAGCGTGGAAGTTTAAATTTTCGCTTTATATTATCACTAACTGTCAACTGTGCATCAATATCAGCGTTCGGATTAAACTTTTGATTTAGTAATAAGCCCACCTTCTTAAATTTATGAGAATACTCATCTGCTGACCTAATTTCGTTTCATTGATATCCTCTTCAATATTTTCAATTGATAATAATGCACTTAAAATTTCATCATTCAAAGTCAAAAGCTGTTCGTTTTTTTCATTAAGAAGTTCAAATGTAGCCAAACAATCCATATCCTCTGATATGTCAACTTTCGTTTTGGCGACATCATCAATAACATTGTACAATCGAGTAAATGCAACTCTGATAGACTTTGGTTTTAATTTCAAAATTTCCATAATTGCTGACAATAATCAAATATTTCTTCAAAATATAGATAAAATTCAAAATGGTTTACAACTATCAAAAGTCACTTGCTGATCAAAAGACACAGAGTTCGTTCCATCAAATTTCAAATTTCAAACAGTCCTGTCGCGGACGCCATGTCACATATAATATGAGACAATCAGATTCTTTTACTGTTTGTTTGGAACAAACTGTTCAAATATTTGACTTTACAAGCTATTCAGAAGTAAAAATCACCAGAGCAACATAATTTCTCACAAAACATTTATTCCACAAAAAACAAAACAAAACTGTTATTTCGAATTCAATCAATCGAAAATAATAAATCTTGAGTTGAGTTGTTTTTATACAATCATAACAGAAAAATATTTACAATCGTGACAACTGATGCGACATACTTATTATACTTACATCCGCACAACCTAAAAAAAGAATTACTATTTATAATATAAAAGTGGAATTATTGTTAAGATTTTACAAAGAGCGAAATATTAAACGAGGGTGAGTTTAAAAGAATGTGTGTGTGAGAGTAAATTTGCAACAATTTTTAGTAGTCTCCATACAAAAATTAAGAATCTATAGTTTGCAACGATTGTCGATAACTTCAGTTAAAAAATTGAGAAAACTTTAAAAATGTAAGGCGATAAATGATTTGATGAATAAATAATTGAATAATCAATATTTAATTCATGGAAAATCGATCAATGTTCATTAGATATACATAGAAAACACTTTCATACCTAAGAAACATTTGGTATGAAAAATGTTAGCCTTATCAAGATTAAATATTATGAAAAGGTGCTAATTGTGGCTTCGAAAAATCACTTTTATAGTACGTTTTTTCCAGAAAAAGTTTAATGAAGCTCACACAAGTTTTGGATCGAACCTTTTTGGTTAAGAAAATACTCAGAATATGGTAAGAAATTCCTTGAACACCATCAAAACATATCTCGAAGTAATTTTACTTATCTTCAGCACCTCTCGTAATTGAGAGATTTCTGTAACTTTCACATTCTGTTAATCAATAATTCCCTTAGAATTCGAGACAAAGATAACTGCCATTAATAAAAAAGTAGATTAACTTTAAAAAATAACTATGCTTTTGGTTATATTTTTTAAGTTGAGTAACAAATTTTAAGTTTGCCTCTCACAGATGCTTTTAGAAATGGTAACACAAGTGCCTTCTTTCCCATATTTATCCACATAAAAAAAAAAGTATTTTTAATCATTATATTAATTTTTAACTTTAGGAGGAAGATTAGTATATTAAACTCTGATTAAATTTCCTAATTTTAAAGTACTTTATCGAATAAAGTACTTTAAAATTATGAAATTATAGAAGATAATGGGCATAAATGGAGAAGTATATTCCCAGTTTATTAACTAGGAAAAAAAAAAGACAGAATTATTCCGTAACACTACAACTTCAATATTTAAAAAATGCGCAACAGTTTATATGGGAATTATAGTAATAGTAATGAGAAAACTCCATTAGAAAATGGATAATTTTATATTTTGGTAATAAAACTAATAATTTTTTACATTTGATTCCTTTATATCTGCGTCACTTTTTTTGGCAATTTGTTTATTTCTGCAAGAAATAAAACTGAAACATTTTATGAATACATGATTTTTTCTTTCTTATATTTTAACTATACAGACATTATTAAGAAGATGCATTTTTCTACAAAATGCAAAGAAGTTTACATAATTGTATTGCTTACTCGACAGAAACTTAATAAAAATAGAAACACTCAACCAGGAAATCATCCAGGGAACTTTACATCAGTTTTCAACTCTTCACATCTATAAAAACATCAGTTAACAGAAACAGCCTGAAGAGCATAAAAAAGAACTGCATAGAAAAGACTTAAAAGTCTTTTTTTATGCAGATTGAAAATTCTCTTGAAAAAACTAATGCACTTTGTCACCTTTTTAAAATTGTTTTTTGTCAGATAAAATACGTTCAACGAAGCTTTTTCCTTCGAGGAAAAAAACCCAATGTTTGATAGAAAAGGCTTTTCTGTGCAGATCGAAGGTTAGGTTAGGTAAGGTTACGACAAAAACTGTTTTGGAGCTTTATGCTCGTAGGCTAATAGCTCGCACTGAGTAAGATTGAGTTTTTATTTGGAACTTAAGCAAATATTGATGGATTGATGATTTTGAGAAGAAAAAAAAACAATCAAAACAAAAAGTTAAGCACGGCGTTTGTTTGACAAATGAAGGGGAAATTAGGCCGCTTGGAAAATACAAAGACCAGAAAAAAATTAAAATCTATTAATTTGTTTCAAAAAAGAAATAGTTGCGTCAATTTTCTCTTTTAGATTCGTTGACAAATCTAAGATTCAAGAGAAAGAAAGAGCTCCGATACTAAGTTTTTCTCTTAAAGAATTTCTTGCTTGATCATAACGAGGACACGATAGCATTATTTGATCCATGGTTTCTCTTTCTCCACAAGAACATTTATCAGTTGAAGAAAGTCTGAATTTATGTAATTTAGCATTTGTCGGAAAAGATCTAGTTCTAACTCTAGCTAGCCACACTTCTTCAAGGCGAGAATTGGTATAATTGCGGTGAACTTTCGTGATTATACCAATTCTCACCTTGAAGGTATAATCACGAAAGCTCGTGAAGACATGTGCGAAAAGTTAGACGCGTATTTACTATTATTCCATTCGTTGTTATTATAATTGGTAAAAATGTTTCTTAGATTATGGATAAGGTCTTCAGGTGAAATCGAGTGCAGAATATAACTTTTATTAATGGCCGATTTTGCAAGAGCATCTACTTTTTCGTTCCCAGGAATTCCAGAATGACCTGGAATCCAAACTAATTGAATAGATTCGCAAATCTCAGTTGCATTTCCTAAAGCTGATCCGATGTGTTGAATGATGGTTGGGGAAGAGGTTGAGAGAGTATTCAAACTGCTTAGACAGGATAAGGAGTCTGATAATATGACATAGTTGGAGGGAGAAATACAGAATTTAGTCACCGCTAGATATGAAGCCAAAGTTTCTGCTGTAAAGATGGAATTAGAGTTATTGATTTGCCCGTAAACAAAAGCGTTATTTCTGATGTTATAAACAGCTATTCCAAATTTATTTTAGATAAATCAGTAAATAATAATATGTGATTGGACCATTCAGAAGTACTTTGCAGTTCAAAGAGGTCATTGAGAGTATTTGTAGGAAGATGTTTAGTCTGAAAAGAATATTTTCTAAGAAATATTTTTAAATTAATATTAAAAAAGATGTAGGTTTTGCAGGAACTCTTAAAATATGTGATTCTTTAATTCCATTTTCTTCAAGCCATTTTTTCACTCACAAAGATAGAGGAAGAGCGCCAGAGATATGGCTATATGGCATTGATTCCCACAAACTACCACAGATCTAGTAGAAAGTGCAAGGTTTCTAACGTACATCCTTGTAGAGAGAAAGTTTTGTCTTACAGAAAAAGGTAAGACCCCTGCTTCTTTCAGAAGAAACGGAATTGGTGTCCAGCGAGGAAGACCTGTAGCAATTCTAAGAGCTGAGTGATATATCGGATCCAAGATTTTTCGGTCTGATAAGCTCGCTGATGTAAATACATGACATCCATAATCGAGGCTACTTGTAATGAAGGATTGAACAATTTGAAGTAAATGATTAGTTTTTGCTCCCCATCTATTTCCTGCAATAGCTTTTAAAATAAATAATTTTCTTCTGGATGGATTTTTTTTCATTTGAAAGTTATACTTGAAAGTTAAATTATTAGTAAAATAGAGGCCCGGAATTTTTATGTGCTTAGACCAAATTATAGGTAATTGGTTTATAGTTAGTACAAAATTTACGGGAGATTTTTTGGAAGAGAAATCAATGACTGAACATTTTGAGGAATCAATTTTTAGTTTCCATTCTTCACACCATTGTTCAAGTTTTATGATTGCAGTCTGCATTTTTTCTGTACTCTTTCCTGTGGTGAATGAGCAGCCAAAAGGATTATTGTCATCAGCATAAATAAAACACTTAATGTCGGGAGAGAGAACTTCGTAAATATCTGACATATAAATCATGAAAAGCAAGGGAGAAAGAACACTGCCTTGAGGAACACCTCTATTAGAGAAAGTGGGTTGAGAAAAAGTTCCACGCCATTTCACTTTATAACATCTATCCGATAAAGAATCCAATATCCAATGAGCAGCATTTCCTCTGATATCAAATTGGAGGAGCTTATAAATAAGACGTCTGGCCATACTGAATCGTAAGCTTGAGATATGTCTACAGTTGCGCATATGACATATTTTCTCTGTGAACGTAAAGCAATAATATAATGATGAAGCATAGAAAGAACACTGTCGCAACCTCTATAAGGCATAAATCCATGATGATTTGGAGGAAAATATTTGGAAAGGGAAATATGATTTATTAGACAATTTAAAATCATGCATTCCATGACCTTACATAGAACACTTGTAAGAGAAATTGGGCGATAAGAATTTACTGAAATAGTATCTTTTCCAGGTTTTATTATAGGAATTATGATGAATTTTTTCCAAGACGGGGAACAATACCGCTTAACCAAGAGGTATTTATGAGTGACCAAAGGGATCGTAAAGCTATGTTTGATAGACCCTTCAAAATTTTAGCTGATATTAAATCAGGACCAGCTGAAGTATTTTTGCATTTAGAAATCGCCATTTGGAGCTCAGAAAGGGAGAATGCAGAGTTATATTCTAAATCAAAGTTTGAACTTAAATCGAGAGGTAATACTTCAGTTTCAGATTGACGAGAATAAAATTTGGCAAATAAGTTAGCCTGAATAACAGGATCCGAAATAATTGAAGTTTCGCTAGAAATTAGTAGACGATGAGTTGGTGAGTCAGTAGATCTATTTTTAAGTCTTTTGAGAATAGAATAAATGTCTTTAGATACACCAGCGTTTGTTATAGTTTTATCCCAGAAATTTCTGGAAAGGGTTAGAAGAAGCTGATGAAGTTTTGCAGAAATTCGTCTGTACTGTATCCACAGAGTCTGATTAAGAGAACTTTTCGCTTTCCTACAAAGTTTTCTTTTTTGACCCAAAAGATAACAACATTCCGATGTCCACCACGGAGGATATGATTTTGACGGAAAGATTTGCTTTTTCCTAAATTTATCAAGATAGTTTTTGCATAAAATTTGAAAATGATCTACAGAAACTAGTCCGTTATTAGCAATTTGAGTGTTCATTAAATTGAAGAAGCCAGTCCATGAAATTCTATTGCGGGAAGTACCTTTTGAATAATCGTTGTTGTAGATTTTAACACTTGTTTGTCAGCAGTATGAACAGGGACATGATCACTGCCATAACTATCTGAACTGACTGAGAAAGTACAAAAAGGAAAAATATCAGGAGATACAAAGATATAATCGATAAGGGATGATCTATGGTGGAGTCCGAAATGAGTAGGCTGAGAGGTATTTAAAAGACAAATGTTGCTATCCAGTATCCAATCGAGGAATTCTGAAGAATCGAGAGAGTTTGAATAACTGCCAAGCGCCGAACTTCGTATATTAAAGTCTCCAATTATTATGAAAGGAGGAGGAATATTTGATAAGATGCTGTGGAATAAAGAACTTGAAAATTTACCGTGTGGGACGCACACATTTACTAAAGTAAGAGATGATTTAAATATAGTAATTTTTATAGCTAATATTTCTGTATCGTTATCTTCTGAGCGGGATATATTTAAAACTTGCACATGTAGAGATTTATCAACAACAAAAAGAAGTCCTCCACCACGACCATCTTGCCAATCTAATCTAATTATTGTTTTACTATAAATTTGAAATAAGTCGGAATTTTTAAGAAACGTTTCTTTAATTGTTAGGACTTCGGAAGATTGAAAGTATGGAAGTTTTATATACGGACGCTTAGATAGAACACTTCTTGCATTCCAAGAAATTAAATTGAACATAAAATAAAACGAAAAACCTGAACAGTTACTAAAAATCAAACAAAAAAAGTGCACTCGTAATAAAAGAATATTATTAAAAAAATTATGAATGTTTTTTACGCCTTCTTCCTGGCTCAATTCTTTCTTCAATGTTGGCTTCTGCATATTTAATATTTGGTTGAGGAGACTTCATAATAGGTTGCTCGGGAGATATTATTTGCTGATTCACTGAATTTTTTGGACTTATCTTTCTAGACTGAATAGATCTTGCACGACTCTTTCTTGGAGGAGATCTAGAAACTGATCTAGCTGGATACAAACATGTTCGCTTACATTCATTCATGAATGAGAACATATGTTGGACCATTTGATCTTGTCTAGCCTGTATCGCAAATAATTTTGCTTCAAAAATAGAAGCCATCTCTGTCACTGCTTTTTTAACAATATCAATTATTTCATTTTGGTTCGGCACGAAAGGAAGATGACTTTTGGTTACACTGGAGTAACTGGTTTTTAAATATTTATTATAACGTCTTCTCGCCTCAATAAATGGAAGGTGGTTCATGCTTTTAAAATGAAAGAATTTTCTTTCTTCAAGCCTCGTAGGTCAGGAAATGTCATTAGCTGCATGATTTCCCTGACAGTTTATACATTTAGGTGTTTCATTGCCACAGGGAGAATCTTTATGGAATATTCCACAGTTTTTACATAGGAAGATTTCTTGTTTACATTTTTTCGTAGGGTGAGTGTATTTATAGCATTTTCCGCATTGGCGAACGTTATCAATAAAAGGAGAAATTGGGATGATGGAATAGAATAAGTTAATAGTTTGAGGTAGATGATGACCAATGACGCTCACTAAAATATTTTCACTCAGTTCTTCTGAATTCTTTTTTGTAAATCTTTGTAAGCTTAATATCGTTAAGCCATTTTGCGCAATTTCTTCAGCAACAAGGTATAAAGGTAAATCTACATTTATTTCTTTTATAAGAAATCTTGAAGAAATGTATTCAGGTTGAAAACTGGAGTTAACAGGTACACCAAGAATAATGTTTATCTTGCTTATTTCTACAGCAGTATCTGGGCAATTAGTTTCGAATAGAAGCTTACCTTGATGGGTGTGTTGAATTTGTATTATTAACTTATGATTCTTTACAAGTTGAATTATTTCTTGCTTTAAATTGTAAGGTTTCTTTGGAATAGATGCAGTACCATCAGTGGGAGACAGGAAAATGAAGAACTTAGTAATACTATTTCCCGCAGCTAAATGGATTAGTTGTGGAATAGAATCTTCGAAAGTCAATAATCTTGAAGTGTTTATTTTTGGAATGCGCAAATCGCAATCCGTGTAAATCATTTCAGTCTCTCCTTCAGTCATTTTAAATCCATAATAATGAGGAAGGGGAAAAAAAAGAATTTAATAAAAATTTTAATAGTAAAAATAAAAGAACAAAAATACTCAATTTTAGTCAATCAAACACTAAGCCAAAGTCAGACGATAATTTCAAATACGAAAAAGGAGAAAAAATGTCAAAGAAAAACATTAAATAATGAATAAATAATCAGAGTTCAAAATTTACGTATTTCGCAATTTAGAACAATCCGCCATTTTCAACAGATCGAATCTCTTTATAAACTTATTTTAATCATCGATTTGATGATTTCTGTCTCTCATACTTATGCCATGTTATATGTTTTTAATTTCAATACATTTTTGAGAAAAAAATTACAAAAATTCATAAATTTGTTATTTGGCATTTAAATACAGAAAATATTCAATAAAGTAAACAGAAAGGCCATAGGTACCCCTCTATAGCATAGGCAACCATTCCTAATGCATTCATACAAGGAAAGAACAAAGACAGGTAACAGAGAGAGAGAGAGAGAGAGAAAGTACATCCATGCCAGAACCGGGATCCGAACTCATGACTTCCCTATCCGCATTAAGATATGATAACCACTAGAACGAGAGCCTTTAAAATCATCTATGTTTCAGCTTATCTTAAAGTATATACTTTATTCTTTTGTTATTTGCACATAGTATTCTAATATTTTTTATTGTATATCATATTTCTATTTTTTTTGGGGGGGGGGAGAGAATTAAGTCAAAATAGCAAATAAACCTTGGCACCAATTATACTTTCTATATATATATATATACTAATGAAAGCAAAATATAATAATTTGACCACACAGTTATAATATTACATTATAGTAGCATATTATACAAAAATATATTAGTATTGTGAAAATACATACATATATACTTGATCACACACACACATATATATATACACACACACTATTTTATCTCTTAGCCTGAAAATAAAAATAAAATTTTAATGATAATTAATGAGAGTATGAATACAAATATGTTCTCATTATTGTATATTTGTATTCATATATATATATATATATATATATATATATATATATATATATATATATATATTTCTTTCTTACAAGTCAAAAAGGTAGCAATCTTATGATTAGTATTGAATTCATTTTGAAAGGATAATTATAACTCTGCAACTGTTTTCAAACGGAAAACTACTGACAACATCAATTCACTGTGACTATAACTGGTTTTACCACGCTAAATTTTAATTGGAACCACTTTAGCATTAAGTATTCCATCTTGCTAGCTGCCGCCACGTGGTGTGATCGTATTCGATTACTTATTAACTTTTGATAGATATAATAATGGTTCAAAGAAAGGTAAGCAAAATCATTCTTTTGTTTATTTTGATATGTTTTTAAAGATTTATTCACTAAGAATTTAACGTTTATTATGAAATAAGTGCAATATCTCATTGTGGGTCTCCCAAAATTTTCTAGAGGCGAATTTAATGTTGTTTAGTTATCCTTATTTTTAATTTAGATATCTTATCTATTAGCCTTAGATCTGTTTAATTAATAATCTTTAATTTTTCTAACTTTCTCTTTCTTCAAGAAGTGTTGATGTACATTTCTCATTAATTTGAATTTAGGCCTAATCTCGATCTCTTTGTTACATCCCACTCTTATTACTTATATTTCGAATAAATATTGAGTAGAAGACATTATTCAATCTAAAATTAAAATTTTAATCTCATCAATATTGCGAATCCTTAATTCTGTCAAGAATGTTTCTTCGTAACTACAAATTAGTATGGAGAGGAAGTCGGCTCTATTCAGACAGATAAGGCCTCAAGTCTTACGTGTCTGAATAGATTTGAGATTTTTCATTAATAAAATTGTTACTTTTAATACCATGTAAGTTTAAGATGCATTCATAGCAACTAACAAGTATATATATAGAAGTCGTTTCTTATATTTTTCTAAATATTTTCTCTGATGGTGATAATTTTAACATAAATTTCAATTATTTCTGATTGTGATAGTTTTAACATAAATTTCAATTATTTCTGGTGATGATATATATTTCTGATAGTTTTAACATAAGTTTCAATTATAGATCAAAGGAAAGAAGGGCAAGAAGAAGGTGGCAGCTGCACCTTTAGCTGCAAAAAAAATTGAAGCTCGTAAAGTTGTGAATCCACTCTTTGAAAAGCGTCCGAAGAATTTTGGCATTGGTGAGTAGCTAGTAGCCTGTGGCAGTGACCTATGATGCAGATGTCAACTTTTATGGAAATATATTAAAACTTTGGCACAATAAACATTTTAAACCATTTGATGTTATATTTAATCCCCCTAAAAGTAATTTTTCAATCCCCATTTAGATAGTTTTTGAAATAGTTTCAAATTTCCAACTTGTGTCTTTGTAGAATATGTTCTAAACTATAGCCATTTGCTAAATATTCAACTCTAGTGTTCAATTTAATTTAGATGTAATACAAATTGTTTAATTTATGCAACCATTTAAGAATTAAATTATTCAATTACCAATATTTTATTGCTACTTGTTAATGTAGAAATTAGTTTATAAAAGATAAGACCACTAAAGAGTTTCAAGAGATTCAAAATGTATGGAATAATTACTTCTTTTAAAGTTGTCTGGCTTTTTTATGAAAAATAACTTAATTTATTGTTGCCTTTTTTAATATATTTTTTTTTCGTAAAAGAAAGCTGCTAGGTCCTAGCTGCTCTGGAAACTAGAGGTATTGATTTTATAATTATATTATGCTCGTTTTAGTAAGATCTGTTTTCAAAAAAAGATTTTGCATTACTCTAACAGATTTAAGACTAAAATGTAGTGTAAAACAGATAAAAATGTTATTGATAAACATTATAAGTTAATGTATTTAAAGAATCCAAATAAAATTTTAATAATGTGCATTTGGAATGAAAAATGAGTTTAATAATGTGCATTTGGAATGAAAAATTCTTTTTTAAAAAACTTTTTCACGTGGTATAAGTAAAATGTAAGGTATTTTCTAATGACATCTAAACTTTCTGCTTTTCAGAAATCAAATTGTATATATAATTCAGAGTGGAAATGTTTGTTAAATATGCAAAGTATATTCCAATTTAAATTTCATGTCAGTTTCAATTAAAAATGTTTTTTGTTTTGTTGATTATTTAAAATGGTATTTGAAGAATATTTTTATGTGGGTTTGATTAATTACCTAAATGTGTGTAGGTTTTAGTCTACATTATTTATAGTACAATTTGATTAAAGATTATCATATCTAATTAAAGACACAGTAATTAAAAAAATTTTTCAAATTTTGTGAATTGTTTTGTTATATATTTACTGTAACGATATATCCCTTGATAAATTTAGGTCAAGATATTCAACCAAAAAGGGATCTTAGTAGGTTTGTTAAATGGCCTAAATATATTAGATTGCAGCGGCAAAAAGCTGTATTGTACCAGCGTTTGAAAGTACCTCCTCCTATTAATCAGTTTACGCAAGCTCTTGACAGACAAACTGGTAATATTTATTTTGCATTTTATGTTATTTAAATTTTATTTATAAATATTTTTTTATATTAAATGAAATTATTATTATGGTATGGTATTTTGGCTAAATTGAGTATTAGTTACATCTCGTTAAGTGCAAAATTTGCCAAATGATGAAATTTGGTGATTTTTTTCCTTTGCTGAAAAATTGAAACCTATAAAAGTGATAAGTTGCCAAATGTATCACCAAATACAGTGACAGAATGTCTTCTCCATGCACCCTGAAACACATTGCACACAGTTCAAATTTTTCACTATCTTTATATAAAAAGTCTGCAATTTAAACCCTGTTTCTTCATCTTCAATTTTTTTATTTCACTTCGGTATAGTGCGGAATTTAAACATTGTCTTTTATAATTATTTTTTATTTAGTGCCAGAATTTCAATACTATCTTTTATTTTTGCCATGGATATCATATTAGAAATTGCATTGTGACATTTATATTCATTTTCGATTTTGTTTGCATGTAGATTACTTGATGAAAAATGAGGGTAAAGTTCTAATTGTTTTCTGGTGCATAGAATTCTTAGATTTAAGTATTTAAATTTTCAATAATTAGCGAAACCTTGGAATTCGTTTTCCAAATTCCTTCAGTTGCATTTTTATGTGTTATTAAATTTCTAATAATAAAAATACTATAGAATTGTCCCATTCCATTTTTTCTTTGAATTTAATAGTTTACAGAAATTGATTATTATGAGATATCGCATGAAACAATATTTTTGCTTAAACTAATTTTTATTGTAAATGTTTCATGTAATGTATAAAATTGATAAATTTAATTTGAAAATTTCTGCTATATAATAATGATTTGTAATATTCCAGTTAAATAACTGGATTCATCAATTTTTTTATTAAATATATTTAAAAAATTAATCTATTAATTCTGAAATTCTCTATTTTTAATTGGATGTTATTAAAGCTAATAATTTCTTTTTTGCTACTTTATTTCCTTACTTTTAGTTCTGAAATATTTGTAAATAGAAATTGTCAATTACTACGATTACTGTTTTCTGATAAACTGTTTGCTTAGCAATTTCAAATCTAAAGAAGTTCTGGAACTAGTTCAGTATCCCTGTACATTGGTGAATGCGGCTATTTTTTTCGTTGCCAAGCTAAGCACGCGTTTATTAATACAGGAAATTTCCTAAAGGTCGATCGAAAGATAAGCATTTTAGAAAATTAAAAAGGGAAATAAATATAAATGATGGACTTACTTGATATGAAGTTCAGCTGATATGCCGATTGGTACATTTATTTCGTCATTTTGTTCGTTGTCACCAGTGTCATAAAAAATAAAAAAAGCATGTGAAAACTATTTTTTTTCAAATATATGCATTTTTAAAAATTAAAAAAAAACATGAAAAAAAATAGCTTTTGAGAAAGAATACTCTTAAATTATGTGTTCCGTTTTGAATCCCCTTAAAATTTTGTAAGTAATATATAAAATTTCAAACAATTTTAATATAGAATTTTAAAACGGAGGACCATGCCTAATAGATTTTTCAGTGTTGCATTGCTTTCCATCAATACTTTTCTTACAAACAAAAGAAAAACAATCAGAATAGCCTTTCTTTTGGGTAATCTTCATTTTTGATTCACATTTTCTACAATTTGCGTATTTTAATAAGCTTATTTCCATTAGAAAATTGATTAATAATTGCGGATCTGGAGCCAATTGAACTAAAAAAATTCTATTTACAATTCCAGGTTTTCCAACTGTTGGCCTAGGGCTTAAAAAATTAAAATACCCATCATTGGTTTCTTTAATTTTAGCTAAAATAGTCTGTTTAAATTTTCCAACAACACTATGAGCATGAGACATTATGCAAATATAACAATAAATTAACAAAAATGTATAAAATAATAATAAATTAATAAGATAATAAATATATATAATAAATAAAAACCAAATAAAACAAAATGATGTAAAAGAAATTGTAAATAAGAAAAATTTACGATGATTAGACGCTGGCGACAACGTAACACTGAGTGGAAACTGAGTGGAAATCCCCTAATTGCACCAACAGCAAACAAAGAACAAATGACTTCCAATACCTGTAGAAACTTGGAACAAAGAAAGTTGAAGTAAAATTTAAATAGCTGTATAATTTATGTAAATATGAGAAACGAATAGTGGTAAAGAAAGAAAGAATAGTAACTAAAATTGAATTTGGCAACATTACGATGTAAACAAAAGTCGCCAGTTTTGGCAAGAAATCATGTATGGGGATACTGAAACTCTGCTTTATTTACATGGTTGTTATTACTGTTTCCTTTTTGAGTATTAGTCTTGGCAATGGAAGGGGGGTAGATTTCTTTTGCTGATATGTGCCCATTCTGGGTTATTAATCAAATTTCAATACCTACATCTCCTCTACATGGCCATGACCATAATACTCAGTTTTACCTGAAATATGTTTATCCCATTGTAAGTTATTATTGGGTTTAGAATTTTGAAATTCCATTTTGACTTTTCTTATGTTAATTTATTTTTGATGATTTATTTAATTTTATAATTGTAATATGTAAATGCTTTCTTTTCTGTTACGTTTATTCATGTATGGATTATGTTTTTATAATATGTTGATGTATTTCATTTTGTTATTATAATTTTAGCTACTCAATTGTTCAAGCTGTTGGATAAATACAGACCTGAGACTGCACAAGCAAAGAAAGAGCGATTGAGGAAAAGGGCTGAATTGCGTGCTGAAGGTAAAGCAGATGCACCTACTAAGAGAGCTCCTGTTGTACGACAAGGAGTAAATACAGTTACAAGTCTTGTGGAACAGAAGAAAGCCTTGTTGGTTGTTATTGCTAATGATGTTGATCCTATCGAAGTAAATGCAATTCATATCATTTATTTTAAGAAGATACTTGTATCATATGTAAAATTTGAAAATTGTTAACTTTCTTAAATGTTTCTATTCAGTTAACTTAAATCTAAGATGTAATTTATACTTAAAAGTGTATGAAGTTTTGAGTTTTGGTGCAAGATCGTGAAGAATTTTTAGATTTATAATAACTTGACCAATTCATTATAGCTTGATTATTTGCTATGCTCAAATTCCAAAATATTTAAAAATCTGCTAATGAAGTTTTTCATGTGTGTTTTTGGGAAAGTAAGTCTATTAATTTATGAAAAAGAGTTAAATCATTATGTATTGATTATATGTATTCTATGTAGTGTATTTATAAGTTCAAATGCATATTTCAATTGATTCTAAAATTTCATAATATGAATTAGGAGGACCATATTTCCTTAGATTATTCATAATTAACAATCTATTTGTTAATGAATATCTGTGAATTGGAAGTAATGATTTGTTTATTCAATAAATTAATGTTCTGTTTATTAAATGAAAACTTAATAATGAACTGTATTATAAACTGCAAATTTCATTTAATTGAAATTTCAAGTTTAAAGTAATTTGTGTAAAAAATAATTAATTGCATAATCTTTTTCAGTTAGTCTTATTTTTGCCAGCTTTGTGTAGAAAAATGGGTGTTCCATATTGCATTGTGAAGAATAAGTCTAGATTAGGACATGTTGTCAGAAGGAAAACTTGTACATGTGTTGCACTTACAACAGTTAATTCGTAAGTTATTTTGAAATATTGAAATGTATATATTATTTATCTGTTCACTGCTTTAATTTTGAATTATTTTAGTTCTAATTTTAAATTATTTTATAATTGTATATTAATATATTTAAATAGTTTTGTTTTTGAAATATTCTTGCAAGTTATTGTGGTACATTCTGTTCTAGTTTTTATTTGTGGGAAAAGAACCGTAAGTATTTGTTGTAATTTCTCTTATATTCAGAATTTTTTTAAAAATGTAGATGTCACTAGTTTAGAAGAAAAAAAATTTCCCCAATATAACAGAATTTTCTATATAAAGAATTCGGGTGCTATCTACAAAATGTATGGTGCGATTCTTGATTTGGATTATCAGCATATCAATTTAAGTTAATATACCAAATTGTTCCATTTTATAATTCATTTATCATTCAAAAATTTTGGATTTTTGTAATCTCATGATGTCAGAATCCAATGTATTTGATGCAAATTATATTTTTTAAATATAATTAATAAATGCATCTAATTTTCTATTTTTATTTATGCTGTATTCTCAAAATATTTAATGCATTCTGAATTTTCTATACATTTCAATATTTTATAATGTTAAAATATACAGTCTAGAATATAGTCTAATCTTGTTTAATGAGCACAAACATTATTCAGCACTTCTAGGAATCTGTTACTTGGCAAATCCTGTCTGTATCAAAATTTTAAAGGTAGTCATTCACCACACTAATAAAGAATTCTTTATTGTCGAAAGTATTCTATTTTGATTACCACATGTATTAGTGTTACTCATAATATTCATTAGCTTGCCTATATGATGATTCATGCACCATTCTGAAAAATAGTGCAGATAATCTACCTATAATATCTGATGCTGGCAGCATTTAATTATTTTACATTCATGTTATATCGTGCATAACCTGGAATTTCAAATAGCTGCATTTAATGCATTGTATTATATATGTACAATTTTATTGGTTAGAATATTTTTAACTTTTATGGAATATAATGATTTGTGTACCATTCTGAATAAAATTTGTAAAGAATTCTCTCTTAAAACCTGATTTCACCATATTTTTGTTTGATTTTTATATAGTGTTATTAAAAACATTTCCCTGCCTTGTATGATGATTCATGCACCATTCTGAAAAGCATTGAAGATAACTTTACCCAAAAAAATCTGATGTTGGCAGAATGATTATTTTTATTATTATGCATATGGACCATTCTGAATAAAGCTTGTGAAACTCTCTCTTAAAAGCTGATTTCACCATATTTTTATGTTTGTTTTTTATATAGTGTTTTTAAAAACATTACCCTGTCTTATATGATGATTTATGCACCATTCTGAAAAGCATTGAAGATAACTTTACCCATAAAAATCTGATGGCAGAATGATTATATTTTTATCATGCACCATTCTGAATAAAACTTGTGGAACATCTCTTAAAACCTGATTTCACCATATTTTTATGTTTGATTTTTATATAGTGTTTTTAAAAACATTACCCTGCCTTATGATGATTCATGCACCATTCTAAAAAGCATTGAAGATAACTTTACCCATGAAAATCTGATGGCAGAATGATTATATTTTTATTATGCATATGCATCATTCTGAATAAAACTTGTAGAACACTCTTAAAACCTGATTTTTATGTACTGTTATTAATAACTTTACTCTGCCTTGTATGATGATTCATGCACCATTCTGAAAAGCATTGAAGATAACTTACCCATAAAAATCTGATGTTGGCAGAATGATTATTTTTATTACTATGCACATGGACCATTCTGAATAAAGCTTGTGAAACACTCTCTTAAAACCTGATTTCACCATATTTTTATGTTTGTTTTTTATATAGTGTTTTTAAAAACATTACCCTGTCTTATATGATGATTCATGCATCATTCTGAAAAGCATTGAAGATAACTTTACCCATGAAAATCTGATGGCAGAATGATTATATTTTTATTATCCATATGCATCATTCTGAATAAAACTTGTAGAACACATTCTCTTAAAACTGGATTTCACCATATTTTTTTATAGTGTTATTAAAAACATTACCCTGCCTATAATGAATCCTCATAATAGACAGAGTAATGTTTTTAATAACATTGAAGATAACTTACCCATAAAAATCTAATGTTGGATATTTATATTATGCAGTTAGAATTATTTTGTGTAAAATGTAGAATATTCAAAATATTAAAGTTCCTATAAATCTATAATTTGGCTATATTGAAATTAGATACGGAAATTAGATAGCTTGGTGAAAGAATTTTAAATACAAATTTAGTATACTTTATATGCCTAGCAGGATAAACATTGTTTTGGGGTAAGGTTTGTTGTCCCTGGAAAAATTAGAGATACACACTAATCCTTATAATATCAGTGTATATGCAACAACCGAAGATAAACAAGACTCCTCCTAGCAATTCTCTCAGAGCTTATAAATGAATCAATTGGTCTGTGAATTCTAATTGTATTAATTGCTTAAATTAGTCCTTCGCAACATTTGTAACGGATTTTTATAAATTGAAAGTATTTTTTGATTTCTATAATTGTAAAATCTAAAAACTTTTTTAAAGCAATGCAAGACTGTGCATAAAAAGGAATTTCAAATATCTGAATTAATGCATTGTTAAGTATTTACGTATGCGCAATTTTTATGGTTTAAAATATTTTTAACTTTTATGGAATGTGATGATTTATGCACAATTCTGAAAGTTGTGGATAGCATAACCCAATGCAATCTGAATTTAGTATAACTATGAAAATTATTTATAGAATACTGTTTTTTCCCTGGTGTTATTTGATCGTTGTAATTATAGAAATGCTTTCTAAGAATAACACTAGTCAAATTATATACACAAAGGATTTGTGTCCTATTCTAAAAGTTTACTGTAAATATCATAAATCTAGCTGCTAAATGGTTAGCACTCTGAGCTTTTGTTCATAGATTTGAATCCCACTTCTGGCTTAGTTATATGTAATGATTTATAATCCACTTTAACATTAAACAACTATAAGACCCAGTCTTGGTATTTGTGTTCAAAAAGTGATTGACATGCAAACAAATGGTTATTTTTCAAATAAATTATGTTTATCACTTTATGACTAGTAAATATGCATTATTATTATAAAAATGATAGTATTAAAAAAACTTGTTAGTTTTGAATAACTGTTAAAAATATTTGATCATTTCTGTGCACATATCTAAGCATGTGCTCTTAAAATGTGTTATGCAAGATTTATTTTGTTCAGTATAATAGTTTAATATCATTAGCAAAGTTATCGGTACTTACGTATTATCACAACCAGGTTGGCGCAATTTGTAAGTTTGAGTGAGAAAGTATGAATAGAAATAAAATGTACATTTATTAATTACAGATAATTTTTAATGCAGTTTTTTATACTATTTCATTTTAAAATGTAAAATAGCAATTAAACCCTTCCGGTTTCAAATTTGAATGAGTTGCAAAATAATTTTTTCGGCAGAAATATTTAGGCTATTGCTTTTAGCACTGATTGAAAACCGTCTTCGCCATAAACAGCTTGAGTTTGGCGCCATATAAATTCGATAAAGTATGAGTCAAGATGATGATGGGTTGTTCAACTGTTTTTTGTTGCGCCATTTGGCTGAGCCCCGTATGTGCTCTAAATGTTGTGTGTGAATGCTTGTTTCGGGATCCACAGTTATATTTGGGATTAACAGTTCCATGCAGAACTCCAGCATTTTCCAACTGACTTGTCTTGTATCCTTTCCAGCAATCCGAATAAATAATGCTTCCTTCCTTGATATTTTCGCAAATTTTTTTCATGAGGGTAACAGCGCTTTTGTAAGGTACAGTAACCAAAAAAGTCTCTTTCGTTTCTCAGCAAATTCCGCCGAAAACCCATTGCTCTGGTAGTACACGCCCAGTGTTATTTTTTCTTTTTACAAATAAACTTTCATCTATTTCCACAATAAGTCCTTTGCCGTCTATTTGTTTTCTTTCTTTTCCATCCATTTCAAGGGTACATATCTCCCGCATGTAATTGTTCCAATTTATAACAGTTTTGTCAGAAATTTCTATCTCTTCTACACAAAATTTAATTGAGGTTAACTCTTTACACCAACAATAAATGAAGTGCACCGCTGTCACAAATGAAATTCGGCTACCTTCAAACCAATTTCCGGTTCTCACACCCAAGTGTTGATTGCACTCTTCGACGTTACATTTGCAGATTTGCTTTCCAAAATACAGTTTCATTTTATGAGAGTTTTTACAAGTACGTTCATTCGGCATAATTCCATATCCCTGTAACAATTAAACAGCAGCTTTTTCACTCACAGGTAGATCCCAAATATCCTTAGTTAACGTATTTCACGGCATTCAATCTAACCAATAAGCAAAATAATTTCATTACGAAAAACCACGTTTAATACGTAGGGTCGCCAAATTTGGCGATTTATGCGAATTTTGGTCTGGTTGCATTAATACGCAAGTACCAAGTTATCATATCTATGATTATTTTATAGTACTTTTTCATCTAAATTAGTTTTTGTAAATGTACAGACTTTATAAAATACATTTTTACTAAATACACCTCATCCTGACTTATAATGATGATTCATGGTCTGTTTTTTTTTTTTTTTTTTTTTACAGTGAAGATAGATCTCAGTTAAATAAACTTGTTGAATCTGTCAAGACAAATTATAATGAAAGAGCTGAGGAGGTAATGTTTCCATTTTTTTAAAAGCAGAATTTGTAATTCATTGAGACATTTATTTAAGATAAGTTTCATTCATTGACATTTAACGTTATTTTATTTTCAGATACGCAAGCACTGGGGTGGTGGTATTCTTGGAGCAAAATCTGCTGCTCGCATTAGTAAGATAGAAAAAAACAGAGCTAAAGAACTAGCACAAAAAGTTGTGGTATAATTGTTAAAAGTTGAATAAAAAGTTTTAAAAGTAATTTTTTCCCTAGTTTATTGATGTGAAATTCATGGCTCAGTATATTAAAAACTAAGAAAATTCTAGGAAACACTTATATACAAATAAGAATGCAATATACCAAATATTTTAAGCAATATAAATACAGTGGAACTTCAATTATCTAAATTACTTACAAAAAATAGACTAAAGGAGAGGTGAGAGAATGGAGGATATATCATTTGAGGCATTTATAAACATTAGTATGGATTATGAGTCGAGGCGTTTGATTTTACATTGCAAATGGTCAACTCATTGAGAGTTGAGTAAAATGACATGATAAAATACATTAAATAAAGTTTCTTTTCTGATGTCCAAGCTGAAGCAAACATTAGACTGTCAATGAAACATTTGCAGGCTTTGAAGTGGTTGCCTGAATGTGATCATATGTAAATTCTCATTGTCAAGATGTGTGACTTTGCTATCATAAAACATGACTGTAATGAAACTTTATGCTTGTTGAGATCTTCAGCAATGAATTTCTTTATGGCATTGTACATATATTGTAAGTACCTTAACATGTAAAAATTTTGCTTTTACAACATCTGAAAATTAAAGTGGACACATTTCTTTTAAATGAAAAACCCAATTCACATAATTTTTTATTATCTAAATGGGGTGCTGTCCCATTTGATTTTTAATGTATTAAAGTAAAAATAACGTATAAAATAAAACTTGGTCTTTACACATAAAATTCAACTGAGAATTTTCAGTGATCAAATTAATCTCTATTGCAACATCTGAGCAGTTTAATTGCATACTTTTACAAACTTTTTGGCCTATTAACACTAATTTACTACTATAAAGAATTAAGTACTTAATTTCTCAAATTTTATTATTCGGATTTAGACTTGCATTATTGATGATTAATCCCAATTTTAACATTTTTAAGTTATACATTCTGCATGCTTTGAATTTAGTTGTGAGATTGCAGAATTTATATTTACTTTAGTGCTAATGACTGGGTATCAAATTACTTATGATAGTTTGATTTCCAAATAGTGTTATACTGATAATACTAAACTTTTTATTGATTAGGGCCTTTGTTATACCCTGAACAATTAACACCATAAAGGTGTTCATATTCCGTATTTAACAAATGAAGTGTAATAGTAGGATTTTTTTTACAGACTTGTTTTAAATCCTTATTAACAGTTATTTATAATGGCATTTTTAAATACAAAGCAATAAATTCTATTGCTGAAAATAAAGGTGCACAAATGTATTTTTGTTTTGTCCTCCATTTTTCAAATGACAGGCACTAGATTAATCCTTTCTTCTAATAAGAAATTAAACAGTTGTTACATGATTAAAACTATTTCATGTCTAACTGATCATGTAGAAAAATTCTATGAAACAATTGTTATCAATGAAATTCAAACTTTGAGGTAAATTGATTCAATAATCTGAAAGCTATTGCATTTTGTAAGATGTTCATAGGTCAGGTAATTGGGATGCCACTCTGGATGTGTAAAGAATAAAATTTTATTTATTTAAAAAGCAGTTATTCTTTTTTCTATGTCACGCGATGAATTTTTTAAGTATTCCATTGAATTATCCAAGAACATCTTGTACACAATAATGGACTTCTGTGGCTAATGTAATTTTCTTTTTTATATGATTTTGAAAAACTTGATAAGTTTATATGTTAAGTAAAAGTTGCACATTCCAAATGTTTTGAATTCAGTAGTGAGGTTGAATTTATATTTACTCTAGTGCTAATGTTTTGTATAAATATATTACTACAGCATAAATCAATAGCAATGTGGTTGCATAATATAACTTTGTGTATGTAGTTGCTACCTCAGTGAATTAGTTATATTTATGCCAACAGTTGCGATCTGTTCTTATAAATACAAACAATTTAGGTTTTAAAAATAATAAATTCTTAGAAATTTACAAACATAAACTTTTATTTTGTTATATTTAAAATATAACTCATTTTGACTGGACATGTTTTCTTATCTCTTGCGATTCTTTCGAGAGTTTTTGAAATGAGATACTGGTCTGGACGATGACTTCTTTTCGCTTATGTGAGTGGGACTAGAATGTTCATAAACTCTACCTGTAAAAGCCTGCAAGAAAGTGAAAGCATTAGTGTCTAAATCACACTTTGACAAATAGGTAACAATGGATGTAAAGTTATTTTAGTTGAAAATTTATCAATCCTGTTTAAATTGAAATTTTGACACACTATCCTAAAGGATAAACAGTTAAGTAAATATAACTTTTTAATGAAAGAAAAAAAAAGATTGTTCTATATTGCTGAAATATGTAAAGCTTTATTATTTAGAAATGTGCTTTCTGAAGTAAGGAAAAACTATTAGCCATTTTGTGTTGTAAATCACAAATTCTATAGAGAGAAATTCTGCATTATATTTATAAGAGAATGTTGATCTGTTATACAAGTTTCAGAAAAACTTTAGCCAAATTTTTAATGGGTTCTACAATAAACATGTTGCAATTTAGCCCTTACAATATGTATTTAATATGTAAACCTTGGTGCACTGCTTCTGCAATTAGAGCAGGGTATCAGTTTTCATGAAGCAATACAGTTTGTGTCATAAGTATGCATAATACTGTTCATATTGAAGATAAGAAAGCCTATAGATTATGGTGAGAAAAAATTAAATACAGTAAATGTGAAATATACACATTGTGAGCCTTTTTTCAAGAATTATTAAAACTTTAAATCATTTACACTGCTTGAGAACTTATTGCCAAAAGGAAGAAAATGCTAGGGTGAGAATGATTTACTATTACAGTTTTTTCTTTCCCAATATTTCCAAAGAATTGTTCAAGTAATCTGATATTGTAAAAAAGAAAATTCAATTAAATATAATAGTTTTAACACTATAGAGAATAACAAACCAAAAACCACGATAATAGAAACTCAAATTTTTGTCCACTATATATAAAATATAATTTTAAGTAAATGTTTGTTTTTAAATCAAGAGAATACTTTAAGCTTTTCTTATTTGCTTGAATTTGGGTCTACATTTTGTATGACTAAATTTCTTTTCTATGTTTCTGTTTAACAAAACTAAAACACTATGATTGTTAAATCCTCAATGCATGAGTTTAATTTTGATAATTATAAATTTTTAATTGATTAAAAAAATAAATGACAGTAGGAATAAAGGAATATCAAAAGTATGTGATCACAAAATTGAAAATTTTTTTCTTTTTATTAAAAAATATTAAAATGACAGCAAAATAATTTTAAAAAATCTCATTGAGCCCAGTGAAGTACTCTTTGGAAAGGATTCATTTGTCTTGGTATTTATAATGTATTCATGAATTGGGGTGAATAAGAAGAGCCCATTAATATTCAATACATAAAGCAAATTAAACAAAATAATTTTGTGCTAGAAATAGCTTGTACCACATTTACAGTTTTAACTTCAAAATGGACTTGTTCAAATTGCAATTTTCCATATTTTGTTGGGTTTCAACCTGTTAAAAGCATAACAAATTTACTACCTGGATTATTAAGTAGAAAATGGTGTGTAAATAAGTATTGACCAGATATTTCAAAATTGGAATGTTGCATTTAATATATTACAATAAATAAACACTCAATATAATTTCCGACATGATGTGAATCTAATTTCTGGTTATCCATGTATTTTATTATACCTTATAAGTGAAAAATCTGCACTATTTTTATCAATAAATTTTAATGTAAAAGGTACACTTATTTAATCTGATTTTCTATTGAATTTATTAATGTACGCTATGAACTTGTACATATAGTTGAGTATGGATATATTAATGTTCACTCAAAAATATACTTACATTAACAAAATTTTCATTTTTCTCACTGTAAGAATCGCCTTTTGGCACGATTTCATCAACAGGAAAAAATGATTGATTGTTTTCAGGAGTTGAAGGAGAATTTTTCACCTTTAAAATTGATTTGGGTGATGTAGCTTGAAAAAGACTACCAAAATGTTTATATATATCTGAAGGACTTTGTATGAGAGGTTGTACTTCATCATTTTCAGTAGAATCCTAATGAAAGAAAGGGCATAAATGAAGAATTCAGCATTATGCATTTTCAAAAGATTTTGAAATTAGTAATCACAAACCTGTTTTTTTACAATATGCTTTGGATGAGTATGATATTTGCTTTTACTATGCTTAAAAGTGATTTTCTTAATAATCTGTTTAGATTGATCTTGCCATCTAACATGCTTTCCATTGGAACCAGTATTACAATTTTCAAGATTGGCATTTACATCATCACTTTTACTGCCATCGTCTTCACCGGATTCTGTTTCATGAAAATTATTTCTGAGAAAAAGAAAGAAGCAAAATGCAGCAACACCAAAAAAATTATAGTGAAAATGAAATAATAATTCATTTTGAAATGCTTCGTTTAGTTTTAAAAAAATAAACAAAAAATATGGCTTTGGTTAAAAAAAATAATAATTCTCAATAATTTTAAACTGGATAACAACATTTGACTTTTAATACAAGGAACAGTTTTTAAATTTTATTCATTATGATTATAAAGTCATGCACTATAAATTTCAAAATTGAATAATCATTAAAATAATTTTTTTTAAGATATAATAACTATACTTAGGATAACTTTTGGTGCTTACTTAGCTTTTTTGAACGAAGTTATTTATCATTAATTTTTTAAGATGAAAAGGAAATTGTTTTCCCCAAATATAATATGGATGCATGATACAAAATACACACTAAATTTTTTAAGAAAGAAATATTCGAACATTATAATATGTATAAAGGGATGTATAATTAAGTTATATAAAAAACTTGCAATAAGGCAAAATAAAAATAGAGTTGAACAGGCTTCTTCACAACCTACAATAAATTTTTCTATCATTATTTTTTCTCTCAGGCAATTTTAAACGTTGAAATTTTATCGCACATTTAAAAATCAAATTTTATATATGTAATAAATGTAATTAGCCAACATGGGCTGTTGTGCTCCAGGTTTAATTTAGTTTTAATTAATAAATGTAATTAAATTATACATTATTTTTTATGGTTAATATGGGTGATTTCTTATTTAATCTAAATAAGAAAAATAGTAAATAAGGCCAAAGAAATCCATTCTCCTGAATACTAACTAAATATATATATAAAACTGTTACAAATAACAAATTGTGTTTTAAAAAAAAAGGGATTTTACTTTAAACACATTGAACAAAAGCAACAATGTTTACAAAAACATAGTTGCTATAGTATAAACAAAGTATATTTTTCACATGTAATTTGACATGACATTTTTAGTAACTAAAATATTTAGATACTAATGCAAATTTTTTATAACTGAGCATTTCTTTTATTGGATTAATTTAAAAATCACTAGCCATATATTAAATCATAAAAAAAGGTTTATCTTCTAAAATTAATGCATATTATTATTTTTTTTTTTACTTATATCTATGATTATGAAATTTTAGTTCATGTAAAGTAAATATTTAAAACAAAATGCATGAATTATTTGCATTATTTTCTTGAAAAAAAATTATAGCTAAATACAAAATCATGGAAGCATAATAAAAGAAATTTAAGTCAAGAAAAATAGTTAAATTCAAATATTTACACTTATTAGTAGTTCAAAAATATATTTCTTAATATAAGAACATATTCTCTTTATACAAACCTTTATTAATATGTGTCACATTACATGTGTATTATCACGATTTTTAAATGTAAATATAATGATAGTTCATTCCTATTTAGCAACTAAAATTTGGAAAAATCCCTTTCCTACAAACTCATTTTATATATTTCTCATTTATGCATTTTTTATATATATTATCTGATTTTTTAATTTTTTTTTTTTTAATAATCAGAATACTGTTAACTCTTAACTGTGGAGAACCACACAGCACACACACACGTTTAAGTTCTGTATATTTTAAAATAATTTGCAGTCTTTCCTACCTTATTTAATTTTCATTTTACAGCCCAGGAGAACTAGAACATAATCAACAGTTTTTATTGCAAATATCATCAGGTATTCTTACAAATAGAAGTTGCCTTAAGAAACTGCCATTAAAGTTACAATGTCTTTATCAAACAAAATTTGAAATTATATTAAACAAAGGGTAATATCAGAGCATTTTAACATACATGCTTTATTGAAAATGTAAAAATAATTGAAAAAAAGAAAATAATTATAAAACTTGAGTGAATAAATTATTCATGAATGAATGAATTCAGAGAAAGAAGCCAACTGCTAATAAAGAAATGAGATTTCATTGCATCACATTTTGAAAGCAAAACCAGAAATAATTTGTACAGAAGAGATATTAAATAAAGTATTGAAAACATAATATATAAAAATGCTAAAGAGTTTTGAGATCAAGCAATAAAATTAAATGGTGCAATAAATGTTTAAAGCAAGTAGCTGAATGGATCATGACTGAGATACTTTGAGGAAAACAACAATGGATTATGTGATTGCTTTATTTGATATTTCATCAATAAAATGAAAATTAACATTAATATACATAATGCTTTGTATGTTTTTATTATTCTCTTTGAATTCGTAAAAATGAAATCCATTTGCATTTAATTTTTCGAAGCATAGTTTTAAATTTTAAAAATTTTTTATAGGTTTTTTCTAGAAGATAGTCCTAGCAAAAATTTATATTTGCAATAAGGCTCTAAAAATAAATTTGTAAGATAGCTAAAAAATTTTAATTCAGTGATTGAGAATATTCGTATTTTTCTTCACACAAAATGATTAATACAAAAGAACAAAAAATACTAGAGCGTACAATTTATACTTACTGATCGTTTGCGAGACTAATATCCAATTTTAAGGATTGTTTACTGTTTTTTACTCCAATTCCTTGAGCCATGTTATTCATGGATTCATGAAAACTTTCACTACATTCAGTAACTTCTGGTTCAGATATTTCCTGATTACTCGTTTCAGAATCAGACACCTCAAATTGGTCAGGAGTTTCTTTTAACTCAAGATTCTCTAATTTTGCTATGTAATCATCATCATTTGTTTCTTCCTCGGATGATTGCAACTTAGACTTTTCTTCAGCAAGTTTTTGACGATAAGCTTTTACATTTTTTGAATGCTGTTCTGAAAAATAAAATATTACAGAATAAGCATCAAATTAAAAATTATATTTTATTAATAATTAAATTATCTAATAAAGTACTGATATAAATTTTGCTCAAAATCAATCAATCTACTTGAATGATCAGAATATTTTTTAAATCAAAATGACTTTGCATAAAATTGGCTTTCTAAAATATTTGAAATCTAAAACATAAACTAATAGAAAAAATATTTTATAAATACACTTATTAATAAAATAATTATTTTGGTATTTTCAGAAACATATTCTTTAACATAGTTAATAATCATCATTAAAACATAAATCCTGATTCGTTAGAATGATCATTAAAAATGAGTGCTAATTAGCTCATTTTTGTTATCAACACTAATAAAAGTTTAAACAAAAAAGATTTATAAAAAAATAAACTTGAAAAGTTACTCTTACAAAATGTACTAGTGATACCAAAATACAACCTAATATTTAATGTAGTTGATTAAATAGTTTTGAGAGAGTAATTTGCATCAAACAGTTCATTAAATGCAACTGTATCAATAAGAAATTCTAAAATTCAGTACATAATAAATTTCGTGCAATTATAAGATTTAGCATTAAATCATTTTAAGGCTAAATACAAAGAATAAATGTTAAAATAAACGTTGGATTGTTTCAAATTTAATTTACATTAAATAAAAGCATAAAGTTCCTGTAAAATTTTAATGTGAGCTTGACTCAAAATATTAAAATAAATGCAAGCATAAAGAAATTGATGAAATCTGCTTTTCATTTGAATTTTATATCAAAATATGTCCACTACTTGAAGTACACATTACGATAAATTTAATAGGACTTCATTTTAATGATTCACACAATTTGTATACAAAATATTTGAATTTTTTAACTTTAAAATTTATTGAATAATAAGTTATATTTAATAACAATAATAAGTTATACGCAAAATAGTCAATTCTTTTAAAAGCAATCTAAATAATCAATATTATCAAACATGAACAAATAACTGGTCCAAAGTATGAAAACATTGTCTTTTCAAAATAATGTTATTTAACAGAAAGTATGAAGGAAACATCAAATATTTGATACTTCTCATTTAGAACATTCTTTTATGTTCTGAGATTGTAGACTACCGTAATATCTGGGAGACATGATATGAAGACATCATAACTAATTATGTGGGAGTTTGAAATAAAAATTTAAAAGTTTTCTCCATAAAATCATTATTTACATAAAAAAACAAGGAAAATATAAATCTTTTTCTTTCTATGTCTGAACATAAATATCTGCATGAAAAATGATTATATTCTAAACATCTTTCAGAGAATATGGATTATGAAAAAATTTGTAAGATTTATGTAAATGTAATATATATACCTCTCCATTTCCTTTCTTCTTCTTCATCATATTTTTCAACAATTTCAACTAAATTTTCATTCTAAAATTAAAAGTATTCTTATGTATTTACTTCATGTTTTTGTAATTCTTTAGTGATAACACATATACAACAACCATTTTAATTAAATAGGTAAAATTTCTTATATTTTTCTAATATACAATCTTTTAAAATCAATTTAAATAAACAAACCTTGCAACTTTATAGTAATGCATTTTAAATATGCAATATTCTTAAAAAATATATATAACTTTAGTAAAAGCTTTAAAAGTATGATCTAAACCAAATATAAATATTAAAATGTTATAAATGTCTTTAATATTAAAGGAAGACATTAAATGTTTCAGAAATCTGTAATTTATATCGTCTAATATTAATAAAAACAAAATGAATTAGGATCGAACATTTAATAATACATTTAATCCATTCATTAACATAAAATAGTAGATCTGTATTTCTTCCTTGTGTAGTAATTTTAATTGATAGTAGTATATTTAATATACAATATGACAGAGAAAGTCAGATTTAAAATATACAGCTGGAACACATTTTAATTATTTTTTCATTATAATTTAGGCAATACCTGATAATAAATTTATAATAAGTATATTATGTAAAACATACTTCAATGATGGCTCTTAAATAAATACCATAATGTCATATATCCGATACTATAATAGTTTTAAACAATTAAATTATGCAAGATATATATATATATTTAATTATTTCTTATATATTTATATTCTATTTCACTATAAGAATTTATGTAAAGTTTACAATTTTATTCAGATTTTCAAAATTATAAAATGTAGGAAATTGATATAAAATAATTAATATGTTCTTGGCTAAGTTATGAAAAGTATATTTTTTGCACTGAAAATACATTGTATTTAAATACAAATTACTTACCGAAACTTCACCAATATAATTTAGCCAATTTTGAAACTGCTGTTTTTCTTTTGACAAATCTTCCAACATTCTGGAGCATTCTAAGATAAAAGATAACATAATCATTTTGAATAACAGGTTTTAATAAAGACAATTTATTTCATTATTTTCATGAATCCCTTTTTTTCCCCTCAAACAAAAAGTAAGCATAACACAGTAACATTTTTTTTAAATTTAAATAATACATATTGCAGAGAAAATAAAATTCATTAGACTATATTAATTAGAATACATTTTATTAGTGTACTCCAATAAATTAAAAAATAGAATAGACTGTTTAAGAAATATGGTAGATATTTTTTATAAAATTAATTATACCAATGCCAATTGAACACAGCCTTACACATGTACTAACAAATATAATTTATTTACTACAAATTTAATCTTTCTTTACTTAAATAACAATAAAAATTGATATTTGAAAGTCATAAGAAATTTTACTACACAATATGGGAAAAATTGTAATAAAAACATTAAGAATAATCTAGAACAGTTTATTGTTTCCGAATAACCAGTTGTGAAAATAAAATAGATAAATTTATAAAATAACTACTTTTTAAAATTAGGCTTATCAATCACATACACTTTAAACAGTTATATAAAAAATTTTAAACATGAAATAGTTTTCATTCAATGATAATATAAAATATTCTTTTCAGAATTTTTTAACTGATTTCAAGCTTATAGCCAATAATGATGAAAGAAATTTAAAAATTGTAGCAAAAACTTCTTTTTCAGCACAAATTTTAATTTTTTGTTTAATAAAATTATTAAACACAAAATATTTGTTTAAGGATTTCATTAAAAATATATTCACTGTTTCTCTCTGGAATCAGCTGTGAGTATTTTAAGACAAGTAATTTTATTATACATTAAAATAAAACACAAAATAATATAATACGAAAATAAATGATAATGCTTCCTCAAAATCACACAAATTTTACAATAAAATAATGTGTAACAATATTTTAGTCATTATCAATCACTGCACTCCAAAACAAGAATGAAAAAAAAATCCTTTTACTTACGTGTAATTCTCCTATCTGCTATAGCAACAGCTTGTTTTCCTGAAACTTCAACGAACCAATTATCTCCCAACAAAACCATCACTTCATTTGTATGAACAAGTTTACCCATACAAAATGCATTGGAACCAAATGGAACCTACAGTTTATTCAGAAAATTACTCCACTAATTTACTATACAATTACTGTATAGTAAAAAATGGTTAACTAAAACATGCAGAATATTTATAACTCATGCCACGCAATTATTTATAGCTCTTATTTTTTTATAAAGACATTTATGAATATTCAATTTTTAAATGAATTTGCATATGGTTCTGAATGAATTTAAGAGACTTAAAACAATAAAAACTGACCTTAAGCATTTTTTTAAAATAAGTAATGACACAAATTGCCAAAATAATGTGCTTCATGAAGTAAACACAACTTAAGAGACAAGATTCCAATATATGCTTTTCATGTGATAATAATTAGTTTATGAGATATTAATCTGCATCTTCATGATGTGCAAGAGATATTTATGTACATCATATTTTTTGCCTATCTATTACAAACAGACAAATTATTCCACATATGCAAAGGTAAAACACACAGGTAATTAAATTACAATTAAGGATGAAACTTCAAGATGGAACTAATATAACCAATAAAATACTGTAACACAGTATTTGATTTTATATTGCAAATTGTACAAAATATACTAAATTGGATAAGGTCTTCAGCAGCCACTTATGATAATTAGTACAATCTACTTCAATTAGTAAAATTTCTCATTCCTTTTAATAAATTTACATATTTTTTGTGTAAAATTTTTAATTGCAAACATCATGTTAATTTCATAATTGTTTCAGAACAGTATATCAAATATTCTTAATAGAAATTTTCTTATTACATTATTAGGACTAAAATTTGCTATAGCAGGTGCAATATAACTTTTTTAAAGCTTATCATAGAAATAGATGAGAAATGCAAATAATTTCATTTGGAAAGAATGTTAAAGGCATTTTTGATAAATATAAGTGAAATTTTGATTATTTTTCCCCTTCCAAGTCTTTAATTAAATGTAAGAATTCCTAATTAATCACTACAAACTTACTTTCATTAATGAATTCCTCTCACGATTCTAATATAAATTACATATTTGTATTTTTATAAATTAAATCTGAATATAAATTTAAAAAAAACATTAGAAAATCTATATAAAAAAAGTAAAAAAATGCAAGACTTACCTTTAAAAACACACACATATGTATTTCACATTTAATACTGCCTTAATATAATCATCAAAATTAATATGATATTTTATCTAATGTTAATAAACTAATAAGTAAATAATGAAAGAACATATTTAAAAATAATACCAAAAACTCATTTAAAAACAATAAAATAATAAGAAAACATTACAATCATAAGAAAAATATACTTTTTAAATCTAATTCATGCTTTATATTAAATTACATTACATAGAGTTTTATTTTAATATACACTCCAATAAATTAACTTTACAGCAGTTTACTCATAACACAGGGCACACAAAATTTTTTGAGTATTATTTTGAAAACCAAAGTAAGAAAATCCTCATGCAATATATATATATATATATATATATATATATATATATATATATATATATATATATATATATATTGCATGAGGATTTTCTTACTTTGGTTTTCAAAATAATACTCAAAAAATTTTGTGTGCCTTGTATATATATATATATATTGATTCCTGTATTCATCTTAAAACTAAGTAATCATTATGAATACCAAAAACCTGAATACTGATTTATAGTTTTCAATAAATTTAACTGAAAGAACAATTTCTAAATTTTTAACTATGCTTCATACAATTTTTCAAACAGTCTTCAATCATTTATTTTGGATAATATTTAAATAAAATTTTGTAAATTATTTGTAAAAGAATTTATCATAAACTATATAGTTTCAAAGCTATGTTTTACAATGCCTAAGAGAGACTGAGTTAAATATTAGAAAAGAGGAAACTTTACCTCTATACTATGTAAGCAATACTTAAACTCTTGAAATTTATGTATATATATATATATAAACATATATATATATATATATATATATATATATATATATATATATATATATATATATATATATATATATATATATATATATATATATACACCTGGAGAAAAAGATCAGTAGATTCTATAAATTTTGAGGGGAAAACAAAAAACAGGGGACACTATTAGCAGCATTTTTGCTTGATACACAATGTTTAAAATATTAGTATCGCAAAAAGACAATTTTACTCTTTAGATTATACACTATGGGAATGATTTATGTTAAACAAACGTTGTGTTAATTTTAATATTTTAATTAAATAGTCATCAACTTCATAAAAGAACTTCGAAAAATAAAAGAATATAACTGCATGTAAAAGAATAAAAATCTATGTTTAAGTCCCAATATTTATTTTGTAGGACAATTTTTATTACACTAGTGCAATTTATAAATATTAAACTCATAAAAATATAAAATACTTTGATAAATAAATTTAATTTAGAGACAAATACTTCTAAGAATAAAGAAATTACTGTTCTAAGAATATAGAATGACTGTTAAAGCTACTAAAAACAACAAATAGACATTGTTTCCGGCAAAATTTCAGCTGTTTATAAGTGTTTCACTGAAACCACCAAAATCAATAGATTTTCATACATTATCAGGAAATCGGAAGAAAATATGAAAAATCGGGAGTTTTCCGATAAAATCTATAGAGTTGGCAGCTATATATATGTATTTATGTATGTATATATTTATGTATGTCTGTGTGTTCATATGTATGTATATTGTTATGTCGTTAAGCTTTGAATAAATTTATATAAGGAAATGAACTTATAACAATGAAAGAAAAAATACACAAATGTCAAGCATTTGAAAAAATAATGAACAGCACTTAAAAAAAGTACATTTAATAAAATACTGAGAATAAGATATATTTTAAAATCAATTAGATACGCTTAGAATAAAAATTATCTATAATCTATTATATATAATAAATATTGCCATCATTTTTCTATCAACAAGGTTCTTGACAAAACAAAGCCAAATCTTAGAGAAAACTTACTTAAACCAGTCCTTTTAAAAAGAGTTTGAATTCTTGAGAAATGTGAATAGATTTTCATTTAATTTTTTTTATTCCTTTTAGATTTAGCAATATTCTCTTACTTCTTTTAGAAGATGCTTGTTTTTATGAATGTTTAGGGAAAATAGTTCATAAAATCAAAAATTTGTAAATAAAAATAGAATTTTAGTATAGCTAAATTTTTTTTAACAAACTGATCTTTCTTTATAAAGTATTATTAAAAATGGTTATTTAGTATATGCACTATATAAAAAATATATAAAAAAAAGAATAGTTATGCTTAAAAATAATTCTTACTTTAATTTTATTGATAAGAAGTAAAGCTTATTTTTAACATCAATAAAATTGTATGTTTTTCCTTTTTTCTTCAAAATTGCAATTTTTATAAACACACCTATTTTTTCCCAGTAGAAAAGCAATTCATTGTTTTCTCAAAAAAGGAATTGAATGATTTTAGCTTTATTCACTTCTTGCGGAGACATCCACAGCATAACGTCATTTTCTTGTTGTTTGATATCCAAAAATTCTTTTCCCACCTCATTCATTTAAGCAAGTTTGTCTTTTTTTCAGTTACAGTGGTTAAAAAAAATTTAGAATCAAAAAAAAAAATTGACCTGAATATCATTCTCTTTTTGCAACATTATTCTTAGCATAGATTGGTTAATGCGTTACATCTGAAATTTTTATTTTATCAGATGATTCTAAGTCCTGATCACTCTTTGCAAAAATATTTTGATATTTGTAGTACTTGAAAATATTAGTTACAATCTGATGTATCAAGATGGGTGTTAGATGTAGTATGAGAAACTTTACACAAATAAAAATATCTAGATGCAATTAGTTATGCATAACTGGAAAAATTTTAGAGTCTCCAATAAAAACGTTCAAGCCAGGGAATATATTGTAGATAAAGAGCCCATTTCCATTAGGATATAACAATTAACATGAATGTTGATCTATCTGAGTGGCAGAAAACTAACAAGTGTTAAAAAAAGCATTTACACTTTAACTATGTAATGTACAGTGCAGTTTTACTATCTCATTCAACCTGAGCACTATTTTTCAATGAGACTAATTATTCGGGTTCAGTAATATGACCTGTTAACAAACCAAGATATGTATCTTTATTGAAATATGATTCCCGAGCAAGGTAATGAATGCCTTTTGATAACAATATTCATGAAGGATTATTTACAACCATATCAAAAAAGTGCTTCTTCATCATATTGCAAACAAAATCATCAGCCATTTCTTTCCTACCACTTTGTGGCTTCAGATTATAATCATTGCAGTTTTTGGCTGTGAGATTACTTGAAAGATTTAATGTACCACCATACCATTGCATCTGTTTCTTATCTTATGTATAGCATAAAATATGTGTGTAACATTCCAAGGCTTGCACAGTTTTTCAACATTTGAAGGTGTGAGTTTATGCAGCTAGATAATAGCAGATAATGGCAGCCAGTATGTGTTGAACATGTCTTCTTCACTTAAAATCTATTAATTATATAATCCTGTTAGCATAAATATATTATACGCTCAAAACAGGTGATGTTTGAACTTAATTTTGTGATTTGGTAAAATGAAATTCCATCATTTCTCATTAAGCCATTTTCTAATAGTTATGATATTCTGCCCAATGGTTTTTGCAAATTCTGCCCTAAAAAGGATTTTTTTAAAGTTAATTTGGAGCACTCTGTATATTTTCATAAATTGTTTAGCATATATTTAAGTTAATGGCTTTAACATGGAGACTTAAGAAAAGAAAACTACATCTTCTTCTTACAATATATATTTTTAAATATTCTTATACAATTTTATAATTTATCATTATAATAATAAATTTATTTCTGAAAATTGTCATCTTTCATTTACACAAGGGTATGAAATAATAATATAATTTTTGAAAACCATCTTGGACTGATAATTATTTGTAATGATCCAAACAATATATTTAAAAAAAAAAAAAAAAAAAAAAGAATAACTTACAAAATATTTTAATTTCAAACATTTTTTAAACACTATATATGTATCTACAAAAGATCATTAAAACAGAAAAGACAAAATTGATTGCTACATCTAGAATGTCAATATATTTATAAAATTTTTAACAGTACTTGTAAAAAAATTGTTTTTTATTGAATGTGCGTGTTAAATTAATTTTCTTAATATGAAATTATTCTTAAAAAAAACCCACGTACTTCTGTGATGCGCAGATTAAAAACATGGTAAATATAAATACATTAATTCAATACATATTAATCCAATAAGAAAATTTTTTGAATAAAATTATTAACAATTTATAAGGAGGATTTAAATTTGGCTGATTAACAAACATTTTCCTAGCTTATACGAGGGGAACTCTGAATTTTTTGATACAACTAGGTTCTTAAAGTTAAACTTACACAAAATTTTAGGTGTGTTCAAAGTAGTCTCCTCCAGCATCAATGCACTTTTGTAGATGAATTTTCCACAGATTAAATGCCTCAAGCCATTCATTTCTTGGAATAAATGAAAAAATAGCATTTATAGCCACATCAATCTCTCCTTCTGAATGAAAATGACGTCCATGTGAATTCTTTTTTAGATTAAAGAGTAACCAAAAGTCCCACATAGCTAGATCACGTGAATACAGTGGATGTTGGATCACTTTAATTTATTTTTGTTTAAGAAACTCAATTGTTAATACGGCTGTATGTGAAGATGCATTGTCATTGTAAATTATTAATCCTCTCACACTCAGTTCTTGTAGAATATCTGGAAGACATTTAGTGGTATAACCAGTTTGCTGTTACTGTCTTCTGTCCTTCCAACTTGATGGCCTTGACCAATCCCATACTTCTGAAGAAAACGACATACATCACTTTTTTCAGTGCGTGTTGTTTTTTCGCCCTTGTCACCACGTCAAAAAACAGTATGTAAGTTTCATCACTTGTCACAATTTTAGAAATGATGCGGTGGCTACCATCATTTAGCAATTTAAGAGTTTCTTTAGTGACTCTGACGCGCTCTTCTTTTTGGTGCTCAGTTAGATTATGGGGAACTCAACGGCAAACTATTTTTTTCATATGTAATTCTTCATGAATGATTTTGCGTATGGCTGCGGATCCAATGTTAAGTTCCTTCTGTACTCATCAGGTACAGTGATTATCATCCATGAACATTTTTCGTATGGCAGACGCATTATCCGTGATTACTGACGACGGCGGCCTGTGTATTCTTCATCCTGAAGAAAATTGCGACCTCTTCTAAAGTCTCTAAACCATCTGAATACAGTAGCATGAGCTGGAGATTCATCATCAAATGCTAATGGCAACCGTTGAACACATTCTTCTTGATTTAATCCTGCTTTAAAACCATAATGCGAAATGTTCTTGCATCAACTCAATTTTCTCTTCTGTTTAAAATTTATTCCACCATATCATTTCTAAAATTGTAACATGTGATGAAATGCACATACTGTTTTTTGACGTTCCAACACATCAAAAAACGGTATGTATATTTTATCAAACAAGTTGACGCAAGTCAGTAAAAAACTGTCTTCTGTGTTAAAATACTTTGTATTTTAAAATTAAATCGTTATTTTTACTTTGTAAATTCTCGTTTGTGTGTATCTCAAAAATTTCAGAGTAACCCTCATATATTTTAATTTTTAAAACTGTATTCAAGGGTATTTAGAAACCAAAAAAGAATAGTTATATTAATTATTTCATGGGGACATGATATTAGAAAGATTAAATTTTACTAACTATTGTTGAAAACTTTTAACTTACTGTAATGTCATAACTTAATGCATCAGGTAATGTTTGCAAATGTTGCTTCAACTTCTCATAATCATTTTTGAATTTTTCCCTAATTTAAAAATAAAAATAATGAATAAATTAATCTAGCTTTTACAATTATGTTTTTATAAAAAAAAAAAAAATTAAAGAATATAATATAAAACACAATCTTTGCAGTTTTAAATAATTTGCATCAAGCACAAATAAAATATTAAAATAATAACTTAAATAAATCAAAATCATTATGTCACTTGAGATTCTAATTTTTTTATTATATATATATATATATATATATAATTACAAGAGCATGCAAATAAAGAAAAACAGAAAAATACAGGTTCAACATTTAATAGTAGATGATTATTATTATTATTTGGAACATGTTAAACCTCAAAATACTTTGCAAAATCTGACTTGGAGAAACATAATTTTCCTGGTATATTTCTCCACACAATTTAACATTTTCGTTGAGCATATAAAAGAATATGTAAAAAACTTTGCTGGAAATGTAATTATTAGTTTTGTCAAATCAGAAATAATTTTCATGTATCCTTTAGATCTTATAGATATTTAATACGCAGGTTTTAAAGCAATTTTTAGTATTAAATTTTTTTATTAATGAGCACTCTTATATTTCATTGATGAATCATCACAGTTTTATACATTAATACAGAAGTTAGAACATTAAAAATCACAGATGTGACTAGAAGTTACTGATATTTTATTAACAAATTGGAATTCATAATAACCATACAAATTCTAATTTTGATGATAACAATAAAATTTATTATTAATGATATATTCATATCAAGTACATCCAAAATAAGTTTCAGTTAATTGTGTATTTAAACTTTTTGGAGAGACTCTAAAAGTGTATTACATTTTTATGAAAGGTTTTAAAATAATCTGTGATAAAATATAAATAACAGTTCAATAATTGATGTACAACAATTCAGTGTTATAAATATCTTATAAATGAAGAATATGAATTAAGAAAAATGGTCAGTAAAATATAGATGTAATAAAACAAATATAATACCATTGTTTTATTTTTTCTTCACATAGACTTAGTCCCTGAAATAGATAAAAATATTAATACATAAAATAGCACACTATGGTTAGTAGATTACAAAAGAGGAATGCATCACAAGTATTAAGGAAAAAAATAAAATTGAAATATGTTATAATATTTTTGTGTGAGCAAGAATAATAAAACATGATTATAATTCTCTTTTTCACTCTACTTTAAGATAATTGATTAATAAAAGAAAGGAAAATAACATTGAGATTTTAAATTAAGTATTTAAGCAATTAGTAATTTTAAATAATTTCCCTATGAGAAGGAGCAATGTTAATAATTTTGATTTTGTGTTCCAGAAGTCAGGAAAAAAATTATACACTTATATAAAATTTCCTTTAACTTTTTTTTTTTTTTTTTTTTTTTTTTTTTTTTTTAAAGCCTTATGTTGGCTCTTTCAAACATAATAAATCTTGCAGTCCAATAAAGAAATGAAGTATCTCCAGGAGTGAAGAGTGTCTTGAAATGTGAAGAAGTGAGGGCCAGAACATTTCCAAAGATGCTCGCCATCCATGTTACCTACATAAAATGCTATCGGATGAATCCACAAGCCCTATGTGATATAGATGTTTCTGGAGAAAATCATGCCCAGTAAGTAACCTGAAGCAGAAAACCCCTATAGATCTAGGTAGATCTCTGGGAATACATGAGCTCAGCAGGGTCCTCCAAAATGCATCAACTGCATTCTCTTTGTAATAAATTTTTTGCTGGTGATGGATAACAATTCAATAACCCGTTTTAGAAGGAGTTTGACATTTCTAAGGCTAGTAGGAGTATCTGGAGGGTTTAAAAAAGAAGCCTCTTTCGTGAGATTGTCTGCTTTTTCATTACCAGGCAAGCCGCAATGGCTAGGGATCTATTGTTTATCTTAACTAAACATGTACTTTATACCTCAATTAAATAAAATCATTCAAACTTTTTAAATAACATGAGTTTAAAATTCCATAAAATCCATAACAATAAGAACAGCTAACTTTCATGTGATAACAAACACTATTAACAATGAACCTTTATCCTGACAATAAGATTTCTAGAAATTAAAAAAAATATATCATTTTCATGTACCACAGAAAAATTAAATTCAGTGGTATGAAAGTCCCCATGGGACAAAGACCTTTGGACCTGTGCATCATACTATCAGTCATAAGTATTGCATAATTTGACATATTTGGAACTCATATAGAAATAAACAAAGCAAATTATCTTGATTATTAAAAGACATAAAACTATTCTTTATAAATTTTTTATACTTTTTTTGATTTTAAGGCAATATTAATATATATTAATTTTAAAAGAACATTGAGCTTTAGAAGTTTCGAAAGTACACTGACTGTAATGAAAAATCAGAAATAATAAATTAAAGAATATTCTAAACAACATATTTTCCTGTAAGTAATCTGCAAGACTTTTTTATGTTTAAATGAAAAAAAGGGTCACACAATGGCATATATTCTACAGCAATTTTTCTGTGAATAGTTGAAAATATATACTGATGATAACATAGGGTTCACACAAAATAAAAAATACACAGTATAATTAAAAATATAATAAATTGTACAGAAAAACATTTATTATAAAAAAAATCTGTTTGAATCTACCTCACCTCAAAGTGTGATAAACTGAGATGAAAGCAAAAAAACATAATTACGGGAAGCTAATAAAACTTGTCGATTTTTATTTTTATTAATTTTTAAAATGAGGTTAGACATATATTTTTTAAAAATAAAATATGTTACTTTAATAATTAAATGAAAGAACTGGATTATTTTCAAACTGCACATTGGATACATATCTTTGGTAGATTGCTTTTTTTAAAACCCCTAACATGTTTGTTGTTATTGCCCTAACATGTTTGCTGTGAGTAAAGTGTTTTTCGCTTCCACATGATGGTACACGAATTTGAATGTTTTCAGAACAAAACAACTCAGGACAATACAAAAAACAAAATGATGACAGCAACTGTTTTTGCAAAAGCAATGTCTTTGCAAGGAATCATTTTTGTTCTTGAACGTAAATAGAAAAAAAAATTAATTTTAGATAAAATAAGTCAGCTGAGTCAGGGGGCCATCTGTTATATATTTTATGATATATAAATGGCACTTTTTACAAAACTTTATTGTACATTTTTCTGATATAGAATGTTTTTTATTAGAATAATCTACAGCAGTGTATAATACACATGATGAAATTAGAAACTTTTTCACACATAATCTGTGGATTATATGCAGGAAAATACGGTAATAAGTTTTTTTCATAAAACTTGCTTACACCATGGCAGTTTTTTCCATAACTTTACATTTAATAATTATTCTTCAAATCTATTTCTAGATCCTTAGAAAAATTAAAGAAACTTCTCATAAAAAATCACTTCCAGTAAAAAGGAATAAAACAATTATAGAAATTAGAGATTTAAATTTTGAATCCATTAAAAGTATAATACTGTATAATTAGAATATTTTTAAATCCAAATATTTGGTATCCTCCTTTAAAAATCTTTTATACTTTTTATTTCAGTTTTTTAATTTTATCAATTTTTATAAAATGCTAAATTAAGAAACTTAATCAATATTATCTTCATAAAATGAAACTTTGAAATAATCATCTTAATAAATGTATCACAAATTTCATATGCAATAAAGTATATATACATGTATTTGTTGTAGTTTGTTAAAAATTGTTATTGTCTGAAATCAAATCATGAATTTCCTTAAGATTAATACCTGAAAAGAAATGATGTATAAAATTGAAGTACCTCACAATACTTTATTAATAAATTAGTTCCATCATCAAAATTCAAAAAGAAATATATGAAAAGTATGAGTTGGAAATTAATTATTCAGCTTTATATTAATAGAAATTCTCAATATAGCTTTGAGCTATTGTAAATAATGATTCTAATCATTTAATTAACTTAAATTTATAAAAAATTTGTATGTTTAAAATAATGAAATTCAAATTTAAAAAATGTTCTAATTTTGTATAAATGTTATATACTTATATGTAATAATAGTTTAAAAACAATCTAAAATGAAAACTTTTTTTTCGTAAATAAACTTTTCAAAAATCCTTTTGAAGATGTGATAGACAATGAATATACACTATCTCTTATTTACTAAAATTAATAAATGTTGCTAGATAAGAACACTATTTTAAAAAAGATTGACATATTTACTGATATCTTATTGTGTGAACTTTTATTTTTTTTATTTTTTTTAATTTTATTTATTTATTATTATTATTATTATTTTGCTGTCACTGTAAAACATTTTTATCAGTATTTACGAAATAAAACTGGAAATTTTGAAGAATAGGATTGTAAATTAACCTTGCACCTTTTTTTCTCTCTCTCCTTTTTTTATTCCACAGAAGTTTCTACATAATTTTGAACACTAATCTGGAATTAGTTAACAGACAGTATCATTGTCTGGCAGATTGGATAATTTACAATACTATCCCTAAAGTTGAAATATAACTTATATAAATAAATCATTTCTCAAACTTAGGATTAGTATTATAAATTGTCCATAAAAAATTATGCTCAAATTGTTCCAATCATTATAATTCCTCTACATTCTTTCTAATTTGGAAAGATTAATACTATTTGCAGTTGTATTAACCCTTCCAAATTTTAAGACTTAATAAGCTTTTTAATAATTTTTTCCATTTTTAAATGTTTATATTATTGTGTTAGTTAGTTTATTGTGTAAGTTTATTTTTTGTCTGTCAGATTTCCTATTGTCATATAAGCTTAGTTAATTAATATAAATTGTGTTTTATCTTATAATTAAATCTCTTTCGTGGTTGAGATATAATTTTACTAATATAAAAAGAGTATTCTGTTTTGTTTTTTTTTTTTTTTTTAAATAATTGTTTTGCTTTTTTATTTTGACAGTAAGATTATCTGAAAAAAAAAAAAAAAACTTATAAAATAGATGGAGATTTACATATTCAAGAGGTTTTTAAATTAGTAATATTATTAAAATAGTGAATACAGATTTCTAATAATATATATGGAAGATATTTTTAAATTAGTAATTTTATTGAAATAGTGAATATAGATTACTGTGTGAAATTGTGAAATTCTTTACATTAAATGCCTTAAAATATTAAGCAAAATTTTTAAAACATGTCTACATATATGAATTATTTCTGTTCAGAAAATCCTCATTTGCACATTTCATGTACAAAATCTTAAGTTTTTTATTTTTTTTTTATTTTTATTTATCATTGTTTATATATTGATAGAAGAATTGAAAAAGCCATTATAAATATTAAAAAAAAAAAAAAAAAAAACTCAAAATATTGAGTTTTTGATTTTATTATTTTACAGCACAAATCTCTTTTAAAATTATACTTCCCAGCTCCTAAATAATAATCTAGATCTTTCCATAATTATGCAGTGTTTTCAAACTTTTATTTAGTAGAATCAAACTTCACTTGAACTATTTTTAATATGAATTATAAGAAGATTTATATTATTATAAGATTTACATTTTCAGATATTATACAATTAAAGTAACTATTTACAAAACCACTCTTTAATTTCTTTAAAATATATTATAAATGGGATCCAATAGAAGAGTTTCAATTTGAAAATTGATTTTACTCATAATTAAAAAGTATATATTCTGTTAAAATCAAACACTGATTTTATTTTATGCATAGCATCACCTAGTTTTTATACAGACTTTCAAACATCACCATAAATTTTCAATAGGATTCATATCAAAGGTGTTTCCTGACCAAGGTAATATTTCATGGATTAATTTCTGAGACATTCCTTGCATATTTTTGCTCTAACTTGGAGCTGAATCGGGCTAAAAGATAAATGATGCTTTATTAAATAGATTTCTAATGGAAAAATATTAATTTTAGTTCCAAGATAGTATCAATATAAATATGTTATTGCCTTCAGTTTGTCATTAATTAATTGAATGGACACCAACAGCAACTGTAGACATACAAGTCCAAATTATGATATTTGACTTGTATGCCGGGTTCTTTGCAATTACTTCAAAATAATCAAGATGCAGATTTTAACCAAATTTCTCATATTTTTACACATCATTAACAAAAAATGATATTTGGCACTTAATGCTCCAGATTATTTGCCTACACCGATTTTTCCCCCTACTTAATGTAATTTTTACTCACTAAATTTGTTTCTTACCTTACTTTTAGTCCAAAACCTAATAACCTTATCATTTTTGAATTAGCTGAAATGCATATTGCATTAATTTCACATCCAGCAGTACTTTACACAATATTTCCATCTTTGAGACATGGCACTTTTATTATTCGATCATTAGTAGCACTTGTGCATTTTTAAATCTTGATACTTTATTTTATAATGATATACTTTTTTACAATGTAAGTACAATTATCATACACCATATAAAGTCACTGATTTACCAATTTGTTTTGCAATTTCAGTTAAAAGTGACCATTCTCAATATAAAATTCTGCTTTTTACAGGTGCATATTCAGTTCTCATTGGTCACACTCTTTTTAATTATTTGCATTGAAAAAGGAATAATAAAAATTTGATTCTATTTAGTTAAAGTGGTATTCTGCTTTCTGAAAAATTAATTTCGGAAAGATAACATTTTTACAAATCAAAACATAATGCAGTTTGGTTATCGACTGTACATTAATTGTGATTGGCTAGTATGTTCTTATTATAATATACTTTTACATTTATGACATACTGTACTTGATTTTTAGATTAAAATGAGTAAATTTTTTAACACAGATATTTTAATTCTGAACTTTTAATTGCCTGAACTTAATTAAAAGTACATATTCAGATAAAATCACAATCAATTTTTTTAAAATTTTATAATTTTTTTTCTAATGCCCAACTGCTTTTTAGAAATTAATCAGATTCAGCAATACAAGGGGTAAAGGTGATGGCACTTTTTTTTTACAGTGGGGTAGCCAGGGATATGCCATCTTTGCTCCGAAAAAGAAAGAATAACAAAAATAGAGAGAGAAAGGAACATCCATGCCTAGAAAGGAACATTCAAACCTGGGACCTACTGCTTCAAAGTTAGGGATACTAACCTTTCCACCATTAATCAACATTAAAATTTTATAATTTATAAGAGATATTTATCACTTTACAAAAACATGTGTTAACTTATTTAAGACTTATAGTTTAAGTAGGATTTTAAGCAATTATCATACACTCATTTGAGAAAGAAAAACATAGCTTATAAACAGAATATCATTGCATTGATCATGCCTGATTGTTTAGTCAACTAAAATGTAGATACAAGTCATAGTAATTTAAATGAACCAAAAAAATCAATAATATGCTATGTTGTAGTAAGTTAAGATACAAATATTCTAATTAACCATTGGTCGATTGACGTTTAATTTAAGGCATTTCTGTGTTCCTCACAGAATAATTCTGCAGATATTTTTTCCCCACTCAATAACATTCACAGAAATTATTGTTTAAAAATTTCAGATAGTATTATCAATTAGGAACATAAAATTTTATGAATACTAAATATGTCGGTAAAAAATCCAATCGAAAATTTCATCCCCAATTACCTTTAAACATAAATAAATATATATATTTCATATAGATAAGATTGGATCTTAGTACAGCCCACTACTTTGGTGCAAATGATTTTAGTTGTCGATAATTGTGATTTACAGAAATTTTAAATATATTTGATTACTTTTGTATTGCTTACATTTTGTGTCATTTTTACTTAATGCCATCACATTCTAGTTCGGCAATTTTTTCATTTTGTTGCTAAGTGTGTAGCCTCTCATATGATTTTAACTATAGATCAATATTTAAGTGATTTTCTAAAGTAATTGTTTAATACTAATACAGGATTAAATGAATATATATATCTTGCACCTTATGTATTCATTTCTTTTAATTAATTAAATATCAGAAAATTTAAAATCGTCAGTTTTCCTACACTGAGAATGACGATGTGATTTTAGGTATAATTTTTTAGTGGTGATAAGCAGCCGTAAAATAAATTAAAATAATTTGAAAAAAAAACATAAACTAGATGTATAATACAGATATAGAATATACAACACAGGAACATTTTTTTAAAACAAATTTTTTGTACTGAACAACAGAGGAAGAACCAAATTTCAGGAACGCTCTAAAAAACATAATTATATCATAATAATACATGAAAAACCTGGTAAATGCATTATGAACTTTTTTTGGATAGTTAATTTACACATTGCAACAACTTAAAGAATTATATTGTTTGCAATTTAAAATTATTGAATTTTAACTAGTCGGCGTAATCAAAATTGATATTTGCACTTAAATTACTTATCAACAAAATTACACGGAACGTTTATTGTAATATAAAAAGTATATCCACTTTTATACACAAATAAACGAAATCTGTTTTTAAAATTTTAGGAAATTTAAACTAATTATTTTTTGATAATTCAGTGCATTAATTAAATTATAAAATAATCTTATGATTAGAGGCTCGATATTTTTAAAGAGAGAATAGAATTAAGATAACACCTTTAATTGTTCAGTTTTTAATCGTTCAACTTGTGATGGATCCATTTCATCATTTTTGTTTAAGGAAAACAAAATAAATTTTGCTAAGCGGACGTGTGCCGAAATGAAAACAAACAATGTTAAATATTGCCAATTACAAGAACAAGAGAAACCTATTGAAAGAAAAGAAAATAAATACATAAGAAGCTGAATAAATCTTAGTTATCTAAAGTAATATTGAATATATTTGAATACTTATGTTAATTTTCAGTTTTATTTTATACTGTAAGATAGTTATAAAATAATAAATTTACTTACTGAAGAAGAATTTGAAAAATGAATCTGAGAAATGTCTTATTTCACAGTAAACTGCAACTGTACTGTAAATTCCTCTAATAGTATACAAAGAAAAGACATGTGTTTATTATTATGTTGTGTTCAGTAGTACCCAGAAAATATCTTAAAAATTTTGTTAATTTTCAATCCATTTATGTTATGCCACTTGTTTGCTCTTAAAAATTTGACTTTAAATAGTTTACTTTCATTGGATCATTTCGAATAATTTTCTTTTACTTAGAAAAAGCATGGAATCTAAACGTGTGAAACATTTAGTTGTTGATTCTGGTGCATTCATTAAAAATTCTCCTGTACATGTAAGTATATTTAAGGTTTAAGATTATTTCATTTATTAATAAACATAGAAGTTTTAAAAAGTATATAAAACATTTTGATCAAGTCTAAAATTAAGTCTTGTAATATGTTTCTGGCAGGCTTTCATATTGTAATTAATTTCATTGTTAAATTTGCTGCCTTTTCTAATCTCCTGAACATAGTTAAATTTCAGTTTGCTATGAGACAAGTTCTTTTTCTTTTATATTTATGTCAATAAATATAAGCGACTCAGCTGTATTACGATTTCTCATCTGCTATTCTATTTTTTTTTTTTTTTTTTTTTTTTTTTTTTTAAGATTAAGGAAGATTTGCACATTTAAATTATTTTATACATAACCAACACCTTTTCTAAAAGACGGGACTATGTGGTAGAATATCAATAAAAGTTACTACATTCTATGTCTCATTGCTAAGGTGATTTAGAGATTACCATCTCTTGTCACAATTGAAAAGATGATTTGACTATTGAAAAAGTAAAGCACTAATAACTCCAGTATTTTGTAAAATTATTATTTTTTATTGGTCTGCATATAACTTTAGCTTGCATTAGTCTGTTCAATGATAGATGTGATATCATTTGATTTTCTTTTACTCCACCTAAAATAAATGCAGAATTGTCATTGAACTAGTCTAAGTCTAATCCCAATGAAAAGCAGGATTTTTTGTTGTAGATAGTCAGTTTTAATGATCCTTAGCAATCAAGTTAACAATATGACTAAATCCAGTTTTGTTATTCCCTGGAATGTTGCTTATGCAAGACGTTCACATGGAGAGAGAGAGTTTATTAAAAAAAAAAAAAAAAACTTAATTGTTGCATTTTTTAGATCTAAATAATGCAGCTTTGCACAAAGTTATTTCGCAAATTCCCATCGTGGGATGCACAACTGAATGACCCAAAATTGCAATTAATACATTTATTGAATATAATTTTAAAAAATGATTTGAGGTACTGTTTTGTATTCAGCTTTGCCCTTGTTGAATCGATAGATATCAATTCGTCAGATCATCTGCAATTGGCAGTTTTTATGCATCTTGTGACTTCATTGTTATAAACAGAATTATTAGATTTAGTAACATTTAAAGAGTCAATATTAAAAATACATTAGATTCCTTAATGAAAACTTTTGATATGTCTCTTAATAAACTTGTAAGTATTGCAACTGCCATGCTGTGTAAAAAATTATAAAATTATTCTAGAAATGATTCTTAAATTCCTCAATTCATTCATTCACTGCATAATTCACAGAGAACATCACATTACTAAATATTTAAAATATCCTGATATTAAAAAAACAGTGTTGCACACTATAAATTACATTCGCACCAATGCTAAAAATCATTGACAATTCAAAAATTTCCTTGAGGAATTAAAGGACAAAGAACTTTTAAATTGACGTTAATTTCTTTTTGCATTGTTAGATGGTCATCTATCTACATCGTTTTAAATCACTTTCAATTAAGATTATTAGATTTTAAAGTTGAATCACCCAAAAATCTTTCATCTTTGACTGCTGATTGACAAATTTGTTGCAGCGAGACAAATACATTGTGGGCGCTCAGTCGATTAAATGTTGAAAATGTATGTTGATATTTTTAATTTATTGTGAAGTGATGCAGGAGACATTTAATATTTTCTAGCAGAAAATGTGTTATTTTATAATTGAATATTCATAAGGGGACACAAAATTAAACTTTTATAAGAATGAAAATATTTAAACATACAAAAGTACATCTAAATATTTTCATAAAAAGTTTTAAGCAAAAACACATTTAAGGTATGCCTATCATAGTTAAGAATAAAATCAGGAGGAATTTATTTAGGAAAAATTATGTTAGAAGAATAAATCTTTTGAAATGCTATGTAAAAGATGTAATTTGAAATCTTTTGAAATGCCATGTAAAAGATGTAATTTGAAAATCAGATGTAAAAGCTGTAAATTATAATTCAATATCTTTTATTTGCCAATTATCTTGGTACCATTTTGAGATAGCAGAAGCTATGAAAATTAGTTTTATTTATGTAATTATGATGTGATAAATAATGGTAAATTTTGTTTCCTAGTTTAATAATCTTTATGATTACTTGATTTTGATAGCATTTATATTTAATCACCTATTTCAGTGTGCATTTTCATGTATAGCATGTATTTAAATGCATTGTGTATTTTAGATTTCTATTGTAATTTTTTAAATCTTAACTATTTTGAATTTAATGTTATGTATAAGAGAAAATATTTATTTTATTGTTTTTCATTAATTGTTTTCTTATTGTTTTTCATAATCATTTCATTGGCTCTTTATCCTACATTCAAAGGTAATTTTTAAAGTTGGAATAAATGGTATTATTAATATGTTTGTATTAAAATAATCAATAAATAAACTCAAAGTGTAAATGCTGGTAAAAAAAAAATACCCATAAATAATAATTATTTCAAAAGCAAAAAAATTATTAAAAATCCTCTTCTAATGAAAACACAATTCTTTTTTTTTTTTTTCTATTATTAACATAACATTTAAAAAATGTTTTTCTAACACCATATTTTTACATAACAGTAAATTAATTAATGGTTAAATATTTATCTAATTTCATGTTAAAACTTATATTTTTTGGGAACACAATTTGTATTTTTACAAACTGAATAATTATTCAAACTGTTCAGCAGAGTATCATTCTCACTCATTTAGTGATTGTAAATAATACATTATTAATATCAAGAGAAAACAGAAATATGATTTTTAAGAATGTGTACCTTCATTTAAGATTAAATTGATACTTATTGATATTATGTTTTATTGTATACTTCATGAAAGTTTTCTCTTAAAAATTATCAAACCATTTTCTGTCATCGACTTAAGCAGCTGTTTGTCCATCTTCGTGGGTGTATTGTGCCAGGCCTCCTTATGGTGTACCCCGGGTAACACTGAATCTGTCATAGCCTTCTCCAATTTTCTTTTCAATATTATGTTGGATTGCAAGGCACCTCATGTCTGAAAAGACAATGGCAAGTGTAATTTAAAAAAAAAAAAAAAACTTTATTCTATATTATTGTTTATCTTTTAGAAAATACATTTGCCAATCATATTGTCCACATATATCCTATAATGTTAGAAGGGATGTGTATAAGAAAAAGGAAATTCCTTTAAGATGACTTGTATTTTATTTACTATCATTTAGTCAATATTATTCTTACTTTAATTTATTAATGTTTATTTCATGGTGTTTACTATTCACAATAAAAAGTTATATAGTATGAGTGTTAGTTATAAAATAAAAATTTATATCATATCATTCATAATACTCACTTTTTGCTAATTTCACTGTTCAAATCTTCAACTCAATTTGTTTGGAATCCTTATTAAGCACAATAATTCTCAAAGTAATTTTTCTGTACAAAAAGAATCCCGAAGCAATGGGGTCAAATGATTTCCATGACTTACTGTGTGACTTATTTTAGAAAGTAAAACATTATTAATACCTTTATGTATGTATATTAATTATCATAATTTGAACTTAGGAATATGCAGAAAACATTTACACTGTTGATGGAGCTGTGAAAGAAATTAAAGACAAAGCAACTCGACAACGACTCCAATTTTTACCATATAAATTGCATGTTAAAGAACCATCACCTGATGCTTATAAATATGGTAATATTTTGAATATTTTATCATTTTGTATTAATCATTATTTGCTTATTTTTCATGTATTTCTTATTTGTGAAGAGATTACCTATTTTATCTTATTTGTGTCTGCTACTAAAATAATTTTATTAATGGTAAAAAGAATTTCTTTGTGTATAAAATTGTTTTGATAAATAAAATTTTACTGCATGTTTTAATAATTCATGGTCATTCTAAGTTTAAAATAAAGTACATAATCTATTTTTCTTACTGTGGAAAAGTCATTTAGAATTTGTTATCTTTCTTGAAAAAGAAACTACAATGAAAATGTACTATAAGTACATTTTCATTGTAAAATACATATTTCTATGACCAACTTAAATGTTATGTTGATTTAAATATTAAAATATTTTATTTCAAATACAATAAAAGTATGAAGTAAAATATAAATCTAAAATTATGTTGCTTTAAAACAATTGTATGTATTAACTTTAAATTAAAAAAATAACTGAGTTTTAAATCTCAAGTTATTTTAGATTTTCCATTGATTATTATATTTTTATGTATATTTCTTTGCTATAATTTGTCAAAAATTCATTCAAGCCTTTGATCACTGAGTTATTTAACTCCCCCCTTCTTGTTTCTTTCAAAATCGTGGAGTTAGTTTTTGCCTATGATATTTCTGGGATATAGTGTTAGAGCAAAATGTACAAAAAAGATTAGCACATTCTATTTCCTGTGTCTGGAAAATTTATTTTCTCTTTTTACACACTGATAGCTATTTTTAATGTAATTGGAGATAGTTTATTATATATTGTTAAAATTTTTTGAATAAAAAAATAGGCATTTTTATGACCATTTTCTTGAAAATTATACAGCCCATTAAGACTGATAAAACATTACAATATACTTCAGTGTGCCATGAATGTGAGTAGTTATTTTAAGTAAATTTTCCTTAATATTCAAAATATACTGAGAAAAAAAATTTTTTTTAATCCGCTTATTTCATTCAACCTGAAAATTTCGGTGCAGAATTTAATTTGTAAATATTGGTTTATATCAAAATGTAAAAATATATGTAACTAATAAAAACTTGTATGATTTTTCCACTATTTAGAAGGGGGCTGTTCACCCTCTTATTCTATAACTAAAAACTTGCATTAATGTATTTGCAATTTTAAAGTGATTCAAAAAATGTTGGAATAAATATGTCTCTTTTTAAATTTAATTTGTTTTCTTGTTGCAGTGTTGGAATTTTCTAAAAAAACTGGTGATTACTCTAATTTATCATTAGTTGATCTTCAGATATTAGCATTGACTTATGAATTAGAGAAAGAACATGTTGGTGTAGATCATCTGAATAAAGAACCATCTTGTCAGGTAACATTTTGATCTTACATATAAAATTTTTATTTTTTTTTTTAACCATATCTATTAAATTTAATACAAATAAAATTATGTCTTCCAAAGGCTTAGCCTTATCTGCTTAATGATTATAAATATATTGTATTTAGATATAATTTCTTTACGATGGTTTTCATTTTTATGAAAGTTTGCTCATTTTATCATTTGTATATATTTTGTAATATTGTTTAAAATAAAATTTTCTTAATTCATTGCACATTAAAAAAAAATCTTATTTTCTGCAGGCATCTGATTTTGCCTTTTGGAAATTTGATTATTTTTTAATTTAGAAATCTATTTTAAGTAATCTGTAAATTAATTTATTTTCTCTCAAAAGGAAAACTTTCTTATATGTACCATTTTATAATTTACTTTTATGTGTTTTGTAATGTAGTATTCTTCTAATGTAATTAATAATAATGTAGTATTCTTCTTTAAAACATTGCAAATCTGTCAAAGACAGAAAATTTAACTAATCTGCCTTTTTTGATAATGTATGATACTCAAAAAATACTTCCTTGTATATTTATTCCATAGAAGTCAAATATGTTGTTCATATAAAATTAAGGAGATTTGCACTTTATAATTTCATCAAATTTCATTCAAATTATTTTTTAAAGTATACTTTTGAAAGTTTAATTTCTAAGACTGCTTATCAATTTTTGCTCATTTCTATGGTTGACTTTGTTTTAATGACATTAGAGGGACCATAACATTCATGATGTTATAATTGAGATGGAATAATAAAGAAGGTCAATATATAAATTATATATAATGATGTTTCTGTTTGATATAAGAACTTTTATTCCATGAGGTGAGCTCATTTAATCTTGTTACTATATCAAAATTTAATTTAGCATGGGAAATTTTTGCAATTTTTGAATGCTTGATTAGAAAATTGGTGAAAGTGAATACTGCGATCTGGATACCGACATTTGGTGATAATTTTTCGTTCCAGCTTAGGGTGATGTAAATATTGGAATTTGATTAGTAACCCTATTGCATGCTAATGAGCTCTTTGTAAAGGATAACAACAATATAAGAAATTGAGGTTAAGATGGCAACACTTTTAAATCGCTAACCCTAATGATATATAAGGATACAGTAATGGTATTAACATTAATCATTTATTACTCATTATGTTTATATAAATATTGTTATATAAGTTTAATGAAATATGCTAAAGGCAGGAAATAAATTAACAAAAATAATGTAATTATAAAAGCTAATTTATTTAATTTAAATTACATTTGATTACTTCTTAGAAATAATAAGGAATTTGAGAATCTGTAAACATATAGTTGTAATTATATATCTGTTTGATAAAATCATTTTGGTGAATCAATTTTTGTTAAGTAGAATTCTACAAATTATTGTAATGTAAAAGTATTTTTTTTCTGATTCTATTTAATGGTTATGTAAATATTTATCATCCCCTCAAATATTTCTTAAAAAGTTATTAAATGGTGCAATTTAATCCCATATAATTTATATCCATCTCAACAGACAATATTCAGTAAATTCAAATTTCCAAAATAAATTTTCCAGCATTAAATTTAAAAAGAAAAATGCGACTGCCATTAATATAAATTGTAAATTTTGTTTAATTAACTCTACTGACTTATTTCTTGTAAAATCAAAGTCATGTCGTAGATGTGATTTGTTTATATGTTTGAGAAACTACACATATATTTAACTGTTTATTTATTTTTTTGTGTCTCTGAATTTTTTTAAAAATTGCTATCATTAGATAAAGATGAACACAACTACAAAATTCAAATGCAAATATACAGACATATGCATTGTAAGCAGTTAGCATTTAATATTTATCACATGCTAAGTGTGGGAATGTCATATAGTGATGAATTGATTCCATTAAAATATGATACCAATATCAGCCTAAATTTGGCAATTAATCGCTTTTGGTGAATTTATTTGGCAACTGGAAAACAATCACCAATTTTACCACATTTAACTCTTTTTATCCTCTTAGCGAGCTGTGATTGTAATGCTCCCTTTAATTGAAAAGTAATGCTTCCTAAAAATTATTTTCAGTAATATCAGTTTTGCTAAAAGTTTTTGATTTTTCATGTTTCACTACTTTTAAAGCTATTGTGCTTTTTCCAAAATATCATTTTGGAATACGAACCAAAAAAGTCAAATAGCTGTCACAAAATGAGTCAGCAGTATACGTAATCCACAATCCTCACCGCGAATTTTTCGGGTACAAATGCTAAAACATCCCATTCCTATTCTTCTTGGAAAGAAAAATCTCACTTTCGCGTTTGGAGCCGAGCACCGGTGGAACATGGAATCAAAAGATAAACACTCGCAACATCCCTGGTATTCTCGTGCTTACTCGCGCCAAGCTTCAGTAAACAGAAGCGTCTGATTGTTTCTGTTTTCTATGAGCAGAATTAGTTCATTAGTAGTGCTTGCAATAACCATGTTGATATATACAGGGCCGTCCCCAGGGTACGGCGATCCGGGTGGACGTCTGGAGTGCAATGATCTAGGGGAAATCATGGAAAATGAAAATAAACTGGTAAAAAAAGTTAAGTTACATGCTTTTATAAAATGCACTATAACTCTTAACTATAAAATGCACTTTTATAAAATCCACACCTTATATTGTAAGTATACTAATATCATTGAAATCAGTTCATGGGAATTTTCACAAAAACGCATTGCAAGATTTGACTGATAGTTTTGATTTTTGATTTCCAAACCAAGCAAAACAAGATCTACTTTTTAATTGCATATAAAAAGGAAGTAGACCTAAAACAATGCATTTTTTGCCACAGGGGGGTGCACCAATTTTTTTTAAAGGGGGGCATCGGTACAAAAAGGTTGGAAAACACTGATCTAGGAGTTTGTAATGCATAATCAGGGTCTCCATCATTTTCTTAGACTTCATGTTGATGATTTATTTCATGAATAATTTCTGTTTATATTAATTTTTAACAATTAACAAATTTCAATCTGCAAATTATGTAATTTTCAAATGCATCCAAACCATCATGAAGAATCATTAAGCTTTTCTATGTTCAAAATTGCTTAATTTTTTGAGAAATGTAGTAAGAATTTGTTGATTCTGATTATTTTGAATCAAATTTTGCTTATTGAAAACTTTCTTACAGCTTGAGGATCAACTTTATGCCAGTCTTACTTGAAAAGTAAATAAAATCCTAGATATTTATTAACCAATCTTTCTATTGTTGAACCTATTTTGAATCAGTGGATAGAGCTTGTGTAATATTTGCATTTTAAGGTAAAGATAAGAGCTTTTTATATTGCAAATGCTTAATACTGTTGTGAGGCTGAAACACAAGTTCAATACATACAATTATTTTTATTTATATATTTATTTTATCTAACAGGAAAAGCACCTTTTAATTTTCTTTTAGTAATGTGTCCTAGTATTGCATCTCTGGCTGGGACTGTTCAAAAGTTATCACCTACAGCTAAAGTTCACATTATCCAGGTTGTCTCTATTTGGGCATACCAAGACTAAAACCATTTTTAGAGAGCTTAGTAGTAGTAATTTTTTTAGTTTTAATTCTCTGCCCTGAGTTAAATGGGAGAAAAAGTTTCATATCCATTGTTTCAGCCCTACTAATTTTGAGCATTCATTAGAAATATCATTATTAATATTTTTGACCTCTCCATATATTTTGAAATCACTATATTGTGCATTTTAAAATGTGTATCCAGTTACCAGATGCATTGAAATGTATATTTCATAGGTCTTGTAATTTTTCTGCTTTTGTCATTATGCAATTTGTTTTGCAATTTATTTATATTATGCCTATTAAACTTGAAAATTTATGTGCAAAAGAAATTTCAATCCATTCGATTGCAAACAGTAATAATTTTCATTATTCACTTGCATGGTGTCAACTGGATTTTACTATCCAAATATTAATTTAAAGCCTTCTCATAGTTGTTACACATTACAATTGAAAATTCTCTGTGTAAGTGTAAACAGATTTTATGATTAGCTTGATTCAGTTGCAAAAATAATCAATTCCTAAAATCTTCCCTTTATATAGCCATACTTTATTTTGAAACTTTAATGTCAAAGTCTAGGAAATTGGTTATGAATGAACAGAAGTGATAAAGAAATACTGTTAAATTCCTCTATAAACATCTGGTGTTAGAAGAAATTCTAGAAAATCTTTTATTTTAGAAAAATTAAAAATGAAAAATAAATGTAGGATTATTTATAATTGCAATATTATTATATGTATAACCAATATTTTGTAGTAAATAGGTGTGCAACATTGAATGGCATTTTTAAAAGAAGTTGTGAATACTTGGTGGTAAAAGAAAGAAAAATTAAGTGAATTATCACAAAGTCTTCTTGAAAAAATTATTTATTAATATAATATACATGCCTAGAAAATGTCTTATTGTTTAAAAATATAGTACTTGTAAAAGTATGTAAGAAGATAAAAAATCGCAATAACTTTTCAGATATTTTATTTTAAATAAGTTAATGAAAATATTTTGAAACCTGAGCAAAGATGACTTTAAATATAGCATAGTTGATAGCCTAACAGCCAAAAGCTCTTCTAAAATATGTAGAAATCCTCCATAAATTGTCTTTCAACATAGCCTTTTTCACATCTAAGACATGCATGTAATAATATATATTCTGTTATTACATTTCAATAAGTGGAATTAAACTTGGAACTCCCATTTTAAAGATCATAACATTATCCTCTATGTGTCCGTAGTTTAACAGAACTAAAAATATTATTAGTATTTAAATGAAAAACTCATAATTTTATCCAAGATTTTCACTTTCATTAATGTTTCAAATTTCAATTCTCTTTAGCATATTTTTCCTGATCCTCTGTAATATTTTCTTTGCATTTATAAACTTTTATATAAGTGCTCATTTAAAATATACCACATTCTTTATGCATCTTTAAGTTTGCATTTAATTTAATAAGAAAACATTCAATATGTATCTTTATTTCACATAGGTTACAAGTAAGCCAGCTCATATTGATATTGATATAAGTGGATTTTACTATCCAAAAGAGGTAATATTTTAATTAGCTTTCTGCAATATTAATATAGCTATATATATATATATATACATATTCTTTTTGTGTTAATTATTGGAGTAAGTCCTATTACAAAGCCTGTTATATTTTATATTAAATTATTTCTGTGGCCACATGTGGTAAAAAAGAGAAAAATATCTGGTGATTTTGTAACTTATAACAGCATCTTAAATATTAATGATCATCTTAAGACATCACTAATTTGAATTGCTTATAATTTTAATGGAGACTTAATTATTAACAATGAACTGAAGATTTTCTTAATTTTTGTAAATTTATCAATATTTATAAGGAATACAAGAAATTAAGGTATTTTACTTTTAGACCATTCTATAAAGTATTAATACTAGGGCAACTTCAAGAATGTTAGATTGTAAATTTTAATTCTTAACTATTTCCGAACTTCAACCTTTTGATAATAGATTAATTCAAAATTTTAAATTCAAATATCATTTTGTTTTATACATTTTCTTGTTTTTCAAATCATTGTTATCAAAAATTTATTAGAGCTTGTAAAATCAATAACATTATGGTATTTCTATTATTTGAAATAAATAATCTAAGCACAAGATTTATTATTTTGTTGTTTAAATCATGAGTTCATTTATTTTTATTAGAATATTCCAAAACATTTTGTCAGTATTTCTATGAGAAAAAATTTCTAAATATATAAGATATTATATATATATATATATATATATATATATATACAAGATATTTTACCATTAGGTTTTATCCTTTATTAATGGTATTAATTTTTTATTTTGTATAGTAAAATTGTGTTTTCAAGGAGTAATAAATCAATATATTCTTCCTGCTCAAGTACATTTTATATTACTTAGTAATGATGTTGAATTTTTATCTAATACAACTGAATAGAGTATTTTTAATTTGTTTCTCTTAAAAAAAAAAAAAAAAAAAACTAAAGAAATAACATGTTGACTTTTAAAAGAATAAAAAAAATAGAAATGTATTTATTCTTTTTTTATAACTTGGAAAAAAATGAATTAAGGAAGTAACAAAATCACTAAAAAATATATGTGTATGTCTAATCTATTTTCTTGGAATTTTGTAATAAATTTCAGCAATGTATTTTTCATTTATTAGAGTTTGTTTCCAATTTCATTTGATATTTATTTGAAATTGTTGTAAGTTTCGTATTTATTAACATTTTTTAATGTATTTGTAATTTTGTTTTTGTGAGAAAGCCTTTTATCAAAAATATTAAATAATCATAAAAAAATTTATATGAATGTAAAATAAAGTTTTTGAGTACACTTTTTTTTTTTTTTTTTTTTTTTTTTTTACAAATATTTATTTATATTTCCATTTTAGAAGACCTCTGAAAAATCTACTAATGGTGATATTCTCAATAATAATATTAATCAAACTGAAGAAGAATCTGATTCTTCAGATCAAGAAATTTTTGAAAATGCTAAAAGTGAAATTTCTAGTGATGATGAATATGTATTGGCCTCCAGTGGAGAAGGTGAAGAATCTGATGATCCTGATGCAGATAGCTGGATTACTCCTAGTAATATTGTTGAAATTAAGAAAAAGATGGGTGCATTATCTTTGCAGGAATCTTTTATTGTTGCATGTGTCACTACAGATTTTTCTGTGCAGGTAAATAAAATTTCATTATTTATGTGTTCATACATCCTAAAATTACCAAAGGGGAAAATAAACCTTATAGCCTTTAATTCATAGTCTTACTGAGGTTAATATAAACTTTTTGTTGAATGGTGAAATTTTATTTTTAAACTGACTGTTTTAAATTTAATTCCATTCTTGCTCTTGATTTTTGCCTTTATTATAGGGAAAAAAATGTGATGCCTTGTAGTTATCTAAGTATAAATGCCTTGATTTTTTTTCATCTATAGAATAATTGGCTTTTTCAATTGAAATAAATCTATTTTAGTATATGTTAAATACAATCAATAGGATTATTCTTAATGATAAAATACATATCATTTACATCCATCAATATGTATTTTATCACTGAGGAATAATTTGGTGTTTGTAATTCACATTAGTATAATTTTAATATATTTCTCTAAAAATATTAAAATTTAATTCTTTTTTCAAGATTAATACTGTTAGCTGTTATATACTACCCTCAAAATTGAGTATTCAAAATGTTCCATGTAATTATAAATATTTGTAATAATAATAGCTCCAAGTGAAATAAAATTTCATTGAAACTACAAATTATTAAACCAAAATACATGGCCATTAAATAGTATTGTTCAATATGAAAATCTAGGATGGTTGAAAGCTACAAAAATTAAATATTGTCATTATTTTATTTTCTTGTTTCTATGAATTACTTTCAAAGCTTTGTATTCATAAATAATTTTAAATCACTTTTTGGCTCTTATGACAAAGAAATTGTAAAAGTACACTTAAACTGAAACAGCTTTCCAATCATATAGTGGTTACAGTTTAAAATATGAACTTGTTGATTCATGACTGAAAAATATTAACTTGTATTAGTTTTTATGGTGGAAGGACCTTAACTACTTTAATTCTTTATTTTTAGTTTAACATCAATGTTATTGTAAATTATTAAAAGTATTTTCTCTGTTAAAAAAGATTAGTGTTTTTAAGCATTGCAAAGCCATCTTTAAATAGTCACCATGTTTAAGATTCACACGAATCTCTAAACACAGTACTTCTATTATAATTTTTTTAAATATGAATTTATTAAATTTAAATCTTAGATGTTCATATTGTTATATAATCTACATAATATTATTCATAATTTACCACTAGTTATTGTAATTTGTATTGAAGCTTTTAAACTCTCTATGGTATAGTGATAAAACAAAACAAGCAAAAATCGAGAGCTTGATCCTGGCCATTATTGAATACTGTGCTTCAACTTTCTACATGCATGTATGTTAGGGTTGGTGCTTGATAGAGTTTTGTGTTTTGTGAGTTTTCCCCCCTTACACAAATGTAAAAACCATGTAGAAGGCAACTTATGGTATGGATATTAAAATGCTCTAAAACAGTTCTTTCCCATTAGGGTGTCCATTACATAAAAATATCCTTGGATCACATAAAATAAACCACTCTAAAACCATTGAAATTGTATTCACATTTTTATTTGATCTGTTAGCATGTTTTTAATAAGCACATGTAGAATATTATCGCATATTTCATTTGTATGTTTAAAGCTTCATGATTATGATACTGAATACAATTTCAATTTTATTAATTAAAAATTACTCTTTTCTCTATTAAAGCAAACTGATATCTACTTTTAGCATTATATCATGTACTTATGCCAATATACACTAAATAATACATGAAACAACTTTTTGCCAAAAGTGTGTTTATATTTCATTATTGTTTTTGATACTTTGAAGAAAATATAAAAGTTAAACAAATGTTTATCACTTGTAAGATTTTTATTTAAAATGATCTTTACTAATTTATATTTGTATAATAAATTAAGAGATTTATAGTTTTTTTCTAAATAATATATTTTTATATTCTTACAGAATGTTCTTATTCAAATGGGCCTTAATGTTATTTCTGTAGATGGCATGTTAATAAAAAAGGCTAAAGTTTTTATTTTGCGATGTCATGCTTGTTTTAAGTAAGTGTTACTACATGTGAAAGTCTTAAAATAATTTGTTCACTTTATTTGAAATTAACGGAAGTAAATTTGTCATGTTTCTTCCTTGACATTATTATTTTCATTCCATAGAACTACTAATGACATGACTAAGAAGTTTTGTCCTAATTGTGGAAACAAAACTTTAAAAAGAGTTGCTGTAACTGTCAATGAGGATGGTACAAAAAGTATTCATATAAATTTCCGTAGGCCAATCAATATCAGAGGAAAAAGAGTAAGTGTAGAAATTTTTTAATGTTATTAATATTGAATTTTGTACCCTTTAATTTTTCAATTATTTTGGCATATTTTGATTATAAATATATATACATTAATAATTAACAAATTAAAAAAAATAATTTTTTAAATTGTATGATATTTCTAAGGTTAATAGTTAAATTTTGTAGAATTGTCAAGTTTATATTTAAAAGCACTATCTCCTTAAATATTTTTCACAAATTTCTGGTTCAATTATGTTATGATTTATATTCAGCATCAAATGATAATATAGTATATTAATAATTTGATATTTCATTCCTAAAATAATTTTTTTCACCTAAAAATGCATTTTTAAACAACATTAAATAATAAATTTGTTTGTTGTTGTTTCAAAAATCCAAACACTGCTCTGTATCTTTATGTAACTTATAGGTGAAAGCTATTTGTGTGTTAAAAGTAGACTCTAAGAAGGAAAATTTTTTTCTTATTCATGTAATGTTTGGTGTATTTTTACATAAATATATTAATTAACCATCTGCAGATACATTTGCTTATATTAAGTATAGCCAAATTTATTTGCAGAATGTTATATAGCATTAGTGTGATTTTCATTTTAATTATATTTTTCTTTGGTCAAGATCATTTCATAGTAAATTGCAATTAATTTGGTGATTAATGCTTATAAATTTTTATGTGATATGTCTTTATTAACAAATCTTAATTTCAAGTAATCAAACTATTTACTTTTATATTTAAAATAATCATTAAAAAAATTATTTTTGTGGTAGATTGGAAATGCATGCTGATTATTTATTCTCTTAAATATAAGGATATTTTTTTAACTGAAGTGTTTTATTCTTGTATATCAATAAATCAATTACTACTGTGTTATATATATATACATATAAGATAAAACATGAAAAATATGATATTGGAAAAATACTAATACAATACAAATGACAAGAAGAAGGCATAGAGACCACATCTTCATCAGGAGGGAGATGGCCAGCTTTGCAAAATGAACACTCTTTTCTGACATGCTCAAAGGACAAATGTCTAAATATCTACAAGCAATTCCCCTGAAGAGTGTTCGCATTAAAAGAACTTAGTTAAAAAATTTATATAAATATGTATGCAAAGAAGTAGAAATACTCACAATAAATGAAACATATGTAGAGTAGAAAAAATTAATTCTGTAAAATATACATAATACCAAAGTCAGCAAATCAGATTGAATTTATATATGAAAATAGGAGAGTTGCCAGGAGTAATTAAATTCAGAAAGTTAAAGTGGTTTAGAAAAAATGTGTTAAAGGGGATTTAAGCTTAAGTTATGAATAAATATAAATTTTATACACTTTATTTTGTGTTTATTAAATGTTTAGATTTAAAATATTATATCTTAACTTCATATAGAACAACTTTTTTGCTACTGATAATGTTTAGAGGTGGTTATCAAAAAATGGAAACATCTCGGAATAAAAGTGAGATTTTTTAATGTGCTTCAATAGTATTAAAATATATAATAATAGCTATCAATATTTTGTGATTTCTTATTTATTAATTTATATATTCTTGTAAGATGCTGTAGCTTTGTTGTAAAACTTGGATTTTTTCAAAAGTTGGACTTCTCAGATTTTTAGAGATTAAATTGTAGGAGGATATCTAGTTGAAGCAAATATAACTGAAACATTCCGACTTTTAGGGCTTCTTAATGACAGCATTCATAAAACAGAACTAGACAATCTTGATAAAAAAAATGATGGATAGAAAGAGAGGATTTGTGTGAAAGAGAACATTGGGTAAAAAAACAAATTGTAATCTCTGAAAAAGAAACAACTGTAGCAAAAGTGACTGTACAATTCATTCAGCCTTTAGATTCTCTTGTGTCAGTGATCATAATTAGAGGGTCCCTTCATAAAAATAATATTTACTGCAAAGCTGCAATTCCCAAGTGATTTGTCATTGGTGTTAATGCCAAACATTGTTTACAGTGATGTGACATTCACAAAACCTGGTCATTATGATGCTGGAAGAAAATAATATGTTCTGATGAATCGCCTTTTTCACAAATTTTCTTACAACATAAAATACAACAGGTTCATGTTTGAAAGGCCCCTGCAAGAGTGTATAATTGTGATTGTCTGCTTTCTACTTTTAAGCATGGATCTGTCATATGAGCAGCCATGTCATGGTTTTCTGTTTCACTAATCATAACCCTGAAAGAAAGGAACACTGGTGAGAAGTTTTAACTGATTGTATTATTCCTATGATGCAGAAGAACAGCTTTCCCTTTTTGGACCTTATACCATAAAATGTAACCAACCAATTTATGAAGTAAACTTTGTTTCCTGTAGAAGATGGAATTTTCTTGTTTAATGCATCTATCCATGCAGAGGGACTATTTCAATTATAGTTTGATGAATACAAGAGGATTAAGTTAATCATCTACTTAACCTGCACAATCACCAAAACATGCACACCACCACCATAACAGTTTGTTAACATAAAATTCATATTAACAAACTATTATGATCTATTTCAGAGTATTCAATACAAAATGAGTATTTCTATAAACACCAAAATCTGCCTTTATAAGAATTGATTCCTTGACAAATCTAAGCTCTTTTTTATGTCAAAGGTTCTATGTGCAATAATGATAAAAGTCTCTGTATAAAGGAAAAGTGTTTTTATTATTTTGATGTCCAATTATATCTGGTTATATGTGTAAATTAAAAGATGAATCAGAAATTTGCTTTAGGTTCTGTTTAAATTCCTCAAAAAACAAAAGATTTATATTGCCTGAGTAATTACATCAGTTCTCAAGGAATAATACTTTACACTTTACATGAGCCTTTTTATAAAAGTATATATATATATATTATTATTAAAATAGCAGAAAAAGTTTAAGTTGCACCTGTTAAGTTTATGGTAAATGTTTATAAATTTATTATAAGTATTTAAAAATTAAGTGTTTGATTCCGTATTTTATTGATTTTACTTAATGTATTCTCTAATATATGGTAAGGTATATGAAAAGGCTATTCATAATGTTAATTTTAAGTTAAAAACTTAAAATTATATGTGTTGATTAAAAAGTCAATTTTTTTTTATAAACTGTTGCTCTTCGAGAAAATATTAAATAAAGGCAATATTATTTGATGCAAAAATCTATACAAAATTTTTTTCTTTGTGAATTGTTTTGAAGTGAATTTGTGTTATTTACCAATTTTATAAAAATCTCTTAAATTTACAATTGTATTCCTTGAGCCTTTGACTGTTACTGTATTTGTCTGTTTATGCTATATTTTTACTATGTTCTTGGATATGTCTTAGTACCAAGAAGCAAAGAATTTTCTTGTACTTTTTAAACTTTTATTTGTATCCTTGTCTTCTATATTAAATGTCTTTATTCTAGTTCTCTTTACCTGCACCAAAAGGAGGCAAGCATGCTTTCAATCCAGTTGTTTGTGAAGATCAACCAATACCTCAAAATAGGCTCTCTAAAGCAGCATTGAAGAAAACAAATCCGTGGTGTGATGACTATGAGGCTCACGATTCCCCCTTTGCTACAAACGATGTGTACAGCCGAGCTGCTAATTTGGGCATTCATATTCGGAAAAATTTTAATAGAAGGAATCCGAATGAATGGTCAAAAAGAACTGGAAATAAAAAAAGAAAGTAGTTGTTATATTCTTTTATTAAAATACCGAGTTTAAAATAAATGTATATATAATGTGTTTTTGCATTAGATTTAATAAAAGAAAGAACAAAAATGGAAACTTTATCAAAATAAGGAACACTTTTTAATAATTCAAAATTTTTATATAATTATTTCTTTATATTTTATTCTCTTATAGCTTTTATAAGAGTAAATTGATAGACAATCATGGGGCTAGAGTATTTTTGCAAAAATATTGCATCATGAGTTTTGGAAAAAAAAAAAAGCTGAAAATACCATTTTTTTAAAAAATTCTTTTGGGTATGTTCTTGCATAACAGTGCTGTTATTGGAATATTGAAAATTATAAATGCATTGTGAATATCAAAAGAAAGTTTTCTAAGGAAGATGGAATGGGAGAGAGATATCAGTTCCTTACTTAAAACCTTAGGTTATATGTGCTATGGTAAAAGTATGTAATTCAATGACTATGTATAATTACTGCTGATTAAACATAATCCCCACTAAAGTTGGTGAATGTGATCAATTTTTGAATATAGGGTAATAATTTTAGATTATTTTATTGAGTAACAATGTATCTTAATTCAAAAAAAAAAATATATTTCCAACTAATATTTAATATTTTGTTCTTAAAAATTTGAATAATGTCATCATGCCTTAGAAATATTTTTAGTGGAATAATAATTCTAGTATTTAAAAATTTGAATTAAATTGGGTTCTTTTATAACTAGTTTTTTAACTTTCAGTGGATATCTTAAAACAGATACATTAAACCATAGCTTAAGTTATATGTTTTAAAAGCAATTAAAGTAAACTAAGGATTAAAATTACTGAAAATAAAATACGGTTTAACTTTTATTTACTCAAAATAGAACTTTAAATTCAAATATAACTAGTATTTCTAGATAATTATGTTAGGTCAAATAAAAGTCCTGAATGAAGAAAATTATTTAGATTATTAGAACACATACAAAACAATTCCATATCAAAAGCAAACTAAGCCCATATTCTAAAAGAAGCATTTAATTGTTAATAAGAATTTGGATATGCAGTAGATGTTCGTTTTTTGAACTGTTAAGGTCCAGTAAAACAGTTCGTAAAAAAGAAAAATAAGGTATTAGATTATTACGATCTGATTTTTTTCCACCAAAAATTATTTTTTCTTTATAGATAAAACAGGGTTTGTACAACTAGAATTTTTACTTATCTTTATATTGATACATTTTTTATTAGGAAATACTATAATTTTTTGAGTTTTTATTTTAAAATTTTCAATGAAATAACTTAAAAAAACCAAATCGAATATTAGCCCTGAATGTTACCACTTGATGGTGGCGTGATCGATTAGATTGCATTCATAACTGTTGATTAAAATAAAAATATAGTTCAGCGAAAATAATTTCTCGATGATCCAGTTCAGATAGGAAGTTTTTGATATAAATATGCTTTTCTTGATGAAAATTGCATATGATTTCAGTGAAAATAAATGGATTTGTTTAGCAGTAAAATAAATGATTTAATATGCCTGGTGGAATGTGTCTTTTCAATGACCAGTGGACTGTGGAAAAGCCATTCAAAAATTTTCCTTGCATGGTGTAGAAAAAAAGAGAATTTTGTAAAAGAGTCATTACAACTGACCGTTTCAAGATTGTTTTGATGAGAAATTTGATCTCTTAAAGATAGAATAGATACTTTTTATTTTAACTTACTCTCAAATAGACAAAATTGACACTTATGGAAAGTAGTTAATTTGTTTTTACTACTCTAATTGTAATATTTCTGATGATCTGTTGAATGTGGGTTTTCTGTTAATCAAAACTTGATAGTAGAAAATTTAAATAATCAACAATTGTGGCTAATCTCATCATTAATGATCATGTGCAAAGCATAAGAGATGTCAACAATTTAATAATTGCAAAGTATTTATAGTTTTGCTATTGGTGCCAAGCAAAATTTTACATTTAAATGAATTAAAATTGGGAGGGGGAAAAAAACCACAGCCAATAACAGTAGGAAAGCAAAAAGAAAGCACCCTGAAAAAATAATTGTTGAACTGAAAATCAAAATGAAGCATTTGGAAGATGACATATTTTGAATAAATATATTTATTTGAGAGGACATTATTATACACATCTTGAAATGGTGAATAATTTAATAGATATCAATCTATTGAAGATGCTTAAAAATTCGAAAATTACCTTTTGTCTTATACTATGTATGATCCAGTAATATAAAAAATATTGATTATTTAAATAAATTTCTGTTACAGCTGTAAATTTATTGAAAGCTTTTGAAGTAATCATTGGATAGAATTCTGACTTGAATAAAAATATTGCAAGTTCATAATTACATGCATATTTTGTTAAGAACAATTTTTAAAATAAAAAAATTATTCAATATGGATGTTGATATCTCCTGGAAAATTCCTGGAATTGTATTCTTGGAAACTATAGAAAAAATATTTAAAATGTACTATAAGAAATGCAGGCAAAATAAGATTCTACTTAAAAACGCTTTCATTTCATTGATTGCACTTTACCAAACAATTTTTTAAAGCTCAAACCATGTCTTGTTTTTAATTTTTAAAGCTTACCGTCTGATGTTTTATGGTCAACTTCATCGCAAAGCAGTTTGATTTTTCTTGAATGATAATATCATCAATAGGAATATTCATTTTTCTCAGCCGAGCAAACAAAGCGTTTTTTCAGTATAGGATGTTATTCTTCTCAACAATATTTTCGAGAAGGAGTGCTTTGGCTCATATTGTTTTCTTTTTCAAGTATTCTTTTCTGGGCTTTTAAAATATGGTCGAGAAACTTCTTTGTATTTTCATATTTTTTGGGTTTTTGCCTTGTTTAATATTTGTTGTCTGCTTCTTTTAGAATTTCCTTTTTTATTTTAATTAAGAAACATGTTCTTTTTTCAACCTCTGCAAATCCTCATCAGAATCGGCTCAATCTCTCTCTCTCTCTCTCTCTCTCCACAACTAAATTTAAGTTCAAATGAAATCAATACCGAGCAGCAGAACTTAACCTTTTAAATTGTTGTTTCCACCAGAGACTATGTTCGAACGTACGTTGAGAAAAATTTTTCCCCTTTCTATGCTCTTGGTGAGGATGAGATTCAAATTCAGCACCCCAGTTTTTTCGTGAGGATGGGATTTGAACTCAGCACCTCAGTTTTTACTGTGAGGATGGGATTTGAATTCAGCACCCCAGTTTTTACAGTGAGGATGGAATTCGAATTCAGCACCCCAATTTTTACGGCGAGGATGGAATTCGAATTCTGCACTCCAGTTTTTATGGTGATGGGATTCAAATTCAGCACCCCAGTTTTTTCATCAGACCTTTTGGCAAGGGAAGCTTCAGTTTTTTATCAACCTTCCAATGCAGATTCTCTTCGAAATCCCAGACTTCTTGCGAGCAAAATCGGACATGAGACCATTACTGCCTTTAAGAACTTGGGTGAAGGAAAATACTCGCCTTCTGGATAATCAGCATCGCTCTCGTCTTTCCATATTTCCTAAGGCAGAGGGTGTTGCCTGTTTTAGAAATATTATTGGACATGACTGTTTGTAGGCCCATTTATATAAAATTAATCTGGCCAATTCACACACACACCTCTTTGTGTGTTCTGTGACACCTCGGCTATAACTGCGGAGCATCTCTTTAGTTACCTCTCTCTTTCTGACGTTCGTTCCAGTGATGACTTTTGAGCTCTCTCGCCTTCTGGAACAACTTCAATATATATTGTACTGGACTGCAAGACGCCTCTTGTCTGAAAAGACATTGGTGGGTATAGTTAAAAAAATTTTCTCAACAAATGTCTGATATCCATGTGCCTTTGAAATGATGATTTGAAAAAATATTTGGTCATAAAGAATTAAAAAGAAAACTGTTATTGTCATGTGCCAGCTATGCTGGCATTATGGGGTGCACTGTTTCACTTTTCCAAATGAACCATATTTTGGTGTGGAGTCCGACTTCCTCAGTACACACATGCCAAGGTACCCGTTTATAGGGTAGGCAACCAGTCACAATCCATTCAAACAAGGACAGGATAGATAAAGTACATCCATGCCCAAACCCAGGATCTCCCTATCCACAATCAGACACGCTAACCGATAGACAAGTTCGCAAAATAGAGATTTTTCAAAATTCGTAAATGGGAGCTATGAAATTATGTTATACTAGGTTAAGGGACTAGTTACTTTTTCGAAGAAAACTGGAGTGTTAGTAAAAACAAATGTCTACTGTATTAGATTATTATGACAATTACAGTTTCCCAGATTTTTTATGTTTGCATTTATCAGGTTTTGAGTTTTCCTTGTAAATATATCGTTCATATCCTTGACCTCCAGAAAAAGATGTCTCGAAATAATATTGCTTCATCGGGAAAATCTTTAAGGAATTTTTTTTTCCCCATAAATTTTGAGCTTGTTTCTGGAGTATCACCATCAACGTTTTCCTTGTTTTGTTCCTGAATGATAATATTCTTCATTTTGAACTTCTAATATAACTGCTAAGGAATATGATTCATGAATCAATTTTTCTGTCTACATCTGAGTATTTGTAGTTTCACGGTGTCATCAATATTACCAAAAGAAAATTTAAATTTTCATCATCTTTTTTTTGTCTGTGATTCTACTTTCTTTAGCACTTATTCCATACTTGTTCAAATATCTGTCAGGTTAAAATGAATCACTTCATCATTCTCTTTCTGAATCAAAAAATTTACTATAGATGGACAGCCACTATTTTCCACACTAAAATCAATTTTCATTTCGTTGTTTATTCTATCTGATACATTATTATTTATGTCTATCAACATTATTATTATCAGATATATTAATTTTTTCTAATGATGCCTATGATTCTAAACTATTTCAAGTTCTTTCAATCTAAGAAAACCAATAGAATCATTTGTGAAAGATGTTTTCAAACCTACTTCTAAAGCCATCCCAAACATTCCTTCACAAGCAGTTAACTTGATACTTACATAAAATGCCCTATTTTTCATAAGTTATATAAAATGTAATCTTTTGGAACATTACTAGTTTTATATTGCTTTCAGATCAGGAGCTTGGCATATTGTGTTATTTAATATTATTGGTACTATTATTATTATTTATTTACTATTTGAATTGTGTGTGTGTGTGTGGCAAAAATAAAAATTGTAATTATTCTTGTACAATTTAAAACTATTTTAATCAAACTTCGATTTTTAAAAGATTAAGTTAATATTAAAGATTCAGTATATAAAAAATAAGTATATAGAAAAAAATATTCAGTATATAGAAAAATTAAATAAAGAAGAAAAATAATTATTGAAAAAAACTATTCCAATTTCTGTCTGACTATGCAGTCCTTATATGAGTGCTTCGGTCTTCATCTAAAACTTGTCGATACATTTTCTTTATGTCTGCTGAAAAGACCATTTCCAAAAATCGAAAATTGAGTAAAATTTCGAAAATGCCTCTTTTGTTTAGGACCAACTCCCAAGATTGAATTCAATGGTTTACCGTTGGAAGTTTTACATGAAACATCGAAAACGACTCTTAACTTAGTAGTTGTAATTGTCTGCTTCGTCACTGCATGATGGGGAAGGAAATATTGATCGTTTTCAAATCTATTCAATCAGCTTTGTGTAACTAATTCCACATGACCTAATTTTTCATATTGGTGCATAAAATCTTTGTATTGGTTTTTAAATTCCGAGTTTTCCTCAAATTTACTTTCCATAGCATATAATCGAGGAAATGCATCTGTTTTGGAATTACCCAATTCAAATTTAGATTATAAAAATGGTAATTTTACAACAAAATGATTATATCAGAATTAATATAAAATAATTTTCCTGAAAGTGAGTTTCAAGAAATTGCTCTGCAAGTGAGAATAACGAGTCAGTTGAATTTGATATTTCTTCTAATTCTCAAAACCGTTTTAATATAAAATAATTTTCCTGAAAGTGTGTTTCAAGAAATTGCTCTGCAAGTCAGAATAACGAGTCAGTTGAATTTGATATTTCTTCTAATTCTCAAAACCGTTTTAATTTGCTATAAATATTTATTTCATAAACATGCAAATTCGAAAATGATTTCGTTATAGATTTCGCCAGTTTTCCGGATATGAGAAAACCAAAAATTGAGTTTTGAGCACTTTGGGAGTTATATGCCCGGGAATTAATATAGAGAAAAGTAGTCAGAGATCCTAGAATAATATCTATCTTATCCGGAATGTTAAAATTTGGTTTCGCTAACTTTGCATTTTTAAAATGTGAAAACTTATCTATTATTATTATTTTTTACTTGGAAGTGCAGCAGTTAGTTTATCTAATATTAATGCTTTAATTGGCATCCTCACTGATGTGTGTGCATCAATTTCAACGAAACCTTTTGTAATTGTGACTTCTGACTCAGCTAAACCTTTGAAAGGAAAGCACGCATTTTTTTTCTTTTAAGTCCCACTAAATCAGTGCTAGATACAGACAATGTTGAGTCAGAACCACTATCACAAAGCATTCTGCTATTACGTTTTTGACCCATTGAATCAATTATATTCACTTATGCATTTGGCAATAAGCCAAAAGTTGTTTGAATATTATTATGTTAAAACACAACATAATGTTACTATTTTTGTTCTCATTCGTATGCACGATGTCTGGTATTTCACTTACTGTTAGATTTTTTCTTTGTTGCTCGGAATGAAAACTACTGTTGGAACGAGACGCAGATGTGGAGTAACATTTTAATTTATTTTCACAAATTGTTCTATGATGCAATAACAACAACGACATGGAGACATACATTCAGATTTTTTTTGAAAACTAGAAAAACCATTTAAACAAAGATTATTTTTCCTAACAAATTGATTTCTTTCTTTAAAAGTTAATGTTTTAAATTTAGAGCATTTAAAAAAATGATCTAACTTACATTTGTTAGTTACTAGCGTAAACAAATGCATTCGATACTTTTGTTAGCAGAAAACCTTTTAACACTAAATTGAGTTTTTTTCTTTTTCGTTAAAGTTTTCTAAAGAGGAATTTTTATCATTTATAAACTGAATAAACATTTCAAGAATAGGAAATTCCACTTTCGCTGAAAACGCAAACCATTGTTTATATGTTTCGCTATCAACCTTCTGTAATAATATATAAATTAGCCAAACAAGCCTTTCATTAGCTTTTGGGTCAATAGATTTTAAGCCGTTGATGAGTTCATCTAATGTATCGGCAATTTTTTGCAAATTAATTGCGTTTGAATTAACTTCACAAGATTGATCAATGAAAGTTTTAATTAATGATGTGACAATTTGCTTCTATATAACTATTTTCTGACATGGGAATATGATTGATAATAGAAGTTGGTTCATCAGTTAATAAACCTCTTAGATACTGATTTTTTTTAAATTTTGATTGCTATGAACTAAGGATATATACAAATTCTTGAAAGATATCCAGTCTCTGTAATTACAATTCAAAGTCTGTATATTTATTCTCGGTTATTTAAAATTATTAGTAATACTTGTATCAGTAAAAGATGGAGTTTGATGTTCATTAATTTGAGTAGTAGCAAGGACATTAACAGTAACATTTAATTTTTCAAGTTCTTGTAGTTTGGCCTTGTGGTACTTCATAATATTTTTTCTTGTAGCGACGTAAGAAAATGGAAGTTAAAACAAAACAAACATTTATTACATTACACATAATTAAGATTAGATACAAAAAGAAAACACTTAATAATTATAAAATAAAATCAAGGTTACATAGTACCAGGGTGGTACAAAAAAAAAACGTATTTAGGAACCGGATGGTTCTTCCTTGCCATTTCTCACATCACTCTGCTCATCTCATTCGATGTTGTTTGTAAATTGGGCAGCAGCGCCATCTACTGTCAATGTTGTTAATATCGGTCTGTTACAACCTCCCCCTCTGACCCCGAAGACGTCCCGACCAGGGGTCATCATGAGTTTTCTTGGAATGGCTTTGTTCTTGAGCATGAGCTTTGGCAGGAGTGTTCCTAGCATGGTTTTGCTCTTGAGCAGGAGTGGGAGTTTTAGGACAGTTCAATTTTGTTGGTCTACCTCTTCTGCGCAAAGCTTTGACAGGGGAAGTTTTTTTTTCCCTGAAAAGGCGTCAATGCCGAAGTGTGGTATACACCTATTGGTATATTTGGAGAATCTGTGTTTGCCACAAAATACGATACAGGGGATTTTTGAGTAACGATGATAAATGGTCCATCGCGGCGAGGCGAAAATTTTGCTGTAACACCAGCAGTTTTATCACTTAAGTTTGGTTTTCTCACCAAAACTAAATCTCCTGATTTATAAATAGGAGCTGGTTTCCTTCTCTGGTCCGCAAAATGCTTGTTAATTTTCAAGTTATTTTGCTTTTCAATAAAGATCTCTTTGGCTTCTGATGTGAATCTTTCCAGTCTTTTAAGATACGGGGTCATTTCAACGACAAAGTTATCGTTCTCGATAATACTACGAATGTCGTTGGTAACATCATCAACGGTACGGAGCTCTCGTCCGAAATTGAGAAACGCTGCGGTTTTTCCAGTTGAACTGCACTTTGAAGTGTTCAGTGCGAATCGAATTGCAGGGAGTTTCTCTGACCAGCTATCATGCCGATTTTTTACTAATATGGCAAGACGAGGTTTCAAATCACGGTTCTTCCTTTCAATTGGATTTGCTTGAGGGTGGTAAACAGGGGTTAAAGATTGATGAATTTTCATAAGATAACATAGTTGCTGCATAACAGCAGAAACAAATTGTGGTCCATTATCGCTGATAATTCTGCGTGGTATTCCGTATCTCATGAAGATTTCTTCTACAAGAGTGACAGCACACTCTTTTGCTGTTGCATTTTCCAAAGCAAATAGCTCGATCCACTTCGTAGTAACATCTTCTATTATAAATATCCATTTTTTCCCATGGCTAACTGGAAGAAGACCGAACAAATCAATGGATAACGTTTCAAACCTTTGGGATGGTACTGGAGTCTGCAGCAGACCAGCAGGTTTTTGGTTGGAAGGCTTGTATCGCATACATTCTATACAACCTTTCACATAATTGGTGATGTATTTCCGCATGCCAGTCCAGTAATATCTTCTAGCAATTCTATCAAAAGTTCCTTCAGCACCGTAATGACCTGCGGTGGGATCATCGTGATGAGTTTTAAGAATCTGCTCTCTTGCATCTTCTGGAATGACAAGCTGAGCCTCATCAGATCCTGAATCAGGTGCATATTTGTACAGGACACCTCTGTTCATCATAAAACCTTTTTCAGTCCAGTTTCTATATTCTTCAGTCAAGTTGACTGCTTCCAAAGCATTTATTATTTTCTTCAGATTTTCATCTTGAAGTTGGCTGTCTCTGATTTCTTTTAGGACTTTTGGTAGGAAAATCTACTGAAATGACGGTGGGTTGGTTAACAGTCATGGAGCATATCTCGCATGGGTTATCTCCTTCGTGACAGGGAGGGCGAGATAACATGTCAGCTACCACGTTGCTTTTCCCAGGAACGTACCCGATATGGAGGTTGAACTCTTGGAGTTGTAGAGCCCAACGAGCGAGTCGTCCTGATGGGGACTTTAAAGACATGAGCCATCGTAACGCCTGATGGTCCGTAGCAACTGTGACTTCTTGTCCCTCAATATAGCATCTGAATTTTCCTAAAGCCCAAACAACTGCAAGGGCTTCACGCTGTGTAGTGGTATAGTTTCGCTCAGCACTAGTTAGTAGTCGGCTTGCATATTCAATTGGATGTTGATCTGTCAGGGATTCTCCTTGGAGGAGGACAGCACCTAAGGCATACCCACTAGCATCAGTACGTAAGATGTACGGTTTACTTGGATCACATTGCCTAAGAACAGGTGGTGAAGTAAGTAATGTCTTTAACTTTTGGAACGAAGCTTTTTCTTGCTCTTTCCAACACCAAGAGGAGGATTTCTTGGTTAGATTACTGAGAGGTCTGGCTATTTTAGAAAAGTTCGGAATGAACCTCCTATACCAAGAACAAGTTTGCAGAAAGGACTGAACTTGTTTAACAGTTTTGGGTTCAGGCATATCCAAGATAGCAGCAGTTTTGGCAGGATCAACCTCTAGACCTTCAGGAGTAATATAATGCCCAAGATATTTAATCCTTGCACATGCGAAATTGCACTTTTCACGGTTAGCTGTTAATTTGAATAACTCAAGTCGTTGAAAAATGTCTCTTAAATTTCTTAAATGTTCCTGAAACGACTCTGATAGTACTATAATGTCATCTAGGTAGGAACGAAGAAAAATGTCACCAAGACCACTTCGGAATTTGTCTATCAGTCTTTGGAAGGTCGCTGGGGCATTTTTCAATCCAAATGGCATTCGTATAAAACGATATGTACCAAAAGGACAAATAAAAGCAGTTTTGTCTCTATATACGGCAGCCACATTTACCTGGTGATAACCAGCTTTAAGGTCGATGGTCGACATATAACGAGTTTGTTTAACTTCTTGAAGTAAATCATCTATGCGTGGAAGAGGGTAAGAGTCCGTTTTCGTGATGGCATTCAATTTTCTGTAATCCACGCAAAATCTATAAGCACCATTTGGCTTTGGGATGAGCACAACAGGCGCTGCATAAGGAGATTCGCAGGGCTCAATAATTCCTTCATTCAAGAGTCTATCAATTTCATTTTGCATAATTTCTTTCCTTGTTGGAGACACTCGATACGGAGGAGCAGCAACCGGAGGGTGGTTCTGCGTATCTATGTAATGTTCAATAAATGGGGTTGCCTCTCCCCCTGGATTGAAGATAGTTTCAAACTGGGACAAGAGTTCATTTAACTTAATTCTTTGTTCACCTGTCAGATCAATACCTTCATCTTCACGCAAATGATGAGGATGATTCTTTAATTTCTTTTCCCAGGTGGGAGTCAAATGGGATGCTTCATCTTCAATATTACCTTTTTGATTCACAGTTAGCGTTGCAACCGTTTGTAACGACCCACAAAAGTTGGCGTCGGTACTTCAAAAGAAAAGTGTCGTCTGGGTTGATTATGGAAAAACCAACAGTTTCGTTTCAAATTTAGTATAATCCCAGCCGAATTCAGAAAGTCTATTCCCAACAGGGTGTTGTTTCCTTTGGCATCAGGGATGGCAACAAGGTTCAAAGGCAATGTATGGCCTCCAAGACGAATTTTTACCTTTGTTGTGTGAACTTCTCTTTTTATTTTACTACCGTCTGCTAATGTCATTAGTAGTGTACTGGTAGCAAAAGTTGCTCCTTGTTTCCTCAGGACGTGATAAAATGTTTCTCCTGCAATTGAGTGGGTTGCAGCAGTGTCTGCGCAAGCGGTACCCATGACTCAATTGATAGTTACTCTTAACGTTGCCATCTGTGCGGGTGCACTAGAAGCCGATTGAAGAATAACGCTGCTAAAAGTACCAGAACTTTTCTTTTTCTTTCCTTTACAGGTAGGACATTTAGGTTTAATGACTCCTGGACTACCACATCCATAGCATGCAACTTCACTTGACTCTTTCTTAAGATTCCCATTTCTTTCATTTTGAGGTTTTCTTTCTTGAATAGTAAAGGGTTTAAAGGGAAACTGCTTCTTTTGATGTACTGGATGGAAAGATTTCTTCACACCACACCTGACACTTTCGTAAGCATCTAATTTTTCCACAAGAACAACCGGAGAAATAAATTCAGACCAAATATCGATAAAATGCTCTTTAACATCCGGGGGAACTTTCTTCTTGATTTGGTCTGCAACGATAAGTTGTTTTAACTTTTCGAAATCCTGAACCTTAAGTTCTTCAAGCCAGCCATCAAAGTAGCTAGACAAATCAAAATAGAAGTCTCTCCAAGTTTTCTCAGGGTCTTTTTTGTGTTGAGCAAACATCTGTCTAAATCTATCTCCAGATAATTTAAATCTTCTTAGAAGTAGTTCCTTTACTTTAGCATATTCTTGTGTTTCTTCAGGTTCTCGAACGATGAGAGTTGCAATGTCAGATGGCAGGGTGCCTAGTAAGTAAGGGATCCATGAAGATTCGAGTAATTTCATAAATTTAACTTGTCGTTCGAAGATTGTAAAAAATGTACACAGTTCTTCTTTTTTCGGATCAAATTTCGGCAAAAGATTGCTGAAATTACTCAAATCCAGTTTCTGGTGTGCTACCGAGGGACCACTTGACGATAGAGGATCTATACTTGCCAAACGCTGAGATTCAACTTGAAGCTGGAGTTTCTCCAATTCATATTTTTGTTGTTTCTCCAATTTTTCCTTCGCATCAGCTATTTCAGTTTCTCTTACAATTGCCGTTTCTTTCGCAATTCTCTCTTCAGTAATTGCTTGTAGCATACTTTGGACCATAGTTTCATCATAATTAGGGGCTTTGCTGATAAGATCCGTTAACTGGACTATTTTTAAATTATCTCTCACTACCAAACCAAGCTCGTCGGCTAAGGTCCTTAAATCTTCCTTTCGGGCATGGCAAAGGAAGGCCATTCTTGATCTCAAAAGTTCTTATTTTATAACTTATTATTTAAATAAAATTTATCAATTAAACGAAATTTAAACACTTGTTTATCAATATTAATTAAATACGAATTATTAAATTAATCAAACACATGTTTTTGCAATTACTTTTAAACAAAAATATAATTTGAAAACATTTTTCATATTTATCATATTCAAAGACTAGAAACAATACAGAAAACTAGTAAAGATATGTTGAAATTATAATTCAAATTAAATTAAAACCCAAAAGTTGTCATAAATATTTAACATTATTTCTTTAAAAAAAGAAGAAATATGAATAAAAACAATTTATTCTAACAACTTCAATTGCTATTCAATTAATAAACTACTTCCATAATAATTAAACAAATAAAACACAATTATCTCTGAGTGAAAACAAAATTATTTCTAAAAATAATGATAGTATTTTTATCTTTTATACATTTTTAAATAAATTCAAAATTAATTCTGCATTTCACTTGACAATCAATTTTACATTATTAAATGAATAATTACTAATTTATTAGCAAGTTATTTTCAATGTAAAAATATTTAATGTTCTGAAACTTTATTTAATAAAACCATATCTAGTAAAAAATTTTTAAATTATAATATACTCATAGAAAATATTCAAGATAAACAAATAAATTCAAAACATTTATTTCTAATATCTTATTTTAGCAATGTCATAAAATGCAAAATTCTACAAAGTATTATGCTCTTTCAAAATGAATAAAAAAAAAATCTTAAGGTATCAGTAGTAAGAACAAAATAATAATATCAATTCACAACAGAAATATTATTCTTATATTTTGTTCTGTTTTCGTTTTAAAAATTAATAGATTCCTTATAGATAAAAATATATATGAATTTTCTTTCGAATATAAAACACTGTTTTTTAATAATAAACAAATAAAATAATTATTTATTTTTATCAAAACCACTATTTATGGAGCCGTTACTTCGACTTCCATACGTTTTCTAGACAGAACATTGACTCATTTTATACATAGAAATTATTCTAACTTTATTCTAACAATAAAAATAATGAGAAAAAAATCAGTTTTTAATTTAAATATGCAATAGGAACAGCTTATTCTAATTTTAAGCAGTAACAAAATCAATCAATCAATTTTTAACCTTAAACGAACAATATAGAACAGCGTTTTGAGTCAGTTCTGTTTTCAATATAAACAGTTTAAATTCAAGAATTTTACTGAATATATTTTACATTTCAAAATATTAAATTTCACTATACATGCAAAATGACGTGCAGAAAAATATATATCAATTACATGCAGTATTAGTAAACAAATTTTAACATTCATGCAAACGTCTGAACAAAATTTAATCGAACCACAAGTTAGAAGAATAACGACTAATAACGAAACTAATACTACAAAACAAAAGTTATGTTATATGGATTAGTTTTAATACAAAACATGCTATTATTACAATATGCTAACATTATCAGGATGATAAGGAAATATGTTAGAACACATAATAGAACTTACCTGTTTTCTAGATGAAAACGATATAGCTCGACGAAATTCCGACATGAAATACATCTGTTCTATTTCTGGATGAAAACGAACGACGACACGGGAAAATTCCAAATAGAATGCATTCCAGATGAACACATAATCAAATAAATTCCGACGTGGAATTATAACTAACAACTCAATAGAGCTAAAACTTATATCCAATTAGATGGAACACAGTGGGAAAGGCCACGAGTTGGGCGCCATTTTGTAGCGACGTAAGAAAATGGAAGTTAAAACAAAACAAACATTTATTACATTACACATAATTAAGATTAGATACAAAAAGAAAACACTTAATAATTATAAAATAAAATCAAGGTTACATAGAACCAGGGTGGTACAAAAAAAAAAAACGTATTTAGGAACCGGATGGTTCTTCCTTGCCATTTCTTACATCACTCTGCTCATCTCATTCGATGTTGTTTGTAAATTGGGCAGCAGCGCCATCTACTGTCAATGTTGTTAATATTGGTCTGTTACATTCTCAAATTCTTCTATTGAGAACTTTACGGTGGAAGTTCTGTGTTTGCTTTGTCAAAATCAAAATAAATACTTTCAATTTTTTGTAATTTATTCATTAAATCGTATTTTTCTAATGTTTGACTATCATTGCTGAAATTTGAAATTCTGGTAAGAGCAGCTTTTGTTCTACCTCTATTATTTTTTGCAAACTTATCCTTGTCTTCTATTATGAAGTAATGCAGAAAACCAAAGTCAAACTTGAAAAAAAAAATGTACTCATCTTACTTGGTTTTTAGATGTGGTGCGATGAGGAAAGTATCCAAAATTGTACCAATCGCAGCGTTGAGGTTAAAACCCGAAACCAACGCTCCTTTTATTTCGCCGATGCCTCCAATTTTTATATTGCGATGTAGTGTTGGATTTAAGAAAAGGACAATCTTGCACAAAAACTTCTATTGCACCTATATACAATATAAGAAATAACATTACAAAACTAGAACATTCAATCGAATAAAATCATGAAAACTATGAACCATTCCAGCTACCGTACGGATACTGTAGTATCTTTGAGTCCGACGTGCGAGTGAGTGACTCTTCCTTTAATAGAGCTAAAGAGTAATGTTTAGTTCTTTTCCTAGTGAACCGGAACAATGAGCATTTTTTCGAAATTATTGATGAATAAATAATTCCTTTATCTCTGATCTAAAATATTAAATCCGAAAAAAATTATCCAATGGATTTCAATTCATTAAAAATTGGAATCCCTAAAAGAAAAACATTGTTTCAATCATTTGAGTATATACATTACTTTCATTCATTTGAGTATCATTGAGTAATCAGTTGAGTGTGAATTCTATCTCATCATGGTTAATGTATATTTATATGATAAATTTTCTTATTAAAAAATTACTTTCATGGAGTTTGAAGTGATGTATAATTTTCTTCACTATTGTAAAAAAAATTTTTTATAAATAGATTTCTTATCAATACTTTTAGGTCCAATCCCATATATTTCAGAATTTCAGCTGTATAAAACTGATGAGTCTTGCGAAGTTCCAAAAATATTTTTGAAGTGTAGTCCTTTAATCAGGAAGAATAAGTTTAATAATTAACTAACATATTTTCTAGAATAACAGTTTCTTATGGTAGCATATTTTAAAGCAAAAAATAATAAATACTGCAAATGTCTTATATTAATCCTGGAAATGTTTATTATAAGCATTTTATTTCCAGCAGAATTTTTCTAGTTAAGTATAACACTGTGAAATATTTCAATTTTTGCCTAAGAACATTCTTAACTTATGGAATTCTTATTTTAGTTTTAAGCATTCCGTGTTAAAATTTAAAATTAACTAAAATAATAATAGTAAACTAGTATGTAATATTTCCAATAGATGGCAGCACTATATTAAAATTTTTAAATTTTTATTAATGAGAAAATTTTTATAGACAAGATTATAAATATTCTTAAAAACTTTTTTTTTTTACGTAATTATATATAACGATAGTTTAAATATTGTCTAGAATTTTTTGTTGAAAGTTAGAAAGAAATTTTGAAGTTATAGCTGAACGACATAAGCATTCATCTCCAAGGAATGCATTTTATTAACTTCCGAAAACATTGCAACCTTAAATCACTGTCCACTTTAATGTAGTTTTGATAAAATGATTATTCAAAGATGGATTTAAAATTTACTTAAAAATTGTATTTAGCTATTTCAAACTCTTACTAAAAATTTTAATTAATTTTATCTAACAGTTGAATAAATGATCATTATCAACAGATGAACTACCTTTACTTGTTGAATAGCTGAAAATTCTGAAATAAGAAATTGTTGGAAGGAATTCAGATTGAAATATCGATAATTAAAACTGGTACTTTACTCTTCATCTTAAATTTTGATTTACAGGTAAAAATTCGACATTAATAAATTCTTCAATATCACGACTTATGTTCCTGCTAAGATTGGAGAATCAAATGATACGATGGGTTTGTTAAGAAAAAATTGAGATAATCAAAGAAAATATTTAAAGTTTTATTACTTCATTTTTTATCTGGAACAGTATTAAGTTGTGAGGACATATTGTGGGTAATAAGTGATATTAATTTTATTTTCTCACGTTGGCTTGAACCATAGATATTAAAATAATAATACAATAATCAAATGCATCATCCATGGTAATTTCATACATCGAAGTTCCAAAAAAGTATGATCATCATCGTTTGACATTGTGTCCTTCTAGATGATACCGATGGCACCTGATCTAACGGATACATTGTATAAAACATAACGGAGACGTGACGCATCATTCCTGTACATATGTGTATCACGGGAAAGGGTGTATCTAAGAGAAATTGACTGTGGGCAGATTGTGATGCGTGAAGACTCAAAATGAGTATATTTGAAGATATTTGGCTCGTGTCGGCAATCTGCGAGTAAAATAAGTGAACTTGTGTTAGATTTATGAATTGCTGTGAATTGAATAGTAGATGCCACTACATTGCATATCCAAAAAACATTAATATACTTGAAATTAACGTTTCCTTGCTAGATAAAATAAGGTCAGTAGAGCAAAAAGTGACTCAATTAGATACTTACATATGACATCATTAAATCCTCGCGGATGAAATTGCCTACTCACTTTCAAAAGGGAAATTGAAAATAAACATGAGTTATGATTCATCTTGTGAAATGTACACAATAATCTTTGATGAATTTATTAATCGTTTAAATACTGTAATGAAGGTAAAAAGAAATTATACATGAGTATAAATTTATGGCAAAAAGCATTTCTTTTTATGCATTCAATTTTCGTGTGTTTCAAAGGATTTGCTATAACATATAGAAGACATATAAGCAACCGGCAAGTTTTTTGTCCTCAGTTGTCTTCTTCTCGATGTGAAAGGATCTAATTAACAACCTAAGATAATACGAGTCAAAATAATGTATTCCGAGCATATGTGCCACCATATCTGTCACTGCCTATCGCCAATCTTATTTTGCGAAGAGGAAAAATTTCTGGCATCTTGTATCATTAATAATGTGTAGTCGTCAGACAATATAGTGTCTTCTACTCGTTTTACTATCATTCGTTCATTTGGCATAAAATATTCACAGCGAATATCGAGAACAACCAATGAACCACGCAGTTTCGGAGGTACTCATTTCTTGATATTAGGCCATCATAGTTTGCCTTTTGTTGAAATCGCTGAGATGAGAAGCCTTTTCCATGATACACACGTTCATTATAAGAGAATAATGCTTTCAAATTCTCTGGGTCATATAATGTATATGGTGGTAGCATGCATACTATTTTGGTTCTTCATTGTATAAAGTTATAATATATACACTACTGGCCATTAAAATTGCTACACCAAGAAGGCGACATGCTATAGACGTGAAATTTATACGAAAGGAAGAAGGTGCTGTGATATGCAAATGATTAGCATTTCAGCGCATTCAGACAAAGCAGGCGCCAGTAGTGACACACCTACATTGTGTTTAAATGAGGAAATTGTTCAGCCGGTTCCTCATACACAAATTGCATTTGAACGTTGTTGCCTGGTGAAAAGTTGCTGTGATGCCTCGTGTAAGAAGGAGAAATGCGTACCAGCACGTTTCTGACTTTGATAAAGGTCGAATAGTAGCGTACCTGAATTGCAGTTTATCTTATCGCAGTATTGCTGCTCGCGTCGGTCGAGATCCAATGACTGTTAGCAGAATATGGAATCGATGGGTTCAGGACGGTAATACGGAACGCCATGCGGGATCTCAACGGCCAACTATCACTAGCAGCCGAGAAGACAGGCATATTATCTGCATGGCCGTAATGGATCGTGCAACCACGTCACGAGCCGTGAGTTAAGGAACGGGATCGTTTGGAAGACAACAAGTGTCTGCACGAACAGTTCGACGACGTTTGCAGCAGCATGGACTCTCAGCTCGGAGACCATGGCTGCGGCTTCCCTTGACGCTGCGTCATAGACAAGAGCACCTTCAATGGTGTGATCAACGACGAACTTGGCCGCACGAATGACGAGAAGTCATCTTTTCAGATGTATCCAGGTTCTGTGTACAGCATCATGATGATCGCATCTGTGTTTGGCGGCATCGTGGTGAACGCACACTGGCAGCGTGCATTCGTCATCGTAATACTCGCCCATCACCTGGCGTGATAGTATGGGGTGCCATTGGATAGACGTCTCGGTCACCTCTTGTTCACATTGACGGTGCTTTGAACAGTGCACGTTACATTTCTGGTGTGTTATGATCCGTGGCTCTACTCTTTATTCGAGCCTTGCGAAACCCTACGTTTCAGCAGGATAATGCCCGACCGCATGTTGCCGGTATTGTATGGACCTTCCTTGATACGGCTGTTGCCGTGGCCAGCACGTTCTCCAGATCTTTTACCGATAGAAAACGTCTGGTCAATGGTTGCCGAGCGACTGGCTCGTCACCAAACGCCAGTCACTACGGTTGCTGAACTGTGGCATCGTGTTGAAGCTGCATGGGCCTCTGTACCTGTACATGCAATCCAATCTCTGTTTGACTCAATGCCCAGGCGTATAACTGCTGTTATTACTGCCAGACTGGTTGTTCTGGGTACTGATTTCTCAGGATCTATATATCAAGCCAAATGTTTTGAAAATTTAATCACTTGTTATTTCTAGTATAATATATTTGTCCAATAAATATCATTTCGTTATCTGCATTTCTTCCTGGTGTAGCAATTTTAATGGCCAGTAATGTAGTTCACAAAAGTAGAACATAAAAGGTTCACTGATTTACTTGATGAAATGTACAGTTTATTAAATAAAACATTCAGTAACAATGATTTTGAAACGTCTACTTTTCATTGTCTGTCAACATTTTTAGTTGATATATATATGCTCTTATGATTGATATGAGTAAAATTCTTGAGAGAAACAAAATTTCTAAGTAACTGTCCAATGAAATCATTATTTTTATGATATACTTAAGCTATTAACTACGAATATTATGCAATTGTGGGGTCAAAATATTACCGACATTAAGTAATTTCGAAAATAATTTCTCAGTGAACAAATTGAATTACTAATTTTTCGTTATTACTCAATCATTTGAAAAGATTTCTTTGTCTTTCAAAATTCTTTTAAATTATCCATAGTTTTTAATATCTATAGATTTCTTTAAAATGCTATAGACTTCTAAAATTTTATAAAGATCATATATTATTTTGAAAAACTATAAATGCAAATAGCATAATGTGATAACATTTCCTTTTTGGAAAGAAGGCCTTATCGGAATAAACATTACGACTTTTAATGGCATAAAATTGAGAAATATTAACCCATGACATATAATGCAAGGCGTATCAGTTTAAAAAAGGAAAAAAATAATTCAATTATAAACTACAGGGTTATACTTATATATTCATGAATATATTTATATGTATTAATTAAAAAAATGTCAGGGCGCATAATACTTAGAATATGCTTTTAAGAATATCGCTGCAACATGATATTGAATTGAAAGAATATATATATATATATATATATATATATATATATATATATATATATATATATATATATATATATAATATATATATATATATATATATATATAATAAATGGAGTAGAATTGCGTAATAGAAATGCTACACTTCTAAAAAAAATAACTAAAACTTGTTAACACCGCAACGTTTCTTCTAAAAATTAAGGTAATCATTTATAGATTAGCTGAAAAAAGTTTAATTTTATTCGTAATATAAAAAGTATAATGCATTTTCATTTGTTACGAATGGTATATAAATCACATAAAATACAAGACTTTTGATTCTGCAGTATTAGGATATTAGTTTCCTGATAAAAAAAATTGGATGCAGATATTGTAGTGTTAAAGTCAAGCTATTCTATTCATTGAAAAAGAAATGTAAAGCAGTAAAAAAGATTAAAAACACATGACTTTCTTCCCATATTTTGGAAATTTTAAGTATAGAATGTACAGTTACGTTATAACAAAATAAAATGTTCAAATGATAAAATGGCTGTAATGTGCTGCGGCAACCGACGAACCTTTAAGGATATTAAATCCTTAATATCGTTTGATACTGATTTGTTGACCTGGAAAAGTTCTGATGGTCAGCCATCACCGAATTCAGTATCGAAAAGCAATTTTTTAAATCGAGACAAGCAATGTTGATTTTATATTTCGTATTTATTTTCGTTTGGCGGGTCTAACAAAATATCATTGACAACATCTAGAGATATAATACTTGATAGCATTATGAATGATTTTCGAATTAATAGATTGCACCTCTAGCTGTAAAAACCAAAGTTTAGATTTCTTTTGCCAAATTATAAGTGGTTTAACCGAAATTGCACCAAGATGCGTATTTTGATTTTCACTTGTACCGTCAATTCTACGTAAATCAGTTTCAAAGTCATTCATTTTATCTTAGCTTTCAAAAAGAATATGTCTTCTTAAAAATGTGAGAAATTTCGATAAACTCGTCCAAAACACAATCAAGTCTTGAAAATTAAAATTTTACAAGTAAGTAAATAAAGTTTCTTACAGAGAGTGTTGATGCTTTTACTTATGAAGAGGTCACACGTACGGTATAACCAGTTATGGATACTGTGTGTTGCCTATATTCAACATTTCATTATGAAAGAATAGTTCAAGCTATATTTGTTATATTTTCACAGAAATATAGAATGATAATGAGAGAGAGAGAGAATCACTGAAATATAGAATGATAATGAATTCCAAGCTTGCAATCATTTTCAAAAATATAAACATTTTTTCCCTAAAGAAAACCACAGCAGTTGCCACATCTTGTATATAAAAAATTCTTAATAATCTCTCTCTCTCTTTCAATACGTTTATTATTATTATTATTTTATATATATAAAAATGATATAAATTTTGAAATATCACAAATTCTACTTTTACAATACAATAGCTTAATTTAAATTTAATAATTATTAAATATTTCAAAAATACGTTGCAGAAACTGTATTGAAAATAATTACAGGATACTTACAAACTTTTATGATACTGTATTATTTCTCAAAATTTGTCGATATTATTTTAATGAGAAAAGAGGGGAAATGAATATAATTAAATCACTTGAAAAAAGGATTTAATGTCTTACAAATGGAACATAAAAGTAGAAAACCGTCGGAATCATTAAAAGGAACCTTTAATAAGGTATATTAATTACTTTTTATATTATTTAATCTCCTTTAAATAAATTTAATTTAGGAAAGAGAAATGGAATAAAATCATGAAGCCATTATCTTTTAAGCAAATATTTAAATGTATTCATTAATATAATATTGATAACAGGTTTAGGCATTTTTATAGTCTTAAGAATTCTTCTTATGATTTGATCATTATTAAAGAGAAATTTGAGAAGGCATAATATTAAAGGGAGGATTGTGATTTTCATAATTGAACAATAGTAAACACATGAAGAGATTTCACACCACGAAACACTTTTATCAAGACGAACAATATAGAGATAACAAGATTTAAAATGCAATGAGAGAGTTCATTGTTAAGATAAAGACTCTCTCAATTACTGTTTGACTAATCCGATAATGCAAACTATTACAACTATTATTGCTAGCTGACTAAAATTTTAAAGCAATTTTTAATAAAATTAAACCGAGTTTTGTTTCCTTAAATGCTTCTATATTACCAGATAGCCTTTCTTGTTCGATTTAGTACAGAAAAAGAAAAAAAAGTTAGAAAACTGTCTTTGAATAAATCAAAGACCACTTTCAATAAATAAATTCAAGAATTTTGCGGATTTGTATTTTAACTCTCGTTCAATGGTGTATAAAAATTTCGAAACTATAAAATGTTATTCGTTAACTTTTAATTTTTTATTAATTTAATATTTAATGAAGTAAATAAAATCTGTGGCATATATAAAAAATGAATCAATAATTATAACTTATTATTAATAATATATAATTTATATGATAATTAATATAACATAGAATATATTAAAATATTATATTAATAATATATATATATAATGTATCATTAATAATTATAATTCATTAATAATACTGAATTTATTAAAATCATCATGTAAAATAATAGTACTATTCCATTTCACCGCAAATATCTCACCATGTTGACATTTTTGGGGTCCAGTCACGGAAAATAGATAAAAAAAAAAGTAACTGTTCGTTGAATAAAAATTATTTTGAAGACAAATATTTTTCTGTTATTTAAAATATTTGTAAAAGATAAAAGTTTAAAAAAAATAATGTTAAAAAAGCAATTTGTGTATTTTGCTTCACATGGTAATGCCTTTCGGGAACACTATCACCTGATTCGGCGAAATGAAAGACTGCTGAAGTAATCTCTTTTTCTATATTTTTTCACTAGTATATTAAAAAGTTTAATTTATAACTAAAAAGTAAGCTTTTGAAAATATTTTTATCTATACAAGTTATCTATACAAGTTTTTATCATCACATAATAAGCTTGATTAAAAATACATTCACATGTTACAGATTTTAAAAAACGTTATCAAATCTATCATTAGAGTTCTTTTCAAACAACAATACATATTCAATAATTATTCATAAAAATTATAAAGCTAACACTAATCAAAATATGTGCATTAACACCATACCCCATTAGAGTGTTTACTTCATTTGAATACATTTCTAAGCAGGATTTTATTTAGTATACATCATTGAATTCATAAAAGTACACGCCAAAAGTGATTCAATAATTAATACACATTACAATAATTTTCTGACTCCGTCCTCAAACCTGATTTCAGAATCCCTAATTAATACTACATTTTTCATTCGTTCAGGATAACATACTTTATTAAATTCTCTTTAATTTTACTTCAAAGCGTATTTAACAGTTTATTCTGATATAACTTGTGATAGAATTTTTATTTAACTTGATCATTCCACTAAAAATAATTTTGACGCAAAGATAAATGTTATCGCTAATCAAGTAATTTCATTACTTTTCTATTTGTTAGGGTTTTTATCTTATTGACGTAAAAGAGTACCGAGATTTAGATTCTTTTGCACTCAACATTCAAAACGTATCCTCTTATCAGGAAAAATACACAGAAACAGATAGGTATGTTATCTCTGCATATTATGAATCATTGTTTTGTAATACTTTATCCCATGAATTCACTTGTCCATGAATGCGTACTACTTTTTTTTTCCAAAATGAATTGTAACCCGCTGAAATTTTTGCAAGAAAGTCTGATGATTAATACATTCGATGAAATGGAATTCTGCATCCAAATGGTTTTCTGTTCTTTTTGGTACCAAATATTCATTAATCAAAAACTTTTATTAAAGTTTTGGCCTTTATTATACGATGTTTAAAACATATAAAGAGATGATTCTAACATTGAATATTCTCTTTCTTATATTAAAAAAATGCACTGACGAAAATATATTCTTCATGATATTAATGAGAGGTTATATATATTGTTGTAATTTTTTAAAATTATATCTACAAAAATGATGAAAATATTTCTGATCACCACAAAGCCAAAGAGTATATATAAAGCAAGGCAAATTATATTAGTGTATCCTTTCTCCAGATTTGTCACGAACTGGTAATTTAGGTTGGAGAATAAGTTTGTAGCATTTTTACCAAAGACTCTTATTTATACAAAAAACAATAATTATATCAATAAGTTAATCAATTATATATTCGCCGTTGCTGTTTACAGCCTCTTCTCACCTCTCGACCAATTTGTTGATGCCACTCTGTCAAAAATCATCTGGTCTGGTGTCAAAGAAGTTGTTAAGCCAATTTTTAAGGAGCTCTTGGTGCACTGGGAAATGCTCGAAAAGAACGCCACAGTCAACAAGGAGCTCTACATTACTCAGCTACACCACGTAAATGAAGCTGTTCCATTGAAAAGACCTGATCGACATGGTCAAACCAGTCATCTTCACAACGCCAGGCCCCATGTTGCATAAGTCGTCGAAGCCCCACTCCAAGAGCTCGAATGTCCTTCAGTATCCGCTGTATTCACCGGACTTTGCACAGACTGATTACCATCTTTTCAGCTGCTTGTCAAACCATATGAAGGACGTTACCTTCGATAACAAAGAGATCCTTAAAATCTGGCTCAACAACTGCCTTGACATTAGACCAGACGTTTTTGACGGAATGGCATCATCAAATTGGTCGAGAAATGAGAAGAAGTTGTAAACAGCAACGGCAAATATATATTGATATATTTATTGTTTTTTGTGTTTAAATAAAAGTCTCTGGTAAAAACGTTACGAACTTATTCTCCAACCTTATATTTAATCATTTAGGTTAAAAATTTGAGCAGCTTTGTTGGTAGTGATTCAAATGCGTGATTACAGTTGAAGAATGAGATGAACTGGATATCATAAAAAATAATTGCCCCGATGTTTGAAGCCACAGTATCATGCAAGCAACGAAAAAATGAATAAGATTCGAAAGGCAGGATTCTAAATTTTTTTTATTATGAAAGATCACATATTTTGTGTTACTTACTAGTACGTAATTACTAATATTTTTATTTTTTAATGTAAGCAATAGAGATTTTAAGTTATTGGTATAATTAAGTGTAATTAACCTTAAATACGTTTTAATTAAGATTAATTACACATAATTAATTAATTACAATCTTGACAACTTGTGTGTGTTCTTTGAAAGACAACTTCTCGATCTGTGACACCATTTTCGCATTGACTATAAAATATCGATTGAGTATCTAGACCCAAATGACATCGTGAAAAATGTTTTTCAATAAATTAAAAATAAATATTCATTAGAATTTTATTTCTTTTGTAATGATACTGTAAGTATATACATATAATGTTATGAATAATCGCCTCCAAATCAGCCGAACATCATTTTATTGTAGCTTGTGTTTGTGTACTTAATATAAAAGAACATAAATATTAAAAAAAATTAAAATTATTTGCTCAAAATAGAATTAAAAGTTTTTAAAAAAATAAAAATAAAATTTATTTGAAAATAAATGTGAAAAAAATTGCTTATGGGCATTTATCGCTTTTCAACCTTATTATTTCTCCATTCATCACCAATAATTTTTTATAAAAATTAATCCTTAAGATACATTAGCAATATTATTTCGATTTTCCCTAAAAATATCAGTTATAAATTTTGGGTTTTCCGAATAGTATAATTTATTACTGTCACTAAGCATAATTTTAAATTTCTTCTATGCATATTATAAGAAAGAAAAAGAAAATTTTCAAAATTATTGAAATGTATAAAAAATGGCTTTAAAACTTCTTTTTTTTAAAATTATAACATTTATTATAATCGGTTCTGGTGCTCTTGATCTGAAAAACATTACTTATTTCGACTCTTAAGATAACAATGACTTTAATTTATTAAATTTTAAAAGCAATGGAAGAAAAAAAAAAAAAAAGAAAGAAAGAATTCGGTAATTTTTTCTTTTGTTTAATTTCTTTTAATTCTTTAGTTCTATTCTGCCGTTAGGTTAACCTATATTATTCAAAGTTGATTATGAAAGAAAAAAATTCACTTTATACATACACACTTTCAGTGGTGATCAGTAAATACTTTATACACTTGCCATTCAATTTATGTCTCAATTTCATGAATTTCCTTCTCATTTTTAATGATAAAAATGTCTTCACTTGTTAATAACGCGTACTTAACAATGCAATTCATAAATTATACGCTTTTAATTTAATTTGAGTAACTTTTATTTCATATTAATGTTATTACAAGCCTTACATAATTGTTCATTTTTAATAAATTGAGCAATAACTATTGCTGCCACTGTAACGAAATCATCATTTAATGGTAAGCAAAAACCAAGATTATTTGTCTGTCTATTCTATTTCCTAAGTAACAAATCTAATTCCAGTTGCATCGCATAAATAACTGTTTTGAAAAAGAAGAATAGAATCATACGCCTCTTTTTTGAAACGAAAATAGTATTAGAACCGAATGTTACATAATCTAAAATAATTTCATCGAGACATAATTAACTTTAAACATAGCTCAAATCAGCTTTAAATATATTTCAAATTAACAAACAAGAACGCACAACGAATTTTCGAAATTTTAAATGCACGTTTGTTACAAACGCTGGTTTAAAATTTTGAAAATAAACCTAGTTTTTATATTCAGCTATTCACTTTAATTTTTTGGCTGTTCTTAATTCACAACTGTGAGAAAAATTTCGACCGAAAAATAATAAAAGAGAAAATACGCTAAAAGTATTAAATATATTTACAGAGCTTATTTTTGTGTTGTATTTTAAAAGATGAATTTGATCACTGAATCTTCCTAAAAGGGTACGGAAACATCATACAAATTCACCATAAACAGCCACCAAATTTCATTATCTTGCCCTTTTGTTAATTTACAGAATATTTTGCAGGATGAATATCAATATTCAGTTGCACAAAATCACTATTCTTGCATATTTTCAAATGTTTAAATATAATTGATATTTTTTAATTTACCAATTTAGTTTTTCAAGTAAAATATTGTTTTCTTTTTCTAAGGATTGGTGAAAAAGGAAGTAAGAAGGTTAAGTAAAAGAAAGTGATTATTTCCCTTATAAAATAGGAATATTCAGAATGAATTAACATTGGCGAAAATGACCAACATATAAAAAACAAAAGAAGGTGGAAATTGGTTCAAATTTATTGAATGTATCATTTATTATTTATTATTGTGTACTTCATTTTTATGTATAATTACCTAATGATACTAAAATAAGAAAAATAATGATAATAATAATTAGAGGAAAACATATTTCCGAAAATTCTGTTTTCTAGTAGAAAATATCATTTTTTGGAAAAGGATTGTCTGATAAAATCACACATTTATATTCGAAATCAAAATAAACATAAAAATTACATTTTTGAAGAATTTGGATGGTTGCTATGTTGTTAATTATGAGTATTTAAAAAAAAACTGATCAATATGCATTTTTAAAAATTCATTTAATATTGCAGGGGAATATATACAAATGTGTTTTTATTTAATGAGACGAATCTGTAAGTGCATTTTTGCACTTGAGTGTGAATAGTTTCCGATTATTCTCTTTTATGATTTAAAAGTATATAATACTCTACTTAACAGACTTAATTCAAAAACATTATTATCTAAATACTTTTCCATTTTTCTTATATTTAAAAAAAACTAAACAATTAAAAATTACCAATGCTTAATATTTTTCTTAAATCTGAAATCATTTATAAGCATTCTTTCAAAGCGAATTTCTATCAAAGAATAAAATTCTTGCATGAAATTATAAGACGAAATTTGCTACATCACTGGAAGTACTCGCCTAACAACTTTCAGTAGATGAGAGTAAGCCACAACTAGAGTCATCTGATCTAGCGCGTGCCAATTTTTTCTTCTTGCGAAATCCTCGTGACGGTTTGTGAGATAAACATTCTATTCGCCACACCTTTTGTTATCGTTTGGAATAAAAATTACTTACTTTCGATGGAATACCACTGACAGTAATTGCAAATTCTTATAGCTAAGAAATTAAGATTTAGAACTTGACTTAAATACTTTAATTAAAGGTACGTTTTTCCCATTATTTAAAAATTATTTTATAATGAAATTTTAACGAATGTTATTTTAAAAAGATATGTTTAAGATCGTTTTAGGAAAAATTTAATCGAAATTCGTTCAAAAATTATTCTATAACGATTTTCTCTGTGTTAAAGTATTCAAAAAATGTTATGTAACGTGTATTTTTGTCCTTGAAACAATGCATAAAATTTGAAGCACATTAATTTTATTTGTGTTTTAATGTATTTAATAATAAAGGTTTAAGGTATTAAAAAATAAAATTTATGTTTTTAGAATATGTATAAATTATATTTTATTATTATATCAAAGAAATATATTTATAAAAATTGTACCGAATTTTTTTTTTTTTTTTTTTTTTTATGTAATCTTGAAAAATTGAATTTTGAAATACTCCCTACGGGCTTCATTCTACTTTTTGAATTTAATCGGTTTAGATTTAAAATCTATTCAAATTACTAGAATCAACAGAATATTAACAGCTTCATTAACAGACTAGAATTAACAGAAAATATTTCTTCATTTTTCTAGTATATAATTCACACATTTAGAACTATCAGAAAATATAGTTGAGTTATTAGGTTATCGACTATAAACAGAAAGAGAGAAAGAGAAGTAAAGAAGCTGAAAAATTAATTTTATGTTAGATAAATAAATCATAAAATATATGTTGATATAAATGTCATTGCTAGTATTTAAATTTCTTGGTTTTAAATTATCATTTTAATTTTTGTGAGATAAATTGAAATGGATATCAAAGGAATTTCTTGACTAATTTTGACATATAACTGCCAAGTTGTATTGTTTTTTGGAATTATATTTTCGTCTAATTATTTTGTTAAAATAGGAATTGCTTGATATTTATGTTGATATTTAATGCTCATTTTTGACAAATATTTTTATTATAATAAAGACTATTTGAATATTATAATAAAAAGTATGAATCAACTATACAAATTTTAATTTATTAATAGAAATTATATTGTTTAAGTTAAATTGTTTCAGTTTTCGCCAGGGTCACGTGAATATCTTCTTATTCGTTTTTGCAAAGTTTCTATTAATTTTATTCTCTTGTAAGAGGCCAAAGCGTTTCTAAATTAGATCATTTTTGTTTTTATGCCCTATAAATGTTTACGAGTAATAAATACAGTGTTTCAAAAACGTGATGGGATACTTGTGTTTTATAAACGGAACTGTAATAAAATAAATTAAAAATACATGGACAAATTTTTGTGGGTGTATTTCATATTTAACGTTAGTAACAATTATTACATAACATACATTTTGTCAAAATATTTATTAAATAAAATTACAATTGTTTTGAGAACGGGGGGCTATAAAAAGCTCATATAAGTGATGGGATATTTACTTTTCCATCAAATATTTATCCAAAAATTTTTACTTTTTAAAAGGTTTTAATATTTTGTTAGGTTTTCTTTTACTTTTAAAACGTAATTTAATCTTCTTGGGATGGGTTTGACTAATTTTTTGTGATTTCAGTAGTTATTTTATCCCATTCTTGAAGCACCGATTTTAATTGTTGTTTTGAAGAAATGGTGTGTTTGCGAATTCTTGATTCCAATTCTTACCAAATATTCTCTATGGGATTTAAGTCTGGAGGTTGTGGAGGTGTTTTTATTATTTCAGGACAGTTATACAGCAGCCAGAGTCTAACGTTAAAAGCAGTGTGCTTAGGGTCATTGTCCTGCTAGAATTTAAAATCGTTATGAAGGTTCAATTTTCGTTTTGAAGATTTCAAATTTTTCTTTAGAATGTCAATATACTTGTACTGATCCATTTTACTGTCAATAAAACAGGATTACCAACTCCAGCAGGCGACATACACCCCCATACCATAACTTTTCCTCCACCATGTTTTACTGTTTGCACCAAGTTGTGTTTACGGAATTCTTCCCTCGGGTTTTTCCACACCAAGATTCTACCGTCAAAACCAAATATATTAAATTTACTCTCATCAGAGGAAATATAACTTTCTTCTAGTAATCAGAATTTTTATTTATGTTGGATTTTGCGAAAGCCAGTCTAAGTTTTCTATTTTTTTCACTTACGAAGAATTTTTTCCTAGCTACTCTATCGTGATATCCAGCTCACACACAGATCGAATTACTCTTCTAATAGTCTCAGGATTAACAATTACTTCATATAATGCTTGTAAATCAGCAGCAACTTTAGGAGCACTCATTCTTGGATTTTTTTTTTTTTTTTTTTTTTTTTTTTTTATAATTCGTACGACACTTCGCTTTATTCTATTGGATAACTTTGATTATCGGCCATGTATTCTTTTATTCTGAATCATATGATTCTTTTTATATCGTTTAATGATATTGAAAACTGTTGAATGACTCAACTGTTTCAGCAGTTTCTCTAATAGATTTTCCACTTTCAATATGCAAATGAATAACTAATTTTCGTATTTCAGGCGAAGTTTCTTTTCATTTAGCACTCATGTCTGCACATTGCTAAAAAACACAAAAATTCAAAAACAATCTGGAGAGAAATACCGCAGACGAGATTTTATAAATTATTGCCAAATTGCTTTTGAGTAAAAATAAAACATCCAAACAATATTTCTATTATTTCAGATGATTTTTGTTGCATATCTAATGGTGTCCCATAACTTATGTGAGCTAATTTTTGCTCCGTTCTAAACAATTATAGTTTTATTAAATTAATATTTTAATATTTTGACAAAAAATGTATGTTATGTAATAATTCTTACTAAATTTAAGTATGAAACACACCCACAAAAATTTGTACATGCATTTTTAATTTATTTTATTACAGTTTCCTTTTGTAACGCACAAGTGTCCCATCACTTTTGTGAGACACTGTATTTTTTATTCGCTTTCCTACATGGTGTTGCAATTTAAATGACCAGCAACTTATAAAATAATTTGCTGGTTTAAATTTTTGACTTTGTGTGTATGTAAAAATGGATGAAAGCTATTAGAGAAATAAAAACGTATTGATGATTTAAAATCTAAAAAATAATTCAATGACTGAAAAATACTTATGAAAGATATTATATAATGGCGTAACTAGCATAAAAATGTATTAATCAGTCACATTATGAATAAATGGACCTATACACCAGTAGTTTAAAGAGTTGAAGCTACAAAATCCATCTCACAAGAAAAATACTTTTTGAGTAAATCTTCGTAGTTTTCTTTGATTTGTTATACTTTAATCACACATTGATTAGAATATATTCAATATGTGACTAAAGTTTCTAATGTTTTTTTCTACCAAATCTTATTAATAAATATTAATATAATTAAGTAAATTTAAAATTTTTAAAATTGCTTCGATCTTTATATTTTTTTGAAAAAAATATTAGACATAAATGAATTAATATTAGGTATTACAATATATTAGGTATTAAACTTCTAAGTCAAAAAGATGACTTTTTCCAAAAGAATTAACAAATGAAAAAAATAATTCTTAAATTTTATTGCCAGTTTCTTATGAGATTCACAATGCAATGTGTGGACAGTTGCGATGGCGGAAACAAAATCGTAAAATACACTTATCACAAATTATGAAAATTTGTCTTTGAATGGGCTATATAATCTAAAGCCTGTGGAATTCCTCATGATAGTTTAAAACTGAAAATTTTAGGAATTATTTTGGTCAAAAATAGGCTGAGATTTCTCGCACATTGTAGTAAAAGGTAATGATAGATTGAAAGTCATTTATTATATTCACATAAAATAAATCACACACAGGATCGAATTTTTAACAGATTGCAATTTTATTATAAACTTATCTGTTTTATCAAAATTTAGCGCATCAATAATGTAATGAAATTGGAGTTAAATTTGTTTATTCAATGAATATTTTCGAAAACTTGTATAATACTTGAAATCACTTGTTAAATATCGATTTCAAAGTAAATATGTTTTTCTGTTCTTATACTGCCATTCTTTATTCCAGTTAACTATGAAATGGTTAGCACTCTTACCTCCAGTTTAACATTTCGTGGGTTCAAATCCCACCTTGGGTTTGGATGTATGTAGTGGCTTGGAATCCGCTTTAAACCGTAGGTCCCGGTCTTCTTAGCTTTCGTGATCAAAATATGATCTTTGAGTGACAAACTAAACCAGTCAACTATGATATTTGAATCAGTTTATAAGCAAACGTTTCTATTGGATTTAAATTGTATATATGTATTTGATATAAATCGGATCACACACACGCATTCTTTAGTTTTACAGAGCTCCAGAGTGGCTCAGTAGCTTCACGCAGCTTCCCGTAAGTTCAGCAAAGTGAAGCAACATTTGCCGCGGGCTGTGGTTGGGAGAGTGATCACGCACTGCATTCTCTTTCACTGGGTTACTGGATCTCCGTGGGTTTGGGGACGTATCCAAGTTAATTTGTGACGTTCAAAGTCCTTCCGCTGGTGTGGCGTGGAAGTGGAGAGGAGGATGCCTGCTCAGCTGTGACAGCTCATCACTTGATCGTGCTCAACATTACGAGGCACCTAGATGGGCGACTATTCCAAACCCGTTAACCTAACGGTACAGTCCGGGGCTCGCTTGTACCGCTATGTATGCCTGTTTACTTTTACAACTGAATTTTGTTAACTGGATAAATGAACATTTTTTTTAATTATCTCATGTTGGAATATTTATTCATAAATTGCATTTATTTTTGCTTGAAATTAATTTGATATAACCAGAGTTTGATTAAGGCATGGACACACGGGCAGTCGCCCCGCTTATAAGAAGGACCCCCAAATCGAATAGAAAGTTAATTTTACGTTGTCACTCCAGCAGAATTGTTCGCCAAATGAAATAGAAAGTTTGCAGTTGTGAAGCAGAGGAGGACCTCCAAATTCGGTAATAACATGAAAAAGCAAAGTTCACAGTAAAAATTTCTTATACTTCTGTTTAAAGTTATTCGAAATGTAGATTTAAAAAGAAGGCAAATGTTTTATATTTTTACTTTCTTTAAACTTAAAATATCTAAAATTTGATGAAAACAAAACTAATACTCAGAACTACTTGGGAAAATTACCGTATTAATAAAAATAATGAATAATTTTCTTTAATAATTGGAAAAATACTGACTTTTTTAAAATAATAAATATAATCTTATTCACCATTTTACATAAATTTCTTCTTTCTCAGACTAAAAAGTTATTAGAAAGTTTCTCAGATGTTGCCATCGTCTAAATAAAAACTTAATTTTTATTCACAAACCTTGTACATATCTTAAAATTATTATAAACCTAATTACAAATGATTTTATTTAAATGTTTATTTAAATAAATAAATAATGTGTTAAAAAACATACATTAAAACCATAAAGTGATTTTTTTTGTTTTGTTTTGGAATTAAGAACATCGCGTTCTGTGAGCAATTCATACGTCCAATCAATTTATTTTTAATGTATAATTTAGTATAAACTAGTTAAACGCCTGAATAGTTTTGCAAGAAAAATTTTTTTCAGTAAAATTTTTTTCTTTTCAATTTAATTGTATCATTTAATTAAAGTAAGGAGAAAATTTGAATACTTAGATTTATTTTATATATTACTATACCTATTATTTCTTTATATATATATATACATACATACATACATATATATATATATATATATATATATATATATATATATATATATATATATATATATATTAGAACAAATTTAAATATTTTGAAGACACAAATATAAATTCTAACATGGGAAAATGTTACAAGCCTTTTTCAACTAAAATTATTGTTACAACTTATATCATTTTATTTATTAAGATTATTGTCATATCATATAAACTGTATTATTAATTAAAAAATATATGTTTTGCACATCATGTAATAGACTATAAGTAATATGCTTTTTGCCATAACTTCACGAAAAATCAATTTTGAAACATGAAATTTAGAAATGAGAGACAGCAGTGAGTACTTAAGCGATGACGAAAGCATAGTTACACAAATATCAATATATAATGCATACAGAATGGTATTATAAAAAGGCTTTGTTGAACTCCTAGATCGTTACACATGATTGTCTCTAAATGAAAAAGAACAAGAGATGTTAATTAGTATGGTATATTCCCTTTCCTTACTGCAGTGTTTAATTCGCAGTCTCTTCCATAGTCAGCCCCAAAGTGTCCAGCTATTCTTGAAGTAAGAGTTCCTCAGACAGTATGTTTCAGTTGAGTGTTCTCCGGAAAATGTAATAGTGATATCACAAAATATCTCCCCAAAGGTATCCAACACAAATTTTATAGTATTTAAATCAGGAAAAGATACACTAGCCAATCCATTTGAAATTATATCCTTCCTTCCCAGTAGTTACTGAACATTAGTCCGATATAGCTGTGCATTGTCATCCATAAAAAAAAATCTTCTCCAGTGGCACTTCGAAAAAGACTGACTTGGAGAAGGAACATATTCTCACAATAAATCTCCGGTTATATAACCTCTGTTAAAAATGTAGAGATCACTCAGCTCCCTCAACACAAAACTTCCTCAGATGATAATTCTATGGTTGCCTTAACGTGTCTTTCCATGATGTTACTGGGATAAAACTGCGTCCTGAACTCTCTTCAAATCAACTGACATTGGGAATCACTTAGGACACTGAAACGATTCTCATCCGTAAGTAGGACACGATTCGATTGATGAAAAGTTCAGATTTTGTGCTCCTCCAACCATTCTGAACAGTGCTGCAGATGGCCAACTTCTTAAAGCATACAGCATTCACGATGGCAAGCGAATTAGTCATTTTTGTGTAAGCTCTGTGGACACAGAAAACCACGAAACTTGTCATCCCTTTGCTATTTACATCTGATGAGGAAGGACGTTTTCAGATTGATTTCGGGCTCTCTTCGCCTTCAGGGATAATATATCTGTCATCTACTGCAATTATTTTCCTGGTTTGGTTACCGACAACCTTTCTAATTGTATCGATAGTTTAGATGATTTTCTAAACACTGTAAAGGACACTTGTGATTTTTGTTACGTTTTCAGCTATATTTATCTCTCTACAACTCTCCTACTTTTTGCTAATTCTTCGGTTGTGATTTTTTTTTTCTTCCTTCTTTGAAATTTATAAGGCGCCAGATCGGGATTCTAAAGTGGAGGCTTCCAGAATTCCCATCCAAAACTGCGAAGTAAATCCTGTACTGTGCGTGTCTTCTGAGACTTGCATTGCCGTACAAAAGGGCAACACCGTTACTTAACTTTCCATGATGCTAATTTTTCACAGATTTGCGCAAACCTCAGAGTTTCGCAGTAGGACTCAGCATTAATGGTTTTGCTCTTCCACATAAACTCGGCGTAGATAATTCCTTTACAATTGAGGGAAAAAACAATAGCCATGACTTTATAAGCTGATGGGGAAACTATGTATTTTTTTTTCTCTCAGGCGATGATGCGTGTCTCCATTCCATCGACACTTGCTTCGTTTCTTGAATGATGTGATTATCTCATCATCCGTAATGGCGCGGCTTAAGAAATCATTGCCCTCCGCAAAATTACGTTTAAGGAATCCCAGAGAAGCTGGAGTCGAATGGTTAGCGCTCTTGCCTTCGGTTCAACATTTCGTGGGTTCGAATCCCACCTTGGGCATGGATGTTCGTAGTGATTCGGTTTCCACTTTAAACAGTAGGTCCCGGTCTAATTAGCCCTCGTGTGCAAAAAATGACCGTTGAGCGACAAATAAACAAGAGAAGCTGCAAACCTTGCTCCTTTCTGTTCGGAACTCATTATGAACCTAATTTGCGATAATCCAGTTGGTAACAGCGAATGATGGAATGAGCACTGCCAATAGATATTTCCAACCGCTGCACAATGTGTGCGACGCTCACTGTGCGATTGGTGGGAATAATGCCTTCTACCTGCTCTACCATGTCCGGTATGCTCAGCTTTGTTGACCTCCCTTGCGTTTGCGCATAGCTTAAGTCTGTGTGATCGTCTTCGAACTCCTGGCTCCATAGCTGGACATGACATTGCACATGGCCCATTCACTGCCACTGTTTCACGATAAATCTCCTAACTCGTTAAAAGTTTTGTCCGCAAAAAACGTACTGCTCCGCGGACTTCAACGTTGGAGTTTCTTGCTGACGCGCCATTTTGTGTTTCCAGTACTACGTCGCAACGGTTCAAACAATCCAAATGAAATTGCTGCACTTAGAAGCCGAAGAACTCAATTATCGTTTACGCAAGCTTCGCTCTTCATTCGCAGTGGCCATCTCTGGCGGGGCAACTATAACTTACTTTCTGAACATCCTATGTATACAAACTTCAAAGAATTTGATTTACAACACCATCACTATTTACAAATATAAATCGCCTTAAGATGTAATAGTCTCATTTTATCATACTTATGTGTAATTACAATGATAAACCATTCAAACAACGTCTCTTAAAAAGTTTGATTTAATTAGGAAAGCTAATTGACAGATGCAATATATTTACGTGGAATCCGAACTTTTATTAAGCAAATATCCTTAATTCGAGACAGTTACGTATCGGCATGCATTTTCCTCAAAGAGAGTGCTTGGGGGTTTTCTTTTTATCAACTTGGGACCTTTGAATCTTGACTATAAGCAAAATCCTCTAGAAATTCAAAACGCAATCCATGTTTAAATGCTTTACAGCAACCTTCAACTTTTTCCATTACGAGATGCTACAGCAACCAAATCTAGAATGGAAGTTTCAACATGGAAAAAGTGTATTGATGTTATTACATCTTTCCGTAACAGCATTAATATGCTGTTCTTGATTCTACAAGATTTTTTTCAAATTATTTGATCAATATTTGTCAACCAAAACGTAATAGCGCGTACTTTTATAAAACTTTTTAAAAAATATTTTTACTTATTGAAAACTGGAAATATATATAACTTAATGAAGTTTATTAAAGTAATTCAGGATCAGAAATATTTGACTTCATTCGTTAAGTCAGGTCTTCAGATTCTATAAATGGAGTACATGAGAACGAATTCAAATTAAAACATAAATCGTCCTAAATTCAATATGTTCTAGTATGGAATTTTAAGTATTAAAATGTTAACTTGCACAATATTTTAAAAGATTTATTCCTTAAAAATAGTTTAATTTTGATGTTTTACACAAGAGCTATTTTGCGGCTCATGTTATAGTTTTTCTTCCATTGGTTTTAAGGATGTTAATCCTCCCTCACCTAAAAAGCGCATCTTCAAGGAGAGAACTTATTTTTCAGTAGGTACAACCCAGTCTTTCCACATTGATTATTAACATAGATTCGATTATATTTAGGGATTAATATTCAGATATGATTTTTCTACTAGAAATACCACATAAGTTAATAATTGAAATATGAAAGTTAAAATCATAATTTCTAAAAAGAAAAGAAAAAAAAAACACTGAATAATTTGTCATGTAAAATTTAAAGGAAAATATTTTGTATATTATTGATAGAAAAAAAAAAAGGAATTCATTAAAAAAATTTATCCAGCGAATTATGTTAAACTGATTAAAAACTTACTAATTGTTTCATTCTGATGAGATTGTTTGAATTGTAATCGAAAATACTTATACCGGGGAGAACTTACTACCAACACTAAAAATGACACACATCGTTAATTATTATTTTTTTAATCTTGAAAGTTCTACGACACAAGATAAAATAATCTGAGGAAATCAAATTACTCATATTGTTTATAAGAGTATGGTTAATTTTGTGTGTCATGATTTTATATTTGAGCCAACTTTGAAGAGAAAACCAAGATGGATTTCCATACTTAATACAATAGAAGATAATCACTGAAAGTATTTAAATATTTCTACTCATATTTCTTGGACGGTAAAAAAAAGCAATACGAGGGTTACTCTGAAATTTTTGAGATAAGCGCAGACGAGAATTTACAAAATAAAAATAACGGTTTAATTTTAGAGTACAAAGTATTTTAACACAGAAGACGATTTTTTACTGACTTACTTCAACTTGTTTAGCGTAGAATAAATTTTAAGCAGAAGAGAAAATGGAGTTGACGAGAAAACATTTTCGCGCTATGATTTTCTACGATTTTAAAGCAGGATTAAATCAAGAAGGCGTTCAACGGTTGCAATTGGCATTTGGTGATGAATCTCCAGCTCGTGCTACTGTATTCAGATGGTTTAGAGAATTTAGAAGAGGTCGCAATTTTCTTCAGGATTAAGAATACGCAGGAAGGTCGCCGTCGTCAGTAATCCCGGATAGTGTCTGCGATACGAAATATGTAAATGGATGATAATCGCTGTACCTATCAAATGATATAGAAGGGACAGAAGGGGATCGAGTTTGCGAGGCTTAGTGCCAGAAGCTGAGGCTTCTATAACTAATTTTCATACCTTGCAACTCGAAGCTTTGAACTCAAGTCTACCTTCCAGCAGCCGCCACCTGCCTCAGTAGACGAGCCACAGAACCATACCTTGATGAGGCGAGTAGTCTCGCCGGCACCCACACACTTATTATGGCAAACATTCTCGTAGAAGATTTGTAACAATTCCTTTACGAACCGTCAAGTCCTATACTATTCCTCAATATCCCAGCTCTCGACCGGACCATCGTCAGAAGCACGCTGGTATTCCATCATAGGAATGTCGTCCGACGCAATGGACATTATCCTTTTCAAGATAGACCAGTTGCGCCGGTCAGGATAATTACTCAAGCTTTCGCTCTTGTACACCAGCTTACTCCTTTCCTCCGAGGTCCTGGTACAAGACAGCACGAAGTGGAGACAATCTCCCCACAACATTGCACGAGCGACACCAACTCGCTAATCGGATACCCTCGCTTATGAAGGTATTCCGGCACACGTCCGTGTCCTGTCGCTATTTGGGCAACGATAGCATTACCGAAGACTCTTTTGTCAGAGACAGTTTCAAAGAATTTGTAGGTCTGACGACCCACCTCTTCATTATCCCATCTCAGCTGCCATACACGCAGTGCTTTATGCAGCACCTTTGACAGGTGCGACCTTGGACGTGACAGGTCCAGCGTTGGCTCTGGAAGATTCGCAGCCTCTTTTGGCCAGTAAGTCGGCTCTTTCGTTTCCGAAAGTGCCAACGTAATGCTCGCACGTAATGCAAGCGTACCTCTCTTTTGCTAATGGCTTCCTGGTATGAGTCCTTCGCTTTATTAACCAAGATGTTCTGGTTATTTGGATCGGCCAGGGAGTAAAGGGAAGACAACGAATCACTGTATATGTGACAAGTGCCGTTGCCTGGGTGTACTTTGAGCCAGTCTAGCGCCAGCCTCAGCGCCGAAATCTCCGCCTGGAAGACGGAGTTCTCGTTACCAAGTCGAGCACCAAAATTTGCAATCACATGCCCAAAGTACAAGATGGTGAACCCAATACCAATTTTACCATCAATGCCTGATCCATCAGTAAAAATTTCCAGACCCTCGCCAGTAGGCTTTTCACTATCGAAAGGCACACTACTACGCTCCGCTGGGTGACATGACAGAATGTCTACCCTCTGCTCAATCTCATCTGGCCGCAGATTTACCTCGTAAAAGACATATGGCCTGCGCTCCACCAATACCATCAGCTTTGCATATTCTATGCCTGCTTTAATATCCAGCGGTAGGACGCCCGCTAGCACTTGTACAGCAGCTGTAGAAACTGTCCTGTAGCATCTTGTGAATGCCATGAGTGCCGGTCTTTGAACACTCTGTAGGTGGCCACAGAAGGTCTTACAGTCCAATCTGTGTCCCCATGCCCCTACACCAAAAAGAGCCATTCTCTCGGTTCCACTCCTATAAAGGCGTTTGAGTAATTCAGGCTCTCGCCCGAATAGAACCCTAGCCGTTCGTTGGAGTGCCATTGTGACGTTCACAATATTTTGCCTCACCTCCTTTAAATGGGAGTTGAATGTGAGGGCGCTATCGTACGTTACACCCAGGAATTTTAGCTCCTGCACGGACTTTATGGAGGTTCCGTCCCACCGGAAGACTGGCGGTCTTTTCAATTTCCGCTTTCTGGAGACCGTGAGGGCCCCATTTTGCTCGGATTGAATACCAGCTTAAAAGTTTTTCCCCATTTGCTGAGTGCATTAAGGGCTATCTCCGCATTTTCTCGAGCTTTGCTCGTGAGTCACCAGCTGCGACCAGTAGCATGTCGTCAGCGAAGGCTATCAACCTCGTATCATTCGGCATGTCCAGTCGCAAAGCGCTGTCTGCAACAATGTTCCAGAATAGTGGTCCACTACATGACCCTTGCGGTACACCTCTGCTAGAATCGAAAATCAAATTTTCTTTCGAGCCTTTATAAATTATCTTTCTGTCTTCCAAGTAGGACTTCACCAGCATATATACATTATGTGGACATCGTGCTTGGCCAAGGAGGAACATTACTCCAGGTCTCCACACGCTATCAAAGGCACCCTGTACATCTAGCGATATTAGGCTAACGTACTTTCCTGTCTCCTGAAAATACCTGATTGTGTCATTAAGACACACGTGTGCCGTGTCACACGAGCTGCCCGGCCTAAAACCGTGTTGGGCAGGGTGAAGTGCCTGCGACTTCACCAGATGATGGTAAATTCTTTGGGTTAGGAGTTTGTCCAGTACTTTGCCTAAACTAGACAGTAGAACAAATCGTCAGCCTGTAGGATCGCGCCTCAGACACGATCTTCCCTTGTTTCACGAAAAGGACCAACTTGGCATGTTTCCAAGATCTTGGGAAATGCTTCAGAAATAGGCATTTGTTGAAGAGTACAAACATTCCCGGATTACAATCGAAAATAGTTTGCACCACCTCGACCGGGACATTGTCGAGACCGGGCCTTTTTCTTTGCCATAGATTTAATGACCGACTTAATTTCCACTTTAGTAAATGGTCGATCATCGCCTCCACCGCAATAGAGAGTCCGCTATACTCCTCATGCCTTTTGCTCAACACTCTCTTGGTCCGATTCATCCACAGGGAATAAACCAGCTACAATCGTTTTACGGTTTCCTCTTCGCTGTTGCTCAGAGTCCCGTCAGGCAATTTGACGCTACTCATTGGTGTGCTTTTGACAGCCTTACCAACCGCTATCTTGTATGGCAGAGACCACACATTAGATCTCAGTTGCTTTTGGCAGAATTTATCCCAGTTCGACTCTTTTTTCGAAATAATGAGTCGTTTGTACTGGGCCGCAGATCTATTATACAGCGTTTTTCTGGCCCTGCGCTCATCGGAGGTCGGAACATTTCTGAAACCGCCTCCTCAACGCTCGTGTTTTACTCCGTAGCATTGTTAGCTCGTCATCCCACCATGGAACCTGCTTTCTAGCGGTCGTGCTAGTACGAGGCCTGAGCCTTCTTTCGCAGATCCCTGTAGCACCTGGGTAATGTTTTCCACTACCTCATCTAGGTCTTTGCCCTCTTAGCACGTATGATCTTATCGTTGAGATCAGGGTACTTTTTTATTGAAGTCCGCACCCAATCTCTGAAGGCGATATTTCCCTAGTTTAAATTTACCACTATTTTTGTTCTGCATAAGCTTAGGTGCTAGCCTGAAGAGGGAGATGTAGTTGTGATCACTCAAGCAATTTTCAACTACTTTCCACGATGAGAAGGACGACTGTAGAGCGCCCGTCGTCACCGACAGGTCAATCCAGCTCCTCCCATTTACAGTTTCAAAGGTCGGCCTGGAGGTCGCATCATTTAATAAAACGAGGTCGTTTCGAATAAGAAACTCCACAAGGGCTTCCCCTCGTTTCGTCCCACTCTAGACGGACACTCAGGATCCCACATTTGATGCCTCGTGTTGAAATCACCTCCTATGAGAACCCTCGTGTGGAACCGTATGATCTTTCGAGGGTCTCCAAATAGCCGCCAATGTCTGCTCTTGGAGGACATAGACTGATACCACCAGTAGCGATTGGCGCAGATCTTTGATCTCTACCGCTACGATATGAGTATCCACATGTCTGGTCCAGACGCTGAGTTTGGTGTTGTTAACGACAACCGCAGCCATTCCGTCGGCGATGTGAGCCACCGAACTGGTCTGGGAAAGACTGCGATCTCGCCGTCCACCAAATACGGCTCTTGCAGGAGAAGGATTTCGGACGAACCCATTTCCGACTCCTTTAGAATCTCCAGAGTGGCCGCCTTCGATCTTGCGAGATTAATCTGCAAAATGCCATACTCTAAGCAGTTGATTGTATCAACCATAGTTTGTGCGAGAGCGTAATCTCTCACATTCCCGTTTATATTGCGGGCAGCGCACGTCAACCGCCTTGTGTCCACAGTTTAATTTCAGTTTGAATTGCTTGTTGGCCCTTACGCAGTTGGCGCAACAAACTTCCTTTTTTGGGCATTCTTTGAAGGCATGTTCTCCTGCGCAGATAGTGCAGGTTTGTGCCTTCTCTGGGCATTTAGACTGCAGGTGGCCAAACCTACAGCATTTGAAGCACCTCGTTGGTTCAAGGAATTCCTTGACCCTGTGCTTCTGCCAGCCGCAGCTGACTTTTCCCTTCTTGATGAAGGCTTTGAAAACTTCGGGCGCTGTTTCCAGCACCCAATGCTTCTCTGACCCTTTTCCTTTTAACTTGAAAACCACTTTCATGGCCTTCAGAGATTTCATTTTGTTCCTTAGTCCTCTTGAGGACTTCCTTCTCGCCGTCTTCACCCGGCAGATCATATATCATCACTCTAGGAGTCTCCGTGCAGGCTCCTAGCTTCACTCGTTCCCCAAGCACTTTGATTATTTTTTGGTCATCTTTTCGCGATCTTCTGAGTTCTTTAACTCGATCGCGACCCCGATATTATCATTTAGGGGTTTAAGTCCTTGGACTGCCACGCCCAGTTTCCTCCCGGATCAATTGACGTTTTTAAAGCGTTCTTTACCCCGTCAGAGGTCAACTCTGTACCCGGTTTCGGGTACACTAAGAGGCATTCGTCGGGGCCCTCTTTTCCTTTTGCTTTTGGCTGCATCCGCATAGGACCTGGTCTGGCCCTTTCCGGTGCTGCCTGTCATTGTGGGTTTTGCTGCAGGGGTCACTCCTGCCTTCTGGGTAGTGGTGAGACTCTTCTGAGTCTCGGCCTTTTTTTGCCTGTTTCTCTTGCGAAACCTTGGTCCAGCTTTCTTTTTGCCTGGACCCCCTTCTCCTCTTTACAGGCCTTTTCTGGCTCTGTCTGAGTCTCCATCGAAACCATTGCTGGTTTCGCGTCCGTGCACTTTTTAGGGGGGGCTTCCCCTCTAGCCATCGCCAAGTGTTCAACAAGTGCCTCGACGACACTGGTGTCGACGTTGTAGCGCCGACATAACTTCAGCAGATCGCACTGAAAAGTGCGTTTTTTTACAATTTTGGTACTCTTTTGGGCTTTTTGTTCATGTTAATCGCTTTATAATAATGCAATAACTGATGTAACCATATAAGAGAAAGAAATTTGAGCTTTGTTCGGCTCAGCTACCAAACTTAATTGGTTTCTTCCAGTTTGACCGCCTGGGCCGTCCCCGACACGGATCCGCCACCCTTTCCACGCTGCAGTCAAGGGTAACCCGCAAGGCTTCCAGTATGTAGTCCGCCCTACTCCAACATGCTGTGAATCACAGGCTTCCAAGAGATCGGACCAACGTAGGGCTCAATCCTACGGTCCCTCAATCCATCGGACTGCAGAAACAGTCCAATTTCGGAAAGGGAGGATTTCTCGAAGGCCTCTCACCTCCCTTTCACCCGCTCTCTAACCGCACAGCATTGCGGGTCGTTTCTCTAAGCACGACCAGAAACAGTCACGTCTTCACCGCGCAGCTACTAATTTCCATGTCGCGGCGGTCAGCAGAATTTCCTCTGGCCAAGGGCAGGGCACTAACCCTGTTATCCCAAGGCTGGTACTTTCCCACTTTGGAATTTAAACCAGACCACACGCTCCACTTCCATTTTTGCATTGACAGTTGGACGCCTCCCTCAATCTTATATTCCCTTTTTGTGCGGTGTATTGACCCATGCCACATTACACTAATACGCACCATTCACACGCCAATTCCTTTAAATAAATAACAGTAATAAAACAAACTTAGCATTGGATCTGCAGCCATACACAAAATCATTCATGAAGAATTACATATGAAAAAGTAGTTTGCCGTTGGGTTCCCCATAATCTAACTGAGCACCAAAAAAGAGGAGCGTGTCAGAATCAGTAAAAAACTCGTAAATTACTAAATGATGATGGCCACCACATCATTTCTAAAATTGTAACAGGTGATGAAACGTACATACCGTTTTTTGACGTTCCTATACGTCAAGGAAGCAAAGTATGGGTCTTTGAAGATGATCCCATGCCGACAATGGTGAAAAAACAACGCGCACTGAAAAAAGTTATGCATGCCGTTTTCTTCAGAAGTACGGGACTGGTCAAGGCCATCAAGTTGGAAGGACAGAAGACAGTAACAGCAAACTGGTATACCACTAAATGTCTTCCAGAAATTCTACAAGAACTGAATGTTAGGGGACTAATGCTTCACAGTGACAACGCATCTTCACATACAGCCGGATTAACAATTGAGTTTCTTAAACAAAAACAAATTAAAGTGATCGGACATCCGCCGTATTCACCTGATGTAGCTATGTGCGATTTTTGATTATTCTTTAATCTATAATAGAACTTACGTGGACGCCGTTTTCATTCAGAAGAGATTGATAGGGCCATAAATGCATTTTTTTCATCTATTCCAAGAAATGAATGGCTTGAGGCATTTGAATCTGTGGAAAATTCATCTACAAAAGTGCATTAATGCTGGAGGAGACTACTTTGAACACACCTAAAATTTTGTAAGTATAACTTTAAAAAACCTAGTTGTACCTCAAAAATTTCAGAGTGACCCTTGTATTAATAAAATTTTATTGCACTGTGAAATAATAAACTAATTAAAAAAAGATTCTATGTATAAATGTGAAAAATATATTTGAATGCTTCATTTTAATGCACTACTATTTTAAGAAAATTTTAAAATCATCGATATTAATTTAATTTTCTACTCAAAATGCTATTTTACCAAGATAGTCCTTGATTAATTCTATTTGTTTTTTAGATGGGAGCTGGAACTGGTAATCCTGCTGGTATTTTGTGGTTTTTAATTTGGCTAGTGATTCTCATCTTCATATCCTTCTTTGTGGCTGGATTTTGTGCAGGCTGGTACATCCTTCTCAGTTGCTTCACTCCATGCATACCAGCTCTTAAAGGAGTTACAGATTTTCTAATGAAAGGAGTTAATTTTGTCCATTACTGCTCTCAAAATATGATTGATATGAGGCCTCTCTGCTAGAGCCATGAAAAAATTTCTGCCTCAAGACTACAGATCAAGAAATACTGCCATTTGTATATAGGAATCACTTATACATTTTGTGATTGTGAATAAAAAACAAAAATTCCATCTTTGTATCTGAGAGTTTATTTACACATATTTGAGTACAAAGTTACAAATTTTAGCATGGTAAACAAATGGAAGTTTTTAATACATTTATTACATTAAAATAGATATTAACATTGCAAAATGAAAGAGGCTTGAGAAATTTTATAAGAGAAGGAAAAACATTGTGCATAAATATTAAAAATTAATGTTAGTAAAAAAGAAATAAAATTACAAACAATAAAAATATTAAACATTTAAAATTTCATTAACTACTACAAATTAAGATCAAATTAGTAAGAGCAAAGAAAATAAATCACTACAAATTTTACTCATAGATTATAAAATACTAACAATGCAAAATGATCATTCATTAAAATATTAATGAGTCACATAAATTAGAAAGCTTAAATAATCTCAATGGTAGTTTTCATTTCAACAATGTCTTCAGTTAAGACAACCATCACAGGTAATGAACATTATCAAGAATATACTATGAAAAGATAAAATACAAGTAATAAAATATTATCACTTTACAAATATAAATTGTTCCCTCCAGTTGAAAACAAGAATAACAACACACTAATACTAACTTAAAATTCTGTGCAGTAAATTTTTAATTTACAGACTGGTTGATTTTGATTCATTTCAAATTTAAACATGCATTACATAAATTTATACTTTAAATTTGGAAGGCTTAAATCCAAGTTTGTTATATATTATACATATTGTATTCATAAATTAAAATTTAAGAACAAATCAGACTAATGTGTTGATTAAATATTAAACACAACTGAGTTTACAATCCTGTTTTCTAATTTAATATTTTAAATAATTATTGAAGAATAAAAAAAATCAATAAAAATAGTTCACTAAAAATTTATAATCTTACTTAAAACTCTTTAAAAATAAAGAATATCAAACAAATTAAAAAGTAAAAAAAATAGTGAAATGAAATATTTACCTTTAATATATTAAATTAAAATTTTAAATAAACAATAAAAAACTGATAATTAAAATGAAATGTAAGAAATAAATTGACATCTTTATAATTTGCAATTTCAACTTTATAATGTAGTAGTACCAATTAAATAATATTTTTGTAGATCAGAATGCATTTAATATAGAATCAGCTATTTAATTACAAAGATTCATAAAATCTCTTTAAAATGTAACACTTTATTCTAGTTTTTTTAAACTTCAGTAATATACTTTCAATAAGGTTTGAAAAATAATTATTTTTATAAAGGTAAAAATGTACAAAATTAGAAGCTGCTAACACTACAGTGAAATACATTTTTTTTTTTATAATTAAAAAGTAGCAAATTCATCACTGCAATATTTTTGTAAACTCTGTACAATATTATTCATTATATTTTGACCTCATTTTTTCAAACAAAATAGCTAAAGTAAATACGATAAAATAGTGTAGCTACAACAGCAGCAGTAATAGGAAGTATCCACCCTCTCCAAGATCTGAAATTTAAAAACAAAAAAATTCCTTTTAGTTTATCAAATAAGAATTAACTATAAGAAACATTTGAAACATCAAGAAAAATGAAAATTTTGTGTTTCTAGTATATGTAATCATTTTTAATTTAATTTCTCAGAATTATAGAATATAAATGCATCTTTGTAAAGCAATGTAAAACGCGACATCTATTACATAAGACATAAGAGATAAAATTCAACAAAATTTGCAATCAAATATTGGGTTTTCTTAATTAAGAATCACTATTGTGAATGAATGCATTTTTATACACAGTGTAGCTTTAAAATTTAAATAGAACGCATAGAATTTAAATAGAACGAATTTAAATAGACAAAAAAAAAAAAAAAAAGTTTTCTTCTTATCCTTTAATCTCTAAAAGTAAAATACTGATCACACTTCCAAAACAATAATAAAAATGGGACAAATTACAAATAATACTTACAATTAACACACAAATTACAAATAATACTGACACAAAGGATTGAAAAGCAATTTTACAGAAAACATATTTTTGAAATCCTGCAAATCAAATTTGATTTTTGCCATTTCTTTTAATAAGTCTTCACTAATTATCATATTATATTTAACAAAACACAATTACAAGATAGGTCTGGTTTGATTTGCTTATTACTTATGTCTCATTTGGCACACTAGAGCTAATCAGATTGCAATCAACAGTTTAAAATAAATTGTAAACCACTATAAACATTTAAGCTGATGGTAAGGAATCAAACTAACTAGATTTTGAACCAAAACCCAATGTACTGACTATTTGTCAACTAATTAAGCAAATTACAAAGCACAGCAGTTCTATTATGAATAATATAACAATTCAGACCTATTAAAATAATTTTCTTGGTCATTGGATAATAATGTCACATTAATCACAATTCATTTTATTACAATTTAAGCTGTTCATTGCAGATAAATTGAAAATGTACAAATTTAAGAGCATTTCTGTTCCCAAATAAAGATTTCTTTTCATTCATAAGACATTTTTTTGCTCACAAGAGCTAATTACATTTAGATTTATAGTTTAAAATGGATTCTGAACTACTACTAATATCTACTTCTAAGAATTAAACTCCGAACAGTTAAGCTGAAGAATTACCTATTCTGCTGCCAGCTTGGCCCTTACACAATGGGTATGTATGCATGCATTTGTTTAAATAATTATAACAGAGAAGACCAACAATTTTGATGAATCCCAAATTATTACTTATTTTACGAATGATTAAACATTTTTGAAAAATATTCATCCATATATTTTTTAGAAAACTTTGAGATATTTATAGTGCAATTTTTACAAATAAAGGTGCATTTTCAACTTAAAACATGCAACAATCATCTTTTTTGGAGAGTCAAGTTTGGTTTGATTTGTTGCTCACATTTTTTGCTCATAAGGACAAATTATTGATTCAGGAATACAGCATGGGCTATCCCTAAGAACTACACATCTTTTGGCCTCTGATACATCTTTAGCTTCTGATTTAAAAATTTGCTTGAAAGTCAATATTTGTTAAAAGTTTTAGGGAGTGAAATGTCAATTTTCTTCAAGGTTGCATATTTACAAAGGCTTCTTTCTTAGTAAGAAAGTCTACTTATTCATTTCACACAATGCCAGTGAAGTAGTGCCCTACTAAAAGGAAATTTTTAAGGTAAGATCTTTCAAAATTAATCTGCAATTCAGAATTGGCTGTGATTCACAATGGTAATTCTGTAAGAAAACTTAAAATGCTGATTTAGAATCAAAAAGCAAAATGGTTCTTTAAAATCAGACTTCTTCAAGAATAGTTATTGAACAACTACATCAATAGTTTCAATCTTTCCAGTGAATGCCGTAGCAAATGAATCTACAGTAAAATAAAAGTTAAAAAACTTTCACAAGATAGCAGCAGTTCCAGCACTATGCCTTTTCAACATAAGAGTCCTGTGAATTTTATAATCATTAATTTTTTAGAAATATGTCCAAGTTTCCAGAGCCATGGCTTTCAACTGTGATCTATATTCATATCGTTCATTATCATTTTCTCATCAAGTTTAAGTCTAATTAAACAGAATAAAGATGGTTATAAACCAATGGGCACATTGCCAAAAGCAATTCGGAAATCTCATGAAAATCTCCAAGAGATGAGCAACTTCAAAAAATGAAATTATTTTTAACAAGATTAATCTTACTGTAATAAATACATAGAAATAATGACATGACTATTTTATCTGACTTTATTAAATAAAGTAACAAAAATAAATATTGATATAAATAATACTATGTTTAACATACCCTTCTTCATTGTTACCAGTTGGCCAGTAATTTTTTTCCTAAAAATAAATAAAATATAAAGTATCATTTATACAGTATCTTTGCACATAAATTTGAATTTGGGAAGTAAGTATTTGCGAGGGATTACCAAAATTAATATTTTTAAATATTACAAAAAAATAGCATCCTTAATATGATAATTAATAACACTTCAACAATTATACACAAAAATATTTTTATTTAGATATCATTTGTTTCCATAGTTACCTCTTTGAATTACATTAAATTGCTCATAAATTTCATTTAGTTTTGGCTAGACAATGCAATGAAATAAATGCAAATTTAGTGTAACGAATTCTTTTATGACTAATGGTATGAAATACTGTGTTGACAGGAAAATACAATCAATACTTTAAGACCCACATTTTTTATCAATATTTTGCATACATATAGAAAGGAGCATTGATAATACAGAATAAGCTCATTTTTATGAACCTCTAATATATAAATAATTTGTGAACTAGTGGTAGATCATTATCATGGTTCCATAGATAATATAATAATTTTAATCATGACTTACTTACTAAATATACTTGAAAAATCTTTTTGCAAATTCATTTTTAACATTCTTTTGTGTCTATCATCAGATTTCTTTTTTTTTTTTTTTTTCATATTGGAAAAGCATAAATCCTCCTAAATGCAAATAACAAATGACACTACTGATATTGAAGTCCTAGATTACTTGAAGCAATTTGTGGAATTTTTACTGCCGAATCAAATCCCCTCATACAACCCAGGCATCAGAGTATAATCAATACCTTCATGTGTAAATATCATAAGGTATTTTTAGAATAAGTGATCAATGGTTGGAAAGATTTTGCAAGAAAAAACTATATCTAGATTATTTTGGCATGCCCATTTAATTAATGTAATTGATGAAAGCTAAGAAATTTACCAGACAACTTACTCGTCTATTAACTTTGACAAAGAAACCCATTGTTATCCAAAATTTTAATTCAGGAATCTTTGGATACAGATTTAATTTATAAATAAAATAATTGAGAATATAATGCCTCAGAATAGATTAAAAAAAACTTTCAAGTATCAAACAAGAAAATGCTGTGACTACCTGTAAAACAAGTAGATGAATACAAAAAAGACTGAAATACATTATTTAAAAAAAAAAAATTTTTTTTAGAGCAAGAAGAATGGAAAAATACGTTTTTAAAAATGTATTTTTAAAATCGAACAATTTTTTTTTTTTGCTTTGATTTCTCTTAAATAAAATGAAACTAAGAATTGTTTTTAAGTATTAATTTTATTTTTTATGTGTTTCTTATACAGCTTTTTTTAACAGTACTTTATTTACAGAGGGAGTAATTTAGTAAAGAAAAATATAACATTTAAGATCTAACACTTTTGTATTTTACAAACTTTTGATTTCAAGAACTATTTAATCAATGCCTACAAATTCATAAAAATGTGACAAATGTATATATTTCAAGAAATTGTCCTGAAAACACATACTTATGAAAAAAACATATAAATGAAAATTAAATATTATTTAGTTAAACTTTTAATCAGATAAAACATTACACATTTTTCTGCTATATATCTTGATAATCTTTTATTTCTATTTTTCTTTTAACAAGAGATTCAATACTTTACAGATGTTTTGACTAGATAATTTGAAAATTTTTTATGCTGGTCAAAACAAATATAACAACTAGTATACTGAAAACTGAAATCTATGGATAAGAGTAACATCCTTCGTTTCATATTTTTCCTGTTTCACTGAAATAAAATAATCGCTATCTAAAAGACAATAAAAAAAATTTCATTTATTACATATATAACTTTCTTTCTTTGACTAGATATTTGAACCATTTTTTGCAAATATTTTAATTTTGATACTATAGAGTGAAATAAGAAAATTCTTTATTTATCATTCAAATATTGCATTTTGTGTGCATGTGAGCTAATTCAATAAGAAATCAGTTTGGAAAGAAGCAGCACAGACTATTCAACAAATCTGCTTGAATTTCACAAAGTGACTGCAAAATCTCTCACAATTTTTGATTTCCTAAATAGATAGATGAACTACATTTAGAACACAGATTATTGGACAGACTTATATTAAATCATAAATTTTAATAAAATAGTACTTGATATACTATATCAAGGTACATACAGATTTCCAAGAATCAAATTCCAGGATTTTTAAAGAGTTTATCAGGAACCTAATCAAAAATTTCTAGGACTTATTGGCATTCATTTTTTTACAATGTTTTTATATACAAAAATAATGAATATTTTTTATAATTCTTCAAATGTTTATCAGTGGCTGATTTAATTATTATGGAAAAACTTGCTCTTTCATTAATATAACCCATAATTAAGTTTTTAAAAAAGATTTTGGTTAGTAAAATGTTTTTAAATATACATTTTACTAATCAACTATAAATATGTATAAGAGTTGCAAAATCACACTCAACATTTAAGAGCATAATATATGCATGTGTGCATGGTAAATTTATATTTTATTAATGTGTGGATATAAATGGATTGCAAAATATTAAGCCAATTGCCTATTATTAGAAAATATATTAACTTTTAATTTCTCTATAAAATTTTTTTTGTTAACTTAAATTTATTCCTTAATAATTCAAACTAAATTAAAAATGGATGGAAAAAGATTTAATAAAAATCAACTACTCTAAGATCAAGATAGTAAAGTTTTTATAAAAAGAAATATGTTAAATACAATTCAATTTATTCTTTTCCTAATGATTTTTTTTATATATTCAGCATATATTTTGTACAACAATTAACTTACTTTCCTGTATATAATCCGCGGATTATACGTTAAAAAAATTCCGAATTTCGTTGTGCGTATTATACATTGTGCGGATAATCTGATAAAAATATTTTTCACCAGAAAAGCTTACAATAAAGTTTTGAAAGAAAAGTCGTCTGTATTTCATAAAATAAATAACAGATGACACTACAACTCGATTGAATTATTTAAACTATAATCAGCTTCGTCCAATAACGTTCAAGAATGCATTAAGTTCCTATGAACGATACTAAAATTCCAATTCATTAGCATCATTTTGCATTTTATCTTGACCTGAACTTTTTCGCTTTGAAAACATTAAAATTCGTATATTGTCATAGTCAAGTAAAAATTAAGTTACTGATCAAATTTTAAACTGAAAGCTATAGGAAGGTTAAATGGAGAAAAAAAAAATGTTGATAAACGTGTAATGTAAGGTGAGAAACAACATGTGATATACAAAAGAAAAATTGTGTTCAACGCGCAGTTAGAGAAAATAATCCGTTTCTTTCACTTTTAACTATAAACCAAGCAAATACAGTTTATTTTTATAATATATCTAACGTCGTCTTAAAAGTTATTAAAATCTAAAAATCGATAAGATTTAATAGAATCTTTTCAGATCTTGATTGATGTCGTGCTTTCATCTCAGTTAATTGCACCTTTCGTTGAGGTGAATTCAAACAGATCTTTTATCACTATAAATATTTTTTTCTGTAGAATTTAATATACTTTTAATCAAATAATGTGTATTTTTTATTTTATTTGGCACCAAATTATCTGTAGTATCAGTTTTCGACTATTCGTCAGAAAAATTGTAGAGGACTATACACCGCTGAGGATTATGCGACGATTTTTTTCCTTTGCTCGAAAAACGGGGCCTGCAGATTATGTACAGGAAAATATGGTAATCAGTAATTTAACAAATTATATTCAAGAAACTGGAACAAAGTTTGATAGAGCATCAAATTACTTTGATACATCATCATTTTAATAATAACATAGAATGAAAAATCTTACAGATTTTACCACACAACATTTGCTTCCAAACTTGGTACAAGTTACAATGAAAAAAAGTTACATAATATTGGAAAAAGCATAAATTGTTGAAATGAGAGTAATCTTTTTCTTAAAAAAATAAGCTTAACAGGAGCCTATAAAGCATCAATGGAATAAAAAATTTTTAAATTAAAAGTACATAGATAAACATATAAAGAATAAAATTTGTAATTTTGGCTTTGAAGCAAAAATTTTATCTCTTGATAGGACTAAAAGCATTTCAACTCAGTAAATCATATTCTATGTGTTTTAGGTCAAAATAATTAGAGGTTATGAAACGAAATCTGATAAGTTTTTAAGCACTTTGTATTTAATAGTGTTTTTAATATTTAAAAACTAATGATGCACACATATCTTATTTATTTTTATTCTTTAAAATATTTATGCAAATAAAAACATTCAAGACAAAGTAAAAAACCGAGAGATTTATTTAACAATAAAGCAATTTATAATCCATAAATATAAAAGTTGAAGAGTAAAACTCATCAAATCAAAGAAAAATTTCTCAAAAAATTAAATACAAATTAACTTTTAATGGCATATATATTCACATAAATATATTTAAATAAAAATATAAGTACATAAAAGTAGATTGATATATCTGAGCAATGAATTTCTAAAACATCAAAAATATTGCATACTTTAAAATTAACGTTTTATTAATTAAATCTTTTAAACATCATAAATATAATAAATAGTCAAATATGATTTAAATCGCTTGAAATTGAAACTTGAGATTTTGCTAATAAAACATGTGGCTGGGTAGTATCAAATAGTTTAAAAGAGCAAGCAGGTATGAAAATTGACTTATCTTAAAGTTGGAACAAATGGCTTTAATGTTAAACAATGCAAACTTTATTAACCAGCAATCTACTGACTAAAATTTAATATTTGAAATGTAATGATGATAAATTAACTAATTGAGAATGATGAAAATTAAATTTTATTAAGAAGAGATGTGTGTATATACATACTGGTTACATAAGTGTGAAAAAATTTGTTTCTTTCAATTAAGAAATGAAGCTGAAGTTATGATTGGAAAACTATTTTTTAGAATAGGTTTGATTTATTTGTCACTTAATAGTCATCTTATCCATCCAAAGGCTATTTAAACTAGTGGATTTTGAGCCATTACAAATATACAAATCCAAAGGGAAACTTGAATTAACAAAGAGTTGAGCCAAAGGTCAGAGTGATTTATTATTTAAATTTTTTTACCATCAAATTTTTGTTCACAGATAACCCATGTTTAACAAAATGCTAGACAATTTGAGAATAGTAAAAGCAAAATTAAAATAAATTCTATCCTTAATAGGATTGAATTTCTCATCAATAGAATATCCATATTTTGCAGTCGATTGCAATAATTTAAACTCTTTTACAAAATTATGATATTTTTTAAGAACAGAATCACATTTTACACCATTAAAATACTTGATTCATTACATATCATAGTTTAAGGATCTAAATATGAAAACTACATTGCAAAATATTTCAAAGGGCATTTTCTTCAATTAGCTTTTTTTGTTATTGACACTAAGAATTATTTGCAATTAAAAGAAATTCAATCTTTTGTTTTTGTATCAAAATTTTCTTTATACAAAATTTCCTTGTGACATTTTTTTGTAACGAATCCAACATTTAATAGACTAACACCTTTTTAATTGTCTTGACCAGTTATATCAATACTAATAAGTTTAAATGAAGACAATAATTTTCTTTGTTTGTCGTTCAACAGTCATTTTTTGCACACAAGGGCTAATTAGAGCGGGACCTACGGCTTAAAGTGGATTCCGAACCACTACAAACATCCATGCCCAAGGTGGGATTCGAACCCACGAACTGTTGAACCGAAGGCAAGAGTGCTAACCATTCGGCTGCCAGCTCGGCTGAAGAAAATAGACAGTAACATTGATGGTGATTTCCAGTTAAGATTAATGTAAAAGATCACATTTTCTAACAAAAATGCTTATTTGTATAATGCTGAAAGAGTATGTGTAGACAATATCCTCCAAACTTCTCGTTTTATTATGCTATGTTTAAGCAAAAATTTAATGTTAAGTAAAACTTGATTGTTAATTCAAACATTTAAATTGTAAAATACTGTTTTCTTAGGCATTTGTTGAATTTTAAGATTTGACACGTATTTTTTCTGAATTAAAAAAGCTATGCATAAATTTTAGAAGAATTTAGCAATTGACACAGAAGCAAGATTTGTTGCGAGGGTATGGGCATTTTTACATATAAAGGATAATATAAAACAAAAGTTGAACTACTCAGTTATTCACACTCATGGTGGTAATCAAATGCATTATCATAAAGTTAGAGCCTTTTCAGCTTGGTGATATAAAAATAAATATCACTATATAAATATATATAGGTTGAAAATTGCAGATGATTTATAATTAATAAAGTTTAAAATTTTGTAAAAGAAATTTCAAGAAAAGATAAGAAAAAAAGCATTGTTTCTTTAATTTCCTGTGGAAAGAAAAATAAATTTTATCAAAAAATAGTGTGAGCAACAATGTTCAGTTAAAGTGATTAGAAATAATGCAATTAGAAAATAACATAAATAAGTCAAATTGCAAATGAAATCTAAATTAAATGATTTAATGTCTTTAATAACTATGTATTAAACTGTTTGATCTGCACTCACAGAATAAGAAAACAAATACACTATATCTTTAAAAACAATAGAGCAAAAGGAGTTGTAGAAGAGTAAATTATACTGTTAAGTAATATTTTTGAAAATTTTCAAGTTAAAAAAGCAATTGGGTTAGAATTAAAATATTACACAAAATGTTATATCAGAACCAAGTTATAATGGAAAATAGGTTTCTTATTTTCTGCTTTCTTATTCAAAATACTTCTTTCATCAATAGAATGAAATTGGATTAATATTTTTTTTTATAATTTTTATGTTAAAGTAAAAAATATTATTTATTTCAAACCAAACCAAACTTATACATCTCTTAGTGAATAATAAATAAAACAGACTATAATACAGCATCACAGATACTTAGGTGCATTTGGTAGTTTTACAGAATTATAGAATTTAGCCACATTTGTTATAGCATCATATGCCCCAAATATTAAAACCCAAAATCGGAAATTGTTATTTTCAATAATATTTTTCATGAAGGAAATAGTCTTGAACTTTGTTTGATAGAATATAGATAACATTTTGAAAATAAAAAACATGAAGTTTAATCATTTTATATACAATAAAATTTTTAGTCAATTTTTATGACATAAATGATAAAATTTTTGCTGTTTACACAACACTTAACAAATGAATACGTAAATATAATTTGTTTAAAAGCATAAAATACATACTTCAATATCTGTAATTTTTTTCTTGTCTTCCTGAAAAAATCAAATGAATGAAAATTATTAAAGAAATAAACTTTTGGGTATACACATAAAAATAAATATGTATATATTAAATAAAATTAAGCTATTTTAATTTCAAAGAAAACCAGAAAATAAATAATCAATATTGCAAAATAAAAATGCAATAACATTTGATAATCAAGCAGAGAGTCAGTCCTTGTACAAATAATTGAACATATAAAAAAATTTCTGAATGTTTTAAATAAGTAATAAAGCTATGAAAATGAATATTATCAAATAAAAAATATTTGAAATTTTATTACAGGAAAAACATTTGTATACAAAATATTTTAACATTTCTTTTAAGTATAAATTTTAAAATTAATAATTGTTTAAGTTAGAAATTAGGTAGAAACTTATTGTAAGTTATTTCAAAACTAATTGCAAATTGTTTTATAAGTCACAAGTGATTAATATTATATAAAGATAAAAATTAAAAAAGATCTAACAGAAGTACTTGTTTATGGCAAATTTATCATATATTAAATATTCAAATAGATAAGAAGTTAGAGATTGTAAAAAATATATGTATTATTGTTACTTTGTGAAATATTTTATATGGACTTAGGAGAATAGTCCGTTTCTAATTTATTTAGACTCATTAGGACTAAAAAAAAAAAAAAAAAAAAAATCAGGATAGTAATTTTATTAGCTAAAGTAATTCTCACATTTCATATATTTTAAAAAACAAAAAATGTGATACTCTTCCAAAAAAAAAAAAAAAAAAAAAAAAAAGTAATAAAATTAAGAGCTGAATTGAAATGCTTTTTTAAATTAAATTTTAATATTCATAGTTTTATGATGTAATTTCAAAACAAATTGCTAAATTATATCACAATATTACACCTGAAGATATGTTTCAAGGATAATATAGAAAGCAACATGATTATGGTTGCTTTCTATATTTTCATTAAAAACTTTAAAGCATTTTTCAATATATACACCATAAGGTACTACAATGATATAATTGGTTAAATATGTATAGAAAAACCAAAGTAAGAGAATTTCAAATTTATTTATCAGATAGTTATTTTTAACAAGAAAGAATATACATATATACATGGAAGAAATAATCAAAACTAATATATTTTATTGTTATTAAAATTAACAATTAATCACTTATAAGATGGAAATTGTCTAGAAAGGCATAGCATAATTTAAATATATATATATTGAAAAGCGATGCAAAAGTTATTCTTAATATTAAAAGTAAAAAACTAAATATTAATTCACATTCATTAATGAACTATAGAAATAAGTAAGGTAATGATTTATTTATAACTTGTTTTAATTACAAAATTTAATTTAGTTATTTAATAATCTTCTTAATCTTTTAATAGAAATGGGAAAAAAGGAATCATATTGAGATTAAAATTTGAGTATACTATGTCTATTATAAAATATTTTATAAATTTACTTCCATATTAATTTATTATAAAATCCAATTTAGAAAACATTTTTAGAAACAAGATCAAATAAATTCTTAAGATTAAAATATCGTTGAACAAGTATTCAGTTATGTTTGATAGACAACACTCTACCATAACGAACAAGCTATTCATGAAATTTTTAGAAATAGTTTAAATACATTATTATAGGATTAAAACTTCAAAATTAAAAGAGATATGATAGAAACATGATATTCATGTAAAGCTGATTTCAATTTTTTTTTCAATGAAAATATTTCCTCCAATTAGAATTATTTTAGAACACATTGCTTGAATTTCTTTCGTTTTGATTAAAGTTAATAAGCCAGGCAAGAAATATTTAGTTTGCAGTACTTCTGTACTCTTCAACTTAAAACAATTATACAATTATTATTGAATAAAATTTTATTGTTAGTTCTACTTTAAATTTGACTCTTATCAATTTCAATTTATTAGTAGTGATAAATAGAACAGGCAAACTAAAACTGATAACATAATAACTTTAAAAAATAAGACATTAATTGACAATTAAGAAACATCAAGAAAGTTATCATGGGAGTTAAAATTAAAATCACACATAAAATAAACACCTGAATAAAATTTCTAAATATCAGAAATTTTTACCCTAATATCTTCCAAATGATTTCAGCTTTTAAATAAGAAATAATACCATTTATCTAGAAATTTAAGCTTGAATCAGCTGTGCAAATATTAGGTCAATGTTTTTTATCTTGAAGAAGAGATTTTGTAATAAGCAATTTTGTTTTATAGTTCAAGTTGGATTCTTTTACAGATTATATACTCTAAGAACTTTCTCAGCACATAAATTGTTATGATTCTTTTAAACATTAATTACAAAGAAATAATTTTAAATGAAGAGAAAATAACATATAATTTTTACTTAGTAAGAAACAAAATAAGGAATTGTTAAAAAAATAAATAAATAAATATTAGAACATTTCATTAAAATTTATTCATGACATCTAAATTACACATTATTAGAGTATTTACACAACAATATTTAGAAAGAAAGAAATGGAAAAAAACAATCACACCACACACACTAATATATATATATATATATATATATATATATATATATATATATATATAGAAATTATAAATTTGAAAAATTTTCTAACATAAACTACATAAAACGTGATTATAAGGAACATTTTATGTTTCATGTGTCAACTCTTAAGAAACTAATAAGAATTATCAAAGACTGCAACAACTTAAAGTTTAAATGATATTTTGAAATAAGTGTATGTAAGTGTGCTATAACTATATCATCCTTTTTTCCTTATTAGATGAAAGATTTAATTTATGACCAAAATCTTTCTGACCCAACCTAGTGTCTTCACAACTTAAATGATCAAATTGAATTAAATGTACTGGAAATACTTCCATAATAGCAGTTTTAACTATAATATAATGACACTATAAAATGATAGCATTTCTAACATTTATATCTTTCATTATTTTCATTACTAATAAAAATATTTCAAACATGACCTAATTACTTTAGGGGATTAGTTATTCATTTCAATAAAGTTCTATATATTAAGATATACATTTAGATATTTTTACAGAGATTTAACAAAACTATTTTTCAAATTACACAGCCTCTTTTAATTTGTAATATATTCAATGCTTTCTAATTTATCATATCATGTGAATCATAAGCAATATATTATGAATGGAAAAAATAGTTTAATAATTATGATAAATTTATTTTTATACTTTTTTTAGGAAAAAGAAATTTGATATCTTTGGATGAGTGGAAAATTTTTGTTAGGTAGTTGTTGGAAAAAATTCTACAACGAGTTGACATGGTTAAAAAGAATTACACTAGAAAAAATATTACACAGATAAAGCCTTTATTACATAGTGGGAATCATAAAAACACGTGTAAAACATAAAACTATAATTAAAGTTCTTTCAGACATATTAAACCAATATATGCCTCAATAAAATAAGGAAACATAAAATGCCTATTAGAAAATTTTCAGATGATAACATGTTGAAAATATCTTTGTAGTTTTATAAAATATTTCTATACTTCTTTGCAATGTAAAATCGATATGTGTGTATACATAAAAACACAATATATATGTATTGCAAAAATGACAGTTAGTGAAGGCATGATAATACACCTCAATATTTTTTTTTAGCTCAGACGAATGATTTAAGTAAAATTTTTTCATTATTTTGATCAACTTTATATATTTAAAAGATTTTCTTTCAAAATTATTGGCAACATTTTACATAAAGCCATATTTGGCATGTAAAATACATTTTCATTAACTTTGCAAATAAATGAATTTAAATGCTGCTACAAATAGCAGGAATAATTTGAATTTAAAAGAATTTGATAAGTGTTTTCAACATTTAAGGATGATAATCAATTTAAGTGTTGCATAATTTTAATTTAAATACTAATTTTTTTAAAAATAAACAAAAAATGATGATTGTTACTCTATTATTATTTTATGTAGCTAATTTAATTAATTGAAAAAATTGGGGAAAAGTAAAACTCAGAATCTTCCAGAAGAATTAGTAGGGAGATATGAACATGTTTTGTGTTTTTAATTAAATTTTTTTTCATTTTTTTATAATATTTTTAGTAACAAAAATAAAATGAAATAAACATTGTTGTGTGTTGACATGTTTTTATTTAAAATGAATAAAAAATGTCGAAAAAAAAATTTATATATTTAAAAAAAAAAAAAAACTTTTTTGAACTGCATGGAAAAAGTTTAAAAACATCAATGTTTCGACCCTGGATTTTTATAAAAAGAATAAAGTTAATTCTGCCACTTATTCCTAAACAAAGTAAAGTCATGAGAGAGAGAGAAATTCCACAGAAGACATATATTTGTCGCCTCTTCTTGTCCTAGATTTCCTTAGGGTCAGTTGTTGGATTGATCTTGTCTGAGTTTATCAGACAGCAGGAAGATAAATAACAACAACACATGTTTATAATCTATTTCTCAATGTGCATTTTAATTAAAAAAAAAAAAACTTGATTACAGAAAGTTTATGAATGTTGTATAATGAAACTACTAAAATAATTAAAGAAAAAAGCACATTTATTAAGTATATCTTCACTTTTTTATTATATATTTTAAATAGATAAAATAAAGATGACGTATAATTATCAATTTTATAAATATTTCAAGATAAAAATAACAATTTAAGAAATTTCAACAGGCAGCTTTTAAATTTTTGTGATATTGAATGTAGATCAATTGAACAACTGTGATAAGATATTTTTGATTATATTCTGATAACGTGTGTTTGTTACATAAACTTTATTGCTATTAGAAGAGAAAATCATCTGATATTTGTGCTGTTTCATCAAACTTTACACTGATATTTGATATAAAAAAAATAACACACACACACAAAGATAAGACAAAAGAAAAAACTAAAATATTTGCTGAAAGTGTAGAATTTTCTTTTCTTTTTTTTTCTTTCTTTCTTTTTTTAATCTTTTATTTAGTAATTTTAAATAATATGATGAACTTAAAAATCTTAATAACTAAATAAAATTGAATTAAAACAATATTAACACATTATCAATGGTAACATATTTAAAAGATACAAATACTTATTTTGATATTTATAAAATAACTTTTAATATTCTTAGGAACAAATTAACTTACTTAAATAAAAAGAGGTTATAGACTAAAAAATTGGATCAAAAATTGGATAATTCTATCAAGACGGTAGCAAACTTTAAAAGTTCATAGAAATTATTTCTATAAAACTCATACTGATGAAGTGTTAGACATGAAGATCCGTATTTATAGCCAAGATTTACTGCAGTCTTGTAGGACAATTCTTTGGAATGAAAGGGATAAAAATAGTCTATCATTTTTTGGAGAAAGGGATTGCCAAATCCAATTTACCTCATGATTCTTGTAATTTTTATTACTAAGCAGACTTTTTTATTAAATAAAATATCACAAGAAAGAAAACAGCCTTTTCTTCAGAGGAAAATATTTAATTTGATTCCATTCATTGATGAAAACAGAAAAATAATTTTTTCTCATGCACCTCCACTGTAATGAGTACTTAGGAGATGTTACCAAAGAAAATAATACTCAGAAAATTGTGCAATAATAAGAAAATGACCCCTTCCTAGGAGAGGAAGATCACTAATTTAATTTTATCCACTATTCAAGAGCAGAAGACAGATGTTTTATTCCTCCACAATTTGCTTGTATTCACACTGAAATGAGTACTTGGGAACTTTTTAGGTTTTCTTCCTTTCGATATAATATCGCTCATTAATAATAAACTGATACAGCCTAACACACGGCTAGCTATAGGGAAGTATGCTGACATTTATTGACTCATTAGCAATGAAATCTTACAGAAATTTTAGTTGTAAATATTACAAAGGTTTTGAAACAGTTCTCAATAACTACACAATTAACTGTGAGATATGGAAGTATGGTTAAAAATAATCCCTTTTTTAAAAAATAGGATCTACATTTAACATTTTGTAATGATACAGTATCTAAAAACATTTTAACACTGTACAAAACACCTTACTCATAAACTTTATTCTAAAGTTTTAATACATTACTAAGCAACTCTTGTCTACAGATTATAATCATACTTTTAGGATAATAATATCATAAAAAAATTACATTTTCAAAAAAAATATAATTATGAAAAATTGAAAGAAAAATATTCTTTTTCTTAAAAATTTAATATATACTAAAAATTAAGAAAATTTAAAAAAAATCAATAAAAAATAGATAAATAGAACAATAATAATCAATATAAAAACTTCTAGGAATATTTTATTTTGAAAATAAATATTCCTGTAATTTTACAATAATGAAATAAATATTAGAAGAAAGATTCTTCATTTTGAAACTATCAAACATACTTCACATAATTCTCCAATTTTATATTGTTTCATAAGTTCACGAGCATCTGTAGAATGACCTATATCTTCAAACGCTTCAGTTGCATTTTTTCCTAGTATAAGTAAATATTGCAATCAAATTATAAACTAAATATAAAATTCAGAGAATAAAATCGTACAACAAATCTCACTGAAATTCTTCATTAAAATAAGACATAATAAATTTAAAATACAATACTTAACATAGTTTCTTTTGAATATAATGCTAAAAAGAAAACTACTTTTTCACATTTTTCAAAAATTATATCTTTTACTTTTTATTAAAATAAGTGATTTTAAAACTTTTAAGGAAAAATATCAATCATTAAATTGCAATATTTTTTAAATTCATTTTATAAATACAACTGATATAATTTCAGTCTCTTTATAATTACTTTTGAAATAGAGAGCGAGAGAGAGAGAGCACTCTATGACATATACTTAACTTTGAAATGCTGCACTATGAGTAAGCTGTCTACTTTAACTTATACTAGCAATTAATACCTGAGAAACAGCAGGGAATAATGCTCTGGTGTTTAGATTTATAAAGACATTTTATATAGAAATAAATACAATTATTAAAAACATAAATTGAAGCTTTAAAAGAACCCAAAAATACTTGAACAGTGATAATATGATTTAAATAGTATTAGTTACTTGTAAATTTAAGTTTCTATTCAGAATAATAAACTAAGAAAAAATTTCTTTTAAAATATTTTCAATATAATATTCTTACTACAATAAATATTGTTGAAATGATCCATTTATATTACATTCTGATGAGGATTTCTTATTTCAATTAATTTTTTAATCTATACAGGATTTGAATGGAAATCAATCAGCTGCTTTTAAAATTCTTTAATTACAAACAAGGTTGATTAGTGAAAAATAAGGGTAATAAACTTGACAATTCTTTGAATTGAGAAAATCTTGATGAAAATTCTGTGATTGAAAAATCAGTTACAGATATGAATTCTTCAATAAATTTTTCTTCCACTCGTTTATCATTCATATCTAAATATTTGTTATTTTTTTCCAAGTTAGAAAAATGCTTATCATTATTTGTAATAGTATGATTCTGAAAATATGCTGTTCAACGTCAAAAGTGAGAATGAGAGCCATCATGAATATAACTGTACAATTTATGCCTTAAAATTTTCAATTCAATTCTTAAAACAGAACAAACAATTGTATCAGTTCACATGTCTGGAAAAAAAATTTGAAAGCCGCATAATATTTAACAGCTGAAGGTATTGATAAATTTTTCTCTCATTTTGAAGAAAAAATCTGATTTTTTCCAATTTTTTAAGTATGTTCCAATGATTCAACCAACGAATATTATTATACATCTAAAATGAAACTCAATGGCATGACAGCCGATATGTGGCCTACAGTGTCTATATCTTTTTTCAAAACTGAAGGCGCATGATATAAAGCATATATATATATATATATATCCTGATTAAATTAACAAGTAAAGGATAAATCCCCAATACTTAGTTCCCAAACAAGTAAAATATTTAGCTTTATTGACAAACTGAAGAGATAAAAGGCTGAGTAGACCTTACTCAGTCCTAGGATCTAATCTTGGATTTGTTCATGAGAGCACGAAATGTTACTAATAATAATTTACATCAGTAAGCCAATATATACTGAGTTGACTTCATCCAACAACACATCAAACTTTCACTATTTTAAAAGCTACACTGATATGAAATTGACTATTCTATTGATTAACACCGCTACATTATCAAAATATATTAAATCACTCTTAGCACATAAGACATGTTGGTAAATGAAGAAATTCAAGAATTAAATGTCCTACGTTTGTTTACAATAAACTAATGAAATCATTTTTTTTGCTAAACATGCTTGAAGCACTATCCAGTGATTCATAAAAACAATTTTTTGAGATAAAATTTTCTCAGCAAGTGAATTTTTAGCAGTCATACGGATACCTGAGCAGTTTGTTAGCAACAATATTATTGCAATTTGCATATGTAATAACATCAGTACTTTCATTAAAACAGAAATATGAAAGGAGTGGAGTCTAATGTCATTTTCTTTGTTGACCTGTCATTTCAAGTCAGTTTTAAGATTCTTTCTTTCATTGTAAAATTCTAAATAGGAAGTATATTTGATGCACTGAATTATTTTATATAAACAAAATCATCAAAAAAATGAAGATGTGCATGCTGTAATCAGGGTTTTTTAAAAACGCCCAATTTATGAAAAGTTTATTATAGAGAGCAATGACAACTTGCCACACTTTTAAGTCAACTGCCAACATATTTAATCATAGATTTCGAGTGCTTATTTTTGTTTTTATGGCTCTTAAAACTAATTCTTTTTGCTCTGGCCCATTTTTTTGACAAACAGATTTCTGATTGTTTCATAATGGCACTTTATATAGGATGTTTCAACTACCACTGTTTTGGAGCATAAAATACACACTGATTTGTCCTAAACTTATCATGCCATATTTTTTAGTCCTCTCAATTTGAAGTACTCTTATGATTTTGTACTTTTTGTTTCTTTGTCAAACTAGCCACATCAAATAACAGTTAAAAAAACAAACGTAACAGAAAATTTTTTTAATTTATGAGATGCAATGTGCATTAACATGCTCTGGGTCACTAACAACTGTAGTCCACAATGTAACTAGAACAACAGTGCATGATAACTTCATATTGCAGTTTCACTTGTATTCAATCTTAATACTTGATTAAAGAGCAAACAATTTTGATCAGTGGTATATCCAAACTATTGTGTCACTTTTCATTAATGGTATAAGAGCCTTAATTTAAAAACTATCTAAAACCACTATACATAACCAAACCCAAGGTGGAAATCAAACACATAAAGTGAAGCACAAAATGTAGATATTTTGGTTGCCAGTGAAGTCTTAAAAACATGTAAGTAAAAAGAAGGATTAAACAAAAATTGTCTTAAAAACTTATAATCAATGTGAATGTATTCTTAACAATGTTAGAAAATTGCTTCTTATATATAAAAGTAATTACAAGGTGGCACTCATAACAAAAACATTCATGAGAAGCGAAAAAAAAATTCTTTACTTCATAGAGAAGATACCAGAATTATTAAACAGATGAAAAAAGAGTATTTAAGATATACTATATTAGCTGTTTGAAAAATTTATGCAAAAAAAGGTATTCATAAAAAATTGAATTTTGAAGATATAGCACAAAGACTTATTAGTAAGCAAGTTTTTTTTTTATTTTATGAAAAATGATGCATTAAAATTACAAGTAACATGATACAAACTTTTTTATTATTTTTGAAAAGTTCAATGATTACCCTATTTTATATTAATTTTTAATGTAAAAGATTCCTCTTAACAATTGTTTTACAAAATTTGAGAATTTTAACTATCAATTAAGATTCTATAATATATGAAATCCAATTATTTCTAATCTAAATTTTTTTTTCAAAAATTAAAATTATCATTTTTCAATTTAATATTTCATTTTTACAAATTTATAGGAATTGATAAAATAGTTCTTAAAATCAAAAAGTTCATAAAAATAAAAATATATTGCTAGATTTTCTTTTTACATATATAAGTAAATTATAATTACAGAAAATTATATTGGGTTGGCAAGAAAGTAAATTTCAAATTTTCACTGTGAAATAAAATAAATTTTCAATTAAAGAATATCAATATTCTCTATTAAATCAATATTTTCTATTAAAGAATGAGCTTTAATAAGTCAATTATCTTACATTCTGTTAAATGACAGTAATCCTGTGGTGCAAGGTCAGGCCTGTATTAATGATGAGATATAACTTCCTAATCAAGCTATAATAATTTCTTATGTGTTGCTAAAGATTTGCAAGCTTTTGCATTGTTGCAGTGGAAAAAGATTTGTGATTTGTCAATTCTGGCCTTTTCTCTTTGATTGCTTCCCCAATTTCATAAGTAGTTAGTTGGCAGTAAACATCTGAGTTTATTGTTCAGTACTTCGGAAGCATTTAAAAACATAACAACACCTTTGTAATTTAATTAAATTGACAGCATGATCTTTTCCAATTAACTTCATTATAGACAATCCATTTTTCATCAGCAGTAATAATTTATTTAAAAAAAATCAATTGCATTACATTTGAAATACATATAACAAATATTGATTTGTTGCAAATTTCTTTCAGTTTGTGCAGAACTCAAACAATGAGTTTCTTAACAAATCCAAGACTCCTTATTTGACTTTTAATCATTGTGTGTGATACATTTAACTGTTTTGTAGTCTCTTGCACAGATATATGATGATTTAATTCAATTATGGCTTTTATTTAGTCATCATTAACTTTAGAAGGTCGACCAGAAAGTTGGTCATCTTTCACTGAGAAACCCTCAGAAATAAATTTTTTAAACCAATTCTGGCATGTGCATTCTACTAAGTAATCAATATCATGAACTTCAAATATCTCTTTGTAAATCTAAGCTACTTCATTGCCTTTATGAAAATAAAATTAAATGTTGGAAATGATTATTTTTGTACTTCATGTTAAAACTGACAGTCATAAACAAAATTACACATAATTTGTTTCTACGGCAACCTAGATATTGTTTTATGAAAACAGAAAAAAAAATTAACATAGATAAAAAAATAATGAAACAAACATGACATCTACTTTTTTAAAATTTTATTGAGGAAAAACCCAGCATGTAATAATTGTTAAATAATTGTTACTCTTCCAAAACTATATTTTCCTAATTTCTTTAGATTATGAAAGTATTTTACTGCTATCTTCCTTAAAAAAGTAGCTCAATCTTGTCGAATATTTATCTGCTTGTTTTGTAGACAGTCACAGAACTACATCATTTTCTCATTGTTTGGCATCTGAAAATTCTTCATTTTTATTATTTTCTCAATTTTTTAATTAACTGTTACTTTTTATATATAAATTACACTTGACTCCACAAACAAAATGTCATGAAATGAAAATTTAGACTATAGTATTTCCTTGTTGAAGCTTATAGATGAATAGTTCATTTTTACACAAGACATAAGGTAAATGCTTTTGTCTTTCATTACTTAATGAGTATTCCTTAATAAAGCCAGAATGAAAAACACCCTACTTTTTCTTCTGTCTCATTGTTGGGAAATTTCAATAAGTGCATTACACCTGTGTTAATTTTATAAAGAGATTCCAAGATATAATCACTTATTGCAAAAGTACTTAGGATATTTATACTTATAGATATTTATTACACTTTAATGCAGAGTTAGAGGAAAAGAAATTCCACATGAATTGCTGAAAAAAAAATTAAAAATTTGAAATCAGCAGTGCAGTTTACTGTCCACAATTCAAAGAATTTACTATTACTTAATAAAAAGCCACAAAATAAAAAATTGAAAAAAGAAAGTTGAAAATTAAAATTGAAAATTAAAAATTAAATTCAAATAGAAGGTGCATGAAAATGAGTTAACTAAAAAGAAATTTATGAAATTTTTTAGTTTACAAGAGGGAATTAAAATTATCACTATGTCTATGAACGCATGTTAGAGACTAATCAGAAGTTTATAAAAAGAATGTCAGCTGTAGCTTAATTTATTCTAATCATTAATACTAATGCCAAAATTAATCAAGTATTTAATTTTCAATTAGACTAGTAAATTCATTACCATCAAAGCATAGCAAATAAAACTTATAAATGAAACATTAATAAGCTTAGTAAACAATGAAACTATCTTAAACTGTTTTCAAGAGTCAGTCCCAGATATTTGAGTATTTTTCTATCATCAGGACCAGATTTAGACAATATTAAATTATCATGTTTGGCATAAAATTTTAAGCACAAATAATGGCCAAAATGTTTATGATTCAATTAACTAAAAGAATATTCAAAAATAAAAATAATTAAAAAATGAAAATTTTTTCCAATTAAAAAATAATATAAAAAAATATTCCAATTATCAATCAAATTAATATAGTTAACAAAATAGCAGATATCATTTAAAATGATTGAAAACATGAATGAAATGTCATTGCATTTTATGGCATCGCTTCCATCAGATAATCTCAAGCAAGTAGAAATCTAATTTACTTTAAATCACATTGAGGAGATATTTATTTTACCAGTTCATCCCATAGTTTTTATTGGTTTGCATATGACAATTTAAAATTACAAAGATTTTGGACTAATAAAATTATGTTTATGATAATACAGAAGAGTTTAAATCTGTTAATACCCATGATGAATATCCAAGAAAATTAATATAGCAAAACATTGATATAGCAAAATGGTAATTTAATAAACATTTTTGATCATTTTAATGAGAAGTATGGGTAAAAGTTTACTATTGGGTACCTCTCAATTCTTTGGCAATATTTTTTACGCCAAGTAACTAACAAGGAAACCACTACAGAAAAATAGAGTTGCCAAGATTACCAGAAATTAAAGTTAATCACCAAACCAAGTAGTACCTGATTCTACACTGAACCCAAAGATTTATCCAGATAAAAAATATCAATATTTATATTGCTGTAAAGACCAGGAAAATTAAAACCAAAGACTGTTTATTCAGAACACATGAAAAGATTAACATAAATTCAAATGGAAGACATTTAAAAAGATCTAAAGTCTAAAAATTTCCAACTCTCAATTTTCCTCGTTTTGAAGTATTTAGATGTATCAAAATTATGAGGTTTTAATTTGATAATGGCTGATATGATACATGTGATAGGTTACAATGAGGAAATTTTAGTATTTTCTCTTTTATATACACGAATAATATCAAGATATTATTTTCATTACCAAGCAAAATTACTCTAAATTATTGTATGCATATACATATTTCCTTTTAACATGAATGTAATTTATTTAGTCTTTTAAATCTAATCACATACATATAGGATTAACAATGAAACTTAAATGATTAGTTTAAATGTTATAAGGAAAATAGCACTAAAAAATAACTTTTCTAATATACATAAAAATAATCAGATTTTCAAAGTGGGTTTTTAAAAATAAATCCGATTTTCAAAGTTATATTTACAGAAATTATGTAAAGTCATATTACATAATTTCAGTCTATTTATTAACATGAAAAAATTGTAAAGCATTGGTATTTTAATTGAATTATAATGAAGTTACAATCGAGATAATAAAAAGTTCAAACAAAAATCAAAGAGAAATTTCATTTACGCATAATTAATGCACAAAATCAAAAGGCATAAATGCAGAAAAAAAGATAATTGAAAATGTAAGGGTTCTTAAGACTGTAGACATTAATAATGCAAACTAAAATTAAATATATTTTGATAATTCTGTATTCTATGCACTTTAGAGAGAGAGAGAAACTAGTAAAATAATTAATGAATAATTACCTCCTTGATCTAGAAGAACTTCTTCTCCGCCAGGATGCTAAGTGAAGGAAAAAAAAAAAACCTTAAATTTTGCAATGAAATAAGTTACTAAGTAAAATTACCTGTGTACTAAAGGTTATAAAATTACCTCCTCCAAAAATCTAGTAACGTCGTACACATTTCCATGAATCAAAATCCAAACCGATTGTTTATCTTGATGTTGAGAGATTTCATCGAGAGTGTAAGTTTTGGTATCTTCAGGCATGTTTTTTTGTTAGAAAAACTTTAAATTTTAGTTCTTCTGTACGAATTTGTGCCTCCTACCAGTGACTGAGATGACGATGAAGTAAGGACACTTTCTATTATTTCCTCCTTTTTATCTCATTTAATCGTCACTGTGATAACAATCCAAACCTCAAGGCAAGAAGGCAGCTGATTAATAAATGAAACGCAATATCCGTGAGCGTGACAAAAAGATTTTATTCTTTTACTCCTCGCTTGCTTTCAATTTAATTCAAAAGGTGGCGACACTACACCTCTCATATTTTGAGTTTCATATCACTATACAACCGTGAGAAATATAAATCTGGCAACAACTTTGTAAGCATTACATTATTTGTAAACAATGCATATCGAAACTAGGAGCTTGTATAAGTTATAGTGTTTGAATGATGTAAATTATTAAATTTTATATTTATCATACATTGATCGATGCATGTTACCTTTATAAAATGGAGAATGGAAAGCCAATTGCCAAATCAAAATCGCCATTCAAAACTAAAAAATATAAAGCTTTTTTAGTGAGTCATAAAATTTCTTTGTACATCAACATTATATAGTTTAGCACATCTATTAATTTATCTTTTATTACCCTCATAATTTTAAATTGCACTTATAGATATTTTAAATTAAATTTTTGCCAGTGTTTTATAATGTCGTATGTTACTTAAGACAAGTTGTGGTTATTAAGCCGATGTCAGGAAAAAAACTATACTGACTTTTGCTACTAAATGCGGGTACTCATTGGTTTGATGATAAAATTTAGTTTCTGATAATCCTGATATTTTCAGCGCTTAATTAATTCAATTTTAAGGTTGCTATTTTGTTACTCACATTTAAGCGCCTATCTTGAGGTCCAAAAATCGAGGTGTACCGTTTGATTTGGCATTTTCAAAAGGGCTGGAGCCTGGTCATTTAGTTTTTAGACGATTATCTAGAATTTTCCAAGATATTTTTGAGCTAAAATTTAAATTTTGTTCTTAAGTTTTCTGCTTGTTTTTCCAAAAACAAACTTAAAGAAAATCATCAGGTGTAAAGTTTCATCTTTCGTACTTAAATGGCTTTCAGCATTCTCACAGAAAAGGAATTCTATTAGTCTTAACTATTGACACATAATCTAAAATAATATTTGGAATATGTAATTTGTATATGTATATGGGTAAATGAGATTCGAATAATCAATTTTCTTTAATCACAATTTAACAATGTGCACTCTAGTGGAGAAAACAAACAAAAGAATTTTACAAATAACCAGTAGAGGACATTTGTGATATATTGGAAATAGTGTTATACTATTGAAGAATTCCAAAAAATGATGTGTTTAATATTCAGATTAAAAGGATTTGCAACACAGAAATCTCATCAGTATTCATCATTTTTAAAATAAATTTCTTTATTTTAAAAGTGAGTTTGTTATTAGTCTTTGCAGTTTATGCTTGGTTTTCTAAAAATACCATGATTTAGAAATTACAGTTTGTGTGTGTGTGTATATATATATACATACATATTTATATATGTGTGTATATATATATATATATATATATATATATATATATATCATTTAATATAATCTTAATTTTATTTTGTCATTTTTATAATATTCTTTTATTTGTTATACATATTGATTATTAAATCTATATCTTTATAGACTTCATTACTGTCTCCATCAGCTTCGAAAAAAAATAATACAGTCAAATTTCCTTCATCACTTAGCATTGAAGATGAAAGCCTATACAAGAAAAATGCTAGTCTTGAGAACTCTCATCACTCTAATGAGTCAATGTTAGTTTGGTTTTTTTTATAATCTTATTAATTAATAAACAATCCTTTTAGTAATTATATAATATTCTTGATAGCTGAACTCTATAATAAATAGGTTTATAACAACAAAACTGCTAATTTTTGTGTCTTTACTGTTATTTCTCTATTTTATTTATGAAATGTATTTTGTGAATTTGTCTTGATATGTAAAGAATATTGTGAAACCATGTGTAAGATATATATATATATATATATATATATATATATATATATATATATATATATATATATATATATATATATATATATATATATATGTATGTATGTTTTCATTATTCTTTTAAAATCTTGTAATTGACAATTAAATTCTACAAACCAGTAAGGATTTAGTGAATTGTGGTTCCTACAAGAAAAATTAGGAAGTTCTGATCAAAGAAGGTGACTTTGGTAAGTTATCTTCTGTAGCAGATTTGGAGTTTGTTATTGCTCAGTTGCTGTATGTTATTTTCCAAGCATATTATCAAACTGCTATAGTCAATAATGCTTGTTCATCAAGATTAGTTCCTTGATGGTCTAAAGTGTTAAGCAAATTACAGAAACAATGTAGAAAGCTTTTTAATATAACTGAGAAGAATGGTGAGTGGTGGAACTATAAACTTACTATCCAGATTATAAAGAAATAATTGGAACACCTACCTTCACATTCTCTACATCAAAATGTGGTAGAAGTAGATGGGATGTTGCCAAAAAAAAAATCATAACTTCTGTGAGAAAAAATGGGCTATGATATCCTTTAAACCTTATAAATCACCAGGATTGGATAACATTGTATTGACTCTACATATTGAGGGAGTCCAGTGTATTACCCCAATCTTTTGTAGGATTTTCAAGGCATATATAACCTTTGGCCATATACCTATTGCTTTAGGTATTTTAAAGTAAATTTTATTTTTAAAATAGGAAAAAATAAAACTTATGAAGTAACATCTTTCAGCCCTACTAGCTTTCTTCTAAAGTCAATTGAAAAGCTGATAGATATATTAAAAAAGTTTACTTTGTGGATTGACCACTTTCTGATTCTCAATATGCTTATCAACCAGGTAAATCTAGTGATGGGTTATATACAATCTTTCATTTTGGAGAAGAACTTTAAAAGCTAAGGAATTTACTTTAGCTCTTTTCTTAATTATATTGAAGGTGCTTTTAATAAGGTACCTACTGAAATTATTCTACACTCTCTAACTAGAAAGGAAATTAAGGATACTATCTGTTTTTGGGTCAAAATCCTACTGAATAACAGATTTGTCAAAGTCTCCTTTTTAGGAGAAATCATGATGATCCAGATGAAATGACCAGATGATCATGATGAAACCAAAGCTTGTTGTTCACAGGGAGAGGTTCTTTTGACCATCTTGCAGTGTTGCATTGTGGATTCCCTTTTAGAGATGTAAAACAAATCCCACATAACTACCACTTGGTATGCAGATAATTTAGTTTTTATCGCCAGAGATAAAATTGACGAAACGACCTCCAACACTATGTCTAATGCCCAAAAATGAGTTAAGACTTGGTGTAATAATGATGGCTTTTCTGTGAATCCTCAATAGATTTCTGTGATTGTCTTCACAAAGAAAAAGAATCTTAATCTGAAAAAGATAACCTTTTTTTAGTCAAGAATTAACTTGCTCTAAAGAAATGAAATTCTTAGGAATATTTTTTGACATGAATCTAAGTTGGAATAAGCATTTCAACTTTTGTATTGAAAGTGCAAAAAAATTTTCCTGGTTATATAGAAATGCATTTGGATGAACTTGGGGTCTAAATCCCAAAGTTATTCATAGGATTTACGCTATTATCATTTGTCCCATCATTACTTATGACTCAGTTGTCTGATGATCTAAAATCAGAAATTAGACTACTAAGGCAGATTTAACAAAACTTCAGAAGTTATTTTGTGTTGCTATCTCTAATTGTATTAAAACAAATCACATTTTTATGCTTATATCTTTTATACTTGTATAATCATATTTTTATACTTGAATATTAGCTTGGTATACATCCACTTTACATGCGTATTAAAGCAGAAACTATAATTTGCTTGATAAGACAGGTCAGTGGAAGGATTACTCCAGATTTTTATCTTGGGGAATCTTTGATGCTGATGTAATTAGTCATCCTTTTGTAAGTGTGCCTACTGTTTACACAATTATTAAATAAGATTAGCCTTATACATTCAAATTTTCCTTACAAAAAAGACTGGAATTATGTTGTCATCAATGAAAATTGTGTTTACTGTAACACTGAAGACTCAAAAATGAATTCCAACATTGGGACTAGTATTTGTTGTCCAGCTAATGGTACAAAGTTGTCATACCCTTTGGGAAAAGATATAATTGTATTCCAAACAAAATTCTTTGACCTATCCTGTGGTGGGTTAAAATGTGTAAGACAATTCATGTGACCATATTAATTTCTTTTACTTATCAATCAACATAGGTTTCATGATTGTGACACCACTGTTTAACATTTACATCTGACGAATGGCTTGTGAATTGCTGGTCTGCTGTAAATATTCTGTTTATGAAGGTGTTTTATAACTGTAGTCATTGACATTGAAGAATCGAGATCTTGATTGATCTCTGCGGTAATTTTTCCGCAGTTGTTCATTTTATAGAAATTATAATCTGTTTCAATACCTGTGGGTCTCTCACTGAACTTCTGTTTTCATCCTCTTTTTAATTTGCTGATTTTGTATTGCTATTCTGTGTGTATGCTGTCTTCATTTGAGACATACTTATAGAAATGCTTAAAGTTGAGATGTTTCAGTCACATTTTCTGCTGTTACACTAGCTCCTATAATTAAGCCTCTGAAAATTTGAGCGGTACAGCATTTTTTACTTTAAAAAAAATCCCAGACTTACAGTTCTTGAATAAATCTACCACATTATATCGGAGTTTATACATTCCTATTAAAAAAAATCATAGCTTTTATTAGAATTTTAATGCTTAGGAAGCACATTAGAAAAGATCACCTTTATTAATTGGTGTTTCCATTATTTTGATGACCAGCTGTAGTTTTGAAACAGGAAAAATAATTACTTACTTTGCCTGGTTTTTAAACATTAAAATATGACTTGTTTCAAATAGGTGTTTTATTTTACATTTTTTATATAGTGCATAGTAAATAATTTTGTTCTAATTATTTTTATATATAAAGAAAAGTTTAATAAAAAGAAAAAGTATATAGTCTTTAAAAGTTTTAATATCTGACTTTTATTTTTTATTTTAAAAATTATTTTTTATTGATCCATGTCAGTTCATATAAATGAGTATCTATATTATTCTTTATTTTTTTATATTTTTATCTGAATGTGAATTAACTGTTAACTATTTTATGTATCCTTCTTAGATATTCATCTATAGACAGCTTGAATAGATTGCAATTGCCAAAATTTCAGCCTTACATAGAAGACAACAAATCACTTAATCTTAGCAATAACTCTGAAATTACAAATGTTCAATTAAATTATGGAAAACCACTTTTAGAAAGTAATCTACCAAAGTCACATGTTTCAAGAGGTCAATTGGTTGTTGAAACACAAGTATTAAAACTTGATCAAAATGACATGAAAGAACCATTGTATGCTACTGTTCATAAGGTAAATCACACTATTTTTATATTAGTGTATTATTATTATTGGTTAAAGAATTTATGATTATTATTTATTGTATATAAATATACACTGATGGGCAAAAAAATCATGGGATATTCATTCAATATCATTTGAAGTTTGGACCTATAAATGCTTTGATTTGACATTGATTAGAACTTAACAAATCTATGAAAGTAATTTAGAATTATTATAAAGTATTTATGCTGCAAAATTTCCTAAATGTATTCTTAGCATCATATCTATTTCAGAAAGAGCTCTTAAAATCAAATCCAAGTATGTTATTGATGTTTATATCTTTAGTTAAAAAACATAACATTAGTTGCAAGAGTTTCAAATAGTCATATGTATCACCAGCAATCTTGACCAAATGATATGGAATTGCTATTGATAAGCAGTAACCAATTGGTCATAGTTATTTTTAATCAATACATATTTTGAACATCAGGGATGAAGAGACTTTTCCTTGGTATAGACTTCTATTTTTTTTTTTTTAATGTTGTTTCTATTTAGTGTTGTAGTGATGCAAGCTAGAAAAAAGGGGCTGCAATATTTATTTGAATCAATGAAAATGCATATTCCTACAAGTAGAGCTTATAAATAATGGTAAATGAAATTCACCTTTTTTAAACTAGGATACTTTACATCATCCATTAATTTTCAAAAGTTATTTGTTAGTTTTGAGCTAGATACTTTGAAAATTACATTTGCAAGAGAAAATCTTTGTTTTCTTTTGGTGATAAAATGATTTTTCTACTTCAGGAAGTTGATTGCGTCTGGCATTTTCCCTATAGCAGTCCAGTACAAGATAGCCTTCATGTGATAGTTATTAAGTCCAGTTGATTTTACTCAGAGGTGGGCAAATCGTCAAATATCTAAAATTCATACACTTTCCTGTGGAACATAAAAGGCAGTCAGGACAGTTAAAAATATCTATATGGTGAAGATGATCTTCAAAATCGTTATGTTTATTTATAATTCTAAAATTTGCACAAAAGATTTGTTGTGGGAATAGGAATAGAACTAAAAGAAAATGGGGTCCAAAGCAATCAAACTATGAATGAGTTTGGATCACATTTTCCCCTTAGCTTCAACATTATAGATGTTTTTGATATAGGTATTTCTGGCTTTAGCAATTTTATATGAAATTTGATTTTATGGAAGGGGTTATAAAAAGAATAAAATTTATATATTTAATTAATCTTCCATATCAAGATTGCTTAATTGATAATTTATGAATATAGTTATTAGTTTAATCTAGAAAATATTTTTGAAAATCTCTTACAGAGAGAATTTTACTTTCTCAGAGGGAAATTTTATAATTTTCTCATATTTCTCTTTGTTAATGTAACCCCATTTTTAAACATTTGGTCTGAAATGATTTTGAAAGAATGAACTATTTAAATATTTTATTAATTTTTTTTTTTTTTTTTTTTTTTTTTTTTTTTGCAGCATGTAAGCTTAATTTATAAAGATGGCTTATTATTATCAACAACAGATGCTAAATACAACAAGAAAATATAGTAACTATATTCACAGTGTGGATCATTTTTTTTTTGATTTATAAAAATTGCTTATTTCTGTTGTAGGCTTCAGAATCATTATGAAAATAATCATTACAAACTAAAACAAACCAACGTACATTTACATAATATAACAATTCTTTGAAAACATATTAATTTTGTTCTAGTTTGATCCAAAACATTCTTTGATGACACTTTCCTAGAACTGAGTTCAGAATTTTCATACTGATTCCCATAACAGGACCATATTTATAATTTTATAACATAGGACATATACTGATATATTTGATAAATACTAATATGTTTGGATAGGAAAAGCGATTAGTCATTGTTTGATATACATGATCAAAAATTCATTATAATGAAGCCAGTCAGTTGTCATTGATACAACTTTATAAATTGAATTTTTTCCCCAGCTTTGTATTTTTTTAAGGCAAAGTAAACATCAGGATTTCATTTTTTTAATTTTTAATATTTTTAATAATTCTTTTTTTGTACTCATATCCTTAAAAACTATTTTAAAATTAAAAAAAAGCTTTTAGACTAATTAGAATTTATTTGTATATGATGTATAACAGTTCTACAGGAAAGTTTTATGGCTTTAATTGTGAAATAATTTCATTTTTGTTCATGAATGAATTTCTGGCTTCTTGAAATATTTTTTTTATCATATCTTTAAAACCTGAAAAAGATTTCTTGTTTTGCTAACATATGACTTACATTAAAATATGCAACTATTTTAGCTTTAGATCAGTATTTCTCAACCTCTGTGCTGCAACACTTTTGTGGGCCACCAAATTCTTAAAGTATATATAAAAATTTCAGATATGTATATAGTTAAAAATGTTATATTTTTCTTTATTATAAGCAAAGTAATAAATGTAACATCTTTATAGTAAATATTATATTATTTTATTTTACATTAAAAATTATTATCCTAACTATCTTATAGGTAAGTTAACAACTTTTAAACTTATCTCTTTGTCTGCTACCAAATTTTAAAGTGGTTAAAAGTATAGAGTGAAAAAAAGCTTGAGGTTCACTTGATTGATAAGTATAGTATTGGATTTAATAAAATGTAACTGTTGTGTGTCCAATTAATTGTAATTTAGATTCTTTTGATTGTTGTTTACCCAGTATCTTTTTTAACAAGAAATTTATATAAAATTTTCCAACCATGTTTTTGAAATGCCATTCAACAATTTTTAATGAGCCACACTTGCATGACATATATAATAAAAATATTTTGCATTCAATATTGTATAAAAAACTTTTTCCCATTCTATATTAAAATTTTGTTTTTTCCTTTTCTTACCACTTGTTTTTGACATTACACCCCTTTTTTTAAAATATGATAGATTATTTTTTTTACTATAAAAATACAATTGACATAAAATTGTCAAGTGGAATATTTATGCAAATATGAGCGACTCCCAAATTATGGACTATTTATTGATAAAAAAAAATTATTTAAATATTGCTTTTTTCACTTATTCCCCAATTTAAAGGTTTCTTTGCAATTACATTAAAATATGTTTTGTTGAAAACTAAAAAAATTGTTGCCAAACTTGTAAAAACACAACATTTTAATTATTTTCTTTTTCAATCATTGATTGTATATAATGAAACTGTAGAATAGTTTATTTTAGTGATAATTTTTTTGTCTACTTTTTCTGAATATTTAAATCTGCAATGACTATATCTGCAATAATTTTATCTATTTAACTGATATAATATTGGGAACCTGATTTAATAGAAATAAAGAATGTAAAACCAGATTTTTTTGCCAAAATATTAGTTTAATTTCTGAAAATTACAAAACTTTCAGTTTCTAATGATACTTTTGATGGTTAAATAAATAAAGTAAAAATAGTCTCAATTATTTAGTTTGTCTAATAGCTAAAGTTTTAGTTGGTAACTGTGCAGGATAAATAATAAGGTTTAAAAGAATTATATATTTATTACTAAGATTTAACTTCAGAAACTTAATCTCAAATTATTTTAGTCAACTTTTATAATGAGTTTTATATGTATTAAATATATTCCTTTATAAAGTTTTTGTGAAAACTCTTATAAGTACTTAAGTATGATAATTTTACCATAATCCTTTTAATGTAGGTATTGTATTTTTACTGTTAGAATTTCTGTTATATTATCAAATTAATTACTGTATTTCTTAATCATTCATATCTCATATTTTAAAAAAATATTATGTGTATTCAGAAACCATTTTAGAATTATAATTTTTTAATGTTTTTGTAAGTTACCTTACCTTATTTTATTTATTTATTTTGACTTTTTGTAAGTTTCAGAGAATTAAGGTGTTAAAATACCTATTTCATTAGCAGTATAAAAAATTTCGATATTAATAATGTATTCCTGACCATCAAAATTGAATCTCAAAAGAAAATTCATAGCTGAATCTTATTTGTTGCTCATGTATATTATTACTGACAGAAGACTTTAATTGTGGTAGGTTAAAGGACAAAGTAAAAGATTTAGTTGACCGAACTACAATTATTTGCAATTACAAATAATTTTACTTAATTGTTTGTTTTTTTCAAAATATTTTTATCTATAAATTGGTACATTTTAATTAAAGCAAAAATTTTAGTTATATGTAAAGGTAATTTGAACAAATAAAAAACAAAAATTCTATAGTTTATTAGTATATATTTATACATTTAAAACTTAATTTATCATCAATATGCAAATAAATTTTTCCATTTATTTATCTGTGGATTAAGTTGGACATTGATATAAACTAACTTTTAATTACAGAATATAAATAATTTGTTTTATACATATACATGTTTGCTGAAATTCTTTAACTGCAATAGGCAATAATTAGTGGCGAACTAATATCTTCGTAACTTTTAAGTAGATATTTTTCTTGTTTATCACATCGTTTGACTGCTAATCAGAAAACAAAAAATTACGAATTTATTTTACATCACAGTAACTCAGAAAAAATTGATTAAAATACATCCATCACCTGTACATTATCTTTCTAAAAGAGCAGCTTATTATCCTCCTACATGTCTATTTCTAACTACAACCATAAATCACCAAATTAAAATTAGCCTAATCTATACATATTATGTAAACAAAAAGTGAGTTGTTTATATATATTGTGTTTATATCTTATTTTACATTGTACTGTATTTGTTTGAAAATTATGAATGGAAACTTGAAATATTTATTTTTCTTTATGTACTTTTCTTTCATTCAGCATTAAGAGAAACTTTAACATTAGTCACTGTGTTGAAATTTTGTGAAATCATACAGTTTATGTAGATATTTATTGCTATGTGTATAAAACCAAGCAATTGACTCAGTGTATATTATATAACTGCACAATCTTATGCAGAAACAAAAACAATATGCCTATCTAATTGAATATTATTGTTCTATGTGACTGAGGTCCTACCTGACATTCGTTAGCATTTTTTTAAACCTATCCATTCTATATTCACTCAACAATCATTTGGTCTTGAATAAAACGAAGAGCTATGTCTCAGAATATTATGTATTAGTCTGTGTAAGATAAGATTTTACCAGGATTGTATCCTAATAATTGCAGTAAGATCCTGGTAATAGAAGTTTCACATTAGAGAGACATATCAAAAACCTTTATTCAAACAATTAAAGGTAAATTTTGAATTCCATATGAGAAATCATTTGAACTCCTCTAATATATGATTTTTATGCAGATTTTCATACCTACTCTACTTATAGGTATTTTGATGCTAATTATATCTCTTTATGAAAACTTTATATTGCAAGTTTTATAAATATTACTTATTGCCGTTGTTATGAAACAAACTAACGACTCCAAATTTAGAAACAAAAACATTTAATTAACAAAAAATTTACAAGGAGTCATATTTGGGTTCATAAAACTCTCAAGGCCATGTGAGCGTACCAAAGAGTCAATAATAATTTCCAAAAACTGAAAAACGCAGCTTCTTCAGCCTGCTCCTCGCACCAATCGTCTCCCTACTCACCCTCCCCATCAAAGGCTCTGGAAATCGAAAGCGCTGAGTAGGAGACGTTACAGACTAAATTATTCCTTCCTTCCCCGGAGTTTTTTTCTTTCTTTTTTTTTTTTTTTTTTTCTACGGAAATCAACCTGCAATGAAAAAGAAAAAAACACACACACAAGCAACAAAAAGCAAAATTTAGTATTACAGATAGCCCTGATCAATCGGACTCTGGCTGATACACAAAATATATGGCATTATATAATATAAAAATATATCAAAAGAGCACAAAATAATTATGTAATACAACAGAATCTGCAACAATAGATAAATTTACAAATATACACATTAATATTATAAAAAACAATATAATTTTTTTTTCAAAAATTATGAAACAATTGAAATTTGTATTAATAGAAAATATTTTTTTTTTTTAAAAAATTAATATCTGAGTAATAAAAAGAAAATAATTATGTTTGGTTATTCAGCATTCTACTGAGACTATCAGCATTCTGATGTAATTTGCCCTTTTGTGAACAATATCGAAATTTAGGCTTTGAAGAACCAAAGCCCATCTTAAAGTCTGGGATTAGATCCTGTATGATGTTTTAACCAAACTAAAGGGTTGTGATCAGTTTCTATAACAAATTTATACTGACTATCTAAATAATATTTTAATTTAGTAACAGCAAAAATTATTGCTGCACATTCCTTTTCTATAGTACTATAATTTTTTCAGACTTTGAAAATTTTCTACTCAGAAACAGGATAGGGTGTTCATTTAGTTTTTGATCTCTCTGAGATAAAACTACTCCTATTCCTAAGTTTGAGACATCACATTGAATAATAAATGGTTGAAGAAAGACTGGACTGTAAAGTACAGGCTTCTATATAAAATCATTCTAAAATACTATGAATGCCTATACACAGTTATTATACCATATTACAGTTCACTTCTTGGATTTCCTTTAGTAAGTCAGTTAAAGGCGCAGCAACTACCGAAAAGTCTGGTATATACTTACGATAGTATCCAACAAGACCTAGGAAAGCACGTACTTCGGTTTTGCTTGAGGACGTTCGAAATCGGTAACAGCTTTCACTTTAATATCACCTGGTGTTCTTTGACCTTGTCCTACAAAGTGTCCCAAATATTTAACACAGAAGTTGAGCGAATTTGCACTTTAAGGGTTTTACAGTCAATTTCGCAAATCAGAATCTTCTCTAGAACACATTTAAGTTGTTGGATGTGATCAGACCAAGTAAATGAATATATAGCTATGTCATCTAAATAAGGTACAGCAAAATGTTCGCAATTTTTTAATATCTCAGCCATTAACTTACTGAAATAATAAGAGGCATTCTTCAAACCGAATGCCATTCTCAAAGGTTTATAAACACCAAATGTCGTAGTAATGCAGCATATCTTTGAGCCTTCGGACTCAAAGGTATTTGCCAATAACCTCGTGTTAAGTCTAATAGAGATATGAAATTCGCTTTCGAAACAGATTCAACGCTCTTCAATATTTGGCAAATGGATAATATTGTGTTCTGGTAACCTCATTTAACCGGCGATAATCAATGCACGGACGAGGTTCTTTTCCAGGAGCTTCAACTAATATTAAAGGTGATGTGTAATCGGATTCACCTGGTTCCACCACCTTCAATTTCAACATCTTGTCTACTTCGATTTCAAGATTTCTGTCTGTCGTGGGGACATTCGATATGGTTTAGCTATAATAGGTTTATCAGATTCCAACTCGATGTCCAGTTCAGCTAGTTCAGTACAACCCCGGTTCATTTGAAAAAATATCAATAAATTGAATCAAAAGTCTACTCAATTGCTTCTTCTGCTCATCCTCTAATTTTTCATTAAAACAGCTTTCAGGAAAGTCTCTAAAAGGGTGGATGAATTAATTTTCAAAAACTTGGGATATCTTCATTCTCCAGAATCAATATCTTCATTATCAGAATTAGAGGTAAAAATTAAATTAACATCTTCTGGACGCTGAAAATAGGGTTTTAACATATTTACATGGTATACATGTAATTTTTTCTTTATCAGGAAATTGTATTATATAATTTGTTTCTGATAGTCGTTTTACTACTTTTCCTGGACCTATCCAATGAACAGAAAATTTACTTGACCTAGAAGGGGCAACGACTAACACAAGATCATTTTCTTTAAATTTCTTTTCGTAGCCTTACGGTCATACCAAAGTTTCTGTTTTTCTTTAACATCTGTCATATTTTGCACAGCTAATTCTTGACATCTTTTCATTCTATTTAAAAGATTAAAAACGTAAGCAATCACACTATCTTCTTCAATGGTTTTACCAGTTAAATTTTCATATAATAGTGTTACGGGAGTTCTTAGGTTCCGACCATGGACTAATTCTGCAGGAGAATATCCAGTGCTATCATGGATGCAAGTTCTAAGCGCAAAAAGTGCCTGAGGTAAAATTTTCCCAATCTGTACCCTTTTCTAAACAAAGGACTTTCAGTATTCTCTTTAAAGTTCTATGCAATCTTCAACAGGATTGCTTTGGGGATGTTGTACAGAACTATGCACTACTTTAATACCAAATTTTCTAAAAATTCTGATGTCAGGACACTCATGAAAGATGTTCCTTGATCACTTTGCAACTCCCTAGGAAAACCCATACGGCTAAATATCTGAAGAAAAGCATCAACCACAGTAGTAGAACGAATATCTGGTACTGGGATGGCATCCTGGATACTTGGATGACATGCAAATGGCTGTTATAATATACCGGTTGCCGCTTGAAGTTAAAGGTAAAGGTCCACAGGCATCAACATTAATTCTAGTAAATATTTCCAATTACTGGAACCAGTTTCAAAGGAGACTTTTTCTTATCTTGAGGCTTTCCTACACGTTGACATTTGTCACAAGATTTAACAAAATTTTCTATGTCTTTAAAGCAGTTTGGCCAGTAGAATGTTTTACACAACATATCTTTTGTTTTAGTTACACCTAAATGAGCTGCAGTTACCTCATGGCAGATTCCTTTTTAGCTGGTTGCGAAACTTCTTGGGCACAACTAATAATCTTCTTATGGTTCCATCATTGTCCATTTTATTAAAAAACAACATTTGATTTATTATAACATATTTATTGTCTTTTGAAGATTGTCGTTTAGCTTGCTCAAAAGAGGTTTCAAATCTTCGCACACTTTTGTTCACGAGCGAATTCTTCTGGGGATGTCTTTATCAAATCCAGACCTTCAACTTCGGTTTCTAATGGTGGCAAATTGCATTTTTCCTCTAATTCTTCATTTTGTTTAGTTTTGAGGCAAGACCTAGAGGATTTTATTTCAGAGACAATTATCTCTTTATTCGTGCTATTTTCCTTGCGTCTTTTTTGAGCTCGAGTTTCTATAGCATTTATCATATGTACTTTCACCTCTTCGTGTTTTTTGGTTTCTTCAATTAAAGCGGCTGTTTTGTTACCTAGTAAATACCTTCCTTGATCCAAAGAATCTCGAAGAACTGCTGCGTTTGTCAAAACGTGACCTAATTCACAATTTATTTTAACCTCGGCAATAGGTAAGCATACTAAAGTTTCATCAAGAGGTGTTCTTAGCCAAACCTTTTCCTTAGTGAACATATCAGGTTTAACGTATTTTCCACAACCAAATCAAGAGTTGCTCCAGTGTCTCTTAAGATTGGCATTTGAATTCCATTAACAGTGCCGATACTAGTGTAGGGAGCCATCAACTCATTAAATGTACTTTTAGCAATTTCATTAGATGCTACGATTCTAAGTTCTTTTTATTTTGTCACACTGAGGCCGCAAATGACTATAAGAACCACACTCATAACATCGGAGTTGTTTTCGTTTTTCAAATTCCCTTTCATGTGCATAATTTGAATTTTTATTCTCGACTCTTTTAGGAACATGAGATTTATTATTTCGAATTACTTCATTAAACTTAGAAGGCACGGTTTTCGTTTTGTTGACGAAAACCAAAATTATTTCGAGGAAGTTTTGTAAAATCTTTAGTCTTAAAACTATCTCTTAAGCTTTCATATTCATCTATTTTCTCTGCCAGATCATACGGAGAATTTATTTTAAGCCATTCTGCCAAAAATGTTCTTTAATTTCAATTGGCACTCGACGTTTCAATTGATCTGTTACCATTAGCTCCTTAAGCTGTTCAAACGTCGTTATTTTCTAATTCCGCAAGCCATTCCGTAAAGTAACTATTCAATTCTTGTGCATAATTTCTCCATGATTTTCTGTCGTTTCTGGTGTTTAAGAAACAATTGTCTTAATTTTTCGCTATTTAACTTGAATCGTTTAAGAATAAGTTCCTTCACATAATCGTAATCATCAGCCCTTTCTGGAGGTTCTCTAGCTAACATGTTAGATATTTCTGAAGGTAAAGCACTTACAAGATAAACTACCCATTCGTTTTTGGAATATGAGCCATTTCTGCTCTACGCCTCAAAATTTATTAAGTATAAACTCATCTCATCTTTCTTTTCATCATACTTGGCGTTATTTGCATTAATTGAATTTTTGAGCTTGTTCAGTCCTATTTGTAACTGATTCTCTGTCTGAAATTGTGGCATTTGAAGAGATTTCAGACGTTTCATTTCCAAAATATGTTCTCTTTCTTCACGTCTAATTCTTTCCTCTTTTCTAGTTCTTCGCGCCTAATTCCCTCTCTCTTTTCTAGTTCTTCTCGCCTAATTCTCTCCTCTTTTTCTAGTTCTTCTCGCCTAATTTTTCCTCTTTTTCTTTTTGTTCCCTTTAACTCTTTCATCGATTACCCTATCTAATATACATTTTACTTCTTCCTCGTTGAAGTTTTTACTAGCTAAAATTAATTTTTTTAATGTCTGGGATTTTAAAAAGAATCTGGAACTATTTCCTAACTCTTCCGCTACTTCTATTAAATCTCCCTTTTTCTGTGCTAAAAGCCATTTTAATTACTAAACGTTTTATCTCAGAAGAGATGCAATAATGAGAGAAAAAACAGACTATACCCACCAATATGCAAAATTTATTAAATAACTATTGAAATTATTTATCACACACTACTAATATAAACATATCAATAACGTTTAAAAAACTAAATGAAACAAACTATATTATAATACAACAAAAGTATAAAATGGAAAACCAATTATTTCAAAAAGAAGAAAATGTTTAATATTAAATCTACTCTCGATTTCAAGTTATTATCACCAAGCTAATGATTGATACTCAGATAAATTGAATCATTAATCAAAAATGTAAATATATGTATAAATTATATAAAATCATATTCTTATATAGATACTACTATATTAAATCCAAAAATGAAATTATACATATTTTTAATTCAAAATATAGAACACTACAATTCTTAAGAACAATACAAATTAACAGCTTTAACTAATCTAAACCAGAAATCAGCTTTCGATTTCAAATCAATAAACTTAGTTAATCATACACGACATCAAATAATGTTAATAACGTAAGATATTTTAAACATTAAGAATATATCTTTTTCAAATTCTTAACAATGTAAAAACATATACGATTTAAATATCAAATAAATCAGTTTTATATCATATAAAACATTGCAAAGAACAATCAAACACATCAATAAAAATTTCACATTACATTAAATTCAAACCTATTTGTAATAATATACTTTCGTTTTCACATAACGAAATCAAAACCTTTTAAAAAATATATTCCTTTCTTTCTTAAAATCTACTTTATATATCAGTTGAACAATCAAAAACTAAGTATATAATTGTACTTTGATTTTACACCTAATCTAACAACATAGTTCTTTTAACACATATTCCTAAGTGAATTGAAATACATCAACCACATAAAAATTATGAAATACACATTTAATAAGATACACACTTTTCGTTTAAAAAAATTATTACACTGTAAATTCGAATACACGAAATACAGAAATTATCTTTGTAATATGGAATACATCATTTACAAACTTATAAACAAAATTAATTGATGTAACATGAAAATTCACGTAAATAAGATTGGAACTAAATATTCTATAAATTTATAAATATATACCAACTATTTATTTTTAATTGTAGCCAGAGAAGGATTGATCAAAATGGCCTACCTGTATTCCAACATTTCGGCACGTAATCCATTATAGTGCACATAATTAATTACAGTGGATGCTAATGCAAAGCATTATAAAACATCCAAAACCGCTGCCACCAAAAACATAAGTTTGTTATGAAACAAACTAACGACTCCAAATTTAGAAACAAAAACATTTAATTAACAAAAAATTTACAAGGAGTCATATTTGGGTTCATAAAACTCTCGCGCTTGCGTAGCGTACCAAAGAGTCAATAATAATTTCCAAAAACTGAAAAACGCAGCTTCTTCAGCCTGCTCCTCGCACCAATCGTCTCCCTACTCACCCTCCCCATCAAAGGCTCTGGAAATCGAAAGCGCTGAGTAGGAGACGTTACACCGTAAAGAAGATAAAGTGATTTTAATGTCTAACATATATTAAATAAATAATTGAAATAGTTTGTTAAGTATTCAGAAGTTTGTTTTTGTCTTTCAATTGGATAATTCTGAAAAATCTTCAGCAGTTTTATTCACATTTTTTCTTTAGTTTATAAAATTTGTTTCCATTTCTAAAAAATTATTTCATACTTATACTGTGGATTAAAATGTTAGATCCTTGTATTTTCTTTGTTAATTGATTACATTTTTGTAGAAAAAAACACATCATACTGAATTACAATCTGATATTAGAAGAGTACAAGAATTAAAAGTAAGTGTAAAATAATTCAATACTAAATTCCATTTTTTACTTATTTTTTAAATAATCTTTCTTTTTCACTTATTTTACTTACTAATTAATAAAAATAACTAGTTGTTCACTTCTACAAGTGCCAAAAGATAATTTTCTACACATGATTTTTAAACCATTTTAATATTCATTTTCAAGTTTTATTATTAAATTAGTTAAATTATAATTGAATTTTTAAGAACTCTTACAAAATAAATTGATATTTTAAAAGAACTAAGATGAAATTTAATGTGAATACATTCATGTTTCTTTGTTGATTATTTTTACTTCTTTGAACTAAATAAGGTAATTGCTTAAGTAACTGATATCTTAAATAAAAAAATCAGATTCTGAGGAGCCCTGGTTAGCTTTTTGTTTTAATCTTAATGATACACTTTGTTAAATCTTAGTGATACACTTTGTTTTAAAAATATTGTTATTCATAAACTTTCATTTTTTTATGACTTAAAATTATGAATATTTTTGAAATTCATAATTTTCTGATCTTTCAAAACGGTAAGTCAAAGAAATTAAATAAAAAGCTATAATTATTGTAAAATATATTTGTTATTAAGTGCATAGTGATTAAAAATATTAATAATTAATATAAATAAAATATTAATCATTAATGTGTATATAAATGAATATTTCAATTATTATTTAAATAAATATTTAGATGAGAGATTAAATGTTTAATAACAAACTAAACATTTTTTTTTTTTTGCAGGAAGACAATAAAATACTGCAAGGAAGAATAAAGGATTTAGCTGAAGATAATAGACTGCTTAAGAAAAAATTACAAGAGATTGTAAAAGAAGAAAAATGGTAATTAAATGTTTATTTGCATAAAAATTAATAATCAATAACTAAAGCATTTCATATAATTTCTTGTTTTAAAAATGTTTATTTTATTTTTTAAAATTTCTGCTGAATTTAATAGAGGAGGAAATAAGCACTTAAAATGTTTTTATATTATTGAAATGAAATATGCAGTATGTCAACTAAACTCTCTTTTCACTCTATTAACTTCAGATTGACTACTTATATATTTAAAAAAAAAAAAAAAAACAATGTCTAGTTATAGTAGCCACACACTTCTCAGTAAAACTACCTAAGGTCCACTTGATAGAAAACATTCCTGTCTTTTTAAGTGGCATGAAATTGAAAAAAAGTGATTTATGAAGTTGTAGAGTGTCATCGATTTAGTATCTAAAGAAACATTGTGAACATTAATAGGTAGAATAGAATGGTTAAAATTGATATTTGTTTTTTGCGATTTCCTACTTTGTAGATATAATTTACTACCTTTATTATCTTTCAGATATTCAAACTTTTCATTGTCAACATTAATGCACTTATGTGTTTTTGTTTCAATGTCATTTAGCACACATTGAAGCACAGAGTGTGACACTGTCACATTTGTAAATATTGTGTAATGCATCCTTCAAGGTTTTGCAATGCTTGTTGAAGAATTGTAAATATTTTCTGCTTCAGATATCTCCATACAAAAAAGTCTAGTGGATTTAGATCAACTGCATATAGAAGCCAAACTTCGACACTGCCAAATATTTATTTTGTTCCTGAATTCCTTGACAAGATGCGCTTCACTGGTGATGTTTTGTGTACAGGTGTGCTGTCAAATTAGTATGATGTATTTTTAAGATTAAACAATACCAGGTTGTCCACAAAATCAGTTATTACATTCTATTGCGATTGTAAATATTGTATACTCGCTAACATGCCACTGTAAAATATTGCTCCCATCAGCTTATTGTAAATTGTTCATCAAAAGTTGATAAAAAATTGCATTTGATGTTGAATGTTGGTAAAAAACTTCTGTGATTTGTCAACACTAACTAAAGAGTGCTTTGTCCATTGTACATTGTAGTGAAAAGCATGCCTCTTCCTTTTACACTATATCTTTCAAGTAAGTTGGCTTGACCTATTCCTGTTTCAAGATGAAGTTTGCAGTATGGAGTGTGCTGTTTGACATCATCGTCCTGTAAAACCTGTTTTGGCATTGGTTCATATGGATGTGCACCTTATTCCCTTAAGACTTTCCAAAGCTCATTTTTAGGGTTAAGTTCATAGATACACTAAGCAAATACACAAAAGAGATCATTTGATCTAGACTTAGGGCTGCATTTTGGCTCTTCCACTAAGCCACAAGACTTCTGATTAATAACTAACAATCATTATTTCTTGAAATTGATTCCACAGCTTTGAAATGATCCTTTTAACATTCCAACAGTTCCTACTGCACTTTTTTTGTCTGATTCAATTTACATTACACTTAAATCTCTAAATCATGGATTACAGCAAAGCAAATTTTAGTGACACCTTTACAAAATGTTTTCTCAAAATAAAATCTGACTAACTGAATTGTTTAACCAAAACTGTGACTAAAAGAAGTTTTTTTTTCCCATTTAAATGTTTTTTCTTGTTTTTGAAGTCAGAAATGTTGATTTATTTATAAAGTTTTCTTTTGTTCTCTCTTACACATGAAAAGGGTGTTTTATTTGATGCTATTTACAGATGTGTCTGTTTATGTAATTTTATTAAAATATATAATGAGTCTTATTTATTTATTTACTTGTTTTTTCAATAGTCAAAAAAAGATAACTATTATGAATTTACATTTAATGTCATATTGCTGTATGTGACTAGACTATGTAAAACGAAACTGTTAAGATATTTTTGTTATTTATTTTTTATTTAATTGGTTTGAATGAAAGTGTTTTATTATAATGCTATTAGAATGTTTTAACTAAACATTTTTATAATTTATCAAAATGTTTAAATATTGATCATTGTAGGAAAGAAGAAACATTGCATGCAAAGCTGCAGTTAAAAATTACCGAATTAGAAGCTGAGACACGCAAAGAAGGTAAATATTGTTCTTAGAAATTTTGTCATTTTTATTAATTTTGTGCTTTTATTTATGAATTTCCATTTTCAGTAAACTTTTTATCAGATCGTATACAAATCCTATTGAAAGAGAAAGAAAACTTAAATAATCAGATTGATATTCTTCAAATTGAGAGACAAGGTCTGCAAGTAAAATATGATGATGTGTTTAGCAGACTAAAACTAATGATCACACCTGAATTTCATAAAAAAGTTATAATAGAACATCAAAAGTAAGTAAAAATTGCTGCTATTTTTTATTATAAGCTAGAAATTTTAATGTGGTTATAAATAAATTTTTATTGCTTGAAATTCTGTCATGTGTGTGTGTGTCATATTTTATGCTTAAGTTCTGTTTAGTGGTATATTTTTAAATAATAGAACTTATTGCACATTGGTGTCAATTAATTTAAAATACATTACTTAGAATATGACATAATTTTATTTGTCATTTTGTAGGCAGTTGAAAGATATAAAGGAAAAACATACTGAAGAAATAAATAAGATCAAAGAGTTACATAATGTAAATAAACCATTTTCATAATTTTTCATTACTTTTTTCATATTTTATAAATATTTTTATAATTTACATATCTTTCTATTAAAAGCCTGTTTTTATTTATCATTTAAAGTATATAATTAAATCTTTCATTTGTCACTTTTGTAGATTTTACTAAATTTGACAATAATTTTACTAAATATGAAATACTTAAAATATGACAATAATAATTACTAAATATGACAATAATAGTTCTAATAAAATCAAATATCTTTTCACATTTATAACATTTTTACTATCTGAAATTAATATTACTGAAAAATAAAATATTAGGAAATAAATTATTGATAAATTAATCTAGTGTTGTGCAAATTATTTTTTTATACAACTACAATTCTTATTATGAAAATTTTTATAATAAAACCTACCAGTCTTTGAAAACTTCTGTATAAAATTTTATGTTTCTTTTCCATTAAACCTGATTTTTATCCTGAAAAAATAGCATGTTTTTTATGGAGAAGTGAAAATAATATAATAACATAGCTATGATGATTTTATTGACTAAAAATTTTATTTTAAATTTAATATATACTAAATCTATTTTTTTGGTCAAAAATTGACTAAAAAGGTATATACAATTTTAAGAAAACTAAATGCTAAACAAAGCAAAATTTAATTGGTGATAAAGATTACTTGGTGATAATTTTGTCAGTTAAAAGAAATATTGCAGTCACAAGTCACTAAGAGCAAAAAACAACTAAATACAGCAAAATTTAATTTTGTCTCAATGAAAAAAAGGTACTATTACATATTACTTAAGCAACCACTTACTTCATCATTCTTCGATGCGATTGCTAAACAGTTTTTGCCAGAAATAAACATTTGCCCTTATATTATGTTTTATCAATAATTGATAATTGTTTGATCATCAAAATAAAATGAAAATAAAATGTTTGCGCTTTTTTTTCAATAGTTTCTGAAAACTTATACACGATGCAAATGGATTACTTATAACAATAATTTACGCTTTTTTTCTTTCCCATTCCAGCGATTTTCAAAAGTGGAAATAATGGAAAAGTAGCAATTTAATTCATTTTTTAATATTATTTCAACAGCAGAATTTTACATTCGAAAATGTTAAAGGAACTATTAACACTAATTTAAAAATATGGTTGCCATGTGTATTATAAATAACAAAAAGTTTCATTTGATCTCTTCTTAATGCTTTCTTTTTAGATTAAAATTTGAGAATTTTTTCAATCTGCAAAATATGCATTCACAATGAAATGAAAACTATGTTTTTTTTTTAAATAAAGTATGCTTTAAAAATAAAAATTCAATATGAAGATAATATAAATGGAGTTTATATAAAATCACTCCTAAAATATTAAAAAAATGAGTTGGAATTGATAATTGTTATAGTAAATGTATATATATATGTATGTTTATGCCATCAAAATTTTTAACTATTATTAATGTAAATTGGTACATTAAATATATATTTATTTTGAGAGATCTGGTAAATTGTGACTTTGCTTACAATATTATATTAAATAGGCTCCAGTGATAATATCATTACTTGCATTTAATTTAAAATACATTTTATGTTTGAGAGGTAAACTTTTTTATTGATTGACTTTTTTAGATGTATGAGGTAATTAAATGAAAACTGATGTTAAGATTTTTAAGTATATTAACTTTTTTTAAAAAGATTTGTTTCTTTTTTTCCCAAGAAAAATGCTTATATAATGTATTTTTTAAGAGAAAAATATATATTATGTAAGCATTTTTCAGAAATTTTCCAGGACAAATTGTTTTGTAAAATATGAAATTCACAGTATCAATTTTAAGTTGCAGATATAAATGAAAACTTTTTTTTCAGGAAACTGTAGACTCAAAAAGTTCATTGGAAATTCATATACAAGAACTTCAAAAACAGATTATAGGTTTAGAAAAAAAAGTTGACATTCTAGAGAAAAAAAATGAGGAAATTGGTGAAGAGAAAAATAATTTATTGGAACAAACAGAAGAATCAAAACACATGGAACAGGATATGCAAACATTGCTTATGTCACTTCTAAAAATGGTGCTTATGATTTTATTATTTATTAAAAAATGTCATTTATTGCACCATAAATTTATATTATATTGAATTACAGATCATTGAAATTGTCTGTCTTTAAGACGTTATGAGTCATTTGCTTGATGTGTACTTGATTTAGACACATAATTCAGCTGAAACAGTGTATAAATTATCGATAAATTTCTGGTACATTATATATATATCTAAGATGAAATTAAGGTTGTTAAATTAGAAAAGTGAAAAATATATTGTGATTATTCGAAAAATACTTTTATATTGCCTCCAATATAAAATTTTTGTTTTTACCACTGGAGCTTATTATTATAATTAAATTTAATTTTATTAACTTAATTTTCTTAATTTTATTATTTCATATAGAAATTAAAACATTAATTTTGTCTCTTCAAAAAAAAAAAAAAAAAAAAAGGAAAGAAATGGTACTTGTTCTCAGGTTTTGAAATTTTTTATAACTTAAAAAATGACATCGATTCTATGTTTCAGACTATAATATACTATTTCAGCTCTGTTTTATAAATAAGTATTACAGAAAGGGTTGAATTTTTATTTTCATGTAATTCAGACTTCAAATGCAAATAATGACATTGACTTAATTAAATCCCTGGTTTCATTAACCGTCTCAATAAATACTATTTTTTGACTACATGTTTCTTTTGGCATTATTATAATAAGCAATGTCATGTGATATATATTTTTTAATTTTAAGTTTGATCATATTATTTTTGCCCTCCTACTCCTTTCTAAGAAAAAAGGGGAAAAAATTATTAAATTTAATTTTCCTAAGGCTCAGATTATTTAGTCTGTGGGAGAGTATGGTTTCTTAAACTGAATAATTTCTTTAAAACATTGAATGTAAAGTATGGTAAAATTAAACTGTTAGATAATTAACAAATAAATAGTTAAATAAATAGATACATTTGAAAAAAAGGACAGGAGAAAAGTTAACTGAAGTTATTAAATTATAAATGTTTGTATATTTTTGATTTTTGACAAATATTCAATGATTTACAATTTTCTTAAATTTTCACTAATTAAACTTTGTGTTCCTTTAATGTACTAAAGTTTTTAATCATAATATTTAATGCTCATATCTAAATTGAATAAATTAAAAATATTACAATATAATAAAATGAAGAAACAACTATTGGTTATATTTTAAAAAAATTATAAATTTTTAAGCAATAAAAATATTGTCATTGTATTTTTGTGGCCAGTAAAATATTCTTAGTAATTTTATTCACAATATGAATGCAAGATTAACATATTTTATTTATAATAATCCAAAAATAGCATGCAAAATTTCATCATAATCCAGATGAAAAGGAGAATAAGTTGCAATAACTATTGTAGAAGGTCACTACTTATCATTGTTTACATAAAAACTATGTATTACTAAATAAAATATGAAATAATCATTTTGTAAATAATTATAAATTACACATTATAGGTAATGCGTGCATATTGATTTAATTTTGACTTTTTTTTTTACCAGTAAAATGTTAAACCATAAAATTAAACAGTACTGTATAGCAGCAGTAATAAAATGATATATACATAAGCATTTTCATTTAATTAATGATTCACATAGCTAATTATCATAAATGTGATTGTTATTATAAAAATAAAGTATTTTTCTGATGTAACTAAGTTATTTCAACACTATTCGGATTTATATAATTTATATTAATAAGAATACTGATACTAAAATTATTGGATACTGAGAAGGCTGATCGTATGTATTAAATAATCAATGAATATGGTAGTATAGAATGGACAAATATGAAATGTTACGTCATTTATACATTTCCAGGCTTGAAAATTAAAAAAAAATGCATATTTCCAAAATTCAAACTTTAAATGAACGTAAATTATGATTATTTAAAGTTCTATGAAAAGATATTGTCATGAAAGTCAGAGCTTTTTGTGAGATGATAGGTGTGACATGACACACTTAGTTCAGTAAATATGAATTTTTCATTAAAAGCATACAATTTTTATAAATGTTTTGTTATATGATGTATAATTTAAATATTTAAATTAATTGTGTAATACATAACTTTTACAGTTAAATCTTGTGTATTTCTAAAAATAGCTAATTATGTATTTAATTGAATCTTATACATTCAATAAAATTTATAATAATGAATTAAATTTTAAATAATGTGTAAAACACATTTCCATATGAAAGTAAGCTTCCCAATCATTTCAAAATTTGAAAACTATGCAAAAATTACTTTTTTTTTATGTCTTAAAATAGTAAATTTAAGTATTTATCATTAATAAAAAATAACTATGCATTAATTGTTAAAGTTAGGGATCTGACTTTTTGTGGTTATTATTTTTAAGTACTAATTGGAGAATATATCACTATTTGTTTTAAGTTAAAAATATAGCTGGTTATTGATCTATTTTATTTATAAAATTTAAACATTTTTTGATTAATAATTCAAAATAATTTTTATGATGTAAGTAAGCATAATTTAAAAATGGTAAAAAAAAAAAAAAAAAATTGAAAAACTAGAGTGTGTTAATGAAAAGCAGTATAAGATTAAATGGAAGGCCATCATATTACAACACAGAACATCATATAATTGTAAAGACACTGATATAGTTGTGCATATTTTCAATTTTATTCATTTCCTGTTAATGGAGTAAAAGTGAAAACATGATGTGACTGAATAACTGGTGTCTTTTATAATTGTTACATGAATGCATAAAATTCATGTATTGCTCATTCTTATTATAGTGTGAACAGTCTTAACAGGCATAAGTATTTATTAAGACTTAAGTCATTTCTAATATATTAAAGCATTATTATTTATAATATATTTCCTGTGTGAAATATATATTTGTATACCTCATTATTGTTACATAATAGTTGCTAATCTATCGAGAGTGATAAATACACGAATATTTTTAATTTTTAGTGATTGCAAAAAAAATATGATGTTAAAATTACATGTATATATGTTTATACTCATGTATATCTACTCATAAATAAATATATATATTTTTTAATATTTTTGATTTAATTTAAATTGATATTTTTTTAGACTGAAACGATTGCAACTGAAAGAAATGTTCTGTTAAATAAAGTGAGCATATCAATTATTTTTACTTCAACTGTGTAGATTTTATACATTTAAAATATTATTTCCGTTTTAGACATCATTTCTAGATTCGCAACAAAAGGAAATCCAAAATACAGTCATTGATTACAGTTTGAATGTTGGAAGACTGCAAGAACATATTCTGGTATGATATCTCAACAGTGCTTTTTCTAAAAAATATCTTTACCATTCAAAAAACAAAATCATTATTTTTTTCAATAATATTAAAAGTGAAATAGTTGTTATTGATAACAATTTATGTATTATAATAATTGTTTTGCATGACTTTTAAATTATATTTACAAGCATTAACATTTCATCAAGTAATGTGTTCTTCAGCTTATATGTTAATATTTTTTTTAAAAATCTTATTTTATGTATGAATTTATTAAATATTACATTACATATAAAAATATTATATATGAATCTTATTAAAAATCTTATTTTTCTTAGAATTTAAATAAAGACAATCATCAAGAACTTTTAAAACTAAAAGCAAAGTAAGTATGTTTTTTTTTTTTTTTTTTAATATTTATGAAGTTTCTATTGCATGGAATTATTTTTTTTAACTGTGCTTCTTTCTACAGTAAATATCATCATGATGAACACTTACAAAACTTGTACAGCAGGCACTTTGATGGACTAAGGGAAAAAATAATTTTTCAAAATAATTATATTAAAGACTTAGAAAATGAGAAGAGGTAAAATTTCATTATTTAAAATGATGATTGTAATACATTAACTATATTATTGCTATAAAATTAATATAATCAAGTGATTATAAGTCATAGTTGTTTACTTTACAATACTTTATTTGGAAACTAGCAAGGAAAAAGTTTTTATAAATACAATATTACTAAGTTTTACATTTTATTGCATTATATTAACTTGTGTAAGGAACATCCAAAAAGCAAAGATTGTTTTACTGTAAGAAATATAATATTTATTTAAACAGTTATGTTGTATATATGTACAATTATGTTATATGTAATTTCAGAAGCTTTGGAATTTTTATGTAATACTCATTGTTTTCAATTCGTTGAGCCAAATGTGGTTACTGCATTCTCTCACTCTTCGTTTCCAAAACACTCACAAACTTTTTCAGCTTAAGTAAAAAATGGAAATTACTAAGAGAAAATTTTAGACTGAAAATTTCCCCACTGAATTAATCCAACATTTTTTTAACTGAATTGATAATGTAAGGAGTGACAGAAGTCATAATGAAGCCTAATTTTACGAGAAAGTAGTTCACATTTCCTGTTTTGGATAATTCTCCATAACTGTTTTAGTTTTACAAGAGGGTCTTGCTTAGAGTTTTTCTAAAGACTGTTTCCTCTATAATAGCATTTTTTGGTAGAAAATGCAATAATTAAAGGACTCAAAGGAGTGGTGGCAGAAGATTATGATATAAAAATTCTGTATTTCATAGTTTGATAACAAAAAATTTAATTATAATTGATGTTTATTCATAGGAGTAAAAAGTCACGTTTTCTGAATGACCCTCATAGATATCATATTTTAATTTTAAAAATTTGTAATTTTCATTTTGGAAATTAAATTGTTTATCTCTAAAATTACAATTCTTCATATTCAGTTTTTTAAATATTAATTTACCCAGAAGCTTTTTGCCTTTTTGCTATAGTTTTTTAAATAAATTATTTAAGAAACATATACATATATTTTCATTTTAATTATGTCTTTAGTTATATTTAAAATTACAAATAATAAGTTGCTATTTTTTTAATAATAACAAATTATATGTAATTTTGCTGTATATTTTTAGATTAAGACTTTATAGTAAGTAATTACAACAATCATAATAATTTTCTGCAATTATGATTGTTGCAATTACAAGTTTAAATCTAAAGTTTTGCTACAATTTTTTTATATATTTTTAAAATTAATTTAGTTATCTAATTAGCAATCATAAGTAATTAAAAGTTGATATAAAATATATTTTCTATGAGTAGTTTTTAAACTAATTTAAATTAATGATGGTAATGTTTGATTAGATATAGTTGCTGAATAATTTCTAGAGTGAAGATTTAGTGCACAGATTTAAGGCATCAACATCCAAAACATTGAATCATTTAAAAGCAGGTCTTAGATTGTAACCATCAGGAATCATATCAATTCATTAATCCAAATAAATTAATGCATTTTAAATAAATTTCTGGGAAATTTTCAATTTTATTATTTTATCTGATGGGAATTAATTAATCTAACTCATGTGTGAAATTAACTGTATTTAAATTGAAATTTTAAAAAATGAAAATTCTTAGTTTAGTTTCTATGTTTTTTTTAATTAAAATATCATTTTACATAGCTAGTTTTTTAGTATATTCTGTTTATCATGATCTAGTAGAGATTGCTTTATAGAATCATGGTATAAATAAAATTATTTCAAAATCAAAATTATTGAACAGAGGCTGATCTAATTTTGCTTTGAATAGACACATCTGATTTAGTGGTTAATTTAGAATTTTCTAGATTCATTTCTTGTAGCACTAAGGCTTAGTATTTAAGAAATACATACTAAATTACTTGTAGAATGTGTGTGTTCAATATGCATTATAACAACTTTATTCTGTTATGCTATTCACAGTGCTAATCCAGTTATCTTTTAAAATATTTGCATTTGTAAAATGTTCATTTTGTAATGAAATCAAAGCTTATTAAAAGTTTATTTGCCGTCAGTGCTGTCTAGTGGTCAGAGTGCCTTACTGCGAATACGGAGGTCTTGGGTTCGAATTCCCGGTTCGGGCATGGATGTACTTTCTCTGTCTATCTATCCAGTCTTTGTCCTTTCTGTGTATGAATAAGGTGTGAAGGATTGCCTACCCTATAAATGGGTCTCTATGGCATGTGTGTACTGAAGCAGTCGGGCTCCACACCAAATATGGTTCAGTATGAAAAAGTGGAGCAGCGCACCCCATATTGTCAGCCTACACAAGACAAAAAAATAAAAAGAAAGTTTATTTTGAAAGTGCTAATTCTTTCTCTATTGGCTAATTTATGGTTGGTTAATTAGTTATTGTCTTGAAAATATTCTATATTTATGTATATTTTATTAGTTAAAATGTTGTAGAAAATGTTATTAATTATAGTTTAAAAATAAGTAATATATTTTTAAAAAATTGTATTTCAGTATTTGATAATCACATCAAATCCCTTCTGAAAAAATAAAAGTTAATAATTTTTTACTCAAAAATGAATCTGGTATAAGTTTTGGTCTTACAATCAATTTTTAAAAACACTGTTAAGCATTGACATAATTACAGAATAAATTCACTCTATGGATTATATTAAAATTGCCCTTAAGAATCAGTCACCTGTTACCTGATTATAAAATCATTCCATTTTTTATGGACAGAAAAACAACACAACTTAATTGAAGAAAAAGTGAATATCTAATAGAATAATTATTCTTCCTAATTTCTTTATAATGTTTGACAATAATAATGGCTGAGAAGTCAATTCTCACATTTTGAATTGCATCTAGTTATTAAGGAAATTTGTACAATGCAAGGTACTAAAATGTGTCCTATATCTTTATTAAAAGTCGAAAAACTTAACTATATAGCTAGTAATTTGAACAAATGAAAATTGGCATAACATAAATAACAGTATATTTATATATCACTTCAATGATGATTTAATCAATATAAATGAGAATCATTGTATAGTTATGCAATTCATGTATTTCTATAAATCATGTATCACATTTGGAATGAAGAGTATTACTTTCTAAATGTTACCTAATTATTAGAAAATTAAAAGAATAATTAACAAAAGGCAGAATCATATTTTTTTAAAAATACTTTAAAATATTCTTAGTGATTTTAATAATATTTTGTATTGTTGAATTACTCTATATATTTTTGAAATCATTTAGTAAACAAGAAATGCTTATTGCACAAATTTCATATATTAAAATATATCTTATGCAACATATTGAAATCTTAATATATTACAATAAGACTGCATGATTAATACTAAAGATTTAATATGTTTTTGTATGCTAAAGATTTAATATATATGGTTAAAAATCGAAAAGTATTTCATACAAGACAATGAAAAAATTATTTAGTACAATAAAAATATTGAAATTAATTGTAAAATTGTATATTTAATATTTTTGGTATTTCTGAAATTATTTAGAATATGAATTTAAATTTTATATCTACTATTTAAAATTTCAGTTTTGTAAAGCAATTGTATTTTTTTCTATTACTTTGTTATAAGAGCATGTGATAAACAAATGTAAGTTTTTTTTTCCCATTAAAATATCCACATTATATTTATATATCTGAAATTTTGAAAATTCCATCCTTTTATATGATTCATTAGTAAAAGTAATTTGAATTTGTCAGGTGGGCAAAAATGCCTCTCTTCTCATTAAAGCCATTTGTATCATTGACATTTGCAATGAGAAAAGCAGGTGTATTGCAGTAAAGCTATAAGCATCTGCTGTTATTACTTAGCAAAAGTAGTATATAAGCTCTTGTTTTATTACTTTCAAATAAGTTTGTTTTTCACACACATACATTGGTTAAAAAAGCATTCAATGGTTGGAATTTTATAGTTTAAACTAAATAAATTGATATTTAAATTAAATGAGATGGGAAGACCAACTTTCTACAACAAAAATCTAAGAAAGCACTTTTACTTTTCATCCAACATGCTGTATAAATTATTCTTTAATTCATTTTTCCCTTCTTCCATCTTTATCTAAGGATAGGATTCATAACCGGTATATTTTCATTTTTTGTTGATTTAAGCAAAAATTTGTTCCCATCACATAATTTTATTCACGTTTTATTTTTCACACTGTTTGTATTATTGAAGTTACTAAACCATATGCACACTACTCCTCTTTACTTCTTGAAATCTGGATATGACTAAATCGAGTTCATTGATACCATTCCGGGATATGGCTTTACACTTTTTCTTTTCTTTTTCTTTTTTTTTTTTTTTTTTTTTTTTTTGCAAAAAATAGGCCTAAAAATTTTTTGATACTTTATAGTGCTGTTTAAATTAATAAGATTCTAATTCTGTAATAAGATTCTAAAATATTATGATGGGCAGAGTTTTTCTGTTACATGATATTTTAAAAATAAATATTTATCATGATGGTATTGTAAGCATAATATTTCTTTCGTGTCACAGTTTTAAACATGATTTAAGATACAATAAATTTAGTCCATTGAGCATTTAATGATGTAAACAAATTGTCACAGAAACCAATGTTGCTACAGATAATTTTTAGTGTATCATCGCATGTATATAAAATTGATAATTTTAATTTAAAATTATTTATAACGAATGAATATAAGAATGCAAAAAAATCTATGGTCTGCTCATAAATAAACATTAATACAGTGGAGATGCTTGTTTTTACAAACTCAAAGGGGCGAATGAAATAGTTCTTTAAAAATTTGTAAAATATAAAAATAAATATTAAAAGTAAAAACTCATTTTTCTTACTAAACTACTCTCTTCAAAAATACAGTTAAATTAAGAAAATTACTTTATATGCACAGCATTAGAAATAAATGCCAAATAAAATTCATATTTAAAAATAATTCTTTCATTTTATTGATGCTAAATCAGGCAAACAATTGCTCATTATTTTCTGTTTCAAAATTACATTCTTAAAAGCACATTTTTTTCATTTTTGCTTTCTCATTATGTTCTTAAAGATTTTATCATTTGTTATTTCTTAATTAAAAATTTTTCTAAGTGCATGTATAAAAGGCCTTGAAGTAAAATTCTCTTTTAACTGTGACTTTTTTTCTCTCTCTCTCTCTCTCTCTATTTTATCTTGTAAAAATTCTAGTCATTTTAACTCAAGTCATCTGTTAAATGCTGTTAACTGTCTTTGGTTACTGTGGTTTCTTTAATAAAGTTTACATGCTGAAAGGAGAATTCATAAGTGTATTGTGTCTACAATGCCAATTTCAATAAAGTAATTCCAAACTGAGATTCTTTCAATCTTATAATATTTACTCTTGAAATTACTGATTATATTGTGATATAAGTGTCATATGATAAGAATTAGCTTAAAACTCAGAAATTCCAGATAAATTGCTTCGAAAAAATCTGGAATTTCATTATTAGTAGTGCAGTTAACTATGCATAACATGAAATTTGCATTTATCCAATAAATCCAAATTACTGAAGCATAAAATGAAATTTTAAAAAATAATTAAAAAAAAAAGGTCCAATTCTAAAATAAACAAAAAATGCATAAAAATGAGTTTTAAAAATAAATTTTTTAAAATTTTATTTTGTAAATGGAAATTAAAATAATCATAGGGAACCATTAAAATAATCATTTAATTTATGGGAACATGTTAAGGACCAGCCACATTGATTCGTAAAAATGAGCGTCTACTATTGAAAATTCTAAAATCAAATGCATCTCTTTTAACTATTGTGTATTATTTTTGTTAATAAATTAAAATATCAATCATGTTTTTAAACTATGGAGGATAAATTTACCATTCTACAGGATTACGATTAATTTTATTTATTTCTAATAAAATACAACTACTCTTATATTCTGGCTCTAATATATCACAAGTGAAAATGTTTTACAGAATATGTAAAGCAAACTACATCATAAAATAGAATAAAGGTGTCAAAGATTATAATTTTGGTCAAACAAACAAGCTTTAAGTTATTTGAGAACCACAAATAAAATCAATGTTCATTGAAACGTAAGTTTATTTCAAATAATACATTATATTGAATGTATTTATAAAAAGCATAAGCGAATTTTTAATATTTTATTTTTAATTTGCTCTTGTTATTTTATTATATATCATTGTATTCCAATATATTGGACAGGTCGCTAGTCGTCCAAGATTAGAATGTAAAGCAATTACAAAGTCATATGTATTGATTTACAGTTTTCATTTTTTAACTAACAAAGAATAATCTATATATATTATTAGTAAATTTTTACTTTTTTCACATTTATCATTTATTTATATACTTTGCGCAAAAAGTAAATGTTTTAATTTTTGAACAAAATTGAAATATTGTTCATGATGTCAAGTACTGAAATATCCTTAAAAAGTTAAAATACAATACTCCTAGCAATTGATAAATTATTCAAAATTAATTAAGATTGTATCTATTGTGAATGTCTTGTTCATTTATAAATATACAATCTATTTTTCATTTCAAACAAATTTTTTATTTCAATGTAAAACATCAAAAATTAAGAAATTTTAACGGAATTTTACATAAACTCAAAATTTTAAATCAATAATGAAAGTTGCTTTTTAAGCTCATTTATACCAAATTTGTAATCATTCTTTACGTAATCAAAATTTTATAATCAATTTACCTTAAGGCTAATACTTCTCTGAATATCTAAAAGAATAATTTCTCAAATTGATTTATAAATAATTTATTTTTTATTCGATAGGAAACTAGAGTCGCAACTGGAATTAATATGGGAAGCAGCTTGTGGTACAAATTCAAAGCTACTAGATGATGTTAAAGCCATTTTGAATACACATCCTCTCAAAGACTCGACATAATTCACATATTTATATTTAATTGATTTTTTAAAAGCAATTTTATAATGCAAGTAATATTTACCTGATTTTTTAAAAAGGTATTGTATGCAAATAATAAATATATTTTTATTCTGTGTAAAATTTGTAAATTGAAATAAAATCAGTGATTTTTTAAGCATGTGAGCTCATTTCGTTTGACAAATAAGATTGTAATGCATTTAAGTAATTACTTAATAATCATAATTTATTTTTCATTTTAGTATTGGTTATATCTAAACAAATATAATACATATGATTTTATGCAATAGAAACATCCATTTGAGATTAAAATTAATATTATTGTAAAGAAGTCTAATTGCCATATGAAAATACATTCATGCTTTATATCCTATTTATTAAATTAATTTCTTCCAGATCATTCTATTACAATGTCTGACTTGTTCAATTCAGAAAAATAAAACATTAACTACATGATTATTCAAATACTGAAAATTCATAGCTTTATTTTTTATTCCTAAAATAGTATAACCAAGCATGATATAATATTTTCTTCAAGTAAATGGTAAAAATATGCATATAAATTAATTCTATTATATTATATAGTTTTCCAATTTATTAGGCAGGAAATAATTTTTTAATGGTTTACTTTTTCTTTTAAAACAATTCTTAGTTATAAAATGGTAGAATTTTATATTATAGTTTTTTTAAAAGAAAAATAATATTAACTTCTTTATTATTGCGATTTTTTTTTCTTGGAACAAATGCTGAGTATCCTAAATGTTGGAAAGTTCAAATGCATTTACATTTTGTCCTACTATATGAAAATTATTAGCCTAAATAATAAATAAAAAATTGATGTAAAAAAGTTAGACATAATGACTTTTAAGAAATTGGCACATCCATAATCATTGATAATTACTGGAAAATAATATAATTATAAATTGCAATTGAACCCAGTGGCACAACAGCACTAAGGCCTAGAATGCTTTCTTGACCAAGAGGACCCGGGAGAGTTAAGATTTCCTGGTTAGGTGGTCAACCTAACACGAAACCCCTAGTGCTAGCTCCCAGTATGCTTGGTATTTAGTTTTATTTATTATCGTATCCTGTTCTCTGTTCTATCATTGTTACGATAGTGTAGTTTATATCATTAGAAAATACATTGATTATAAAATGATATTTCCAATGAAAATTTTATGAATAGACTGTTGTGGAAAATTAAATGTGTTAAAAATTTCATGCTATTCTCGCTAGATAGTGGTATGAAAGTTTGAGAACATTGAATTAAACCATCTGTGTATAAATAAGAAACATTAATTTATTATAAATGTAAAATAATTTTCCTGTATCAGATATAGAACTCTTTAAGATGTACTGATGGGGTGCATAAAAAAATCTATTCTTAAATAAAAAGAAATTAAAATTTATGCATAAGCTGATTAAAAAAAATGCATAAAAGTCTCTTTAAAATTTGAGAGGACAATGAAAATAGTAATGTGATCATTTTATAAGCAGCAGGTTTCATCTGCTTTCACTGTCGAAGTTTGCAATGGAAAACATGTATTCTTCTTTTGTAGGAAAATTACAATATTCATTAATTTTTGTTTTGTTTAAAATGCTGCTTTGTTTCACAAATGAGGTCTAAGTTATAGATCAACTTAAATCAAATGAGAATTGCAAACCTTTTGAAAGTGTCCTTAGTTTTTGAAATCATTAAAATTTGAAGTCTGAACTCCACTTATCCGTGTTCCAACGTATTTCAAATTGTTAATGCAGTGGTAAAAGTGTAAACACAATCGATGCAGTTGAAACAAAAACACAATTTTTTTAAAAAATTAAAAATAATAATAAATATTGTTTTTTTTTTAAAAAAAAAATAATAATTTTGAAAATATACGAAGAAGGAAGAGGAGTCCGGTGTACATATTTTTGTTAAAAAGAGAGAGAGAGAGAGAGAAATTAATTGATGAATATACCGAAAGGATGACAGAAATATCTAAGTTTAAAATACACTACTGCCCACCGTAAATACAACACCCTGAAGGAAGCATGCAAATAACATAAAATTTAGAACATATATTAGTAGATGTGGGATATGCAAATGATTTTAATTTCAGCGCAGACGCACATCACTTCTAAGCGCTATTAAAGACTTGGAGATTTCAACAATTTCAAGTTCAGCAATTTTTTATTCCCTTAAAAAAATCAATTATGTTTCCTAGAAAACAGATGATTTTTTGATAAAGTATCCGAGTTCGACAGTATGAAAGATAGTGGCCTACCGAGATTGTGGATTATCTTTCAGGGAAATCGGTAGTCGTGTTGGACGAAACAAATAACTAATCTGAATATGTGATCGTTGGATGCAGGAAGGTATGACAGACCGATGTATTCTATCATCTCCACCTCAGTGCACCACTTCTTGTGATGATAAGCAAATTGTGCTCATGGCAGTGACGGAACACTCAGCCACATCACGAACCATAGCACAGCACATTCAGTCTAACGCATCATCCAATGTCTGCGCGTACCATTCGATGCCATTTATAGCAGAGTGGTCTGTCCGGAAGACGTCTATTGCTTCGTCTACCTTTAACGCAGAGCCACAGACGTCTCCGCCGCCAATGGTGCTATGAAAGAAGGATGTGGGTGGCAGAAATTGTTTTCACTGACTAGACATCCTTCTGTCTGCAATACTGCGACGATCGCATTCGAATTTGGAGACACCGTGGAGAAAGGATACTGAACAGCTGCGTTATGCACCGCCATATTGGTCCTGCACCGAGGATTATGGTATGGGGTGATACTGGATATCACTCTCGCACTCCTTTAGTACGCATTGCCGGTACTTCAAACAGCCAGCGCTACATCTCTCAGGTGTTAGAACTAGTTGTCCTTCAAGAACTTCAGCGCTTGTTCACAGCAATATTTCAACAGGATAATGTGCGACCACACGTGGTACGCATTGTCAAGGGTTCTTCATCAATCGCCTGATTGAACTGTTCCCTGACCGGCTCGCTCTCCGGATCATTCACCGATACAAAACCTGTGGTCCATGGTTGCTCAATGATTGACCAAGATTACATCCACAGCTGCCACACGTGATCAATTTTGGCAACGCAGGGAAGTTGCTTGGTCTACTGTACCCCAAGAACGCATCCAAAGTCTTTTTGAATCAATGCCGAGACATGTTGCAGCGATGATCTCCAACAACAGTTCAATTCTATTATGGCTAGTGATTTTAGCAGGATTCACAAAAGTCTATAAATTTAATCATTTGATATTTGGTCAACATGTTATCATTATAAATTTTGTTTTGATATTTCTTGTCTTTCTTGGTGTTGCAATTTGGGTGGCTAGCAGTGCATTGTATATATATATGACCGTTTTATATTTAACTGGAATTAACATGTAAAAGAAAAATTGGAAAATACTCCTTTAGGTGCATCCAGCAAAATTCCGAGCCAAGCAGCGAGAACTAAAAACAGGAGCTTCCCCAACTTGTTTCTGAAGCGGGAGAATGAGTGCTATTAATCTAAAGAAACTACAGATTTCATACTAGCTGCCAAAAGACGATTTGCATGTCGCAAATAAAAAAGGCGAATTCTATTAGTCGGCCACTGAGCCAAATATCCGGGTAGAATAAAAATTAGCATTTTGTTAGAGAAATATGCATGCAAGTTGACCGTTTCACACCGCTATGCAACACATATATATAACTTGCGAACAAAAAATATAACTTGAATCGTAAATTAGATTAGTGGTTCGTAATGAACTATACCTCACAAGTCATTCTTTCGTTTTAACAAACTCATTTTGCAGAACGAAAGTTAATAGAATATATATTTCACACAGTTGAATGATGGAGAAACTGGTGGTTTAATCAACTTAAATTGAATTAAAAGCTTTAGGAAATGAAAAATAAATTGAATTGTTATATATAAACATGAATTTTAAAGTAAGAAGGATAACAACCCTCCCTTCCACTTTTGAAGTAAATAGAAATCTAAAAGAATGTTGCTATATTTAAACTAATTACACTCTGTCAAAAAATATTAGGACACAACATAAGTTCATGAAATTTAATCCTAATATATAATTTGAATACACATATGAAACAAAAAAAAAGAAAAGACGTATATGATGTTTGTTAAATGCAGATCACAGTGACTGAAACAAAACTCAAATATAAATGTAACTATTGTTATAATTTAAAGAAAAAAAGTCAAGACAAAAAATGAGCTCAAAAAAGTATTGGGACACTGACCAATAAATAAAAAAACAGCAAAAAATTGATAGTTAATATCTTGTTGGACTACCTTTGTACTTTATGACCTCTAGCAGTCAATTTGGCATGGATTTGATCAGTTTTGCACAAAACGACCCGTCGATTTTGGTCCACTCTTCAAACAGGTGTTTTCTTAACTACTGCTTGTTAGAAATGTGGTGTTCAATGAGTTTTTGCTGCAAATAATACCATACATTATCTATGGGATTAAGATTTGGACTCTGTGCAGGAGTTTTAATCACACCAGGACAGTGGTAAAGGGCCCATAACTTGCACTTGTGAGCAATATGTTTTGGGTTGTTATCCTGGTACACATTAGAATGGCTTGCCATTAGAAACATTCTCGCACTTTGCTTTAAATTACGCTTGAGAATGTCAAGATAGATATATTTATTCCTTATACCATCTATGAAATCTAAGTTTCCAACACCATAACTTGTCATGGAACCCTAGATTAATTGGTTGCGGCCTCCATACCTAACAGTAGGTAGCAAATTTTTGACATGAAATTCCGTATTAGGTGTCCGCCAGATTTTTTGCTTCCCATCTGATCTGAAAATGTTGTATTTGCTTTCGTCTACGAAAATTACATTTTCCCAAAATTCTGGTGGCTGCTTTACATAATTTTAGCAAATGCCAGTCTATCTTGTCGGTTTGCTTTGGAAATGTGGGGGTTTCTTCGAGGTACTCTACCATGATACCTATGCTTTCATAAAACATTTCTGACAGTTTCAGGATATACAGATTTCCCGAACATACTTTTACATCTCAGAGTCATTTTTACTGCGCTGGTTCTTGGATTTATGAGAACTTGTGTCTCACAATCCGCCTTTCTTCACGTTCAGTAACTATCCTAGGATGCCCTGATCTCTGCTTTTTTCAACACTGTTTGTTTTCGTGAACTTGTGAATAATGTTAAAAACAGTAGACATACTCATCTCCAAGATTTGTCCTATACAGCGAACTGATTTTCCACTTTTTCCAATGGCTTATTACCAATTTTCTCATACCCATCGCAATGTTTTTGTTTTTCGCCATTGCTCTACATGCAACCGATTTTATTGACAACTTATGTTGAAAAGTATTGTCTAAAAAAAAGTGGTAGCAAATTAAATTTTATTTTGTGTGATATATTTATTGCTTTACTTGCTCATTTCAAAATAATCCCAATACTTTTTGACCCTTGTTTGTTGTTAAATTATATTCAAAAAGCTATATCACAAATTATAAAGCTAAAATATTAGCAAAATTTTAATTATATAGTGTATACCAAATGTTAAAGCATCTCTTGATTACTTTTGTTTTAATGTGATAAATATTTTTATAAATAGCTTTACATGTTACGCATCCCAAGTGTCTCAATAATTTTTTGACTGACTGTATATCTCGGCATATACAACTTTACTGTCTATCCAAACATTCCTAATTAGAGCTAAATTAATTGTTAATAATAAATAATCTAATTAGATGATGTATTCAAAATTTCGAAAAATTTTCATATGTTTTAAATGAGTCAGTGACCAGTATCAAGGCTTTCTAGAAATCTGTTATCTAGGAGGTCTTGCCAGTATCCTGATATTATTTTCGTTCCATTTTGTGCTGCCATTTTTAATTCAACCCTGGACATTTGAATAGAAAAACTTAGAATCACTTATATACTCACTTTTATATAATTACAATAGCATGTAAGAATCATACAAAAGTAGAATTAAATGTGAAATTTTAAACAGCGGACTAATATTTCAGAAAATAAATTATTTAATTTTCAAAGCAAAAATCAATATTTGGTGTAAGTATTAGAGACCTATTAAGTAAATCAAATTTTAATGTCTATCTAGGAAAGAAAATTCCATATTGCTTGTACATGTACTCAAAATTGAATTGTAGGATCAGAGTTAAGAGAGGAGTAGTGATCACACACAATGAAGTCACAGACATTTTAATATAAAATATATAAAAAAGGAAATGTCATTCATTTACTAGACTAGTTTTTAAAACATATATATTTATTGAAATTTAAAGTTTTTATTCAAATTGTTATAAGCTTTATGAAGAAAATATTTTATATATTTTTTTACTAATCTTAATCATATGTTTGTTACTACCCTGTAACGGTACAAGTAAACTATAGTTTTGAAAATATTAAAACATTTGTTACACAATGAAATGTTAGCTTTGAAACATATAGTGATTTCAAAAAGCTAGGGAAGCAATACACAATACAGTTTCTTCGATTGTATATTAAATAAAATGATACACATTCAAATTGTTTAACATTTACATCCATCCCCCAAAATTTTATAACATTAACATTAGTTTACCATTGTGATATCTAATTTTTTATATTCTTTTTTTCCTGAAAATTTTAATAATAATTTTGAATTATTAGCCAATTTACTTCTCAGAATTATAACTCAGATGAAAAGTTACATATATAGATAGATACAAGTATGACAGAGCTTCTAATGAGATATTCATATTTCAAATTATATTTAATAACTTTTACTAGCATTCGTTTTTTTAAAATTTCATTTTATTTTAAAAAAGGTTTTAAAAAATTTGAATTTCTATTATAATTAAAAAATTTTAATGGAAAATTTTGAAAAACTGAATTGTGGAGATTTTTGGACAATTAAGGACAAATAAATAAGAACATTAATCGCAAAACGTGGCTCATCATGTTAATTGGAATAGAAACTTTAAATTTTCATCTATATAAAATAGTATAATATAATTAATTATTTATAAAATATACTTCACAACCAAATATTAGATTAATAATATTTTTTGAAATTATAAGAATTGCTAAAATGTAAAGAGGTAATATTTCTTACCAGTATGTGGTTAAAGTGCACTTCAATAAATTACAAGTAAGATAGTTTTTGGCTAGGAAATACAATTATATTACGCATTTTATTTATTTAGACGAGTAACAACCTCACAAAATCCTATTCTGTAACCTCAAAGTGGTGTGAGGGTGTACACAGGTAGCACAGGTGATATATGTTTGGAGCCTAAACTTAGTTTAAGTTCTGGTAGGGTCACTTATGGCCAGAAGGCTATGCTAATACACCTGGCTAATACAGAGAGGTTACCCAATCCAAGGTATTAGTCTCCATGCTGATGGATGAATGACACAAGAGTTATGGTGTCGCTAACGGGCTCTTCGAGGAACCATTCAAAACCTCGTTGCACGTTTGCCTTCTATTTATACAAGGAGGTTAAACAGGTGATGACCTTATATTTCCTCTCAGTTCCCAAGTCAATTTATGAATGAAAAAATAAAAAAATACAAATAATAAAAAAGGATTGGATGCACCTCCTGGTGTTAACCAATCAGACGGCGAAACAGTTCCAAAGTAACAGAATACAGGTACAAAGGAAAGCACTGGTAATCTTGCTGCTGGAGGAAGTGGAGTTGTCCCAAGGCAGCACACAGATACCACAATTAGGGAGCCAGTTCTCACAAAAACTTAAAGGTGCAATTTAAGGCGTTGCAATATGGCCAAGGGAGCAGGTGGAGACTGCACAGAAGGTGGGAGGCACCAAGACTTAGGTCTGAGGTATCAACCACTTCTCTAAGAGTAGCACTGCTACCAAGAAGCCCAGGGAAGAACATCAACCTGGGACTTTTGCTCAGGCTGTTAAATGCCATAAAACAGTCATTGTAAATGATAAATTCACATTCAACAAGGAGGATGTTGGCTCCACACAGCTGGAGATTCTTACCAAGACAGATGAGGTCTCTACAGGAAATAATCGGCCTAAGGTTCAAAGCTTCAGCTTAGTAACTGCGGCAATGATGATCCTCCTTTGAAATAACCTTGAAACTGTGGAATTGTGATTAAAATATCCTTACGTAGTAACAAGTGTCTATCTGGTGGTCTTCCTAAACCGGTAAAAGTAGCTTTCAAGACGAAGGACACTCATACCAAGGATCCCAGAGTTGAAGTATTTAGAATAGCGCGCCTTGCAAAAATCTGTAGTGACACATTCTATTCGAACTTCGAGGTTCATATTGAAGCCACATAAGCCATTAAAAAGGCAAATTATAGTGCCTACACTGGTTTAGACTGAGGATTCTTAAAATTCTCTGGGATTCAAACCAGAAGGATGCTCAGAGAATTAAAGAGATGGAAGTAGTGCAAGAAGACGCAACTTCCTCTCAAATAAATAAATCCTCAAATTGTTTTTGGCAAGCTCATTGATGTCGGGTATCATATTCGTTATAGTTATTTTAAGAATTGATTGGAGATGTTCATTCATGTCTTGTGTGATGTTTGTTCTTATTTACTTTCATGACAGAAAACATTTGCTCACATAAATAGCTGCTATTAAGCATGCACAAAATGTGTGTTACATGATTTTTTTAATTCCGCGTATTTATCCAAATTCTTGAAATATTGTGTATAAAATGTAAGAGAAATTATCTCTTTAAATTTTTCTTCCAAAATATTCCAAAATATTATCAACTCCATTTGCAAATGAACTGGTGCCTGTGAAACTTCATAATTGAAAGGATTGTTGCAAATTAGGAATTACATTTCATTCATTTTGTGGAAGTCTTCAAAACGATTGTTGAATACTGTGATCAAATTTTGTTTGGTTCATTGCGCCAAATGATTTTAAATGAGGGAAATGACCCAAAGTTTGATTTTCCCCCAGCCTCAACTGTTTCAAAGGCTTGAATGCATGAATATATTTGAGTGACATTCAGATCAGTCGAATGCTTATTCATATTTACCAAAAAACACACAATGAACCCACTAGCCATTGTTATAGTCAGTTAAGTTGCCTTTTTCTAACATGAAAGCTTGAATAGTCACGTAATCCAAAAAATCTATATAAAACTACTCCTTGACTGAGCCAACAAGCTTCAGTGTGAAAGAAAGGACATCAGAAAACTTTTCATCCAAATCTTGTAATAACTACCTAAACTATTGGTGATTTAGTCCTTTGATCATAATAAAATTTACTATTTTAATTATAGGTTACATGTCATGGTCTGTTTTTAAATGTTTAGATGCCAATGATTCCTGATGTATTATACAGTGAAATGCAACAAAATTCCTTGATGTTCTTTGTTTAAATGTAGTTATAACACCCGAATGTTGGCCAACTATGGCAGAAGCGCCATCCGTAGTTGCGCTGCTAAGTACAAGTATATTACAGTCAAGTTCGTATTCTGCTATCAAATGCAGAATAAATATCATTTGCTGTTGTAGTACATATCAATGGAACACACTTTAATAGTTCTCCACTTATTTCAAAGTTATTGTTAATACCTCGTATAAGAACAGCAAGTTGAGCTGCATCAACAGAATCTAGTGCTCTCATCAACAGCTGGTGGAAAGTTTGTAAATTTCTTAATTTTCTAATTCAGTTAAAGAACTAATTGAAAGAGAAAATTAAGGAATTAAAAATTTTTTTTAATCAAATTTCGCAATAAATTATTTAGTCTTGTGTTTCTTGACAGTGAAGTATTTTGAATTATTAACTTTTGAAATGGAAATGAAACATTGGCAACAGTCTTTAATAAAATCACCACCAGTGAAAAGTTTTGATCTCTTCGCGACTTCTGCTCTGTGAAGCTACCTCTGGGTGTATTAAAGCTATTCCCAAATCTAAACTGGATCTTTGCTTGGTGTGCATCCTCTTTACATGGGTATTGAAGCAGAAGCAATGATTTGCATGGAGAGGCTTAAAAAAATACAGGTTAGAGGAAGGACTACTCCATGTTTTTGTCTTGGGGAAACTTTAATGCCAAGGTAACTAGTTATTTTTTTCATAAGTATGCCTACTGATAACACGAATGTTAAATCAAACTTTCCAAGGGAGAAGACTGGAATAATATTGCTATTAGCGAAAACTCTACTTACTGGTATACTGATGGCTCAAGATTGAATTCTACCACTAAGACTCGTATTTGTTTCCAGTTGATGGTACAAAGTTACCATTCCCTTTGGATAAATATACAACTGCATTAGAAAGCAGAAGTCTTTGCCATTCTCACAGGAAGAAGAATATGCTTGTACAAAAGTCTACTATAACTTGTCTACTCTGTTCTTGTTTGGGAAAGCCACCCCAAACAAGAATGTTCAGATTGGCTAATAAATCCATAACTTTTACGGGGGTGCCTGGGCACTCTGGTGTTCCTGGCAATGAATTAGCTGATGAGTTGGCAAGGGCTGTACCGACTGATATTTTTGGTTCTGAACCAGTGCTAGGTATTTCAAAAGAATTGATTAGAAAGCGTTTTTGATCTCTTCACAGAAAGCAACAGTTTATGAACTGGCAACAATGCCAGTGATCAAAGACAAGCAAGGCTACTAAATAGCACATGCCCAAGTAAAAGACTGAAAGAATTATTAAAGCTCAATAGAAGCATTCTAAGGAGAGCAGTGGGACTTCTTACAGGACACTGCCACCTTTAAAGATATCTTACCATAATGGGAGTATCAGATGATTCTACTTGTAGAGGTTGTCATTATATGGAAGAAACTTCAATACACATCTTATGTGAAACAGATTAGTATAGATTCACATAAATTCAAACACTTGGGTCGGCACTTGATTGAACCTTGGATTCTGCAGGAAATTACTGGAAGAAGCCTGCTTTAGGGCTTTCAGAGAGGTATAGTATAGTAGACTTATGGTCGCAGTGCTAGGTTCTTTTGAAACCACCCTATTTTAAATCTAATCTAGATGTGTAACAAATATTTTTAATAGAAAAATCTAATAAAAAACAGGTCAAACTTATGGTCATAATTTATTTTACAATGGAACTGTTGTCAACTATCAATGTATTAAATAAAAACACCAGTTCAAATTATTTAAATGACTTTATATTCCTGAATTTATTAATGACATTTTAAGAAATGTTTGGTTTTATTATTGTCACATTCTACAGGAAAACTACTTTTTAATCCATGGAAACAGATAGATAAAACACAGTGAAACATTCAAAAGTTGAAGTTTTTGGTCAGCATGAACAAACACAGTATCCAATTCAAACATTCTTCCTAAAGACAAATGTTTACAAAAAATTGTGAACGTGTGTTCACCATTCTGATATTTTTAAAGGGCAGAACTTCCATATGCAGGAAGAATTGAAACAAAGTGGTTTATGAATGGAATATTTTGGTGTTCTGAATTTTCATGTCTCCACATGGTCTCCAATGGTTTGTTGCTCAATGGTCATTTTTAACTTGCAAAGGTTTATTAGACCAAAACCTACAGTTTAAAGTGGATTCTGAACCACTACAAACATCCATGCGCAAGGTGGGATTCAATTATACAAACTGTTGATCTAAAGAGGCAAAAGAACAAACTTTACATATTAATAAAGCTACAAACACCTATTAAGTTAAAACTTTTTATTTAGTTATAATTTTTTTGACAAATAATTTTACAGTAATGAAATCAGTAGAAAGAGAGATGGACATTTATTACAAAATTTACACATTTATCAATCATTTTAAACATTTTTTAGTAGAATCAAAATATGTGAACAGCAAAGTAAAATATTATGAATAATTTAACAAAGGCTCTTATTAATTAAAAAGGCTTATTTACTCATTAATTAAAATTATTCATAATTAAATCATCTACACAGTAAAATATAACAAGTTGCATGGAATGCCAATATTGTCATACAACTATATATAAATTTTATTTGTACAATACACAATAATCAAAGATCTGATGATATTTAACAGAAAGAAATAATATCTCAAATGTAAGAATGTTTTTATCAATGAAATAATGCATGACTTAGTCTTCAAATGAATTCATTTATATTTTGTATGTATATACAACTGTTCTTCAACAATATGATATTGTATACCATATAACTGTGCAGTACACTATCATTCACAAGTATGTCACATTCAACAAAGTATTGAGAGTTTATAATATTATTCTCAAAAGAGCCGAAATGCTTTGTATCATTCCACAAAGAAGCTCGATTAATACTTTTTTAAAATGTTGTCACAATCGCTTACATGTTGAACTTTTTTCACAATTTCTTACAAGCATGGTATTAACACTTCTGTTTCCTGAGTGGTAACATGATGAGGTTGACCACTGTTTAAGGTTAATCTGTTTCAACGAGCTGCTTTCATCTGCAAAAGGATTAGGGGAGATGACCGACTATACAAAATGCACATGGATTTCTCCAACTGGCCTCCTCAACAGCAAATCACCCGTTAAACATTAATACGCAACATACAACATATTTTTAATTTAATCTATGATATACTTACCTGCTTCCTGTACTTAAGTAATTCAATAAGCTCATTCATTTCAATGGATCCATACATTTCCTACAGCGTTCTTTTCTAATTTCGTAATGGGGGTAAGAATAAATCAGTGCCATTTTAAATTGCAGACACGTAAACCGGGGGAGGGGACCCTTTCTGGCTAAAATTTAGATGAATTTTGAATTTTACAACATAATTAAGATAGAGAACTATATTTAATATGGTGACAAGATATCTGAAAGTAGTTATTTAAAATTTTTTAACCAAATAAAAAGTAACCTAGCAGTCTATAAGTTGTTAATTATTGTATTATAAAATATTTAGATTTTTTTAGCCAGTAAAAAATTTATTGTTAATGAAACTGAAGCTTTTTTAAAACTATCAATGAATCAGTGCCATTTAAAATTGCAGACATGTAAATTAGGGAACCTTCGTTTAAAATTTTCCCAATTTTATATGAAATTTGTATTTAAGTACAATATTATAAAAGTTTGTGCAATACATTGCTTTTAATAGTTACCAAAAATAAAAATATTAAAATGTTTTAATTGTAAATAGAAATCATAGAATTTGATTAATTCCATAAATCATTTTAAGAATTCTAATTTGAATAGTTTTTTCCTTAAAATTTAAATAAAATAATTTAAAAAAATACACAGAAAAGAAGCTACAGTACAGAAACAGTTTGAAGAATTAAAAAACTTCTAATAATAGCTATTACTACATTTTTAAATTAGAAATATTCTTGAAGTTATTGTTAAATTTCTCGTATAAATAATAAAATCCAAAGGAGATGAAAATGCTTAGGATGTAAAATCTAATAAATTACACCTGCACGCATAGATTTTAAAATGAAAATTATAAAATGATTATTCTGACTGGAACTTTTCAAAAATAAAATTTTCCCTTTTGGAAAATTGTAGAATTTTGAGGGGGAAAAAAAAAAGTAGAAAATCTATTCAAATTATGGAAATCCAATACTTGATTCAAAATCTGAAGCATTAAAACATGATATTGTTTAAAGTATGACTCTGCATACAGAGCAATAATAAGGATTATGAAAAGAAAATTTGAAAAATTGTTTCACTTTTTAATATTTATACCTGATGCAATGCAGTTGAATTTTTCACTCAAACTTAGTTTAGGAGGCCAGGGTCTATATATATTTAAAAATAATTATTTAATATTTTTATCGTCGCCTGGATGTAGGACTACGACTTCTAGTTGAACTTCGATTTTCCTGTAAAAGAAATTTTTTATATTAATGACGTGTAACAGTGACATATCTGTTAAATGCAAACTACCAAATATATTGGTAAAATGACAATGATTATTTATATAAGAACAAAATTTTCTCCTTCATATTTTTTTATGTTAATGAATGGAAACCAGATAATGTAATATTAATAAATGAAAATAGAAAAACTAAAAATGTCTCATACCACTTCTCGAGCTTTATGATCTAAGCGAGATCTTTTTCTATGTTCAGAGTCTTCTTGTTCTCTCTGTTGAATTCTTTTTTCCCGTTCTAATCTCCTCAATCGTCTTGCTTCCTCTCTTTCTGAAATCTAAATTTGAACATGAAAAAGGTTACTCAAATACTTAAAAATATGATGCATTTCAGTATTAAATTTATAATTGCATTATCTTATTTTTAATCAAAAATCTAAATAAAGAGTACCATCTTGCATTCCATCATTTAACGCAGCATACTTTTAATAAGTTGAAAATATGAAAACATACTTCAGTTGTAAAATATAATACTGATATCAAAAAATTATATTTCTACACTCATATGAATATTTAAATGCTGTTAATTAAAAAAAATGATGGATCTTATAAAATTTAATTAAATGGAAGTTTTTTACATATATTATATTCAATTAAACACACTACACATTAATGTTAGCCTAATACACAAAAGAATAATCATTTACTATTCTGCCACATTCTCACATACACAAATTCCATTGTTGTTTCAAATTTTATTTTTAATTATTTATTTTTCTATATATACCTAAAAATTGAGCTTATGTATTAATTCACATATAAATACTATAATGCCTGTTGTATTTTTTTAAAACAATTTCTTTACATTATCTGCTAAATAGAATCCAAATACGTTTTTCCTAAAAGACACACAGGCATTCATGTCATACATTTCCAAAATCCACAAATTTACTTCTATTTAATTTTTCATCTATCATTTTTTCTTACAAGTATGGATAAAAATACAATTTGGCAAAATAAATTCGAAATAATCTTTATTTTTAAAAATAACAGAATTTTGATTTTGTACTATTTGCTATGTCGAAAAGCGAACAGTGATGAGAAATATTTTTGTAACATATTGTTTTTATCATGTACTTTCCACTACTTTATTTTTATTGGATCAGACACATTATTATAATTACATCATAATATTGATTGGGACAGTAACTTTATTTTGGTAAATGAGTAAACATTCACTTTAATCTGCATTCAATTTTACTTATTCATATTTTTGATACAAGTAATTTTAAATGGCAATTTTCAATGACCCAGTTAGCAACTTTCTTTAAAGAATTTTCATACACTTTAACACAAAATATTTTTGCTTTGTCTATCATTTTACACATGTTACATTTTCATTTACAGCAAACATTTTTTAAAGGAGAAAATATTCAACACCTGAAACTCAATTTGCTCTTCTTTTTCATTAATTGTAAAATATCAAATTTGATATAATTTAGTCTAAATTTATTCCCTACAAATATATTTATTATTTTATAAAATTTTGTTCCACTTTTCTCAAAAATCTAGAATTAAACTTTTTGTGTCCAATGTATTAAATATAGAATAGAAATCAAGAAAATTTATTTCCTCTTTCAAGTGAAGAAAATTTATTTTCTCTTAAAGACTTTTCTTTTTTGCTGATTAATTCTGAATAACATATTTTTAAAATTTAAGAAATAATTTAAATAATTATTTTAAAGTAAAAGCATTATTTATATTATAAAAAGAAACTTTTATTCATTTTTTAATATCTCGCTAAATTAAACAAATCAAACACTGAAATTTTCTTAATATAAAATTACATTTTAATAAAAAACAATATTAAAATATGTAAAAATCAAATAGAAGATAAGTCCAATTTAAAGATAACTTTACAAGAAACATTTAAAGATTTTAATATATATACAATGGTTTGCATTTTTTAACATGAGGACAGAGTTAAAATGTACTGAGAGTTCATGAGCTAATCGCTTAAGTGCTAAAATTTGGCATTTACATAATACAAGCAAACTACACATATCATTAAACTCACCAAAGCTTCAGTTAGGGGTAACCAATAAATACAAGGAGCTGTTTTAGTTTTCTGGAAAAGATCATCAAGCAATTTGGCTGGAGTTTCTTCACTTGACCTCTTTTTTACATCTAAAATTAAAAATTACAAGTTCTAATTTTATCCTGAAATTGGGTAAAAGTCATCATTTTTTATAACACACACACACACACACACACACACACACACACACAAAAAAAAAAAAAAAAAAAAAAAAAAATACCCTTCTTGTCTTTTTTCTCAGAATCCTTAAATCCTTCAGATGTTTTTCCAAAAGATTCTCTATCAGGAGATTCTTGTAAAACCTTGTCTTTGTCCCATTCACGTACGGGCATTTGTTGTTTATATCGATCTTTCTCTTTTCTCTTTTCAAGATCTCTTTTTCTGTGATCACTTGAAGGTTGAGGTGCCTTTGATTCATATGTGTCTTTGTTCTCCGACAGAGGTTCAGGAATAACTTTAGAGACATCTCCACCACTTCGATAAAGTTCAAGCTGAAAATTGAAAGAAATATTTAAAGAATATTAAACAGCTTGCAAATAAATAAATTCCATTATTATAAATATTCTTAATTTTTATTTATTTTTTTACCTCATCTTCAGAACTAAATTCGACACTAAGTATCTTCGGATTAGAAGATGGCCATCTTGTACCATTTAAAGCATTTCTTGTTTTTACTGCCTCCTCTTCAGTTTCATACTAGAAAAATTATAATCTGAATGTTTAATGCAGTAAACAAAATACATTGAAAATAAATTTGTTATATTTAATTTTTATTTGTGATATTTTTTAAGTAGAATATCAACTTTAATATTTTATTTTAAAAATAACATATGTGAAATGTAGATACATACATATTTAGTCTATGTGTGTCACATATGGTTATATTTATTATCCTCTTAAACTGCTATAATCACAAATACTACTGCAAAAGTTTCCTGTGACACACATAAGAACTATAATATAGCCCCTTTAATTTTTTTACATCCATTAAATACATTTAGACTATTTTTACTTAGGATTATGACATCAACTATAATTTAATATCATGGAACATCGGATAACCTTGATATAAAACATCAAATTTCTTTACTTTAAGAAAGTGGCTGAACTAAACACAAAAATAAAAATTATAAGAAAAAGGTATAATCATAAAGAGAAATTTATGGGGAAAAAAAATTGTCAATAATGTTTTCCATAATCACGCATTTTAATTAGATTTGAAATTATTTGTTAGTTAATTTGACTTTCAAATCAAATTAAATTTTCAAAGAACAACTATTACTTAATTACAATATTATGTTGAACTCATTCATTATAAATCAATGTAAAATTTTAAGTATTACAAAATTCAAAATAAATAACATTGATAATCATTAATGATTATTATTTTTTTGTCTTATAGTCCATGTTAGTCAATAAAATTAAAGGCAAAATTATTGCCTTAAAAGCACTAATAAGTTAGTTAAAAAAAATATTTTTAATTTTGCTGCATAAAATTTTTTATTTTTAACATAATATATCTAAAATTAGAAGTTCACAATAAAATGTAAAGAATTATACTGTTCTGATTGTTTTTCCTTTAATTACTAACCTCATTTTATAAGTTACTTGCACTTTTTTATTTAAAATTTTTAATCTCAATAGCTTAAAAGATACTTAAATTTGACAACTTTTAAATTATTATGCAATGGAAAAAATATATTGACAAATGAAGTACTTTTATTAAAAATAGTCAAACATATCTTTAAGAAATACAGAAATACACCATTTTCATGAACTAAATGAATAATAATAAATATTCAACAATGAAATTTACATACCGTGACAAAACACTTAGATTTTATTTTGTCAATCCAAAAGTCTTCCTCAATAAAATTCCCTGTTTGTCGCAACAATTCTTTTAGCTGAAGTAATGTGAAAGGTCTAACTAGATTTTGAATAAATATAATTCTTGAAACAGGTCCAATCTCTTCAGTATTCACTATTGGGGCTGGTTCATCCTTGCTTTCAAGTGCAACATTCATACCAACTGTTTGTTTAACATCTAAAAACAAAGTTTATTTAATTCAGTTTTTCAAATTAATTAAATATTAATTAAAAAATTATATTGAAATTACAATTTTTCATTGAAAGCTTTATTTCTGATGCTGTTAATCTTACACAAATTTAAATTATTACAGGATTCTCTCCACTATTAATACACAAATGTGCCATTATTTATGTACATGAAGAAGTTGCAGTAAAGGTAAATTAGTTTTTGAAGCATAATTTAGCACACGCAATTAAAAATTTTTTGTACTGAATTACATTATTGCACCTACATTGTAAGAAGATCATAAAATATTATAAAATACCTAATGCATCCTTGTCTATTTAAACTAACCATTAAGTGGATGTTTTTGTCCCTTTCATCTGTTCTACTGTCAACATAATAGTTTGAATTAATAGAAAATGACTTTTCAAGGCAATGCTTTAGTCTTTATGTAAGAAATTGTTTTATTAACAAAATGAACTTCGACAATATACTCAGACATTTGATAGTGAACTTCCCCTTGTTGTACTTGAAGAATGCAATTTGAAGGCAGACAGTAAATTCGTTGACAAGTGAGATTTATCACACTCAACATGCTGTTTGTTGGACGAAACATTATCTGATGCCATGGATGTTTTAAACCAATGAGAATTGAAATAAATAGATGTAGTCATGATCTCAACTGGAACAAGAAAAAAATTATGGGGGAAGGGGTAATGGGACACAAACGAAAAGCTTAACAGTTCGGGTGTTTGAATAAATGGAATTAACAATATTAATAATGCGCTCATTAGTAACAAGTAAAAATTATCTTTAGCAGTGATATAAGAGTACTTAAGAAATCAAGGATTTGAGTAACTTGCTATTTCCTCGTAATAGTTCTAACTAAAATAATGTTACTGCACAAAATTTTTTAATACAATGCAAGACTGATAAGTTACAACTCTATTATGAATAAAACATGTATCGTTAAAAAATCTAGTGACCTTACAGGCCACTTGTAGTTATCATTGAAAATATTTCAATGTGAATGATATACTTGTACACAATAGAAGTCCTTTGTAGAAAGGTAAAAAGCAATAATTTTTGCATTTTATATTCCAACTGTTGCAATATTGATATAATGGCAGTGCTCCTCTCATTAACATGTGTTGAATTTATATGTTGAAACTCTTCCATCAATACAACTACACATACCACTGAGTGAAAAGAAAAACTTTAATGAAATACAATATTTCTCAAATTAGACACTAATCATTAGTTCAATATTGACATTTTGCACAGCATTCAATACCTATGGTGAATCAAAGACAGTCATTGCTATGATTGTATGCAGTTCGAATAATTTTCAAATAGTTATTTCCAATTGGTATTCCTTGAATTTTAATAGGTTAACAAATGACATTAAACAATTAATTTACTTACAGTTGTCAAGGAAACAGTAATTCTATCACAGGGGCAACTGTCACAATTTTGCAACATAACATTGAAAAAAATGCTGATAACATGGTTTTATGCTTACCAACATTTATCTTATCTATCAATGCAATATTAAATGTCCATCTTTTAGTGAACTGATAATTTTAAATCTTACAAACATCACAGTCAATTTAAACCTTCATTATATTCTTGGCGCACTCTTCATAAATCACAAAACTTTCTAAAATGAATATATATTGAAATTTATAAAAACTTTAATTATAAGTGTAATTGGTTGGTTGGGTTTCATTGTGTATGGCTCAAAACAAGGCAAACTAAACAAAACTTAGATTTTAAGAGGGTATTCTTTTTATTAAACCTAAGCAGCATTAAAATTTCAATAAAAGATAACATTAGACAGTGTAGCATTACATTAAAAAGTATGTATAAAAATATAAATGTAGACAAAATTAAAACTAAGATGGATAAAAGTAATTTATAAAATCTACCTTTTAAAAAAGCAAAAATATTTCTGTGGGGCACTCCCCCCCCCCACCAAATCAGAAAAACTTATAATAACACTTGCGTGATTTAGCTAATAGCAACTCAAGGGGAGCTCTCAACCTCACAAGAGGTGAGAAAAAAAGAAAATAAAGAGGATAGATCATTTCGGAATTGTGACACAAGTGTTTACATAAAGAGACTACAACAAAGCTGTGATTATCTGAGATATAAATTACACATATACCTGATTATTAAATATAAGATTAATAACATAATAAAACTATTTTTAATTACAGCAAAAAGTTAAAGTATAAATGAAAGAATTTAATTAAAAAAACACTTCAAATATGACAATAAAGAAAATTTTCCACAATTTTATCAGTTTGGAAAAAATTATGTTCTTCAAGATTTATAATAAACACATTCTTAACATTTGAAAGCTTGATAATTAAAATATAACTTTTTTTTATTTAATACAACCTCCATCCGTTTCTGGATGTGATGGAAAAGGCAGCTTTTTATCATCTTTAACTGCCGGTGAGTCATCATGAAGGGATTCCGAAACTGGAACAGGATCAGTTACCAACTTGAAATCCGGAAACCAATTCTACGATTCAAAATTTACAAACATAAAAATGTGGTGATGTACAATGATAAATTTGTACTATAATACATTAGAATTACAAAAATTTAACTACTGAATAACAAAAGAAATTATTTATGAAATTTATAATATTACACTTTCAAAATTAAATGAAACATTATGGAATATAAAAGTACTTATGGTCTTAAATGTCATACAATAATTTTTACTTTTAGAAATTCCTGCAAAAAATATGTACATTATTTTATGTGAAGAAATTTTTACAATGATTATTTAATCCACTTTGTTAAACACGGAATTTTAAAATTCCATTTTGGCCTCATTGTGATGCTCATGTTGACAACATCAAATTTCTTTGGATAAAATTTAAAACTGCATAACTTAAAATTTTACAGAGCTTCACACTGAATTATAGTTGTTCAATCTCCATTACAAAAAATTTTTCAATTAGACAAATGAATACTTTAAGAAGCATTGATACATTAATTAATTTCATTGGAACAATCTAATGTCAAACATAATACTATCATAAAATAGTACTACATGTCAAGCGCTGAGAAATTTGTTACATATTTTTGTAGAAATTTGCTGATATAACTGTTTGAATGACATGAAAACAATACTGATTAAAAACGCACAGTCATCAAGAAAAAGGAAATATTGCATGTATTTAGATTTATTAACTTCTCAGCCTTTTTAAAAAAAATAATAAATAAAAATAAATGTAAATCTGACAATAATAAAAGTTTCTTTTCTTATATGACCAGTGAATCATTACTTTCCCTGGAATAGAAGCAAATACTTTTTAAATATTATGAGCAAAAATCATGACGAAGTCTACATTAAAAGCCTTTTAAGTATTCCAATACACTAGCTGAAGCTTAATTATTTAAGAGGGAAACGCTAGTGCACTGCCACTGACTTTTATCCCCCCAACTAATATATTTAATATTCTAGTATGCTTTTAATTCATCACTTATAGAAATGAATATTAAAAACATACTAGAATAAAAAAAAACAGTAGACAATTATTTTTACGAATCTGATTTCTGAACAGACACACAATTTTTAATTGCCCTTCATACAAAAACTAAAATTTTGAAAAATCTTCTTGTCAACTTATTTTTATGCATCTTTTAATAACTTTTAATCAATTAAATTTTTCTGATATTTTTATTAAAGAATCATAAAACAGAAATTGTGGATAAATAACTGCATAGGAGAAATCAGAATTTCTTCTAACAAATCTAACTCTTAACATCAAGAGTATAATTAATAGCTTCAAATGCAAACATCTTGTATTTTTAAAAGAAGGAAAAACTGGAACTGCTCTATGAAACCGATAATTTATGTACATTGCATTTATCAGTTTATACTTAACTCAGAAGAAACAATATCTAGATCATTTTGATAGGCAAGTTTTATTACAGAAGCCACCACAATGGAAGAAAAACAAGAATATTTATTTACTTGATGACTTGAGTGAAGAGAGGAATTATTCTTCAATGAACTTTTATTTAGAAAGCCAATTTCGTGATTCTTTTAATGTGGACTTGGATGAAGTTTATTAGTAGAAAGAATAATTGAGAATATTAAAAGAACTTTTGAATATGAAATAAAAAGAAAATGACACTGCTGCAACCATCTGTAAAACAAGCAGTTGAGTGGCTTGCAAGAAAGAGGTAGATTTTCCGAGAAAAACAACTACAAAATGCGCTATAATATAAGACAAAAAATGTGTTTAAAAAGTAGTTTCGAAACAGAAAAAAATAAATATATTTGATTTTCCCTAAATATGAAAAAAAAGAATTTGTTTTTAATCATGAATTTTATTTTTCATGTATAGTATACAACTTTTTCTAATAGTATTTTATTTATTATATAGAGTGAATAATTTGTCAGTAAAAATGAATAAATTAACTTTAACATGAAATACTTATTTATCTACATGTTCAACTTTCAGTTTTAAAAGACGTTTTAATGGTTCCTATAAGTTCATAACGATATGTACCTGGCCACATATATACAAACATTTAAATAATTTTACTACAGAAATTATTCTAATGTAAAAATGTCAAGTAAACATACTTTTAAAGAATCCGTGGATATATTGATTGTTTGAGAAGACTTCTGCACGGAACCAAATCTTCCCCATTTACTTTTCTTAGATTTAGATTCTTCTGAAGACTGATCTTCAGAAGATTTGCGACTCAATTTGCGTCCTATTAAATTACAAAAGAAAGAAGCTTATAGAAAATACAGAATTAAATAACATCACATACAAACAAGACCTTAAAAAAATCTCGATATTAAAACTAAATTAATTTGAATAAATTATAACTTAAATTTAAACATTTAAGTTGAGCAAAAGTATTAATACAAGTATATATTTAGACATTAGATACTGACATACATATAGAGAATAATAACAAATTTCATTACAAGTAATAAAATTTGTTATTTTTTACATTCATCTGTAATTGCATCTCAATGGAAAAAAAGAACAATACTTAATTTCATAGAGTACTCTTTTAAATATATCTTTTGAAATTTTTAATTTCCTTCAAATTTTTCATAGAAAGCAATATTAGTTAAGAGAAATTTTATATAGGTCAGAATCATGCACAAAATATAAATAAAAATATTACTAGGGTATTTTTCTCTTAAACAAAACTATTTGCTACAAGAAGCAAATCTATAAAAAACAAAAGTATGTTGTTTTAAATAACACTAAAACAGAACCTTTCTGCATTAATATTAAGAAATTCATAAATAGAGTTTTCAACATAAAACTGATATGATCAAACCTTTTTTTTAAAAAAATTATTAGTCTCTATAAGATATTTTATAAACAATACAATATATCTAAAATTTCATTATTTTAAATTTAAAATCTCTATCTAGTAATGTAGTATCAAATGTTAATTTTTTTTTTTGGGAAAAAAAAAATGCAAAATTCATTTAAAGTAATTATAAAAAAACTATTTGTAAAAAACAGCATTATATGTGGTTTTTGATTCTGATTCATACTACCACTTTATTATGAATGCATCTTTAACCAAAAATAGAAGAAAAAATTTCATGACCAGAAGAAAAAGTACATAAAAAAGCTCATTATTTTGTGTTTATCAATAATTGACTTCGGAAATTTTTTTGATAAAGAACTATTCAATTAAATTTTTTTGATTTATTTAATTCTTCAAATCCTGTTTAAATTAATTCATTTATATATATAATCTTTCAATAGCTTTTTTAACTGAAATAATTACAAATCTTATCTTTCTAATAGGAATAGAGATTTCTTGATTTATATTAAATATATATGCATAAAAATATGCAAATCAGTTGAATCCTATTGAAGAATGAAATACAAAACCAGATTATAAAATAACAATACTAAAATGGCTAACTTAACTAGTAAATTTCTAATTGGATGTTACTGGATTTTGTAATTCTGATTCTCTTACTTTTAAGAATACCAGTAGCAGTCAATTATTTTATATAATTATTTCAGTTTGTTTCTACATATACATTTTTATAAAATGGGCAACATTAATTTCTCAGTACTCAAATAAAAGAAAATATTCAAAATTTAGAAAATTATGGAATATTATGTAATTTTTATGTTGACATGAAAATTTTACAGAGGCTTGACTTATAAACTGGAAATTCTGACAAACCTGCAAAAAGTTCAAAGATTTTTCTGGGGAATGCTATTTGTGTGACTAATTTAGATTTAGCTCAATTTTCAATATCTGTCTGGTAGTGCTACATAGAGTATTTTTTTTAAAAATGTACCAGACTTAATAAATTAAAAACTGAATGATAAAATTCAATAACATGAAACAAATGTTATTCACATTATTGATTTAACTTTATAGTTTGGTTATTAATTCTTTCTCAATAAAGTTAAATAAGATGTGTGACACTACCCAGTCAATTAAAAGCAAATTATTGTAAAGATAATCTAATGTTATTTATGCCAAAAGAGTTAGCATTACTACTCAATTATTAACTACTTTCTAGTAAGACTGGATTAATTAAAATGTAATATAAAAATTTTATTTATTGATCAAGAATGTATAAATAGCAATTTTTCTTGTTTTGTTTTATTTTTTAATATATATATTTCTCTTAAATTCTATAAAATTATCTTTCTAATAAATAGAAATAATTTAAATTTGATATAAAAGAAATCCAAAATTATATGAAATCACATAATTTGGTGGGTAAGACAATCTTTTCTGTCTTTGAGGATTTTATCAACAATTACATATTCATAGAAGTACATTTCTAAAATATATAGTCTTTTCACCATGAACATTAACCAATTATTTTACTAGCATAAAAAGAAACTTAAATAAAAATAATTTGAATTTAGGAGAAATCACAAAGCAATAAATGAATTCAATAATTTACGCAAAAATGTAATTTTCAGAAGAAATGGGAAAAAAAATTCACTAATACCTACAGAAAATAAACATTACAAATATTTCAACTTACCAGGAAAATTTAATTTTCTAGGTTCATACTTAATCTCTGGAATATTCTCAATAATCTAAGGAGAGAAAAAAATTAATTTTACAAATAGCTATATAATATTAAAATTGCTTATAAAGAAAAAAACATTCTTTTATAAAACTAACTTCGCCCATTTCTCGTTCAGGTTCAGCAGGACTGGCAGGATCTCTAAAAATAATAAATACATTAAAATATATTAGGCAATTTTCTATTAGAAAACTAATACAATTTTAATTGTCATACAGATAAATTTTATGGCTTTTAACTTATTGACTAAACCAGATGTAGATGGAAAGGAAGCCAAATGGTGGAATTACTATGTAATAATGGCTTCTTCCACACAACAAATTTTAATATGGACATTAGTTACCTGATTCAGTGACAAGTTCCGATGTGAGTGAAATTTGACTGGAATTTTTGTTACCTTTGAATCTTATGGGAGAAGATTTATTTTTAACAGAAAATTTATTTTGCTCTGACTATTAAAATTAATTTCTTTGAATTTAATTTATTCATTTGAATTTAAGTTTTGCTAAAAAGTGAAGTTATATTTTAAGTTTGAATTCTCTGTTAAGAGTTTAATTTGATGATTTTTATACCACAAAATTTTCATATCTGTTTTGCACATGAGATGCATAGCTGTAAAAAAAAGAATTTGCATTTTTTCCTAAATATAATTAAAATATATAAAAAGTAAATAAGGTAATTAGAGAATAGAAGTTAAATTGTCTGAATAACATGATCAGGAGTTTTTTAATATCATATATTTATTAGTTACTTCAAAATTGTTACTTTTTATCTGTTTATTAATTATATATAACATGGAAATGTTTAAAACATTCTGTTAAATTATAAAACCTGCAAATGTTATATATAACATATATAACAAATATTATATATAAATAAACATACAAATTCTAGATAAATTAAAAGTCAAATGTAAAAAGAAAAAACTGTATTGCTTAAATGTTGACATAAAGTAATTTATTTAGTCTGCTGTTGATCCGTATCTGATATATATAATACATATATAAAATGTTAAAAAAATAAATAAATAAATAAAAAATAAAAATCTGATAATAAAAAGGGTGTTAAGAAATTCACATTATTGACTTAACTTTATTACTCAATTCTTCAACCTTGCTTAGTACACTTTCTAAAGATCTTTTTAAGGATTGGGTATCATAGTACAGTTAATAAAAGTTTATTGCCCATATTATTGATTTGATTTTATTACATAGGTGTCAATAATTGCCTAGTTATACAGTGGACTTTTTAAGTGCATTAATTTCTAATTAGCTATCTGTTTAATTATCAACATAAGATATATTCAGGTATGCACATTTACTTGAATATTTAAATTGAAATATTTAAGAAAAAATTATAAATATCAAAGCAATCATATTGATTACACATTAATAAGTGCATTGAATTTTAGTTAATTTATGCATTGCAATAGATATTTTTCTATAAAATGTGACTAAATGCTAGAAAGCTGAGTACACAAATCTTCCAGTGGTAAGTAAATAAAGGAAAATATTCAAAATTGCAATATATTTAAAGCAAAAATTTATGAGATTGTGATATTTTAAAAAATGATGCAGGATATAATATAGTTAGGTGAGAAAACTGTCCAGTGTTTGGTGCTAAAATGGGAAATTACTCCAAACTTCCACATAAAATCAGAAAAGTTAAAAAAATTAAACATATAATAAAAATTATTATGATTAAAAATTCAAAGAAAATATTGGCTAAAGATTAGGTGCCAGTACAAAGCTTATCACATCTGAATGTGTTTGTATGACATAACTTGATTGTATATATCGGGGTTATATCAAATTTCTAAGAATCAAATTCCTGGAGTTCTAAGAAGTTTTTCCGGAATCAAATAAAAAAATTTCCAGGAAGGATAGGTTTAGTAATTTATTTTATTTTAAATTCTTAACAAGAATTGTTCTTATTCATATACGTTATCTTTCAAATGCTTTATTTTGATTTTCATGCCAATTCCCCCCCCCCCCCAAGAAATCCTTTTGTTTTCCTTCTGTTATTGGTGTTACAGTCAGTTGTAATGTTTTTAACTTTGCTACAAATTAATGAAGTTCTTTTCTTGAACCATAGAAAAACTAAATTTTAAAATATTAAAACAAAATATTATAATTTTTTCTAACAAAAGAATACACACATCAAAGTAAGTAAAAATTCCAGGAATTGTATGAATCTTGTTATAATCAAAATTTAGTATGAAAATTCAAACTGAAAACAAAGAGTAATTATTTGATCTGAAATCATATTTCATTACATCTCTGATATCTATATTATTAATTCCTGGTCAACATTAATAAACAGCAACACTTCTAAATTAATATACAGCAAAACTAAAATTTAATTTTATATCACTAATATTAATATAAATAGAAAAAACTCTTACTGCATTTCCTTAGGTGAATTTTTTTCCAATGAGGTGACAGTATCTTTTGTTGGTGAATGTGCTATGACAACATTATTGCGATTTATTTTTAACTTTTTGCGAGGTGGATCATTAGAATTTGAAACATTTTTGTCTGCAACAGAATAGTGTAATTTCTTGTCGCTATTTTTATCAACAGATACAGAATTTTTTTTCTCTGTATCTGAAACACTTAATTGTTTATAAGCAGTATCCTTTTTATGACAGAATTCTTTTATAGGACTGCTTTCTCTACTCTGAGAACTTCGATTAGCAGAAGAGCTCCGACTTCTTCTTTTTCTACGTTTTCTTCGTGACAATTCAATATGTTTTGATTTTCTTCGCTCTTCCTCTGACCGAGAACTTTCTTCACTACTGCTGCTTTCTTCTGATTTTGTGTTCTTTTCACTGCTAGAAAAATGTGATTCTTTCACACATTCCACCTCACTGTTTGACTTTTCTTCAGAATCAGAAGGAGTTGCACCTAAAAGCTCCTTTTTTTTAAGATCATCTTTTTTGGATGTGTCACTATTACTCTCTTCTTTTCTATCTTTAACATGTTTTGAGTTTAATTCTGCATCACAGCTATTATCAGAAGTTAACTTTCCTTTTGAATGCTTGTTGCTTGATTTTGAAGCAGGAACACCATTTCTTTGTGTTTCATTATCTGAACTACTATTTTGGCTTTCAAAATTTTCATCAGCCTTTTTGATCACATCTTTCTTACTGGACAGCATTTTGTTTGAAGTTTTAACAATATCATCAGGACTTTGTGGCAATTGAATCTCAGACAAAGAAACAGGAACCTGAAAATATTTCTCGAACATTATTAAAAAAAAATAAAAAATGATACATAAAACTATATTTTAACATAAGTAAGAATTATGAGCAAACAGTTAAAAACTAGAAAAATATTAATGCAACAAAGAAATACTCTCAATGAAATATAAACTTTAGATATACTATATATCATTTTTTTAATTTCAAGACAGACAGCTATAATGAAAATCTAACTTTTCAAAGCTTATTCCAAGAATGAGACTTATTAATGAGACTATGATCAACAGGTGAATTGTTATGATTTTTACGTTTGATTGCAGGCACTAATTTTTATGATCAGCATACCTAAAGATATTCTTATTTAACCATAATCATAATTTAGGCAATAAAAATAAATGGTAACTTCTGACTCAGAAAAGTTTGTCCACTCTATATTTTTACAGTATTTATTAAACTTCATAAGGTGAGAATTTTATATTTACATATTACTCAAATTTGATATTTTTGTACTTAACTATGTAACTTATTAAAAAGTAGAAATGATTGAAGTATAGATTTTCAATTAAATTATAAAGACTGATATTGTAATTATCATTTAATTATTATGTGTACAGCTAATTAATTAAAAATCAATATTATTTATGTTACTTATATACTGTAAAATAAATCAGATGTTGACTTGCATTTAAAAGACTTACATAATTTTTTGGTATTTAGGTATACATGCGGCAGGTAAATAATCATTTACCTGCCGCATGTATACCTAAATACCTTACGAAGCTGATACATTGACTACCTCAGACAACATATATATACACCTTTTTAAAGTATGCTTCTCTGCAATGCATTGTTATCAGTAAAGCTAAACACATGGCTTTGGGATGCAATAAAATGTTGTTGACATGTTTACACAATGGACTTTTAATTTCAAAAGAAAATAGGGTTTAGGAGAGGGAATACTTCTTGGATCAGGGTAAACTGTTGCTTGTTCCAGACATTGTAACCCTTATTTGTGTTTCTTTTATCCTTCTGCTTCCGATTTTGTTACAGTGTGTTATAAAAGCTTTCAATTTTTTTTCTTGAATATATCTGATGATGGCTTATGCCTACGACCTTGTTTCAAAACATATATAACATTACAGATAAGTTATAACTTATATTATACTCTAAATTTTGTATTTTTCTTTTAAAGTAAACAATTAGAATGGAAAGTGTGCCTCTTCTTTTCCACTGATACAACACACAACTGAGTACACCTGTGAGAAAACAGCTTGATTGATTAACACCATATAAACTAATTTACATTATAAATATAGCTTGATTGCACACTTATTTAACCTTACCCAGTAATCCCATAGAAAATGTTTCTGAACATGTAAATTATTGCTTGATTAATTAAGGATTTATTGTTTTGCTGCTGTTAATGACTGCTCAACAGGGCAATGTTTTGAAGCTTTGTGGCACCTCTTAAAATCAAATATCGCAAAAACTGAGGCTGTATATAGGAATCCAAATGTATCTAATCCAATATTAATTATTATTTCTAAAATATCCAAGTATTAACAAATTTATCTAATAGCAATAATATAAAATTATAGTTTAAATTTACTGCATTAAATTAAATCAACAAAAATACTGTTTTTCTATCAAGATGTGAATTGGCAAGTAAAAGAGTTAAAAGTAAACAAACAAATGTTTTTGTTCTAATGTGAAAGTGCTAGTTATGAAGTATATTTAAGTATTGTAAAAAATGAATAATTATAAAATATCATAAATAAATGTAAAATTAAAATATTCAGCTCAATAAAATTATTTTTCACTTATCTTAATTTTGGAGATTACAAATTTGTTCAACAAAGAAATGTCAAGAACAGAAGTACTTGACAATGAAGTGCAGGCTGTCATTGGAAATTAAGAAAGTAAGCCTAAAAATTCTAACTTTTTGGTCAGCTTAATTTGTTTTCAAGTTGGTTGAAGCTCGATTTAAAATTTTAGGAAAAATATCTGAAGAAACTAAGTTTAATTACATGGTTTCAAAATTAGAACTGAAATATGGGGCGACAATTGGGACATTGTGAATGGCGAATATGTAAACAAAAAAGATGGTGTAAATACTCAAGCTATTCTCTATGGCTACATGAAAGGTTCTACCAAAATTCAACAGACACAAGAAGCATCAAGGCAACTTTCAAAACATGTAAACAAGATCTGGCCAATGCTATGTATTATCTTACTTGAGCCTTGAATTTCCTATGGGGTTGTTTACAAATGAAGAAAACCAATAACTTTTTAAAAAACTAAATACTAAACAGCAAAATTATAGCACATGACAGTAAATTGCTAGAAGTCTATAAAATATTTTAAACATCTTTCAGAACGAAAAGAAATTTTACCATATTTACAATCACAAGATCATGCTGTATGCCTTTTGACACAAAACCAGTTAAAGCTTCACCCAGACAATGCAGACAGTTACATATTAAAGATGAAAGTAATATAATAGCTTATACATTATCAAGAATAGAAGTAACAAAAATAAATTATGACATAGCACACAGTCAATTGATGATGAAGAATTAAAAAATTTACACCATTCATGTTACTTAAAATTTCAGCAATATCTTTTACCACCAAGAAAATACTTATGGCGTGACACATCAACCAAAGCAATTCAACGTTACATATGGAAAAAATACAGATGAAAAATATTTAGTCATTTACATGGATTTTCACAATTAGAAATAAAATCATTAGTAAAGCTTTTAAATTTAAAATTTATTTGGTTAAATATTAAAATAGATGTTACACAATAGGCTAGCATACATTACAAAATCACAATTTTTGGAAAATATCCAGTACTTAGACAAATTTCTAGAAATTCATACTGACATAATGGGACCTTTAATTCCATCAATTGGAAATGTTTATTGCTTGACTTGTATAAATTTATGAGTTGGATTAGAGAAACTCCATTAAATAACTTTTATAACAAAAATCATCACTAAAGTTTTTTTTTTAAACAATTAGATTGCATGATTTGGAAACCCCTCTAAAATAATAACAAGTAGTGGAGCAAAAAAAATTTTTTTGTAATATTTATGGGCATCTCCAGAATCAATGGTATCAAACTAAACCACATAAAAACTTACCATCAACAGTACAATGGGAAAATAAAACATTTGCCTAGATAACTCAAAACCACATTAAGAGACCACAACAACATAGCTTGGAGTGAGACTTTATGACCTGTCCTTCTAGGATTAAGATGTGCCATACAAGGAGACACTGATCAGAAAAGAGCAGAAATGATTTATGGACAACCACTTAAGTTACCTGGTGAATTCGTCACAGAAAATCACATTCATACAATACTAAAAGCATTCATAAAGAATTTTTTTAAAAATGGAATTCCTAAGATTAAGACCATTCTATCACAAAAAGTTTTCATTCACAGGACATAAAAAACATGCTCACAGGTACTTCTCAGAGTAGATCAAGTAAGAATGCCATTTGAACAAATTATGAGGGGCCATTTTTAGTTACTAAATTGATGCTAAATTATTTTAATATTGAAAAAAAGGGCAATGACAAATGGCCATAACTATTTAATGAAAAATAATTTTACAAGATAAACAAAGTATGTAGATGGAACTTTAGAAGCTTACCTATACCTGAATAGAAACTGTATAACATGAAACATGTTTAATATAGTGTCATTAATGAGAAATGAAAAGTCCATGTAGGAAGCATTCTGTGTGCTAGAGTTTAACAACTGTTATTCTGTTATGATACTGCAGAGAAGATTTTGTCAGGATTACAATCAGGCAAACATATCCAAATATGAACAACATATGTAAATAGCCTCAAATGATTTAAGGAACAGGGTGTTTGTGAAACAAGAAAAGTAATAAAGGCCACAAGCTTCAGCAAAAAGAATTTGTAGCATTTATAAATATAGTCCAAATAAATCAATGTATAGATGCAGTAAGGAGTTACATATATCAGAAACAATAGTATGACATTCTCAGACAGAGACTGCAAATGTAACCATAGGTATTTCAACTTGTGCAGCAACTGAAATGTAAAAATTATACCAAACAAATGAATTATGCCATGTTTATACTGGATTTGCTTCTTATCCAGAAAGTACTTAAAGGTATATATCTCGAACTATTGAAAGAGAATACATTTCTAATGTTCTTGCAAAGATAAGTACAAACATACTTTAAAAGTATGTCGTAACATGGGGATAATCTTATATCGAGATCTGTCACCAAAGTTTTGCCAAGCTTGATTGCCAAGTAGCGATAATAATTCAAATACGGTTACCAGTGATGTCACTGGAGGAATGTGATCCTTTGACGTCACAATAACGTGGTATTCTCTATCCAGGCTATTATATGAAAGTCTTTATCGCTACTGGCGATCCCCAGGGTATTCGCCGCTTCTTCTTTTACAATTATGTTCTGGAGGAATTATTTTGTTTTCATAATACTTCAAAATCTTATTTATTGTCTTAATAATAAATAATATTATATAAAAATAATAAATAATATTATATTTATGCATTTCTTGTAGTAATATAATATTATTTATGTACATAATTATTTGTTTAATTTGAATTTAAATCTTATTTGATTGCTTAAAAATTGTATTTATTGATTTCAAATATAATATTATTTATATACATAATTATTTCATTAACTTTAATTGAAATTTTATTTGATTGCTTAAAATTCCTTTATATTTTTCTAATAAAATAAAATAAATAGTATTATTTTAATGAATTTTTTTGCATAAATATAAAATTTATATACATAATTGTTTCTTTAATTTTAATTTAAATCTTATTTGACTGCTTAAATTTTATTTATTTTTTAAATTATTATTTATTTATCGATTTCTAATATATAATAATAAAATAAAGCATTTTTATATAAAAAATTTTTTGTATTAATATATTATTTATAAACAAAATTATTTCTTTAACTTTAATTATTTTGTTTGTTAAAAATCTTATATATATATATTTTTAAATTATTATTTATTTTATTAAAATTCATTTATCAATTTCTACTATAAATATAAAATAAATAAATTATATTTTATAAATGCATCTTATTTAATTGTATAAAAATATTATTTTCTTAAATTATTATTTATAATTAAAATTCATTTATTATTTCTAATATAAAAAAACATTACATTAAAATCAAATAAATATTATTTTAATGCTTTTTATTATTATTTATATGCATAATTGTTTAATTTTAAAGCAAATCTTATTTGCTTTATTTATTTTTAAATTCTTAATTACAATTAATTAAATAAAATAATTAAATAGTATTATTTAAATGAAATTTTTCTATTACCATAACATTTATACACATCATTATTTTTTAAATTATTATTTATTTAATTAAAATTTATTTATCAATTTTTAACATAATAAAATAAAGCATTATATTCATTTAAGTTTTTGTATTAATATTATTTATATACATAATTATTTCGTTAGTTTTAATTAAATCTTCTTTGATTGTTTATATTCGATTTAATTTTAAATATTATTTAGTTGATTAAAATTCACTTATCACACAATTTCCAGGATAGTAATCTAATAAGTAAATAAAATTTTTAAGTTATTACGACCTTATTTTTTAAATTATTACTTATTAGATTATAATTATTTTACTTTCAATTAAAACTGATTTAATTTTTTAAAAATCTTGATTCTTTAAATGATTATATAATAAAAAAGTAAGATTTTTAAAGTATTAAAGTCTAATTTTTTTATTTAAAATTTTTTATTTTTAAATTCATATTTATTTTTTTAAATTACTTATTTAATTGGATTTTTTTCTTGTAAAAGTGAGAACTCTAAATCATTGGTGAGGAAACTATTAAATATTTGATTAAATTAAAAATATGAAAATCTAAATGTAATGTTAATTTGAGTTATTTTTCTTTTAGTGTAATGTCCATTTCAATACTGTGTGTGGATTTGACAACACAGTACTGAAATGGACATTACACTAGAAATAAATTATAATGTTAGCTTTATACATTATCTTAAAAATAGGTATAGAAAATCAAAATTTAAAGCAAAAAATTATTTGGCGCCTATGTAAAAGTATGTTTATTAAGGAAAGCACTTTTCTACATTACAGGATTATAAAATATATAAAAATTAAAAATTCTTCTAGTGTGTTTACATTAACTATAATTATAGAAATATTTTCTGGATAGAAAATTGGCTGTAAAAGTTAATGGTCTATTCTTATCTTTTTAATGTAACGATTCATTTTGCCTACATTTATATTTATTACATATTAATATTTCATATTTTTTTTAATTTGTGAATACCATTAAAATCTTAAATTTGAAGGTTGTTAACTGAGATAGTTTAAATTATTTGTAGCTTCAAACTTAATTATGATGGGCATGAATATTTATAACAAATCAATATCAATATAGATAAGTTTATAAATGTCTCGGAATTAAACGTTTTTACATAAGGGGAGAAAAATAAAATTATGATGTTGTTGACATTACTCTGCTGTGAATGTCATTTTATTCTAAAACTTTCTTTTACTTTGTTGTACGAACTAGAAATTTTATTATTGCTACGAAAGAATAATATTAGTAAATAAATATTTCTTACTCTGTCAATGACATCACATGTCCTGATATTTATCCCATTCTTTGAAACAAATTATACCAATTCTAGAGATTATTACACTTTAAATTGTTTTACAAAACAATAAGTGAAATTCATTAGGTAGTTAAAAGCTAAATTAAATTGTTTTCTATGGTAAAACTCTTCATAAAGTATTATTTTGAAATTGGGGTGTGTGTCAGGATTAGTTGAAGTCTTATTTATCCTTCTGCGAACAATTTTACCTTCAAAGTAATATAATTTATTTTACTTATATAAAAGCAAAATTTTTAATAAAATTAAGATTTTTCGCAAGAGTCGATTCTCACTTTTCCTGTAAGATTTTGAGAGTAATTCATAGAAAAGGAAATTAAATTGTTTTTCATGCATTTGGTAATAATTTAAAATAAATACAGGCTTAGAGATGTCATTTTCTTCTATTACACTACTTGATATTGAAAGTGGAATTAGGATTTTTTTGATACTATCAACATTTAAAGAATTTTTAAGAAAGGAAGTCAATATGAACTTTAAATTTTTTAAAAAGAATTTGATCAATTATGAAATTTTTTATTTTTCTCATTCTTATTAGGTTCCTTCTTCACTCAAAGTGTAAGAGAAACACCAAAGTATAATTATAATTTAAAAGAGCAACTACAAAAATTTAACGGCACAATTGTTAGAATTTTTATGCAAAATTATTTATTTTATTCTTTAAAATAAAGACTTCCAAATTTAAGATTTTTGCTTTATTTACGCATGTGCAAGATTTAAAGTATAATCTAATGATACAGCATTACAGATATTGAGCGAAGTAGTAAACTTTACTAAAGTTGGAAAACCAATTTAAAGAATGCAACTTTTAAAAGAAACTAAATTATATAAAAATATAATAAGTTTTTAGCTTATGGCAAGTTCCTCCAACTCTTCTCTCATCCTTTCCATTCTCAATCTATTTCTCAATATGACACACAAGTCTTCACTTTTGATGATCAACTTCGATGAAGCAAACTGATTAACTACGTTATCAATGTCTATTAATTTAAATGTTTCTCGTTCTCTAGTTAAATATATTTGGCCACTCTGGTGATAGTATTGGAATTAACATCCACATTTTTAATATTAAATGCATCTGAATTAATTATAATTTACTGACACACAGTTAGCAGCTGCTGTTGAAATAGTAGGGATTATTTGAAGAGATGCTCATATAGTTGCAAAAACGTCTTCGAAATGCGATATTATAAAGGTAAAAAGCTTTAATGGAGTTAAAGTTGTAATTCCTTTAAAATAATGTTACCATTTTATTCGTATTTTTTATAAAATCAGGAATATTCAGAGCCAAATTCTATAAATTTATAATATTTTATCATTTCCAAAACTGAATATTATTTTTTCCAAGTTTTTCATTGATTCAAATTATTTCCAGAAATGCAGACTTTAAAATGTTGGTCGCAATCTAATTAGATGTAGAACGTTTTCAGGTATTATTGAGCTACAGATATTCAGACAAAAAAAATTAACATTTATACTTCATTACATGAAAGTTTCTTAGTCAGTTATTTAACAATGAAAAATGTATTAAATTAGGATGTGGGTATGAAGATAATAAAATTTTTATTTAAAAAATGACTGATTTGCCATTATGCTGCGTTCATAAGTATATTTTGGTCAGTGAAACAAAGTGTAGATTAAGAAAATCATAAATATTACTTTCTTGTAATATATATACATATATACAATTACATACATTTATTTGTGTTAATATCAAAAAGAAGAGATTCTTTTAGAAATATTTGCAAATGAAATTACAGTGGTATTTTTCCGGTGACCTATTTATGTTGATAATTTTGAAACGTTGAGCTGTGAGGAAATGGTGCGATTAACTCCAGAGTTGGCATTTTTTAATAATCCATGATTTAATAACCTAATAAATTCTGAATACTTTTTTACGAAAATAAATTTTATATTCAATGTGAACACATTTTTGTTATTTCCTAATAATTTTTTTCCTTTCTTTCAATATCTGATTGTTTAAAAAATTTACTGACATTATGAAAAGTTTAATTGTATCCGCAATCGGTGCTATAAGTGAAAATGATGAAGTTTGGCAGGAATACACTACTTTTATTCCAACATGGTGCATGTTTTATACGTTAAGATAAAATTAATTTTTCTTAATTATGTTAATTATTTTACTGGTGTAAAGCTACTATTAGTTGATGACAATATGTGAAGGTAAATTTTTTGTTTATTTATTTAATGAATTAAAAGTCTTTAGTTAAAGAACATAGATTAATAGCATTTAGATTATACACGTGTAACATTTCAAATTTCTTTCCTTTTTTCTTAATTTAATCAAGACTTAGGTTTTAATTTTTTTTATGTTGAAGAAATCATGACGAATTTCGTTCATATAATTAAAGAATATATCATCTGAATGTTAACTAATAGTAATACGTAATAAAGGAAAATGGCGAATAATTTTAAGGCTTTTTTGAAAGTTAGTGAGGGTTTAAATTGTGTTTTAAGATGATTTGTCCTACATATTTGATTTTTAAGTATTAATCATCTAGTATTACATATTAACTTTTTTGTTGTTTACTGATCATTAAATTTTCTCCCTTAACAAGAACTTACTTAGAATAACTTTTTTAAAGCAGTAAAATTTGCTAAAAATTGAGTAAATTAAAAATATTGTTGTACTGCTAGTAATAACTATTTCAAAGAAGTCTTTGTTAAGAGAGCATTATAATTATTTTTCCTTAAAATGTATTTTTTCCTATGTGCTTGGTATTTAACAATTGTTAAGTAAAATTTTTTATTTCATTATTTAATCTCACTAATTATCTTTATAACCATAATAATAAATATTATTATCAGGGTTACTTTAAAATTCTGATACAAATTAAAATTATAGCAGTATAACCAAAATTATTAACATATTAACAAGGTAAATTAGTAAACAATAAAAAATTAATTAATAATAGTTAAAATTTACTATAATTTATTAAAAATATGCTAGTGGAAGTTTAATATTATATAATCTGGTTATTATTAAATAATAGATGTGACTGCAAATTCTATTTTTTATTATTGTCTATTACATTTATACTTATCATTAAAATTTATGCTTATTCTTTTGCTGTGTTATTCCATTTTGTGTTTTATCGCTCTTTTTTTGACCACATCCCTTTTTCAGAACAACCCTATTCGCAAGGTTGCAACATCCTTTTTCCTCCCCCGCTTCTGCAACAAAACTAAATTCTCAAAAACTGGTTTTGTCGGAAAAAAGAAAAAAAAAAGCAGAAAACAGGCCCACATTTTGTAACAAGATAATTCCCCGTAACATAAATTTTAAAGTTCTGTCTATATTATGTGCTAATCTATGCACAAATTTGTTTTAACATTTTAAAAAAATGAACAAAAAAAAAATTTCTGCAGATTAAGCAACACTTTCTTTCATTTGAAAATGCTCATGCAAATAATAGACCACTAAATATTATAGATAGGAAAATATAGTAACGCAGGCAATTTTCTAAGATAATTATAGAAAAACTGAATAATAAAGACAAAGGATAATTCATTTTACTAGAATATTTAATAAAACTAAAATACTTACAGATGATAAGGAAGTTGATGAGTCCATATCAGATATTCCTTTATCCATTAAAGTAATATCACTAAAAAAAAATTTGATGAATTTTAACAAAAATTATAACTACAAACAATTAAATATAAATATTTTAAAAATTATAGTTTGAACTACTTGTACTTTTAATGCATAGAATAGTAGCTTATATTAGATAAATAACATATATAAAACATCAACCTATAAGCCCATGTACAAATTTTATTTTCAGCAGAAATATAAAACCATTCATACTAGATCATTGACATGGTAAAATAAGAAATATGCTGCATTTATATATTTAATCTTTAAAACTAGTTAGTTTAAATCAAAGTATCAGTAATGTCTGCATAAATAATTGATTATGAATGCTTTTGAAAATGTTATCGTCTAGTTAATTAAAAACACAGTTATGAAAAATGTCATTTACAATATTTTAAAGGTACACAACACTAACCTATTAATTAACAACTTATATTAATTACACTATTTAGTTTTAATTGCTTGTTGTTTAACCTTGAAGTGTAGCATTATGGTGACATAACATTATGATTAAGTACAAATATCAGCAATAATTTATTAAAATATACATCACATAACAAATAATTTATGTATTTTCTGTATAATATATATTTTCATAAATAATGTATTAACTTCTTATCATTTTGCCATTAAGCTTTCAGTAAATAAGTAAAAAGAAACATTCAAATAAAGAATGCAGAAGATATCAATATTTAAAATCTGGGATCTTGTTGATTTGTGTAACTTAGATTGCCAAAAAAACTATACAGCCTTTATTACAAAAATTTGAAATCGCGAAAACTTAGTCTTGGAATTTAACCAAAAATGTTCAAGAAAAGGTAATTTTTTAATATAGACAATGACACAACTATGGCAAATTCAAAGTGTACAAATGATAAACAGGATATAAAAATAAACTCAACAAAGATCTTAAAACCATTTTAACAATAAATGCTATAAAATTAAATAAGCATCCCATTTATTTGTATCCATAATATATAAAGTACAGGTTATTAAAATTGAAAAACTAGAAGGCAATCAATATATAAGGTTCTGTATTAAGTATTATTAACTTTCAACACATTCACATAAAATAGATGGTGATAGTCACTTATGAGTCTGATTCTCTGAAGGAGGTTAAATTGCAGCTCATTGTGGAATTACTTCAATATTTCAAATAGCTGCAATGCACATCAGTTAAAAACCAATGACTTTTTGAACTAAATGGAATTGATAATATCAGGAGAGACATAGAGTATATTAAGATACATCTCAGGTGCTGACTATCATTTAAAACCAAGAAGATATAAATAAGTTATCGTGGAATGTACAAGTAGATATGCATCTAAATGTTACTCTACTTCATTATTCAATGGCTGCATTTCAAATATCACATTTTCATTGTCATGGTTATTTAAAAAAAATAATTCATGATACTCACCTTGTATAGGAATAAAAATAAAATTAAAAGTGAAATTTCTGTTTAGAATTTAATATTATTAGGCACTTAATGTGAAATATTTCACAAGCATTTTCTACTAAAGCGTATCTTCTGAAGCCTACTTACTTTTATATTGACAAGAAAAAAAAAAAAATTCTTACAAGTTTTAATATGCACACAACTAAATATTTGACATAGATGTCATGTAATCCAGCAGCATGCCAAATTCTGAGCTTAGTGATTTTTTTTTTTTTTTTGGTCATTTTCTTGTTCATCTAGCAACTTGGTTTTTATTATATCATAGAAACATAAACCTCTAAAAATTATGTAGATGATTTTATTTTGGCAACCCCAATATTTATGCTATCGCGCGAGATATCACAATTTGCCAACATTTCTTTGTTGCCAAAGAATTCCTAATTTGGCATGCTGGATTATGTGACACCTGTGCCAAAAATTTTAACATGTGACCCAGTCTCATGGGATTTTGAAATATATATATATTTTATCCAATTGTAAATTATTATAAAAGCATAAAACTAGATTTGACAATATTTATTTAATTTCAAATACTCTTACATTAACTTATAATTTTATTTTTCAGTAAAAAAAATATCAACCCATTATTAATTTTCAAAAAATCTCTACCATTTTTGGAAAAAAAAAAAAAAAAAAAAAAATTTTAACCAGAAATTTTACAGATTTTTCTTATATTTAAACTTTAATGCACAGAAATCATTCGGACAATTATTTTTCATGCATTGAATTTTTTCAGTCTTCAATAAATAAAATTTTTAAATTATTGTACTTTAGCTACATTCGTACACTTCATTAACGAAAACCTTCTGTTTACTAATAATAAAATATTGCATTATATAACCAAGATAATTTTCAAAACAATTTTAAAAATTATGAAGTCAATTGCGATCTCTATAAGGAAATCTAAATCCTCATTTTAGAGTTTAAAGTTATCAACAAAATAATGGTTAAATTGGAAAATACTGATTTAATTTATAATTTTTAACTGATTTAGACGTGAAGCTACAACACAGTATGCCGGTAATACAATTACGTACAATACAGTAAAGGAGTAAATGAAATACTATATTTCTTAAATTAAAATATATTTAATGTCAACAGAAATATTTACCAAATATTATAATTCAGATCAGGAGATGCGGAAAATAAGCTTAAAATCACAAAATCTCAATATTACTGCAATTCCTTATGCGCAATGTGAACAAAGTTACAGTTAAAACTTGCAGTGAGTGGAAATCGTATTATTTCAGAAATAATTTTAAAGTGAAATTTATTAATTTTTACTTTAAAATTATTTTACAGTATAAAAAGTATTTTGAAAACTAAATTTCGTCTTTTTTAAATTGGTGTTGTCTTAATTTTTGCTAAAAAATAAATCAAGCGAAAAATAAATTTCAAGATTAAAATAACAAGTATTTTATGTATCTTGTGATTTCACAACTCTGTTATTTCTGAATTCCAAACTTGACAAACCGATAACAGACAAATATTATTGAAGTGATTATGTATAACTAGGAAATTATTACGGAAGTATCAGAAACATGATGAACTATAAAAGAAGCAAATTATTTAAACAATAAAACTTACCATTTTTAAGTATATTGAAATAATTCTACTGAAATATATTTTCTAAATCAGAATGTCATGACATTAAATCTAATATAACAAAGGAGAGTAACGGAAATCAAACCGGAGTTACACATTCGTATTCAAGTAAGTTCTTTTATTTAAAATTTACTGTATAATCTTAAAGGCAGTAACAGCATATTTTTCATTCTTTTAGATTATCATAATTTGATTGAAACAAAATTAAATAATTCCAAGTATTAATCTCTAGCTTTAACTTGAAATTATTTCGATATTTCAAACTATTTCATATCAGTGCTTGTAGTAAACTATTCAAAAATTTGTAAAACATCTTAAAATAATTTGATAAAGGATTAAATTGGAATTTATAATTTTTATTTTAATCAATACACTATATTAATAATATACTTCTAATAAAAATTTGCAAATGTAAATAATAAATATTATGTACAAAAACATTATAATTCTATTGAACAAATTGCAACATAGTGAATAAAGTAAATAATATAACTATGATTGCTCATATTACCGTGACAAATAAGAGATTACAATAATTATATATATTATTATTATTATTAGAGACAATTAAGAGATATATGACAAATATGAGATTAAGTTATTCAAAATTCACATTACTTCTGTTAAGTTCAAAGGAAACATGTTTCCCATTTGTCTTTAGCATAAATTATTGCAGGAAATTAATTTCCTATCAAGAAGTTATAGAATTAGCAATATTTAACTAATTATATTTTTAAAAAGCATTTTTAATAAATGTTAATTTAAAAATTTAATTAAACTATCAATTAAATTTTTTAACAATAAATGTTAATACTTAGCAAACATATAAATTTGGCTGTTATGTTTTTACTAACTGCATGAGTTTTACACAAAAGAAACACATTGTACAACTTAATGCAAGTAATTAAATTTATGCATCAAAATGGTTGGATCCTAGCAGAGCTCACACCCTTGGTGCAAATGATTTTGATTGGCAATAATTGTGGTTTGTGCCAATCTTAGTAACTCTATTTTGACACACTTGATATAGTAAACCAAACTATTTCTGGAATTTTGTTCTGTCTTGGCACTTTTCTTCAGTTTGTCGCCAAGGATTTAGGCTTTCCTAGGATTTAACCATTAAAATACTTATTCTCACTAAATTACTCTAATAGATTAATCCTCTTGTAGCTCAGTATATTAATTTCATAAGTTTAGTTATGAAAAATATTAAACAGTGTAATAAAAAATATTATATTTAATTAATTAGTTATTTATATGAAATAGTTTATTTTATTATTACAAATATATTTGAAAACAATCACTTATTTATCATATTAACTGATAAAACATGGTACTTTTCTTTTTAAAAGGTCATAAAACAATTGCCAGTTTATGATAAAAACAACTTTTTCTGAGTGATCTTTTATTAAATTCTGTAATATGTGAATAAATGTATTTGTTTGAACTATGTTATTTCTTGATTTTTGGTAAAGATATATTCAAAATCAAAAATTTTTTTATGATAAAAAATTATTTTTTCCAACATCTCTCCAATGTGGAAAAGTACCAAAAAATTATTTGCATACCACATGAACAAAAATTTTCTTTAAAAATAGTTTCTCAAACCAAATTATTAACTCTTTCATTTGACTAGAATTACTGTTTCATAGTTTCCTATTTGTTTTCATAATTCTAATATCATTCAACAGTAATATTAACTTCTTTGCAGTGACTGTTAACTATATTTTCCCTTTTTGTTGATGCTACATTAATCATGATTACCTTTAATAAAAGTTCTCTAGTTTTTCATTATACATAATACTGCAATTATTTTAGTCAGTTTTTTTATTTTGTTCAGTCTCATATATTATATTGTTTTTGGGTAACATATAAATTGCACAATAAATTGAAGACTTAGTTATGAGATTCAAGAAGTCACCAGTTACATTTTAAAATGTATAAAATAGCCAGTACTAATGATAATCCAATGGTTTTTTTAAAAATAATTCTATAGTTCTTAAAATAAATAAATGCATTTCTGAGCAATTGAAATCTTAATTTTGTACCCTAAATCTAAACTCTGTAAAAAAATTTCATTGTATAACATATTAACCTAGACTTTTTATTTAATCTCTTGCCTGGTGCCAATGTTTATATATATACATGCCTATCCGAAATATGTTTCTATGAGTAAAGCTGGATCAGTGCTTTGGAAATTTTTTCTCTTATAGACCACATAACTGAGAGAACCGGTAGCACTTGGGAACATATCTCATAAGTTTTCCTCAGCAGTTAAAAGCTTAAGTAAATTTAACTTTTTAAATTAATACACTTTTTATTGTTTGAAAACTATCAGACAAGTACTATCCTAAAATTGAAGACCTTAATCAGTAAATTTATTTTTATTCATTTTTACATTACACTTTTTAGAGCAAACTACATTTTATGTGTTAGAAATAATTTTTTATCTTCACATTTTGAACATAAAGAGTATTTGATTTTCTACCATAAAGAGCACTTTATACTGTTATTTACACTTATTCTCATTCTAAATGTCTAAACAAGTTTGGTTATTTTCCATCATACCCTATATGATTTTTCTTTAGGATCATAAAATGTAATGATCCTGAAGAGAAAGCATATTTCTTATTGAAAAGCCGAAATAATACAAGGTAAATATGATTCTAAAGGCTTAAAATTTTATTCAAATTAAATTGTTAAATTAAATTATTTCAATCAAATATTTGTTTGTGTGTGTGTGATTTTTAAAGATTTTTTGCCATTAAAATAAGCATTATAATCACAAGTTTCCAAGAATAAAAAAAAAGCAAAATTTAATTTTTAGTTGAAAAAATATTTTTAGTTGAAAAAACATTATAGATATACAATCTATCATTGATGTGATTGCTAAATAGTTTATATTGGAAAAAATTTTGGCATTTATGTAAGTTTTGTCTATAAGTGATAATTCATTTATAAAGTGTAAACAAAATGTTTGAATTATTTTTTAGTAGTTTCTAAATAAGTAAACCTGAACAAATGGAATATTTGCAACATTAATTTACGATATTTTCTTTCCTATTAGAGTGATTATCATATGGGGTTTTAATGGAAAAATACCAGACATTTAATAAATTTAATTACAATAAAAAACTTTATATAGGAACTCAATTATTAAACTTAGAAATACACCAGAATTAAACATTTGATAAAAATTAAATATTATTAGGACTGGATGTCATATATAAATTGTAGTTATATGTTTAATATTAATTGTTTTTTTAATTAAGTTTATAAAAATCACTTTTTTATTTTATCCTTTTGATGTACACAAATCAGTGAAGTTAACTCTATTTGATTGTGATATAACAGCATTAGCATTAACATGGAAAAAACATTAGTGTTACATTCAAAAAGGTAATATTATTTGTTGTATTTGACAGTAATTATTATATTGTAGACATTTCCTGTAATTAATTAAACAGGTATTTTTAATTCCTTAATCCTCAGATTTTATCAAGATAACATTTAACTATTTAAAATGCTACATTGTTTAGTTAAAAAATGAAAAAATATATTTCATTTCTTAAATTTTGTGAACTATTGCAAATTTTCGAAAAATCAATGAAACATAAGCATTAAGAATATTTCACTACCATTTTGGGATTATCCAACAATTTTTGTAGTATTTATAGAGCAAAAAAGCTTGTAACTCTTTTCATATTAAGATAGCATTAAAAAGAGAGTTGATGGTATTAGTCTGAGTTATCTGCAAGCTTTTATTTTACTTATGCTTAGTTGCAATTTCAATCACTAAGCATCGTTTAAAATTATGAAATCTATTACTTTAAACTGAAACTTGATTAAAAAATGAAAAGATAAGTTGATTGGTTGGTGTCATGTCCATGAGAATGCTGAACACAGCTAGCTATCTCCTTGATGTTTTGGGATATATAGATTAGTAAAGAATATATATCAAGGGGTTTGCAATGTTTTTACTCCAGTAAAGAGTTTATTTCTTAATTTAGTGCTTAGAGGGAAAATGAAGCATCAATAGACTTCAAATAAATAGTTTCTTTCAACACCAAAATTTATTTCAATTAAAGTTTTTAATAAGATATCATTTTCATATTTGGATTAAAAACCATGCTTTATGAAAACATTAAGTGTAGTACCAGTTAGATAGATTATCTTTTATTCTTCCAACTCCATAGCTTAGAAAGTTTTTTGTACTTATGAAGAAAACTACATACATTCCTTTTTTGCTTCAACCCAATTTGAAACTATCTCATTGCCAATGCAAAATCAGTGTTTACATTCAATGAATTCTTAACTTGTCAAATTAAACAAACTTTTGACTGCATGCTATTTGATTGTCACTTAATAACTTCTAATGTGCATGGAAATAGTAATTTTGATAATATGGTTATAAAGATTGTTCCTACTATACTATAAATATTCCTGAGTTTTTAAAAAATTTTTATTTATTCAATTTTAAATTGGAAATATCAAAATAAAATAAAGAATCAAAATCTTACAAATTTAATACATACATATAACATTATTTTATATTTCATGGTAAGTAATATTGGAAATATCATGCTTCTTTTGTAAATTAAAATATTTTTAAGTTTGAAATTTTCTTATATTTATTTTGATTAAATATCAAATATTGTAAAAAACCAATGTTATTCATATGATTGATTTGACTTTAAAACAAAGCTATTCCTCCCTTGCCTGATAGTGTTGTTTTTAATAAAAATGTGCCAATGCTAAATTAATAGAAAATTTTATATTGAAATAAAAAAGAATCACTTTTTTATTCATTTATTATCAAGCATGAATAAGCATTTCATTCCTTTAGTGGATCAATAAAACCAAATACATAAAACATGCTTGGGAACTATATATATGTGGTATTTGCATTTGGCTGACCACCTAGCCAGTTGGTACTTCTCACCATAAGACCCCTGGTCAAGAAGGGCATTGTAGGCCTTAGCTTCATAGGTGCCATTGTGCCACTGTGAGTTTAGTTAAAAAATAAACAGCATTTATTTCATTACTTTGCACTAAGCAGTTGGTCTAAATAGAATCATGTACTTTTTTCTCATGGTAGATTCTTTCCCTTTTTGCAGTTGTGGAAGTCTTCAAAAGCTCATACTTTTTTTCCTATATATTTAAACTTATAAAACAGTATTTGTTTTGTCACCAATTACAATTTTAAAGTTGATGGTCTCCCTATTATTTTAAGGTATTTCCTTACTGATCCAGGCATACTTCTTTTCATGGTGCTAATGTAAACTATGAACAGCAAATTAACATAAAATATTTTATGTAAAGTGGCAAATTCAATTTTTAGTGGTTTCTGTAACAATTTGTAGGCACAGTAATCCATGTCAACTTTCTTTATGGCAAATGCATCATCCAGAATTGCAGTTCATCCTGATGAGAATTCTAATCTTTCTTAAGTATGTATTTTCATTAAAGGAGATCAATTTTAATTTCCAATTGCTAATTGTTTGTTTTGAATGCAAAACAATAGTTCTAAATAATGGCATAGCGTTATAATTACAACTTTATTCTTTCTCCTTTCTAAAATTTATTCTACATTAAACTAATTGCAGTTGATTAATAAAAGATCATCTGCCATAAAATAATTCCCACTTTTAATCAAACCTTTAATTTTAGAGTGATCTTTATTAAGTAAATTGAATGATAAATATAAGTTTTTCTTATGATATTTATTATTCAGTTTACTTAATTAGAGTAATTTCATTGTATGTCATCTTAATGAAACAAAAAAAATTTATGTTGTGGTTTTTAATTTCTGTTCTGAAAATGATTATTAAAATTATGGAAAAGGTAAATAATGTATTCTGTTTGAATTACAAAAAGAAAGAAATGCATTCATACCATGAAAAATAAGTAAGCATATTAACTTTTATGAAAAATATGAGATCAAAAATCAATATTGCATAATGTTTCTAATTACCAATTCTATAAACATTCGCACATATGTCAAAAAATGGCAAGAGGTAAATATTATTCTTATGCCAATAATTATATTTTAATTCTGTTAATTAGTTCCTATGAATAATATCCATTTGATATCATTTATCAACAATTGCTGCCTTTAGTTACTGTTTCATATTTTCTATTAACAGAAACTAATCAATTGAACATCATATAGCAAATTAGCACTGGACCTCTATCACAAATATTTTTGAAATGGTATTGACAATCTAAGTTTAAATCATGCTAGCTATAGAGCTAATCCTCTGTCAAATGCAAATATATACATTTCCAACAAATAAAATTTTAAACTATTTACTCTTCTATATTTTTAACCCATTCTTGAGTGCTCCATTGTTTCTATTCTTTCATATCGCATATTTAATACTTCATAAATTAAAAAGTACAATTCAGTCTAAACATTTAAATGTAATGTGGACTTAATTTTAAGAGCCTACAAAAATTTAACAAATAAAGACATGTACATTTGTACAATGAATTCAAGCAATAAGTAACATGCTGTATCACAAAAAAAAAAAAAAAAAAAAAAATTTTTTTTTGCTTTATATTGAATTAACTACTTTTACAATCTTATATAATCAGTAGAATACAAATAAAGTATAAAGAGTTATTGTTTTATTTCAGTCTTTGACTACTCTAGTATATAACTTCATTTATATTTTATTTTGTTAACAAGTCTTGTATAGCTGCTAAAAATTCCTAGAGTTTTGAATTGACTTCTTCAAGATAACTCCTAAAAGTTTTTTAGTAGAGACTTTTTGTTTTTTTAAATCTTCAATGAAATGGCCAAAACAATTTTTAACAGAAAGAGTTTTTTGTTCTATCTAGATGTAACAAAATTAAAAATATTTGCTTAATAGGGACCTGTAAAATAGTTTGTAAAATTGAAAATAAATAGGTTTAAAGTATTTTCTTGTTAAATTGTTCTCTATAAATAAAATATATTTAGCATCCAGTATATAAAAAACTTACAAAATAAATTTCCTAATTCTTAGATTTTTCATTACCTAAGATTAAGGTATAATTCTTTTCTTTCTTACCAAAACTACACCATTTTCAATTTTTTTTTTCAATGTAGTTGCTTTAAAAAACTCAATCTTGTTAGTTATTTATCTGCTTATTTGCAAACAGTTGCAGCACAATTTTCTTAATTATCCAAAAAATCTTATGAGCAGTTTACATTTGTGCTGATAATCCCAAAATTCCTGAAACAATATTTTAGGCAACAATTTTCCCTCCCTAACTGGATGATTGACCATTTTCATTCAAGTAGTCAAGATTATTAACATCATCAGCTTTCAGTTATTACCTAAGGACTTTTTGAGGTAATTGCTAATACTAATTTTTCTTTTTTTGATACACATATGCTCAAGATCTTATTAGTCGTGACATCTGTTGAGCAACTGTAATGTCTCAATCTTTACACATACCTAAATCTGAACTACTTGTTTAACCCTGATCATCATTAAGATGATTGTGAAAATATCTTGTGGCTTAGAAAAGTCTGCCCACTCTTGGTCCACAACATTATTAAGTTGCTCGATGAGGTGGGTATTTTATTATTTATACAATAATTTATTTCAATTTGATATCTTACACGCTAAACTGTCTAACTTATTAAATATAAAATAGATTTCTATAAATATAGATTTCCTGTTAAATTGTAAAAATCGTTATTGTAATTAAAATATTTGTTATTGATATACAGTAATAGAATTTAGTAAAATGTGCTTAGTTGTTGACCCTAATCTAAATGTATTACATAATTTTTTAAAGTATTTTAGATTAGAGATTTAACTGTGATAAAGGAACAAGTCAAGTAATTTTAGTAAAATAAAGCTTCTTTTGTGCGATTATCACAGCCACCTAAAATTAGTGCACAAGAATGATTCTGTTTTCTAACAATTTAATAATTTCATATAAAATTTGAAATTGTATTAAGATTTATGGCTCTTTTTATTTATCAACAAATAGAGAAAATTAACTACTTTAATAATAGTCTATCTCATAGTCAAGTAAGTGTTAAGCACAGTTTTTGTAAGAACAATAGTTGAATGGCAGGAAACCTTGATTGTGGCTAATCTTATCACTGATGATCACAATATAATAACTAGCAAATATTTATTTAGTTCTTTACGGTTGAGCAATTTTATCAAAACATAATTTCACCTTAAACAAAAAAAATTAAAAACCCAATGCTCTGCTTGATAGAATTGAGTTGTATAACAAATAAGCAAATGACTGACTCTATTAAACAAATCAGTTTAAATATGCATACTTTTTATAAAAGATTAAGTTAGTAAATGAATGCTTTGCAAAATAAATTATTGCCTTAGGAAATCTTAACATAAAAATTTTATTTGACTCTAAAAAGGTTTTTAGGGTCAAGTAATTTATCCTTTATGCCAGGAGCTTGTAAAAATAATTTATTACACAATATTAATGTGAAATTAATCATAAAATTGATGATATTTCAAGATTGTTTAGATCTATTTTATTTGAATTCCAATATTTATATAAAGAGTACATTTTTATCTACCCTCTTTTGTAGATATAGCTTCAAAAATGGCTGGAATGAAAATATTTAATATTTTAGATGCTAAAAAGCATTTAAGAAAATTGTACTCTCAGAAGCAACTTTAAAAATTTTATTCTCTTTGTGCGATTACCATAAAGTATTAGCTCAGCACCTGAATTTTTATAAATATTTTCCAGCATAGAGGAAGTAGAAATTTAATATTTTTATTTGTGGAAGAGATAAAAAGAAGCAATTGAAAAAGTACTAAAGATAAAAATGTTTAAGTAAATGTAAATTTGGGTTGAATGAAGAAAAATATTTAGGGCATCCTTTCAAAATATGGTCTTAAACCAAATCATAAAATTAAAGCAATAACAAAATCAAAGCCTAAATGTAAAAGAAAGCCTTTTTTAGCATGATAATTTGCATTTCTGAATTCCTCCCAAATGTTGAAAAAATATTTTAATCCTAGTCCAGTTGATGTTGACATTTCAAAGTCTACAACAGTATCAAAAATGGTTTAGGAGCTTTGCTACTGTAAAATAAAGCTTCTGATGCATAAGCCACAGGTAAGTTGACTGATACTGAAAAGTATGTGCAAATTGGAAATGAAACTTTGGTAGTGATTAATTTTATCAATTTATCTTTGTAAATTGTTAATTGTTGAGTCTTATCCCCAAGCCTCTTGAAGCAATTTTAAAAACCTACAAATAGATGTCCTGCTAAATTACAGTGAATGTGAATACATTTACAGTCTCATGATTTTAATAATCTTGTTTACCTAGAGAAAAAAAAGCACTCTTTAGCAGATACACTGTCAAAAAAATTTTTCGATTTTTTTTTTTTTTTTGATGGAGAAGTAATGCTAACACAATCATAGCAAGTCTTCCTATATCTTTTAACTCAAAATTGCAAGAAAAAGATTGTTCAAACATCGAACAACTTATTCAAGATTTGGCTAATCCATATTTTAGTTCCACATAAGTATTGCAAATGGATTGATTTAAAAGAAAATCTTGTATAGTTGTTCCTAAGAGCCTGGGAAAAGATATTTTAAATAGAATCCATTAGTTACATATGGAAAAGTGCACTAAGAAAAATTCTGGCATTTGTACATTTTAACATTTCTAAAATTCTCCATTCAGATATTCTATTCAAAATGCAGTATTCACTTGAACCGCAATTTAACAACGCAATATTTTGTAAATTGGTAAAATTCTGCAATTTTGATAATAGAACATCAAGTTCCCAATTTTCTCATTCAAATAGTATATGGTAGAGAGACATCAGTAAACTTTAATATGCAAGCTGAAAAAAATCTATTTAAACAGTAAAGATCCTCATTTAGTGCTTTTGGAATATCAAATAGCTACCTGAAATTATGTTTGGAAAAAAAACTAATCATGCTTTGAAAAAAAAAATGTTTTCCATTATCTGAATGTGATAGTACTCATAAAACATTATGATAAATAGAAACTTACTTTCATAAAGATGCTAAACCTTTATTTCTTAAAAAAAAAATAATGAAGTCATTTTTATGGTTTATACAAAGAAAATACACTTGCAGAAGTATTAGATAACACTAAAACCCCACGCTCATACAAAATAATAACAGCAGGTGGCTAGATATTAGTGAGGACTGGGAAACATTTTCTCAATGATTTAACCCTTTCAGGTGCATTACCCCTTGAAGTTGAAATATTAACAAAAAAATTTGTAGGTTGTCTATTTAGGCCTATATGAGTATACAGTGAAAATTTTGTAAAGATTGCATGTACCATTTCAATTTTGTGGGTGTTCCATCACAGGGAACACTGCGTTGCAAAGGTCATAAAAAGTAAGCATTGCAGTGAAGCTGATATGCGCGTAAATGTATTTGCATATGAATGAAAAAATAATGCATTACATATGTGTAGCAGATTTAACGTGGTTCAGGGTGCATCACAAGAAGGCCTGATACTCTACACCAAAAAATAATAATTATTATTGTAAATAAAATAAAGATTTCTACTATTTTCTTGGTTATCTAAGTCAGGTTTCAGGGCTGCGTAGCCTTGTTGCAATAAATCATCACCATCATTTTCATTAGCATCCGACACAACATTATCAGCTTGAGACTGATCAAGAGGTTTAGGAACATATTTCTCCACATTACTATCACTATCCATATGTTCTGATTCACTAACAGAGAGCAATTTTTGAAATATTTTTATTGCTTCTGAAGGATCTGCTTATCTCTGTGTGTTATTTATTTGCAATAACAAATTTAAAAAATTAACTAGAAGTTAAAATTATATTTGTTAAAGGTAAACTAAATGTATATGAATTCAAAACAATATATACACAATCTTATAAAAACGAGTAGCAGCACAAAGAAAAATCAGGAGCATAGAAATAATGCTTCTTTAAATAGAGAGAATACAAACTAACTGATATAATCCTATACTACACTGAAGCTTCCCAATTCAAGAGGCCAATAAGAGTGTAGAAATATTATCCATTTAATCCTTCCTAGTACATTATTCAACATTAGTTTATTCCACCTCAAAAAAGAGAAAAAACAGTAAGAAATAAACACAGCTGTTCCCCTCAACATTGAGTTCTAGGTTAATTGTGCTCTAAATCACGTAAAGAAAAAGTGCCATTGCAGCGCAGTGTTCTAGATGATGGAACACCTAGTTTTTATCAGACAATTCTGCATATACTTTATGGGTAAAAAATTTAAAGTAATAGGGAATCAATAGTTCAAGGTACAGGCAACAAAATAATACAGAAATTTCTTTTCAAATAATTTTGTATAAGAAAAACTTTTAAATTCCTTTATTTTGAAGAAATATTAAATAATTTTCAATTATGGCAAATTATTTAATCTTATGTAGTGCTGCCATCTATTATCAAAAGAGTTTAAAGAACATTTTAAGCCAAAGTTCATCCATTTATCATAAAATGCAATGATTTGGTAACAGTTTAAAAATTGGTGTTCACCTGGAACACTGAACCGCAAAGGGTTAACAAGCATTCAGTATAAAATAAAGAATGAATGTGCACCCTTAGTAGATGAATCTGCAACACACATTTTACTTTCTTCTGATACAGATTTTGAGCTTTATCCAATTCGGTAGACTATCATTTTATTACATTTAAAAAAGGAAGAGATGTCATATATGTACATCTTAATGGTATAACTAATTGTATTTTCTAGATTCTAGAAAAACCTGATATGCAGCACTGAGATGTGTATAGTGGATACTTATATTTACAAGATGCTTATGTGACTATTATTTAATCATTTTTGTGGTTTGTTCTAATAAAATTATTCAAACACACTTTGTATGCAATATATCTTAATAAAACTGATTTCTAACCAGACTTTCATGGAGAATTAATCTGATATTTCTTATGGTCTCACTTATAAAGAATAACTCAAATAAACACAACAAATTACTTATAAATAAATGTTAAAAGTGCATTGAAAATTGAACCCTGCCCTTCTGGAGGGAAGGCTGATGCCTTAACCACTATGCTACTCCCCATTTTATTTTATGGGGTGTAGATATGATTTAAAGGCAGTCTTTTAATTTTAAAAATTACTCAACAATAATTTACACAATCTATCTAGTCTTGTGTAACATCCCAGTGACAATCACATCAATGGTATTAAACTGTTGAAAAGTGCTTCTAGTGAAGTTTTCATGAAAGACACGAAATAATCAGAAACAACCTTAATTTTTTTTTGGTATGTGTTCCCAAAATTACATTTTTATTCTATTATTCATTGATCAATAATTATTATTTTAAAAAACAAATTAAGTAATAAACTAATATTTGAAATGGCCTATGCATTATACATATTGCGCAGTACACTCAAAAATGAAATTTTAGGAGCAATGAAGCAACTTTAATATTCAAATTCAAAATATTTTTGAAATACATTAATATTCATGAAAAAATAATCCTGAATAATTTACTAGTTTAAATAAAGGCTTCATTCCTTAAACATTTATGAATAACACAAAATATGACAAGGGAAAATTTCTTTTGTAATATTTGTTAAACTTATGAAAATTAAATTTTAAGATTTTGTACTTTAACTCAATCAACCTAAAATACAATTTACAATGAATGTTTAATGCAGTAAAGTTCCAATTATCTGTGATTCCCACAATCTAAATTTAAAAAAATGTTCAATCCTCAATTAAGGAAGGCTGCAATGAAAATTAATTTTTTCAATAAATTAGTCCTGCAAATTTGTAATTAGTGGGTGGTTTTACTTCTTGACCATGCATTGCTGTTAACTATTGAATGCATAAATTTTCAAATTTACTTGAGCATATTTTTTTACCTTTTCATAATTTTGTGGATGATTAAGAATTACTGTCCTTTGACTGAAAATAATGTGATGATAAAAATCTTTGTGAATGATATTCAAAGTGTCAATTTTTATTTTTTATAAATAAAATTAAGTAAAAAATGCATTTATATTGAGTTTTGTCAATTTCAAATACGATAAAATGTACCCATGTAATAATTAAAGAAATATTGTTTTTGTTAGAACACCATCAAAATTTAAATTTGAGAGCTTCATAGAATTAAAATCTTTCTGTGCTCTCATACTAATACACCAAACACATTAAAAATATTTTTTAAGTATAAATCTGTTTTTCATGTCAAATAGAAAATAACAGGTATTCTTTTCAATCATATATAAAATGAATTTACACAAATATACATAATTTAATCAACAAAAGTATAACATTGCAAAAATAGTTTTTTGGATTAATTAAAGGAACCCATAGCACTTTCTAAATGTTTTACAAGAATATTTTCATAACACATTTAGGTATATAGAAAAGATCGGATTTTTAAAAATTGTTATATAGCAATGGATGATATAAAAATGAATTCTTAACAATTTCAGTTCAGTTCATTTTTTCGCAAAGCTTTTAGTCAACAAAATATTTCTCAAAATTGACATTAAATATGATTCAAAATTATATGTTATATGAATTAATCATTGATACCCTTTAGTAAAATTGAACATTGCTTAAAATTTACCACTTCTATAATTAAAACCTATCAAAAATAACTTCATAAAGTTTGTAAAATAATATATACTACTTTACAACTAAATAATTATAGTTATCTAGAATTTTCCATTGTTATTGTACAAATTCACTTTAACATGAAGCTACCAAACTATCATCATGCATCAATTCAGATTCCTTTTACAAACAATCAGTTTGATAAAGCTTAACTTTTATTAATTGGTAGAATTTTGAAGTTACATGATCATTCAATGGGAATGTATTTCTTACTTATACATTCTAATATATAAATACAAAAAGTACTTTTAGACCATCTAATATTTACAGAACTACATTTGTTCAAAATCAAACATCTTATAATCAACCCCTTTGAACTTGCATCATTGCACAATATGAAACAATTTTGCAAGTAATATTTTCTGTGTTATCTTAAATTTTGAACGTTAAATTTATCTCATTGTAGGTGATAATGAAAAGAAAATTTACAAATACATACTAGTCAAAACACAGTATAATGTATTGAAAATTAACATTTTTATAATAATTTGGTGTAAATAAATTAAATGTACATAACAGTTTTATATAATGATATTTAAATCTATTAAATATTTGTAAATTCTATCATTTTTAAGATGCTAATTCATAATACTAAAAAAATTTTCCAACGTACATTTGTAATGTACACTATTAAGTTAATGTAGATGTGACGTTTAGTCCAAAATGAAGAATTATGGATCACAGATGAGGAGTAAAAATTTAATAACATTAAAAAGTATTGTATTGAATCTACTTTACTTATATAGTTAATTTCAATAATAATAATAACTAAAAAATTGTATATAAAATACAGAAAATATAAGCTATACAATCTCTGACTATGTTCAGTATTTAATTTTTCATTATGTATTTAATTTTTTAATAGTTAAACTCAAGAAATCATTCTTAGGAAAAAGAATCATTTAATAATTTTTATTACCATTATAATACATAATGTATATCAAGTTATAATTCCCTGTAGCTAAAAAACTGCAGCAGAGAAATATATAAATGAACTAATGAGAACTAAATTTAAAATGATCTACACAACAATAATTAGTTGAAACCACATATTGAAAATACAAAGCAAATGCTATTTGTGAATAATGCAAATAAGTACAAAGTGTTTTCTCAGTAAGCATTAAAGTCATACCATGTATGAATACAATGTTGAAGTCATGAAGTTATTTCAGTGAAAATTATTGAAATGTGAATAAGTGCCCAATAGGCCATCAAGATTCTCTTTTTCTCATTGCACAGTATGAAAAGTAAATAAGCTGGATATCCAGCTGATTTCACTAATCACTTTTTGCAAGTGAAGATGACCCAGTGGTAGGATATTACTCTTTGAATAATAAGGCTCCTCTTCATTCCCAGCTACCATTGAACTGAATGCAAAAGAGAACAGCTTCATTCCTTGAAGTTTTCTTGGTTTCCTTCCGTGCAACATCTGAGTGTGACCCGCGAATAATGATGAACTCTTTCAGGAGTACCTTATAAATACTTTGCAATTTTAGGGAAATGGCTTGATAAAATGACTTACAACAATTTTTGGTAATAAAGTTTTCTACTATTTGGTGTCAAATAAAGGTTAATTAAATCACGATCTGTACACTCTAAAGTGAATTCTAAACCACTCCAAAAATTCATTCCTAAGATGAGAATCAAACTGCTGAACAGAAGGTTTGAGTATTAACCATTCAATTGATAGCCCAGTCAGTATTCAGTAGAAAGTTTATTCAGAGATAATTTTAGCATACATCATCAGTAGTCCTCAATGGATCATAAGAGAAATGAGTTGCAAATATGAAAAATGTAACAGGCACATCTGCTAGTGAATGCATGATAGAGACTGTTTTAGCTTCTAATTTTACAATTAAATCAATATTATTTGCAGACATTATTTGAAAAATGAGATAACATTAAGAAATATATGGGTATTGTAGAATAATACTGCATACAATTTACTAATTTTTTATCAAGTTTCTGGTACTTTAATGTTTGGTGTAACAATCTCAACAATATTCAATTCATACCTCTATTTTACAAGGATGGATTAAAGAGTACCCTATACTTAAAGTTGCTCAAGAGCACATAAATTGATCTGTTGGAAAACCTACCATTGCAAAAATTGCAGAAAGTTGGTTTCCAACATGACAATGCACCATCACAACACCAGCAAATGTCCAGCCACATCTTCTAAAACATTCAAATATAAGATTGTCTGTGTATTGTTTACATTGCAACCTTGCCTTCAATCAATCCCATTGTATTTTCCCTATGAGTTTCCTTTAAACAAAACAGATGCACCAGATAATTACAACACTGTTACCAAACCTTCAAGTTATGCTAGCTCATTATGTAACATGAGATTTAATCCAGGTGTATTGTAACTGAAGGAGTTAAAATAATAGAATGAGTACCAATAAAATGTGCTTATTGATAACAATTGGTTTCTTTTTGTCTTACATGACAAAATTAAGCACCAATCAATGCACATTTCAAATGTTCTGTGTGTAAGGCAATTATTTTATACTAAACCACTAATTACTCTAAAACTTTATAATTGACTTTTTTACTAAACAGTTTTTAGCTTCTGTGACAGAAACATTAATTTACATACTTTAGTATTAAGAGGGCTCAATATACCTTATCTAATACAAATAGACATTTTTCTATGTATTTTTCTAAGTATAATTCTTTAATACTTACTTTAAGACAAAAACTGTTACAATGTTGAAATAATGAGGTAAGCATTACAAATCACTTTACTTATCACTTTAGTAGAGTTAAATTTATGACAAACTTACCCTCTTTGAATGAAGCTTAAATAATTTTTAGGTAATACTGTGATAAATGTTTCAAAATTAATTTATTGAAAAAAAAAACAAAAAAAAAATTTTTTTTTTTTTCAGATTTGGAAAGTAGACTTTTTTGGGTAGAATAGAAATATATATATATTGCAAATGAGATATAAAATGAAAATATTAAAAAATAACATACCTAGAATCAGTGATTCCTACATCAGCCTTATCTTGATATGTTTCTTGATTTGCTGCAAGTTTACTTAAATCTACTGATAATGGTAGTAATTCCTCAGATTTCTTTGAAATTAAAGAACATTCACTTTTATTTGCATTCAAGTTAATATCAATTGAGACAGCTTCAACAGACTTGGTCATTTCATTATTTATTTTTTTTGTATTGGGGGATTTAACATCTGAATAATTTTTTTCAGATTCATATTTTTTAACTATCACATCTTCGTGTTTATTTTCATCCAATTTATTGATCACAATAACATTACTTTCTTTGGTTCTATTTTTAACTGAATTACTTTCTTCAGATAATATGATTTCAGTATTAATATTATTTTCTTCTGCTTTTATGTCTAAAACTGTATCAGTTTCTTCAGATAATATGATTTCAGTATTAATATTATTTTCTTCTGCTTTTATGTCTAGAACTGTATCAGTTTCTTCAGATAATATGATTTCAGAATTAATATTATTTTCTTCTGCTTTTATGTCTAGAACTGTATCAGTTTCTTCAAATTTATTTTCAATAGAAATATTTTTTGGATTTTCTTTTTCGTAATTATTGCTATCTTCAACATCTATTTTGGCAGTTTCTTCTATTTTAACTGTTATAAGATTTATAACATTCATATCAACAGAATCATTATTTTCATCTGATTTACACTTTATAATACATTCCTTAGCTGATTTAATTTCAACAGATGTATTTTCAAAAGAATCATTTCTTACATAATCTTTACATGCTTCATTTTTTACATTATTTTTATTTAACTTATTAGCCTTATCAGTCATTTGTAGTTGATCTTCTTCAGAACTTTTAAGGCTGACATTATTTTCCTCATTTTTATTTTCATCCTTACTACACTTAAAATCATCTCTAGCAACTTCAGCATCTTGAAAATTATTTTTATTATTTATATTATTTTTTTCAGTTTTATCAATGTTTTCATTTTCACTGACTTCATTTTCAGTGTCATTATCATCAGTTGAATTTTCTTCTACCTGAAGAGAAGAGCAACTCTCCTTCTCCTCTAGTTTTTTAGATTCTAAAAATGAAAAATAAAAATAGTATATTTTATATTTCATAAAAGAAATACTCGTACAATTTCATTTTCTACTTATGATAAAAATGAACATAATTTTTTAAAAATTTTTTGAACTACCTGATGTTTAATAAAATTATTAAAATGAAGTTATACTTAATATATATGAGTAAATTGAGAAAAAATTTAATTTGACAAAATTATAAGCTATAGTTAGAAAATAACTTCTATAAATTAAAATGCCAAATATATTTTACACAAATTGTTAATTTTTCTTTACCTGTCTGTGACAAATAAATCATATATGCATTCCATGGGAACGTCTTTCAAAGTTGGAGGAATCACCAACAAATTCCAACAGACCTGACTTTATTAAGTCAGGTCTGTACCTGTATTAAGTTAGATACCTATGCATATGTGTATTTTAAAATGAAAAATAACTACCTGATGGGTACCTTGTGCCCATTACATTCAAAATGAACACAATTTTAGTATCCAGACTTTCAGTTTGTTCATATTCTGCCTATGTTTTGTTAATTCTCCTACTTTTTTTCCTAATGACTAATGGGATTGAAAATGTTTACAACAACTAGATACAATTTCAAATCACTGTTTTTACAACTGTCACATGCAGCTGAAAATGGTGAATTTTGTAAAAGTTTAAAAACTTTTTAGGTATGCTAATTCCTTTATAATGGTAGAATTTTTAGTTCAAACATACCCATAATGCTTTGCAATTTCACTTTTAGGAAACATTTTCCTAAAAATGAGGTCAGCATGATTGGCATGTTGTGCTCAATCAAGAATGAAGTAAAATATAATTCCGACCAAGTGACTTCTTGAATATCATTTTAAAAAGAAACTTCCATTTTAAACATGCTCACTGAACTTTTTGCTTCTTGATAATGTTTTGAACCTCTGACATGACGAGAAATATCAAAACAATCGCCTTGCGATATATTAAAATTACAATTGCAAACTGAATTCATTTCGGAGTTAATACATGGAAATTCTACATTGTAACTATTTTTAAAACAATAAAAATAAGATTTATTAGATTTATTGTTAGCTATTTTTCACAAAAAAAAAAACGGTAACTACACTAGTCATGACAGAGATAAAATGCGTGCTTTATGCTTTCAGCCAAGAAGCATAAAGCAAGCCTACCAACAACAGTCCTCCAATCCAGTTTTTAAAATGGTAGAAGTACAATCTTGTTTTCCTTTAGTCATGGAGCTAACCTCAGTGCCATGACTAAAGGATCATGGCACTGAGGTTTGTGCCAGGACATCCATTTATTTTATGCTCCCATCTATAGTTTCTCAAGCTCATGCCTTTTCCGATAGAAAAAGGAGTCAAAATGTATATCGTCTGACATTTCTCCCTCACAAATGAAATAAAGGGAGGGCTAATTTATTTTTTCACTATGGTTAATGAGAACAAAATCGCCACAATGTTATAGAACTCTTTTAAAAATTATTTATCAATTTTGTGGAGAAGAACAAAAACATATAAAATATTCCATGCTATTCAGAAAAAGCATAAAACCTACTCTTCTTGCATAAAACTTGGACACAATGTGTTAAAGTTGGCAGATTTAATAATGTCCTTACTACTTTGTACCAAATAATATACAAAATAATGTCACAACAACATCTGGCATTTAAGTTAGTACCATACAAACTATGTCAATATAAAGTGTATAAGTTCAAAGACTAGGACTGTCATTAAAAAGCTTAAACATGACATAAAAATCTACAAATCTCAAGCTGTATGCAAATAAGCATTATTTTGCTGAAGAACTGCATCAGCAAGAGGTATTAAGGAAATATTTCATTTGAAGTTGAAGAATATCAACATAATACTGCCCTTAAAGTTCCACATACCCTCTGTGCAGCTAGTGTTATGCATCTAAGATGATAGAATTGTACCATACACCAGAGTGCCAACACATATAGTAATCGCATTTTCCCAATGCAAATCAAGATTCATCATCAAACTCCATATTTTGATTAGTGGTGGCATTCTACATTGCTTTGGCTTGACATAATTTAATATAAAATTGCTAATCCCTGTTTAAGCCACCAAAAGGTTACTTGGATTGCAGACTCACTTCTGTAAAGCATCTGAAAATGATCTTTGAAACAATTGGCTCTCTAGCATTCGAATATATGATGAAATAAGTCGCTATATCTATAATCACTTACTGGATCTTTTTGGCCTCTAAAAACCTGGTTCTTAGCATATATATCCATAACATTTATAATATGTTCTGATGACACACTCTAAACCACTGATCTAATAAATGATACATCGTCGCAATCAACCTGTGATTTTCATCACAATGATCAAATTTCATTGAAACTTATTTTAACTATAATAAATGTTTTCTTGTCTTTTTATCATATTCTTCACTTACTAAGAGATGAATTGTGATTATCTCATTTATGAAATTATCAATTGTTACGCATTGGTTTATAAAGGGCCCGCTTCCTTGTTGAATTGCCAGTGTAGAATATATGGTCATGCAATTTCACAACTAAACCTTTCTGTTTTCTTGGTACACTAATTTTAATTTTCTTGAGAGTAATGTTGCATATAAATAGTATATACAATAATACCAGAAATTTTCAATTCCATCTTTAGAATTTTAAGTATCTAATAAGCTAATGCAAATTTCATAGTAAAATATCATTGATATTAATATATTAAGTGAAAACATTTTAATGTTACCAACCTTCAAGTTCAATTAATCGCTTCATTTCTTTTTGTTCAGCATATATTTTTTGTTGTTGTGCCAAATATCGCTGAACAAATTCATTTTGTTCAGTAGCAGCATCTAACTACAAAATGAATAAATACAAAGATCAATAAAAATATATTTATAATAAAATATATTGCAATAAAATGAAACAACTACACATACATAAACAGAAAGACAAACATAAAAGTTATAAGACTAATAATCTAAAAATAATTAAATACTGAATGCTTACTTCTTTCTTCAAATCACAATCTGCAAAAATAGAAAAGTAAACTTTACTACAAGCATAAATGCAAAATATTATCAAGAATTAAGTCAATCAGAACAATACAATTTTAATATTGTATTTGAAATCCTTTAACATTACTTAGTAAAGAATCATTAAAATATATGATTATGTAATAAAGCCCTCACAATTAAGAAATATTGTCAGCTGAAAAATTCAAATATATTTACCTCACAATTATAAATTAAAACTAACATTATAGCATGTCTATAACTTCCAAACTTTATATTCGTTTTCATGTCTAAATTATGCTCAACCTTTTTAAAATGTTGATTTAAAATGTAGTTACAAAGTAAGAAACTGAAACTTATGTAGTTATAAAGTAAGAAACTAAACTGATGTTGCATTACTTCACAATGCTTATTTTCAATATTCCTGCATTTTGTGATTCCAGAATATTGCACTGATTTATAAAACATAAATATACTGCTAAAAATACATAATAATAAAAATATAAGTCACATGTACTGTGATTGTTTTACATACTGTTTACTTGTATAAGCAACAAAATTAATGTATTAAATGCATTATGTTAATATTAATAATAAATATAAATGAACAAATTTTTGAAAAATGTCATATTTTTTAAAAGAATAAATTATTATAAATCACTTTTCTAAACAATAATATTTTTACATGTAGCATATCTACATAATATGTTTTTCTTATTAAAATCTTTTAACTTTAGAACACGGTAAGTATTTTATATAAATTGGTTTAAAAAATTCATTATCGGGATTAATCAATGATTAAAAAAAGAAACATGCTGATATATTTGACACTGAGATATTTTATTCATTCTTGGAACAAATACAGTTAGCATCTTAAAAAATCTATGAGAAAAATATTTAGAATGATCAACTTTTTTCACAAGATAGAGAAAAACTATGAAACCTAACAATGAGCAATACTTTATCTTCCAGGATGCAAAAGTAAACAAAACAATCGATTTTGAAGTTGCATAAACAATCTTGAGAATTTCATAACCAAACTCTATACAAAAAAGCCTGATAGAGTACTATCCAAAATAGCTGTTGTTAACCTTTTTTTTTTATATAGGATAGACTAATTAAATTATACTTCTGAAAGTTGTGCTCAAATGACTAAGGAATTATTTTTCTTAAAAAACATAAAGAAAAAAATGTGGGTTTTTTAAAAAATATCTAAAAGATTAATTTTTTTATTAGGGTGATATTCAAGTGACAAGGTGATCTTCAAATTTACAGTTCTATGATTTCTCTTTATGGAATTATATTTAAACCCTTGTTATTTATTTGTTGTCTTGTGCCAGCCTGGCTGGCACAAGACAATTTGGGTTAGTGTGCTGCTACTTTTTCCACTTGAACCACACACATATTTTGGATTTAAACCCTTAGTTAACACGAGTGACTTAAAGATTTTAGAAGAGCTACAAATGGAACATTCCTGCAGCTATGAGCAAATAGACACAGAAATGTGGAAGTAGTAGTTCTCAAATGTATTGATCATAATGAAGACCAGCTTTAAAATATCATTTTCAAAACTTAATGAAAGAAAACTTTAAATGTACTTCTATAATATTTAAAAAAAAAAGGAAGGAAGGAAGAACTAATTTAATATTGTCAATACTTTGTACTTGATGATATTTTAAAATAAGGAAGTTTATATATAACATCTTTTCAAATAATTTTTATCTAGTACACACAAAAAAAGTAATGTAAATAAATTTTTTAATAAAATCTTTTAGAATGACTGAGTAGATGCTACATCAAATTATGATAATTTTCTTAAATTATACAAAATTATTGATTAAATATTGCATGAAATGTTTCTCATAAAAGAATATTTTTGAAGAACAGTTGCTGTTATCATAACTAATATACATCATCAAATATACAAAAACAAACAATAACAAGAATTTTGGTAATTAAGTGATGTTACTTATTTTTAATAGTTAATTTAAAAGTTAATTTATTTAAATTATTGAAGTTTTCATATTTAATTTGAAGTTTTTCATTGGATGGTTTTTATGCTTTAAAGAAAGGCCTAACTCGATAAGAATGATTAGTATCGCTTCGTGAAACTTTGATAATGGGGCACCACCATAAAAGACAGCTTTTAATTGGTATGCAGAATTTTGTCAGGCTTTTGTCTCTATAAGTGATGAATCTCATGAAAGACAACCAAAGTTATTAGTGATTCTAAACATCAATACTGTGCACAAGATTATTGACAAAGACCAGCATATCACAAATTGCAAGATATTTGATTTTGGATGAACATTTAGTTAAAAAGATTTGTTCGAGAGGAGTTATGCACAATTTGAAAGAAATTAAAAAAGAAAATGGAACTGCAAAATAAATATATAACATTGTAATAAGTGATGAAACTTAGATATATTATAGAAAAGTATTTTAATCTCAAAGGTGAACATTTTAAGAAACAAAAAATTGTTTCGAAAAAATTCAATTTCTTCCTATTTTTGTAGAAATTAAAAAGCAAACTTTCATATAAAAAAATAAAAAGGTAGGTACAAAATAAATCAAATGATTATGCTACAGACTGATTTCCCTAGAATCTCAGTTGTGTCTCTCTTCCACCTGACTATGGACCATGACTGCTTGCCCGTATATTTGCATAGGTTTGGACTTAGTGATTCTCCCATATGTACTTTATGCAGACAACATCAAATTTTTGATGCTACTAATCTCGACTCATGCTCTACACTTATGTTTTTTAACTGTAGAGTTCAGAAATATTAGAAGGCTAGAGAAATAATGGCGTAATAGCCAAATTTCTTGGTATTTGTAATAAATAAATTATACTACTGATAGTGCAATACTGTTGAAAATCAACTATGAAAAAAGGGACATCAATGAAAATTTTTTTAAGAATCTCAAAATCATTAGTATATTCTTAAGATAAAATTATTTAAATTCCTTTACAATAAATGTTAGATAATCACGTGATATTTATAGTTTTCCAAAATTTAATAACAAAACAAATTTATTCAGGAATTACTAGTGGATTAATGGATAGGCAAACATAAACTGTAAATTCTAAAGAAATTTATCTATTTGAACATTCCAAACAAAAGAAATTTAAATTCTATAACTTGATAGATTTAATGAATGTGTACTTTTAAATATATTCAAGAATGACAAAAAATGAAACTCATAGATACATAAAATAATACATCACATATAACTTAAAATAAGACAAATTTAGTTAATAAAATCTTAAATTAACAACAATCATTTGGTTTAAATTAAAATTATTCATTTCTTAACTTAAAATTGAGGTAAAAAATGTGCAGAGATTAATATTTTTGTAGATTAATAGTTGTGATTAATATTTTTCATTGACATCTTTTAAATTAATGCTCATTTAGATAATCTATGTTTAAATATTAAAATTGTAAATTACTTAAGATACTATACTGAGAACTGCAATAAAAAAATGGCAAACAAAATATGAATAGAAAAAGATAACAATTGTTTAATTCTTAATTACAGTTATAAAACACCAAATTAACAAAAATTAATACTAATTATTTTGAATTTTTTTTATTAGTTTTTAATATCAAAATAATTTTTATATAGCATTATTGAAGAGATTATTTTTTTTATATTAAGAATTATAATTACCTCCTACTGATTTTCGTTCTTCACAGAGTTTTTCAAATTCAAGTTGCTAAAAGAAGGTGCTAATTACATTAATGTAATTTAAAATAAATGATACAACATTAGCACATAAATAAATATTAATTTGAAGTTATTATTAAAATAACATATAATGGCTTATTTGTGTAAATAAACAGTTTATTGATAAAAAAAATTTTATCAATAAACTGTTTAATTCCACAAGTAAACCATTATAATGTTATTTTACACAAATATACTGGATAAATAGCAAAGTGGAAATCTAAAATACAAAAAATGTAATAAATTATGAATTTGCACATTTTTTTATATTTTGCAATGATTTCTGATGTCTAAAAGCAAAATATTATTTTGTAAAAATAATCATGAAGGTTGGAAAACATTGCAGGTTTAAACATGCATGTAAAAAAACTTAGAAAACAATTGATGTTCTCATTAAAAATATCAAAAGATTCTAAGCCAAATTGCTCTATAATCAAGGTATGATTTAATTTGAATTTTCATAATTCTACAGTAAATATTGCTTCTCATATTCGTACTGTATATATAGATAAATTTTTAACATATGACCTGCCATAAATTAAACTAATTTTCTTTATTTAAATTGAATAAAATGAACTTCATTACTTGTTTTACTTTTTATTTTTCAGTTACCTATTTCTGTAAACCAAAGCTATAAAATGCAAAGCTCAAATTGCACAGATCTATACCAACACAGAAAATTTTATCATAAAGAGAATATAGATTTAAACTACAGACAAAATTTGAAAATTACTTTTTATATACAATATCTATTTTCAACCTAGTTTTGATGATAGAAACAACATAATTAGAAACCCTTTTAATATGCAGCCATTAAGATTCATTTTCTAAATCTAGCTTGCACAATTATATTTGGAATACTTATTTTATCTTGTCTCTGATATGAACATCTCCTATAGCTACACTTCTCTTTTTTCCTTAACAAAACATAAACAAATTACATATTTTCAACCGTCTGGTTTGTATTTTAATAATTTTGGGTTTTTTTTTTTATATACTTTTAAGTTTGATTTTGAAATACAAAATTTAGATGCAGTTAAAAAAAGAAATTCAAAATACGAGCATTTGGTTAATGCAAATAGCATAGAGACCATAAGAGAGAACTATAATTTTAACACTCTCAGGGAGCCTGTAACTCCTAGACAGTGTGTCCCAATGTGGTGGATAAAGGAATGCCTCCACTGATCTCCCAGTAGTTGGTAGAAGGGGAATAAAGGACATAACACTGACTAACAGGCAGAAGTCCAACCTCTGGAGGCAATGGCAAACCTCTTTATGACAAGTGCTTATGACTTTGGTCCCATATGTGACTTAACTTTTTCACCTTTTCTTTTCTTTCTTTTTCTCCCCCCCCCCCCCCATTTTGCACTTGTCACATAACAACAACAACATAACTTTAACAAAGCTAACATCATAATCAAACAATTTTTTGATTTCCTTCATCAAATTTTATGATAGTTTAAAACTAAATCTAATAATTTAGTAAAATATACAAAGTAGTGAACTGTTTTTCTTTCACTTGTGCAATTCTGATAGAAAATAATCATTTATTTTCTATCAGAATTGAACTGTGACTTCAGTTAGATGTGTAAATGCATATAAATTTGATGCATTTACACATAAGTTTCAAACCAGACATTACTATACAACTATTTTTTAAACACAAACTAAATTATTATTACACATAATCACTTTCATTGATGGAATGAATTACTGGTGGTTAACTTTTTACAAAATTTGCTGTTAAAGAATTCTAACACATAAATACATACATGCTACAGCTTAATTTCTTAAAATTATGTTAAATCGTAAAATAGCATTTAATAAATAAAGTTATCATGATTATTTTAATAATCATATTTAATCTTAGTTCAAGTTTTTTAAATTTAATTTATTAGTTTAAAATTTTAAATTTTTATATAATTTTATTTAAACCAGAAAAATTTAATGTTCGTTTGAAAGCACAAATCACTAATTTTAAGCTTGAAATTAAAGATGGAAAACTGAAATTTATATATTGTAGGTAAGTGGTAACAAGAAAGAGATTTTTTAAATTGATTTGGTTTGTCACTTAATGGTCATTTTTCAATTGAGAAGGCTTTTAAAACTGAACCTTTTTAGACCTTAAAAGGAATTGGAACTTGTAGGAAGTAACAGGTGACAGAAATGATACAATGTACTAGTTTAATTTTAATATATGATCTGGTACAAAGTGCTATCAGTACTTTATGTGCAAAATATTTTACAAGTTAAATAAAGTATTTTGCAGAAATTTTGAAATACTTAAATTATTATAAGAATTTTTTTATTCATGTTCTTCTGTTATTGCTTAGTTATAGACCCCTATCTGATTTAATTAAATATCTTATTAGTTAGATTAGATATGATGTAAAATTTTTATGAGAGACAATAACATTTGTGTTGATTAAGCACTCCTTCTTGACTACTGATGTCACCAGAAAGCTTCACATATTTTTTTTAAAGGATAAGTACTAGTGCCCAAATAATTAAAAATCAAGTATTCTAAAAACTGATTTTATAAATACAATTGCTATAGTGTTATAACTATGAGGTTCATTCCCGCAAAACAGCACTTCATACGATATTTTTCAACGGTTTGTGCCACGATTTATTTACATTAAAACAAAATTTTTTCTGTTACATTAGTTATTTAGACTTATTTGGTTACCTGCCTGACAACTTATAATATTTTTTAATTTATGTCAAAAAGCTGGATTAAAACCGAATTTCATATATAAAGAAGATCACATATGTTATTTAAAATTTTCTTTTGCATTTATGTGTTGGAAATAAATGGTATGAGAAGTGAAAAGTTAACAATACAGTAAACTTTTCATACAAGTGATAACATATAGATTGGCCAAGTATGTTTAATTTTTGCATAAAGTGTATTCAAATTTTTTATAAGTGCTTTATATTACATCCATTAAATTTGATGTAGCCTATTCTGACTTTTAAATTTTCCAAATTAATTTAAAAATAAACTAAAATACAATTATTCCTAGTGTTCATTTAGAACTATAGTCTAGTTCTTGATGATTCACTAGAAACAATTTTTTTTAAAGATTGATCCCATAATTTAGTTAAGTATAAAATTTTTTTTTTTTTATTTATTTCCAATGGCAGATTATAGACAGTTACAGCAAAATAAATAAAAAGGATAGAACAATAACACAGAAAAATACTGCAACAGAGTCTATTAATCTAACATGTCTCTAGCTTCCCAATAGCACTCACAGTTAGAGACGTCTTACGAAGTGCAGGGCAGCAAGGAAAATGCGCTGCATCCATGACCTCACCAATGTTGCAAAGAGTGCAGACCAGAGAAGGAACGATACCAAATCTATTTAGATGTTTCCGCAGACAGTCGTGCCCGGTGGCAAGGCAGAATTCAGCCACTGCTCAATGTCTTGGGCTATTGAGCAGATCTAGGAGGGCATTCTTCCAAGATTTAAGAGCAATGCGGTTAGTAAGCTCTTCATGAGTTCTGGACTAATGAGTTCTTTTGACAAGATGCTTAATAGAACAGAAGCGCATAGTGCGTGAGTATAAAATATTACAGAAACTATAATATTAATGATTAACTATAAATCATTAACAATTATAGTTAAAAATAGTTTATAATTTATTTAATTATATTTTCTAAGTAAACAACCTTACATATCACGCAAAATTAAATATCCAGTATTTTGTCATAAAGCCTTGAAATAGTAGGTAAAGGGAAGGAAATATATAGAATCCTAAATCATGTAATTTCAAATTTCTGTTGTAGGGAAAATTGTAAATTACAAGTATAGATATAATTTTACTTTAAAATCCTTTCATATGGTACAGGTTAAGCACAATAATAATTTTTTGCCAATCCAATTTTAAGTTCACTATTAAAGACTCATATTTAGAAAGACTATTAAAGACTTCATATGATATTTTTCAAAGGTTTGTGCCATGATTTGTAAATAATTATATAATGAATTCAAATTCGTAAATATTAAATAGTAAATTAAATATTAAAAAAATTAATATTAAGGATTTAAGATATCAAAAATCTGAAATCATATATTTTAGATTTTTAATACTGCAAATAGATTTGAAAATTGGGATTCCAAATAAAATTCTAAAGGAAATGTTTGAACAAATTCAAGTTGAATTTTGAAATTACTTACAAAATATTAATAATAAATATTTTTAAAAAAAATTCCAACAAAAAAGGTTTCCAACATTCTTAATCAAATTTCAGACTTTAAAAATAATTTATGCATATGAGAAAAAACATCATATGAAAGATTGATTATAGACAAGTAATAGCAAGTTTAAATTGTGTGGATATATCTTCATTACAGTGTGTAGGAAGTATAAAAAAATTGTATTAAAAAAAATGTATTTTCATTTAATACATTTTTGGACCATGTTGTTATAAAATATTTTTGTTATACATTTTCATTTATTTATATGAGAGTCATGTTTATTATAGATCATTTATGTATGAACCATTTAATACTATTATAATATGTAGTTATTTTTAAAAGTAATCACTTTAAGCATAATTAAGAAAATTATGAAAAAATTTTAATATTATTTATGTCACCATAGCTAGTTTATTTTATATTTGATACATAAGATATTTTAAATAATCTGGTACCCTTATTGGATTAAAATTTTTTACAAAATCTGATACTGTGATATTGTTTAATGTTTCATTTGTGAACTCCGATAAAATATTACTATACAAAATGTTTTATAAATGTTTGATTGGTAAAAATTAGTAATAACGTTATACTTGTAACTAATTTGGTACCTTCATGTGATAGGTTATTTTATGAATATATCGATTAAGAATAATTTTATAACAAAATCTCATGAAGTATTGTAGTAAACAATATTTTAAATTGCAACCTTCGAAATCACGCCAAATCGCACAATTTTGGAAATTAGAATTATTACATAAATAATTTTATTTCGGTTGGCTTGAAAAAAGAAAAATGATACAATCCCCATACGGGGATATTTCAGTAAGCAGATAATAATAAAAACAATTCCATTAAATTTGTCCGAATGGAAAGAATTAAATACAAACAATTCAATAATACACTTAAAAAATTACAATAAATTTTTCGCGCGCTATTTTTTTAGTTTCTCTAATTTAGAACTAAACTACCAAATTATAAAAAAATCATCGCATTTTATTTCAATAATCTATAACAAAAGAAAAAAAACGTAATTCATAAAATTTTAAAAATACTGAATTTATAATTTCAGCATAGTATGGGATATAATATTCAAGAAAACATCAATAGCAAGCCTATCGCAATGAGAGAAATAAAACAGAAAATAAAATCGTTGCAAATTAGTAAAAAATATTATAATAAAGAGTCCATTTAAAGCACATACAACAATATTTTACATGCATATAATTAAATAATTTCAATGAATAAATTTAAATAATCACTTTAAAGGATAATATACAGAAAAATAGAAATCTAGGCTTACCTGTTTTAAGCGCTTCACTAAATCTTTTTTACTTCCGCTTTTGGACAAGCCGCGTTTTTCTAATTCTTGTTTTAAATCCACAACTCTTAAATTTCCAAGAGTTTTACCGTCCAACGATGATGTTAATTCATCTTCCATAATTTTTAAGTCATAAATTTAGGCTTAACTGAATAAAATATAAATAAAAAACAAAATCAAAACAAAGATTACGCAAGGCGTATTCCCGTTTCCATAGCACGAATTGTACACTTGTATACAAAACGTTGATTGGTTGATTGAACAAATGCCATCATAGCCAATCAAAATCATTTTAAATACTATATAATAAAAAAAAAAGTGGTTTTTCTCAAGGAATATCAAAACAAGGAGAGCCCAATTCTTCAAAGAATGCACAGATATTACAATCATTAAATATTCTACAATTAGTAAAAATTAATAAATAAATTAGTTTGAAATTTATATTAAATACCGTAGGTTATTTTTCCTTTTAAAATAAACAAATAACTTTCAATTTAAATTAATTTATTTCTTTCAAATCTCTACACAAATCTTTGAATTACCTATCAAAAAAGTTGCAATCGAAAAAAAAAAAAAAAAAAACACTGCTATTGTCTTGAAAATAGACTGATGGTTTTTTTTTTCTACTGAATGTATAAATTTGGCTGTTACTAATTTTACTTTCTCTTTTATAATTTTGCAGAATTAAGTATAGTTTGATAATTTGTAAAGTGATGATCATAGATATTTAATGAATATAAATTACGAGATCTTTTGCCAGTTAAGTTTCTCTCCACACACTACTAGGTCGATTTAACGTCATTCGGATGATCTACTGTGGGCTATTAGACAACCATAAATGATTAGGTAGATCATCTACTGACCGTCCAGAAGACGTCCACAGATAACCTCTGGTGGGCTTGTTTTGGATATAAAGTCAGGAGTCTGGCACGTGAAAATGCACAAGCACTTGCAATCAAATGCCATTTTTTTTATAAATGACCGTTTCTAGTGCAGTTACTAATATTTTGATAGTCACTTAAAAATCCTTTATTCAATTGAATTGGATAAGTGAAAATTAACTGCACTTCCAAAACATTCATTTTCAATTTGTTTCATAAGTTTAACATTAAAAAATCTAATTTTACACGGATAAATTTTACTAACATAACAAACTCATTTCCTATCATAGGAAATTTTTCAGATGAATTTTATTTAAATATCCCCTCATCTTAAAGAAACATTCATACTAATAAAATTAAGAGATTTCTCACATAAAATACTTTTATTAACGTCAATTCACTAATCATTCCTATTAAGAAATTATTTGCTATTCCATTTAAAAATAATTTATCATAAAAATACTATTTTTCAATTTAAAAATGTCTATTCTTTAAAAAAAAATTGTTATAAAAATGTTATATCTATAATATGAAAATTGCACACAATTTTTAAATTATGTATAACACACAGTATCAATTATTTAAAATATAATTTGCTTTTGAAATTAGACATTTATATAACATACACAATCATTTTCATCAAACTAGAAAACATAATAAATCAATTTACAAGAAAACTGCATGTGTACAATAATCCCTCCTATAACAAAGCATTTTTATAACGGTTTTCATGTTACACGATTTTCTGTCCCTCGCATAAACACGTGCTTTTCTGCATATAACACTTTGATTCCCCTCATTATATTCCTGTACTGCGAAATTTATAATGTATGCCTCAGAATCACACAATTTCACGAACGTTTGCGCATTTTGTTCTTATGAAATTAAATTAACCTTTAAATACACTGCTAAAAAAATATGTTGATGGGACATTATTTTAGATAGCTCTTACTACAAATAAATATGTAATAAAACTGTTTTTGGAATTATTTATTTAAAATGAACTGTTTATTTAGATGAGGTTTGGTTTTTAGTTACACTTGTAATTTTTTGATTAAAAGTGTTCATTTAATTTTGATAAAATGCACACATTTCGTTCAAAACAGCTTTTCTTTCATATTCGATTAAAATACCTTTTAACGAGGTTTGGTTTGTTTGTGGCTTAACGGTCATTTTTGTACACGAGGGCTAATTAGACCGGGACCTACTGTTTAAAGTGGATTCCGAACCACTACAAACATCCATGCCCAATGTGGGATTCGAACCCACGAATTGTTGAACCGAAGGCAAGAACAATAACCATTCGGCTGCCAGCTTGGCACCTTTTAACGAGAAAAGTTAAATATGAATCACACATTTGTACATAACGCATCATATGAGCGCGTTTTACGAGAATGCTCGTACAACGCTATAGGAAACTATAACGCGGGATTAATATACTTTGTTATATGGGGGATTACTGTACATGGAATTTCTTGAGCAGAGTATCAAATTTTAAAACACAAGTTTCAAGTAATAAATAGGAAAGATTTTATGTATTAATTACAATTAGGTCAATTTTTAATGTTAAACTTACTAAGCAAATTGAAAAGGATTGTTTTTGAATATTAAGGACAGTTGGTTTTTATTCAGCCAATTTAGTTGAATAAGTGATTTTCAAGAGACTAACAAAATATTAGTAATTGCACAAGAGTTTATTAATTTGCCAGATTTTCTATTCATTCACTTTTATTTCTTAGCAATTTAAGAATATATTATTTTCATAAGTTATGATATTATATGAAAAAGTTTCGAAACCACTTTAATATTTTAAAATAAAAGATATGGTACATTTCAAAGGCAGAAATGTGTTGAAGATGAAATTCGCTAAATTAATCAAAATATGCTTAATAGAATATGTAGACATAATAATGGAAAGAAAATAAAATTAGAAAATACAGAAAAATATCTCGTCCAGGTTTATGTTTTTTCTACATCATATTCAGACAATACTAACTCCTTCAAATAAACAAATTATGCTTCTTTTTTCCCTCCAAATGTATTGAATAGTATTTTTCACATAGTATTGTTGAAAAACTTCTATGGCGAGGAAGATTCTGGGAGTGGCAGATCCGTACAGCTAAAGTTTGGTTAAAGAAAATAGTTGGTAAATCATCCCGTATTTTTAGAATTATAAATCATTTTGATAGAAATTGAAGTCATGATTAATCTTATTGCTATTACTTGTATTATGAATCCTTCTATTATCAAGATGGTAAAAAATACAATTTTTTCCTGTAATTAAACATAAAACTAAAGTTTTGATATAAATAGAAATTCTTTATTAAAAAAAATGAATAACAAGAACCCTTTTTTGGTACAGGTAGAAAAGAGTATTTGCTGAATGTACCGATTATATTTTTCTTCAAAAATAAAATTTAAAAAAAAAGGCAGTTTCTTCGTTTTGAAAAATAAACATTATCCCAGAAACATGAAAATGATGATTAGAATTACAGAATTGTGCGCAAGAGACAGAAGCGTTCGTTCTTTTCTACACACACCCAAAGCAATATAAAACGATCTCCATACAACTTTTTTATAATTTAGGTCTCAATCCTTAACTGTATTGTATTTTATGTAAACATTTGTTCAGTAAATGTTAAGTTAAAAACCTGATACCGATTTAAATATCTTGGACATTCAGTACTGAGGCTCTGCGTTAATATCAAAATAACAATCGCCAAAAACTTACTTCAATGTAGCTTTCTTATTTAGTGGTTTTTTTTAGTTGAAAGACAGTATCAAAATGTGATTTATTGAATTGTGTTTTTATCCATATCCTCGATAAAAGATGGATGGAATGTTTGTCGTTCAAAGGTCCTTTTTTACACGGACTAGTTGTTCCGAGATCTACATATTAAAGTGGATTTTGAACCACTAAAAACAAATCTAAGAAGAGATTTTAGTCCATGAATTATTGAACCAAAGGCCAGAGTGCTATCATTTGGCTGGAAAGATGTAAAATTATGAGTAAAAATGTTTGGCAAAAGCTGCCTGGTATTTTAAACAATTGAGTTTTTCATTTCAAGATTCTTCTGATCTTATCTAATGCTTCATATGAAGATTGATGAAAGAAGACAACATAAATAAGACAGTTATCCCAAGTGGATTAACATAGTTTCAGACTTTAAATTAGTATATTAATATGATAAGATGTAAATTTTAATACATTATTAAAAATTACTGTAATGTAACTAAAATTTTAGAAGGAAAACGAAAATCTTTTTCAAAACAAGCCAAATGTGCTATGCCAATGTAGAAATAATGTTAGTCACACAATATCCATTGTTTGGTACACACGAGGGTTAATTTGACAAGGACTTAGTTTAAAGTAAATTTAAATCACTATCAAACTTGAGGTGTGATTGAACACACATGAGTTGTTTAATTAAGGTCAGAATGTTAACAATTTGGCTTTCAGAAATAGTGTGTGAGTAGAGGGAAAATAAAACAGGATTAGATTATGTATTCAAAAATGAGATGACGAACTGCTCACATAATCTGACTATAAAATTTTAAATTCCTAAGCTCCTTCCTTTTTAAACAAGAAACGTATAGGTACATACAGAAATCTAATTTGTGAATTTCTCATTTTTATAAGATAACCATTTTTATACTTGTGTATAATGTAAATTCAAAAATTTCTATCTTGATTTTTGTATAGAAAGAGCACAGTTTATGATAAAATGTACCTGAATGCTTTTAATTGTTTTATTCCTTTATAATCAAAAGGAAATATTCTGCTTTTAGGATGATAGAACTTTCATGTGTATCAAATCAAATTTATTTTTACAAAAGTATCATGTAATGCAAGTGGGTTGGTAAAAACATCCTATTCAATATTTATAAACAAAAGTTAATTACTGAGCAGAAGAAATTTGAATCGAAAAACAAAGAAGATTCGTATAACATTTGATTCTTTTGTGCATTTACTATTCATTCCAAGGCAGCATCTTGAATAAAACCATGCACGTGCATTGGCAGATGATAAGAACTGGAGGCCAGAAACAAAAGATATTTAATGGAGGAATTAAAATGCCTTTATTAAATATCTTTTGTAAATTTTAGCTATTAAAATGGAGGCAAAATCAGTTGGCCTAGTTACCAATCAAGATAAAACAAACAAAATACAGTTAAAAAAAAAAAAAAAAAAAAAAAAAAAAAAAAAAATTCTCCAACTCAATTTGCAATAGAAGTTTTTAAATTTAAAACAGGCAAATTTATTTATATAGGATCTTTGTTTAACAGAATATATGAGATCCTTTGAGAGTTTAAGAGACATATAGTTGCAGCCAATTTTCATCCTGATCATATCACACAAGGAGAGGAAGACCTAAACTTTGTTTTCTAGATGCAGTATAAGAGGATTATATGGTCCTCAAAACAAAGAATTGGAAGAGTAGAGATGGTAGGCATATCTGAATCAGAAGCCCTTGACCCACCCTGGACTGTTGCACTATGGATGGGTAAGGACTATTCCTTTTAACATGTTAATTAAAATATGACACAAGCCATTCACTAAAATTTTCTATTAAATGTTAAGTCCTGTATCACATTTCTAATACAACTGTTTCAGATTATTAATCCCATAATTTTTATGAATAGGAAAAGTGATAAACTTACAGTTAAATATTAAAATGTATTAAAGTAATATATTAAAATGCATTTCCTTATCAATATGCTCTTTTCTGTATGCTAGAGTTTTATTTATAAACCAAAAATATACTAATTTTTTTTTCCAAATAAAGCTAAAATATTAACTTGTGTTATGGACAATTTGCGACAGGTATTATTTAAATAACTAAAAAAAAAAAAATAAAAATAAAAATAAAAAAATAAACAAAACTTTTTTTAGAGTGAATAATAAATAAAATGCCTATTTTAAATTGCATAGCAGAACACAATTTTTTAATAAAATTTAAATATGAAAGCAAAACTAATTAATTTTTCAACTCATTATAATCAGCTTGAATCTCTATTTTCAAAAGTTTTACATATATATTAGTGGAACAGTGTTCAATAAATAAGAATAAATATGTGTTCTGGGAATAATTACAACATAATAAAATAGTTAAAAACTAACTAGTTTTTTTTTTTTTTTACGTAACACTTTAAGGAAGATCTAGTGCATGCAATTTATATTAAATTTCTAAATATAATCAATCTATTCTTAATAATTTATCTTTTTTGTTATTTCCAAATATTTAAGGGTTAGATTATTGCACAATCATCCTGTGAAATCAATCATATGAAATATATTTTAGAAAGTAATGATTAAGAATATTATGATATTGTAACTAATTGGATTAACGTTTCTAAAGCAGGTGTACAGGGTAAAAACTTTGCATAAAGTAGGTTTACGTCTCAGAAGATGGTCAGAACACATTTTTATAAAATTAAGATATAAATATCTCAGAAAACAAACACAAATTAAAATAAATCATTATGCTAAAAAAGACTGGGAGACACTGTATTAAAATTAAAACAAATCAAATACCACAATTTTTAAGTTATAAAACTGAATAAGAAAAAAAATAAAGAAATCATTTGATAAAATTTTATTAATCTCACTTTTCTGAGTAAATAGAACAATTTCCAAAAATAGAAGGCACATCTTTTCTACAATTAAATTTACAGGAAATATACAATTGGCACAAAAACGCCAAATTTAGATAAGCTGATTTGATGTACATATATTACAAAATTGAACAAATTTAGAGAGAGATCAAATCAATAAGGTTATTTTTTGGTTGAGTCATGTAATCAGGGAAGAATTCACTCAATTGTTCAAATAATTGGCTTCGCCTTTTGAATGTTTCATCTACACTTAGTTCATCTGAAATCACAAAAAAATAGAAGTAATTTTATAAACTTATATATAACTTCAAATAAATTCATATAAAGGAATTAATTCATACATTTTATGAAAATATGTATAGATACAAATCTTGTTCCCTATTACTCATTAATCAACTTTATGCTACTTATTAATAATAATTGTTTTAACATTATAATAATATTGATTATAGAACATTTTTGGTATTATAAACAAATAATAAAATATTTAATATAATTTCATATTTTAAGAAGTTTCCACATGAGAAAATTATCATTGTATAGATAATTACTAGAATGTATTATAGTTGTAATGAAAATATCAAAACCAAAATCCAAAACTTAAATTCTCACAAAGAAAATTTAATTTCCAATAAGAAATTGAATATAAAATTAAGAAATATACTAATTTTATCAAAAGCATTCATAATTTTCTGCAATATGTGTATAATAATAAAATCTCAAAAAGGCACTGATTTGCTAAAAATGATAAGTGTTTTTGATCTATGCAAAAACTTTTTGTGTAAATATTATTACAAAGATTCTATTTTGTGCATTAATTTCTACAAACTATTACATTAATACGTTACTACATTAATTTCTACAAATTGTCACTTTACCATTTTAAGTGTTTGACTGGAGAGAATTTGGTAAAAATCTTATCAATGAAATTGTTCTTTTAATTAATTATTTAGCCTAACTAGCACATTTTATACCATAGAGAAGTAGAATCTTAGAATTTAAATTCATGTAACATAATTTATTTTACATTATATTTCTTTAAAAAATGTCAGCTTTATTAATATTTCTTTCTATTAAAAATTGTATTCTGACATTTGTACATAAAAAAAAGTTATAACTTAAAAAAATTATTACAACTTACCTTTCACTTCGACTTCTTTCTGTTTGAATAAACTGAAAGCTAAAAGTTGAAACTAGAAGTGAAAGAAAATAAAAGTAATTTTAATGATAGAAAAAATTAATATTTCAAAATAAATATAATAAAAATGATAATAACCTCTTTTGTTTCATCTGAATTTTGATGATTTATAGTACTAGCAAGTTCTGTCTGTAAGTATTCAAGAGCTGCAATTTGATTTGTAGAAGCTATTTCTTGAAATTTATGTTTTCTAATAATTCTGCAACACTGGCGCAGCAGCATTTCTTTACTTGGTCGAAATAACTGTAAAATGACATCATTAATAGTTTGTTACAAAAGGAAAAAGATTTTGAAGATTTTTGTTGAAGATAAAATAAAAATTATTAAGTACTGAAGAGAATTTTTTTTATTAAATAACTATACATTTATAATTATTTAAAAATTATTTTAAAAAATTTGATTTATAATATGTACTTATAAAATTGAATTTTTTTCACAATTAGCTTTAAGAGCAAGTTTAAAAAGTTTAATGCAATATTTTTTAGAATTAATCAAATAGCACTTTAAAGGACAATAACATCTTTATTGTTATAATTGAAAAAGAAGAAATTAACTAACAGAAAATAATACTATTCTTAACTTTACATTTTATCAGTTATAAATTTCTCCACACACATATACACATAATACATCAAACTTTAGATTATATTTGTAAAATTTTTATTTACAGCATTAAAAATTCATTCATGATAAATAATTATTGGAAAGAGTAAGTATTGAAAATAGATGTTTTATAAAAATCATGACTTTTTAAGTTTTAGATTCGTAGGATATATCTGTTATAATGTAATCAGAAATATGGATGAGTAAATAAGCTCAACACATAGAAAATTCCCTGCTTACAAAATACACTTTTGCAAAATTACAATTTAATGATTCTATGAATTATACTAACACTTACCTTTGATACTTATAGTTAAATATACTATTAAATTTAACATGGTATTGTTGTTAAATTTTTTTAAAAAAATATATAAATTGGATTCAGAAATATTTTTGCTAAAATTGTCATTTAAAAAAAAAATTATATTTGCTATGAAATGTTTAAATACAAATTTTGTTTTATAAATTTAAGAAATAATTTTGAAAATATTTTTTAAAATACTTAATTATTTAAGTTATACTGTATGGATAAGCAAACAAAGTTCATGAAAATTTCAGAAGAAAAATTAATACAAGTTAAATAGATTACGCATACTTTCTTTTTTACTTTTTTGTAAGCCTAATATATGATTGGATTTTCTGGTTTAATTTCTCTAGTGAATTATAATTTTTAGAATATTTAGTACACTCTGCAAAGCTGTAAATTTAATCCAGAAATTAAAATGGAACTGAATATTTTTAAGCATTTTAAAATTAAAACTGAGTGTTAGAAACTATTGTGTCTAGCGGTAAATTAAAAATACTATTAATAGCTTTTATTTTCTTCTTTTACACAGACGGCTTTAAATTTCACTTTCACATATCTAGGTACTTACAGCAACCCATTACTGACTCAATTGATTGGCATTCAAAAGTTATTTATTGATATATATATATCTATATATATATGTCATTTTAGAAAATAAGATTTCTGAAATTGCTCGTGGAGTATCTCCACACAATATCATTACATTAAGTGAAGTTTCTCACAATTTGTTTTACAAGAAATATAACATTTTTACAAAGAGTCAATAGAATACTTACAAACAAGAGTTGAATTTTTTCTAATATCAAACAAATAAATTGATATTGTTAATATTTCTGCAAAAGTCCTGTATCTCTTAAATTTTTTATTCAATTATTAAGTTATTATTGTTTGGTGAAATTTTCATTGAAATGATGTTAAATCTATAGAAATAGTGGTTTTCAGAGCAGATAAATGAATTTGTAAGACTTAAAACAGTTTGGCAGTTTCAGGCTACATTTGGCAACAAAAATAAGATTTACGAAGCTTAAGGTTGATCAGGCCAAAAAAAGTCGTTACCATAAGATTGAGAGAATTTTCAACTATTTTTCCAAGAATTATTATAGGAGGGTTATAAATATCAACCCTATGAACAACAATGAGTTAGTTGAGATTAGAGTAAGGATTTGGTGATGATTAAGTCATCACTTCTGGAAAACTGACGTGATTCTATGCTTTATTATAGAAACTATATGACAATAAAAATGAAAATTTTGATCTGTTGATGAAATTGAAAGGAAACTAAGAGCAAATGAATGATGTTTAGGCTGCAATTGTAGCCAGCAAAGAATTGATTACAGAAGCGATAGGAAAATCATAGGAAAAGCTAAATGAAAGCATGCAGCTGTGGAGAGATACAGGATCCACTGACAACAGAATACTGGCTTCAGAAGAGAAAAAAAAAGCATGTCTTAGTCAATTGCCTTACAGAAAAACACAGATGTATTTCCAATACAATAGTTGCTATATCACCAATCACAGTTAATCATCTAGAATCAAATTCTGCTAATGGTGAAATAATTACCAAATTACCTAATTTTGTTATATTAATCATACTAATAATGTAACTTATATTAGTAAATATGAATTTGTCTCAAAAATGAAATTTTATTCAAGACTTTTTTTTTTAATTACAGAAAACTTCTTAACTTCAAAACCAGATAGTCCTTTTTTTATTTGAATCACTTCTTGGGTTCTCCTCTATAATTTGTTGCAGAATCATGCTAATAAAACAACTTTTCTCAAATAAATTAATATAAGAAACGACAATGCATTCCATGTCGAACAAATACACACAAAATGTTATGTATAACGTTTATTCAAGGAAAATTAGTTATGTACTGTTAAGGATAGTGAATCATCGTCATATTTTTTTCTACTGGGGAACAAATCCACTTGGATTTTTTAATTTTTATTTTCTGCAAATCAAATGAATTTCAGAAAACAAAATGCTTATAATATATAGTTAAAATAAATTTGTACCAAGCATAACCCTTTCTTTATTAAGATGACGCTTCTCTTAATAAAGAAAATTTAAACATTTCCCTTATTTCACCAGAAAGTTGTTACTTTTCTGTTACCTCCTTCTCCTATTCTTGAAAAACTTTTTCCCGAAATTTCTTGCTGTGAAACATAATACAACTTAATAAACTCTTTGGTGGTCAGTTCTTAGGTGGACTCTTTCACAACTTTTTCAATATCACTGTTAACAACCTTTAATCCATTGATAATGGCAAAAGACATAATTTCATTGACTAGAAGTCCCTCAGGTAGTGCCATGAATTCATCAAAATCGTATTCAATAATGTTCTCTGACTAAAGCTTCTTCCAAGTAGTAAAAGTTCCCTTTATAACCCCTTCTCATGCATTGTTGAGCATTTTGAGGCATGCAACGATATGGAAGCGATTTTTCCAGAATTCTCAGAGTAACATTAATTTCTTCAATCACATGAAAACAAATGTCAAACAGGGCTTTATTTCAGAGCTTTTTAAAGTTAGAAATAACTTGCTAGTTCATGGGCTAGAGTAACAGAGTGATGACAGGAGAAAAAACTGGATTGTGATAAATATAAATTCTTAAGAGAGATTCTTGTAAAAATGTATGGGCAAAAGTAATTAGTTTCAAATTAGTATTAGCATTGTTGCATAATAGCAGTACGAGACAGTCTTTCATAGGTTTGTGGCTTGCCAATACAGTCATGTTTGGTATTACACAAGTTTGCTTTGGCATCTTTCTCTAAAATAGATTGTATTGTTTGTTTTGCCACAATTAAAAACCTGTTGCAGCAAGCAATCTTTAGAATGAACTAGTTTCTCGAAATATATGATGAAATTCTCTGCTGCTTTTGTATTAGAACTTGCTACTTCACTATTCCTCACAATGCAGTGCATACCACTTCTCCTTTTGAACAACACACAGCTCTTAAAATATTTTTTGGCTGTTGATGAACCTCACATCTTCTTAACAAGGTAGGCAAAAATCATTTTGGCCTTTTAACAAATAATGTTCTTAATAGCATCACCTTGTAATTTCTTTTTTATTTATCTACATGAGAAGTAAACTTTCAACATTGTTGAGGATTTTACAATACTAGAGCAAGTGCATAACACAAATTGGTATATTATACTGTAATGTCTCAGTCTAGCCAGCACTTCTGATTTTGAAAACATCTCTAGGAAAAGTGAGAAGGTGAAAAAGTTGATGCCAAGAGCAAACAGAAGAGGTTCTTTTCTTTCAGATACTTTGTAAGCTATGCAGATGAGAGAAAGATGCTTTTGAACTTAGAAATGACTAGTTTTTTGTAATTTATATTTTATTAAATTTTTGTTTTCAAAATTTTAGGAGCATATTTAGTTTTATAGCAACATGCACAAACCAAGATTTCTCCTCTCCTTGCCACTGGTTATGAGAAATATTGCTGATTAGGTGGGTCACTATTTTATAATTTGTTCTGCTTATTATGCTATTTATTATGAGAAGTGCTCATAAAACAAAATTCTACTGTATTATGTTATCCTTTTATGTTAATTTTTACTTCTTCTGTAGCTTCTTTTTTATATATTAAATTTTTGAATTCTGAAAAATTATATTAAATATAAAAAACTAAAAGTCATTTTAAAATAAAAGCGATTTTTCAACAGTTTATCCATACACTTTTTTTTTAATATTTATTGAAGAATGCAAATTTGTCAACTTAAATACCTATTCACACAAATAGCTTCAATGAGATTTCAAATAAAACTGATTAATTTTAAAAAGGATTTCTAAAATAATGGCAAATAAGATTTTAGTTCATTTGGCTTTATTGTGAAACTTTTAATAAATTCAGGAGTATTTAATCACAAGACCAAATAAAAATAACAAATTTTCTCAGGAATAATGAATATAAGAGAAGAAATATTAATAATTAATTAAGAAATTTTACAACACTTTTTCTTACACAATTAAATGTTAAGATTTATGACATGTAATTCCTTCAATAAAACATTAATTTCTAGAATTAATGATACCAATTAAATGAGAAATTTTAATTACAACAGAAAGTCTTAACGATAACAAAAATAATAAAAAAAAAGGTATGTTAGAAATGGAAACTTTAATACATAAAGACAGTGTGTTTTAAACAGAATATATCTTATATATAAAGATGTGCATTTATTTAAAAAAGTAAATCTGTTTTACTTAAACATTAAAAATAATATGCAGAGTACTTACATGAAGGGACCAGAAATCATCTAATCTCATTTTTGGTGAATGTAATCGGCCAGGGTTACCACCAAATAAGTAATGAACCTATTTATAAAAAGGATTACTATGGATCACATTAAAAAAATGTTAAAAATAGTTTATAAAATTTAATTGCATGTACTTTTCTGATGTGGTCATACACCAATTGATGAGCAAATCGTGGGCATGGTTCGGAAGGCTGAGTGCTCTGAGAGGAAGAATCTTGCTCCCGAACTTCACTTTGATAAACACATGTCCTAAAGGACAAAAGTAATTTAATTACATGATTAAACACTCAAACAATGTCACTAGCAGAATCAAAAATCGGAAGATTATTAATTCAAACTAAAGTACTATATGCACAATTTATTATAAAATGTGAAGCTTATACAAAAATGAGAACTTTTAAAAAAAGTTTAAAGATGTTTGTTTGTATAAAATTGTTAACATTTTTCGCATTTTTCTTAATCTGGTATGCACATGTGCTAGAAAGCCCCATTAGCAAAAATGATAAAAAATGAACAAAAAACTTTGTGTTTTGCAGTTTGAAAACACCAAATCTATAGTTGCTGTGTAACAAATAAACTAAATTAAATTCAGATGTGATACCCCAAATGCCAACAACATCCATACGTGGTATCATTAGCTTGAAAATATCAGTTGCTTTTGTAAAGAAAAAAAGTATGGAACGACCAACAGTTTCTGAAGAGCTTGTTAAATGAGTGAGAGCCTTTCAAGTGTAGTCTGGCATAATAATTCCAGAAGGCTAGTTGTGAATTAACAATTCTAGTGATGACTGTTAGTAGCAAGCATTTCTGTAAAGCTCCAATGTCCTCATCATTTGCAGTTATTATAGGCTCTAAAACTGACAGATCATGATTTACATGAACACTTTGCTCATGAAATGTTGCTGCATGATGATTTGTGTTGTTTTCAGCGATGAATCAACATTTTACATCAGTGGACATGTTAACACTCATAATGTGCACATTTAACTTAAAAAAAAAAAAAAAAAATCAGCTGCAATAAGTTTCCACTTAATTTAAAGTTTGTTGTGCGATATTTTAATGGAAAGTTTATGGGCTTATTTGTTTCAGAGAAGTGTTGTTGTTGCTTATTCTAACTGGTATGACAGAATCATCACACCAGCTCCGTGAATCCATGAGTTTTAAGCCTCACCAGAACTACCCCTGGACTAAATTCCACATCACCTCTCTCACAACCGACGCACTGAAGAATATGAGAGGGAGAGGCCTGTGCTTCTTGACATTTGGGGCAGAGAGGGTAAATCTTGACACCAGAAACATGTCTCTGAGCAAGCAGGTGGCCATTTTTCAGTCTCACCAGAGCAGTTTGATCGCATCTTTTGTGTGCGCCCATTAAAGCGGAACAAGAATATCTGCCTTGGTACCATTCATGGGCAAGTTTGGCATCTCTAAAAGCAGCATTGATATCCATCCCGACACGAGAGATCAGCTCTGATGCCGACAAGCAGTCTCTAATAACGGTATTCTGCAGACTGCCCTTTTTGGCCAATTGGTCCGCAACCTCATTACCATACACATTGACATGGGTTGGTACCCATGGGAAAACTATGGTATTGGCCTGCAAATCAGTGAGATGTTGAACTATTTTAGTAGTTGTGCTGCCACAATGCCGCCACCACTGAGCCAGATGTTGTATAGAGCTTCGGCTATCAGTAAGGATGCAGATATCAGAAACTATCCGTTAACACAGAAGTTTCAGAGAAGTAAATGTAATTGGTACTTCCTATCTTGAAGCTACACTTAATGGTTATTTCCCTAATTGGTAGAAGACAAAATAAATAACTTCATATGGCACAAAAATGGTGCACAGCCTCACTGACATGTATTGATTAAGATTTTAAGTGTTTCATAGTAAATACAACACAGCATTAAAATCCTGATATTCATTTAGAAACACTATTAAAAACATATACTTACATATGTTTTTAATAGTGTTTCTAAATGAGCATATAATTTACATTTATATATTTCAATTCAGAAATATTAAATATAAAATAAAAATTAATAAATTTTGCTGTGACAAAAAGGGTGATTTAAATTACTTTAGGAGAAACGTTGAGCATTTCATAAAAGAAAATATTAATAACAAAATCTGATTACCATTTGTTCTGTGAAATATCGTATATCCAAAAAGAATTTTTCACATTTTCATCTCGTTTATCTTTGTTTGATCCCTTGAAAATAAACATTTATAAATGAACATTTATTCTACAAATATATGGGGAAACAATAAAAAAATAATTAATAATTAAAAATAATTAATATTTAATTACTTTTAGATAACATTCAAAAAATTTATTAAACTACAACATTCAATTAAATTTGAATTCTCCCAAAAGATTAAGTTGACTCAGGTCAAGATTAATCAAGAAGGATTTCAAATTTATTGGATTTTGTGGTGAAGCAAGGAATTTTAGTGAATGCATTAAACAAAAATAATTTTTTAACAGAAAAATTCTCTGCAGAAAACTCATTTCAGTTTTTAAATTTCCAGTCATGTCTTGAACTGAATTAGCTTCAATTCTGAGTGAAAAATATCCAGGAACTCTACTGATGAATTAAGGGAAGAGATTATTAGAGTTCCTGAACACAGAAAAAAAGGCATAAAAATTATTATTTTTCCAGCATTGTTCTGAATTTTTTCAGAAGTAAACATTTAAAATAATTCCTATATAAAAATACTTTTTAATAATTTTTCTAATAAGAATTTTTCTAATTTTTTTAATAGAACTAATAAGTTCTTAAAATTTTGTTATAATTTGAAAATATTTATATTTTCCTCACATAAAGCACATTTTTTAAGATACTGGAAAAATGATAAATGCCAAAAACACAAAAGTATAAAAAAAATAAAAAATAAATAAATAAATAAAAAAAAAATCGTGATTTGAATTAGATTGTTTAAAAATTATAAAAATTAATTTGGTACAAAATCTTAGAAATCCAAAAATGAAAAAAATTAATAGTTAAATTTAAATTAAATAAATCAATAATTATAAGTTCACTTACTGATAAAACATGGATTTCATTTAATTCTGGATCAATAGTAGCTCGCTGAGTAAACCCAGCTGGTGGAACTATACAAGATAAAAGGATTATAGTTTTTATATATTTCTAATTGATAAAGCATTTACAAATTTTATAATAAGAAAATGCATTATTCAACATTACTTTAAGCATTTAAACAACAAAAATACACCATTCTAAAAATAGTTTTATAATGTCAGTTTAGTTCAAAAGTTCATGCATATTTTTGGGATATTTTTAAATTGTGCAAATAGAACATAATTTAGTATTTTAACCTATGATATATTTTCCTTTATTTTTTACAATTTCTCACCATCTTACAAGTAATTTCTTTAAATTTTATTGCTGTAAAAATACTAATTTAGATGTTAAAAATTGTAGATAGTGGAAGAAAATATATAGTTAATTGAATAAATTCTTTTTAATTTACATTATTTAGACAATTTACAAAAAAATAACTTTTGGACTAACCGGATGCAAATTTTTTTGAGTTATTTTAACCACAATTATTGTTAAAATTATTAAATACATTTTAATTCAGGGATATAAATTACACTTCTTAGCTATTTCATTAAAAGAAAATACTCACCAATCAAAATATTTTATTATTGGTCGAAAATTTTTTTGTCTAAAAAAGTGATTCAATTAAATGGATGTTGTTTATTATTTTAAAAAATTCTATTATTTTAGAAGTTACAAATTTATTAATATTTATTATAATAATTTCAAATGTATTAAGCATGTTATTTTCTTTTGTAATTGAAAATAATAATTTTATACAGTAAAGATAAAGTGCTCAAAAGAATCAATTAGCCATTTTAAGGAAAACATGACAGACTTTTTAAAATTGTGAAGACTAACATAGTTTGCATTACTTTACAATCCACAGAGCGAAATTTTTTTTATTGAAGTTTCTAGTTTAAAAATAAGTGTGAATCAGATATGAGCACATTTTCTTTCTTATATAAAATCATTTTAAGTGATTCTAATCATTGCAGCATTTTACTTTGTCTTTTGGCTTGATCATTTCATTTTTATTTCTGATGTTTCTTCTACTCCTACTTCCATTATCTTTCCAAATATTTAAAGTTTGCATAATATGATTAGATGTTATGATATTTATATAGTAAACCCAGATTTCAGAATTGCATTATTTGTCATAAAAATGAGAAAAAGATTTCTTTAATATCTGTAAATTGAAATAACAACGCAGGTATGTAAATGAAAAAAGTGAAGGTTTTAAGTAAATTTATTGTATGATAAATCATATATAATGTGTATTTCTTCAAGACTGACATAAAATGTCTCAGACAAAATATTTTCAATATCATAAAAGTAAAATCATAACACAATTTAAAATTATATTATATAGCTATAACTATATTTGCAACAAAACATTTATATTAATTTAATTAACAGGCAAAAATTAATAACATAGTATAACCTTTATTATTTTTCTTAAGTATATAAATCTTCACAATACATATAAGTTATTAAAATACTAGTTTATTAAAACTATTGTAAATTAACATTTTTAGCAAAAATGTTACATTTAATTAGTAATGGATAAAATAACATTTATCCATTTCATAATTACGTCAATTTGAAATCATTGAATAGAATATTTGGGTTTTAATTTTGAACAATAAAGTGAAAAGTGGCATGCCAAGCTCTAAGCCATTGATTAAAATACTGTAATTAAATTGACAAAATACAAGAATGATTCAAACCCATGAATTGGAAAAATAACCTATTATATTATTTTAAAGCTAGCAGAAATATTCTTGTACCATAAATTAGTTACATTGCTTATATTAAACTTTATTGAATTAATAGATAATATTAAAAGTTTCTCTAATTTATATAATTAAAAGGAAAAATTAATTATGTCCAGCATTATCTTCCATATTTTTTTATACATATTTTATATATAAATAATGTGATTCAAAGCAGGTAAAAACTATGAAATACTATTTTTAATTTATTTAAATGTTACTAATTTACCAACTGCATACTTTTATAAAATATGAATTCACTTAAATATGAATCACATTGAAAGTTTGAAATATAGCCAAGGAACAAATAATATGGTTTAGTATGCATAAGTTAGGTAGCTCATAGAATGTTTTACAAATATAAAAATCTTCAGCTAAATAAATAATTTGGGATTAATTATAACTAATGTTATTAGACTAAAATATAATATTATTAATAAAATTTTTGATTGTAATGGTATTTTTTTCATACACAAAAGCAAATCAAACTGATTAAAGAGGAATCTCAACTGCTGCAAACATTAAAGTCTGAGGTGAGAATCAAATCCACAAACTATTAAAATGAAAACCATAACACTAACAACTTGGCTCCCATTTCAGTATGGAAGAATTTGATCCTTTTTTCAAATATTAACAATTAAAACTTTATTTTAATTACCAGTCAATATAAATTTTATACATTTAAAAGCTAATCAGATTGATATGTGTTAAATTAATTCAGTGTGAATTTTAAACTACTTCAGTAGTAGAGAATGACAAATGCAAGATCTGTCTCTCATAAATGACAAATCAAATTTCAATGATACATTTATAAAATAGTCTAAAAATGGAAGGGAAAAATAATTTTACCTTTCAAAATAAATGTATATATATAACATAATAAAATAGGAAACATTGAAAACTTACGTTCATTTTCTGTTCCATCGCAGATGAACTGTATTCTATCAGTATCCACATTGTAAGTAAAAAAGTCACTTAGATATTCTTTTGCTCTTTGGCCAGCAAATATATACAATAACCGGGATTTCTAGAAATTTATCCATACATCTCAAATTAAAGATGAATGTAAGCCATATGAAATTAAAGAAATTTCTACAGATTATTTTTTAAAAAAACAATTAGTATTCAGTCAAAAATATTCCATAAAAATAAATAGGAAAAATTAAATTCTTTGGTATTAGAATATTATATAACAATGACAATAAAATGAAACTGAAAATAAAAACTATGAAACTTTTCTGAAACATTTCATTTTTATCACTTTACTGTTATTTTAATTTTAAATCATACTGATTTTCAAATGTAAGCAGAAGACTACAGATGATTATACATTGCAAAAAAACTTGGACAAAACTTGTAAATATTTAGCATAACATTTACAATGCCAGAAATGTATGGAGCGTTTGCACCTTATAATTTCCACAGAATAGTCTTCCAGATTTGTATATTATTTTTATACAGATCAATAAAAGCTTTGATCTTTATAAAAAATAATAGGTGATAAAGTTCTCTAATGTATGAAAATTTCAATAACTTATAGCTGATTTATTTCAATTCTCTAATTTTTAACTATTTTTAGGAAAGCAATATATTTTTTATAAATAAATTATACAAAAAATAATTACTGTTTAAATATATTAAATAAAACAGTCATATTTCAGGAACACAATTGACAGAAATGTTAAATTGAAAAATATGACAAAGGAGTATTTTTCATCAATTTATAAAAAGGTCTAATCAATAACTTTAAATAGTATTTTCAAACTAGATTATGCATTAAAGGTATAATAATAAATTTAACTTAAATTATAAGTACTTTCATTGTAAAAAATTTGCTGATATAAAAATTTACAATTTTATAGTTCAATGCCAGCATTTACAAAGTACATAGTAAAGGAAAAATAGTTTAGCTATATCAAACACACAAAAATAGTTAATTTTTATTATTGAAATTAAAATATTTATAATAATACCTCATGGAAGAGCATCGAATGTCCTATTCTTGATTTAATTTCTAAGGCATAAGTTTGAGGCTTAGGAAAATCATCTCTAAGTTTACACCAGGTATTTGTAGGAACATGATAAGAATACAAACCACTGAACATTGGCTCAGGGCACACATTTTCTTCACCGGGATTTGTGCTATTACTAAAATATATAAATAATGAAAAGCTTAGGAAAATAGATAAAAAAATTAATATATGGTAAAAAAATACACTTGAAAAAGATATTATTTCAGGACATAATACAGATTACATAAAAAATTATTTGACTTATAAAAGATTAATTTAAACAATTTTATACACCATTGTCTTGTAAAATATTATGTCGTTATTGACATTTTGTATTTTAGTTTTTCCTTTCATACAACTACAGCCTAGGGAGGGGTCTTTGCTTGCTGAACAATATCATTGAAAAATGTCTTGTTCTTTATCCTAGATTTTAAATTCTTTATATTTATGTTATTCATTTTGGGTTGTATTACCTAACCATCTTTTTTTTTGGGGGGGGGGGGGCTTCACACAAAGCCTTTGGTTCAAAAATCCACAATTTTTCTTTAAATCTTATTTTCAGCTACTCTTTCAATAAGACCTAACTATTCTAAATGCAGTGGTTTCATAAATCAAATTATGCTTTCTTGCTTGATTAGATTATAAAGTTTATTATTCTTTATGATTCTCTACTGAAAATTATTTACTATTATAGGTCCAAAACTTATTACGGTTTTTCTTTCAAAGATAAGTTATATTCATTATAATAAATATGTATAAATTTTGATTTCATTTTAAAAGATAACATATTTTTATCACATAAAGTGATATATACAAATATCAATATGTAATGCATCAAGACAGAAAAATGAAACTGACCTGGTTAATATTCTCCCACCAAATACATACAATGTATTTTTTTCAACATCCATACAAACTTGATGATCAAATACTAATCTAGGTCCTCCCATTTCAGCTGTATCATCTGTGATTAGAGTCCACTGATTGGAATCAATATCATATACATAAAAATCACTCTGAAAAAAAAAGGAAATTGATAATTTATTTATCTTATTTATTTATTTATTATTTTTTTTAACAAAGATATGATTTTTAAACATAAATATGCTATGAAATTAAAATCTAAGTTTTGACATAACTATACCAACAAAATTTACAGATAAAATTTCATGTTGGCTGAATGGCAACTGCAGTAGACAAGCAAGAGTGTGGAGTTATGTTCAGATGAAATTTATTAATACTTGGATTTCATCACAATGTTTTTTAGTAAATGTTAAAATAAATATTTTAAAGGCAAATTAATGTATGTTGTAAGGCTGTATTGAAGTAGTTGCTGGCAGGCAAATACAACTACAACATCTTGTACAATCTATGCATATTATGTGCAGGTACAAAATTAATAAAAAATTTACACTCAGATAATTTCAATTAAAATTTTTATTAAGAAGCAAAACTAATTAAACCATTTAATAGACAAAGTCATTGCAATACAACAGGCTAGCCTAAAAACACTGCATGTTATTAGCAGAAATAAGGCTTTGCAGACGGTAATTTTGCATTGTATTTGTTCAAAACTAAAAAAACACTATAGGATGCATTTACACACACATATATATATATAAACTACAAGTAGTGAATAAAAATTTTATTAATGTGAAATTATAATTAAGTAACTGTGAGATGTTAATAAGAGATAAAACTTTTACAGGGTTTGCACAGACTTCCAAGAATTCCAAGAATCTGAACCGAATATCCATCAAATTGTGTATATGTAACATTTTCCAATTATATTTCTAAATAGCAAAAATAAATAAGAATATTTTTTATTTAAATTTGAATTAGATTTAATGGTTATTTCAAAAGCCTACAACGGATTTATAGTTGTAACAAAATTTTTATTTAAATAATCATTACTCTTTATATTACTAGATTATACATCATATAAAATAACGAGCAATTTTACAATCTATAAACATCTTCGATTCCTATCAAATAAATTTATTAAGTATTTCAAGATGTGTATAATTCTTTTTCAAATATACTTACTCAGAGCAAATACAACTATTAGATAAAGTTATCAGGATAATTTTTTCCCTATTATTATTTAATAACAGTAATTCTTAATTTTAGATTTTTTAGAGTCCATGGGTTATTGAAAAGATACTTTTCACCAAGCATATTAAATACTTTACTTCATCAATGACAAATTCAACTTGAAGCACAGAAATCATATGCAATTTTCATCAGATATACAAAGTATATTAAAAATTTTATATAATATACATAAAACAGAAACAAATAGAAAAAAAATAATTTAAAAACGCTGATCTAATGCATAAAATGACAATCTTGTTGATTACTTCACTTCAGACAAATAAATCTAAATACTACCAGTCATGACTAAATTGGATTATCATAAAATTATAGTAGATGTATTGGGTATTTATTTTATTCATAAGTTATGAATACAACAATCTCAAACTGATCCTGGTGATCCACCATCTAGTGGTAACATTAAGAGATAATACTCAATTATGTTTTTGGAAAATTTCATTGAAAATTTAAAAATAAAAAACTAAAAAATAAATAAATAACTAAATATTTCATAAGAGAAAGTAAATGCATCAAGGTAAGTTAAAATTCCAGGAGTTTTAAGGGTCCTTAAAATTTTTGTTTTCAAACTTGAAGAGTTTCCAGGAGTTGTGCAAACCCTGCTTTTGTCAAATCAAGTTTATAAAGTTAGCTAAATTCTTGAGCCATATCATAATATACATGTCATATGAAATTTATCTGAAATTTTTTAATTGTTATAATTTAACACAGTCAAAAAACTACTATTTTAAAAAACAAATTTTCTTAAATTTTTTAGCCACAAAATAAAGGAAAATTATAAGTGAAAAAAATAAAAGATTAATAACATTATTTTATTATGAAATTCTTTAATGTAACTACAGATATGTAAACACTGTATTAAGGATTTTATTTATGTATAGTAATTATTTTATATTAGTATAAAAGCTATTTTATTGATTATATAAACTATTTTATTTCATAATAGAAAATATGCTATTATGAAATTACTTTATATGTTACCATTTCAATAAATATTTTTACTTTATAAATTCGTCTTGTTTACTTGCAACTTAATGACAATTATCTGTATATGAGGGCTAATTATGTTGGAACATGCAGCTTAAAGTGGATTTTGAACCACCCAAACCTACAATGCCAAAGTGTAATTTAAAGCCGCAAACAGCTCAACTGAATGCAAGAATGCATATCGTTCAAATGCCAGCTCAGCATGCATTTCACAGAAGAAATATATTTAAACTTCTAAAGTGCATCTATATATACATTATTTACACACACACATATATATACTCAAATATAAATCACTTTGCAAGATGACATGAATTAATTGCTGTTAATAAACAACAAAGAGATAAAAATGATTTCATAAGAAAATCTTAGTTAGAATTCAAAATAAAAACAATTGCACTTTTGTTAACAAAATAAGGCAAAAAATATATTTCTTAAAGCAAACTTCTTACTTTTAAATACTTTGATATTCTCATTTGAGAATCGAGATAACGGCCAATGATAAATATTTTTTTCCTTTCAGGATCAAGGCACATTTTATGACATGAACGAGGCGATGGACCTCCCTGTAAAAAAAATAAAAAAGATATGAATATTAAAAGAATTAAGATCAAATATGCACAAAAAATTCTGAAAATAATAAATAAATGTATAAGATTTTTTAATCAAATACTAACCATATTTTTATTGGTTAACAAGTAGGATTAAAAGCATGATTAAAGCTTAAAGCTATAATTAAACTATATCATCAGTAAATCATTTTAAACAAGATTTATGCAAATAACCCTGAACTTCCAGTAAAAAGTGCAATTTCTTTTTAATATAAGTCTTCATAATGAAAATGTAGAATATAAACCCTAAAGGAAATGAATTTGCATACATTTTTTTTAATACTACATCATATAATTTGGTAGCCTTTGATTATGTAGCAAATTAATGCAGCATAAATATAAATTGTATTTATGTTAAGCAATACTTAAATATTATTCAAGTAATACTTGAATTAAAACAGTACTAAAAATATGAAGTTTAATTCAATTTATATGCAGAATGATCAAAATTAAAACTTGTTTTAGAATGCCATAAAAAGTTGCATTGCATTAAAAGCTACTACCTGAATTTCAACAAATTATTTTAGATTTATTTTTTGATCTCATTGAATTATATCGTTATAAATCTAAAGGAAAAATTTGATGTAGAATGGAATTTTTAAACAATATTCCCATCCATCTTAAGTAAACAGTGAGATTATAACAAGGATTTTAGAAAACAAGACTATTAATATTGCATAATATATTTACATTTTTTATATAATAAATTATTTTATTCCTTACATAGACTAACATTAATCTCAATCACAACTAATTCCAAAAATAGAAACATGCTAATTTTAGAGACTTATATATTGAAAAATTGAAAATTTGATTATATTTAAACATATTTTAGATCTAGTAATAACTTTTTCTTAACTTATAATTATGCATATTATATTTAAAAAAATGAAATACTATGTTTCTAAACTGTGTAGCTTGTACATCACACTAAACATAGTAATGGTTACCTGGCAAGTTGTATCTCGAGACAAGCATGTCCATGAGCCAGAAGGAATATGATAACACCACAAATCTGCTAAATCTGTGGTACCATCCCATCCACCAAATAAATAAATATTTTCTAGGAAAAACATCAAAGATTTATATAAATAAACCAATAATTAGGAGATAAAGAATACTACACACAGCAGCATTTTATAAAGGAAGAAACCTTATAATAGGTAATCAAAGAAAATTATTTTTATGCAATATTTATGATAATAGGAAATATAAACAAGAATTTAAAGTAATTACACAAACAATCCCTTTAATCAGATAAAATAATTTAAGGTTATTAGAGTTCTACTAAAGTGAAGTAATTAATTAAAGAATAATTAATCTAATTTCAGTCACTGTTTTATGCCAAATTTTAAAAGCAATTTCATGCAGTTGCACTTTTAATTTATTAATAAAAATAAAAGACACTTAAAAAGAAAACTATACTCATCAATCAAAATGCTAGGAAATCTGGAATAGATGAACATTTAAAAGATATATGTATAAAAATATTTATGAAATCAATTTTGTACATATTCAATACATGTTTTCAAAAGCCTTTATAATGGCATTCTTAAAAACAGGCTAAATTATTTTTTGTATACAAACATTAAATGATACTTTTTTTGGAAGACATTATTGCAAGGACATGATTTTTACAGAAAATGTGTAAATGCCATTTCACCACTAGTAAACTGAAAATAAAAGCTAAATTTGTTTTTCATACAAGCGAGCAAATTTCTGTATACAATTAGAGCAAATGTTTATTCTTGTTTTGTTTTTAATGTAAAAACAAAACAATGTAAAGACAACACATTAGCTTTGAAAAATGATCTTTGAGAAAAATTATGTTAAATATTTTTAAAAAAAACTACTAATGTTTATTGACAGTTAATTAATGTAAAATCAAGATGATTGAATTAGGTATAAAATGAAGTTGTGCATCATATCTAAAAATATTTTACAACTAACTGTAGCATTGTTCAAAAGAATTATAAATTTAATGAAAAATTTTATTTTATTTAACTTTTTTAGAAACTTTCTCTTTCTTTTTAAGCAAAAAAATTTATAAGTTTAGACCAAGTATTAAATAAACAGAAGATCATACAAAACAATCCTATTTTATTCTTTATTTTATTATTTTAATTCTATATATAATTCATATTTACTTTAAACATTAATGTGAATTTCTGTAATTATTTATTAAATACTCAATCATTTTTGCTTTTAGAATTTAATTTATTTTAGTTTATTCAGTTTAATTTTTACTATATTTATTTTTTGTCATTAGTACACTCTTATTTACATGAACAATTTAATTCAAATTATAGAATAGATATTTCCTTATACATGTTTAAATGAAAAATAACAAAAGTGTAATTTACACAATATAAACAAAAAAGAATACTTAACATGGAATATTTAGGTAAGCTACAAGTTTACTGCAAGATTTATTATGAAATTAATGATTTGTTAGAATATACACTATTTTGTACTTTACATGATACAGAAAAAATTAAAAATATTTAATACATATGTACTAAAAAGCCAATGCAAAATTTATCCCGATCTTCACCAATGCAAAGTATAATTATGCAAAAGTAATTTTGTATTTCTTTAATAAATTTTGTATACATTTTGTGGAAATGCACTGAAAATATTCACTTTCAGATTTAACTTCTATATATTGATAAAAAAAGATGTATCAAAAATATATTAATTTGAATAATTTACATTGGAATTTATATAAAAATTTTATGGATAAATTTCCCCAAACCTTATCCAATGAATTTATTAACTACTATATATATTAGCCTTGGAGTTTTGATAAAGTTTTAAATCTTATATAAGTAAGAATATCATTTAAAGCAATACAAAATTTATGATTTCCAATCAAAATGAGTGTTTGATTATGAAAAAGTAACACTAATTGACATAATTACTCATTATTGATTAGAAAGGAAAAGAAAAAATTTTTTCACCTGTGTGAACATCAATACACATTTGGTGGCCACCTCTCATACCAGGTTTATTTTCGGTTTCTATAAGCAGATTAGAGATTAAAGGAAAAATATGTATTAACTTGTACAAATTTGTATTAACTAAAATCTTGAAAAAATTATTTTACAAAATTCATACCTGGAAGATTAGCATCAGGCATTATGGGAATCCATTTTGCTTTATGAGTTTGTTGCTCTAAATATGAATCTAGGCAGCCATCTGGCAAAGAAAAAAATAATGTCATTTCCTGTTTAATTAAAGTTTATTATATTAGCATTATTGCAAAATGATACAAGATGAAAAAATCCTAATGTAGGAATAAGAAGCATACAAAGATAAAATGTATTTTTCAAAAAATAATAGAACACACAAGAAATAAATCCAGCAAAATTATAGAAATTAAATAACACACTTCAGCAATAGAACAGTGTGTAAATTTTCTATTAATGGAATAAATAAATCAAAAAGTAACTGACATAAGGTTTGCTGAATTTTAAAAATTTAACATGTATAAATTTACTCAATTTAAATATAATTTATGTTCTTGGATAAAAGGGACTAATATAAAAATATAATTTTAATTATTAAAATCGCTATTTAAAATTATTTTAAACAAAACATTTCAATATTAACAAATAATCCAAGTTGAAGAGTTATATTCGTTTATTTTAAGTTTAACAGTTTATTTTACTTTTTGAAAACCAACTTTAAAGAATTTGGAGTTTTGCAGTATTATCCATGTAAGACTATATTCATTCAATCCTCAACATATTTATATATATTTGGACCACAAACATGAAACAAATACAAATGACAGAAAATTATAATATACAAATAATTTAAATCAAGTCCTTGAAATTCATTGCATATTTTTTTTCAATTTATATTTGATATAATTATCACTTCCTTTTACTCTGGTTTTTACACATACTTTTAAAATGTGAGCCTATATGAAAAATATTAAAGAAAAATTACTTAAAACATTATTTTAGTATTAAAAAGAAATTTAATATGTATTTTATAAAAAGAGAATAGTCTTCCCCAAGTATGCATGCATATATATATATATATATATATATATATATATATATATATATATATATATATATATATATATATATATATATATATATATATATATATATATATATATATATATATATATATATATATGCATGTACATTAAAACAAATTTTTATGAATACTAGATTAATTAAAGCAATGCTTAGTTGCTTATTTATGAAAACAAACATGTGTAAGGATTGTAATGCATCACATTTGCAAAAACTAATAAAAATAAGTCTTCTAAATTATTTATTTAAATTAATATGTCAACAATCAACAGATGCTGCAATAATTTTCACTAAAAGCTATCAAAGAAATTTTGTCATTCATAATACAATTTAAAATAAATCAATTCATTTTCTATGCTTTGAAAAGATACTACAAGTAAATAGAATAACAAATGAAATTAATATTAATTTAACACAAATATGTTCTATAATAATAAAGTATAGCCTATAATTTGATTTATAGAATATAGGAAAATTTATTTTATGTGGAATATACACTATAACCGAAAGATTCAGTGTGAAAATTTACAAAAATTATGTGTGTAAGAAAAAATTAAGACACATAATTAATTGTATATTGTTCTAACATTATGTGAAAGCAATAGATAGTTTACTTGATAAATCATTCAGCAAAAATTCAAAATTCTTGTTTACTAGACTTAATATAAGTTAATGTCAAAAAGATTCAATACAGGTCATTTAGAAAACAACAAAATTCACACAATTTTTGCTATCAGAAAAATAATTTTTTACTAAGATATATTCAAACATTGGCTTTACACCTGTAAATATTTAATCATCCAACAAAAAATAGTATAAACTTTGAATATTAAATAAATAAAAGCAATGAAATAAAAATGCAGATGTTAACATTTTAATATCATAGATATAATATTTTTGTTGAATAATTATGTTTAGAATGTGAAAATATATTACAAATTTTAATCTTTAATTTCTTTTTCCAAAGTTTTATGTTTTCAAAATAAATTAAGACTCAATAAATGGAAAAGACAAAACTTTATTTTGTTGCAATTTCAATAAAAATATCATGGATTTAATTATAAAATGTCTGTACATATACATTTAAAAAATAAGCATACTGTATCATAGTTGAAGTTAAGATTTTCATAATCCTAAGACTTCCAATGAAAATCCAGATAAGATAGCTCCAAATCTGAAAAACAATGCATGCATTCATTATTTTTCCTTTCTTAAGCATGCATTATGATCACTTTTATTAAACGGCAATTGATTTTTAAAAGGAGTATATTCAATTAATACAAATATGAATTACGGGTTCAATTCAACATTTCTTTTCCATTAAATTTACCTAAACAATTTTTACACATCAAGGACATATTCCTATGATACAGTATACAACTGAAATACTAAGTTTAATATGTAAAAAATATACATAAAAATATTATTTCTAATAACATTTCAAATTCAGTCAAAAATATTTAATTTCCAAGTGGTATTTTATTATTTCATTGAAATTGAAAAAAAGATTTGTATTAAAAAAAAAAAAAACATTTCTTAATTTCAAAACCAGAGTACCTTTCACTGCCTTCATTAATAACTGTTCTGCAGCTGCATAATCTCCTTCTACTACCTATTTATATTAAAAAAAGCATTAATTTTACAACTTAAATTTATAAAATACATAGATTTAAATTAAATATAAACTCAAAAAATCAAGCATTAATGCATTTTGCATAAACCATCTCCTTCTTAATGAAGATATGATTCTTATGTTTTTTAATTTTCTGAGTTCATATTTTATTTAACTTTTGATTTACAATTTATGTAAATGTTTTGTATACAATGCTATAACTTTTATCACCTTTTATTTAGTAACAATATCTTTACTAGAGAATTGAATTAACAAATGCCTGCCCTCTATTAGTTGCAATACATATGAAGTGGTAATTATAAAATATCTAAAATTTAACAACTCAAAAAGAAAATAAGGACTGGTTTATTAAAATTATTTTATGCCACATCCAAATTTCAAATACTAGAAATATAAAAACAGTATTTATTTCACTAAATATTCTTTTTAATAAAAAATATAAATAAAAACCTGACACAAGGAATTGGTTGATTGTAATGAAATTTCAAATGCAAAGAAATTTGGACTCACATGCAAATGATTAAAATTTGATATTCAATTAATGAATAATGGAAATTCCAGAACATTAGAAATATCCATTCAGTAGTTAAGGAGTGATTCTGTTACAACAGTACAAACTCGATTTATATATCCAGTGCTTTAAGTATTTAGTTTAGTACTGATCTATATGTTTCAGATCACCATATTTATAACTTTTTTATTATAATTCTAAAATGTTTTTATATATTTTATTTACAATAAATTAACTTCTGTTTTGCTTTATAGGAGTATTGCTATTCTGAATATACAGTTCCAACTTTTGTATTGCAACTACAATTATAACTATGATACTTTGCTGATCTGGTGTTACTGCATTCAAATCAAATTATTCACCCATTTGATTAAAGTTTTAACTCCATTGATTGCAAACACATCATATACATGATCATAAAAAGAGGTGTATTGCAAATGTTTAAAAATAACAACATTTGGAGTCTTGCTGGGTTAGTTTTGCAGTCTACCTCTGGTGCCCAATAACGGCAATCATTATATTTTCTAATGCTTTAAATTTCTATTGTTGTATCAGTAGTTAAATTAATTATTTCTTTAAAATAATGACAATGATTTTTATTTTTAACTGAAATATTTTTCTTCACTTTGCATAGTTATAATTTAAATTTAATTTACATAAATATAATTATTTTGTTTGTTATAAATAAACTTGTTATTTTTATCTAACTATTGATTTATAGTACAAGCTTTAGTTTATATGAGGTTACATTTATAAAATTAAATTTATTTTACACACACTTATATAAGTATCAATAGTTAATGTTCTTTTTAATGCAATAATAATTTAATAGTTGCAGTTCACTTATTATTATAACTCTGTCAGTTAGCTTACATCGTAGAATTCGGTAATAAGACACTGCCTCCAACATATACATGGTATAATAAATTCTTATACTAATGGTCAAAAATTTTGTTACATTTTGACTGTTAACATCTTACACTAGCTGTAACAATGCATCACTGAAGAATTTATGCACTTTAAAAACACATGTCACAGTTTCAGTGATCAGACAGAAAGAGGCTAGTTGGATAAATCAAGCAATTACTTGAAATTGTGGTCAAACTGATGATGTTGATAAGAGTGAGATAAAAATGGCAAATATCAGCATCAGAACAACAGTTGTTAACCAAGGGTCATAACAGAATTGGAAAGCAGATTGTAAGAGAAATAGTCACAGCATCACACTCAATGTTATTAACTACCTACTGCATCTTCAAAACATATGAGAATTTTATAAGTCTATGCCACAATATGTGACAACTTGAATCCAGGCGAGAGATAGATAAATGAGTTACAGCTGTAGATTGGAGAAAGAAATTCTCTTTCTAAGAGAGCAGATACGTGAGAATCCAATATAAGTGAATTAGACCTCACATGTGGCAAACTGCACATTTTAAAATATAGTACACAGCTTTTTTTTTTTTTTTTTCGTTCAATTTCTAATATTATTGATTGTTTATGAAAAGACTGCATCATTGTGAATAGTGGTGAAATTAATTTAAGCTAATGCTTGTTTGGGTTACTCCTAAAATATTTTAAACCCAAACTGGTTATTAAAAAACATAAAGTTGATTCAGAGTATCACGCTTTTAATGATGCATGGATTTGAAAATATTTTTTACAAATGTAAAACATAAACCAGATTGTCTTGATAGCAGTGAAGCTGTAGTAGCCTTAAAAAAAATATAATAATTCCCAACATTTCACTTCTAAGAATAAGATTTGCAATTACGAAACAATGTTCGAATATGAAAGGAAAATGCAGAAAGTCTTTGTAAAAAATTATCAGGCCGGCAATTTTTCTCAAGGTCTTTGATGAAGTTATACAGAAAATTCTGTAGTATGCTATTCTCCCTTTAGGAGCAAAAATGAAAAGTAAGACTGCAGTTTAAGAAATATGAAATAACCATAATTATATTTTGTATTGAATAACAGTGAAAATATTCGTTGCAGAATTCCATTAGCAGTCTGGCTTCTCAGAAGCCATACAGTGATTTTCTGCTGATTTTATCTACTACTCATTCCTTCTTTAAAGTGGGATGATGAATACTGATTGTTTAGACATAACACATGAGTGATAAATTTGGCTAACATAGTCGTTGCAGAATAATATTATTAATCAGAACAGTATTCTTAAATAAATACATATGTTATTTTAGCACAATGTCTATCACACATATTGGAATGTTTCATAATTAATGAAACATATCTGCCATTTGGAATAGAAATTGAGAAGTACCCTCAAAAATTTAAGATTTTTCCCAAATGAATATTCCATTTCTGGATACTTTTCCATGAAATGATTTGACACAAAAATGAAATAATTTATTAAATATTGATAAATTTCATGAATTCAAAGCAATTTTTATTGATTATCATTTTTGCGCACACATTGTGTAAATATTATTACAAATAAGATAGAATGGATAGAACGAGATGTCTAATTAATTAACAATACATCTCCAGAGCATCTTTGAAATAAATTAAACAAACAACTTACCAGACATTGATGTAATTCTGTCAACACAGCATCTTCTAATTGCACACGAGTTTTCTTCTGTAAAGATTCAAAAGCTGCAGTATAATTATGCTGTCGAAAATGCTTTAAGCAAAGTCTAATTGCTTCTCTTTCTCGATACTAGAATAAAATAAATTACAAAGTTCATTTTATTACATAAAAGAGATTTTTTATATTTATTTTTTACAATTTGAAATGCATACACAATTAAATTATATGACACACTTATATATATATTTAACATTAATATACACATACTTTAAAATGTTTTCTTTTTCTTTGGATTTAAGTGCTTCATTTAATAAATCTCAGTAAAAAAATATCAGTCATATTTAACACGAGAATTACTGCTAAATTGATACTAAAACATAACTAATAAAATATGTATTAAATTACTTTTTAAACAGGATTAATAAATTTAAATTACTTTTTAAATAGAAAAAAAAGCAACAGTTTTTCAATTTTTGTAAAAAATAAACAAATAAATAAAAGAAAAAGCTTTGATTTTTTCATGAATAGTGTACACATAAAAAAAATTCGTAGTTAAAACTCACTTTAAGCTTCTAAAAATAGGAGTTACCTACTCAAATTGATACATTTAAATAATCATGCTTTGTCTGAGCAAACTTTATTATATAAAATCTGATACTTTAAATTTACAATTCATAAGCTTCCCTTAAAAAATTTTTAAATGTTAAAGCTTTAGTATTTATGTTTATACATAGAATTTAGGTAGATCATGTATAAATTAACAAACATATCAAATTACAAATATTAAAAGAATGAATCGTATATTATTTAATGTAAATGGAAGGTAAATAAATTTTGTGTTGACTTTTTCAAATAATACAAACATTAAAAAAAGTGTAAAGATAAATTTTAAAACGAGAATTTATTATTGTTAAAAATGTTTAAGAAATAAGGAAGATAAAAAACATTATGTCAAATTAATGTTGAGTTCAAATACATATATAAAATAGTTTAATTTTAAAATATGCAGAAAGTTCAGAAATTTGAAATTTAATTTCCCTAACAAACTGTTATAAAATTTCTTAATGATCCACACAAGATAAACATAAAATTTTTAGGGATTAAAAAAAAATAATGTCTATCATTTTCCAGGGTTCATACAGATTTCTAAGAATCAAATTCCAGGAGGTTTGAGGAGTTTTCCAGGAGTTAAATCAAAAATTTCCAGGAGGTATCCATTCATGTTAAGTATTTCCTTTATTTTAAAAATTGTTCTTAACCAAATATGCATATAATTATGTACATGCAATATTGTCCAAATATTTCTGTAAATAATAAAAATAAATAATTGCAAACATTAATGAGACTTTTTTATTTGAGTTAAAATTATTAATGATTATTTCAAAAGCCTTCAATGAATTTACAGCTATAACAGTTTTTTTTTTTATTTAAATAATCAACATTCTATATAATACTGGATTATACATTGTATAAAATAATTTTAAAGTTTATAGACATTTCCAATAGATTCAGATAACAAAGATTCTAAGAACTTTTGCATCAAACTTTTCAACAATGTATTAAAATCTCCAGCAATAAACTGCAACATTATTTTATCAGTTTGATAAAGTGTCATAAAAAGATCTGCTTTCCAAGCAATAAATATAAAAAATTGCATTTAGCAGAAAAAAGAACATCTTTTTCCTGCAAAATTTTGTACACTTCTGCACAATATCAAAACTTTTGGTACCAGGATTAGGAAATTTTTTGTTTTAAAAAACATGACATACATGTTTTAAGATATGGTAACATTTCAAGCAATGTGTTGAAAACACTTATACTTTTTAATCATTGATGTTTGCAAAACTTTAAAAGAAATTTTACACCTGGGGTCAAGGCTATCAAAGTCCTCTTTACGAGTGGGCAAGTACTTAAATAGTGTGTAAAATGTACTTGCTATTACCTCAACTTTTAGAAATGAGGAACATCCATGTATATAAGTGCTGTGTAGAATGTGTAGACTGCAGCTTCCAACATTTACAATATTTGGATGATGTTTATTTTTTTAAAAAAATCAGCCATTTTAATCAAAACAGACCAGTTTACATTGACAACTGGAGTAACCCACTTGTTCCTAATTCTAAGCACTTCTCACTCCCTTTTTAAACAAAATATCTCCAGTTGAATGACCTAAAAAATCAGATGAGTAATACCGTGTTTTAACTGTATCATTATTCCAAAATCTTACAGGGTAGTCCAATTGTTTTGTCTGCAGATGATTATTTAAGTTTTCATTAAAGAGAAGCATATAAGTAGAAACATTCTTAACATTTTCTTTCAATAAGTTTGAAAATAAGGTACAATTTGAAAAACTGTTAAATAAGGACACTTTTTTAGCGCAACTGAATTGCTTTGCAATAGCACTGTCTGGAAACATTGCTTGAAAGAGAAAATTTATATTGCTACAGGAACTTTAGCTGAACCAAACATTTAAAACTTTAAGGACATAGAATTTCACCTTAAAAATTTCTTTTCAAGAAACAAATGAATAAAAATTTCAGAAAATGCTTTACATTCACATTCCTGAAAAAAAAAATTCTTTTAAAAAAAGTAGATTTTTTGGCAGATAAAGCATACACTAATAAATAAACAAGTTTCTTTTCCTTCATAAGGAATTTGACACCCTATTAGGTTATATCTGAAATGCAGAAGTCTTTCTTGCAAAACAGACAGTGAGCATGCATGCTCATGCTGAACCACGCAAAAGCCAATCTTTGTATAGTTTTTCCATAGTTCACTGGTCATTAAAAAGACACTTTCCACCAGGCATATTAAATAATTTATTTGAGTCTTTATTTCATTAATAAATTATCCTGATTCAATTAAATTATATGCATTTTTTCTCAAATGAGTATGTTTATACATGGAAAGTATGTTTAACACAAAAATTTTATATTTAAATATTAATATTCAAAGAATTTTATACAATATAAGAAAAACAGCAAATAGAAAAAGAATAAGTTTAAACCATCTGTCTTAATTATGCAACATATTGATTTTGCTTGGTGATAACTTCACTTTACTTTACATAAATCGAAATACTACTAAACTGAATTATCATGAAATTATTGTAACTCAACTAGATCTTGAAACAGTTAATACAAGTCAACAGTTAAGAATACAAAAATTGAATATCCATCATGCTGCTATCTAGTGGCAATATTAAAAACTAATAAATTAAGTTTTCAGACAATTTTATTGAAAACTTTAAAGTATTAAAACTAAAAAATTTTAAAAATTATAAGATTTTCCATAAAAAAAATAAATGCATCAAGATAAGAAAAAATTCCAGGAGTTATTCACAATTTTCAAGGAGTCAAGTCAAAATTCCAGGAATTTCAAGGACCTTTAATCTTTTAAAAGTTATTTTTAAACAAATTTACAGAGAACAAAAGCTATGTCATAGGTAATACAATTTAAAGTAACAGGTCATGTCCAATAAAATGATAGGAAATAATAAAATATCAAAAGATGATAGATCTATAAATATTATAACTTTATTCCAAAGAATAAAGTTCATTGAACAAATTTAACAACTGCATATATCTGACTTAAATAAATAAAATTACTCAGTGGCTAACATATTTCAGTAAAAACAATATAAATTAAAAAAAATCTTTTTACTGCTTTCCCATTTTCCGAATTTAACTACTTTAGGGACTTGCTTTATCTAACATTTTCATTACAAGTATTTATTAAGTCATTAAGAATTTCATTAAGAAAAGTCATTAAGAATCTGAATTTTTATAGATTTGCTTAATGTTAAATAACATTTGAGTTAAATGATAAATCAAACAGCTTTATATTCTAAAAAACTTTTGATAATGTATATTTTTATCTAATTCTAAAATTTATATTTCACCCCCTTAACTTGAAATTTCAAATGCAGCCATTTCATTTTGGAATCTTTGATCTGGAATTCATTGCAATATTTTTCAGTGTAAGTAGATAGCTCAATTTTTTATTTCATAAAATCCTTAACATTTTGAAATTTATTTTTTTTATATCAATTCTATTTACATTAACATATGCATTCGGATAGTTTTCTAAACATTTATTAAGCTAAATACTGATTTTAATTTGGAGACTTATGAATTTCAAAAAATGACTAAAATATTAACCCTAAAATTCAAAACAAGATTAAGTAGTTCCTTAATTTTAAGATGTTAATAATCTAAAATTAAGTGAATTTTTAAGTGACACAACAAAAATTGAGAGCTTACATTTGAAACATAAAGAATAAATAAAAATTAAAAAAATACATAATTTTACAACTTTTAATAATTTATTATTTCCTGTAGCAATTTCAAATTCCATGATTTTCAATATTTATGGGAATTTGATTGTTTTAAAATTTCATATTTATGCTTCAAAAGAGAAATGTCTCTTGTAGATAATAAGTAATTAAGCAAATAAAATACATTAGAGCATACAAATAATGACGAAATATAAAATAAAACTCTTTAATCATTTTAGTTAACCAATTACTTATTAAGTTAAGCTATGTTAACCAGTCACTAGTTATATTATAAATATGTCTAATAAAGTATAACTATTCCAGATATACTTTTCTTTTGTTATTTGACTTTTGAGATAGCATAAATATAAAAATTTATCCTGAAATATTAACGGAAAATGCCATAAACATTAGTAACTAAATTATTCTTATATGTGAACCTATACCCAACACATGTGAAAATGCAAAGAGGAGGGGGGAAAGAGGCAAAATAGGATTTAAATGAGAAAACAAGGAAGAATAATAGAAAAAAAATACATAAGTGTAATAAAATATAATTACTAGATAAAATCAATACATTCTGGCATCTTTGATTAATGAAACATATTCTCTTATTTGAACTATTTCAATATAATATAAGGGACATATGAAGTAAAGATACCTTAATAAAGATCTAACATAGATGTCAAGATTTAATAGGTCAGTAAACAGAAAAGTTAATTTTTTTATCGTGTGTATGTTTGCAATTTGTTCCTCAATTTTCTAATAAACTAAGAAACGTTCAATACAAATTACGTGAATTTAGTTACTTCTTAATGAATGATGCAAATAAAAAATAGACATAAGTTTACAATGCATTCATATTTTACTGCCATGTTTAAATTTAATGCAGCGAATAATAAAAATTAAATGTTCATTTGATTCAGATTGATTTTGGACTTCTCAAATATCACTGGATACAACATTGTTATCTGACACAGTAAAAGTAAAATTAACTAATGAGTAACTCACATAATTGAACCAACTGACACATGGCTTTACTATTTCCCAATCTTCAATACCTTTCAACTGTACATGCCATATGCTGAAATTAAAGCTCGGACCCCAAGACTGGATAGGAACTAAAAGGAAAAGATATATAAAAAACCTTTAAAAAATTCACATCACTAATTAAAAATAAATGCATCTTGCTCCCAATTTTCAATATACATACATCTTATAACAATAATAGTTCTATAATTTCAATACACTATAAAAAATTATTATACAATTGGAGGGGGGGGGGAACTAAGGATTTCACGTTAGGTTGACAACTTAACCAGGACATTGCTTTGTACACAGGGCCTTTGGTCGTAAAAACAGATTTAGGCACTACAGGTTTTGGCTCCCCAATACTAAAATTATGAAATAATAGTGTCCTTGTTCTTAATTATAATTTTCATGTGTTGTTACCCATGATTTATGAAAACTCACAATTACACATAAATAATTTGAATTCATGTATAACTATGTGGCTCTGATTAAAATATGAAAAACAGATTTAATTAGTTTGTTTATTACTCTATGGTAATTTTTTGCACATGAGGGCTAATTCAACGAATGAAAGTTAGAATTACAGCTCTCTTTGGCATGTGTATACACACACAAACACATACATATTTATTACATAATAAAATATCATAACTGCGTGTCTCCTGTAAATATTAAATAAATTAACTTCTGCAATACTTCCTGATGAAAAATTACAATGTTATAATGAGTGTATTAATTTTGGGTATTCTCTTTCTTTCTATACTTCTACTATCTTTAATTACAATATTCTCTTTCTCTCTCTTTCTCATGTATACATACACACTATTTGTCATACATTAATATTTTTAGGGAATTCCATACAGTAAAAACAATTATATTTCTATTCATTTTTCTTGAATCAAGAAAAAAATAATAAAGAAATATTAAACTCACCTATTTTAATATATCTACATGCAAACATGTGACCTCCAGCAGTATGTTTAAGATTAAATGTTTCAGGTTGATTATTGTTTTTTAAGCCACTGAAATAAATCAAGTGAAGAAATACATTAATTTTTAAATTATATATAAATGATATACAACACAGAAGAATATATAATGTATACATATAAAATATATAGAAATATTTATGAAAAAGGAATTAAAACTCTGAATGATAATATTAAAGATTTTTGTATTATTTTTCACTTTATTTAAAATAGTTTGTTTCAAAGCATTTCAACAAATAAGTAATTAGACAAACAATAAAATATAATCTAAAATAGTTAAACATTACCCATCAAGGAGCTCAGTCATACTATTATCAGACAATCCACCATATACCTTGAATTTCTTCATGTTACAAACATGGCTTTTTTCATACTTTCCAAAACTAATTGTCTGAACAACAGCAGGATTATAAAGTTTCAAAATTAAGAACTGAAAGTAACAAACATAAAAATTAGGATGATATGAGTTTTGATTAATAATTATTTTATATATAATTTCACTTTGATATAATATATATGCAGGGCGTGGTTCTAATTTGTTTTTACAAAAAAAGGGGTAATAGTATTCTTCCAGATGAGCAATAATAACAACAGAAGATAGGGTTGAAATGTAACTCTATGTTTTATTATAATTATTGCTTGCTTTTTACTCTGAGAAGCAGAGAAGACAAAAGTAAAAACGCATATTAAAAAAAAAACAAGGAGCCTTGATAATTCAGTTAGATTATGTGCACTCCCTGCAACATGTGAGAAGTGAAGGAAACTGAATAAACTTAAATCATATTTGGTGTAAGGGTCATACATATTTTTAATAATAAATAATGTATTTAACTGTAACCAGGGCCATGTGAAAAACTAATTAAGGAAGGTGTACATACTAGTTTTTCAGTGAGTGTCAGGTAAACAGCAGAGTTGGTCGCTTTTGTTGTGTAATATATTATGTTTTGGTTTATTTTCAATATTTATTTCCATGCAAAAGATTTGTTAGATTTATTTTAGAAGAACCTGGCCTGAGATGTACCTGATTATAATGCATTTGTACTCTGCATGTCTTCACATAGACAGGTTATAGGCCAAACTAGCTTACTATTTAAGGTAGATTGAATGCAAAGTTTCAGATGTTTGAGAATAAAAGCTGAAAAAGTGATGTCAAGTGGATGTAAGCAACTAAATGTAAAGTGGCTGAATATTAAGAAATCATCAAATTATGCTTTTCTCAGTTTTGATGATTACAATTACTAGTCCTGGAAAATTGACATAAAAATAGCTTTAGTAAATTAAGATTCATGGGAATTTATAACTGGAACTATTGTGCCATATAAAAAAGATTCATCAAAAAAAGATTAAAGGTTTTATGATATTATAAAATATGAACATATACAACAATCTATCAGGACATAAGGGGGAAAAACTTAGAATGAAGATGTAAAAAAGGAATGTGAAGTTTAGAAAGAAAAATTCAAACAAAGTATAAGAGATCAAATGGTGTTGCTGGTATACAATTTTTTTGATTTGAAATTTCATCCTGAGGAAGAGACAATAGAAATATTTTGTAAAAAAATTACACAAAAGAATGACTAAATCAATGATACTGGATTTGTTATACCTGAACTTCTATCTCACTTTTAGAGTTGATTAGAAGATATTTCCTAAATTCAAAAATATTGTTCAATTACTGTGATGACTGGAAAAAAAATAAAGATATGATTTACGTTGAAAGGCAACTTATTAGTGAGACTGGCTAGAGAACTAGACAGAAAAGGATAGAGATTAAATTAATATAGTTGGTGATGGATATATTGCAAGATCCAAAATAGGTTTAAAGAACAAAGTATCTTCTTCAGTCAGAAAAGTGCCTGAAAGAGTAAACGTTGTAAGTGTGATAGGCTTGAAATTAGAAAAGAAACAGCAAGTATTTATGGGGTCATGGAATTACTGCGGGAAAACAGTACATTGTGAAACAAAATGTCGCCAGAAAGAGAGACAAAAATAAATAAATAAAAAATAAATAAAATAAAAAAAAAATAAATTTCAGAAAATTTCTACAATGAAATGGAAGATGTTGAAAATTCTGAACATAATGCTTTTTTGACTGTATCACAAAGCAATTAAAGTTGTGAGTTCCTCATCAATTCTACTGCAACATCTTATTTTTACAACAGGGAGTGGTTCAAAAACTTCAAATACTTGCCACCTTCAAATGTTTTAGTTAGAGACAAAAACACTATCAGAAATCATGGGCACAAGAAATATAGATGTAATTTATAGATATATTAGAGATAAGGTAAATTTTACTTTAGGTAATGTTCTCTATACACCAAACATATGTAATAATTTAATCTGTGGTGCAAATTTTGAAACAGCAGGCTTTTAAATTGTTTGGTTTAACAATAAGATGGTAGTATGAAAGCGTAATTCATACTTTATGATTGTACCTAGTATTAGTAAATTAAATGACCAGAAAGCTTACATGAAACTTCAAATTTTTTACTTAAGATTTAAGTTTAGAACTGGTTTATCATAGATTTTGTCACATAAAGGTTCCTTTAAATTAATCAAACAAATAAGAATAATTCTTTTATAGGAATTGAAAACTTGAAAGCTGATGAATAAAGTTAAAATTGTAAAGTTTGTAAAACTTTGAAATACAGGCAAATTTCTCTGAAATTCGAAGTTTATCATAGATTAGCAAATAATATTTTAGAAAAAGTTTAACATGGACTTATGGTGACCTGTTTTTTGTTAATTCTTTAGGAGGTAGTCAATATTTCCTATGTATTATTGATTATTCTAGAAAAGTTAATGGTTAAATCAGAATTTACTCATAAAAATTGAAGATTATTTCAATGAATCAGCAATAAGGATAAAATACACAACTGTACATGCATTTGAACAAAATGGTGTAGCAGAAAGATTTAATGCCACTGCAATGGATGCAATTAGAGCACGTTACAAGACAATGGTCTTCATGGTTTTTAAGTAGAAGCACTTAAATCTATGTTCATGCCAAAAATCCCACAAAACACAAATGTATGGATGGAGAGTCTCTGGTGTTATTTTGTATTTGCCTATGATAGCATACTTCACATGAGTATCAACTATTTGCCATAAGGAATTTAAACAAAGAACAAGCAGTTTTACGTTTTCTGTTGGTACTATAAAGAGACAATCATAGCAAACACTGTTTTTTAAAAATAGCACATTGCCTCAAGTATTATCTTGATAACATCGTTCAAAACTTTTCAGGAATGATGTGGTTGAGTACAGATAAAAGGAATTGACAGATATGCACATCCTACTATGAACCAAAAAAGAATGGATATGAAGAACAAAGATTGTACAAACAGCTGTTTTCAACTCACAATATTAAGTCCTTCTACCTTTTCCAATGTTGATGGACAACTGTGACAGTTTGATTTGTTAACCATCTCAAACAGCATTGCAGAGTGTTTGCAAAATGTATGAAAGTAGAAGAGCAAGTTTTGACTAACTTGAGCTAGTTCCTTCCACAAGAGGTGAGTGGTTGCCATACAAAATACATATTTCTCAGCTAGTGGTGTGGTGTAATTTACAAGAGGAAAACATGCAACTGTACATGATGTAAAATCTTTACGAAATATAACACATACAAAATTAATATAGCACCAGGAATCTTCAAAAAGTCACATCAGTTGTTCCTTTGCTTGTGTTAATTGTGCAAATACACACGTTTGGTATCTTGAAAACTTGCTATGAGATTTTTACTAAATAATACATTTGGTTGTACAGCTTGGTATGTTTCATTTGCTTTCTAAACACAATTTGAAATTCTAATGATCTAAATTTCTGTCTCTCAGAGTTGAATATGATCTTATTTTCTTTACAATAATTGATCCTCAGGATGGATACTATTACACATTTTAATTCGTAAAATTGATCTAGAGTTCCTCTGTGTATATAATTATAATCTAACATATAAATTCTGTGATTTTTACAAAGTACTTTATATTGTAAAATTTTTAAAACTATACTTTTAAATAGACATAAAATAATAATTGCAAAGACTTAAGTACATGAAAACAAGTGTTCAGAAGCAGTTATTAACTACACTGTTTAACTAGGAAAATATGTGTGTCAAAATATTTCAGATCAGCCAATCCAAATTTTAAATGATTTTTCTTATTTGATCATAAACATTTTGTAACACAGAAACACAGCTAGTAAAAATGGTCAAATCAAGTCATTAATTGTGATTGCACTCTAGTAAAACTTACAATTATTCCTGGAGCATTTCATTTATAAAAAAGAGTAACATTTTTAAATAGCTATTATTTTATCGTAAAATTAAAAACCATAAGATAGAGGTAGCAGTAATTGTTTAGTTACATAACAATTTCACAGTTATTAACAAAAAATATTATCAGTAAGTTTATAGATTTTTTTACATGCAAAAAATATAATTATTTTTTTTATCACCAAATGGAGTGCTAGAATTATCAGAAATATTAAAACATTGTAACTGAGTTCTGGCTTTTGATGTGGAAGCCAAACGATCAGTTACTGTGCTAAAATACATGCTTCCTGCACAGAAGAGCAAATATAACTAAGACCAATATTCAAAAGTAGATTCTGAACAGCTATATCTATGTGTGATGTTGAAATCGCAAACTGACATTATCTTTACTTGAATGTAAGAATGTAAGCTATTGAACTGCTTCATATAAAGTACTTCTTATGATGCATTTCATATTCTGCAATTGGATTGATTGAGATTATTAAAACTGTTGATCATGCACATGCTGAGTCAGGTTTAATAACATCTGAATCCCACTTTTATGCAAATGTCAAATATTCTTAAAGTGAAAAATAATTCATAATTTTAAAATCTAACATTTGAAATTTGTATTAGCAGTTAACTTTAATTGGAAAATACTAATGAACAATTTTTATTTGGAAGTTTAAAATATCATATTAGAAATTGATGGAAGAATTAAATTTTTAAGTATTTAGTATATTATTTATTGCAAATGAGTAGTCTGGATAGGAACAAATTACATTTATGTATTTTTATGAAAATAATCAAATATAAGATTTTCACAATGGTATTAAAAAGTTTACTTATCTGTAATTATTAATAAAAAATGATGACAAAATAGATTAAATGTTATGTTTATTTTTCATGTATAAGCTAGTTGAAATGCACAATTTCTATACTATACATAATTTAAGCTATAAAATAATATAAAAAAAAGAAAATTTTAAAGTTGTTTAATAGAAAATAAAACATTTATAAAGAATTAATGTTCACATATTTGACTTAGTTATATTTCCCTATTGTTGAGATATAGCAGTAAATCAATAATGTGGACATTCTTTTAGCTACACATTGTTTTTTTTCAAAGTATGTGGTATTGCTCAGTTAAATGAAAATTATAAAACAAATGAAATGTTATAAAAAAAACTATAGTATATGTTATTAAAACAAGTGACATTTTTTAAAATAATTATTTCATATTTAGAATTATTAAATTTTTTGAATTCTAGAAAATTAATTTGTGCTGTTCATAAAAATTATTAAAAATTCTTTAACTAATAACATATTTATTTATTTAGAAAATTAATTTATGTAGTTCATAAGAATTATTAAAAATTCTTATGAACTGCATAAATTAATTTTCTAGAATTGTCATAAAGCTAATAATATAGAAGCTGTGATAAATAAATAAAATTACTATTCTGAATAATGACACATAAAATGCAAAAGCACACAAAGTGTATAATTTTGTTTAACATAAAAGTGAACAATTTCAGAGTAAATTGGAAATTGCACAAAACCTAAATTTGTAAATTTAATTGAGTTTTGCTTTTTTTCAAAGCAAATAAGAACTTACTTTCTATGTATGTACAAAAATAATATAAAAATCTCCATGAGTCTTAGCAACCAAAGAGTGTTATTAGTGAAAATAAATGAATCAATATAACAATAAATAACTTTAAAACATCAAAATGTCAGCATATCAATTACTTGTGGAGGATTATTGGTTTCTGATGACCATCTGGATGTCCCATCATTGGGATTATCTGTGAGGATATTCCTAAAATAAGGTAAAATAATTAAATGGTGTAAAAATATACTCAAATAACTGAGATGGAAAAATTATTTATTATATAAAACAAAATTCTGTAAGGCAAAGCATTAATAAATGAAAATATTTTTATTATAACTAATTATGTATATAAATATTTCATTCAATTTGTATTAAAATTATGCATGTATGTGACAAAAATTTTTGGCATCAGAAATTATATACAATAATAAAATTTATAAATGCATAAAAGCTTAAATATTTCAAACATAGAATATATACAAATGAATTTCTATTCAACAGATACAAATTTATACGTTTATCAATATTAAAACTAGGATGCTAAAATCTGAATTGTTCCTATCAATTAAATGTATTAGCTTATGAGAGCAGTCTGATCTTTCATAATATAAATTGTATAAATTTCATAATATAAATTGAATGAATAGATAGATACAATGGCTATTAAAGAGTATGTCGGAAGAAAGGTATGAATGCTCTTTCTTCTAATAGGTTTGTAAGAAGGGGTACATGTTTTGAAGAATATACTGTATTTTCCTGTATATAATCTGCTGTGTTGTATTATCTGCAATATTTTTTTTTTTTTTTTTTGAGCAAAAGAAAAGCCATAACAGAATCTGTGGCAATTTTTCCGGCGAATAGTCGAAAACTTATAATGCTGATAATTTGGTGTCAAATAAAATAATACACACTATGATTAAAAATACAATAAATTCTACAGAAAAAATATTAATAATGATTTAAATAATTAATGAATTGCAACTTGAATATCATTCAGAGGAACTGAGTTAGTTCTACAACGCAATTGGACAATGCTGATTATATTTTAAGTCAATTGAGTCATAGCACCACATATTTATTTTAAGAAACACATAAATGATATTTCGTTCAAAACTTTATTGTAAGCTTTTCTAATGATAAATATTTTTTATCAGATTATCCTCAGCAATGTATAATATGCACAACAAAATTCAGAACTTTTTAAATATATAATCTGCTGATTATATACAGGAAAATATGAATTTGAGATTTTAAAATTTATGTATTTATAAATGTATGAAGATGGAATGAGGGGAATGTGAAATTGAATGAAATAGCTTGAGTGGTGTCCTTTTTGTAGTGAAGTGTGAGTGAATGACTGTTTGAAAAAATAGCGAGATGATCCAATGCCCAAATAAGATTGTGGAAGTTGATGAGAGTATGTTTGGTACGAGAAAAGTTATGAAGTTGCCTGAATGGTAAATGGGAATTTGGTGAACTTGAAAGAGAGGCTTAGTTGGAAATTATTAAAAGGAGCATTATGGCCATCAAAAAATAATTTCAGATTGCTGGAAATCTTATGATTTTAGAACATGAAGGTTTCCAGCACTTATCTGTTAACCATTCCCTTTTTTAGTTGATCCTGAAACTGACACACACATAAATACAATTTAAGAAATGTGGGCAAAAATGTAATGAGATTTCAGATGACATTAACACCAGGAAGTCATTGCAAAACTTGTTCAATTCATATTTTGCAGAAAATAAGTGGAAGAAGCATTATCAGGACATCACAGAAAATGACCCATTATGGGATTTCCTCCATTGTCTTAAAAGTCTCTATCCACCACAGTTTTCTGATGATGAGGAATCTTCAGCAGAAGTATAGGTAAGTGCTTGAATTTTAACTTACTTAGCGTATTCTAGGCCCATTATTAAATTGATGAATAATAATTTTATTTCTATTATGCCTCATGTTGATAATGAAAATGTTGAACAATAGCTCTTTTAGTACTTTTAAAGATTATTGATAACAAAATAAATAAGTTTACATTAATATTATTTTTAAAATCTATTGAGAAAAATAAGGGTCAGAGAATGCTTTATGATTGAAATTCTATCATCTCATTAGTTAATTGAATATAGAATGCTGCTGATAACCATAGATTGCAATTCCAAAGAAAGCAATAAATTACAAAGGTCTTACCCCACGAAAATTGTTAAGTAACTTTGTTACGGTAACTTATCATAAGAATAAAAGATAACGAAACTGTACAGGGTTGGCACAGCTTCCAATTTCTGCACCATGCGCTGCACAGCTATTTCCCCAACCTTGTTACCCTAGTACAGTCCTATTTAATTTTTCTTATCGTCATATATATACTTATCATTCATTTTACTAGCGCGTTATTTTCAACTTTATTTTTCTGCTATGCCTTACCAGCATACTCCTATACTATTTATTACCAACAAATTTTACTTTGCCCATCTGGCACTTCTATGTTTATAATAAAATTATTAATTTACTGTATATGCATGCCAGATCGTCAAAGGGGACGTATACCAGGTGTTTTAAAAGAACCTGATTCAGAAAATTAAACTCTGGTGCCTGATAGTTTTGGTTAAGAACTGTTATTATCGTTGGTATTATATTTTACTTATCTTTGCTAGCAATAATTATGAGTTATTTAATTGGGATATCTTTATTCTATTGATTCTCAAATTTTAAACTTAATTTATGTTATGTAATTATTTTATGTTTAGTATTGTACCGAGCTTCGGGGTTCATGTGGATTAAGAGTTGAAGAAAGCAACTACTCAATGAATAAAGACTTTTATTCGTAAAAATTCCACTAGAAATACCAGCTGTAATAATCACAATTATACAGCTACAATTCATCAGATACGATAAGTAACAGCTTCCAATCACAGGTCTCAAATACCTCAGGTAGAGAACAGCTTCTTTAAACTAGCAATCACGACTAATCATCTTCACTCACTATCTTCACAAAACTGACTGTCTGTACAAAAACCTGCCTAACTATGTCGGGCTGCGGTATTTATACCTGACTTGGCGGGGAAATCTACTAATTTCGCCAAGGTTCTGGAAGCTTCTAGGCTATCTCGCTAAATATTGTTCCTAGAGCTTAGGTGATGGATGTTTCAAGAAGTATATATTTCTCGCCAAGTCACCAAATTATTAGAAAACCCACTTTTAAAGTATAACACGTCTAAATACCGCAATTTTTGCCCAAAATGTGAGTATTTCCGATCTGTCTGAGATATTTTAAGACATATATAATAATTATTTATAAATTTGTAACATTATCAATAAATTAAACTTACTATTTTTATGCAAGCCTCATTATTGGCATGTTATTAGTTTCTTAATTATTAAAGGTTCTATTATTAGAACAAAATACTTTATAAGTATTTAAACCAATAGCTAGAGTTTCTTTAACTGCATCAAAATTTAATATTTGCAATTCTACATATCATAGTAATTATTTTTATTTATTTATTTTTTACAATTAGCCTAATGGTGGGTATTGGTAAAATGACATCTGCCCACAGATACTTAAAAAGTGGTACAGACTGACAAACCTAAATTATGTAACTAAGTGCAATATCTACTTACTAAATACTGATCGTGCTCAAACTCTCAATTTTGGAATTGCATGCTATTTCGAATTCCAAATATTTAAATTTCGAATATTTCATTATAATTATGTATTATAGAAGTATTAAAATTCTAAAAACTAGAAACAATTTTTTAATATAAAACTTGAATTTTAATATACTGAGCAGCAGCTACTACTTTAAAAAACTTCAGTGTAGCTCTACCTACTATAATGACAACTGGGGAATAAAGTTAATATTTAACGTTAACAAATTGCATTTTTATTTTATTATTTTTTTTTTCAATGCAGCTGGCAAAAACGAACACAGTTCTATCTTCATATGTGGATACAGAGAGAACAAAGAATGATAGGAACGTATATACAAAATTCAGGGTGCAAGTCTGAAGAGCAGCTCTCTTGCCTTCCAGTAACAGGAGTAGATGGAGTCTTCCTTCAGCGTGGGACATAGAGGGAGGTGGTCTTAAGTCATCAACTGACCCTCGTGGCAAAGGGGTCAGGCAGGGCTATTTACAATCTTGAGTTTGTGGAGATGTGCATTAAGACAGTAATGAATTGCGGCCATGCAGAAAGCAGCAACAGCTTTATACATAGGACAATCCAGAATGTTACGAATAACCGAATTCCAAATTTTGTTCTTTGTTACTTCTTCTAAATTGGAAGTATAGGATTTCTTCACAGCTAAGTTATTTTTTGTGATGATTGATCTGTAGCAAACATCCTCACAGGGTTCTGTAGAAAAGCACATCTCTTCTTTGCTAGGATATCTGTGGCTTCACTTCCAGAGATGCCACAGTGTGAAGGTATCCATTGTAGGACTACTGTTTTGCCTCTTTCCTGGAGACTCCAAAAAGTGATCGGCACTGTTGAATAGTAGCAGAACCAGAAGCTTTGTAGCAGTTAGCAATTGCAAGGATTGCCGCCAGTGAGTCACAAAAGATTGCAGCCTGATCAAATAAATATGGTAGGATATTAAGGTTCAGCAAAGTCATTTGTATTGATGCAACTTCTCCATCAAATGCATTTATCGTGAAACGGGAGTGAATTGTCTCCATAGCTGCGCCTAGTAAGGCCTCAGTACAGTCATGTGCCTTTGAAACAGGTTGTAGTAGATCAAGACAATAAGGAATTTGCTGGACTTCCATTGGATTAACAGGAGCATCAAGGGTTGAGGTTAAAGTGGGAAGTCGTATTGTAACATCTTTCGCTCCACGAAAGATGTTACAATGCCACTTCCCACTCCAGGAAGCCCTCTTGAATTACAAATGTTTTAGTCTTTAGTTTGCGTGGAGAGGAGCCAGAAGTAGCCTACTGTGTACTATGTGGCATTCTTAATAGTTTCTGATAAAGTTTCAAGGCAGATTTCTTGATGTCGTATTCAATGCTCATTTCACCTGAGCTGGCAAACAAGACAGGAATAAGTGTAGAATTCTCTGCCCTTGTTACAAATCGCAAAGCTTGGTCTTGGATTCGCTCCAGCCTGGCAATTTGGCTTTCATGAGCCATTATTAGTGGTGCACTGCAGTAAGTCATAACAGGTTTGATAAAAAGCTTTATAGGTTGCATGGAGAGTTATGGAGCATCCCCATTTGACATCAGCCAGACATTTGAGGAGGCACATACTTTTTTTTAGTTTTTTCCTTGACATCATCTATGTGTAATTTCTACCTCAGTTTTTGATTGAAAGTTACTCCTAGGTATTTGGTGCTCTCATTACATGGAAGTGCAATATTGTTGTAAAGTATATCCAGTTGTAGTGGTCTGTGGCATAGAGAGAATGTTTGATATACTGTTTTTTCAGTATTTACGAACATGTTGTTATTAATACACCAGGAATGTAGTTTGGTCATAGCATTGTTTAGTTTATTTTGCAGGACTTTTTGTTGCATTTTTTCTTTGGGCTAGATGTCCAAAAAACTAGATTGTCTGCATACATAAGTACATCTACATTCTCATTTAGCAGAGTATTTATAAGATTAACATATATGTTGAAGAGCATACAACTTGACACTGCTTCTTGAGGTAGCCCAGTATGCAGTTGTTTAAGCTCAGATTTAGCTGTTCCATAACATACGCTAATATATCATTGTCCAAGAAAATCTTTGAAGCGCAGTATTTTACCATTTACATTTCCCTCTACCAATTTGTTTATGAGCAAGGATTTCCACACAGAGTCATAATTGTAGTGCATTTTAATGCAAACTCGAATTTTAACAAACCAGGCATTTGATGCCCACCTTCAATTTCCACCAAAATTTCAGTATGGCACAATCTAATACTAAACTGAAACACGCAATAAAGCTTACTGACTAAAAGATGCATTTACTTATGTAAAATGACATTTTTATTAAAACTAGAGTGACTAATAATCACTCTGAATGAAATTTTATCAAAAAATAAAATAACGCACCGGGCCGAGAAAGAACGGTTACTTCAAAGAAATTTCCTACTATATTTTCTTTGTTGTTTTTCTTGCAATGTATGAATCAAATTGACCAGGCACATGATTAGTGCTCTGTACAGATCTTTTATTGGCAGATCAAACAAAAATTTGAAATAATATAACTTAAAATTCAAACAATATAGTTTTCAAAAATTTGAAACAATATTTTAAAAATTATAAGCACTACATCTTCCAAAAATTCGAGATAATATAACTTTAAAAAAATTCGAAATCCAATAACGGGAACATTAACATGCAAATTCTTAAATTATAAACAAATAAATACTCATTAAACACAAGGGTTGCACATGTCATACGATCACTTTATGTCAAAAAATGAAAATCTCGTAATGCAAGCATATTCTGAATGGTTAAGCCAGTTTCGAGCATTTTATCACAAGATCGGCACATTTTACCCTCAGTACAGGTCTCTATTCTTTAGCAATAAACGGTATACAACACTACCAAGCCAGTATTAACAACCAGACAATAAATCTAAAGCAATAACATAAATTACATACACTTTTAAGAATAATCTGTTTTCTTTAATAATAAAGCAGTGCCAACCACGTAAAAAAAACTTTTAAACTTTAGGAACCAGTATGGTAATTTAATTAAACCACAAACTACAATGAAATATAATTGGTTTTGTATCATATACTGCTAGTTACCCACAAAGCAACACTTCGAAGAAAATATGCAGATCATTTGAAGCTTGTAACATGCATTCACAGGGAAGAGATATGCAAATCATTAGCATTTCAATATATATGCACATAACAGGTGGCTGTACCGATATCGACAAGCTCCATAGAAAGAGGAAAAATTATTACTTTAAAATACAGAATTTTTCGTTTGAAAATACTTATTAACTTTACTTTGTTGAAAAAATCATGCTTCTATTGAGCAAGTTTCTGATGTTGAATCAGGAAAAACAGCAATCTATAGAGATTATCCTTTAGAGAAAATAGTAGTCATGTTGAATGAAATTAAACAGCTGATGTAGATCTGTAATAACTAGATGCAGGTAGGAACAGTTAACCAATTGCATAAACCTCATTGCATCAATGAACTTGATCACAGGTATGTTTAAAAAATCATAGTGACATTTGGAAGGAAATGAGTTTGAATCCTGGTATAACAGAAGACCCCCATGTTCACTAAAGGCTGCTTAGGCATATTAAATAGGCAATGTATGCTATGTCCTACAAATGAAATTATACCACTGGCTAGGCAGATTAAGCATCAGACATTCTTCTGCTTTTAAGTTATGAAGATACTCATCCAGCTACCTCCACTAACTGGTAGAGGTAGCTGGATGGGCTACCTCAACGATCAACTCAGGGCTAGGTACAGGGACATAACCTTGTAGAAATGGTTATGTCCCTGTACCTAGCCCTGAAATCCTTCCTCTTTCTATGGAGCTTGCAATGACAAATGGCACTGATTGACTCTTCAGACATGTCATGAACCATAGCACAACAAATTCAATTTGTTATGCATCATTCAATAACTACTTGTACAACTTGATGTTGTTAGAAAGAGTGGAAAAGTATGCAAGGGGTTCATTTTACATCTGTGTCCTTGACTCAAAACCATAATTATTTGCATCACAAATAATGCAATCAAGGACATACATGGACAATGAAATAGAACACTGTTTTCTTTACTGACAAATCTTGCTTTTGCTTGCAACATCACAAAAATTGGATTTGAGTCTGAAGATGATGGGGAAAAACAGAGCTGTAGTATTACAGAGCTATTTGTTTGGAGTTTTATTAATCCTTGAGCACTTTTCATTTATGGTTGAAATTGTTTCATTTTGTTTTTAAAATATATCAAATTGAAAATTTTGAATTTCAGTATTAGTACATAAGAAATACAGATATGGATAGTGATAAAATGAATTTGCATTTTTCTAATACTCTTGTAAGTGATGATCAGATGAGAACTTTTACTTTATGAATTATTTGAAGAAACATTCAAAATTTAAAATAGCATGAGAAAACAATGAACTTTAACTTTGAAAGTTAAAGTTTGAGCGAGATCAGGATTTATAAAATCAGATACTACATAAAGTAACATAATATAGCAAGATAACTAACTATATAGCGCTTGGTATGAAAATTGGAAAGGATGCCAAACCTATAGTAACTCCTAGAATTTTACCAAAAACACAACCACCATAACATAATCTAGCATGAGAGAACAACCGGACAATAAAGTTATGTCCGGTTGTAATGTAGATAATATAATGTAGATATTATCAATAATGTAGATATCAATAATGTAGATATTATATATTTTAATGAAAATTCAGTTTCTAATTAAAGATTATAATTTAGAATAAATCAAAATATTTCAAATATTTCTATATTACATTTAATAGATTATATAAATTATTACATTAGCAATTTAAAATAAATAACACATAAAGTAACAATCCTCTCCTTATCATCACTTGCAGCTTCCACACATTCCAAACAAAAAATAATAAAAAAAATTACATACACACACAAATTCAATTTATCCCTATTTCTACCTTTCAACAACTACACACAAAAATTCAATTTATTTAATTTTATCCACTTTGATAAGAAGACTTCTTTCATTTCACAACTTCAAACACAAACACTTAAAAAATGACATTCATAGAAGAAACTTCAAGGATTACTAAAAAAATGTTTTTTTACATGCACATATCAGGTTATGTCATTAAAATTCACAAGAATCCATTACATTGCAGTAATCAACAGGTTTGGTGCTTTCGGCACCTGTAACAGTTCATAGAATTTAGATAACTATTTCAAGAGTTCTATACTGCAGTAGAAAAACCACAAATTTTAGATTATTTTGATGATGATCTGATATTTATTCAGACAATTTTGATGTGATGGGCTTAACAAAATCTTTATTATTAAAGAGAAATAAAACTCCAAAAATATTTTAAGATGTTTAAATATTGGAAATTACAATATAAAGAAACATTTAAAAAACTAAAAGAAAATGAAATTTAAAATAATATTCTTTAACATGAGTATCCTCTAATGACGTTGATAGAAATTTAAATGGGAGGCAGAAAAATAAACCTCATACAGGCTAAGTATGGTAAAATAAATTGATGAAAACGTAATTCCCAACTATTATAGAATAGAGAATAAAAAATAATTTAAATTACTTTGATAAATACAAATGCTTCTTTTGTGGTGGCCTTGGTGAGTATGAATGCATTATGACTTTATTTTAAAAATTAATGGCTTCATATACAGGGCTTAAGAAGCCAGGAAAATGAAATAAGAAGAAAATGAAAAAATCTCTCAATACTTAAAAAGTTATTCTCTCTTTTGATCTATCATCAAGGCTGTTAAGCTGAGTACTCATATTCACTTTGACATTTGGTTAACAGATATACACTAATTCTTTTTAAAAAGAAACACTGTTAATTTTGAAAATAATTATATTTGAGATATACAAATGTTTTGTAACAACACATTTTTTTTTCTTAATTTAATACTTTAAAACTTTGATTGAATTTTAAAATGACTATAGCAATTGTTACATAATCTAATTAGAAGAATATAAATTGTCTAAGGATAAAAGAATATATTTTTGAAAAATTTTTGCTATTTCACATATTTTTATAACTTACTCGGGGACAAATGTGGCTGAATGACTAGAACTTTGATGAATTGAATATTTTAGAATAACTTGCTCAGCCATAATTGTTTTGATTTTCACCGGTTGCCATATGATAAAATATTTTGCAAACAGCTGTTCCTCAAAACAAAAGCAAGCTGTGTGACCAGGGTTCGGAAAATAAATTGACTTTGTACATTATTTTTTTACTCTGGAAACAGTCATGGACTATTAAACAAAAATAATCCTTTAAATTCTACGAGAAAAGCAAAGTAATTTTTTAATGCTTAAGAATACATCGTTTAACATGGAAATAAAAACTCGACAGAGATAATTTTTCAAAAGAAGATTGCATAGCCTAGATAATCTTTGTAATAAGATTTAAATCCATTGAAGTGATTATTTTCGTATTCATGGTGTCTTAGCGAATAAATCTTACAATCGGATTTTTTCTTGCGTGACTGAAGGGTGCAGCACAACTCTTCAATTAGGAAAAACGATCAAAACATGGCTGCTGGTTAAACTGAAATCAGCTGTAGATGCTCTTGGCATCTTTGCTGATTTCTTCGAGAAACTTTTTATGCATGTTATAGAAACAAGATGAATGTTCACGGGTGTCAATGCATAAATCTATATAGAAACTTTTACCTTCCATAATTGCCATGATGTTACATTCTTGTATTGATATTACCTTCGTATTTATCGTGTTTTTTAATTTAGCCAGTCTAAAGTATAGTGAGTGCCAACTTGTTATCAATGTTAAAAACCAAGGAGGGGACATTGTTCAGGAATCTATTACTTCTAATATAACTGATGATACTATTACTCTGGAGTTTCAACGCCCGGAAGGAACATTGATAACACAATTTGTAGATTTTAAATCGGTATAAAACTCAGCATGCGTTTATATTTCTGAAATTTCATATTTGAACTGATGTTAAACTTTAGGGTATCTCTCGTTAAAATCTGAAGTTTAGTGTTGTAATTTCAATTATATATTTATTAAATAAAGTGTATCTTTCTACAGGAAACTTTAAAATAAAGTACTTTGGAGTGCTCATTTATTTGTTTCTGTTATATTTAATCGATATAAACGCTTAATGTCTACCAAGGTTTCGAAAACAATGTGAGCCACTAACATCACAATTATTAATTAAAAATATTAATTGCATCTTGAAAATATGGAGAAATATCTTTTTCTTTGACCATAAACTTTGCTTTTGATTTTAGTTCTGATAATGATCTATCATAATATTTATTTTACTTACATTTTCGTTTAAAATTCTCTTCTGCATTCAAATATTAAATGCATCTTGATCATAATTAATATGTAATGTAATTAAAGATTATCAATCCGTTTCCAAAAAATGTATATACAATTTAAATTTTATTTTATGGAAACAAAAATTGAGATCCATAATTTTACTTAAATCTTTAGATTAACAGTTTTAGATAATGAAGCTAAAGAATCTTGCTGTTTTTATTAATATACAATTGCTGTTGTATATTTTAAATATTTTAATTTTTTTTAATTGTTGAAGAGGTGGTGCATTTTCCAACCTAATATAAATAAGTGCTTATAATGAAAAAGGATTGCTTTAGAATAATTAGTTTAATCAATTAAAAAGAGTAGACTCATTTTCTTAATATGATGAGATGAATGTTGCTTTAAGTTGTGTAACAAATATGCATGTTTCTTGCTCATTTTCTAAAATTTGAATTGTAATTAATACATGCAAATAATCTTTTTTAATAATGTTAAGGATATTTTAACCAATTATGTGTGAATTTATTTTATTGAAATTTTTGATATTATGCTGAAAATTTTTATTAAATATAAATTCCAAATATTTTATATAATAAGGTATGTTGTCACAAATGATTGATATGAATATTTATCAATTATTTGAGAAAATACTTAAATATAATGATGAAAATAGTGACTTTATCTCAATTTTATTTTAGGCAATACAATAATGTGATTTGGAAATCTGATTTCAATTTTAAAAGAAATTGCTTTTGTTATTCATGGTATATTTCTTGTAAAATCCAAATTTTTAATACTTCATCGATTGCTATGTAGCTGTTATATATATATATATATATATATATATATATATATATATATATATATATATATATATATATATATATTATTACAACAAAACTTGCAATTAAGACTGAGAAACTGTGATATATATATAAGATACAGAACACTTAAATTTAAAAAGACTTATTTGTTAAAAATAGTTATTAAGTGTTTCATTATGGGATTATATATAAATATTTAAAATGAAAAAATATGCATCTGTTGAGAAGATAAAATTGTTCAAATTGGCTGTTTTAAATAGTTTCTTTTGAAGAGATTAGATTTTAACCAATGTAGAAATATATTTTTTATATGATGCTGGCTTTTAATATGCTTTTAATTATTTAGTATCAAAATTGTCTAATTTTTAATTGTCTTCTTATATTTTTTATATTAATTTTCAGGAAGTGCAAATCTTTCGTATTCTAGTACTAGGTGAAGAAGAAAGAGGCCAGAGTCAGTATCAAGTATTGTGTTTTGTAACTCAGCTGAGTAAAAATGATTTTATTTCTGCTGATGCTATGTCCAAACTTAGACAGGTTAATTATTGTGCTTGATTTATTTTATTTCTGCTTTTTATCTGTTTATATGTGGTTGATTTATAAGCTTTCATTTTAGTTGATTTTGTATCATATCTGTTTTTTTATATTTTTAGATAAAAAGGTTGAGTAGCAATTATCAGAATTAAACTAATTAAATGTTAAAATTTATGGTTCTTCTTCTTAATGGATTTGCACCGTGCTGGGCACCTCTGCTAAATAGCATTTTGTGCCATAGTCTCAAGCCCATGAACTCTTAGTTCTAATCAATTGTGTTGCTCACTTTGTCTGTAAAATCAGTCAAACCCTTTATGGAGCTAAGACATATCTCTTTAGTATTGATAATTCCTAAAATATTAAAACGAAAGGAGGCTAAAACATCACACTAAAAAATGATGTGATGTGCTGACTCATCATTCTTAAAAATTATTTATGGCTTATACTCATTGATTCTCCGTTTATGAATCTATATCTTTTAAATAAGTTATATATGTATTAAAAAAAAAAAACTCTATAAACTTAATAAGAAACTTGGAAAATTTTTATGATTATGTTAGACAAATGTTGAACACCATTTATTTTTTTAAAATTACAACCTTATGTTGGCTCTTTTGAGCATAATAAGTCTTGCAGTCCAATAAAGAAATAAAGTATCTCCTGGAGTGGAGAGTGTCTTGAAATGTGAAGAAGTGCGGGCTTCCTGGAGGCCAGAACATTTCCAAAGATGCCCGCCATCCATGTCAACATGTTCCCTACATAAAATGCAGTTGGGTGAATCCACAAGCTTAGTGTGATATAGATGTTTCTGGAGAAAATCATGCCCAGTAAGTAACCTGAAGCAGGTAACCCCTATAGATCTTGGTAGATCTATGGAAATACATGAGCTCAGCAGAGTCCTCCAAGAGGCATCAACTGCATTCTCTTTGTAATAAATTTTTTGCTGGTGATGGGTAACCTGTTTTAGAAGGAGTTTGACATTTCTCAGTCTAGTAGAAGTATCTGGAGCGTTACAAAAAAGAAGCCTCTTTTGCGAGATTGTCTGCTTTTTCTTTATGAGGCATGCTGCAATGGCTAGGTATCCATTGTAAAGTAATTTCCTTTCCCACAGATAGTAAAGTGTTAATGATGGTCATACAGTTAAATTCTATAGATGTAGGTAGGAGAGTATAATTTGCCACTGTATGAATGGCAGCCTGACAGTCAACAAGAAGAACAAATTTCATTTCCGAGAAATCTAAATTTTTTTGGAGAGTCATTTTGGATGTAAATTGCATACATTTCTCCATCAAAATTGTCTGGGTTTTTTCCCAAAGGCTGTTTGAGTTGGAAAAATTTGGAGAAGACACCAGCTCCCGCTCTCCCAGTACTTCTCTCAGCTGATCCGTCAGCATAAATGTGCATCCAATTGTCGAGTTTGTATCTCTCATTAATAGTAGCAAGAGCAGCAGCCCTGAGTTCTGCCTGAGAGGAGACTCCCTTCTGAACAGGAAGGACAAGGTCGAAGACAGGGGTGGCATATTTCAGCATACATGGGATGACAGGGGGTCTGGCTGTAAGGGCTCTATTACTTGGAGTGCCAAGTGAGCTGGAAATTCTCTGGAATTCTGATAAAAATGTTCATTGTGTTTTTAGTCTCAGAGTGCTTCTTCAATAGTTAGTCCAAAACCCCTCCCTATGTAGTAACCTTTCACCAAGAACCAAAGTAGCAAAAACTCTCCTATCGTGCAAACAGTCAAGGCCAGCCTAAAGTTCCAAAGCTGGTATTGGAGTTGAGAAGGCTCCCCCAGTGATAAGCCTAAGAGCACTGTTTTGAGCAACATTGAGTTTCAATAAAACACTATCTGAGGCAGTGATTAAAATTTCGGCTCCATAATCTTTCTCTTGCAGAACGCCAATTATCAAATTTCCTATTGTAATATTGTGTTCTATTATAATTGTTGAGATTGTTCAATTTGCATATTTAAATTATTTTAATGAAATGGGATGATTATTATATTTCTTTATTTTATCTTTTTCAAATAATAATTACTGTTTTTCATCTCAACAGTTTATACATTCAATTTTCCTCTCAGTTGTAGATATTTGTATCTATGTTATATGTGTCGATAATTCAATTTAAATTTTGTAGCTACAAACTGAATTAGTTCTTATGTGTTAAAATGATTATAGATCAATTATTAGAACTATGTATCTCTCAAGTCATTGAACTTAATGTTAACACATTAGTTGCTTAATTTTTGCTTTTATTTTTCCCCATTTATCTTTTAGGAAATAATTAAGAACTACAGTTGTTTTTTTAAGGTACTTTGTGAAAGTAAATAAATTTAATTTCCCATTTGTTTTTATAATACTTAAATTTGCAGAAAAAACAAAACTTGTGTAAATTTTAAGCTCTTATGTTAAATTATAGTTTTTCCAGCTAAATTAGTGAAAGTTATGTATTAATATTATTGGAATATATATGTATTGTATAACTAGAAAATAGTTAATATCAATGATAAACTAGATCCTGGAATGTAGTTTTTTTCTTTATAGGCTGTAAGTCAGGCCCATATATATACTAATACTTTAAAGTTTAAAGTGCAAGTTTAAAGTAGGTTAAAGCTTATTATAACAACATAAAGATCTAGAGAGAAATTTTGTTTATTATTTGTAAGATTTGCAAAAATTATATCATCTTAAGCATTATAATACATTTATTTGATGGTATAATTTCAATTTTTTCCAAATAATTAAGTACTATTTTAATACTTTTGGATATAATTTTTTATGTCTATTGATAATACCATTCTGATTAGTAAATTTTATTTGATTTTCAGTATGATTTATTATTTTGCCTCTCTGTAGCCTTAAAATGATACTATTACTTTATATGTAGGGTGTACAAAACACTCATTTCAAATTAATCCTGTTAATTTGTTTTCCAATAACATTTTTAAAAATGTATTTTTTGTAGAATATTTTTGAATATGAAATAAAAATTATGTCAAAAAACTATTATTTCATTATTTAATAAAATTCAAAATTCTATAAATCTATATTTTTTGTATTTTCATATCTAAGACAATGTTTTAATTTTTCTTTGATGTAAATATGAATTGCTCAGCATATTTTATAATTCCCTTAAAAAGCTGTATTATAAACTATAATAACTTTATCTGATAACTTATTTAAACTTCAATTTATTTACAAGTACAATTTATCAATGTTTTTCATTATATAAAAATAAGATTTGTTATGAAATTCTATATCCAAAGCTTCAGTGTTTTCTTTTTCATAAAACACCATAAGTTTAAAAATACATGTTTAATTTTGAAATATCTACTCCTTAACAAGAGATTTTGAAAAAGTTTTGATCCTCTATTATTATCATCATTTGATATCATCAGTCAGAAATGTGAATAACTCAAGAAAAAACATTTAATTAATTATTCATTCATGTAAAATAATAGTAAAGAACTGCAAAATAATTTTGAAAATCATACCTTTGTGTTTGTTTAAAATATTTTAAAACTAGAAAGTGTACAGTTTGATTTCTAAATTAAATAAAATGAAATATATTTTTTCAAACAATTCTCTATTCAATATCACACTAATTAAAGATTTAGTCTTAATATTTCATATCAAATTTATTTAGCATACATACATGATTGTTAATATCATTTTAATAATTTCTTCTGTATTTTGCATATTGTTTTCTCTAAACAAATAATATGCTTCAGGAATTTGTATACATATAATATTTTTATTGAATTTAGTACATTATATTGAAAGAAGTACAGTATATTTTAAAGTTAAAAATGGCTTATTTTAAAACGACTATTTATTTTGATTTCATTTAGCAAAAAGCTACTGTATGATATTTTTTTGAGTAATTTCTATGCATAATTTAAAAATATAGATTGTTTCAAAAAAGCAAATGAAAAAGTTTTGAATTACATTTAAAGCATCGGCACTAAATAAAGAAAAAATATTATTGAATAAAATCTGAAGCATTTGCTTAAAAATGAAAAACAGATTAGTCAGAGAAGAATATGAAGGAAATAAATTTATATATATTAGTATATAAATTAAATAGTTTTATAAAGTTGTATTCTCAAAAGAAGAGAATGTAACAATCAACTGAGAAATATTTTTTTAGGCTAGAATTTTTTTATATATTATGTTTTATATGTTTTTTTTTTCACTTGGAAATTTATACAAGCAATTTAAGACTAAGATTTACTTCCTTATCTGTCTTAGGAAAAAATCAGTTTTTAAATATCAATTTGATTTAAATGTTGATTGTTAAATATTGAATTATTAAATGTTGATATTAATGTGGATTTTTGAAAATAAGTCACTAAAACTTTTTAGCAAAATTTTGGACATAAAAAACATCTAGAATATAATAATTTATACCCTTCAACCACGTACTCTTCCCTATGTAACTGTAAGATGATTTTTTTTCATGCATATTGAGCATATTAAAACAATTTGTTTTAACTAGGAGGTTTCTCTAAATCCTGTCTCCAAGAAAAGAATCTGTATTCCTGCACTTGTGCATTGAATCTATTCCTGTCTATATTTCTTTATGATAAAACTACTTTACTTGTAAAACCTAATAAGTTGAATTTGAATTGCGCAGTTTATTCCTGAACCCATGTTTAATTCATTTTCCATGACAGTCTTTAATAATTTATTTTAAAAACTTATTTTTATTGAGAAATTGTGTATTAATTTTTCTTGTGAAATTTCATTTGCCTTTTGATATTTTCCTTCATGTTGATGAAGTACTATAAAATTGTGAAAAATTTTTTAATTTTAAAAATATTGCCATTTTTATTTGTTGTTTAGCGTGAAATATTTGTAGGAAAAAAGGCAGGCACTAAAAATTCATAGAAGCAAAATATCCTTCAGGGAAGTGATTTTTGATCATTAGAAAGTAAAAAATTTTTGGCAAATGACCATGACATTTTTTTTATTTCTTCATCAATTGACTGAAAATTCCTTGCAATACTCTAGTGTGCTACAGCACATACTTTGAAAATTTCAGATTTAATTTTTGTCCATAACCCAAGATTTAAAGATCTAATTAATTGTAATATAATTTTGAACAAGCGTTATTGCAAAGATGCTTAAATTGTTGCATTCAATCTAAATTCTTTTTTTATCTACAAACTTGGAAATTTACTAAGCTCGGGTATTCATCCATTACATCCTATAATTATAATTTTAGTTTGAAATGGCTGCTAAAAATATTTTATAAATGAAATAGGGCATTTGCCTAAGATTTGATGCAACAGTATATTTTTAAATACAAACTTAATGGTTAGAAACATAAGTAATTTAGCATTATTTCAGTTAAGAGCATTAATTTAAGAATTAAAAAAATTCTACTTCCTATAAATCTGACACTACATCTGAACAGAATAAACACTATAAGAACATTATAAGAATGTAAAAACATTGAATTAAAAATATTTTTAGATTTCATTTTTATATTTGTTTTGTGACTTTCAATTCTTTTCAGCGTAATCCTGGTGCAGTTAGGCAACCAGAAGAAGATCGAGGAAAAGAAAATTTAGAGATGGATTTGAGTGTGGAACTTGAGAAGTCTTCCGTCATATCTCCACATCTTCCAAACCTTTGTGATGAAGCTGCTCATTCTGCTTATGCTAGAGAAATTGACTTAAGAGCATGGGCAAGTCCTAAAGGTGATAAGGCTTATATGTGAATAAAATTATGTTTGATGCTTGAAATTTCTCTGAATATGTAAAAGTTAAACGTTAAATAATCATTTAGATTTAAATCATTCAGCTTTTTTCTGATACAATTAAGCTATAATTGAAAGAATTGTTTCCGATTACTGTAGTTATTAATTAAATTATGTTATCATTTAATGTTAACCAAATTAATTCTCCGAAGGGTTACCTTTTCCATTGGAGCTTCTCTTCTTTCAATGTCATTTGGTTCACAGATGTCTTGTGTCTTTATCCTGAGGTAGACTGTACCGAGCTGGTAGCTGAATGGTTAGTGCTCTTGCTGTTGATCAAACAGTTTATGGGTTCGAATCCCACCTTGGGCATGAGTGTTTATACTGTTTTGGAATCCACTTTAAGTTGTAAATCCTTGTCTTATTAACCCTCTTGTGCAAAAATTGACCATTGAGCAAAAAACAAACTAAATCTGATAGACTGCAGCTCCATATGTTTTCTAACTGGCACAGCAGAAAACATGGATTCCAATGTCAATATTACAATCTCTAATAGTAATTAGGATTGGTCTTGGAACTGGAATCCCTTACAAGTGCAGGATCTCAGGACACCACTTCAACCTCGCTTGCTAAAGCATTATCTCATGATAGCTTCAATTACTATTAAATTTGGTATGAATTGTAAAAGAAGTAATATCAGGGTTCATAAAACTCCTGGAAGCTATTGGAACTAGAAATTTTTTAAGGGCTTTTGAATTCAATCAATTAATAATTAATTTGTGAGTCATAGCACATATACTGCTACAGCTTTCTGATAAACACTTCGTTTAAATAAACCTCCATCTGCTTTTCTAAAACGAATAACAGCAGATGCTAAGAAAACTGGTTTTTTTATTATTGTTTTTATTCTGTGTCTCTAGTGGGAAATATGAAGCCACGACTTATTGCCTTCTACATTTGAGTGAACAATGTGGTATTCTTATTTGATTCACAGTCAACCCATTTTTGTTTGCTCCATAATAGATGATTGTGTATTTTCCCTCATGGAAATTTATAGTTAGAATAATGTTGCCCTTTTTTTAATGATATTTTAAACATTGGTTACAAATATTATCCTTAAAAAATTTTCTTCTGTCATTGTCATTTCAAAATTTTCTGACATTTAATTATTGGGTGAAAAAATTCAGAGTTAAATACAATACATTTTATTTTCTTTGTTTTTAGAAACAAAAGTTATAGTGCAACTTTTAGAAACAAATTTAATCAAACTGTTTCAAAAAATATTTTTTAACATCTTATTTATTTAGAGAAAAGAAATATACAGTTTGATGAATTTAAGAACTTCTATTGTTAATAAAGAAAATTCAAAATTTTGTCTTATTTCTTTATCAAAACTGTCTATAACAAAATTAGTTAACATTACTTCTGAGAGTTTATCAAATTCATATCTTAATATTTTTACAAACCTTAAATTTTATTTAAGTTATTAGTTAAAGTTCTTAATTCTTAAACTGATTCATAGTGAGTTATATTAACATGATTGAGAATGAACATGAAAATCTATTAACGTTTATTTTCATACTGTTTTGTTAAAGGTGCTGTTAGACTGATTGAAATTTTCCTATCTTAAATCTATCTGAGTTTCTTTGTTCCAAATTAATTTTTAAATAAGATTTAAATTTATACATTTTTACTACAACAAGCCCATGTCTGCCAATTTTATAATGAATATTTTACATATTTTATTCTGATTTGATCAAATTTTAAACATTCTTTCTGCACAATATGTCCTTTTTTGGATTTCGCCAGGAAAAGATACTCATTTTCTCTCTCACTTAGCAATTAAAATATTTTGAGTATGCTTTCTCATTGTCTAGCATTACCCTCACTTTTGTTATTAAATCATCAAACTTATTTTTAAAGGTAGAGAACTCTTTGCAGTGTCCAGTAAAAATAAGAACTAAAGGAAGTATCAGGTTTTATTATAATAGATATATTAGAAGCAGCATTTAAGCTATTTTCATATGAATTTACAGCACTTCTGCTTTCTGAAATAAATAATTTTCTGAAATTTACCTCTATTTTTTCAAGTTGTCTTTCAGCATCATTTACTTCAGCTTCAAAATCCTTTTACAATACTTCTCCAAATTACATAAAGTTTGCTGCTTATTTTGTAACAAGTTCAATGTTTTTACTTACATTTCCATTTTGATTTTAGTAAGGTTGTCTGTTCTTAACTACATTTTCCATTTTCTTTCTTTAAGATAAAAATCTGTTTTAATAATCCATGGTGGGATTTGTCTGCAATTAGATGGATCCAAAAATTTATGTTAGTCCATAAATTTAAATGTTTATCGTGTTATAAGGAATGTGAATAATGATGGATTTTATATAGATTTTTATTGTTTTTTAAAAACAATAATTAAAATATTGTAGATAATATGTAAGTACTGAGCACACAGTCAGTCAAACTCCATTCTTTGTGGTAAAAGGTGAAATGACCTTTACATAGAAGACTGCTCTTAGAGTTTCTCAGCTTGTGCCAACATTTCTTTGATAAAAATTGATGGAAAAAAAAGAAGCATTTTCAAAATAAAATCATAGTTTGAACTTTCAAATGATAGGAATAAAATTTCTATAGAAAAATAAGACTTAATAATTAAATTTATCCTGATGTGTTATAGATAACATACAGACATGTTTACATTTTTTAAAATTTTCCTCAGTTCTTGTCCTAAAAGACAGATTTTGTTTTTATTACAAAATTACTTCATTATAATTTTCTATAAGATAACAAAATAATGGAATAAAGAATGTAAATTTTTCATTTTTTGTTTCTTTGATTTTAGATTTGTTTTTATTTGATTATTTATAATTGTACTTAAATACTATTTCAAAATTGAAAGTAAGTGATCCCCTTAACTAAATGGAATTTCTTTTTAAATGTTTAAAAAAAGTTAAAATTTTATATAAATTTGCAATCTATTTGCATTAGCTATAATTATATACTTTTTTTTTATAAATATAGTATCTATTATAAAAGCAAACTAGAATGTTATTTATTCTAATAATTGTAAATATGTAAAGTTGCTTTGTTACCATATATACAAGAAATATTTCTCTACTTAAAGAAATATTTGACATTATAATCTGATTATTTATCTTTTAATTAATTTTATAACAAAGGTTATCTTAGTTTTAAGTATTTTAACTAAAATATAAATGACTTCTTTATCCTTGCAGCTTTGAGTAGAGACATTGTTACCTTGACTTCCGCCGTCAAACGATCACCTCCTCCTAAGCCCGTCCGTTGCAATGAAAACAGCAACCTTTGGCAGCCTTGTCAGTGCCGTCTGGAAATCTGTGTTGGTTGGTATCCCTGCGGTCTGAAATACTGCCGAGGTAAGGATTCCTCTGGTAAAGCTATCAGTTATCGATGTGGGATCAAAACGTGCCGAAAATGCCGTGCATTTGAATTCTTTGTTCAGCAGAAACAGCAATGTTTATGGGATGAATAGTGTTCTTAAATATTTAATGTGACTGGCACATCATCATTAACATTTTGTTCATGAACTTGGCTAAAATATGCGGAGCTGCCAATAAAAGTTGTAGAGTTTAGAAATCAAGTTCATCCTATCAGCTTGTACAATTTGTCACAATTTCATGATCATCAAACTTGAAATTTTTGCATTTTCAGTTGTGGTCACTGTTGAGTAAAAATTCTACAAAATCATATAATTTGCGACGAAATAATTATGTGTCTAATTTTTTATAATGTAACTTTAAAGCTTATGGTATGAACATAGTGAAAATTTCAAATACTTAAAGTAAAGAGTAATTTTTTTTTTTATAAATCTTAAAGAAACATGGAATCATGCCCCTATTAAATAGAATTCATTAAAATTGTTTTCATTCTTAACAGATTTAAATTCAAGTTTGTGTTTACTTTTTTTCTTTTTGCATTTAATAAATATAGTCTCTAACATCAAATGTTTATATAAGCATTAAAAATAGGTTATGATTAAATATTGTGAACATGATAAGTAATGCCTTACCTTAAATTTGAGTGTTAAATTTATTATATCAAATATTAAGGTAACTTTTTTCCTTTTTTTGCCTCTGAAAATTTTAGTGATTGTAATATTGTAACTGAAGTAATTAATTTAAACATCTTACAATGTATTTTAATTTTACATAATTTTTTAAACAATTACCAATTTTATTTTTATTTACTGTAAAAGTATTTATATATAATTTATTTAGTTATTCAAGATTTCAAAATCTTTTACTTAAAAATATTTGATTTACATAAATATGTTTTACTGACAAAATGTTTATATGGTGTATTAAATTTTCAAAATATCCTAATAAATCTTTTATTACTTTGAATTTATTTTAAATAATGGTAATTTCGAAAATACTTATCAAAATTTTAATATTTCAAAAATAGTTATTTTTAACTTATGTTTATTGTGAAGAAAAATGTTAAAAATATTTTCATTAAAACTTTGTTTTTTACTAGCTTGAGATTATAGTTTTAATTTTTAGATATATTTAAAGGGAACATCGAATAATTAAGACATATCAGTTTCTGAAATTGCAACACTGGTTTCTTATCAATTGTTAATGCTTAATCATACCATTTCGCTGCTTAACAATTATTTGCTTAAATTTATATTAATAGAGAACCCAGTATTATTTTTCAGTGATATTGTTAATTTATTATTTAACTTTATATTGTGCTAAGAATCTTTCATTTAAAATAAATAGTAATCAAATGGTAGGTAATTTTTGGAAAAATTTTGTTTTCATGGAAGAATTCAAATATAAGATGATTTCATCATAATATTGTGCTTGCTAATATGCAGTGTTTGTATGAGCCATACATTTTATAATTGCATTTTTAAAAAATATATTTGCTAAGATTTTGTAAAATTAAGAAAAATAGCACTTGATAGTTGTAATAAGCTTATTCACACTTATTTTAGCCATTCATTTTTAACTGAAATGTGTGATATATTTTTATAGTTGTTTCCCCCTTTTTTATGTTTTCCATTTAAATAATTGTATGTATGTCTTATGTAATTTTTTAAAGTATTGTATTTATTAGTAAACTATTCAAAAATTTAATGGTTTGAATACTTGGGTAAGTTTCAATTTATTTCCTATTTTTATAATATTCACAATGTATAAAATTTTGAGATGTGCCAAATTTAAGATTATTATAATTGTTTTATAAGTGAAAAAATGATTGATATAGTGGTTAAAATAATTTATTCATTGCAGCATTATTCAACAAAAAATAATTTAAAAAAATAAAAATGTATGTAAAATTAATCATAGCATTACTTTATCCAAAATCATAATATTCTAATTCTAGTTAAATTTGTGGCAACTTATACAAATATATATATTTTAAATAATATTATATATATTTTTAATATAGTTTTTATAAATACCTGATATTCTTAAAGTTAATTTTAATGTCAAATTTTATAAAAAAAAATGCTACTATATAATAAATTATTGCTTTTTATTTAATTAACATCAATTTTATAAGAATCATTAATATTTATTTTAAAAAACATTATATCGGTTTGAAAAGAATAATATATTTTATATATTTAAGATATTTTCGTTGCTCAAGTTATGATTTAAAGAAGAAAAAAATTTGTTAAAACCATTTCTTTTATCACATACTTGACAAAATGAAAACTAGTTTTAAAATAAGCATGAGATCATCTGTGTTTTAGAAATTTTTATTTGTTATTAAATTCAAAATATTCATTTGTGTAATTGAAATGAAGCTAAAATGTGCGACTTTGTATTGTGCCTTTTATTAATGTGGATGGTTGAAATCTGTATGAATAAGCTACACTCTGTTATTGCAGCGATAGCAAATCATTTTTGTTTTCATAAAATATGGCAAATTTAAATGACGCTCAAAGTTTTCTACTTTAAGATTTAAGCTAGATCATTAAGATTTTGAAATTTCTTAATTTATCAAATAATAGATATGCAATTCCTTTCATAAACTATTAATACCGTTAAGTTTTGAATTCATGTAATGTTGTCAGAAGTTGGATTCTTTTGTTGTGAGAATTGATGTACAATGTAAATTTTTTATTAAAGCTGCAAAAATATGCAGCAAAATGTATACCGGTGAAGTTTATATGCTTTAAATATATATATTGTTATTATAGTGTGTATATTTGGCAATTTTACACTATTATTTGTATGTGTATAGACAAGTTATGAAATTATATATTGGTTTGCATAAGTTAATTGTCATAATGTATTTCTTTAAACAACTCAAAGCTAAATCCACAGTTTGTTTGGACATACGTATTTATATTCTTATCTCTTAGCAAAGTAAAATGTTTTTATTTGTTTTTTTGCTAGTTTAAAATCTACCTAAGGAATATGACTTTTAAATAGTAAGTGCATTTCACACTAATAATCCAAAAACTTAAGCTGAGAAATGCAAACATTTTAATTGTGTTATTTCTAATATTTTTATATTTTCATCCTTTTTCTTATTATGTATTAAATTTAAAATGTATATGTCTGTTAGTTGATGAAAATTTATATTAGGCTTGATTTCATTGTGTGTTATCAAATTGATGTTATTTATGGCATTGTAAAAATATAATATTGATTTTGTAAACAAATGTATGAAGCAGATTATCACATATCTTGAAAGGGAATATATATATATATATAATATGTATGCAGTTTTACAGGTTAAAAAAATTAATATGTATTTGCAAATTATAAATGTCTATGTTTAAATATATCTATAAAATTAGTTTTCACTTTACATGTACAAATTTTATTTCATCTTTAGAATTATTACAGTAATTGTATATTATAATTTGTTATTTTAAAATATTGTTTTTGTGTAATTGGAGTTATGTCTTTATTGTTTAATATGGAAATGTCAATATTATTAATTAAAATTAGTATATACTGTCTACCCATGTTTTAAACATCTTTAGTTATCAGATTAAAAAAATATCTACTTAAATATAAAAAATACATACTACTTTAATAATGCATTTTATATAAGAAAACAATTGTGTCTATGGCCTCTAAATTTTAACTTTATTTTTATGGTAATCCATTTTAACTTGACACTATTAATCTTGTTTTCATATATAATATTTTGTCCATATTCAAGTTTTATTGAATAGCCTTGATGTGATGTTTTATTTTTGAAGTATGGTGTTTTTTCTAAGTGTCTAAAGTTTGAAAGTCCAGTTCAAAATGAAAACTCTTTTTGTATATTTAAAAGATTCTCAATGTTTTGTAACAAACTTCTCAACATCTTAAAAAAATGCACTATAAGAGACTAGATAAGTAGAAGCCACAGCAATATAAAAGTTGTTGAATAAGTTAGTAATCAGATTGTAATTGCTAAATTAAAGTTTAATAAATAATTAGTTTGAAAAGGTTTTGGTTGTTCCTTAGTAGGCATACTAAAAATTAATTTACTTATTAGAAATTATAATAATTGTTGTTTCTAATCTCCCATCTGCTCTGACAGAGTTAGACCAGATCTGTCTGATTAGCTGACAGAGTTATACCAGATGAAACCATTGATATTATTGAAGTCTGATGAAAGAAGTGGACAATTGTGGATATCCTCCCAGTTCAATCCAAGGCAGTCCAAAATGTGCTGCTGAGAGGATGCCTGTTCCTAATGGCAGTTGGGTCAGAAAGGAAACCTCTTGATATTCGCAGAAAATGGGAGACCTTTCTAATGTCCACTGGCTAGTTGGGACAGACATGTATTGGTCTCCCTGTCACAGGGGCAAGTTAGGAAAAGTTCTGTTTTTTGCATTTATGCCAGTTGTGAAGCGGGGGTATTTACCATATTTCTTTATTTTGGGCCTTTTGCCTCCAGAATAACTCTAAATTTGCGATTTCTGTGGTGAAAGGGACTGGATGCTCTACTCCTTCCTTTGCAATAATGTTGACCAATTTATTTCTTTAGATATTGTATGAATTATTATTTTAAACTTTTATTATTTCGTTTTAATAAAAAATTTTTACTGTCATTTATCGGTGTGTATCACGTTCTTCTATATTAAAAAATGAATGAATGAGGTTTTTGTTTGAAAAAATGCATTGTTTGTGTTTTTTTCTTTTAAAAATGGTGCACCTAATTTTCATGGAAACAATTTTTATATATGAGAACGTTCATGGTTCATATCTATGGGTAGACAGTATTTGTTTCTGGTTGTTCTTGTGTTTTAAACAACTATTTTATATTTACTATTTTGTTATTTTTTATTGCAAACCAGTATATTATTTCATTGAGACTTGATTTTGAAGCCATAGTAATTTTCTTTTGCATTCGACTTTTTTTTTTTAACTTTATTTACTTAAAGTAATAAATACTGTTGTTTCTCATTTCAATATTTTTGTTGTAATATTTAATGATTTGAAAAATACATAATGCAATAGCTTGAAAGCATTTTAACTAAAATATATATATATATATATATATATATATATATATATATATATATATATATATATATATATATATATATATATATATATATATAAATCATTACTTGATAAGATCATATTAAAATGACTTGAGAATTTTTTTTATTGTTGAGTGTAAATGTGTACAATTTATTTTTAAATGGAAAATCATATGATTAATCCTTAATTATGGCTAAATCCTTAAAAATAGCATTATTAAAACTAATATGATTGTGTTTGATTTTGCATAATTTTATTATTGTCATTTTGCATGTACATTTTATTGGCATACAAATATAGTCATATTTGTTTACCTTTTTTTATTTTTTAAATTTTATGTTTATTGCACTTTTCAATTAGTAATGTTGAAAAATTTATAACATGAAAATTAATACAATGAAAATTCAAATTTAATGTAACAAATAGATAAAACATTCTTTTATAGCATCTAGAAAGTTTATTTTCATTTAAATTTAATATTCTTACAGAAATAAGATTTTTGAGAATGCTAAATGCAGGATACTGATCATGGTAATATAAAATTTTGAAATATTAAAAAAATATTGATATTAATATGATTTAAAAATAGAATCTCTACTTTTTTTTCTGAATTAATGAATGAATCTGAATAATAAATGTCAAATAAAACAATAATATTAAGAATCTCTTAATATTATTGTTTTCTATCTGAGAAAATGTTTTTTCCTAGATTTTTCCATATAAAATTGTCTTAGTGGTCATATTTATGTTAGCCTTTATGAAATTTATTATATGATTTGTTAAAATTTGCTTTCCATAATTATTTCATTGAACAAGATTTATTATTAATATTAATTTAACAGTGTTTCCCAAACTGTCATAATTATAATCCTCATTCATGATTTTTAAAAAATTTTTATTTATTTATTTATTTTTTTTTTGTACTTTGGATAAATGTAAGATTTATCCAAAGTACATGAAATGAAATATCTGGTGCATTTTTATCTGGATTATTATTATCATCTGGTGCATTTATAGATAACTTTTAATAGCATTGTAAAACCAACATCTTGCAAAATATTTTCACACTTTATTTATTATTTATTAAAGAATTAATATTACATATGCCAAAAAATAAAACAATTTTTTTAATTAATAACAGATCCTAAAATTGTTTTAAATATTTTGAATGTTTTATTTCAAATATATATTATGTCTTTTCTTACTTACTTAAATTGGTAATGGTGCATTCTTAAATGAACAAACAAGTTTTTTATGAAAAACTTAATTTGTAGCAAACATTTTATTTTTACGATCTTTTATTTATATATGCTGTTTTTAAATTATTTAAATTATTTTTACTATGTTATAATTATTATATATTAATTTTTGTAGTGTATATTATATATATATATATATATATATATATATATATATAATTTTATTTATGTATATAATCGAAACAATGTGGCAACCAAACATTTAGCACTTTGGTCCTTTGATTTAATAATTGATTTGAATGTTCAGGTCTAATTAATCCTTGATTGCATAAAATGTCTTTTGAAAACAAACTGAAGCAATTTTATATTGAGATATAATAAAATTTAACTGAACACGAAAAAAATAAAGATTTAATGAATTTTTTTCTGTAAGAAATATCCAGTATAACAAAAGTTAAAATTCTTTATCTAAGTGTAATATCTTAATGTCAACCATGAATGTTATCACAGTGCTTCTGTATAGTTTATTTTCTTTTGCAGATTTTAAAATATTCAATATTATGTTTCTTAAAATATCCATATTAATTTGATAAAGGGATTAATTTATTGCTTTGGGAAACACTGATTTTTGAAAATGTTAAATAGTTTCTTTTTAATACGATTAATAAATTCAACTTAATTTATAAATTGAAATTTTTAATAATGGAATGTATTTGCAGAACATTGTTAGTTGAATTGAATTTGAATTCATAAAAGCTGTCTCAATATTTTCATAATTTGAATATGCAAGTTTGTATACCTTGTTCATTTATATTAAAACTGTAAATGTCAACTTCAGAGGCAAAGAATTGTCTTTTATGGTTTCTTTAAATGTTCTGCAATTAGATCATTTATAAGTTTGTTTGAATACTTGTATAGTTTTTCAAGTTTTTGATTCTAGATCAAAATTTTAGTTTAAAAAGTATTCAATTTTTTTCCATTTAGTTTTTGGTTTTTTATTTGTAAATAGTAATTTATGTAGATTTCGTATTTCAGATTATTTATCTCCTTTTTGTGGTTATAATTCTTAATTGCAAGAAAATGCTGAAATTTTACTTTAGTTTTCTCTAACATGTATGTTTTCATACTAAGCACCTTAATTTATTTTATTGTATAGCCAGCCTTATAGCTAATGCTGTTTAATGCTTATTGTATTAAATAAGTGATGTTTCAAAAACAAGGTTTATGTTATTGACCTTGAAATAAATTTTCTATTTCGAATTCAACACATATCAGTAGAATAGAAAAAGGAGTTTGGAACTTGCTATACTTTCCTATAAAGAGAAGAATCTTATGCCATGTAAATAGCTTAAATGTCATATTTCTTCAACTCTTAATTTATCTTAGATATTTGCAATTCTTATTTATAATACTCAATTTGATTTATTTATTTTTTTTTTTTATTTTTTTTTTTTTTTGAACGTTGTTAATTTCAGAAATTTAACTAACAGTAAATTTATTTCTCTTGTTAACATCTAAAAATTAGCCAAATGTAGAATACAATGAAAACTTAAGTTTTGCATTTTACACACCATAATACATATTTTTGAAAGCAACTTTCAAAAGGTATAATTATGAGATGAATTGTTTTAGAAAATTAGTTTCTTCTTAAAATAAGTTAAATAAATTATTGTTTAATTAGCATTGAAGTTCCTTTATTTTAATGAATTTATTTAAGGTGGAAACTCTTGTTCTGTAATTAAACTCTTTATCTTATTTAATACATTTGTTATAATAGCATATGTATATTATATTTTATTCATCACATTGCTAGTGATGTATATTGCAAGTTTGAAAAGAGTTTGAGAATATAGTTCCTAAATTTTCAATAACCACATATAAATGCTGTTGTTGCATATCTCTAATGTTTAGCAGTGCTAAATCAGCTCTACAAAATTTGTCTTCGAAGAAAATCTAACTCTTTTAAATTGAACTTGTGAAAAGATCAATTCTGGGAAACCCCAGACAATTTAGAATATGGTCAGAAATGATATGATTTTCAGCACACTTTAAATAGGCTTGGAAAACCCTTTTCCATAAAAATAAAGACACAAATCTCAAGTGTCCATTAATAAGCCTGGTGATGACTTTCTTGTCCCTCCTACAACACTTGAGTGATACTGTTCCCATAGGGCACTTACCCTAGTAACATTGGAACAGGAGAGGAGTATTCTAGAAGCATTAACTGCTTTTTTAGATATATAAATGTACTAAATTAAAGTAAGAGAAAATCATTTTAACCCATGCATTTAGTTTTTACATTAATCAACATTACTATCTATAACAAGCTTTAATTTATAGTAAGACTTGTTTTGTTTATTTTAAATGAAATGTTGGTCCTATAAATGAGTATAGTATTTTCCAAACACCTTTTTCCATGTATATGTATTCCAAAAGGGCTTCCAGAAATGTCACACAATTCAATGTGGGTCATACACCTCACATTTAGAATACATATGCACTGTTAGCTTTTCTTACAAAGTATAAAGTTTTATATGCCTTCTTTTATCTCCCAGCATTATTGTATAGTATACCAAGTGTAGCGAATTCAATACAATGGTTCTATGTGAAAGGTTTTCTGTGCTTTAATGCTTTTACACATTTGTTATTCATTATTCAAAAATAAACTTGTATTAATATTCAGATAATTCATCCATGCAAAATATTTAATAGGACGCTAAATGTGAGTTTTAACTAAAATAAGACAATTCAATGTTTATTCTTCAATTTTATTCATTACTAAAAGTTGTATGAATTTTCAAAGTTTCATGCAGTGCAGAATATATAGCAGTTTTGATACAAGAAAATTGAGTCCATCATTCTTATTCAAAATAAAAAAAATAGCTGCATTTAGTGACTGATATATTTATAATATGGTTATATTCAGTTCTCTGAAAAAAAATTGTCAAAATAATGAATGCCAAGTGCATGATTTATTTACTATTTTTATTTTATTTTCTCAGGTGTGTAAAAGTTTGTTGCATAGAAAGCCTTAATGAATATATACATATATGTATACATTATTGTTAATTGGATGCTTATTTGGACTTCTGTGTACCAAAAGGATTACAGCAATTTAAAATTTTGTTTTTGAATGATGCTATTTGCACTTTCCCATTTTTTGCATCATGTGAGAAAAAAAATTGTTCAAATAAATATTCTTATTTTTATACCCATTCATGTGTTTGTCTCTTTACTTTGTAGAATATTAAAAAAAAAATTTTCTTATATGTTGTGAAATGTTTAGATTGTCTCTTAATAAAATAAAAATTTTAAGTGAAAATATGTGGGGTTAAGCTGAAAAAATTAATATTTTCATTATTCGCGAATATTTCTTTGCCTGGTAGAAATTTTGTAATTAATAATGTAATGATAATATTCACTGTAATTATATAATTAGTATTAATCAAAATAATCAACACAATAGAAATTAAATTATCATGAATTTAAATATAAATTTCATTTCCAGTGAACACATTTACAAAGTATTTTCTCTAATCAGTTTTTATAAATATAAATATTGCTATATCTGTGTAGAATACTGATATTTTGATATAAAATTATACTGATATATCTATTTTCATGAAAAATCAGTTTCCTTTCCATATTTATTTAAAACTAAAATACCTATTCTCCTCAGAACAATTTTACATTCTTAAATAAATTGGGGATTTTTCCTCATAATAAGTCTCTTTAATAAAATGATAAGACATGGTTAAGTAGATCATTTTAATTTTGAAATATTTCTAATTTAAAAAATGTATCACAAGGTTGTTTGAACTTAATTCATTGTTGAAACAGTTGATATTGTATCATACTTGTAATTAAATGTAGTTTTAAATTAATGTTATTGAGTTTATTGAAATCACAGTAGTAAAATTGAGTATTGCTATTTGATCAGCAAAAAGTGTAATTTATGAAAAGTAATAATTAATTGCTTAGTAAAGTTCAAGTTTAATATTTTTAAAAGTTCCATGAAAGCTGAAAAGTTTTTACTAAAAGCTACTCCAAACTTATACAATAAGTGATAAAAAATTATAAAAGAGAAATTAATATTTTTTCATTCTGAATAATCAAATGATTTTGCAGGAAAAAAAAATGTAAATTTCATCAGGATTAAATATTCCTTAAAAAAATTTTTTCCGTGTTCAACTTTGTCAGCTTCACTTCTTCCTTTTAATGAGATTTTGTCAAATTATAATTACAAGGGTGTGTATGCTGGGAGTATATGTTGACATCTTTTCGTTAGCTAGATTTATATGTTAAAGGTGCTACAAAATTAGTTCCCGCCATAATTGCATTAAAGTAAGATACAGCTAATAAATTAATCATTAGTTTATGACATAATAGTGAATGTTTAAAAGCCTTTTATCCTTTTAAAAGAATGATTCTTCAATATGTTTTAATAAATACTTATACTAATAGCAAGGCAAGGTTTAGAAAATACTATTACCATTCAGGTATTGTGTAAGCACATTTTTATTTTTGCTCCTTATTATTTATATAAATGAAAATAAGCTAGTCCCTGATATCTCATTATAATCCAAATAAATTTCACAATTTCTTTTTAGCTTGTGCTATTTCTTTTGATTGCATGAATGAAAAAAAAAATATTAACAATATTGATAAGAATAGAAATCATGGTGCATTTGTTTTTAAAGCAGCTATTCACTTATATTTCCTTATTTTTCTTTTTTTGATATGGGATAATTTGTCCTGCTGAGAAATGAAACATTTAGTTAAATAATATAATTGCTTAATAAAGTTCAAGTTAAAAAAATAATGTTAAGACTTGACTACAGTTTGGAGACTCAGAATAAAGTGTATCTAATAAACTTAATGCATAGAAAACATTAATTTTATTAACGTATAAAATGTTAAATAAATATGATATTTCTATTTTTAACTATGGGTAAAATGAGTTTTCAAAGTAAAACTGCTATTGTTTATATACAAGGGGATTCTAAATTGTTTTTACAAATTAAGAGGGGTAATAATACTCATCCATACAAGCAACAATTACATAGGGTTGCATTCCACTGTGGTAGGCAGAAAGTAGAGAGAAAAGCACATCAAGAATCCATCACGAATTTATCGTGATGGCATGGCAGATGAGATGTTATCATTATTAACATGTAAATTTACATGTAAATTTTCAAAGAAGCAGCATTTTGCTCTTATTGGTTATTGGAGAAAGCCAATCAGAGCAGACGTTGTCCTTTGAAAACGACGCAACATACACATCATCGCTTCAAGTATTATCTAGATAACATCGTCTAAAAATTTTCATGAATGCTATGGTGGCGTATACGTACGAAGAATTAGCTGATATGCACCTCAAATACGGAGAAGCAAAAGGGAATGGACGCGAAGCACCAAGATTATACCAACAGCGGTTTCCAACTCGTCGCGTATTACAAGTTATTCTACCTCTTCTTGTGTTGATCTACCATTACGATAAAGCGGTTCGTTCGAAATCTCAAACAGCAATGCAAAATGCACGAACACCAGAAATGGAAGACCGAGTTTTGACTAGACATGAAGTAGTTCCTTTTACAAGTACGCAAGCGGTGGTTAACAAAATGGGTATTTCTCAACCAGCGGTGTGACGTTTTTTATTTTATTATTATTATTTTTTTTTTTTTAAATACACAAGGAACACGTGTATCTTTACCACGTGCAAAAAGTGCAATATTTGCAGGCAGATGATTATACCTGCGGGGCAGACATTATGCAGTGGAAGCTGGGGATGAATAACAATCTACGATTTCCTGCCTTAAAATTATGTAGTGATGAATCAATATTCAACAAAGAAGGCGTTTTTAACACGCTTGATTTGACAAAAATCCCCATTGTATAACCCCTCGTAGACACCAGCGTGAATATCTGGACAAGTATCCTTGGTGATTACCTGGTAGGCCCTTATATCATGTCACAGTTTCACCGGCGCATTATACCTTATCTTCTTTGAACAAGAACTTCTCAGTTTATTGCAGGCTGTTCCACTCCCCATCCAAAAAGATGTGGTTTGTTCTATGGATCCCCAGGACATTTTCCCATCTCTGTCCGTAACTTTATGAATGTCACATATCCCGCATGATGAATTGGACGTAGCGGACCTGTGGCTTAGCCTCCTTGCTCATCAGACCTTAACCCATTGGATTTTTTCTTCTGGGGCAGATGAGATGTTAAGTTCACGAGACGCCTGTGGTCTCAGCTGAAGATCTAGTGGCTAGAATCATTATTGCCGCGGATAAAATTAACACGACACCAGGGATCTTCCAAGAGGGCGCACCAGTCGTTCATTCTTCGGCGTTGACCATTCAATGATACCCGTAATCAGAATTTTGAATATTTGCAGTGTTTTCACTAAGCAAAATAAATAAATAAATATGATTGGAAAACTTGGTATCATTCATTCGCTTACCTTACACTGTTGTAAGTTCAGGTGGGAATTCCTCTTTTCTGCCTGTAAGAGTGGAATGCGACCCGATGTTCCTATGTAATTATTGCTTGTCTGAATGGTTACTATCACCCTTCTTAATTTGTAAAAACAATTAAGAATCACACTGTATAATCAATTCATTTAAATTTTATAGTTTGTATTAAATCAAAGAATAGTCAAAATTCACAAAAATTTGTATACAATTATATATGCATACGATTCTACACACAAAAATTTTGAAAATATGAGAATAAAAGCATAGTCATAATCATTATTAGGAGAGAAATAAATCATTCGTATTATTTATTTTCTAAATATTTTGTTCGTAAAAGTCGGCGTATATATTGTGTAAAAGTAAGATGTGAAGGATGGAGGCTGATGCTAAATGCAAAAGCATGTATTTTTTTTTTTTTTTTTTTTTACTGCGATGTAGTTTATATAATTCATACATTCACATTACACTTAAAGAAAATGCACGTTATTTTTGTTAATATTATCGCGTAGAATAATTGAGAAACTCCTAAGGCTCTTTTAAGTTAGTATTGTTTCACAAAGGTATCAATACCTCACTTAATTAGTTAAAACTTTCATAATCAGTAAATTGGTTTTTACCAATTTTACTGATTATAAAAGTTTTTAAGTATCAAAATTTAAAAATATGTGATGCATCGTGATCCTGTAAATTTTTCTTGAGCTGTAAAGTTATATATGTTTAAAATTCAACAATTTAGAATTTATTATTTTGAAGTATTGACTAAATATTGGCCGTGAATAATTTGTTGTTATAGTTTTCCGATTTTATATGCAAATTTATAAAGACTGGTTTAAACTTTTTTTGTGAAAAAGTATTTACTTTTTTAAATGCGTATATACCATTTAAATTTTAATTAAAAAGAAATGTTTTTGTGATTTTAAGGCGATTAGAATGTATAAAATTCCAACATTTTGTTCATTATGAAGAAGAAAGGCTATATTTTGCATTTTTGATGAAATTCTGTGCGCTCTAAATTTTTCCAATCAAAAATAATCCTTTTTTCACAGTCACTTATTATATCAAAAAGCACTGATAGTCAACAATGTATGAAGCATAAATTAAGAACAAAAAGATTTAATAGGTATTGCTAAAATTCACGACGATTTATAACTACTTCCATCGGGATGTAAAGACAAATGGTAAATATCTCATCATTTCATGTTCCTGCATTACTTATACTTTTAATATAACACACATCCCTAAAGTAATGAAGAAAATATTAATTAAAGTATTTATATTCTATGTTTAAATTTTTACTGAATTATCTTTAAAATTATCTCATTTTATCAGTGATCCAAAACAATCAATTTTTTCATTTATTACAATGTAAGAATGATGCAAAATTCGACACTCTTTTTGATTTATCAACACTATCTAAATTTCAGAAGATTTATAACGTGCATACGAACTTTGCAAGGGAAAAATTTCAATTGTTTGCTCATTCTTTTGATGTAGATCCTTAAGAATGTTTCAGGTTTCTTTTCTTGCAATAAGTGAGAACTTGCAATACAATTTACTATCTTAACTGAATATTTGGAAGGCGAAGGTTGCAATTTTTTGTCTTTAGGCCCTTTATTACGTGGATATATATATATATATATTTTTCTAATTCAAAGTAATTTGACTACACACTCAGAGACTATCTTCCCAATAATTATAGATTTTATGACCGGCTTATTTCTAATTCTAAAATTGGTAATATTTAGATAATTTTGTAAAAAAATGGACCTAAAAGAATTTTCTTAATAAAAATCTTAATCAAAAGTCTCTTTTATATAACCAGAAAGTTTGAACACTAAGTTTTTTAACATCATTCATATACCAGTTTCTACGAATATGCTTCAATTTGAAGCATGGACGTATATTTATGAAAATAAATTAATTAATATTAATTAAAAATTTTAATAATGATTTATTAATTAATTTTTAAAATAAATAATTTAAACTAATATTAATAAAATATTTAATATATTTTTATAAAAATAAAAAAACCTACAATAGAAGGCAATATATTTAAACACTACAAGAAAAAATAAAAATTTATATTTTTAAAAGTTTTTATTATTTAGTAATATTTTTTATATATATGGAATGCTTCTTACACTTATTCTGCTTATTTTTTATAAAAACACTGACTTTTTTCTGACAGTTCACATTCTGCGTTTCGTTTTTCTTACTGTTACATTTTTGGTCTTATTTCATTTAAGGTAAAGGCACCTCGAAAATGTCGTATTCATTTTTATTACTCGTCTTTATGGGTAAAACTAATTTTCTAAAAATTTTATCCCGACCTAGTCAAACTGATACATATCCATAGAGATATGCATATTGCATAGGAAATTTCAATATTACAAAATTTTGATGACACATTTCAATATATACTCATTTCATTCAAGGTATACAAGTCAGTACAAGAGCTAATATAAAAATGTAATTAGTTTTTATAATTTTCCTAAACAAAAAATTTAAATATGTCAAAATAACGTACGTTTTATACTTTGCATAAAGAAAAATCGAATGGTTTAAAGTTACAAGAAAACATTTCCGGGTGTTCTGGAGTTTCACACTATTGCAAACAGCCTAATATATCTATAGCTATACATAAATAAACGAATTTAAATTATATTTCTTATGAAATAAAAATTCCTGATTTGAAATACAAATTCATTTTTTTTATGTTTATAGTAGTTTATAATATACCATCGTTTTTTTTTTTCTCAAGGTTAGTGACGATGTTGATACATGGGTAACGATGGAAATAGCAGCCTGTCATGAGCATCACAGCCCATCATTTCGCAGAAAATTCCTTCAATGCCAGTTTTTGATATACAAATAATGCATTTTATGTATCATATCATCGTTTGCAGAAAATACTGATTTCAATAGCAGTAGCAGCATTCTTCTTCGAGAAGAAAACGAGAATTTTTTATCGTTTTCAAGGACGCTTTTGAGGCAAGTTGAGAAGATCCGAATTAAATTCGATATATATAGAGAGAGGAAAAAATTAATGTTCCTTGAAGAAAAAGGTGTCAATCATTCGAAGTTCCATCGCCTTGAACTTCTAACTAAAAAGAGAGAAAGCAATCTTAAAATCTATCGGCTGGAAGTCATTAATATTCATGAGTACGCGTGGCTGGAAAAGTAAACGTAACTGTTGAAAATAAACTATGGATTTTTTATTATTATTTTAAGAGATTTTTTATGTTCAAGAAGTATAAATTCTTAAAGATGTTTCCTATTACTTTCACTTATTTTTATCATAGACATCATCTTTGACTTGTGTATAAATTAATTTCACGAAAATTTAATTGCATAGAAATGAGTTTTACTTATGAGTTTGAATGAGAAAGTAATTAATTTGACGTGATATCTTATCATTTTTGTGCCTCTTTGTTTTTCCAAGCATCGTAAATATTGCATTATATTAATTAAATTACTAAAAGAAATATTTATTACTTTTTCTAATAACATTAAATTTCTCACATTTAAACTTAATTAAAGATAATTTAAAAATTTTATTCACACATTTATTTATTTCAATGGCCTAAATGCCTAGATAATGGTTATGATGCTATTATGTTCCAGCATTTCGGCAAAAGGGAAGAAAGTGATGGCACATTTGTATAGTAATGTTCCCAGTGGGCGTGCCATCATGATCTAGAAAGTGTGTAGATGCAATTTAGAAGCAGGTGCTACACGGATGATTGCCATTTTCAGAAGTATCATTTCACAAGGAGGATATTGCGACTACAAACCAACCACAAATAGGAAAAAACATAAATCTTTACTAATATTGCTGATTTTACGATTACTTTAAGGTATTGCCGTTATATATCTATATAAAATTATTAGCATTATTAACTGAAAATTTGGAATAGATTAAATTACTTATTATCATTTCAAATCTATCAGTCTATGCTTCATACTTGACGCCGCTTAATTTATTTTTACCTACTTTTAATTCTGTTACTTATTCATTATATTTTTAAAATTTATTTTAGAGTTGAAATTATTCATGTCTGGTTATTTTATTGGGAATAATATGAATAAAAATTACTGTTAAAATATTGTAACTGATTTTCTGTGTATTTTGGTACTCACTAAAATATGTCAGTCTATATGCCATGTATGTGTGTGTGTGAAATTATTTACAATAAACTTTTAAATATTGCATTTATAATGTTTTTTTAAATATTAAGTTTAAAATAAACTTTTAAATATTGAACTTATAGTTTTTCTTTTTATTACCGCATGTGACAACTGTTTGTATGTCTTATCCTAATAGCTGAAAGCTATACAAAACTTTTCTTGATCTAACACCGCTCATTATATACTAGGTAAAAAATTTCGTAAGCAAATTGGCCTTATACGCTGTATGGAGATAGGTATTCTTAAGCATAAATCACAGATTTGTATGTAAAAGTACAATACTTATATTTGCATAAATGATGATGCTGAACTCCTAATTTGACACCTTCCAAATGGAACATTTAGAGATTAATTGCGCCAAACCCTTTTTTCTATTTGGAAATGTTCTCAATACTTTACACCATATTGAACATTATTGCTTCAGCTGATAGTTTCTTTTTTAATTTCTGACAACGATATTTTTGTTGTTGCTTTTGATTCCTTGTTGGCGTGATAAAATCAAATCAACTCCATAAGTCCGAAAACCTCACATAAAAATAATCAAGAGGTTTGGCAAGTAAACAGTCTAATTTAAAATCGATGCAATTTAAAATATGCACAGGTGAAGTCTGAGCAGATTTACATTGGTGTAAATCTTAAATATTTTATGGCTCTTCTCAAAAGAGAGAGACCTCCAGTTTCCACTGACAAATCGCAAGCGACAAGTCTGCTGATATTTGTTGCTTCCGAAAAAAAATAGCATCATCAGGGCTCTTCCTAAAATACCAATGGTGTCACGAAGGAAATTTCAATAAATCCCTGATTAATTTCTTTTTCTCTGAGAAAACCTCACTGAAAGTTAAACACATATCTAGTTGAGGAATAACAAGAATAGATGCTTTCATCAGAGTATCAGACACCTCATTGTCCAAAGTACCAACGTGAAATGCTACCTATTGGATGTGAAATTCAAAATTGTCAGACACTCTTGATAAGAATTAAAATGGACATCCCAAGATTTTATCCGAGGATGGGATTTCATCAGTACGGTGGGCAAAACCACATTTTTTAACTATTTTTGTTACTGAGAATGAATTTTGGTGTCTCAGCTACGACTATGAAACGAAATGGCGTTCCACTGCATCACTTCGTCGGGAAAAGGTCAAAGCAGAAAAATCACGTATTAAAATGATGCTCATCACTTTTCTTGATAGTCAAATCTTTATCTACAAGAAATTTCTACCAGAGAGAACGATGATGTTTGCTGCAAAGTAAATTGAAATTTTGACCAGTTTCATGAGAAGTCTCCGTTGAGTACATCACTCCAGTACGCACAATAAGTTTCATAGTTTTTTTGTTCACGACAATGATCCTCACTCAGCTAATATCACCAAACAAGAAAGGGGGTGGTGCAAATTAAGCTTACACCATACTTGATTGAACAATACCATACTTCTCAGATCTCAAACCTCCAAACTTCTTCCTATTCCCTCAACTCAAACTCGCTTTCAAAGGAAAGAGATTTGATGATATTCTTGACATCCAACGAAACATGACGAAGCTTTTGAACTCAATCCTAAAAGAAGGCTTCTTGCAAAGTTTCTAGTCTTAGGAAGACATATATAGGACAACGTTTGTAAGAGGTTAAATATACATTTAGCATTTGACAAAATTTTGGGAAAGGGTCAAGGATCTTTTTGCTTTTGAATCTATTCTAAGAAGCAGTTAAATTGTTTATTATAATTAGAGTATAAAGTTCATTTTTTTCCTTTTTATCCAAAGTAGTGGAATGCTTACAAATAAATACGTTTGATATTTTTATCAGTAATAGTAAGTTTTAATACTGATGGTGACATAACGGCTTCACTTATCTCCAGATTTGGATTACTCTCTCTCTTTCTCTTTCTCTCTCTTTCTCTTTCTCTCTCTTTCTCTTTCTCTCTCTTTCTCTCTCTCTCTTTCTCTTTCTCTCTCTCTCTCTCTCTATATATATATATATATATATATATATATATATATATATATATATATGTATGTATATATATATATATATATTTCAATATCTCATCCTTATTATAATTTACTTTTCTATTATACAAAGTTCAAACTGATTAAGATTATATTTACGTGAAATACAGTACTATTTGTTCACTTACTTCAGTCATTATAAAATTAGATTGGAATTGAAAGCAACAATTTAAACTGGATAATAAACACAATTTATTATTAAAAGAAATATAATAAAAAAAGGACAAAATTTATATGTTATTACAGAGGAATTTGTAAAAATAACAAATTCTGAATAATGCATTAAATTTTATTCCACCTCGAAAATATATACGTATATTTCAGATATATTATTTTTGTGCTCTTTTTATTCATTTTTCTCGAAAATTATATTGTTTCGAAAAATGAAACTTAGTTTTTAAATGCAAGCAAATACAAATATCGTTTTATTGATTTTTTTTTCTTTTTTTGTCTTCATTATCATTGTCGAAGATATGACCCTTCTAATTTTGAAACAAAATTGTTCTTGAACATTAGCTAAAAACTTTATTCTTAAACAAAATGTTTACTACTCTCAGAAACTAAAGTTAATGGAATTTGATAAATTGAAAAACTATGTTAATATTTTTTATGAATACTTATGTTATTTATTTTTTTTGTGTATTTTTACAATTCACGTGCAGTTAAATAAATATTTTAATTGGCGTGAATATTTTTGCTAGGATCTTTAACCCACGTAGGCGATTTCGTGAGTAATAGTTGCAATAATCGACGTTTTTTGAAGGATAATCGAAAAGGAAAGAGAAAACGCCAGTTTTCTTCATCTTCCAGAAGAATGAATCCCTGACCTCTGCCAGAAGCAGATAAAATATAAGAATCCTTTCTCATTATGAGCTATAATTGTTTATTTTTTAATCGACAACTGGAAGATGGATGAAAAAGGTTCTGTTTGGACAAGAAGTTCCAAATTAAATACTGACCTCGCCCAAAATCTATTCAATCGTGCTTTGAAAACACAATTTCTCTTTTCTCTAGAACGCTTTTTGTTTGGCGAGTCATCTTTTCTTCCTCATCCAGATCATACATGGTGGCGCAATTAAACGAATTTTAATATTCATTCATCGCCAAGTACATGCTTGATGAATTCATGCTTTTCACCCTTTCACCCCTTTTAATTCTTATATTCATTCAGAAGACAATGATTAAAACATTCATTAAGAATGTAAATATTTTGCCTTCTGATGTTAATATTTGTTCCACGCACATTCCATCATAGCTTGTCATGAATATCATGACTTCTTTGTTTTGCATTCATCTTTGTGGTAGAATACTTGTGATGAAATAAAAAATAATATTGTGAAACCAGGAAAAATTATGACATTCTTCACTAAAATAAAAATGGCGACGTTATTGGAAGATCGGAACTGTAAGTGAAACAAAGGAACATTTTGCGGTTACAAATGTATAAATCATTAGTTTGGAAACAATATTAAAGATAATCATATATTATGACTTTACTCATGATTTACGATTTGTATTTTCTTAACATAGGAAAGGAATTCTTCTATATTTTTTGGGAGAAGTATATTCATTTTAATGGAATTATATTTCTGGGAACTTTTTTAAATAGAGATAGAATTAAAAATTAAAAGACTTATAAATCCACAAATCTTATGATTAAAATTCATCACTTATTAAAACCTTGAAATAAAAATACTTTTTAAAGCTAGTTGTTATATTCATTTATAAGTTTTCCAATTATTTCAGACTTTTGTATTAAGTTCGATTTAAAATCGGGTGGACTGCTCAGTTGACCAGAGAGTCAATTTGCAAGAGTGTCTAAATGGTGAGAATGCAAATTTAGAGTAAGAATAATCGTAAGTTCGAATTAATCAATGGACAATTTACAGTATAGAAAAATTAATATAGTACTTGACTTTATATTATATTAGGCGAAGTAAATACTACTTATTTAAGTTGTCTGGAATAGCTCTTTTTTAATATAAATGATGGAAATAAGTTTTTAGAAGCAATTTTGAATTCGTAATACTTCACAAACATTTTTGACATTTATGATAATAAAAAAATCTCTTTTTGGAACCAGAGAATACTTTGAAATTTTACGTAATTTTATCAGTTTTATTGGTTTAAATTTGTAAACAATTTGTACGCATCCATAGAACTATATACATCATATTAAATTTAAAAAACTAGAAAAATTGTTGGTTATTTCAACAATGAAGTATGTGTGGTGTGTGTATGGTGTGCTAATATAGATATTGTACTGAATGGTGCTATTTCTTCGATTTATCATACTTAAATTATGCATTGAACAAATAATACCCATTACATTGACTTCGCTGGATCTCAATTTGTGAGATTTTTTTTGCTGGATCTCAATTTGAGTGATTTAAAGTGAGGTCACTTTAAATGTGTATATATACACTAATGGCCATTAAAATTGCTACACCAGGAAGAAATGCAGATAACAAAATGATATTTATTGGACAAATATATTATACTAAAAATAACAAGTGATTAAAATTTCAAAATATTTGGCTGGATAGATCCTGAGAAATCAGTACCCAGAACAACCACCTCTGGCAGTAATAACAGCAGTTATACTCCTGGACATTGAGTCAAACAGAGATTGGATTGCATGTACAGGTACAGATGCGCAGCTTCAACACGATGCCACAGTTCATCAACGAACTGATTGGCGTTTGTGACGATCCAGTCGCTCGGCAACCATTGACCAGACGTTTTCTATTGATGAAAGATATGGAGAACGTGCTGGCCAGGGTAACAGCCGAACATGTTCCGTATCAAGGAAGGTCCGTACAATATCGGCAACATTCGGTTGGGCATTATCCTGCTGAAACGTAGGGTTTCGAAGGGCTTGAATAAAGGGTAGAGCCACGGGTCGTAACACACCAGAAATGTAACGCGCACTGTTCAAAGCACCGTCAATGCGAACAAGAGGGGACCGAGACGTGTATCCAATGGTATACCATCACGCCAAGTGATGGGCCAGTATGACGATGACGAATGGACGCTGCCAGTGTGCGTTCACCACGATGCCGCCAAACTTGGATGCGACCATCATGATGCTGTACACAGAACCTGGATTCATCTGAAAAGATGATGTCTCGCCATTCGTGCGCCTGTGTTCGTCGTTGATCACACCATTAAAGGCGCTCTTGTCTATGACGCAACGTCAAGGGAAGCCGTAGCCATGGTCTCCGAGCTGAGAGTCCATGCTGCTGCAAACGTCGTCGAACTGTTCGTGCAGACACTTGTTGTCTTCCAAACGACCCCGTTTCTTGACTTACGGCTCGTGACGTGGTTGCACGATCCATTACGACCATGTGGATAATATGCCTGCCTTCTCGGGTGCTAGTGATAGGTGGCCATTGAGATCTCGCATGGCTTTCCGTATTAGCGTCCTGAACCCATCGATTCCATATTCTGCTAACAGTCATTGGATCTCGACTGACGCGAGCAGCAATACTGCGATAAGATAAACCGCACTCCCGGTACGCTACAATTCGACCTTTATCAAAGTCAGAAACGTGTTGGTACGCATTTTTCCTTCTTACACGAGGCATCACAACAATTTTTCACCAGGCAACAACGTTCAAATGCAATTTGTGTATGAGTAACCGACTGAACAATTTCCTCATTTAAACACAATGTAGGTGTCGCTACTGGCGCCTGCTTTGTCTGAATGCGCTGAAAAGCTAATCATTTGCATATCACAGCACCTTCTTCCTTTCGTATAAATTTCACGTCTGTAGCATGTCGCCTTCTTGGTGTAGCAATTTCAATGGCCAGTAGTGTATATATAATTTATTTATTTATTTATATATAATTTTATGCTCAAAATTTTTTTTGTTGTTTATATTTTTCATTATTCATTCTTAACTTCTAAATTAAACATTAGAAAATGTATTTATATTAATCTTGATGATCATACGTCTAATGCATAGTATTTTATAGTACACTGCAAATAAGAATATTATGATATATCTAATTGAGAAGAATTTTATTTTATTTTATTTTATTTATTTATTTATTTATTTTTTTTGAAGTTATGTTTTTATATTGGTGGAATATATAACTGTGTAAAATGAAAATTTTGAAATTAAGCATAATAAAACTTAATTTATTATTGTATTTCTTAATATTGATAACTATATTAAATGTACTGTGCATAATTTGAAAATAATGAAACCCTGTAGTATAAGAATAAAATACTGAGTATACAGCTGAATCTAGTTCTAATATATCAAATGCATATTTTTGGAATTTTTTAAAGGAATTAGTATATTAACTACATTTTGTGTGGTTTTTTTCCCCACATTGAATCATTAGCAGGATAAAATGTCCATGCACATAAAGGTCTTAAACATATATTCATCTTTGAAATTAATTTAATATTTGTTATTTTGAAGTTAATTATGCCTATTTCCATTTGCGTTATATTCCAAATATTGTTATCTGATGCAGGAAGATAGCTTGATTAAAATAATAAATTTTATTAAAACTGCTAATATATATATATATATATATATATATATATATATATATATATATATATATATATATATATAATTTTTTTTTTACTTACTACACTCGTGTCCTTAAAATAAGAATAATGTAAGTTCAGGGCAAAGAAAGAGACAAGAGCAAAACAAGAAATGTGACTTATTTGTAAAATCTTTATAAAACAAAAGGTAAACAGCAAAAAAGATGCTATATGTTTAACATCATTAATAAAAATTGCAATTTTTACTCCCTGGAGCAAATTAAAAAAAAAACCTGTTTACAAAAATAAATATAACATGGCTGGTATGATGGTTTATACATAGTATGCTTCTAGACGATGCAATACAGGCAGTAGAAAGCCTAGGCATGCTGAGTATCAAATATTGATCTGATCTTGGAAAATATTACACCACTCATCAACCAATTCTCTCCAAAGTTCCGGTAGACATGTGGGAGGGAATTGACGGGCCGCAATTCGTCGGCCAAGCATGTCCCACATATGCTCTATTGGATTCAATTCCGGTGAGTATGTTGGCCAGTCCATATGGGTGATATCCTCCGATTGAAGGCATTCGTCAACAATGTTTGCAAAGTGAGGACGGGCGTTGTCATCCATAAACAGAAATTCTGCACTCATGGTACCCCGAAACAAACGTACATGTTATTCCAGAATGACATCCCGATAGATGTGACCTGTCATAGTTACATTCTGAAAATGCAGGTTAATTCTGCAACCCAGAATAAATCCTCCCGAAACGAGCAATCCTGCACTACTGTAACGGTGTCGTTCATTGGTATTCCCTTGGTGGTAATGGGTACATGGTCCTCTCCATATGAAAGCCCAGCGAAAATCAGACTGAAAGGTAAACCTTAACTCGTCGGAAACCATCACACAAGACTATTGTGGTGTCCATAGTGCATGCTCTCTACAATCGTAGGCGACAGTGAGTTGTGGTAAGTGGAATACATCTGACAGGCCTACGAATATATAGACCTATGTGCCCTAATCATCTGTACACGGTCTACCTTGAAACTGTCGTACCAGTAGCTGAAGAGATCTGACGAGACAGGTCTGATGCTGTGCCCCATCTGTTTCTTTTGGCAGTAATTACCAAATACCGGTCCCCATTCAGCGTTGTAACTCAAGGGCGATCTTTGCTGTAACGTCTACTCACATTACCATCATCTTGGAACCGTTGCCAAAGCATGGAGATGAAACTCTGGGCGATTCCAAGTTCCTCGAATACTTCCAGCTGGATACGTCTACATTCCAGACGGCAAATAATTCTACCCCGTATAATATCATCCAAATGCTTCCTTTGTGCCATAACTATGCGGTTATTGCACTGAAAGGCTTTTAAAGCGCTTGTGAATAATTTTACTTCTTTGAAACCATTCCTTATATACCCCTCTATAATACTCTGGTTATTGAGTCGTATTATCGGCGCCATCTGGTGTCTTTTTTGTAACTTGCATATTATTCTTCAAGATGTGTGTAATAATTCTACATGCGAAATTTTTATTTTAGGGTTTAATTTCTGTGTGATTCTGAATTATCCATAATTTATGGACATAAGTGTGTATGAAAATATTTTATATTTATTAAGCAATTTTATCTAAAGAAGAAAATTCTCAAGAAATATTTTTTGCAATAAATTAATATATAAAACAGAGTGTGAAATTAAATATTTTCCTTTTATTTTCTTCATCAGTGAATTTTCTTTTTGTAGAACTGAGAATTAGTTGACACCTGCGATTTCCAAACATTTCATATACTTATACCACAAATAAACACTCACAGATTGTTTAAGTGGATTATACAGAAAATAGCAATTTTTACATCAGTTTTGATAACATTATGCCAGACTGAATAAAAGGACGTTAATTTGTTCCATCCGATAGTAATTTATTAATTTACATAAATATGAAATTAAATCTTTCTTCAAGTAAGAAACCCACTTAGTTTTTTTTTCTTTTTTAAGTAATCAATCAAACATTTATAAAAATAAAAGGCTATGTTTTTCGATTAATATTGGAATATTTAATATTTTTATTTTCTCAGGATATGTAACGCAACTGGAGAGTTTTTTCCTGGAGATAATAGAAAGGGATATGCAATAGAAAAAAGTATAAAAAATTCTCCGAAAAACAATAAAATCCTCTCAAAGGAATCATGTCGCTGATCAAATCACCAAATCCTTCAAAACAATTTACTCATCTTCGGCACAGATGCCGTATAATCGAAAATGCCAAATTCTGAATTTTTTTTTTTATTATGAAGAAATGTCAACGTGGCGCATTGTGACGTACGCAATTACATTAATACTAGGGTTGCCAAAATATAATTTTCTGCATAATTATTATAAGTCTCCATATCTATGACGCAATAAAAGTCAAGATACGAAAATCTGCTAAAACAAAATCCTCAAATTTAGAATTTGGCATCCTGGTTCATACGACATCTGTACCCAATCTCCTTCTATTGTTTGTTTACCATGCGTTTTCGGATGTCTATTTTTGCAAACATAAAAGCCGCTAAATACAGCCAATCGCTTCATAATTTTAAACCATGGAAAAATGATGAGATCTATATCTGAATTGGCACCCTGCTCTTCAGGCCTGTTGTTGTCTCTAAAACGATAAATTGGTTAAATCTTACTGAAATTTCAGTCCGTTTTACAACAATTAAAGAGAAACCCATTTTAAAATAACATTTTGTTGTAAAAATAGATAGAGTTGAAAAATGAACTATTTTTAATGAAGTATGTAATAAACCATTCATTAAACATATGCTTTTGATAAAAAAAAGTATGAACAGTATATACTGGAGCAATAAAAGACAAGCTACATTCCCAAAATGTTTACTATAAACCATATGAGAAAAGAAAATTGAATATAAATGAAGCTCTTTTCCTTACACCTTCGCAAATCCTCTTCAACTATTCATTTACACCTTTTTTTATTACATTGCTTATATTTTGGAATGAATTTTAAGTATCTTCAATAAAGTATACCAGAAATGAAAACATGTCCTATTTTACTAAGTAAATTTGTACCTGAAATATACGTGACATTGCTGAAATTACGATACCCCAAAACTCCTTATTTTAAATTTAAAGAAAGTGCGAATAAATTTAAGAAAAGAAAATTTCTTGTAATACATTTGACTTTATTTATCAACCTTAATAACTCGATTTTATTACAAACGCCCACACATTTGACATCAATGAGAAGAACAGATGAGCATTTGTATGCATAACAGTTAAATTCACGCCTCCCCAGATTATTCCTACACGCACATACTATTCTGTTTCCACAGATATGGTGAGCAAATTGTTCATTTGTATTCTTAATTCTTATTTGTAGATATGGTAAAATAAGGTCAAGTTTCATATGCTCTACATCTATTTATGTAGGAAAATCCATTGTTGATATTGTATGGTATTTTTTTTTATCTAATTGTTAGATATATTTCAGTTGAGTAACGGTATTAGAAAGTGTACAATATTTTTGGAAAATTTTTTAATAGCTTGAAAAGAATCATATATTTATATGTTACGTGAGAAAAATCATCAGACTTCTATAAATTTTAATTATTTTTAAATCAAACTTTCACTATCTCTAATTAAGATAAATGTGCAATGTGAAATCATATTTTTATACACGTATTCTTTATATATTAAGACTACCCTTTTTTATTCCAAATTAATCTGTACATTCAATGAACCATTTCGAGATAAATAATATATCATGCCACTTTTCTGTATCAGGAATTTAAAAAAAATTCTCATTTTTAATAAAAATACATTTATTATAATATATAATATATAAAAATATATTTATCATAATATATAAAATGCATTTATATACGTTATTTAATATACATTTATTGTAAGACCGATAATGTATTTTTAATTCCTTCGGTAGAAACTATTATTTTTATTTCGTGACTTAATACTAAATGTTTCATCAATAAAATTTTAAAATTTGTATGAATCAAAGAAATTGAATGATATTAGTGTTAGGCTATACTGGAATAAAAACCTTTTAGATCAAAATCATAATTTCTCTACTTTTCATTATGTGTAAAACCAGAATTAAGAATATATTTCAAAGTATTGTGTCCTTGATAATTTTGAATAACGAAACAAATACATCTAGTCAATATAATCACACTGTTAATAATTACAACAATTTTAAATAGACATCATAATTTTCTATATTGGTGCATAATCTCTGCTAGATATATCCAAAAAATACTCTACCGGCCAGCCAGTACATATACTTAGAGTACACTAATATTCATTAATTAAGAATATTGCTGTTTGTCTAAGTAAAGGTTTACAAGTTAAATAAACTAATATTTACGCATAAAGCCAGTCTTGGAAACGAAAGCAAAAGGATAAATAAGATTGTACGTGTATGATAGTATTTTCATAGAACTATGGCATATGCTTCCTGGAGAAACCAGATAAGACGTCTCCCTTCCAGAATTTTAATAGTAAAGATGATTGGTATAAGGTAATTTTTTAATACGTTTACTCACCTATAACATATAAACAGGCTGATTATCAAATTATCGAGCTTATCTCTGGAAAGGTTACATTAATCACAAATCAATGCTCTCCGAAATTTAAATATATATATATATATAGGTTGTTGCTTATTGACTGTAACTCGTCGGCAGCTCATGTACAATATATGTTATATCAGATTTAAATCATGTGATAACACTGAAACACATGAATTAAAACGAAACACATGATTTCAAACGGATAATATCCTGAAATTTAAAACACTTGATTACGTTGTTTGTGGTGTGAAGACGAGTTTTATCATTCATAAACACAAATTATATACCAATAACACCACGAAATAAACATAACTTTGATTCAGAACGATGTCCCGATAAATTTGGCTTGTCCTAGTGCCGATTTAAATATGCATATCTGTTCTAGATCCCAAAAAATTTTATCCCAAATGAGAAATGTTTAATCTACGCAATGATGTTGCTCAAAAATATTATTTTCATTGTAACGGCTCGCTACTATCCTTTATATCAGATCAGATTTGAATTAAGTTGTAAGTTAAACTTTGATAGTTTGCAAAGCTTATTATATAGGAGTCCAAATTGCATGCTCTCTATACGAGGCTAATTGACGATATTGAGGCTTCAGGAGATAAATACATCTCACAGACTATCCAGTGATAACTATCAGTGAATAATTTACTTTGAAACTTTGGAATCAGCTGCTGAAGACAGCTGACGGGGCAGTTTTGATGCTGGGTTGTATCTGTTTTATTTATTTATTTTTTGAGGGGGGTGGAAAACTATTGCCAGATACTAATTGTGTAGCATTTATTAATCTTATTGACACATCGATCTGTAACATTTATTAATATTCTTCATTCTATTGAAACTATCAAAGAAGCAAAATCAAAGAATGTGACCTCCTCGGATACAGCCATCTGTGTGTATCCATACTCTAAGCAGCTGATAATTCTGTAACGTAAAAGATGATCAGTATGTATCCTCTGTGTCAAAAATATTTGATTAGGATACTGTGCAGCTTGCAGATAATTTTTTAACAACGTTGTTTGAAACTAACTCAGGAAAGAGTATCTGTAGAATGGTTGTCCTTTCGGGCTTTCATTTTCTCTCACGAACTCTTCTTTCAGACTCTCTCCATTGTGAGGACTATCAATGCTCTATTGACTTCTGGTAATTTGAAACAAAAGCATGTTATTCCTGAAGATGTGTTATAGTTTTTAAGTTAAATTATTAATTTAGAGTGCGTTTTCCATGTATTATCAATTATCTTTAATTTATGATCATGAGGATAATTATACTTGTTAATTTGAATTTCGTTAAGTTGTGGTTGCCACTATATTTATGCTTCGGCAACTAAGTAATGGCGCCAATACTGTCTGAATTTAAAAAGTTCGTAGTGATGGAAAATCCACGTTATAAGTATTTAATAAATTAATTGATATATGTTAAATAAATGTTTGAAATACTTGTTTATTTCTATTTTTAATGCAATGAGTCAAAGAAAAAAAAACTTATCTGTTTAAACGTCAAATTTTACGTTGCTTATATTCTAATGTATTTTGAACTCCGACTATCAATTTTCTCATTTGATCATTTTTTTGTTACATTTAATGCGATTTAGGAAATTAAATATTTTTGTTACATTAACATGATTAAAACAAGGAATATATCGATACATCCGATGAAAATTTAATGTGCAAGGGAAATTTATGATAAAGAAATTTACATAATTAATTAAAAGAAGACAACATTTAAAAAGAAATCTTTTTAATTCAATAAATGAATAAACCACAAAACAAAAATGCACAATAGTGATAGTGTGTTGAATTAATAAATGGTGAGTAGAAACATGGGTACCTTTACTATATGGCATATTTTAATCTGATTCTTCTTCCATTTTGTTTTAATCATTCAAAATCTAGTCTAGGTACTACCTTATAATTAAAAATTAATTTCATACAATAAAGTTATCACATAATTTTCCAATATAATCAAACCTATTAACAAAACCAATATAATAAAACCTATTAATTTTCAATAAATAATTCAAGAATATTTTAAATTTTATTTTGCATTAAATTTTAAGCGAACCACGCGCGCGCATTTTCAAATCTCTAAAAGAATCATACATTGAAAATTTACTCATTAATATGAATTTTGTCTATAAGCAAAGCAATTGCACACATGATAAAAATAAAAAGCCAATCATTTTTTTAAAAATTTAAGTATGATTTTCATTTTTTCAGATAACGAAGTTATTACCCATTAAAACAATACCTTTCTATTATACAATACTAATTATGCTTTGCAAATTTCGAATAAAAGCGCAAGAAAATAGCTTTCAAGACAATATTTTCCATGGTGTTTGTACACTGAAAGGCATCTCAAGGCTCGTGAGTTGGTCATCAGAACAGTCACATGAAATCCATCGCCAAAATTAAGATTCTGTAGATATGGTGATTGACCTCTTTAACTTGCGTATTCCGGCAAAATAATAATAATAATAATAAAATGAAGAAGCAAAAATAAAATTGAAAAAAGTTTTGATTTTTGTTCCATGTGATCCTAACCCATTGGGCCAACGAACCGGCAGGTGTCAGTAGTTGCGCGGTGGGATCTATTATAATTTTCACTTCTATTCAGTTTCTTTTGGGAGAAGAATCAGATATGGAATAATTTTTCCATCTAGTGACTTTTCGAATGCAATTCCAAAAAGCTGGGATGGGGGAGAAGAAAACTATCAACAGACGACAAGTTCGAAGACCTCTTCTTCCGAACCGGCTGGTGTTCTTTTTTTTTTCTCTGTGAAACGTGGCAATTATTGCACTAGTGAGGCAGTAATTTCAAACTTTCTTTTGAATATTAATGGAAAAAATGGAAAGTAAGTGTGGCCAGATGCAAAGTTACAGCATGTTTGTGTGTGAGCAATATATTATAAAAATGTTGAAAGCATTCTTTTTACTTTCGAATACTTGTCTACAATTAATTTGAAAATGATCCACTTAAAAATATTCAAACCAGAATGATACATTAAAATTCACTATTAAGAAATGATTAATTTGATAGACATAAATTTTTAACTGTCATTTTCTGTGACAGCTTTATGTTATCCCGCTGTCAATTTCTTAATATTTGCGCCAAATAACACTACGATTTTTAAAAAAAATACCTTAATTTGCTTAGTTATTCTAAAGCCAAAGGTTGAAAAGAAGTGGAATTTATTAACTGCAAATATATAATGTCAGATTTTAGAATTTCTATTTGATCTGGCCAATCATGTTATGTTGTACATATAACAGAAACTTCCTATTTAAAATTTAATAATTTGAAAATTATCTTTTACTTTGGTAGAGATTATTTATAGCAATTCATTTAACGTAAACCTTAAAAAAATTATGAAAATCTTCTAAACATTTATCATGTTTGTCTTTGGAAACACATCATATTTTCAGTAGATCATTTTGTCAATCTGAGAATTATATGTCATTTTTCAATTAATGAAATAATTGTTTTTCTGAAAAAACTTTTGACAGTTTTTGGCACATTTCTTAAATTAAATGAAAAAAATACCCCAATATATTATTTAAAAATTACAAATGGATGTATCAATCAAAAACCAAATTGATCAATACGTACTAAAATATACCTCTAAGGAATAATTTTTAAATAAGAAGCATATATATATATATATATATATATATATATATATATATATATATATATATATATATATATATATATATATATATATTTGTTTAGTAATGAAAAAATCGAAATTATTCTCATGAAGTTGATAACTTCTGAGAAGTAATTACATTTTTATGGAAGTTGTTTTCCTTAATTAAATATGAAACTGGAAAATGCATTATTTCGTTAAATATTTGAAGAAGACAAAGTAGAATATTTTTTCCTATCATATTCCATACTAGATAATTTTTTTCCCACTGAATAAAGGTAAAGTAAATAAATATTTTTCTATTTAATTTATTTAAGATACGGTACTATTTTTTATCACTTATACATAAATTAAATCATCAATCTTTTTCTTTTTCAAATTATCTTTACAATTGAGATTTGATAACTCCATACACAATACACTATCATTACCAATAGCTCATTAAAATTTATGAAAGTTAATTAATTTCAAGGCTTAGCATATAATTCAACAAATTAATTTATTTCTAAAATAATATTAATTTTATGTCAAGAATATATCTCTGATCAAATTGATAAAATCATATTTTCAAAAACTAATTGTTACCAGAAAAACACTCGTAAATGTTTTCGTAAGCCAAAAACTGTCTACATTGCATAAGACTTAGAAATTATTAATTTCTTATCTATAAAATAATTTTTTCTCGTTAAGATAAAATTTCTTTAAATTTAGGCTCAGTTTAAAAAAATTGTTACACTTCCTCCATTTTGCAAAAGTATTTTACTGTCTTCATGATATTTTAAGTCAGAGAAACAATACTTCGAACCTTCTAAGCTATTAAACACATGCGAATTGCTTTAAGTATGTAAATTTAAACTTGTTTTATGAGTTATGGTTTTTATAAATAGATTTCAGAGTTACAATGTAATGGGATAAAATTATAAGCTAAGTATTTTAGAAATAAAGGATCAACAAGTTCAGGATAGAAATAACTTTATTTTTAACCTACCCATAGCACAGATTAGCATTAAAAACAATATTACAGTCACATTCGAAGAGCTGGGGCATTTGCAACCAAAGTCCATGGAGTCTTGGCCCTCACTGGAAAGTTACACTGCAGTACTGTAGAGGGCGCTCATTGCATGTAGGGAGAGAGTTGCAGCACTAGCACTATTTCATTCAGCTTGTAATTTATTTTGTGATTATGTATCGTTTTGATTTATGAGATTTTGTTTTAAACTAATGAGTATGAAATTTTTTTTTTTACCTCAAATAATATACACCACTGGCCATTAAAATTGCTACACCAAGAAGGCGACATGCTACATACGTGAAATTTATACGAAAAGAAAAAGGTGCTGTGATATGCAAATGATTAGCTTTTCAGTGCATTCAAACAAAGCAGGCGCCAGTAGCGACACCTACATTGTGTTTAAATGAGGAAATTGTTCCGCCGGTTCCTCATACACAAATTGCGTTTGAACGTTGTTGCCTGGTGAAAAGTTGTTGTGATGCCTCGTGTAAGAAGGAGAAATGCGTACCAGCACGTTTCTGACTTTGATAAAGGTCGAATTGTAGCGTACCGGAATTGCGGTTTATCTTATCGCAGTATTGCTGCTCGCGTCGGTCGAGATCCAATGACTGTTAGCAGAATACGAAATCGATGGGTTCAGGACGATAAAACGGAACACCATGCGGGATCTCAACGGCCACCTGTCACTAGCAGCCGAGAAGACAGGCATATTATCCGCATGGCCGTAATGGATCGTGCAACCACGTCACGACCGTGAGTCAAGAAACGGGGTCGTTTGGAAGACAACAAGTGTCTGCACGAACAGTTCGACGACGTTTGCAGCAGCATGGACTCTCAGCTCGGAGACCATGGCTGCGGCTTCCCTTGACGCTGCGTCATAGACAAGAGCGCCTTCAATGGTGTGATCAACGACGAACCTGGGAGCACGAATGGCGAGACGTCATCTTTTCAGATGAATCCAGGTTCTGTGTACAGCATCATGATGGTCGCATCCGTGTTTGGCGGCATCGTGGTGAACGCACACTGGCAGCGTGCATTCGTCATCGTCATACTGGCCCATCACTTGGCGTGATGGTATAGCATTGGATACACGTCTCGGTCACCTCTTGTTCGCATTGACGGTGCTTTGAACAGTGCATGTTACATTTCTGGTGTGTTACGACCCGTCGCTCTACCCTTTATTCGAGCCCTGCGAAACCCTACGTTTCAGCAGGATAATGCCCGACCGTATGTTGCCGGTATTGTACGCACCTTCCCTGATACGGAACATGTTCGGCTGCTGCCCTGACCAGCACGTTCTCCAGATCTTTCACCAATAGAAAACGTCTGGTCAATGGTTGACGAGCGACTGGCTCGTCACCAAACGCCAGTCACTACAGTTGATGAACCGGGGCATCGTGTTGAAGCTGCATGGGCATCTGTACCTGTACATGTAATCCAATCTCTGTTTGACTCAATGCGCAGGCGTATAACTGCTGTTATTACTGCCAGAGGTGGTTGTTCTGGGTACTGATTTCTCAGGATCTATCCAGCCAAATGTTTTGAAAATTATGTTATTTCTAGTATAATATATTTGTCCAATAAATATCATTTTGTAATCTGCATTTCTTCCTGGTGTAGCAATTTTAATGGCCAGTAATTTAAATGGCCAATTTTTAACCATCAACATCATAAATTAATAGAAATTATCTTGATACTTTTCATTAACAATAGCAAAATATTCACGTTAATGTTAACGAACATCAAAACATTTTAAGATATTTAATTTATACCAGTGACAACTTTTATTATAACTTCTTCTTTATTCATTTTATAATTTGATTTCAGTGAATTATAAAATTTTATTATTCCTTTGTTTACAATACTTAATGTTAATCTTTGTAGTTTTCCTGGATTAAAATTTATCTCTTTTATTCTCTTAAAAACATATTCGAAGTAATAAATTTGTGTAAAAATAATAAAAAATCATAAACAATAAAAAATTCATAGAATTATTCAAATAAATTATTTATGGCTTTCAAGAAATTTTATATCTTTGCAACATTCTCATTCTACTTTTTTGCTCAAATAAAACTACTAAACATTTTTCTTTTATATTTCATTAGATTACTAATTGGTGTTACTCTTGATATATTTTGATCTATTTAAGAATAAATGAACAAAAAGTAACCTCAATTAGATTAATTTCTTGTAACAAGATCAGAAGACTTATTGCTATGGTTTTGAAAACATGAGAAATATGTTATAAATGTCTATTCCTGCTTTTTTAAAAATACTTTTGCAAATTACCATTTAATAATTAAAATAGATGTTGACGTATATGCTTTTTTCATTGAAAAAGATGTCGGAGTAGCTGACTTGAATCCTTATAAAAATTTCCATTTCAATCATAAACACGTACCATCACCCACTGGGATACGATAATGTCTATGCTGAGTATCGCAGCTAGAATAACTATTAATACAAATTTATGAAACTAGTAGAAAAAAATTTTAGAGCATTTTCTGTAATATTAAAAATGTAAAATTATTTTTATTCATAATTGATGTGATAGTTTTGTATGTGGAGATTATGCTTACACCCTGCTTTCCAAGATAGAAGATATTTTTTTGCAAAAACTCCATAAGCTTTGATTCGCATTCCATTTTTACATTACTAGTTATTAAAACTGCTACACAAGGAGCACCTATAATTAAAAAATTATATTCTATGAACGAATATATTATACAGAGAATAAAAGAAAGTTAAATATTCAAGAAATCTTTTTATGACTGGACATTGGAAACAAAGATTCTAAGAAATCAGCATTCAGAACAACAACTGGTCATAACGAAAGCACTTACATGACTGGACATTGATTAAAAAGAGATATTATGGTATGTGTAAGCCTATGCAGCTTCAACCCGATGATACATCTCCTCGACCGTAGTTATTAAAATATTATGACGACCAGGTCACTCGGCAACCATTTACCTGACGTTTTCTGTATGTGAGAGATCTAGTGAATGTGCTGGCCAATTCGGTATTAGACCACTTTCTGCATTATACAAACAACATGTGACTGTGGATTATCCGACTAAAACACACAGTTTTATAGGTCTTGAATAAAGGATAAAGTTAACGGTCTTAGTACAGTGGAAATGCTACAGATCTATTTAATGTGCCCTCATCGTAAATAAGAAATGTCTGAGTCATATCTGTAAGGGTACTCCATACTATCTCTCCAGATGATGGCCTATTATGAAGTTCTCAAATGCATACTAATAATGTGTGTTGTGCGTGATGATTCAAAACTTTTATGTGATCATTACAATGTTGAAAACAGAATTAAGATTTGTTAGAAGACTTATTAGCATAGTATCTATTGTTCGGTTGTTAGATCGGAACTTACAACTATCTATGAGGGATTGAATTATGTAGACACGACCTCTGAACTTGTTTTCAGAGACATCTGGATACTAATGGACAGTCGTGCCTCTATACAGCACCTGTCTCATTGGACAACCATTGGGGATAAGACAAGTCTGAACATTTTAGACCTTGTGACACGACTTTCTACTAAACACTCTATACATTTTCAATGTGTTCCTTCCTTTGTTGGATTGAGTGATAACGAAATTGCAGATAGATTGGCTAAATCTACTACTGTTGACACCTTGCAGGGCGGCGCTATTCTAACGTTATCGGAAATCATCACTATTAAAAAGATGGAATTAAACGTAATTTGGAGAGATCCGTCTGCCCACTCTTGGTACTTTGGAAAAAAACCTCGTTGTTGGCACCAGCTCAATATCCCTAGGATACAGCAGACTGCTCTTTCACGTTTTTTGAGTGGCCACATTTGGTCCATTTCTTTTCAACATGGCCACAAGGTCTTTCTGGAGTGTCACTGGTGAAAGACTGATCAGGCCTCTCCGAGACATATTCTACTGTCTGAATTTTACTGTAAATGAGGTTTTGGAGAATCCTATTTTATTTTTAGACTTTTTAATGATTTTTGGTTTTATGGAGATGGTTTAGCTTAGTTGCACCATTTGGGATTAGAAACAACAATAACAGAAAACTCATCATCATGAAATCCTTGCATCTAGGCTTGTTGTTGACCATAATATTGAAGGACCTCTAGTCTTAAGGTAGCCTCAAAAGTTGCAAAGCTGACATTTTATGTTACAGCAAACGTCATCGAACTGTTCATGCAAATATTTGTAGTCTTGGAAACGATCTCTATTTCTCGATTCAGGGCTCATGATATATAATTATACGATATATTAAGAAGATACAGATAACATGTCAATCTTCTCTTATGCTTGCAATAATGAGTCCCTGAAATACAGAACAATGTTCAGTATTAGTGTCTTGAACCTATCGATTTCATTTTCTGCAGACACATTCATATCATCTTGACCAATATGAACAGCAATACTACAAGATGATAAACTCTTGATAAGCTACAATTCAAACGGTTTTAAAGTCAGAAATATGTAATAACAGATATTTCTCCTTTTTGCAGGAGTTATCATAACAACTTTACGCCTAGAAACAAAGCTAAAATGCAATTTTTTGCTGAAGAAATCTACAGTGGAACTTCAGTGCTTAAAAATACTATTGTTACTGCTACCACAACCCACTTCACGTGAATGCATTGAAAAGTTATTTATTTGCATATAACAAAAGTTTCATCCTATTAAGTGAATTCTACAATTATATCATGTTGTATTTGGAATTTTAAATTAAAATAAAATTTAGCTCTTATATTAAAAATTTTCAACTACAAAATTTCTAATGTAATAAAATTTGTATTTAATAATATTCAATGTATTGTCATGTATATAAATCTTGTGTTTTCAGATATTTCTTCCTTATAACTGTTTAAAATAAAAAAAAACTTCAATAACATCAAGGTTATAATTGTTAGGTTTCTAAAATAATTCTTGACCTCAGAATGACATCAGTTCAAATGTGAACGCACACAATGCATGATAAAATAATAGTAAAATCATGTAAAAACATTTTCATTGTAGAAAGTATAAAAGAATTGAATTACTTATGAACAAAATACGATACATAACAAAACCTTAAATGTTAAACAAGTCATTACTTATTAAATAAATTGATATTTACTTGCAAAATTCTGTACCAAATTTTTCGGCAATGTCCTAAGAACTTCTACAACGATTATATTACTATCTTTCAAACAATATGTAATACGCTTCTAAATTATCAAAATTATTCAACAATGTTTAAGTTAATTAATTATTATCTTAAAAAACTTCAGTGACCTAAGATTTTCAGAGAAACAACATTACATATGTTCTTATTTTTACCGAAAATTAAACACTCGCTATTTTTTCCAGTATCTTAAGTAAAAGCAACCTTTTTGTGAAAATATCCTGTATGGTAAATTATGCTGTTCTCTTGTTCTGCACGTATCTTAATTTAGAATACTAGCATTAAATGATTAAGAAGAGCACGTAATCAGTCCCAGTCGAATACAAGAAACAGAGTGTGTCTCGTTGTCCCATCTACTTTTAATATTTATTCGTTCCTATTTGTGGGGAAGAGCAAACTGGAAATCTGGGTCAGATTGTCCGCCAAAAACTCTATTTTTTTCGCTGCAGTTCGTAACATACAAAGATTAATTATTCTAGACAGATGACTCCCTGTTCCATAAGCGGAGAAAAGAAGCACTTAACAAAATGACCAAGATTGTACTTGTAACCTGGCAACAACCACGAAGTTCAATGATTTGAGGAAAACTGTGTCAGTAAGTGAAATTATTGGTCACCCTGGAGACAGCACGGACACTCGCTTAGTGGAATAAAGGCCCAATGCATCGAATGTGAGCTTGTGATATATATGACTGTGATATTGATAATGGACATTAAATTTTAACGTCTCCTTATCACGCACTAGATCATCGCTTGTGGAAACAAATGAAGGTATTTGATTGGTTCGCTGAATCAGCCAATAAGTCTTACGAAGAAACCTATGTGAAATAATTTTGCACCGAAGAAGACATTCATTTAATATCGAATTTATAGAAGTTCTTAGCAAATAGCAAGGAAAACTATTTTAAAATCCTGCAGGTAGAAACGGAAGAATAAGTGCAAATTATTTTATTCTCATTAATAAATAAAAATAATTTAAATGTTATTAAAACTCCACGATTTCAAAGATATGAATATTTCGGTTAAATAGAAACACATATACAATCTTCATTTACAGAAAAAATACTTTTATACTACCTTATATATAAATAATTATAATTAAAATTATCAAACTAATCGAAATAATGTAGAGTATATGAGGAAAATTGATTAAATTAAACTATGTTAACTTCAAAAATAAATAAAATATATATTTATGATTACAATTTTCTGTGTTGTGTAGAACAAAAATGATTATTTTCAATTTAAAGTAGGTAAGCTAAGCAACTTTTGTATTTATAAATGCAAAAATAAAAATAAAAAATTTGAAAGAAGCAAAATACTAATTGTGATAGAATTGATAATCGTAAATTCTGTTGTTCATGTAAAATTATTATTATTCATTTTAATAACACATTATTTATAATTCAAATGAGATTATGACTAAATAAAGTTGGTTTAGACAGTTGTAAACTTCTCACTGCACTTTTCCATATTCATAACGATGGCAATTATTTACCATTAATAAATGCAGACAATAAAAGATGCTCAAATTGTTTTAAATAGTATATTTATACTGATGATTCAGTCATTTTTTTTTATAAACCTTGATGCATAATTATCAGCGATACATTAATTTTTTTAAAAAAAAAATGTGTTTAACTTTTGGATCACTCGAGTAGAAGTTTTTTGCTGATTATTATTTCTCAAGATAATGAATATAAGCAAATAAGTCGCTGCAGCTATGACCTTCAAACGTTTTCTGTCCGTTAATTCAAGCATCATGAATTCAGACATCCAGATGCTCTGGCTTTAATTTATTAATTATCGGATGGGTTTGTGCGTTATAAACATTTTGATAAGCATGATCCTATCAGCTCATTAGCGGTAGGGAAAAAAAGTTAATACTTCATTGTGTTTTTCCCCAAGGTAGAATCTGGAAAATCAAACCTCGCTGATCCGTGAAACTCAAATTAATGAATTCGTGAAAGACTTAATATTTTTTTTTTCTGACAGAAAATTATTTATTTACAGGGAATTAAAATGATAAGAGACACATGCGCCATATTTGGTCACAGAAAAACCTAAAAACCATCAAAACGCATTGTTTAAATGGCATTAAAAATCATTTTTTAACTGAAAACAATTTTTGAGCAGTATAAAAACATTCAAGAGATTTTCTAAAAAAAGAACTAAAAATGTTCGCTTGAAATAACAGAATATCTAATACCATAAATATTTACTGAAATAGTTCAGATTACGGATCCCATAATAACTTCATTTGGTACAATACTTCAGATAGTAAATGCACAGTATTATAAAACAATTTATATCAAATCTTTCTTCATTTTAACTTGAAATTTAGGAAGCAAATTTTCATGGAGCAAATTTTCCGCATTGTTCTGTACTCATTAGATATTCTCAGATCTAAATTATCGTGACTCTTATCATAGAAGTAAATAAATAAATCCATTATACGATGCGCTTATATATGTTTATGTTAAAAGGAAATGAGATATTATTTTTTATTGAAAACTAACATATAACAATACTTAGATAAAAAGTGTACCCTGAATTTCTAAATATACCTAATAAAACTTTTTCAGTTTGTTATATTACAAATAAATGAAAATATTTTATGAATCCAAAAGCCAAAATATTTCTATTTATAAAAATTTTTCCGTTTTTTTTTTCTTTCTGTTTATGATATTTTTATACTTATATCGCTCAGAAAATAAATATAGAAAATGATAAAGGCAACATTTTTTGAAACAAACATCCATTATAATTTGCTTTCAAATAAGGAAATTATATAACAAACAATAAGCGATATTACATTACAATATTATTACTTTATATATTGCATTTTATGTAAGCTGAAAATATAATATTTTTGAAAATGTTTTATTTATTTATTTATTTTTTTTTTTGATGCAATAACGAAATTGTATACATATGAATGTATAGTGTATATAAACACAACGATTTTAACCAACTTGCAGTGGCTTGGATTGAATTCAAAACTTTTAACCTTAAAGACTACAGTATTAGCAGCAGTCTACGGTTAATTAAAATATGTAATGAAATTTATGTGTACTTATTAGTGATGAATTTATAGAAACAGTACTAGAGTGTTTCGTTCTATTATCTAATTATGTAGTCCGCATAATCTATTTCCACAGTAGCATACGTTCTTAATGTTAACTCTATTTCCAGTATTAACTGAAGGGGTTATATAGCTGAACTTTTGATTTATTAAGAATTAAAAAATCTATCTTGAAACAAAATACGAAAGTCTTAAACAAAAATTTGACAATAAGTTGATAATTCGACTTAATTTTTAAAAACTTTCCCTTTTAAAAAACAATATTTTGTTTTCCCAAAATCTTAAAATTATTTTCTAATTACTTGAATATTTAGCAAATATTGAAGAGAATACTTTAAAATAATATAAGCAGAAATTACTTTATATGCCGTCTGGTGAATGTGCAACTAATCATTTTGGTGCAAACTTCTGTGATTTCTCAAAGGATATTGTTTCTGAATTCATTTGGTCAATAATTCTATTCCTTATTTACAAATATTTCAAAAATGCTCTCATTTTCTTAGTTTTAATTTATTTAAAATAATATCGATGATTAAAATCGAAAACTTGTAAAAAATATTCAACAGACCATATTCATTTAAATATTAATATTACGTCTGGTATATATTGGCGAATTGGTAGTGTTGCCCCATCAAGCATCTCTGTTCCTAGTACTGAGTTGGACTCTACCAGTTAGGTATAAACAGGGACCTAGCAGAAGACCCCCAATACCTGGCTTGTCATTCCCAGAGGTATCATTTCACTTGGAGGACATTGCGACCAATCTCAGTTTTAACTTGCTCCAGCCACCTTTAGTGAACACGATGAATCTTCGGCTATGTATGGATTAAATTTCACTAGCTTCCGATAATGAGAACGGCGCCCTAACCAACTAGTCCATCTCGGCCTCTTACTAACTTGTAGTGCGTAAAGGTACGCGTGTTATTATTCATTTCATCCCCAAGTGCATCACTGTGCACCAGAAGCACATCCATACTCATTAAGGTACATCACTGCGCATCTGTGGAGCGCAGTAATGCGCCTTAATAGGATAAAATAGTTGGCTATGTTATTTTACATTCGGCTGCTTTAAAATTGTTTGTGTGAAGACACGCAGAGAATAAAGTAATAGAATTAGGTAGATGTATGCATAAATCTTTTAGAATGATTCTAAGAAGTCTTATATATATATTCATGGAAATAACATTTATTAAAAACATTTAACAATTAAATTAATAAATAACATTAAACAGCAGCGACCAACTCGGCTATTTACCTGCCATACGCAAAAACATACAGGTAGGAATACATTATATAATGAGATTTTACAAGGTTATAATCGCAGTAAAACAGTATAGTCGACTGAGGCGCTTCTAGTGCTCAGTAATGCACCTTGATGGGATAAAGTAGTTGACTATGTTATTTTACATTCCACTGCTTTAAAATTGTCGGTGTGAATACACGCACAGTATAAATTAGGTAGATGAATGCAGAAATAATTATTCTACAATAAATCTGAGACGCTTTATGCATAGAAATAATATTTATTAAAAACATTTAAAAATTAAAACCAATAAAAAAAAAACATTGGACCACAGCTGCAACCAACTCGGCTGTACACCTGCCATATACAAAAACTTACTGATAAGTTTACTTTATAAAATTAGATTTTCATTGGTTGTGGTCTCAGATAAATTCATTATTTATTATTAAAAATCACCCTTACACCAACTGCTACTGAAATTTATTCAATTGTCAACAAAAATATCAATTTTATACCAAAATAACTCCCGGTTGCATTGATATTTTTCAATGGATAAATTTTGCAGAACGTTTATTTTTCTTTTCTGTGGCTTGCAGTGCAGTGTTTATTTATTGTTTATTGATTGAGCTTTTGTAGTTGTTTATCCGCTTTATACCAACCTCAGTGGAAGGATGGGAGATGTTAAGATTATTGAACTTTCATCTTTCAAACCTCTGCATCATAAATGAATATCTACATGGTCATACTGCCGAGACAGCAAAATCAATAAACTATATATAAAACGTAAAGTCTTTTGTGATATCAAATCAAAAATGATTTTCCAACAATACATTGCTGTTTTTTCTTGGCAAAAAACCGTTATTGATAAAAAAAAAACATATTAATCATTTAAACAGTGGCTGTTTAGAGCCATAATTTCATTTTACACTAAAGTTAATTCGATCGAGGTCTATATTTAAAGTAGATTCTAATCACTTCCTGTTTTCACATTCGAAGTAAGAATCAAACTTGCTCACGGTGGTACTGAAAACCTGAGTGTGAATTCGTGAGTTTTTCCTCGGCAAAGAACCAATATTGCTATTAAAAATAAACAAAATAATAACTTCTTACTCATTCCGCAAATGGCCCCACAAAATGACAACATATCAAGCATTCAATTAGGCTATAGCCATAAACGCATTTTAAAGGAGTTAATTCGATCCGGATCTACGTTTAAATAAGATTCTAATCACTTCCATATTCGAAATAAATGTCGAATTTGTGGTACTGAAAACCTGATGCTGATCTAACAAAAATTGAATTACCAAAGTATTTATCAAGGTATCTATTTAGGATTACAGCAATGAACAATCAGCGAGCAATATTTGAATTATCAGAATAGTGATAAAGGTACATCCGATGTAGGAAGGAACTTGCTGATTGTTTAATTGATAAAAAGAGTACTAATCAATGAGCACTGAAATCAAAAGCTGAGTAATCAGAACGCAGATTATTCGAGATAAAACAGTTATAAAGAGACCTTCTAAATATTAGAGATTCTATCCTTATAGATTTATTTCGTATGAGATTGGTAATCTATTGATTAAAAAGAAAGTATCTAATTTATTATAAAGGACTAAGACAATTCGTTCAACAACTTGAGAACATCAATTAAATAATCATTTAAATTTAATAATTTTTAATAATGAAGCAAAATTTTATCTCAAATGAGTAGCCTTGATAATCGATTACAATTTATCGAAAAATTTTGTATATTCAATGAAACTTTATTGTATTCGGTACAAAATTGTAATGCGTTATTTCAAATCATAGGTTTACATTATCGCCTGAGCATATCTTGAACTGCTTGAATTTTGAATCGGATGAGGCTTTTTCAAAGCCCATTATGTTTTTGTATTTCCTGACTGTTTATGTATTTATGGAGTTGGTCTAGTATTGGAATTGGATCATCTGGGATTAGCAACAACACATCATATTTAAAAAACAAAATTTAATTTTCTTACTTAAAAATATTTTATGGGAAACTATTCAACTTTCAAATTTATAAAAAAATACTGTAATCAATGGTGCAATGAAACATGTAAAATTTTAACATTTCGATAAATTTCTTTGCTATTCGCTACTGTTTATTTCTTTATCTGTGGCAAGTTTCATTCTTGATTCCTTGTTTAAGCACAGTTTTGTCCGGTGTTAATGAAATACGATCATCTATGTAAAAAAAATAAAAAAATTCAAGAAAAACATTTTTGATAGAAAAAAGGAAAAAGAAATGAATAATATGTAACTTGTATTGGTTGATAATATTCACTCAACCTATACTGATAAATTTATGCAAGAAAAATGCGCTTTTTGTGAGGTAAAAACACATTTATAAAAATTAGAAATGTTCTTAATTAGGTTTTTTTTCCAATTAATTACACTCATTTCCAGGTTGATTTCGAACTTTATATAGTAAATATAAAAAAAAAGTCATCCATTTAAAAGTTAATTTTCTTTCTTTGTTCTTGAATTTGATTGTATTATACATAATATGTACAATACAATTAAATGTAAAATGTCTATGAAGTCAAAAATGGCGCTGCTGACTTTCAAATGTAGTCTTAGATTTATGTGATCGTTTGCCTCTTACTTTTCCGATGGCATGTCGCTACAGCCAATTAAAAGCAATTAAAATGACTCGTGGGGTGACGTCACCTGGAACACGCTTCCTTGCGGGCTGCTGGTAATACGCATCTTGCATATTGACCTCTCTAATTGTTTGATAATGACGGCAAAAAGTTCTCCGGTTATTTTTGAATTTTAATTTTAATACATGGACTTAAGATATATTTTCACTACATTTTAACAATTCTCTATTAAAAAATAACGGTTTATGAGTTTTAATAAATTAGCTTTTCGAAATTAAATTATGTTATTAGTGTTATAATTATGTTATTAATTCCTGCAGCTAAAATGCCTCTATTTTTATAGTTGCAGTATTTTAATTATTTTAATAATTAATACATATGAACATGAAAACAGCAAAGAATTTCATTAACATTTCATTTGTTTGCAGAAGGGAGTTTTACGAAATAAATTCCATGTATGTTTATTGGAAAAAACATAAATTGAATAAAAAGGGAGCAAAATAAGTGAGACAAGAGGCAAGACTAATTTATGTACAAAAGCAATTATTTTATTTTGAAATATATAGCCAATTTTGCTTGCTATAGATTTTTTTTTTATCTTACGTGGTCAAGTTCAGTCTGGTCTTGAAAAAAGATCAAATTAATATGAGATCAAACTCTTAGGAGTGAGAAATCATTCGGAGTTGAAATTGATAGCATAAAATTCGAATAATGAAAGTTGTATATATCCAAATATACGAATATAAATATTGTTGAGCTTTGTCTTCTAGACTCATGTATTCTCAGGATGACACATTCGTGTAACACTCTTATTTCATTAATTATATACTTTATTAACAAATGTAAGAAAGTTTTCTTAAAATTATACATGCAAAACAAACATTAGTCATTCCAGATTTTAAGAGTCTTACAAATTTCATTTTTTCAAATAACTTTCATTTATATCAAAATTGTTAGTAATATTACGTATGAACTTGATTTAATTTAAAATGGAGAAAAGGATGATATACGTTTCATTAGAGCTTATGAGCTAGGAATTATTTATACGAGAGTAAATCTAAAAGAGAGAAAATAATTAAAAGAGACAAAGAGGTTTTATCTAGTTAAAATTAGGAACTTTAATTATTATATTATGAAATGATATATATTGGGTGTAGTGTGAACATTAGTATTTATTATTTTCAATTGTTAATTGTATTGTTTGTATAAAGTTGTTAAACTATCCCTTAAATCAGAAATAAAAATACAATAATCCAAAATTGATTCTACGTTGCATATACTAAATACAGCAAATGTTCAATTTATTTTTAAAAGAGATTTATGATGTAGAATAATTTATTTAATCATAGTACAAATGTTATTAAATAGTTTAATTTTATTATGTAAATTATAAAAAAATTTCGCCTTATTATGATTTATAAAATAAGTTTTAATGTTAGCACATGAATCGAATATTTTTGTAAAATTATATTCTTGAAAAACATGTAATAGCATAACATAATATCGAAATTTATAAAACAGAAAAATATATTTCAACTTGAAAAAATTTCTTTTCTTCAAAGAATTTGGCTTAAAATTCTCAAATTTTTTCCTCAATTTGTAGAACCAATTTATGCGACTATAAGAATCACCTTTTCATCATTTTTAGAAGAACACAGTTTTGAACATCAGTATAAATGAAGTGCTGTTAGATAAATTTAAATAAACGTTTGTATCAAATTAAAGATTTTTTTTTATTTATTTAAAAAAAAGTGCAAACTTTTCCCAAATTTTACTTATAAAATTCAAGTTTTTTTAAAAAAAAAAATTATAAGGATGAAACTATTTGAACTCTTCAACCACAATATTCATGCTATACTCATAGTACTTTTCACCCAAATAACTAAATTAAAAAGTGATCCTTGGAAAATTTTATTATAAATTTTCTCTAGGATCACTTTTTAGTTTAGTTCACAATGTTGTTAGTTTTGATAGAATCTTTCCTTCAAAAAACATGACAGCTATTAAGGTAAAGCTCAATAAAGTTTCCAAAACGAGGCATAACAGTTTTCGATGATATTTTACAAGACCTTCCGTGTGTCACGTGGACAGGTGAACAACTCTTCCGACTCTCACGTCCAGCTACTATTTCCGGCAGGTGCTTCCCCGAAGCGTCAACAAAAAATAAAGAACAAAGGGAGATATAATTTCTCTTTCGGTTTTCCCTTCTGCCCGAGTAATTGTCTCTCGACCGCTCTTTCGTGTCAGGCAATGTCAGGGGTCATCAGAGCCGTCGTAGCCAGATTGAGTTCCAAATTCTCTTTGATATGTGTGTGTCGATTTTTTTTTTCTTCTTCTTATTCCTCTTCTTTCCACTCTTGGAAAACTCCGTCACAAGCGAACAGTCAGGAAAAGAGTTTGGAAAACGATTATTTAACGCTCTGAGAAATCCCCAACTTGGCAAGAGTTCGAGAGGAGAATCGCAGACGGAAGTGGGCGGCCGAACGGTTAAATGAAGAGTCTGTAAATGAATCAATCGATTCTTTTCGCATATCGATACGGTCCTGTCCTGTTATAGGCATTGGACGATGGAATTGTGCCTTTACAATTCTTAGAAGCAAATGAAACTTCCTGGTTTCTTTCCGATGTGTGAAATTATATGTATCTAAATACACCCTAATTGCATTATTTGTATTCTAAGTTTGTCGCCAAAATGTACAATGAAATTCTTTTCCTGGTATCAGCTGAATGCAAAATATATTTACTTGAATTTGACTATATTATTAAAAAAGAAAAGTTTTTTTTTGGAAATACTAACATCAGTCTATATAAAGAATATGGTTAGGTAAAAGATTCTCTATTAAATATTTTTTTTTCGAAAAGTTTTAATTATTCCAAACATTATTCATGAAGAATTAAAAATCTATTTTAAAAAGAGTAGATTAATAATATAATACATCAATACCTGTGTGGTTAAATTAAAAATTATTTTAAAATAAAGCATATTTTATGCAACTTTAAAGTTGTAAGTCAAAATTATTGTCATAATAAATCACCTCCATTTAAAAAAAATGTTATATTAATAATGAAATATCTCAATTTTTTATCGATTGTTTATCATCATTTACGACACACTTGTTATGGTTGTAACAATTTTCAGAAGTATCATGCAGAAATGATACTTTTATTAATTTACATTGTAATTACTGTGAGGGCGCACGTGCGTTTGTAATTGAAATGTATACTTAATTGACACAAAATATTTTTGTATTGACACACTATTTGTATAAAACAAAGTAAAAACATTATTTTACTTTGTTTTATGCAAGTATGTTTTTATTATTTGTTAAAAACAAAATAATAAAAACAGATTTTTTTTATCCTTTATTTTATAAGTAAAAACATTATTTATAAAATAAAGGATGACAAAAAAATCTGTTTTTATTATTTTCTAGACTTAAGTGAAAGTATAAGAAGAAGTTTTAGTAAAAAAATAGTCAGAGAAGAAGTAAACATATTTTTATGGACAGAAAATTTAATATAAATGACTCATTTAAGTCCGCGTAAATAAAATTAAAATAATGTTTGAACAAAGTAATTCGATTATAAATGGGTAATGGTAAACACAGAGTAAATCAAACAACTAAATATCACAAAAAAATTCATTTTAAATTTTTACCAAATGAAATCTTTAGAACCCTAATTGTTATAAATGAATAACAGGAAAGTAAATTATGAAATATTTAGACAGTGCTTTCAAAAATAGTGTATTTACACCTACTAAAAAGGCGAAATTATATTAAGAATAGCATAAAATGCAGTCCAAAACTTTTATTTTACTGAATATTCAATTAACCATTCGTGAAATATATTTTTGAGGATGTGAAGTTATCGCAGAATTTGAAAAAATATCAGATTAATGAAAATAACTCAAGAGCAGTGTTCACGAATTTCAGAATAAGAATATTTAAGAATTATTAATCATCATTGGGGTCTTTGGCAGATTTATTATGTAAGCTTTTTGGGTTGCTGTGCTTTTGAATGTCAATGATGAAATAACATAATGAAGGAAATTATATTTTACAGAATTATTTAAAATAGTTCTGTAAAATATAATTTTATCATTCCGCAAATTATCATATCATGCGCAATTTACTGCTATCAATCAAATACATTAAGTTATAATAACAGGTTTCCTTGGCACTATGAATTTCTCTAACATCCAATGATTTTTCTTAAATTAACTCAAATGCATTTGACTAACTTATTTGGAATGAAGTTATGTTAACGATATCTATCATCGTCATAGCCATTCAGGGTGTTTTCTTTTTTAATCTTTTACTTTTACGAATGGGGCTTGTTTAAGAAGTGTGAGCACATTTTTGGTTCATCCGCATATGAAGAAAAATCTACAAACATTTGATCTCTTCTGATAATAGTTATGTTAAATTTTTGATTATTTCATTGTCAACATTAATGCACCAACAAAAGATTGGAATTAGTTGATTAACAATTTTTTTTAATTGAGAGAATATATATTATGGTACTTTTTAAAATTTATTTGCAATACCTAGAAAATTAGTTTTTAAAGAGATTAAAATTTTAAAAAAATATGAAGGTTTTTAATAATCTTCTATTTAAGAATAATTAAATATTATACTGCAAATAAATTAATCTGAATAAGGAATGTTTAATAACCTTAATATACGGAAAATATTGATTCTACCGACATATAAAATAACAACCAAAATTTAATTGGTGCATTTTGTGGCCGTGGTAACCAAGTGGTTAGGACAACGGCTTTCCTTCCGGAAGGGTGGGGCTTGCCTCCCAATGCTGAAAAGACTCACCGAGTACATGCGATATACGTTCTCGTTAAATCTGTGGAATCGTAAGTCCTGTTGTCGGTTGTTGAACAGTTACCATGGGTATAATGGTCTGAAGAAAATTTCCTCCCCCTCGAGATCAGTGTCAAAATTAAGAGAGTGGGTTGAGGGATGGTGCCATCTATCGGAGGATTTGAAGAGCAAAATTGTACTTTCACTTTCATGGTGCTCTGGTCAAAAGAAAAACGAACTTTGCTGACTTAAATTTGCATAGTGAGCTTAGCTTGTCCGAGTATCATAAGTAACAACAACAACATATATACATTTTTAAATATGAGTAGGATGAATCTTCGAAATAAATATATTATTTCAGCCAGTATTTCAAATATCAGTATTTTAAATATTATAGGAATTAAAAAAAATGGGTATATAAATAATTATAATTTTGTAAACTGTAGGAATCAAAATCATAATTTTACAGTTTATACGAAAACAATAGTTCAAATTAATCAAAATGAATAGAATTCTATTGGATAAAAATTTGAATATACTCTATTGCAATGGAAAGAACCAGGTTAATATTTTTTAACCTTTTTTAACCTAACGCAATCCCTGAAATGAGTTCAGGGATTGCAGTAATGAAATCGCTGATTCATTGGGGAGAAGCAGCAACTGTGAGTCAATATGCTGTACCATACTTTTCTCCTGAAGATCCGGAACAACAACCCGGAAATATTACTTTAAGGAAAGACTCAATCAACGGACAAATTTCAAATATGCTGAAGCGTTCACTCATCTCACATCCATTCGCAAAAATGATAGGTTGTTAACGAAATCCTGGACTAGAAGATGTGTGTCTGGCCAGAGCTAGAACAAGATCTTTCCCTACCAATTCGGTTTTATTTAGGTTTAATCTCTGCTATACAGATCGCTGTGAATTTGGAACCATAGCTCATATTTTTCTAGACTGTCCTTTATACGGACATCAGAGGAACCAATTACGAAAAAAGTTAAGAATAAGGGTATTATCATTCTCTTGTGTGGATATTTGAACTATTTTCATATCCGGAAATTAAAATTCTTTCTTGCTGCGATTGCTGAAACATTTTATAACCTTAGTAATTAAAAAGGGAAATTTGTAACATCTAAAATCCTTGAAATGTCTATCACAAATTTTTTTTTAATCCGAATTATCAGCTCATAATCAAAACATTACTCTTAGAGTTCAACAATTAATTAAAAGACTTCAATCGACTTTTCTTAAATAATGTTTGTCAATTAACTATAAATGATTCCAAATATCTTCTTCAATGTGAGCTACACTCATCTAAGTATAGAGTTCCAAAAGTGCCCGCCATAACCTAAAGAAATGAGAAATTGAATTACATAATAAACTCCTATAAAAATACAGAAAAAAAAAAAACGCTCAGCAAAATCATAAACTTAGTTAATTCGCAATTTTTTAGAGAAAGAAAGATTTGAAACCATTAATCAATTTTTCCTCAATTCAATTGTTACTATGTAGACGACCGAAATTTAATTATCTTTTAAGTTACCTCTTAATATGATATTTAAAACAAAGATTTCTTTGATATGAAATATATGAACAATATTTGGAATAAAATTGAAAATTTAAGAAAGGAAGCAACATATGGCTGCCCATTTAATTTATGAAGAATGCTTCCTTTTAATTAATTTACTTACTTATTTAATCACTGTCAAAATAGCTAATATAAGCAAAATACTTACTGATTGGAAGGGTATAAAGGAAATCATCTCGTATTTTAAGTTCTAAATAAAGACATATTTTTAAATATTTTTAAAATAACTAAATTATTACTCTAAGTTATAATTATTGGAAATATAAGTATTGCAACTTCCATAATAAGAAGCTAAGCATTTTAGTTCGGTTAATATAAGAAACCGAACAATTTGATTATTTAATAAAACCAAATAAATGAAATGAATATTTGTAGTTGAAAATTTTTTTATAGGTTCAATTTATTAAAATACTAAAATTTTTGTAAAAATTGCTCTTATAAGCTGAAAAATAGCAGTGTTTAACATACGGCATTTTTAAGCAAAATAGTATTTTTCACGTAACGAAGAAAATTAACACTAGATACAATATATTTGAGAAAATTTCGTAATCCTTTCAGTTCTTGAAAATCTAGAATATTTGAGACATAGAGTTTAGAATGAGAAATTAACTATTCTAAATAATTTACCAAATTCCGGAATCTAGAATAACCAATTTTTACTTAAGAGATTAAAAATCGTTGAAAATTTGAGAGAAACTGTGTGCCAAAGCTTCTGGATTTTAGAGTAAATCAGAAATTTGGGCGCATGTGATGTAATCGAGAACATTAAAGTGAAAGTTGGGACTGAACTTTGTCATTCAAAAATCTTGTCGAAATGATGCAGTACAATTATAAAAATTGATAAAATTGTCACGTTCTAACAAATAATGAAGAATATTTTATTCCAGAAAATGCTTTTAAAAAACTTCGCTATCATTCATGCTGTGCTTAATTTCAGACGAACTTAATTTCCTAGAGAAAAATTCCCCGAGGTCATAATTATAAATGCATTTGATGAATTAGTTACCAATGCAATATTAACATTATACTTAGAATGAGCTAACAGAGTAATGCTCCTTTAATAATTTAAAAAATTTTTATAGGTTTTCAAGTCGTTAGATGTACATAATAAATGTTCCTAATTTCTTCTTACATAAACTTCGTTTACCATTCAAATACAAAATTGCTTCACCAGAATGAAATAAAAATCTCCGATAAAAATTTGTGATACTAAGGACTCGATGATACTGAGAAAACAATTAAAATCTTATAATAATTTTTATAAATTTTTCTGGCAATGATTTTATTCCATTTTTATCAATGGAGAATTTAAAAGAATTTTACTTTATTGACCACTAAGACATATTTTATTATATTCATCACTAAGGGATATTTTCTTAATTGATCAAATTGGATTTTAAATGCACCACAATGATTCAATGATTCTCAATTGTTTCATACGAATCAAAATATCTTTATTTATGAAAAAGGCTGCATAATTTTAGTTGCCTTCCATTTATGATAAATCGTGGAATGAAATTCGCATTATTCAAACAATATAGTTATTGCTGGTTTTTTGTTCATCGTGTCTTATGGATATTTTTTTAAATATATTGTTAGAGAAATCACACAATATACTTGGGGACATATTATCATCAGGAACTTAATCCCAGGTATCAAGAAACATTCAAAATTTAGCAAATTACAGTCCTAAAATTCGATAAACGTAAATTACAAGGTCATCAAGAGCCATTGGATTTCAAATTCATATCGAGTGACGATAACTTTTTCATGGACGACATATACCACTCTCCACCAAAAATTAGAAATTCATCTATATGAAGGCGTAATTTATCGTTGAAGATTGGTTAACCTTTTGTTTTTATGGCATGAGATAAAATATGAGGTAGAACACTTTTATTACCAATGTTTTGCTTTCTTCAAAAATATCTCTGTATTCTGGCAATGATGAAAAAATTGAAGTTAGAATTTCACAATAAATATGTAAATGCATTTATCTGAAAGCTTTTCTTCTAAATGCGAAGGAGTTTTGAGTACCAATCAATAATTTAAATTACAGATCTACAAAAATGCCATAACGCGATAGCAAAATTTGCAACTAAAATCGGCTAAGTTACTTTATGATTCTGAATGCCTTACAAAAAAATTTATTTTAAATTAATATTTAATGATTTTTAGTATTAAAAATTAATAGGTACTATTAAGAAAGAGAGACAGGTACTAAATTTGATACAGATTTCTTTTATAAAATCAAGAATTTTAGGTGCCACAAATGAAAAATCAGCACCTGTATCAATTAAAAATTTAAAACCAAACCAGGTTTGTCTTATCGAACATAGTTAAGCAACATATAATTTGACTACTAACGCTTAGTACCAATAAATTTTTTTTTTAGCTTATATGCAAAAAATTTAAGAATGTTAGTGGTATTGCTTTGAATAAAAAAGATTAGCGAAAAATTTAACGTTCACGAAATTTACTTGAATAACGAGTTAAACATGACCACGAAAATATTGTTTAACTTATCCAATTTATTATTTAGTTTATTAATTTGAGTTTAAAAATTAAAAACCGTTTTCATTGACATAAAGATTAACAATAACATTTGATTTTATTTGAAAAGCATTAACTTCTCTGAAACTAGTAACATTCGAGGCTGAAAATGGTGACCAAAGTGGTTTCAGTTGAGATGCGGATAAGAGATCTCATATTTAACACAGTAAAATAAGATGGTATTTATTGTCCAGATCAACCTTTTGCTACAGATTTTATAAACGCTTTTTATCGGAATCACCGAATACCTTAAATAATTTGTTTCTTTTTTAACATTAATTAAATTTTATGAAGGCTAATTTCTGTTACATAGACTAAAACATCCATTTTCATTAAAGTCTCTGGATGTCATAATTAATGGTGCATTAACTTAATTCACTGGTTGTGAATTGTAATTCAATATTAAAACACTGAATGGGTGGATATTTTTTCTAAAAGTGAGGACATTTAAAAGCAAAATGGGATAGTTCCGGTTGCATTATCGTGGCATTTTGCTTGATTTTTTCGTAGTTGCAATCCACAGATTTAGGGTCACTAACAAGGAAAATAATTCTCTTTTCAGAGTCAAGGTAGTATTCAACCATATTTTTTAGTTTTGCTGCATTTTTATCAAGAAAAAAGATCGGAAATGCAACAAAAAATAAATATATGTATTATAGAAAATATTAGTTTCGAAATCAAAAGTTTAAAAAAAAAAAAAAATGAAACAAACTAACTTAGAAGTAAAAATAAATGTCATTATATGGCAAAAATTAGATGAAAATTAATTAACACTATTTTAAATAATTCATTTTTATATTCATTAATTTAAATTATTATAACTACGAAAATCAAATTATGATTATTAAAAGCAACATTTGGCTGCCAATCTGCCAGTGTTTTTGTGGAGGAATCGATTGTATGTATGTGTATTTGCTTAAAAATATTCAATTTTTTTGAAGGATAGAAGTATAACAAAAAAAAAAAAAAAAAAAAAAAAAAATTGGATCAGCTATTTTACTGAGTGTGTGTGTATATATATATACACAAAAATATATATATATATATATATATATATATATATATATATATATATATATATATATATATATATATATAATCAATAATCTTATGATAATATCGTGCAGAATTAAAAAATGCATTTTCGGTTTTAATGTCGCAACACAATTAAAAATTTAATTAATTTTTATTTTATAATTTTTATTTGCTATCTTATTTTAATCTTCACACTTTCTAAATTTTCTTAATTGTACAATTTACTTCATACTGTAGCTTATTGTAAATGTATTCATCAATATTTCATTTTAAAGCATGAAATACTTAAAATGTTAATAAATATAATACTTTTTAAATGTTTTCTGTATAGAAATATTTAAAGTTTGAGCCTATTCAACAATAATTCTATTTTTTTAATATATTTTTAAATTTACCGTGTAATACTAGTGAAATATGAAAATTTTAAGGAATGCAGCGAAATTTTAATAAATAAAAAAATAACCATCAAATAAAACCCAGATATTTAAATTCTCGCTGTCACATATTTTCTGTAGAATTATGTGTGTGTGAATAGTAATTTAATAATTATTTTAACTGATGGATTTAGTAATATTAAAATAAAACAGATACAGCGCAATAAAAAATATCATACACATAAAACATTTTTAACATTTAAAGGAAATTAATCACATTACGTTTGTTTTCCAAAAGCTATTAGCAGCTGAAATCAATTTTTAAAAAAAAAGTAAATAAGCAAACGACCTTATTTGCAATCACATTCACTCAAGAAGGCTACGGAAATGAATAACTATAGGAAATAAATAGGAAAATAATTTACAATGAGAAGTAATAACTCTTTCGAACGCTTGCATTAGCAAAGATGAAAAATGACAGTTTACCCAGCTGGGACTGGAACATTTTTTATGGCATGGGAGAGAGAAGCCGTAGGTTATACTTGACCGGAAGAATCATTACAGAGAAAGAATACGGCGTTTTGATTCGGGTCCTTGACCCCTGGGTGCGATTGGGACCCAGTGTCATTCTTAGATGAAATGGGCAATGGGTTCTATTCAAATACATCGTTCTTGTTGTTGGTGGAGTGTAAGACAACGTAACAACATTCTACAAACAACGACTGCTTGTTATTTAGACGCGAGAGTGCAAAAAGGGATTAAAAATGTTTGATTTTGAGTACTTTGCACAGCCGTCACAAGCTGATTTTTTAATCTATCTCATGGATCTTGGATTTTGTTCTTTGGCTGGATATACATTTCACTGTTCGTGGGAAAAAATTATATTCATTTCTCATTAGTATAAAACATTGTTAAATATATATAGAAACTGAAGAAAAGGTGAATTTAATCAAATTATTTTCGAAAAATGTTTGACATACTTATAAAAAATCACTTAACATACCGTCAATCACAATGGCTTAATTGAGCTTTTATCTCGATTATTTTTTAGCAAAAAAACATTCCTCGTTTTCTTTCTTCTTTTTTTTATGAAAATAAGGGTAAAAACAATGAATAATGAGGTTTTATATATATAACACATATGTAATAAAGAATATTTACAATTTAAATTTGTAAAAACTTCTTTTAACTTGCAGTTTTTTTTTTTTTTTTTTACAGAATTTGAAATAAATTTTTTTTTAACTTCAATAAAAACTTGAGTATTTTTAAAAAAGTATTATTATTATATTTAATAAATATATATACATAATATGTGCATATTAATATATATTAATGCAAATTTATTGATAATTTATAGAAATTTAGATCAATATTTATTTTAGACTGAAATACCGGAGTATGTTTTATTATTAAAAATATTAAATTATTAATTAAAAAATATTTTTAACAAATTTTAATTTAGTTAGTTAATTAATATTTTTAATTGTGAATGTGATCGAATTGTGATACACATTTACATGCATCTGAAACTTAGAATGCACTTAATAGGGAGAAAAAGGAAATAAAGAAAAGTCTAAGTAATTGCATATTTTTCTTTTGTCACCGATAATAAATTTAAATTCTAACAAACTCTTCTATATTGAAACATAATATAATATTTGAGAAAAGAAAGAGCAACTGTGTGTCAATAAAGTGAAGCCAAATTATCTGTCTTTGAGAAAGAAGCGATGAATTATATAGTCTAAACTAGAAAATGCATTATATGGCAATACTAACATTCCAGAACTTGTAGCTCGTTAAGAAAATATCAACATACATGAAATAGTATTTTTCTACAAAAAATAAAAGTTTCGAATAAAATTATTATAATTTATTACTTAAAACTCTCAGGATTTTTCGTGTAAGGTTACACAGACAACAATAGCATTAAAAATTTCAAATTGTGTAAACTCATTGATAAATATTTTCTAGTTTATAGAAAAAGGAAATGAAAAAAAAAATTCACGTTAATCGAATAATAATTTACATTTCTCCAATAGATAATGCTAAGAAAATAAATTACGATTTTCTGTTATATTAAGAGTAAATATTTTAATGATGTTTTGAAAAGATGTGTTTTTAATATTTAAAACCCATACTAACTTTAGTTTTTAATATGAAAATATTAACTAAACATTAAAAGTATTATATTAGTTAAATAATTATTTATTGTGAAATTAGAAAAGACCAAAAATTGAAATTCGAAATGTTAAATTTAATAAATTTAATAAAATCTTGCTTTTTTATAAAATATGTCTGTAGTTTGTAATATCAAAGGTAGATGGCGCCAAACAATATTATTCTATCATTGAATTAAGGAATATTGTGAAAGTGAGGATATAAATATAGAAAGTTTAAAATATTCGCGCAATTAAGAAATAATATTTGTAAGAATTCACACAATTACTTGCAAACTAAACTATAATACAAAAGTTTTACTTTTTTATATAATAATAAATAAAAATAGACGAAAAAGAGAAAAAATAAATGTTTAAATAAAGTATCTCTCTCATGGCCCTTATAATAATATTTTGGTAAAAAATTAGCAAGTTAGTGTTTTAACAAATTTATTTTTACATTTTTACGAAAAATCTTTTATTATTCAGATGCCTTTTGCTTATAGATAAATAGTGTTATTTGCATTATGCTATTGTTACTATACATTTCATTTGACAGCGATTAATATGATATCTTGTCAATTATGAATTTCTTTATTATATTTATTCTCGTGTTCTATATCTTCTATTAAAAAAATATTGATATAGCTTCTTGGTGTAATGGTTTCATTTAGACCATAGTATTAGGAAATTGCAGAAAAGCTAAATTTTGTGTGCCAATATGGTCAACAACCGTTGACGAAGCTGACCATGTTGGTACTTCATTTGTTTTATTGTGTTTTTTTCCTATTTCTTTTTATTCTGTATGTTTATTTAAATTATTCAAATAAAATTATTCATGATTCAAAAGTTCTACAATTCATAGAAATCGTTTTCTAATAATAAGAGTTTTATTTGTTTTATATTTTTTAAGATTTCCGCAAAAAATCATCATTATTGATTAGTTAGTTGTTTCACATAGTTTATTAATATGTTATTTTTAGGCGTAACTAGAATGCATAGCCAATCTCGGGCGATTCTTATAAAGATCATTTATAGGAATAAAAAAATTCAACATTAAAAAACTCCAATAAAGATTTATTATAAGAGTTAGTATGCAACAAAAGATTTTTTTTAATTTTATAACTATTAAAAGTAAATGATGTTTAGAAATTAGCAAAAAGTGCTTTGCACACAATGTTATTTATGTAATTCTGTATTCGTTAATGTAGATAGGAAGTGCGCCCAAATTTCCTTTCACATCTAGGTACCTGTGCCTTAAAAACGAATAAAATAATATTAAATTCAAATAAGTATTCTTCCAAATATTCTTGATAATTTCCAATTTTCTGTTAATGTAATACTAATGAAAGAAGAAATATCAACCAAAGAGAAAAATACTCATTCGTGTTTTCCTCATTATGATCAGTTAGATATAAATTAGGTACGAAAATGTATCGATCAACTTAAAATAAACTTTAAAGTAGCAAAAATTTTTTCAGAAAATAATATATTATTTGATAAATGTTTTTTTTTTAAATTTAATTGCTCAAAAGATTCAGGATATATAATCAAGAAGAGAGATTTTAAAAAATCGCTTGTAGATTCTTCAAATATTCCGAAGAATTCCTTGAAAAGTTCATCAATTTTTGTAATGTATGTCAATCATATGAAATATAGCAGTTAGCAAATTATTTGCACAATTATCTCATTGCTTAAAAACTTAATTCAAATATTCAAGTTCTTTTTTTCCCAAGAGTTAAAACAAATTCCGTAGAAGAAGTATTAAAAAATTAAAACTAGTATATTTGTGCTACTATAACATAAATCCAAGTTTAATAATATGACTGTCTTATGTAAATTTAGGCATTTTAATAAAAATACAATTATGTTACAATAGGCAAAGACGTTGAAAAAAAAATCAAAAGCTTTTTCTAATGCAGGCTTTTTAATTCTAATTCATTTATTTTTTTAAATTTTTATAAAATAAATTCAGATAAAAATTATTTAAAAACAAAAATAAAAAAACTCTTTTAAGTAATTTATTCAAAATATTGAATTTTATTAAATTTATGAAAGATTAAAAAATTAAGTATTTAAATCTATAGTTTTAAGTTTCGGCAGTTGAAAAAGAAATAACACATGACAGAGTTGTACAAAGTATATATATATATATATATATATATATATATATATATATATATATATATATATATATATATATATATATATATATAAATTTAGGTAATACACAAAACAAATGCGGAATGAAAAAAACAGTTAAATGAATATATATATATATTTATATATATATATATATATATATATATATATATATATAAAGTTGATATTTGCAAGGAAAGAAGCACCTAAACTGTATGTCCATCCGTAAATCAACTCACTGTATAAATATATAGTGTATATAGTGATTTATAGTGTAAGCAGGAATCAATTTAGGTAATACACAAAACAAATGCGGAATGAAAACAACAGTTAGTTAAATGAATATATATATATATAGGAAGGCCCTGGGATCGAATCCCGGTTCAGGCATGGATGTACTTTCTCTCTATCTTGTCTTTGTCCTTTCCTTGTGTGTGTGAATGAAGTATGAATGATGCCTACCCTATAAACGGTTCCCTATGGCATGTGTGAGGGTGCGATTGTGGCCCACCCCTTGTGGTGCACCCGGGGCAACGCCTCGGCGGCTAAGGGGTCGCTGTTTCTGGCTGTTTCCTTGAGTATCAGGGAACAATAGATTAATAGACTATGTTGCAGTTGTAACTGTCTAAAAATCTGCCATTGAAAAAAAAAACATTCCAAACATCTTCGAGTATTATACTTCGAGGCCGAAAGATTACATTCTATTAACCAACGCGTATAAAGGCCTTGTCTTGTTGAAAAACGAAATTTTTTTTTTGTAACTGAATAATAGTGCCTATTTTGTTTCAACAAAATGTTAATAATTAATTCTACATTGCTTAATATTAATTCCATAGCCTTAACCGATCCTGGTTGTCCCTACAACAGATTTCCTTCCATTGCCCTATAATGGTTTGGAGGAATTCACATATTCCTATAATTTGCTAATCTTTTGATTTTAGTAAAAATGATCTTTTAATCACAGTGTTTTTTTATTCTACCAAAAGAAATATTAGCGAAGTTTTTCATTAAAATTATTAGCGTAGTTTTATTAAAGCTTAAACTTCTTCCAGTATTGAAGAATACAGCCAATAAAAAAAGATGTATGATTTAGAAATGCATGAAATTCAACTTTTTTTTAGAGAGGAGCTAAGTAAAAATATGATCATATTATTTACTCTTTTTGTAAATGTAATGCAACACTAACGCATTCTTCGTTCGTTTGTTGTTCCTTAGGTATTTTGTTCTCCAATACCCCAGAAAAGGTTCATAAATGTCATTAGAGTTTCAAAAAATAACAGAAAACAACGGAATAAGGTGCTTCAAAAGTCCCAAATAAAAGGATACACTAATTTCATCGTCAATCATGAGAATTTATCATATTTTCTGTATGTGTGCTATCCAAACATGTTGTCGCCAGAATTGATCTAATCTATGAAATTACACAAAATATTGCAAGGAGTCGATAGTCACGGTTCATATTCATCACAACCTTTGTCCCGTATACTGATTTTTGCGCCAGAAAAAAAGTTGAAATAACATCTTTTGTTTCACTAATATCGTTCATAAACATATTGTAGGTAAATAAATATATAATTATATTAAATTTTTAAAATTCACCAAAAAACTAAGTTCATTTATTTTAGAGAATTGTCATCATCCATAAATGTTACAAAATTCTTGGCATGAAGAACAAACCTGTACACCTGCTTAAATATTTTATTCTTCTAAATCTTTAACTACAGAAAAGATGGACGTTATATTTTTTTCAGACATCTAGGTGGAGAAAATCTTAAAATCATTTTCTACATCTCTTAGACTGCATTCAATTATCAGCTCTTTAAACTTTCCATTTTAGCTGATAAAGTTCATGAAATGTAAATGAATAGAGAATCAAAATAATTTTGGTACATCATTTTGCTAGAATAATCTAAATTTAATTCAACAAGTGCAGTTTCGTTAAAACAAGACTCACATCCAACAGTGACTGGTTGTGGGAATGATTCGAGGAAATAGCTGTTCACATATAAACTCTCAGAATAGACAAATTTTACTAAACATTTTATTTTTATCTTGACGAAGTTGATGAAAAAGCAATAAAATCGTAAGCTTCGAGAATTCTATGAAACAGGAAAACTAAATTACTGTTTGTTTGGAAATTAGGCTCACATTCGTCTCGTAAATAATATTTTGTTAATTTATCTTTAATTCATATTTGTTCTAATCTCATATTTGTTATTAATACTGAAGCTGATGTTTCGATTTCCCCCCAAAGTTATGATCAGCATAAATTAATTAGAAACTTCGATTTAATGTATTTAAAACGAAAGTAAATTTTTCACATTTCGTAATATATTATTTTAATTTATGTTGTACTTTTACTTCTGGCTCCACGCAAGCGTAAACATCTAAACTATATTATTCCTTTTCCATATATATGTGGTATACATTTTCTTGGGAATTGAAAAATTATGACAACTATATAATCTCAATATTCTTCAATCCATACTCTACAAATTGATTTTTAAGCAGTTATTACAAATGAATTTATTTATGAAAGATATTAGCCATTTTTTAGGACGAAACCAATCTCTCATAGAAAGTACAAATTATAGTTTTAGGAAGCTTAATGATTTTGGATGTTCAACACTATAAGTGAAAATTGATTGAAACTTTATGATGACATTAATGAAAATTTGAAATATCTTCATGGCTGTACTTTCAAATATAAGTTCAAATCACGAAATTAGTTAACAATGACTAAATCCCGTAACTAAAAATCAGAATTTTAGAAAAATATTAATAAATTCACTGAGTATTAGCTATACTATTCAAGTACATATAAGCATCAATACAGTATAAAAACTCATTTATCATTTCTTAAAAATTAGACCATGAAATATTTAATAAACTTCGAAAAAATTTTTTACTATGTTACTTCACTCACCAAATTCATATTATGAATTCAAGATCACCATGGTTTGATAACTTGTTCAAAATAGAAAAGCTATTTCCGGTGTCCCATTTATCTTAGCATACCCAGATGTAAATGGAATTAAAAAGATATATCTTAGACCCTTTGAATAATCTTCTGTTTCCAAGAGGATTATGTTCTTGTATTTATCTTCATTATATAAAAGATCAAAAACGTTTTTCGCCCCTTAGAAATTTTGTGAGTATTCCTAACAATTTCTTTTTGATTCTGTTCATATATATATTTTAACGTAATTCGTACAATTCCATCATAAAATAACTAAACATATTTCTGTATTGATAAACGTTCATGATGCTCAAAAATCTCCCATAAAAATACATCCTGGTATTTTATTCATCACTATGTAGCTTGTTAAATGTTTCTAGCGTATGATATAATGATATTTTTATGTATGATGATTGATAGCGCATGATAACGTATGATGATTGATATGATTGATTGATAGCGTATGATAACGTATGATGATTGATATGATTGATTGATAGCGTATGATAACGTATGATGATTGATATGATTGATTGATAGCGTATGATAACGTATGATGATTGATATGATTGATTGATAGCGTATGATATAATTCGTATCTAGTCTATCTACTTTTTTTTAGGATCCAAATGATAATCAAGAACATTTTAAAGTTTCTTTATATCATCCTTGCAACAATAATTTCACAAGTCTTTGGAACAAACCATCAATAGCAACTCATATTAATTTTGTTAATTGTTAGATTAATTCATAATTGCTATTTTTTCTCATAAGCGATAAGTGGTAGCTACCTAGCAAGATCTTCCATATACAATTAACCTGTCTGCCGTCTTTCAAAATGTTGTTGCATGGAACAAAAATTGATACAAACCTTGTTGTACAACCATTTATTTTTAAGTTAACAACTTTGCTTCATTTGGCATTCATACTCTGGTTACATGACATTTTACACATAATAGGGATTTATGGTGGTTAATCAAAGCTCAGAGTCTCGAAGCTCTAGTATAATGTATAAAGTGAAGTAAATTGAATCAAAATTGATTTAAATAGGAAAACAATTGTGTCTGTATCCTGCGTTCAACGTATCATTTGCTTGAATTCTGCGTCTGCGTTTTGTCTTTGAACAATGTATGTATCAAATTATTCCATCTTTTCTGTTTATTTGATTCAAAGACAATGTACAGAATCAAAATATGTTTATAACTAATACAATTCTAAAAAGAAAAAAGAAAATTTGTAAATTAAATTTTAATAAATGTATACAGATACAAATTTTCCTAGTGATGGCACTTTTAAAATGGAGTAGTATTTTAAAAAGGTATTCTAGAGGCAATTTGTTATATCATGCGCAATGATAATATATAAACTTTCTTTTATTCTCAATTATTAATTTATTGTTTCACTTTATAATTATAAAATAACATCTTTTTCATTTTCGGAGCTTTAATTTGGTCTTTTCTTTGATTAAGTAATTTACAAATTAAAGAAAAGACAGCTGTGGTCTCCCGAATTATGTTCAATAAAAAATCAAAATCCAACTTCTTTTATTCAAACATTATAAAATCTCAAATAAAAAATGCTCGATGTCTTCCAAATATTAAATAGTTTAATAATATTAAAAATGATTTAGTTAAAAATTAACTTAAGATTTTTGATTTATGTTATATTTAGGAGTAAATTTAAGTTTTATTCTTGTTATTTATGCATCAAAATATTTATACATCTTCAATATTTATACATCAAAATTTTCGCAAGAGTCTCCTCTACAAGATACAATTTGGTTCCAGACATTTCTAGCCCTTTAAAATGTCACACGGTACACTTTTTTGTAGTCCAAAATCCTGTAATGTCAAAAATCGTTAATTTCTTTCTATTCCTAACGAATTTATCCTTTGGATTTAATTTATTGTTATTAATAACAGAATTTTTGATTGATATGTAATCATATATGGTATAATTACATGATGGCACAGTGAATCATAATGTTTAAAATATTAAATAATAAAGGTATAGTAAAAATTGGTGTAATTATTATTTTTAAAAATTACGTAGTATTAATTAAGGGAGGGAATTACCCTAAGTGTAATATAATACAATATAACACACACACACACACACAAATGAATTTGGTCTATTGAAATATATTTCAATGAACTTTTAAAATTTTATTTGAGATTGATTCTGAATTTTATTTGTTTTTTACATAATACTTTTTCAAACTATGCAATTTGTGTGCATATTTCTTTTATGCACAAGTTAGCTATTAAAATTAATTAATATTAAATGAATGTGTATTAATTTTGCTTTACTGAAGTAAAAGATCAAGTATGCAGTAATTTAAGGATTCTTTTTGTTTGATTTTCGAATTTTTTTTTTATTCAATTTACAAATGTTCATTTTTGTGTTTCAGTTTTATAAAAATAAATGATGACTTAATTAATTTTTTTAATATGAAAGAATTGAAAATTACATATTGTAAAAATTTTTTAAATTTTTCTCTCATTTACTTAAAATTTACTTCATTTTAAAGAAAACTTGATTTTTTTCACAATGTTAAAAGATTACTTTTTAACTTTTAATGCAATCCTTTGTATCTGGTAGGCTTGTGTGCTCATAGTTATATATTCAATGCTCGTAGATGCTTCATATTTTCTTCTTTACTTTTTTAAAAAAAATATCTCTGTGAACAATAGGAATACCTTGTTCTAAATACCTTATAACAATATACTCGATGTTTCCTTCTCTTTTAATGTTTTAATATTTAACCTTTCTTAGTGAAGATTTTTCATCTATTCGATTCCAGTCAAAAGAACAGGTCTCACTGTTGAACAAAGTAAAATAATATAAAGAAAAATATCGACTACTTTGTTATTCTATTCTGTTCTTCAGGCTATTGCAAAACAAGTAATTTCTTTCACTAAAACTTCGATATAAAATATCTTGATATGATAAAATTCACTAGGATTATTAGATGAAATAAATGAGATTTCTAATAAAACATGATTGTACATATATTTGGTTTAAAACTGATATTTGGAAATCCTGTAATTTCAACCTCCTCAAAGTTAATTAAGTAATGAAATATCACTAATTGTGTAAAAAATGGAAATGGAAAAAAGAGTGATATATTTCCTGCCAATAATTGAAGAGACGAGTTCTTAGAAAAGTAAAGAAATCAGATCAAAAAATCAATTAAATGTTGTGAAAGAGTAAATGTTTTAGAACATTGCATATTATTTGCAGATTTGTATTGTTGAGCCTTGAAGACATAATGGTTCGAAACCAATTCAGACTTGAATAGCAAAGTCAAAGATTATTAGGTATATGCATTATTTGTAAGAGAGACAATCTTCTTCCTTATTGTGCAGCTTGCATGTTTATGAAGTAAATTTAATTGATAGAAGGATTAATATCATTTCATCTTCTTTGATTTATAATCTCTCTCTCACAGATCTGCCAAATGAAGGGGCTAACGCATGTTAAATGTTCAGAGATCTCGACTTCGGTTAGAATGGTATAAAGAAGATAAAACGGCAGTTCACACACACACAAGTATTGACCACATTTTCAGACCATAAGTAAAAATTATGAAGTGTTTGATAATGATAAAATTTATTCTACTCATCAATTGGTACAATACATGATTCCTCAATATGATTATGCATGTTTGTTTTGTTTAAATCAGCTCACCATCAAATCACGAAATTTTGATAAAAAAAAAATGCTTTCAAAACCCCTTAGAGATAATCCAAGTTGCTAATTGTGAGTGAGATCATCATAATTCTCTAACCCTAGCCTAGAATTATCTTTTAGTAAGATTGAAGTTGCTGTGTGCAAGTCTGTACAATAATTTAGAAGATAGGATCAAGGAAAAACCCCAATACTACACCTGCCACTCTGAGAGGTATCATTCCTCTTGGAGGACATCGTGACTATGGTTTATTTAACTTTCCCAGTTGCTTCCCGGAATGAAGAATAACACTTTACTCGCCCAGTCCATATAGATCAATTGTTAACTGCGGTGACAATGTTTATCAGGATAATTCGAGAATGAAATATGATATGATCGCAATGACAGGTAAATTCCTAATTAGGAGCTGAAGATTATCATATTAAGGCTATATTCATGCAACTTCTCATCACCATTTCGCTAGATTTTTATTGGATTATCATGGTGTAGGCAGAATCAAATCTTTTCGGAAGAAATGTCTTTCATTGTTCCTGCCAGAATAATCACATAGCATCATTTTACACATAAATTCAAAATCGAAGAAACATCAAAAGAAAGTATGGCTCAGAATCTAAGATAACCAGAGTAATGAAAGGCTTGTTGAAACTCTTATTTGCTGGAAGGACCATTAGATGCTATGTGATAAAATTATTACCGAGTCGCTGACTTTTTTTCTTGCATTTTAATTTCAAATTTCGGAACACGCGATCAAAGAATGTTCTAAGTACAACATAACTGTTAGCATATGCGTGAGTTTGTGAGGCTTGTGCCATCTTTCCTTAAGAAGATTTTATTCTATATTCAATATAACTTGATTCTCTCCTACGAGAGTATTTATTTCTTGAATGGATTATCTTTAACTTTTATACAGTATAGGCTAGTTTTTACGAACCTCTAATTTACAAACATTTCCGATTTTACAATCTAGTAATTGGTCCTTAATATGATTCCACTGATTTAATGATGATTTTAATTCCTATTTACAAACTGAAATTTTGAAGAATCTCTGAGAACTCATTTTCTGCCACTTTCGTTATTTATTTTATTTATTATTATTATTTTGCTTTTTTTAAACCATCTGATTTAAAATAAATAAATAAATGACTAAAAAACTTGAATCGACATTTTTATCAACCACAAATCCTTCAAATCGGGGTTAACAAACTGCACAGCAGATTAAAAAACCCAGAACTTTTTGAAGCAAGCATATGTGGAATTGCTCCAGCTTAATAATAATAGCTTAAAGTGCAAATATCACAATCTACTTTTTCACGGAGTGATCATGGGCTTGGGATCGCTTTATGAAATTGATAATCTAGGTATAATGCCTTTTCCAATCAATGCTCAGAATGATGTTGCAGAAATGACGGAATCTTGGTTATTTGAGATGCAAGTCATTTGTATCTTAGTTAATTGTGTCAATCAATGGCTGGGATTGAACCTTCCACTCCGGTGATTAATTTAATAAAACTAAATTTCGAGATAATCACTAGGTATGATGTTTTGACACCCTGCAGTGTATTATATAACAACTGAAAAGCCTTATAAGTCATTTGTTCCTTAATGAAAATTGATTTCTAGGAAGACTTTTCATAAATATTCTTTTATAATTCAAATACCTCATCTTAAAAATCTGTCATTCAAATAATTATGAAAACACCTTTATATCAGAAATAATTAAGAAGTATGAATTTCTTCTGATCTTTGTGGATTTTAAATAATATGTGGGGTTTAATAATTTGATGGGAATTGTGATGATTCATGTTTACTACTCAAATATAAAAAAAATTGCACTTTTTATTTACCTCAAGTAAAATTAAGTAAATGGAACAACATTGAAAGAAAGAATTCATTTAGTATCATTCCTTGAGATTGATATCAATATCAGCTTCCAGAAAATTACCTACCAAAAAATTTACAGATTTTGTACTTTACGCTTTCATAAAGAGTGCTAGCCCAGCCAACCAAATTCAACAAAATGTCTTTCATAAATTCAATAGATGTGGAGCCGGCCAACTTGTCGAGTGGTCAGCGTGCATGACTACGGATAGGGAGGTACTGGGTTCGAATACCGGTTCATGCATGGATGTACTTTCTCTCTCTATCCTGTCTTTGTCCTTTCCTTGTGTGTGAATGGTTGCCTACCCTATAAACGGGTTCCTATGGCATGTGTGTGTACTGAAAAAGTCGGACTCCTCACCAAATACGGTTCAGTTGGTGCAGCGCACCCCAATTTGCCATCCTAGCTGTGGCACACGAGAACAGCAACAATAGATGTGGAGACCTATTTGTATCATGCCCGAAAGATTCTTAATTCATGAGTATAATAGTTGTCGTGAATGTGAATCATAGGACATTGAAAGAAAAGGTAATTGTTAACCGCTGCTTTAAAACCATGCTAGGTAGCCATGCAGTTCTCCTAAATGGATGGAGGGACAAAGTGACCGAAGAAATTTATGAAATCTCTCAAAAAGAAAAAAAGAACCATTTCGACTTGATCTGCCAATGCGAGATATAATAATGTTCTGCAATATATATGTTTGATTTTCTCCAATACTTTAACTTAAGAATAACACATGCTATTTCAGTTTCCTGCAAATGAAAGCAATATTTAAAATATTTGGTAACATAATGGTAGATATTTTAAAATGTATACTATTTTGCTGGAGAAATAGGAACATGGTTAAAATACATTGTTTAGAAAATCAAGAGGATCAAACAAAAACTTTGAAAACAACCATCGTGTGAACGTAATCAAAAACATATAATAGAGCAGGGGTGGCCAAAGCGGTTTGATAGTCCGAGCCCTTTTTCAAAATTTGAAATTTTTCAAGAGCCGCTGTTAATTACGTATTTAAAAGGTAAGCAAACAAGTTTTAAAGTTTTATTATTATTTTTCTTTTTACTTTTTTTTACAGAAATTGTTTTTATTGAAGTCATATAAAATAAAAATGTGAAATTTGTGTATTGAATTTAAATATATTAAAAACTAAACACATTTATTCTACTTCTTTTTATAATTCTTTAAATTTTGATGACTAATTGGTGACAGCACTTCTTAGTAATTCTTTGAGATTTTGATTAGCTACAATACTGATCAGTGTTTGCATCTCACGAATTTTAAAGAATAAAATAATTCACATAAGTACGTTGCTCCGAATATTGAAATAGTTCGAAACGCAGCCTAATTTTAATTCAGTATATTTCGATTCTGATATAAATTTCCAAAATTCAGTCATCAGTGTCTACTTATATTTTAATTGTAGAGCCTGATCTTCTCTGGAGTGCATTTAACGAGAGCCACAAATAATCCTTCAAAGAGCCACATGTTGGCCAATAGAGTATACGTGTAATAAATCACACTATAAATAAAAAGGTTCGAAAGTTTTTAACTGTGTGGAACGTTGAAATAAGCATAAAATGTGGTTATATATGTAAATACAAATTCATCATTTGAAAATGTGGAATATATTTAATATAACATGTTGCACATGCAAATTGTTAAGAGATAACAGACCTATATATATATAAACTATTCAAGGAACTGATAATGTTATCAATAATGTTTTGAAATAAGATTCTGTTCCTCTTCTGGTATGTTCAGTCTCTAAATTCTGGATAGTAAAAAAGAGCCTAGATCTCGAAGCGACAAGTCGTCAGACTATGATCTAAATATATTTGATCGGATTTAAACAAGGAAATCATACTGGTCATTCTACACAATGCTTTCTTTTAGCACCATGCATATTCTTCATAAAATGATATATATGAGGTTTGATATTATCATACATAAAAAAAAAATCATTTATGTTAGTAGGAAAAAGGTCCTATGAAGTATCAGTGTAAACGCTATCTTTTGGGTTTTCAAAAGATAGATAGCAATATTGATTTCTATTCCAATTCCGTATTTTCACAAATGCTTGTTCCAATTTGTATCATAAATCCACATTTCCGCAAGGTGATTTTCAGTTGTATTTCTAACTTGAAATATCAATAGAAAGTGAATTCATATCAATAATCGAATTTAGAATTATTTCAAGTGCAGTTTTCTTTCCATACCATTTTCAAACTGAACTCCATAAGCAAATTATCAAGACTTCGAAACGAAATTTTTTTTAGTTCCGGATGAACTGAAATAAAATATATCGGTTCACTGTTGACTTTTGTTACTCCAAAAATAACGGTTTTCAGTTCAGTTCCAAATGAATAATTTTACTTTATTTGCACTAAAATAACATTTTATCATACGTAAAAAATGGAACCGTATAACAATTGAAATCTCGATTTTATTCTTTTTTTAATTGGTACACCATGTAAATTGATACAATTAACCAGCATGTTTGGTAAAAGTGGTGAGCAGAGAACGGTACGCATAGATACTGTTATCCATCATCTTCTTTTAATATAAATTGCACCTGACAACTAGGTTCATGATTATGTACCTTTAATACTGAAGTTTGCAGTTAGCATAGTGCACCTAACTTTGCAGTAATTATGCAAAAAATATGTTTACATTTATTTACTTAACATATGAAAACTATCAGTAATGTATCTTCTAACGTAGTTTTACTGAGAGTATTTCTGTTGTCTTGGAGAACAAATTTCAAATCTGAAATCTTCCTTTCAAAGGTCACTTGAGTAGCTGCCAAAAATCCGTTACAATTTTAATCAAATCCGGGTAGATAATTTTATTCTTATTAGAATTCTAAAACATTTATATTTATATTGTTCATCGCCAAAATTATTTAAAAGGAATTCAAAGTCAATCTAGGTAGAAATAACGGATTTATGTATTTTATTGAAAAAACTTTTTAAAGAAGTCTAAATTATCTTCATTATCATTGTTTTTAGTCGAAGATTTTGCTTCATTCTTAATGACTGGAATAAATTTTTCCAAATATTTTAATTTGTACCAAATATTCTTTAAATGTTTTTGTGATGTGGAAAGCAAGTTTTGATAATGCAAGACCAAATAAACTGGTCTTACTTAACTATCGATTTCTATCGACAATGCTTCCTTATTAGATAACTTCTTATATGAAATATCTACAAAGAGAAATAAGATTTCATAATTTTATTTTGTAATGTGACCAGTAAAAATCTTCTCCAGTTAGTTCTTTAATTTGTAATTTTAAAGTTGTTTTCGTTGAGGATTGTGGAGTATCGAAATTTTAATTTCACCCATTTATACTGTTGGCAAAATAATAATGTACACCACTGGCCATTAAAATTGCTACACCAGGAAGAAACGCAGATAACAAAATGATATTTATTGGACAAATATATTATACTAGAAATAACAAGTGATTAAATTTTCAAAACATTTGGCTGGATAGATCCTGAGAAATCAGTACCCAGAACAACCACCTCTGGCAGTAATAACAGCAGTTATACGCCTGGACATTGAGTCAAACAGAGATTGGATTGCATGTACAGGTACAGATGCCCATGCAGCTTCAACACGATGCCACAGTTCATCAACCGTAGTGACTGGCGTTTGGTGACGAGCCAGTCGCTCGGCAACCATTGACCAGACGTTTTCTATTGGTGAAAGATCTGGAGAACGTGCTGGCCAGGGCAACAGCCGAACATGTTCCGTATCAAGGAAGGTCCGTACAATACCGGCAACATACGGTCGGGCATTATCCTGCTGAAACGTAGGGTTTCGCAGGGCTCGAATAAAGGGTAGAGCCACGGGTCGTAACACACCAGAAATGTAACGTGCACTGTTCAAAGCACCGTCAATGCGAACAAGAGGTGACCGAGACGTGTATCCAATGGCACCCCATACCATCACGCCAGGCCAGTATGACGATGACGAATGCACGCTGCCAGTGTGCGTTCACCACGATGCCGCCAAACACGGATGCGACCATCATGATGCTGTACACAGAACCTGGATTCATCTGAAAAGATGACGCCTCGCCATTCGTGCTTCCAGGTTCGTCGTTGATCACACCATTGAAGGCGCTCTTGTCTATGACGCAGCGTCAAGGGAAGCCGCAGCCATGGTCTCCGAGCTGAGAGTCCATGCTGCTGCAAGGTCCGTACTGTTCGTGCAGACACGTGTTGTCTTCCAAACGACCCCGTTTCTTGACTCACGGCTCGTGACGTGGTTGCACGATCCATTACGGCCATGCGGATAATATGCCTGTCTTCTCGGCTGCTAGTGATAGGTGGCCGTTGAGATCTTGCATGGCGTTCCGTATTATCGTCCTGAACCCATCGATTCCGTATTCTGCTAACAGTCAGTGATCTCGACCGACGCGAGCAGCAATACTGCGATAAGATAAACCGCAATCCCGGTACGCTACAATTCGACCTTTATCAAAGTCAGAAACGTGCTGGTACGCATTTCTTCTTCTTACACGAGGCATCACAACAACGTTCAAATGCAATTTGTGTATGAGTAACCGGCTGAACAATTTCCTCATTTAAACACAATGTAGGTGTCGCTACTGGTGCCTTCCTTGTCTGAATGCGCTGAAAAGCTAATCTTTGCATATCACAGCACCTTCTTCCTTTCGTATAAATTTCACGGCTGTAGCATGTCGCCTTCTTGGTGTAGCAATTTTAATGGCCTGTAGAGTAAATAACTTTCCGCTGAAGATGAATTCAAATGTCTACATTCCAATAACGATTTGAAAATTCTTTTTTGGAATGCCACGGATGTAATTAAGTTTGGGTGCCAAAGGAAACAATAGAAAGCTGGTTCAAAGTTAAAAATGATTTTGAACTTATTTTCTTTACTTCCTATAAACTTCTAGTTAACCATTGTACTTACTTCATGAAATAATTTTGGCTTTTAATTTCATTTTTACGTTTCCTGGCTAATTAGACAAGAGATACGTAATTTTACGCCTACACTACAATCCCTTTCTTTCTTAGGGTAGCACCATACTTTATATTGCCTGCTGAACAGCTGTTTTGTGTATATCACCTATCTAACAGCCCATCTAAACATGTAGATGATCGCATGCTGGTATGCGAAAAAATGTGATTCAAACTGATATTTTTCTTTAAAAAAAACATCCTTACTTTTAGCTCATTCAACTGAATCCAATCTACCTTCGACAAGTAGTTTCATGCGAAACTGATACAGAAAACTGTTAGAGAACATTAAAATGGGGAAATAGAGAAGCAATATACATGTAATAATATTTAATTGACGTTATAAATTAGAAAATGTTGATAAGTTGGTTACAGTAGCAAAATGATTTGAAAATATATCGAACAGAAATGAACTTACAATTTTTTCAGAGACTAGCAGATGATGCTCCTAATTGCAATAGGGACAGGTCAGTACACAATTCTGGAGTCTAGTCATCTGGCATCTCATATCAATGCTAAATAATCCATCTTCTTCGATCTGCACATTGATTTACATCAAAGGCGCACCCACTTACAAGAATAGAGGCAATCTTGATAAAGCCTTTTGAGTTATCTGAATTTCTAACTTTCTTTATGTTAACCACAAGAAAAAGTCTTCACACACACACACATAAGTGGAACTACCTAATCTCTCTCAATGAGTTATTAGCAGAATATATTAATCATTATTTGTTATAAGGGGAATCAGAATTTTGTTTTTTGCTGAACGTCTATCACACATGGTTTCATGGAATCGATTCCGGATTTTTAAAATGACACTATTCAGAATTCTAGCAGCACTGAATACACATTTTTGTTATTATCTTCATTCATTTTCCTCGATAAAGCGCCAAGCTATAAATTCCAATAAGTTATGCACTTGTGAAATTTTCATATTACTTTTTTTAAACAAATGCTAAAGAACTGAATCTCACAACAAATACAGACAGAAATAAAAAATGTTTCTGCTGTGAGATTTTTATCTTTCTTCCTTTCCTAGTTTTTTGCACCATAAAGATTGATTTAAGCTTTTTTGCTTCCTTTTGATAATTATGGATTACAGATTTGACGTTATTTATTGTTAATTGTATCTATTTTATTTAGTTAGAATCATGCTCATCAAATTTCTTTTAAGAAGTGCATTATACCTTGAAGTGCATCATGATAAATTAACTTTGGTACAATATACTTAATTCATCAATCTGTTGAACGATCCCACAAACTGTTGAACTAAATTCCATAACATTTAGCAATAAACTCAACTAGAAAAAAATCATTGAACAGACTAAGGAATTTTGTTAATTATTATAATTTTCGAAGTATTTTTAACGTAAAATTGAAAAGTCTTTTCCTATCAGTTATTTCTGACACTGTATGGATCATATACAAATTTTACAAAAGTAATGGAATATTCGGATGGAGCTCTGGTTCCCAATTTAAAAACAGTTGCTTTGGCTTGAGGACAGGATGCAAGTCTAAAATCCTCAGTTTCACCTCTTTATTGAAATCTGAGATTTGGCAACAAACTGATAAACCACTTTATATTGAAACTTAACTGTTATTTAGGATTGTGTTGGAGTAGGCTGTCAGCGAAATCTGTAATTACAAAAACCCACTGAAAGGTACTTACAGAGATTTAAGTACGACCGTTTCTTCGAACTGGAAGTTTGTAAACAATCCCGTGGTTCAATGAACTTGACAAGTCAGCAGAGACAGAATATGCTGATGAAAAGAAAGCTCTTACTCCTCGGCTAAGAAAAAAACCATCATCAAATGACAGATTATTATCTTGTGGCTCGTAAAATTCCACCCAAGTATTACTTCGCAAAATTACCTGACTGATAAATAACTTTTTGTTTTCTCTTCTTTTTATTCTTTGTTTATTTATTTATTATTTTTACCAACTTTATGGTGAAGAGGTATCTTCCGTAGATGATCACATTATTTTTATTCTGAGAATGGCAACACTTGTTGCTAGAGACCGAGTACTATAATTTAGATCGTTACCATTCGCGGCACGCTTTCCTAATAAATTATTTGGAACGTAGCAAATGGAAGACACACAAAAAAAAAAAAAAAAGCGGCATTAAGATTTGATTGTTTAATAAAGAGATGCATATCAAGAACTTAAGGGAACTTTTATTAAATTTTAAAAATAGAAATAAGTTTTATTAAAAATTAGAGCTGGTATTTTATTCTTTTTTTAATTAAATTATCTCCATATTATAGAGAAGTATCAGTTTATTTTGGTAGATTCATATAATCTATTTCATAAATTTTCGAACTCTTTATGGTTAAAGACTTCAAATGAAAAGCAATAGTGTTAACAAAAGGCTGTGTGATATATATCAGTTTCAATTACATCAACTCATTAAAATTGTGAGAGTTGGAGTGGAATATCTTCTGCCGAGAAATAATCGATTCGATTCTCGATCAAGTATAAGCAATTTAATTAATTATAGATTATCTTTGTCAATGTGGTTATTAGAGGTAATAACATAAAGGATAACTTGCCAATTTAATTATTATTCAATGGACTACGAGGAATCTTTCCAAGATCTGTTTCGGAAATCATACTAGACAGTTTGATATATTTCAATGTATATCTATAGTTTGATGTATAGAAACAGAAATTAAAAATCACATAAGCAAGTTTATTAATTGTATTAATGATTTAGGAAATGAAAATTTTATATAAACTAGCTTAAAGGGTATTTTAAAAAAAAGTATTATGTTTCTAAAACAAATTACAGTAAGATATGATTTCAGAAATTTGTTAGAAATAAAATATTTTTACCTCTGTTCTTCAAGGTTATTAGAGATAAGAATTACATCATACTCTAAATTTTTGCATTTATAAATACATATTCTTTTTATGCTGGAAAACGACGATCGAGGCATCGAAAATAGCTTTCCGGAAGAAATTTTTAGAGTAACACACTCACGCGGTCAAAAGGGAGGAATCTGGACTTTTGAGTTATGTCAGTTCATTTCAAATTTAATAATATATTCAAGAAAATATAGAACAAAATATATTAGAATTGAATAAACATGTTCAAAGATTTCATGCATTTTTTTGAAAAATACCTGAAATTCTTAACAAATTTAATAAACTTAAGTATAAACACTTCAAAGAAAAAAATTTTTTATCAATTTTACGACATTTTTATCTAAAAGAGAAAAAAAATCAGCTTATTAGGTTATATTCCAAATTTCTATTTTAAGAACATAAGCTTGTTTCGTTTAAAATTTTTTCCAAACTTTTCAAACGATAAAAAGTGTTAAAAGGTTCTATGAATAACAAAAGCTGCTTTATGAGCCAACAGCCTCAATCTGTATAGAACCATTTACCATCAAATCATCATTTTCTTTGTTTCGTTTCGAGTGAAAAGTGAAATTACCAAGCATCGTTTGTTCCCATCTATGTCGGCAGTTCTTCCTTAATTCGCTTCATTTCACGCACAACGATGAAAACGATATGGATATTTCCACTCTTTTTTCCCCCTTCATTTCTCATCTGTTAACAAAGTCCCAGATCAACGGAAAAGCTAAGCATCCGTTTAAGAAGTTCTCCGTGTAATTTTCCCTTTTCAAAAGAGGTAGAGAAATAAACCTTTTATTTAAATATTCGCTCCCTGATGTGGAGATAGCAGGGTATCTTTTTTTTAATCAGTTTGCGAAATTAGGCCTACCTTCACTTTCAAAGGAACACTGGAAACGTTTGAAGTCAACAAACTTTGTCTGAAATCGTTTGCAGAAAATTTACTGCTTTATTTCCAGTGGTTTTCAATTAGGAAGTAGAGAAAGCTGAGGAGAAAGCCTAATTTTTATTGTTAGAATCTTTTCTTTTTTTTCTTTCCTGTGAGAAAGTCATTATATTGACCTTGAGGGAGATCCCAATTAAGTTTAGCTCGGAAGATCATCTCGGACCATTTTTTTTTACCCCACCGCCATTTCTTCTTATCATTGCACTTAATGACCAGTTTAATCACGCTTTAGATCTTCTGAATATCGTTATCGCTGAGAGTTTAAAGTTCGCCATATTACGTTTTGTTTGATTATGTCTAGTGATTGCGAGGGTTCTTAACCTGTCATAGGTAGCATTTTCTTTGTTTCGAATTGTTGTCTCCATCTCTACAAGCTTTGAAAATGTCAACAAGCTATTGCACCAAGGAAACCAATCCCAAAAATGATTTTAAATCGAGATTAGAAAAACACTGCGTCAATTTCTTCGCTACTCTTAGGTGCATTCAAACAACAGAGTTAGAAAGATTATTGGTCATTATGCAATTGCTCATGTAATCGCATTGTGCGATAAAAATATTTTCAGAAAATTTTCTGTATTTTTTTTATAATTCAGGTAATTGACTTATTAAACTAAATCTATTTCCAACCATAAATTAAAACTGTGCGGCAAATGATACTGATCAAATTCAAAATTTTTATTGTGCCTATTTCATTTTCCATCATAAAAATATTTTTATTTTTCATATGTTATTAAATTTCAAAAGTACGCGGTATAAATATTTTTGAAAACAATAATTGTTTCAAAAATTTAACCCCACTAAATATGTTCCTAAAATGAACCAAAAATGATGAACAGACAATAGAAATGTGTTGCTTCATTGATAGTTAAAATATTTATTACAAATTTAATAGAAATGATTTTATTAATATGGATATTTATTTATTCATTGAAAAAATAAATATCCATATTAATAAATTAGAATACATCTTGTAATATGAACAAGAAATTTTATCCATCTTTTCATCATATTTTGCCTTAAATTTGACTTGAGATAGTTCAGGGATTCTTTAAAAACGTGTGTAGTTTTTTTTTAAAAACAATGTGTTTTGTATGATTTGATACAGTGTTGTGTGTTTGAATTGCTTAATGGCCTAAGTCACATGTAAGGTATTTTTATTTCCGCCACATAATTACGTTCTCAGAGTCTTCATAGATAGTGGGCTGTTTTCTCATGTCCCAACGTAGGAAACTAAGAAAATTCTCAAGTACTCACCCTGACAAACATGCATGTGGAAGGCAAAAGCGCAACACAAATCTCCAGTATTTCAATTATGACTGGGATAGGTCCCGAGACCTCATGCTTTAAGAGCATTCTCCTACTATTAGGCCATGGTGAGTTCATTATTATATGATTTGTGAAAATTAAAACATGATCGGAAATCGCAAGTTTTATCCACTCCAAGAGTAATGATCTATGCTTGTCAACTCTTTTTTACACATTTCCTTATTATATAATTTTTTTTAGAAAATTTAATCACCTAAAGATAGAATATTTCATCATTTGCATATTGCTTTCCACGTAAAATAATGCATTTTCAAGATAAAAAAAAGGCATTGATAATTTATTAATACACAGAATTATTTTTCTGATAGATTATTTTGAAATGAGCTCTTTAAAAAGTAAGCCTAAATGTTTTTATTACCGATATAACAATTATTATAGACATATCTTCTTAACAAAAAAGATACAATAACTATTATGAACCTATCTTCTTAAACACAATTCGCAAAATTTTTAATTTTTAGTGTGACTTTTAATTCTAACCAAATAAGTAAAAAATACTATTAATATAAGAAAGTTTATTTTAAAATTTTAGCAAAATTTGAACATTTAAGCAATTTATGCTGAGTTCAAATGATAATATTGTATGTGACAATATATTTTATGTAATAATCTCTTATTTTTCTACTCTGACTTTCTGCTCTCTTCAACAATATTATGAATTACATGAACATTAGGATTTCATTATGAAAAAAGGACATTGTACCATTATATAAATTATATTTTTTCTATGAATATAATAATTCATCCCCAGTTATATCAAGTGATTAGATTCTTTGATAAATCTTAATTTTTCATGAATTATATGAAGTTTTAAAAATGTTATTTTAGGATAGAAATGCTATGAGAAGCACCCATTATATGCAATTGAGAAAAATAACTAATATTTTTAGTTAAATGTCCAAGTTGTGATGTGGGATAGTATTTAAAAAAATAAATATCGATAAAATATCAAAAAAAAAAAAGAATCGATACGATTTCGCTCTTAAATTATCGTTAAGTAATTTTTTGAGCAAGTTACTTTTCAAAGGCTGTCATAAATATGAAAGTATGTCCTATAAGGGATTTCATACCAATACGTAAGCAAAAAAGCATATTTATAAAATAACATTCTAGGAGACTTATTTGGCGAATGTAGGCCTTTAAAGCCGAGTTGGTGGCTGAAAAGTTTATGCTCTATCCTATAATTCAACGGTCTATGGATTCGATTCCCACTACTAATATAAATGTTTGTAGTGTTTTGGTTTCTATTATATAGCGATGATAAACCGTAAATACTATTCGAATTAATCATATTTAATGTAACAAGTGATGGAAGACCAACAAACAAAGCAAGCCCACATAATTAACTATAAACAAAATAAGAGCAATCAACATTCTCGAATTTAGAACCAGATTAGCTTTTACTATCCATGTTTTTAAGCGAGCAATTACGTCACAATTTTAATTTTTATTATTTTACCTAGTTTGAGATTAGATTATGCCATACCTTGAAGGAAATAAAGGTTTATTAAACTGTTGTCTGATGTAAACAACAAATGAATTCATTGATTTATTTTATAAAGTAGAATTTTTCAAGTTTTCTGTTTAGAGTTAAAACACCCTGTACTTAACAACTATTAGTAAGGAAATAAAATAATTAAATTCGTTCTATTTTGCATTTAAATTATCTTGAAAAGTGGAAAAACTTTCATTATGTGTTATTTGATTTGCTTTGGGTGTGTTCTTGGACCGCAACGGAAACGTATTATGTAAAATTCCACATTAATTTTTTTTACAAAATTTTTCATTCTATCATTAAAATTTAAAACACGTTTATTCTACCTCAAAGTTTAAAAATTAGTCGTTTGTCTGTCAAGACAATCTGAGTCATTCGAATTTGAGTGTAGTCATAAATATCGACAAGTTTGGCAATTTTGATCAAAATCTGTCTTTGTGAATAAAAACGTATTGCCAATTATGTTTAGACTTTTACCTATATTGGTTGGATCAGCCCATTGTTCTAATCTTGATCATCACTGATTTACAAATATCGTACAATTTTATCCCTCATGAGTTCAAATAGCAAATTGTATTGCTAAAGAGTTATTCATAAGTATAGTTAATTAACCTAAATAATCCCTTTAGAAGTATAAATTTATTAACCACATATTTAGTTATATAAATGCCATACTTTAATTAATAAATTAAATAATTTTGGTTTTGGTTTTTCAGTAAATGATTCTTTGGGGAGCTATATCCCTTGAGTATGGTTAAAACAGATCCTTATTATGTTTCAAAAAAATATATGTCTAGAAAAAAAATCATCTAACTTAAATATTTTAGAGAAATAGTACTCTTTATAGGATAAATTACTGTATGACTCCAAAATTCACAATATTTATTTAGAATATTTATATAACCAGCATAACGCAGGAACATAATGTGTAATAGCCACAAATCCTTTTCCTTTTTTGTCAATTAATGTCAAAAATTCAAGTATATTACTTAAAAAAGCTTACATCTTACTGATCCCGCATGACCAATAACATTTTCCGAGTTTTTCACCAAGATAAGCAAACTCTTGCTGAGAAAAACATTTTGTAACAATGGTAGTGAAAGAAATATCCATGTACGTGTACTTTCAGAGATTTCGAAATACTATGTAAATGGAATTTTTACGATTATTGAATTTTAATTGCGGGTAAAAAAGAAAACACTGAATGGAAGAATAAGAGGTTCACTTTTTTCAATGGGTTTTGAGTTCCTGAAGTTATTTTCTGAATAACTCCAAAGAAGTTTTAGTGCTCTGTTTCAATTTTGATGGAGTGTTTAGATATTCTGCCTATTTATCCCCATTGAGTAGTGAGCATCATGTTATAAGGGGAACAGTGAATTAACTAAGTTAATTTGAAATAGGCATGCCTCAAAAACAATAATCTAAGTTATTCATGAAGTCGTGTAATTGATAGGGATGGCGTTTTGTAGAAATAAGCCTACTACTATATATTCTGGTATATTAAATTAATAGTGACTAAATCTGCGGAATAAAATGATTATTTATATTCTTTATCAAAGGATATCATTCCATTTTCTTATATGCAAAATATTCCTCATAAATATGCTATTTGCGGTGACTTGAAAAACACCTTAATGATTTCATTTGACGTAATGAAACTGAAAGTGCAAAAATGAGTGGATTGTGGTCAAAATAATCGGAATCGAATGCTCGAACATTGAATACACTTTTCTACTTGAATCACAATAATTAAGGCTACACTTCCTATTTATTTCAGCATTTTCAATAACTCAACTTTCACTATTGGTATATATATTTATTATTTTTTGGATTTGTCATATAAGCTAACACACATTAATATCACATTTATATTGTGGTCGAAGAGTAATAAAGAGCAATAATATTATTTTTTAATACATATGTTGACCGACACAGACGTAGGGACAATTCAAAACACATTAAGGTCGGTCAGGAATAGCGTAGGACAATGAAAAACAAACAATCATACCGTAACCCATGTAGACCGAAATGGTACTATGTCATTTCCTTCATTTGTTTCTACTTTCAAAAAACTAATTGACCAAGACTCTCCCTTCCAAACGGATGGTTTGAAATAGAGCTTGACCCTTTAAGACATAGCAAAATATGAGTTTAGATTATGACATATAAGATGTATGTTTTGCCTAGTTTTATATTGAATAAAGAAAGAAACAGTTTTTTTTTTTTTTGGATAAAATTTCCTCAGTAACCTATCTGGTCACGAGGGTATCAGACAGATTTATAGCAATAAATTATTACTGGGAATACAATAGCGATGTATGAATGTTTTGAAATTTTATAAGACATTTTTTTTTCAAATAAATGTGTTTCAGAAAAAAAGTTTTGAAACTGGGCAACTCATTGTTGGTTATTCTGTTGGATAAGGATACCAATAAGTGTCACAAGAATATTTGTATATGTATCAATAAATAAATATTAAATGGCATATCGCGTAAGATTTTTGAAGTAAAGAATTAAGAAACTGCATTATATATATATATATATATATATATATATATATATATATATATATATATATATATATATATATATATATATATATATATATATATATTATGAAATAGTTTGAAGATATGTTTGCGAAATTAGATGTAAGTAAATTCAAGAAAAATAAATAATACTCATTTACTTGGTTCTGCTTATATTAGGTATCGATAGTCTACAAGATAAATTTATTACATTAGCAGTGAGATATACAAGAACGTAAAAATTCTTACAAATTTATTAATATATATTAACTGATTTAAAACATGTATAATGGCATACAAATCACATTAAGATGTTTTTCAATTTCTCACTATATTCTCGTGTATGTAGTTTCTTCAATTGTAATAGTTGCATGAGTAATCTGCTATATTAAGCTAACTTTTTTCATTCTATTAATCCTTCATCTTAATGCTGATATATTGTAGCCTCCATATGACTTCATAAATCAAAATAAGGAAATCTTAAATAAATAGGTACATCTTATGAGCTAGAACGACCTTCTAACAATTGATGTGCTAGAAAATCTATGGTAAGCACATGGGCAAAATGATCAGCAAAGTTATCATAAACGATATGCTAATTTTAACAATTTAAACCTGAAATTTTGTATCCGCAGTTAACAACTGTGAATTTCAGAACCAATGAAATTAATTTATTAATGTAGCTAATGGAATTTTTCTGTTTTATTTTGAAATGCAACACAATCAAACCGATTATATTTTTATATTATTTAATTTTAATTCAAGATGATTTTATCAACGTTTTCCGTTTCCATCTTAGATACTCACAATATTTTTATAAGACAAAAGAGTGAGAGAATACATAGACATTTCTTAAATAATGTGATAGATAAGTTAACTCTTTTCCTAGGATTTACGCTGAACTCATTTTGAAATTTATGTTAGGAAGCTTTTGTATACTGACCATCATTTTATGATTGTTACGAGAAAATTTGATGATTTAAAATATTAATTGAGGCTGCAGTGACTTGTAGATAACCATGATGAATATCAATAGCATGGTAAATTATCTTAATAGAAACATAATTACAAATTTTTAGTTTGCAAAGAGATGAAGTCGAATAACTTAAGCAAAACATAAGGAAAAGGAAAAAATACGGAAGAGCTTTTTAACAGCTGGTATTAGTCCAAAGAAATAATTTTCTGAAAAAAGGAAGACAAATATATTTTTAAGAGAATGGAGTACTCTTAAAAGAGGCACTACTAACCTCTTTTTAAAGGAAAAAACTTTAAAAAGAAGATCATCTCTTTCTTAAAGCAAAACTCCGAACGCTTTTTTCCCACGTACCATTCTTATGAGCCCTCTCAGTCACTATAAATATGTACTCATTCTTTATACTTACCAAATAAAATTATTTTCATCAAATAGCAGCTTAAGAAATCACAGGAGGTAAAAAATGGTGAATCACAAATCTTTGTATTTCACCATTTTTTATGCGTTAGACAGGTATTGAATTTTTTATACATGCTTGTTAATAAATTAGAGCTTTATAACTTTAGATACATGTCTATTGTTAAGGTCCCCATGATAAATCACCAAAACTTCCCTATTTACTATTTACTTGATAAACTTTATAAGATCGACTACTGTCGCTGAATAAAAGTAACTGATTTAGATTAAGCTCTTATTCTTATAATTCACGGATTTAATTTTTTATGTAATTACTTATAAAAAGCTTATTGAAAGACAGGGAATCCATAAAATGGTGAAATAAGAAGTAACAAGATTACGTCGCTCTCTCTCCCCACTCCCAATATCTCTCGTCTTATTAAGTACTGATCACGTGACGAAAACACTACGATACAGATGATGCCTTCAATATTCTAATAAAATCAATTAAAGAACAACATTAATCAATTATATTCATACAATGATCTTACTCCAAATATAAATTTACTTCGCAAAGATCTTAGGGACGTTTAAAAAATATGGGTCATAAAAATAAATACCTAATTTTATCTTTAAATATAAAATTAATTTTTAATTTTAGTTTTGCCTATCACTTGGAGTAGCTATTAATGATGAGTTAGGATAAACTTTTGCAACACCTCTTAAGAAGTATCTTCATTCAAAAGCTAAGGTTTCTATACTTATAAGTACAAGTACGGGTATTGTATAACTTATGAGTAATGAAATGCTGTAAAGCAGTTTAAACATGAGCATTGATATTATCTTCAGGAAGGATTTTCATGCATAATGAGAAACTCAGATGTTACAAGTTAGTAAACCTGAAAACTTCAAAGCAACCGTTTAAGAAATGTGGATACAGAAAAATAATACTTATCTTTCATTGTTCAACAGTTGTTAGAATCAAACCTGAAACTTCTTATTTGGAAGAGGATGGTCTAACCAAAAGGCTGCTGAAAGTTAATGGCCTAAACTTTCAAAATGCAACCGCAGAAAAATTTTTTTACTAAAAATTAGAGGGCAATTTGTATACCCCATTTTTGAAAAATGCTTCATTTTCTCGTGAGAAAAATGGAAACTGGACTTCATTGATATTTTCTTCATTTGTGAAATATTTACCCTCTTAAAATTTTGAAAGGGGGTGAAAATAAAAGTGATATTTAAAGGGTGGAAAGTCCGGGGAATATGGTGTATAGGGGAAAATTTCCCAGCCTAGTTGTAAAATTTTTTAATTAATTGTAAGATCTTTTCTTGTCCACCTTTATGGACTACTTTTTCTTAGAAAATCACTGGCTTCTGTTCTTGAACAGCTCCTTTTATATCATCCACTTACTGACAATACTTTTCCGAATTGAGCTTTTCGTTCAATTTTTAATGCTCATAACGTATTCCTCAAATGTCCCACCACATATACAGCATTTTCTTATTCAAAATAAAATTTGTTTTAGAGTTGGAAGGGCTAGATTTTCCCCTCAATATACCCTTTTCCTTATGATGCTTTCATCTGTAATCCACTTTTCATTCCCTAGGTTCCTCCGGTTCAAGAAGGGCTCTAGTTTGTTTCGAACAAGCAGAAATAGGCATATGATGACTTGCTCATCAAAATCATTTTAAATTAATTCATGTGGCAACCATTTTGAATACTTCTGCACCAATATTATCTTCCAAATATAGTCCAAAATAATTTGCTGAGCTAAATTAAGCTTTCAAAGATTTCCGAAGCTGTCAGAAAAAGATCTTCATCTAAAATGGTTTTAAGGACATCATCATAGATCAAAAAACAGAACTTTCCGTTAAACCTAATATACGTATATATTTAATTGCATTACTTTTCGAAAAGATTTTTAGAGACAATTAACTACATACAAATGTCATAAGAGAGGAAAACCAGCATTTATCAAGATGGATGAATAGATGTTTCTTTGCGAAATTTTTGGAAAAAGAACAGGCATACTTTTTTTTTTAAATATCCATAATTATAAAAACACCACTTTTCAAATTCATCATTCGTGTAGTTTTGTATCACCATCTCTGAAATAACAAACACTTTTCCTTTTGTAAAATGTCACCTACTTCCCCATCCACTCTTCCATTCGTTACGGATGGTGGCAAAGACAGTTAACGAGTTGTTATTAAAATTATCAAATTCTCTAAAAAGGAAAAGAGTCAACACTTATGTAGCGACGACCTGTTTCCCCAACGGCCTTTCACTTCACAAATGCAATTTTTGGTGCATGTAATCTAGTTTTAAGAAAATATTTTTGTGCGTGTCGTTCGAAAAACGGAATCTCACTGAAATTCTTACCGACAAAACGTTCTTTCTTTTCTGAATACTACGTGTCAAGAAACTCCGTGTCAAAATCAATGCTCTATTAATGACAAGGAGTAAAAGGAATAGTGATAAACTCGCTTTAATATTTCACGCTTCTTATGAGATCAAACGATAGCAGAGAAAAAAATTGTTGGCTGTGAAAACTAAATTCCCCCTACTCCTGAGAATGTTATCGGTTTGTGAAATGTTTATTTTTAAAAGTCGTTTGTGTTTTTATGTATGCATAAGAAGAAGACTAAAAGCTAGGATGACGTCTGTGTGGGAAAAGTTGTGACGATATTTTATAATGGATATTACCATGCAAAGAATTCTTCGGTCTATATAATATTAAAGTTCCTATTTTAGAATATTGTTTTATAATTAGTTTCATTATAATTATAAGGAAATGGAGAAATAAAAATAAATGAAAGCAAGTAAATTATTAGTTTTTCTGTTTATCTCTCTTTAAGGAGCATAGGAAATTTTTGAGATCCAGCTTAGGATATAAATTTTTATGTAAAAAATGCTGCCATATATATAGATTTTTTTTTATCTTAAATGAAGAAATATACATAATAATAATACCCAAATAAAGAGAAATCTATTAAATAATTAGTAAATATTCCCACTTATAACCTGTAAACTATGTCAATATTTTTTTGCAACTTCCCCCCCCCCCTCGCATGAATAATATTTAAGATTATACTTCTTTTATTTTTGATAAAATGATATATAATCGTGGAATATTTATTTTTATTTATATATTCTCAATTAGATTACTATTGAATACAGTTTTGCAATTGGAAACAGTATAATTTAGCTTTGTATAAATTTTTAATCACAATTTAAAAAAAATCAAATTCTATTAATAAAATTTTTTTTGAGGAATTTCATCAGGCATAGGCTTGAAAAATTGGTTTATATCTTTAAAATCAAGTTAACTCTTTGCTGCACCGTCGACATCTGCAAATGAATACTGTCTTTTATATTTCGCGCGCATTTTTAATAAGATATAGGTTTAAAACTGCTTAGAATTTATGAGAGATATCAAAATATATTGTTAATATCTTTTTCTAAAAATCGTATTTTGCTGCGTAAGATTTCATCTCCTTTTATAGAATATATATATATAATTGTGTTCTAAGCACTATACTCTCTCTAATGAATCTTATATGTTATTTTAAGCTTATGTAAAATAATACGCACACAACTATTAATAATAAAATCCATTTGGATTATAAAGAATATGCTATTTATTTAAAAAATAAAATTATTTTCATTGTTATTCTCCACTTTAAAAAAAAAAAAAAAAACTTTTGAGTAAATAATGGATAATATAAAAAATAATCTAAACTTCTATAGAAAATGAGGAACTCCCGTTTTAAATGTTTTCTCTCATTTTAACCAACAAGCTGCTATTTGAAAAAAATAAACAAATTTTTATGACAAATCTTGCTTAAGCTTCTAATTTAACTTTTCAGAATCACTTCAGCACTTGGAAATGACTAGTTCTTTTCGTAGTTTTTAAAATGCTTCTATTCTTCAATGCAGATTTTCTTTATTTTTTTATATAGATTTCAAAATACTAGTTAACAAAACATGCATAATTATGGATGTTAAATCCTTTTTAGGCAGGTTTAGAGCCAATGATTGGTTGTAGATCTGTAAAATGTTCAGTTCGTTTTTCCACTCTACCCGTGCTTACAACAGAACTTCTTCTTATAGAGTTGTCGACTTCACGTAATGGTCATCCTCATTGCCGATGGATATCGCATCGCAAGGAAGGAAACCTGGAAAATTCCCAAGCACTCCACCTAATAGATGTACATGTAGATCGCAGAAACGAATCATCCCTCTCAAGTTATTCAACAGTAGAATTCAACCTAGGACTTCTGCTCCAAAAAGAGTTGTTTTTCCTCAAGGCCACTGTAGGTCCACGGTGACTTGGTTGGTTAGGACGTCTTTATATGTATCGAAAGGTAGTAAGTTCGAACCCCAGCTTAATCGAAGATCCGTGGTGTTCGCTAAACGCTGCTGATGCAAATGGGCTTGGTGGCAATGTTCTTTAAGGGAAATTGACCAAGACCAGAAATTGATCTGAGAGTGGTAGACCAAGTATTGGGAGGTCTTCTGCTTAGTCCTTTCTTCAAAATCACGAAGATTCCACCCGGTTGCTTCTATCTAACTAATAGAGCCCTACTCAAGGTTAGGTACAGGTAAGCATATTGGTGCAACAACAAGTAGGCCAAAACTTTCCCTGCAGATTTATAATTTCTCATGCAATCATACTTTTTCAAAAGTATTTTTTATATTAATTACACCTGCCGATAGATGAATGGTTAGCGTTCTTGACTCCTAGGTTGTTGGTCTCAGGTTCGTATCCCGGTTTGGGTATGGATGTTTTTTTTTTCTCTAACTGTTTCTTTGTTCTTTCATCTGGGGTTATGAATAATGTGACCCGCCCTATAAACGGGCTTGTGGTAGAGTGTGATGTGGATAATTCTACTTATCTCAATGAGAGTTAGCTCACAATTGCTTACCGGATAACAAAAAAATGAATAGTTCTTTCCGATCTTGTTGTGGCGAACCAGTGTCCACTATTAGGAAAAATATTTGAATTACACTGTCTGAATATTGAATAAGTTACAGTGCGCCATCAAATTTCATATTTTAGTTTTTATTAGCTCCAGTAGCAGTAAAAAAAATCCTATGTCCTAATCTTCAGATCAATACTTTGGAATTTCTCTTTCCATCCCATGTATTAATTTTGTGGTTTGGTATATACTTTAGACAATACATCATAGTCAAATTGGTCCTCACGAAGAAAGGTATTGTTGTAGGAAGAAAGGTATTGCCAATTCTATGAGTTCTTGAAAAATTTTGATAAATGTCTATTTGAGAAATCTCGTAGTATGTAAACGAATCAGCATAGATTGGTAGATAATTCTTACATATCAATAATTAGCTAAAAATTAATGCAATACAGTTAACTCATTATAAAAAAAAACACGTAAAAAGTTCGTTTTTGATTTATTTTTACTTTTATTTTTAATGATATAACAATTTAAGTTTATAAAATCTATTAATTTTACCTTTTCTTATAAATAAATTTTTTAAAATCGATTTTTGAAAGCAAAAAAAAATTTGAAAAGGAATATATAAAATCATGGATAAAATCACACTATTCTAGTCATCACCGATTTCTGATGAGCGTGACCAGTGAATAGTGAACCATGCGTATAGTAGCATATTGAGAATGAAATTGGGAACTTAATTTTTGTTGCTGTTTATGTATGAATAAGGTGCAAAAAGTTATCCAACATAAGAAAAGGAGAAAGATTATCAGCGATCGCTTCAAAGGCGGCAATATTTCGAGAAGAGCATAAATTGTGAATTATTTCGGTATTCTTATTATTTTATGTCATATGAGTAAAGATATTTTTGAAAATGAAACCACATCAGAACAGCTATGTTCTACGGATGGTTGATGTCAGAGGAGAACACTGCTTGTTATGGAAGTAACAGAACTAACCGACGTTCTACAGTTGAAAAATTAACGAGTCCTGATAACCGGTTATTAATAACCTATCTACTAATAACATGTTATCATCACAAAAAGGAGTCTTTGAGCCATATACTTGAGTGGATATAGTCATGAAAATTTGATTCAACCGTCAATACAAAAACAAAAAATATGCTGTGATGCAGAAAGAATTAGAAATAACTGATCCAAAAACAGCAATGGTGTAAATGCTTAAATAAAAGAGGCGGACAAGGTCATGTGATCGAATGTAAAGGAAATGGCTTGGACAAAGGGAAAATTTTCACAATGGGCGAATTTAAATTAATACGAAATATCACACCACACACACAACAAGCGTGTATAAAACATTACATTCGATATTTTTTAAAGAAAACCCTCTATAAGTGCAATAACAATTGGATTCATTCAAGAGTTAATACGAAATATAGACTTTTATTTCATGTTTGAATATATCATGAATAATGTTTTCATGAAATAAGATATCTTAGTAAGTATACTCATTAATATTTACAAATGAAATTAAAAGAAAAAGATAAATAAAATATGATATAAGTTTACAACTGTCGTTTTACTTCATTTTCCTTAGCGTTAATATTTTCCTTCAAAAAAGTTTTGTTAGTTATGAAATTTTATTGATTCTTAATCGTTTATAATTGTTTGTTTAGATAAAAAGCGACAGAGAAGTTAATCTTTTGTTACAAAATGTTAGCTTATATACTGTAGATTTTCAGTCTAAAATAATTGAAGTGTTTTGATACGAATCAATAACTATCGGTACTTTGAGAAAACGCTTCTTTCTATGAGAATTCAAATATGAAATCGCTTTAGGAATTATTCATTCATCAACGAAAAAAATAAAGCTGTTTAAAAATAACTGCAATCACTTACCCACTGCTGTTTTATGGCCATGAGAAGTGTGTCTTGGAATATTTTCAAAAAATAATTTGTTCCTTTAATTATTATTCTCTCTTTTATTTATTCTATCATTTATTCATATAACATGGCGAATATTCTGAGATTAATTTTGATTTGTTTTAGTTTTATTCATGGAATTTGCTAACAAAATTGGTTACTTACAATCTAATAAATGAAATATATAGATATTTAGATTACATAAATAAATATTTACAGAAAATGTGAGTGTATATAAATCATTATCTGATTCACAATCATCACCTTCAATAATGAAAAACACATCGTTATATATATTTATTCGTTTGCTTCCACTTTTGGATCACTTCGTACATGTGGAATAGCTCAATACATATTTACAATTTAAAACCGATTCCAAGTCACAGCAAACATCCCAAACTAGCTCGAGCCACGAGCGCGAATCATTCAGTAGTTAGATTCACAAACTTGAAACCATATCGTAAACGATCTTTAACTACTATTATTACACGCAATATTTTATCTCTTTAGTTTCATATTCCATCTTTAATTCCAAAACACTTTGAATATTTATATGATGTAAAAAGATATGGTGACTAAGCCTAAATGCTTAGATATTGCTTTTCCAAATTCACTTTTTCTTGACTATTTCTCTTTTTACCTTGAAGAGTAGAGAGAGTCTGAAGGAGGTTTCTTTCCTTCCGTTGCTCGAAAACAACACTTTTTTTTTTATTACTTACGGCTCATTAAGTGAGGGGAATGCTGTGAAAAGAGTATAACGTTCTGTTACTTCCAAAAGCACTCAATTTTAACACCATCTGCAGAATCATTAACTTCCCTCCGAGACCACTTCGCGCCCACATCCCTGGACTGAAACCTCGAAGCGTAACAAAGGACTTTTTATGTCCTTCCACCTCCGGAATGGTAGTTTTCAACCATCCCTCTAGCTTTCAACACTTCTAATAGCCTCTCAAAAATGGCTGTGGTCATTTTTTTCATTGACCTCTGTTCTCTTGGCTGCTAATTGACATTCCTTTTCAAGGGCGATTTCGATTTGCTCTTTATTTTTGGAAACTTACAGATGATATTCCTAAAAGTTATTTTTGAAAAACGAGTTGTTTGAATAACAAGAAACTGTTGATAAAAATATTGTTATAAATGCTCGGATATCCATTAACAAAAGTTATTAATAAATCATTTAACACATGAAAATAAAAGGTCAACAGTGAAATTAACATGAAAAACAAAATAATGAAATTAATTTGTTGATCCTAAAACACATTACCAACAGATTGTAGACAATCATGGTATGGTGAGTCATAATTTATCGTAGTAGTTTCAGTTAAACTTATTTGAAAAGGCCGAGATGAGCACACAATAAGTCAACAATTTTAGCAGAAATGAATTAAATCTGATATTTATTAACAACAACTAAAGATGAATCATAATAACACAAGTTATTTCCATGAAAGTACGAGTTATTTTTTTAATTTGATTATACTGTAACGTTTGTATTTCAATACATACCTAATCCAGATCTTTTTTTTTTTACTCTAACCAAAATCATTAAATACAACCAACCACTTTTAATTTTGAAAGACAATTGTGCACATATAAAATTTATGTTTATCAATATCATAAAAATATTTAATATTGAGTTATAGTAAATAAATAATCTTAAGATGTTTCTGTTAAGACTTTATTCATAATGATTGCTTAACCATTTTCTGATTAAAATTAGATACCCTCTGTTACTTTGACAACGTAAATATATCAACTTAAATTTTGTAGACATTATGTTTCCCTTCAATTTTATTTATTAAATTTCATTTTATTGCTTAAGCATTAATATAAAAAAATGAATGAAAAGGCTTAGATCAATAAATTATTTTTAAATAAATTTTTTAACTCACCATTTCCTTAAAAAATATTTATGATGAGGGTATGGATTTATATTAATACAGATTTTACAACTTAAGTGCATTGTTATCTACTTTAAGTGTTATTAATTCTTATCTAGTTATAATTAATTCTTATCTAAATTAAATTTTTTATTATATAATTAGACTATTAGATAAGATAAGGCTTTTATTATGCAGTAGCCTTACTGCAAATGCTTTTCTTAAATTATAATTGCAAAATCCATTTTCTCATTAAAAATGGAAACCTTTAAAATGTGTCATCATAGCTGAACTCACTTAATCCAATACCTGAACTACGGTTGTAGCAGGGTCAGGTTTTGAATCTTGATCAACATTGAACTACAGGAAATTGATATCATGTTTTAAATTTTTATTGTTGTTGGCTAGGAAGTTTTCCGGACCTTATTCTTTGCAAAGAGTAAATAAGGATAAGTATATATAAAATAACTCGAAAAGAAAAATGCTCGGAATAGCAGAAAAGAAAATCATACAAAAAATATCAGAAATTACGTATTGTTGTTAAGACGGTGTGACGCAGTGTGTAGCTATCAGTAATTCTTGTTTACACCTTTATGACAAATAATTGTATTTAAACCCTTTTTTATTAAAAAATATTTTCACATTTTCAAGCATTTATATCTATATATAACTGCGTTAACAAAAATATAAATAAATATATACATATATATAAGAATTTCAACCACTGGGTCTGTGAAATCCTAAGCCACACTTTTGAATGTTTGTGTTAATGAATGATAACTGTTTTTTGCGAGGGATAATAAACTAAAACTCGTTGAATTTTAATGAAATTTTACATCCTGCAATATATTTTTTTCTTAGACGTATGAATAAATTATTCAAACTCAGTTATAAGCAATTATTTCTTAATTAATCATGTAAATTTTCGATAATCCAATGAATTGTTTCAGAAATATTAGCTATCAGTGTTTACAAAATCCTTTTTATATTTTTTTAGGTAAAAAATGTGAAGGAGAATTTAAATCATCAAAATATTTTTTTATAAAACAAACTATTTTTTTTTTCTCAAATAACTTCTTTTTTATGGTAATTTGCGAGTATGAATTTACCAGTGGGAAATAATCTTGAAAATACGTCTTATTTAAGAATCAATCTTCCTGCAAAGAAATATAAACGGCATTTTGCAAACCGTTACGCATTTTTCGCTAAGTTTGGAATAAAAGGGGTAACATTCCATTTTCCTAAAAAAAAAAAAAAAAAAAGAAAAAAAAAAGTCGACTTAAAGCGGCGCAAAAGCATCTCCTTGAAGAAAAGAAGAAAGCGAAGATGGTGTATAGAGATAAAGAGATGTTTTTATCTGCGAGAAAAGAGTTATTACAGACGAGGTGACGTTTGTCATTGTGCGAGACGGGTATCCGGGGTCAGAGGTGGGTATTCTCCGAGGAGAAAGGAGAAAACTCGACCCCACTCATATGCGACCTTCTCCCTCTAACCCACCAGAACATGGAAAAGTGGATCCTTTTATTTGAGACGTCATGTGACTCACGTTGTTTATTTGGTAGCCAAGATCGTTTTCTATCTCCAAAATCGTTTTCTTTGTTGTAATTGCTCATATTCAAAAATCGTTTTACCCTTGTTGCTTTGGGAGTTTCGCTTTTTTTTTTTTTTCTTTTTAGACCCAAGGCCATGAAGGGGGTGGGGAACACAAACAGACATTCCCACAAAATCATACATCGGCACATGAATAATAGCTATTTTAGTTTTTCTTCACCTGTGCATGGTAAATAACAGATTATGCAGCCAATAAAGATTGCGTATAAAAATCACATAGTCCTTATATACGCATTATTTCTGTTTATTATGATTATCACAATGTTGCTTGATATTAAAATTAATACATGCAGTATGCTAATATACTCAATAATATATTAATATGTTATTTACTGTTTGCAAAAATGAATTCCGAGAGGAAAAATTTGGAACATTGGATTAAGAAAAAAGGGAAGAATTTAAATTAGCAAATGTCTTTTCCAGGAAACATGTTTTCATTTATGAGGCATTTTATCACTAAATTTCAAAATATAAATTTCTTGGTAAAGCTCGATTTTGGATAGAATATGTGGAAACATAATTCCAAGAATCAAGAAAATTATACCGAAAATAACTAAAAATTAGACATATGTTCAATGGTAATTACTTCCAATTAAAACTAAAGAAATCCCAAACAAGTTCTCTCATATATTTGCTCTTGTTTCTTTCTTTCTTTCTTTTTTTTTTTTTTTAGAAATTTTTTTTCGAATTTTCTTTTTCGAGGAATTGATGTATGAAGGAAAAAATAAATAACTGCCCAATGTTTTCAGGTATGTCGGATTGGTCTGGCCTTTGTAAATGGTGATTCCGATGCAAATAAGACTTGAGTATGAGGAAAAGCTACGGTGAAACTTCCCGTAAGTCATTCAAGTGTTTCAAGTTTCTGTTCCTCGGAGGGAGAGAAGAACATCAAACCAATAAAAGAAGAAAATGTGAAGGAGGAGGTTAAGGCGAGTCGACGGGAAAAGCCCAGACTTTTCTCCCATTCCATCCGACATTAAGTTCTCCCACGATCCTTCACTTTCACACTCCGCTACACCCCCATGGACACCTGCTCTCCTGGATTTTATATCTAATCTTTCATCCACGGCTTGTCGGCTTTTACCTCGCTTGATCCGCTACGTCACCCCCACGGGAGGAATTTTTTGATGAATGTGGACTCTCGTGTCGGTTGGAAGTTTCCGAATCTACGATCACTCCTTTGAAGTGCCCACTTCCCAACTCAGTGTAATAGCGCGTACTTAAGATGCGAGAAGGTCTTTGTGGCCTATGCCAAGTGCTTGCAAAGTTCTGAAAGACTCGGATGGTGCTCATGTTTAAATTCATACTGTCTGCATTGCTCTCAGAATTACCATTTTTACAAAACTCTATGCATATATGGTTTCTATAGCAGGAGATAAATTACAAAAAGACAAAATTTTTTAAAAAAGAGATACATTTGTTTGAGAAGCATAAGGCTGGCGAAATATTAATGGAAAAATATTTCTTTTCTTTTTGTTACAGATTATAAATATGGTACCAAGAATTTCAATTTTATGAAACAAACAGTAGGAATTCGGAGAAATGAGTTGCAATAAATTAAAATTTTAGAAAAAAAAAATTATAAGCAAAACGATACAAAATAGCCGGAATGGAATAATTTATTATTAAAAACAATATCATCTCCATAAAAGCAATAAGAAATAACTATAAGCAAAAGGAAATAAATAAACTATAAAGGATAGAAAAAAACTGTAAACAAAATGATACAGAATAGCAGAGATAAAGTAATTTGTTATTAAAAGCAATGCCATCTAAAAAAGCAGAAAGAAAATAATTTTAAAATCGAAGAGAGGACTTCTCAAAATTTTTCTTCTGGGCCGAACATTTCATGGGCAGTTTTGCAAAGAGGTGTTTAACTTTTTTCCCTATGATATGCGATAATTGCATAATATTTGATGAGATTATTAAGTAGACAATAAATGACTGCCAATAAAATGGATATAACTGTGACTAATAAAAGTTTTTGGTATCTTCCAATATTTATTTTTTTGGTGTTATACTATTCAAGTATATATTAATATCCGCTTGGTTGTTTAAATTTTTTTATTTATAGTGTTTAATTATTTTGCTGAATTTAATTCAGACTGCTGAAATTCTTACTAAGCAGAAATTGTGATTATACTAAATCAGTAATACCGAGTTATATTCCCGTTAAGCAAAAAGATACCATGGTTTGGATTGTAAGAAGGAGTGATAACAGAGCATTGCCAATGTGTATCAATCTTAATCTGTATCATTTGGTTTAGTTTCGCTAACCTCCAAGTTTGAAAATTGAGAGTATTAATTATTTATATAATTTTATGTCTCTCTTAATTTCATGAGTTTGATCACAAAGGTTATGTAAAAATCGTTGACTGTCGAGATCATCTACTTATACTTCTGAATTTCGAGTGGTATATTATTTCTCTTTGATTGGACTCATAAAATTTTTTGCAGAAGCATCTTAAACAACCAAAGCATTAAAAATAAAATAATAATTGAAATATACTTTATCAGGTATTAGAGAAAACCAGAGCTTTATATAGACACTTAGAAGACTGTTTCAACTAATTATTAAGAAATAATATATTTAAAAATTATATTTCTAAATATTTTACTAAACTAAGTTCATAAGTGCCTCCATTAATGTATTTAAAATTGGTGAAAAGCTAATTTCATCAATTCTTTATCATGAATGTTTTTGAATCCTTTCAACTTTAAAAAAATATTATTTCTTTTAATATGGGTTTCCAGTGTTTTGAATCGGAATGCATTGAAATTGAAAAAATTGTTGTTGACAAAATGAAAACCGCTACAGGGTATTTGATTTTGTTTGAAAGAACACTAAGAAAGTGAAAGAATTGCGTGAGCGGATTTTATCTATTAGTTTTGAGGAAAAAAGTTAGGGCGAGTACAAATTTGCACTGAATTCCTTCAATTATGTTACATGTGATGGCTTTTTAAACTTCTTGAAAATAGTGACTATGTTTTTCTATTTCAATTAGTGGGCGTTGCTTATCACCTATTAAACATAAAAAAAGTAGGAGTACGAGGGTGTAATACCCAACTGGAAAACTTTCTTTATTGTACCAAACTTATTGTCCATTCAGTCGATTGATATATTCCATGGATTAGAAGTATGTATAATTTAAGACTAAGATTGTAGGTATTTTTTTTTTGGAAGAAGAAGAAGAAAATAACACTTATTAAGTTCTTATGCATCTTTTACTACATCGGCCTCAGCCTAAATAGTTGAAATTACATCTAATGGTCTCGCATCAGTTGTTGCCAATGTCTGTAGAGATTTTTTTGCGCCCACACCCAAGCGATAACATACTGACCCCAAAAATCGTTTTCACTTATCATTATTACTCTGGTGCCATTTTTTTATTATCTTCTCCTTTACTAAAATAATAGAATTTTTCATCTCATCACTGGCATCGAGACAATCAAAAAAAAAGTATCTACAAAAACATTCATCCGTACCAAATCAAATAAAAAGCACTAGAAAACTCAGCAGGGACACCGCACCACTGAAGTGAAGAGAAGAAAAGAACATAATATTTTTCCACCCAATTAGCGACCTTGGCCTGCTTTTTGGCGCCATTGGTAGGTAACATGTCGCTACCGTTGTTTGAATGAAACGTTTTCTCGCCGAAAAAACAAAGCTTTTTTGGCAGAACAATTGAGTTAAAAAGCTACTGGTTAGAGTGTTTTTCGTTACGTAATTAAAAGGCTGTGTGTTAACGCCCATTTTAAGCCAAAAAATGAGGGTGTGCGAAAAGCTGATTGACAAGCGAATGCATGAGCGAAAGTTATTTCATCGGAATGTAATCATTCAAACAATTTAGTATGATTTCAGCAGCTTGCAATAAAGAAATGGCTGAAATTAATAAATTTGATTGAAAGCACCACCCTACCTGCCATTAAACTGACTCTGAATCGCAATTGGAACAATGTTCCCTTCGTTTCTTTTTGATGGATTGATTGATTAACTGATTGAAGTGGGGATTCGCGTAAGCAAGAATTCTATTGTAAGAGAATTTCTATCGGCAAGGTTCCATTTTTAATTTCAGGTATCTTAATCGTATGGAAATTGATCAAATGAATAACCAATGAAGGCAAACTGTTGAACAAAGTTTTGTCCGTTTAGCAGCGTTTAATGCGTCTCAAGGATGTTTTAACTATTATTCAAGGAATCTGAATTTTTCATGTTAACAATGCGTTGTTTAAATTATTATAGCTCAGAATGAAAATAATTTGTTAAAGATCATTATTACTTGCCTCTTACGTGCAGTTAATAAATATTCATCAATAACATTGTTCGAATTTTTTTAAAATTTATTATATTCGTCTTTTTTATTTATATTTCAGAGTATAGGTTTGAATTGTGTTTTTAATCTTTTATAGTTTCCCTCATAAAAAGGATGGCATTGTACGTCAATATCTATAAATAATGTATTGTATTTGAATGAAAATCAAAACTGTTTTTGAAAATATTTCTCTAATGGGGATATGTCATTTTGAATATCCATATATAAAAATCATAATATGTTCAGAAACTTATTAGTTTCTATAAATGAGATCTTTGAGATTAATCTGTTAAAATAATTAACGTTATACGCTGAATTTTTCCAGAAAATATCATGCATAAATAGAAATATTTATTTTCATACTTTTTATTTGAAGCAATTCTCATCTGTCTATGTACAAATTTGGAATAGTTGTTTATGTACATATTGTTTAAAATTTGGAACAATAATAGAATAGAGTAGTAGAGAACTATTTCAAAGATATTTTGTTTTTACAAGTTAAAAAAATATGAATAAATAAAGTAATTATTTCTCTAACTAAAAATTTTTGGTTTCTATTAGTTTTTCTTTTTATTTTTATTTTGTTTGTAAAATGAAAACAATTTTTGCCACAGTAAAAAATATTTCCATTTTTTTACGATTTGCATTATGGATAATACATGAAATTTTATGTAAATATTTTTATTAAGGAGTTGTTAGAAATTTACAGAATAAAATTTAAATTGGTGTTGAAGTTTTAATTGAAGTAAATTTATTTTCAATTCAATTTAAGTGAAAACAACCAAGAGGGATAAACTTTTATTTATTTTCAAAACACTATTTTAAAATTATTAGGTAAATGGTAATTTTAAAGTATTATTTTGTGATTGAATGAAAGAAAGGAAGTAAAGTGTAAGAAGATTTTTTAAGAAAACAAATGCATGCCTTAAGATGAATAGAACAAAAAGTCCAACACATTGAAAAGTGTCATCAGTCGTCACCAAAGGAACTTCCAGTTGAGTTCTTACCAAGAAAGATAAATCATATAAATTGAGATAAAAAAATAATCTAAGCAATTCAAATCATTGGGGTAGCAAGAAGTTTACTAGAAAAATTGGATATAATTTTTTTTTCGTTTAAAATTTTATACAAAAGTTAAAAATTTTCATTTTAAAATATTGAAAATAACTTGAAAGTCTCATTCAAGAAAACAAGTTCTTATAGTGTTTCTGAAATGCAGAAAACTTAGCCTGAAATTTGGTTTAAGCAAACAATAGTTAAAGATGAAGGATTTTATTTTTGGAAGATTATAAAATGCATAAAAATGCTTTATTTTATAATCAAAGAAGACAAAAAGCTAAACAGACAGTGCTATAAAATTTTAAAAAAAATTACAAAAGGAATTCCTGTCAAGTTGATTTCAAAATTCAAAAGGAATTTACACTTTATTTATTAAAAATATCCACTTTAATACTTTCTGAAAGTATTCAAAAATTTCTTTTAAAACTATGTCATTTCATTAAAACTTATCATTAAGAAATCAAAAATGCATTTGGAATAGATCTGTGTGGAAGTAACTTAAATGACAGATAAATTGTCAGCATTCCGATCTTCGGTTCAATAGCTTGTGGGTTTAATTCCTACGTCTGGTGTGTACATGTATAGTAGTTTGGAATTCAAGTCAAACTTGTAGATTCGGTTGAATTTCTTATGCAAAAATAAGCATAGAGCAACAGCTATACTAATCAAACGATCTTGATTTTGAAGATGATCATCACACCAAAAAACAGTCAAATGTTTAAAAGCTAATATTACTCGTAATTTGCATTCAAAATCTTATCCCTCTCAATATACCTTACCAAACAACAGAATGCTGGGTTAATAAGAAAATTTTGATGAATAATGATAGAAATATGTTTTATAATGGTAAAAATTAGAACAATCATGAAAAAACAAAGGAAATTTATTTAAATTTCTATAAAATTTCGCACGTTAAACATTAAGTAAAAATTCTGATAAATCAGGTGATTCATTCTGCTTAAAGTTACATCCAAGCAAAATATTTTCAGATTTTTTTTTTTTAAATTTCACGTTATTTTAATTTCTTCCAAAAATTTTCCAATTACCTGATACCAAATTGACTTGATTTTTAATTTTATGTTTAAAATGTGTATTCCTAGATGCTTTTTTATTGTCTCCATCTCACATTATAAAGGAGATTGTAGAACAACGTAAGTACCAATTACACGGCTTTTTTAAGTATAAAATTTTTTTCTCCAACGTAGAATTTACAATTACTCAACTTACTTTTGCACTATTACACTTAAAACTATGCATAAAATGGGTCTAGTGAAAACAAGCGTTTCAGTTTACGTGCAATGTGGTTATTTCCTGACTCGTTTTCGAAAAATAAAATTTTTCGATTATCTGCAATCTAGTTACCCTCATTTGTATCTGATAAGCACAGAGCTAAACATTGTCGCCAAAGACACGTAACATGCAATTTGCTCGAAATAAACTCATTATGGTAGACGTCCTTTTGTATTGCGTCCTGTCCTGGGGATAAGGAATCTATTGTTTTTGGAGTAAGCACAAGCCAACTAGATGCAAGCAATTGCTCCACGCCTAAACTGGCGCAGCAAAGGGGACAAAAAAAGAACGTTTTAATACAATTTAAACTTCCAATTCCGACCTCGGAGAACTTCATTTGTGTTCTGAGAGGTCCTGAGGTCAGAAGCCCACGCCCGGGGTAAAAACAAAATGGCGCGTTTTAATAGTTTCATCACAGTGTTCCATTGTCTTCGAAGTCCTCCATTGTTGAGTCCAGCTAAAGGAAAAGGTTTAACCTCTTGCTCATTAAACGAGAGCAAGGAAGGGTTAATTTTCATCCCAGAATTGTCTCAGTATAGGCCAGAGGAGGAAGCTTAATTTCCTTATCGAGAAATAATCACGGCCATTTAGAAGTGGCGCGGAACTTTGTTCCAAAAGAGGAAATAAATGGATTCTAACATATTCGCACGTGAATATTCGGAACTTGGAAGGATATTTTATGATCAGTTACGAGATAGACTAATAAAATTTTAAATGTTAATATTATTATTTAATAGGTGGACAGAAAAATATAATCTCTGAAAAAAACCTTTTGAAACTAACGAAAGGAATTAAGCATTTGGAAAGCTTTAATTAATTAAATACAGTATCACTTTCAAAAAAACAAAATCCTCTATTAAAGAAATCCCTTATATGCATATGAATTACTTTTATGCAAAACATTTTAATACTAGAACTAACTGGAGAGTGTTCTTGATTTATTTTCGTAATTATTAATACACAGTTTCAATTATGATCGAATTCGTAATTGCTATTTAAAGTATTTTAATGAAAGTTTTCAAAAATCATACGAGTTTACTTGCATAGATTTAACTACATAAATACTTCCCCATTAAAAATATATTTTAAGAAATAACAGTGTTGAACTTATCTAAAGAGATTATAAATGATATACTATCAATACATTATCACGAATTTCGTACTCTAAATATTATAGTTCAGGAAGAGGTATCGTAAACCTACAATTACTGTCAATTTATATGTAATAATGCAACACTTACAATACACATTGGACTTCACAGTCTTTCAGGACATCATTACTATTACCACTTTAATTAATGTAATTTAGAAATAAGTGAATTCACTTTATAAAATGAATATATACTCTCGTAAATAACTACGTAATAGTTGTACTAAGCACTGGAACTTTAGTTGAGTTTTAGAAGACGTAAAAGTATTCCTTAATAGTATAAAATTATGAAATTGAATACAAAATAATGAAAAAAGCGGTTATAAAGAACTTTTCTTTTGGTTCACCTCTACTGAGTTGTTGAAATTTCAATATTTTCTAATTCTTCAATTATTAGTCATAAAATTGATTAAAGAATGTGATTCAGGTATGTCATGTTAATTTCGAATTTTTTGTAAAATTCACCTTTAAATTAAACTTATTTATTTTATTTATTATTATTATTTTTTCTGATTTTTTTGGATCAATGACTAACCAAGAAAGATGATACAATTCATAAGACTAATTTTATTTAAAAAGATAATCAGTAATGTATACATTTAAAAAGTTTCGTAGTAACAAGCGAGGAAATATTCCTTAAAAATGTTAAGTGTTAAGATGTGCATCTTTAAGAACGAACCAGAGTACAAAGTACAGATTAAATACCGAAACTTTGAGGAACTACTAAGTGTAAAAATGAATCTTTTCTTTATGAGATTAAGAAGAGAAACTTGAAAATAAAACATGAAGGACAATCATGATCATCTTTAACAGATTCGATTTAACGTATCTGTCACAAGCGTAGTATAAAATTCTATGCATAATTTACTTGAAAACTTTTATTTTTTTAGTCCTTTTAATATGCATGACGCAAATATATTTTTCTGAAATAGAGATGCACAGTTTATTAAAAATATATTAAATAATTTTTTTTACCTTCTGTTTATGTGTGATCTCGATATATATTCAGCAATTATTTGCTCATTAAACTGTGTTGATCCCATATCTGGTACCATATTAATTTGTTCCTGGTGTCAAATAAAGAAACCCATTTGTAACTATTCAAGATTTATTATTTAATTAATTAAGTATTAAAATTTTGTACTGTATAAAAAGCAATTAAGATCGAGAATCGTAAAAGGTTATTTTTCTATGGAATGAGAACTATCTATTTATATATTTTTAGAATATTATTTTTTAATAATAGAATATTATTTTTTTTACACAAGGAAATTATGTGAATAACAAGTACAAATGATATATTAGAGTTGAATTATTTCTGCAAGTTTTGTTTCGTTTAGTCATTTTATAGCAATTACAGTTATTTTTTTAAATAAATAAAAATGCATTTTAGTTAAGATGATTTCAATTTTAAAAATTAAACTGTATGCATGATACAGAAACACCAATGTCGGAAGTAAAAATCGAATCCATAAATTAGATCTTTCTTCAGCATTGAATTATGATAATATCTTACTTTTATTTTTTGATTTTTTTATTATCTTAACAACGCATTGTGTGTGTTTACTTCTTTTTTATTTCGTGACTTCAATTATTCTTACAATATTTTTCGACAGTCAGTAAATATTTAAATTGTTTTTATGTAAAAATATTTATCTCAGTGAAAAATCGATTTTATCTTAATTTAATATCACTATGAGATATTTGAATCAGGGCTGGTTTGTCTTTTTTTTTCAGTATTTTCGACTTCTCACGTTTACATAAATATAGGAATTATCGGTGAAAACAGTCAAAAACGTTTTATTGAAACCATGTTTTTATATCAGTATATTTCTGTCACAAAGATTTGATCATTTTTATAGTACTGAATTCGTGCAAAATTCTCATACAAAAGTTATTACTGCTCTAAATCAAGATAGTTTATTTTACAATTCTTCTTTCTCTTAAGTCAATGCAATTTGACCTTTGCACCTAGTTGTCTGGGGGAAAGAAGAAAAGAATAATTCTGTCTGTGTGCCCGGAACAACCCTGTTTTCTTAAATTTCTTCGAAGAAAAATAATAATAATAAAAAAAAAGCTATGGGAGCGTTGGGGTGGTGTTCAGATTGAAGCCAGAAGAAATTTAAGAGCTCGAGCACAAAGGGTCAAATCATTGTGGCAGAGCTTGTAGCACACTTCCGGGAAAGGAATCGTCTTATTCCTTTCCTAGAAAGGAAAGAATAAGAAAAGTATTATGCACTCTGGGAAAGTTTTGTGAGAAATAAAATTTAAGTAAAATATTCTCAAATACAGCTTTTAGATCACTTGGGTGTGTTTGTGCTTGATAAATACTTTAATGGCAAGGTGTGGCAGTGGGCATTACTAGTTAAAAATTTCAAAACAGAGAAAAGCTTCTCAAGGATCTCGGTGGCTACAAGGGACATTTGATTTTTTTTTCTCTCTTTTAAATAAATTTCGTGATAATTATCTCTTTTTTCACTTTCTTGTTTTGTTTTAATTGCAATGAAACAATAGCAAAATAGGCTTGGTGAAAGTCAAGGTCTGATATTTCAGCAATTTGGTATTTGCAGAACTCATTATTTTTGATGAGGTTTCTTCATTTTGATTTAGATTGGAATATGTGTCGAAAGAAATAGTTATTTAATTATACTTGTAAAGGGGGGATATTTTCTCAAATTATTGTTATAATCAGTCAAATTATCTTAATGTGCTTGTGGTATTAAGCCACTATAATAAAAAATTTTTTAACAGTAATTTTATTTTTCCTAATAAAGAAAGTAAATTTTATAATTAGATTGAAAAATCTGCCTGGTAATATAAAATTGTATACCCTCAAATGAATTCGAAAACTGTACATGCGAAGATGTCAAAATGTTATTCTTTGCCATACGAATTCAGAAGATTTAGCAAATCCTTTTTTAAATAAAAGTCTAAGCAGTCTGAAGTCCAACAAACTTTATTATGGAATTTTTTTACGGGAATATGAATCCTGGCGTTAATAGTAATATTTTCACCGATTTCTATGCATTTTCTACCGGTTTTTCAAATAACAAAATATTTTATTTTTTTAAGTGCTCGTTAAGGCAGCGTTGGTAAAAATGCCGCTTTGTTAAAAATTTAATTTTCAAATAAGTAAATATATGTGAGTTTGGGACTAAACGATGGATGCATTTCAGATGTACGTTACTAAAATGCTGTTTTCAATACTTCTTATTCCTGTAAAATATATTTAATTTTACATGGTACTTAATATCTCCTACATTTTTTTTTTTTTTGCTGCAATATTTAAGAATATATTTCTGGTTTTTAATTTTAATTTTTACAAAAGCTAATTTCTCAGATCGTTTTCTTCTGTTCTCCCCTTTCTTAAGTACCTCAAAATATAATAATGTTATTTTAGAAATTTAAATTATAGATAACCGCAATTATGTGCAATGATATTTTCATACTACGATAAACTTGCAAAACACTTCATTGTTTACTATATATATAATATTGCAGACGTATGATAAATTTTTTTAAGTCAAATGTTACACAAGAGTGAATAAGGTGTATTTTTCTTACAGTTAGATATTTTCAGTCATTTCTTTTCCAGATTAAATTATTATTTTTTTTTTTTTGCATTTTTAGATTTTAAAGTAAATTATCCATAATGTAAAATTAAATTTAAAAAATAACAACCATTTAAAATATCCTTAACAGACAAAAAATTCCCCGAATAGCTTAATATGAACAGCTATCTCAAGATTAAAAATTTAGACTAATCCCGACAGTGATTAGTTCTGTCTTAAAAAGTTGCTGAAGAGCAAACAAACTGTATTTCATGAGATTATAGCTAAATTGTTGTAGATTTCACTTTTAATTATTCTATATGCAACGAAAATATCCTTAGCATATGTGATAAAGCAGGAAGCAAAATGTTCTGTATACTCAAAGGGCTAAAAATAGGAATCTTTTTCTATTCATGCCAAATTTTACAAAAGCTGAAATCGTGTCAATTAACAATTCTGACATCAATCATTATATTTACCATTGTGATCTTCTAAATCAGTACATGATCATATTTAAATCTGAAAGCAAATATATATGTTATAGGGCATTGCATAAATGCTTATAATGTCAAAACTATCTCCTCACAGAAAAATCTCATAAAAATTTTAATTAGTTTCATTCCAGCGAGATTAGGTTACAGGTGAATATATTTACAAAAATTATTAATAAAATTTAAATACAAAAAAAGAAGTTCATTCTTGAGCAATGCAATTTTTATAATGCACTTAATATGTTCGTGGTATTTAAAAAATTTGAGTTCCAGGAAAGAAATGAATCTAATATTTTACATACTTTGTAGTAATTTGAAAAAAATAATTTTTCTCTGAATAACTTTATTTCAATATTAATCACCGTAATAGCCGAAAGAAAGGCAGCAATAGCCTAAACTCAGCACTTAGGAAAAATTGTTAGAAAACAATTAAATTTTTATAGAAGTACCGCAAAAGCATAAGCGCTCACTATGTAAAATTACAGTAAACTTGTCTTGAGAGTATCACAGTCATAAAATCTTAACTTATATCTTATAATATATGGATAATAGTAAGAAAAATGCATAAAACATAAACTTTCTTTCCAAAATAAAGTACAGACAGTGTTGAAAATATATATAATCTTATTTTCACGAATGTACTTCTAATTATTTAAAAGAACGAAAGAAGTTGATATGCAATAAAGTACAACAGAGACATATTAATTTAAATCAAAACATTAAATTTTATTCTTGTTATCAAAAGTAATGAAAAAACTTGCATATTATGTGAAAACTTTTAAAAATTAATTTTACTCTATGTAAATAAAAAAGGTATAACATATTTTGAGTTAAATTCAAGTCTAAATACTCCGAATTTATAAGGGCATTGCACGCAGTTTTTGCTATAAATTCCTCTTTATTTGGGGACATAATTTCTTAGTGTTCAATTATATTCAATCTTTATTTTTTAAATAATATTTTTATCGATTTCCTAAACGTAATTTCTCACCCAATTCGCAAACTTATAAATTTTTATTTTTAAAGAGCTTTTAGGGATTTCTTCTTGTATTTATGACATTTTATTAAATTTTGGCATTTAGGATCATTACGAATTCCATTAGTATAACGATAAAGAATTGTTTTGAATTTGATTGTTATCATAAGATGCATGTAAGCAATTTATAAGCTGTCGGTTTTCGGCAGCCTTCTTCTTGTCCTGAAAGTATGTCAATCTAAATAAACTGAGCAAAAATATTATGTAATATTTTATAAATTTTTTTATCTGGTCGATATTTGAATATGTCTTAAAGTAGATGTATGATAAACTAAAATCAAACTGTGTCCAAATTTGTAATCAATTAATTATAAACCTATATTAAAAATATGTTAAGCAGTGGAAACTTTAAAACATTGGGATTTGACATACAAATTAATTTTACTTAAGATATTTTTTCACCAAAAATTTTAGGGGATGATTAAAAAGGAACACAATGATTGAAAAGACTACTAGAGGGCATTGCGTGAGACTGTGTTCCAAACATCGAAGTTTTTAATGCGATTCTGCTTTGGCGGGAACATCAAATAATTAAGTTCTGAGTTTCATCTATTTTACTCTGCAAAAGTTTCGATTCTGTCGCTAGATCATAAATTTAGAATTTTAAGACAAACTCTGAAAATGAATCTAGTAAATGAATTATTTGACATATACTCCAGATGTATTTGGACATTTAAATGTACACTTGTTTAATGTAATTGAAGTCAATAGCTTTCTCTCTACTCTAATAGAATTTTAACGAACTTTCCATACAGGCCAGAAAAGAAGTCGCCAAACAACCAACTTCATGAAAATGCGTAAGTGAAGTATCATTCTAAAAAAAAATAATAATAAAATAAAATAAAAAGAAGTTTCATGCACAAGATTATTAATAATATACCCTATGGGAAAAGAAAGCTCTTTTATAAGTCAAGTCTTCCTTTTTTCAGTTAGTTTCTTTCACAATGGAAGCTTATAATCGATCATTTTCGCTTCTGAATCTTTCTTTCATCAGCTGTTTCCATGAGCTTCGTTTCAATGGGATCATTACCTCAGGCTTCAATGGGTAAAAATTTCCTAGCATCGTTAGACATGTTACTTAATGGATGTTTTAAAAATCTTTTCTGATTTATTTATTTTTCTCAAACTCTTTCTCCGTCATTCATTAATTTCTTGCCCTCTCGTGAACTGATTTTGTTTGTTTTAGTTTATTCGATTTTTTCTTCAAATGACACTGAAAATGATATCTTTATTTATTTGTTCTTATGAGTATCAATTATGATTTGTTTATTGAAAAATAAGGTGACGCGTAACTTATCAGATTAATTGGAGATCGGGTTAAATACAAAGAAAGAACTCATTTCATTAGATACAATTATTAATTTTTTGTGTACCATTAGTTTTCAAATGATCTAATGTGATTAAGCAAATTTTCGTTATTCAATAAGAAATAAATGGTTAATTTATAAAGAGTATTATGTTAGAAAATATGCATTACATGTGATCGTGACTGCTATTAAAATTTTTTGTGAAAGATATCTTAGCATATGCTTGAAAAATGCGAAACAAAACTTGTAAAACAACAATTGAAGGAAATAAGTATTTTTTTTCTGTTATAAATGGGTAACATATATATTACGGATGACTTGTGATAAGAAAACTATGTTTTCTTTCTTATCCCATTTAGTTCGCCATTAGACTAAACAAGATTTAGGAAATCTTGAACTGATACTAATTTAGAAACAGTAGGACGACTTGGAAACAAATTCTCTTTTTTCATGTCTTAAGCAGGAAAGTAGATGATCAGGGGTAAAATGCGTGATTTTGCCTTTCCTGCACATGGGAACGATCTTCTTTCCTTGATCAATTTTAAAATATTTCAAGTGTAAAGTTATGTCTTGATAATGCTGTCGGCTGCACACGATTATCCTTAAAAGTGACAGCGTCTCCTGGTTTTTTGACACCATACCATTCATGAATAGGGGAGAACACCAAGCTGAAGCAATAGTAGATTTAAATTTTGAGCAACTCTCCAAATTATTCAAGGTAGTGGATGTGAAGGCTATTAAATTATTATCCTCCTTTGTCAAGCTATCGGCTATTTCCTTTCCACTAAGGTCTACTTTTGAAAGGATACATTGTAGATGTAAATTATGGCAATATGAGTGACTTTGCAGTTAGTGTAGAACAAGATCAAAGCTCTGTCACCAATACGAGATTAGATTTGAAAGTAGAAAAATGTGTACAATGACTTAATAAAAAGACTCATAAACCTACAATAATGCCAGAAATGTACAATATGATTAAAAAATGATATTTCGATGATAGATTACAAAATTCTCTATAACATTTAATATTGAAATTTGACTAAAACCTGTAATTCAAATTAAAAATTCAAATATTCCCTAAAACATTGAAGCTCAAATAATGATAATTATCATCGAAACAATTGGTATCATATTTAACGCTATTAAATATAGCTGGAGTTTATAATTTAAAACAGAGACCATTAAAAATATAAAAGCTAGTGAAACAGTTCAAGAACTGTTCAGTAAAATTTGTCTTTATTAAGTAGATTATTGCCCATGAAAATAGCTACACCTAGAAGAAATATAGACAGTAAAATTAATTTTATTCGATCAATTTAATATACAGAAAATAACAAGTGATTAAATATTTGAAAAGTTTAGAAACATCGATCTTGATAAATCAATATCCAGAACAACCTATTCAGGCAGTAGATGTCAAAAAGTAAAAAAGAGATCGGATGAGATGTGTAAGAGTGCCCATGGAGCGGTTGCTCAATGCTACAGTTCAATGACTTTTGTAACTTCTATATGATGACGAGTGAATCACTCGATAATAATTTACAGATGATTTCGATTGGTGAAAGATCCAGAGAACATGTTAAACAGGGTAGTAATCGAATAGTTTCTGTACCAAGGAAGCTCCGTACCACATCTGGCAATATGTGTGGTTCTGTATTATCCTGCCAAAATGTAAAATTTCACAGAATTTAAATAGGAGGTAGATTTACCAATCTTAATGCAAAACAAACGTAACGACCTCTGTATAAATGTCAAAATGTCGTAAATGTCTAAAAGTGCATTAAATGTAAATAAGAGGAGACCTATATCCAATGTACCCCATAATATCTCTCCAGTGATGGGTCAATATGAAGATTTCCAATGCTTGTACATTCTCCACTAGTCATTAAACATCATGATACTATAAGCAAAACCAGGATTATTCTGATAATATGACGTTCCACCATTTTTATGAGCAAGTTCATCTTTAATCACGTCATTGGGTGCCGTGCAATCTGTGATGTGGCGTCAAATATAGCTAAAGTCATGCTTGCTAGTTTTCAGCCCACGCTTTTGCAAATGCCGTCCAACTATTCGTGCAGACACTTGTTATCCTGGAAATGACCCTTTTTCTTGAACCATTTCTCACGATGTCCCAGTACGATCTATGAGGGCCATGTAGATAAAATGTCATTCTTCTGTTAGTGATAGCAACCACTGAGATCCAGAAAGACGTTCCAAACAGTCAGCTAGAATCTAGTGATTCTATAATCTGCAGACAAGTCATAGATCTTTGACCGACTTGTATTAGCAATATTGTGACATCATAAAATACTGTCTCCTTAAACTACTATAATTTTACCCCCATCACACTCAGAAATGTGCTGTTGAGGAAGTTTAATTCATACACGAGGTATCACAACAATTCTTTTTACCAAACAACAACGTTTTTTATTCCATTTTTGCTTCAGAAACTTATTAAATAATTTCTTTATTAAACGCATTGAAGATTACACTACTGCCATCTATTTTACATAAAAGTGTATTGAGAAGCTATGCTTTATTTTATTTCATAAAATATGTTTTTTTCCTAACAAATTTTCATTAGATTATATTTTTGTAAAAATTTGGTTATATTATACTTTTTAATTTGATTGAATCATTACTTATTTTATCTGTAATATTTGACATATATATGTAACTATTAATTACTTATGGATATATGTGAAAAATCTTCATTTATATAAAGATAGATAATTTGAAGGGCATTTAAAATTTGCTGTAATTATTCCATCATAACAATGAATAGAAATTATAATTGAATTTAGGTACGTTTATAGTTTTTCAATACGTGAAAAAAATACCTCATTTGATATACTGATTCTGTAAATATCTGAAAATTACCTTTGTTTTATTACTATAATGTCCTTTTTATTGTGATGTTTCCCCAACTTGATAAAATTCTATTTCCATTGACGATAAGAAATCATATCATGTCAAACCGATTGCATGTTGAGAAAAAGAAGCATACTTTTAATCAGGGGGATATTGCCCTGATGTCCCATAATATCTTGAGGGTAAATGGACAAATTAAGCATCTTTTCTTCAATAAACGAAAGTTATTCCATCTCGGCTTCATCTGAGGTTATTCCGCTGGAAAGATTTTTTGTCAGAGATATCGATAATTACAATAATAAAAAATAACGTGAGGCGAATCGTGAATTCGATGCAACTCTTCTGCAAAATGAGAAGAGACTGTATCATCCCCATCTCTAATCAACTCTCATTGGTTTTATCAAAATATGCATCTCGTAATCCAGGTTGATAACTGCCTAAATCGAAGTATAATATAGCAATAAAAATAATGCCGTAATAAATCAGAAATCTCCTTTCGCAGGAAATGGAAGAAAAAAAATTGTTTGGATACATTGTAACATTCTTTGGAAGAGGAATTTATGGACTGGCGTATTGGAAGTAAATTGGAGATGAGGATAACAAGATAGCAGTGTTATTCGAAATCTGGTTCAATTTTCTAATAAAATTTTATAAATATAATAATGTAAATCTTATAATATATATTTTTTTTTACTTTTTATATTTTTAAAATGATAAACTGTATTATCTTGAGATTCCTTACAAAATACCTTTGATATATAAAATTTATGCAACGAGTTTTAAAAGAATGTATACGAATTTTATGCTTTAAAAAAAAAAAGTTGTTATATATCAACAGGTTTCCTATGAAAAGATATTCATAAACATTTTTATAATTTTATAAGATAGTTATCTCAATAATGAAAATTATTTGTTTTCTACATTACTACGAGATGCAATTGTTGTCAATGTAAATATAAGCGAATTCGTTGAATATAATATACAAATCTAAAATATTATTTTTAAGTCAAGTTTTTATTATTTTAGAATATCATCCGAATTATAAAATAATTTTATATACCAACATTATTACAAATAATATCATTTAAAAATATTTAAATATTAAAAATATTAATATTTAAATTAAATTTTGCAAACATTTCACTTACAGTTTTATGGAATACATTGCCAAATTCATGCTCCTTATTTTAAACTTGTATTATTCAAAATTAAGATGGTGCAATTCATAGCGTCATTTATATCACTCAGACTTAAAGGTAGACTCATTACAAATCAGCTCAAATTGATGAGAATAATTCAATATCCTAAATGTGCGTTTTGATTTGTATTTAAAATCGACCAAGTGAATTTTTTTATGTGAACAAAGTGAAAGTGAGTTAATATTGAACAAGAGCGCTTAGCAACTGGTTAATAAGTATTTAATTAAATCTCAGGGCTTTACCAATAATTAATCATGCAGACCAGTAATAATGATCAGATTTAACATGCAGATCATATCATCAAGTTTATATCTGTTTCTGTTACGTCCAATTTATAATATCAGGTTTAGATAAAATCGAAAATATAATAAATGAATTTATAATTATCAAATTATGGGAAATCTTAATGTGAATAGAGTCAGTAAAGAGGTTTATAGCAAGGAATCATATATGTAAGAGTTTCTATTTTTTTTTAAGTAGGTATGACTCTCTTATTTAAATTTTCTGTAAACTAAATATTTTTATTTTTGTTATAGCATTACTGCAATTGATATTGATGTACAGATTACTTCCTCCATGAGATAAGTTCAAAAATAACTACAAAATACATAAATAAGAAAAGATAAAAAAAACAATAAATATGGTAACTGTTAGTAAAATTATAAAAAATAACCAAAATATATTGTAAATTAAAATATGCAGGTTTCTGCATCCATTGCAGCTAAAAGGAAACTGTTTTAAGGAGAAACTTACCAAATGTTGCCAACACGGATTTATAATTTTCAAACTAATTCAGATATAATGGAATTTTGATTGTAAATTTTCATTGGAAAACACATAAACGAACGCAATTCTGTATTCTAATTTAGGTAGAGTTAACAAATTTTCTGTAGTTTGTTGTTTCGCTGAAAAACGAACCACAGCAAACGAGTCTATAGGTAATTATGTATAACGATATTAACATATTTTTGTTAAAAGAAGTCCTATTTGCTAATACTAATTCACCAAATGATTGCTCTAAAATTCAAACTGGATTAGTTCAAGCATGATTTGAAAAGCCTGAAGGAATATCACATCTTTTACAAACGCATGTGTTATAGTTAAAATCTTAAAAATACTAATTTAAAGTAGTTTGCTTTATTAAATATAGCCCATTTCAAATTAGATATATCTTATTTGCATAACCTTATCACAGTTTTATATGATCTATGACTTTCAATTCTTAAATTAATCCCAGTTATTTTACTGATCGGAAATTTTTATGTTGAAAGTGACGTGTATAGAAAACACGACACTTTCAACATAAAAATTGATGATTATGCAATTTGATAATTATACATTGCATTATATAATGGTATTTTTCCATTATATAATGCAATGTATAGTTATCAATATTTTCACTAAGGAACATACTTCAACGTTTTATATTGTGATTTAAAACTAAACTATTTTATGTTTCTGAGAAAAAATATTTTATCATTGTAAATCATAATATACTTAGAAGAATAGGAAATTGCAGTCAGAAGAATAGGAAAACTTTTTAGGTTTTTTTGGTTATTAAATTTTTTTTGGTTATTTTAAAATATTTAGCCCAATAATCTCCAAATTTTTACATGTAAGGTTGCTCATTTTCCTCATGTAAGGAGTAGACACTCGTTTATATGAACTTTTAATTTATGAACACTTACGATTCTATGAACCAGTTGCTGATATATAATATGATTCCACAGAGGCTATGATAATTTTAATAGCCATTTGCGAACTAAACTTTTTTTTTAAAAAAAAAATCTCTTTTTTTTTTACGAGCTTATATTCCTTCATCTCCCATTTGCTTTTATTATTTATCATTCATTTTTTTAATTTGTTTTATTTTATTGGTGAGAAACTTGGATCAATGTTTTTATTAAAGAATGATAAATCTTTGGAACTGTAGATAACTAGCTGGTCTAAAACAATTCGCGTGGAATTTCTGTCTTCTAATTTAATTTTTATCTTACATCACAGGTATTACATAATAATCAATTCCTTTATGTGAAAATATTTTGAAAGTAATTTTACAAGGAATGATCATTTCTTGGAATCATTGTATGAAACTAGCATTCTATGCTCAAAGCACTTGTCAATCTATGCTTGAAATGATGTAAAAAAATTTTTTTACGAAAAGTGATCAATGGGAAGTTCCTCATGAAACTAGCATTCTATGCGCAAAGCATTTTTCAATTTACTTGGATTGATGTTGCAAAAACACAAAATAATACAGGGAATAATCATGTCTTAGAACCAACTCATGAAACTAGCATTCATGCACAAAGCACTTGTCAAATTATGCTTGGAATGATGGTGTAAAAATGTTTCAAGAAGTGATCATGTCTTGGAACGATCTCATGAAACTAGCATTCTGTGCGCAAAGCACTTATAAATCTATGCTAGGAATGATGTAAAAAAAATTATCTTGGTCACCTTGTCGGTTAGACGATCGCCAAGATGTTGACCCCCATATTAGATTTATTCCAGAAATAGCTGTAGCTGGAGAAACCGAATAACATTTACCTGATTATTAGATGTGAATGAGTTACTCATCAATGAATTTCAACAAAGTAGACTTCTACACAAAATTTCCTTTCATATCTGTTTGAATGCGGACTCAGATTTAATTCATACATATGAGGTGTCGGATGATTAAATGGTTGAGAATATAATTAGTGCGAATGAAAAAGAACATTCAGATATCAAATAATAACAATCAGATATAAAAAAAATTATGCTGTGACCATCTGCAAAACAAGAGATAAATTGTAAACAAGACTGTGGAACTTTTTTTTATGAAAGTTAAAAGTGAAATGCTTTTTTACAATGAGAAAATGGAGAAATGTGTTTTAAAAAAATATAGTTTTGCAACGGAAGAAAATAAATGATTATGTTTCCTAATTTTTTTATCAATCAAACGAAAGTAAGAATTGTTTCTAAGTATGAATTTTTTTTATTTTGCATGTGTTTCTTATGTAGTATATTCTAAATAATTTTTGCCATATAAATTTTTGCCTGTTTTATTTACAAAGAGATGTCTTTTTGGTAAGAAAAATAGCTTTAATATCGTACATTTTGTTTTATTTATTTTTTAATTTTACAAATATTTTTGATTTTAAGAATTATGCTGGTTCTTACTACTTCCTAAGAAAAGACGTCCAATGTTGCTCTTGTCGTCGCTTAGCTTTCCTGTGGTGAAAAATATTGGACTCTACCTGATTGCAGTAGTCCGCCATCAAGGAAAATAAATTCAGAAACATTTAAATAATTAAATCTGAGCTGATTATTTATTTATTCGGAATTATATTTATAATTTAATTTATAAAAAAAGGAATTAAATAATTTATCTTATTACTTAAACAATTTCTCTAGTCATTTTCCCCTTAACATTGATATTTTAAAATCCAACATTTACAATGATTCTTTGTCTAATAAAATTCCCCGACTGATTAATGGTTTCCATAAAGAGATTATCAGAGTAGATTATATATAAAAGAAGGAAAATTATGTTTAAAAGAGAAAGAGAGAAAGAAAATTTTTATTCCTTATGGAAGAAAGTGATATATGTCTTAAGGAAAGACCTTCATTCTGCAACACTGTAACCACTTGTAAGAGGTATTCCTGTCTTTTGAAATCTAAAGAGAATGTGTGCTTCTAAAAAGAAGTAAAAGTTACAGGGTATCACCCGATTCCCGTGGGCGGATCTGTCACGAAGCAAGAGAAGTGAACAAGACCGTTAAATGGATTGTTGCTTTCTTGCATTGGAAGCCTTTTGTGAAGAGACCGAAAAGTATCTGGAAACACTATTTTCCATTGTTTGCCCTTGCGGCCTTCGATTACAGAAGGCAGTAACATCTGTTGTTCACCGCGAAAGAGAATGAACTGGGAAGTGATGTAGTCACTGATCAATGGACATTTAACAGTAGTGTAATAAACGAATCTCCATCATCAAAAAGATTTGGAAAACTGAAAGATAAATAAAGTTTGTAGCATTAAGATTGAAAATTCCTAAGTTGTCATTCAAAAATTTCAAATAAAACATTGAGAAATGATTGTAAAAATGCTTTTGCGATAAAATTACAAATGAATTCGCCGATTTGACGTTTTTAAAATTATTTAGTGTTTTTCGTTACAGATGGGTTAAATTATTGGCTTAACAGTCTGCCACTTGGGTACAGACTTTCAAAACTATAATCTTCGATAACAAAGGTTTTCTCTTTGGTAATGTAAAAATTTGGCTTGTTTTTAAGGTCGCTTTTTGAATTTGCTACATTAGACTCAAACTTAAGTATTGAAGATAATGCTTCCAATATCTGTCGACTCCGCCATTAAGAAATGGTTAAGTCCATGAAGACATAAAATTCCGAAAATGTCAAATGTTTCAACATGTCATACAAAGAGTGTTTCTTTTTTTTTTTTTTCTTTTTTTCAAACAATTTTATCAGCATTCTTTTTACAAATTTTTCCTTTCCCCATTTCGCATTTTTTAATTTTATTTTGTAGTTTTTATCAATATGCTTCTATTTATGCTGAAAGTATGTCTTAGAAACGAGTGTGTATTAGTTTCTATTTTAAGCAAACATTTTTTCCATGTATAGACTTTTCTAGAAATTGATGAAAATGTAATTAATTACAATAATGTAATTATTATATTCCCAATTAAGTGAAGATTTTCTTATGTACATATAAAGTGTCCGAAATTAAAACAGCATTTTAAAGAAAACCTGTAACATAAATTGTATCGAGCAGAATATTAATACAATTTGAGAATGCTATAATGTGATAAAAATTAGCATTTCTTATGACCAATAAGCAAAATCAGTTTCAAACAATACCACTAGAGGGAGTATATAGAATAAAATCTTCAAATTTACAAATATTAAGCTGACGAGACATTTTAATGTATTGATCATCATTGTTTACTATCATGTAGAAGTGTAGAATAATTTATTCAATTTTTGAAACAAATATGTACCTTGGAATATTATCATATTATAATTTATATTCTATTATTAAAACAGAAAACAAATTAAATGGATTCATGGTATTCCAAATAAAACTACAACAAAAAATCGAAGGAGTTAAATCAGGGATGTGGAAGGTCACGTGGTTGAAGAATGACGGTTAATGATTTGGTTAAAATATTAATAATAAAAAATATTTGACACAATTAACAATTTGTAAATGAACATCATCCAGCATAAATGGAGTTTTCGAAAGAAATTGCTCTACTTGCAAATGTGGAATTATCGATACATTGACAATCTCGAAACATTCTAAATTATTTCTGACAATAATTTTTAGTGAGTGACAATTTAAACTTTTTATTGTATCATATAACTTTTTCCAAATAAGTGGTCCTTCTCGTACTTGTTTTAAGTATAGAATTTCTTTTAAAGTTTCAGTGTGACATTCACTTTTTAAAACATTTCAAAAGGAAAGCACGTTTCTGCTTAATCCATATCATATTTTAAACGTCAAAAGATTCAATGATTTTGGCTAATTTTAATAAATTTATACCGCGTGTCTCTCTGCATACAACTACAAAATTTTGTGCATGCTTGACTTTTATTGAGTTTTATTTACACTGATTGAGAATCCTCATTCTTTTTATGCAATAAACTCCTGGTTATCCTTGTGAGAATTATCAGTTTCGAGAGTTATTCCTAAAGTTAGAAAACTCTTTAAATTTTATCATGAATTCAATACAAAAAAGAAACCCAAAAAACTTTTGATTGATTTTTTTGAAGAGAGAAATTGCGAGCAAATATTACTAGTAGTTAATAATTCTATTATTTTTTAGGAAATAAATGTCTTGATGATAGCTGTTAAGTATTTGAATTGTTCAAATGTTGATTTCTGTTGATTTATTGCTTTTTTTAATAATTCTGTTCGTTTTCTAATCAGCTAATCCCCAATATCTTTGATATTGAGTTCTGAAGGTATGCGGGGGAGAGTACTGTATTTTTTTTATTTATTATTAAATAAAATATTTCATACTCTAAAATAAATAAATAAATTGAAGTATAGCATCGAAGGATGCTTTTTCAATTAATATACCGCCTCACAATCGTTATAATTGATGACTAAATGCAAACCCACATTTGGTGACAGTTTGATGTTTTGATGAAGCGGAGAACAGGTATAAGTGGTCTCATCTCTTGCTAAAAGAATACTGAATATTTTAGTCTTTTTAATGTTTATCAATTTAACAGTTCTTTGGACTGTATGCAATCTAAGTAATCAATTATTGAAAGAAAACAAATTTTAAGTGTGAAGTAAAACACCAAACTGTCACTATATGTGGGTTTGCAATTAGTCGTCAATTATAATGATTGCTTGGCGGTATATTAATTGAGTAATAGGTTAGTCATAAGTAAGATAACCTTGATTCTAACGCCCGTTTTTGTTGAGATAAAGTTACAGCGTCCACAAAAACAAAGATTTCGCTAGTGTATAATGCCACTTAAAAATATTATTGAGATGCCTTCTTTTAATACTCATCCTACAGGTGGGTTTGCAATATTTATGGGACACATCTGATTTTGTAAATAATTTGCTTCTATAACATTCACTTGCTGTAACAATAGCCTCGAAACTAATTGCTTTTCAAATTGTTAAAGAATAATAATAATAAAGAAATAGGAATAAAATATATCGAAATTAAGTCTATCCATTAAATTCGATTCTCTAATAATAGCTCATAAACCTAGACATTGTTATTAATCTTATCTAGGCAATGCATTCAAAGTGGGTACATTTTTCTACAGCTGAATCTGAATTCTGTAAAGGACAACGAAACAAATTAAGGTTCAAAGCATTTATAGTCCTTTTTGTCCGGTTGGTACTTGAGGAAATGAATACTTCAACTCACTCTTCGACTTGACTTGTAGTCTGAGGTCGAGATTTTACGATCTATGTGCTCCACATACAATTCTACAACTTCTTAGAAAAGGTTAAGTGCATAACAAAAGGAACTTTCACCAGCAAGGAGGAGAAAACAATAAAAGAAAATGAGAAAAGCGACACCCCACCATGAGTCACCGTAGGTTTTTATGGGCGTTCGAAATTAAATCTGTTGCCTAAAAAGGCCAAGGGTGGGCCAGAGAAAATGTTCGCTAAAATTACGTTTTCTTAAGGTAACAATTTTTACAGAAGACTGTCACTGAATTGTAGGAGATGAGGAAATGGAAAAAAAAAGAAGAAGTTGTGTTTTAATTCTTTCATTCTAAGCTTTTCCTCCTGCAAGTTTTAGGGCGGGTCTTGACCTGGCGCCGTCGATCAAATCAGATTTTAACGGCCCCTGGAACGAAAAAAAAGAACACCCTCACAAACGTTCTAATTCTCTTCACTGTAGAAATCTTAAAGAAAGACGCACATGAATAATACATGAATTTTGGAAACCGAGGAAGGTCCTTATTTCTTTTTAGACCATCTCACTTTTTTAAATGTTTCGACTGTCAATTAGAAGTATTTACGACAAGTATATTTTCTCAAGAACAGAATTTTCGTTTCTGTCAGAAAAATGGGACACGTTACTTTCCCGAGTTTTCTTTTGTAAAGTGCATCCTTTGTCCCCAAATCTTCAAGAATCAATCATTTGACTCAAAAACAAATCCTTATTTATGAAAATTCCAGAGAACAAAATGTACCTGAGCATTCTAAAAGTTGAGTTACTACTACTCATTCACTTTTCCTTTAGAAAAACTTGGTGATCTCAAAGGATTGTCCGAATTACGTAAGGTAAACATCACGAAAAAAAGGAAGAACACCATTTCAGAATTTCCATCCTTCAAACTGCGAAGTGTCAAAAACTGTTCCATAAACACAGTTTTAAATATTTCTTGTGTTATTAATCATATAAAAAATCAATTGAAGCGGTTCGAAGACAGTTGAACGTCTTCTATATTAAATGTAAACAATCATAAAGCTTATTTAGACAAGGAAGCGCCACTTTGATAAATTGATTAAATAAATAAGCAATTTCTGCATTATTGTTAAGCAGATTTAAGCTTCATTAAGATGTTATGATTTTGATATCATGGCACCTTATTATTTCATGTGAATTATTCTGGAGCTATCTAATAATCCGCCCTTAAGGCGTACATCATGAATGTTCCAATTGTTTCTTTTTACAATTGTTTAATTATTTGGAAACTTAACTAAAACAAGCGTGATTATGATGTATGCATTAGATACTTTGTTTATCCTATAAGAGCTTCTCACTATTTCCTATTTAATTTAAATGATTTGGTGATGATATGATCTCACCAGCTTCATGAAGATGACTTAATAACATTTTACAAATTGCACTCTGCATCGAAGACAGATGCACTGTTAAGTACTTCCGATGAGTAGAGCAAATCAATTGTTTATTGAAAATTTATGTATCCTGCTAAGTGTTCACGGGTAGACTATAAATTATTTGACGAGCCTATTCTCTCGCCAAGGTGAAAGAGGCCGTTATTCTGATATCTATCGAAGTGACCTCAGTGTTCGTTAGTCCTTTTAATCGAAACTCAGTAATTAATGAGCAAGTGCAAGAAAGTTCAAATAATTTACGTGACCAACCTACGTGTAGTTCATTGAAAAATGCGTTGGAAGCTTAGAACTTATTTAATGAGCTACTGAAAATCATTTATTCATCATGGTCTTTTATCTTATGAACTCAAAATGAAATTTTTGGTATGTAGTAATTTTTATTCATGGTGAAAACGTTTGGGGGTGAAGGAAAAGTTCTAGATGAAATTGTACCAAAAATAAATTATGTTGAATAAAATCATGGCTCATATCAAGGCATTTTTTAGTAATTTCGAATATAGATGACTTCTTTTGTAATTTTTTGATAAATAATGCTGTTTCGTTCTTACTTTTTTAAACATATATTTATATAGTATTATAAAGTAATTTTTCTCCCTATTTATTAGAGTTATGTATAGTAGGAAATTTTAAATTAAAATGTAGTTAACAAATTTTTTATTTGGGTATATTTACATGATAATAGTTATTATAATTATATCATTAGCATGACTTGATTATGTCTGAATAATACCTTCCTAAAACGATAAAAAATTAATGAGAAATACTTGTTTTATACATTATACATTTTTAATATATATATATATATATATATATATATATATATATATATATATATATATATATATATATATATATATATATATATATATATATATATATATATATATAATTGAATGCTAGTAACATGCAAAAAACAAAGAAGAGAAAACTATTTAATTTCTTTAAACGTCTAAGTCATGTGATGAATGTCAAATTGATATTTTACTGCTAGTAATTTCAATGGCAAATCAACCATTGTTTAAATATGTGATACGATTTGGAAACTAATTAAATTGAAGTATTTTAGATGAATACAATATTACAATTTTAATGTATTTTTTATTCTTTTATGTTTTCTTTTTAATATTATGTAAATAAATTACACTCAGAGTTAAACTTTAAGGATATTTAATGTTCATTAAATCAAAATACTAAGTTTTCATGATTAATTTCAAAATATAATGTATAATAAATCTTATGCTGCTTAATAATAATAATAATATGTTAAAAAACTTAAGAAAGGTAAAAAATAGTAAAATTTTAATTTTTGATGTTTTAAAACTATCGATCAGGTATTTAGCATTTATAATTTTTTAAAGTTATTGTACATTTTAATGATTACCATTAAAATTTCAACACGAAGAAGACGACAGGCTGTACACAGGGAATTTTCATGACAGTAAGAAAAAAAGAAAACGACTGACTTTTCAACGCAATCATGTAAAATTGGAGTAGATTGTGGCATGTACAGTTTAAATTAAGAATTATTGCAGACACAAATTAGAGCTTAGTCTCAAATTGGATCTAAATGGTTTTTCCTAGAGAAAATTTGCTGTAAGAAGATGTCCATTTCCACTAGAGTCAGAAACATGATTGCAAACATGTTTCTGAATCTGATGGAGATAAAATTGTAGCCTACAGAATTGCAGTTTATAGAATTGCTATTGCTCCCACGAGTTCTGCAAAATATGGAATTGATGGACTTTATACGATCTCATAGAACTCCATGGTGGATCTCAGCAGAACAGTATTACTAAAATGAAGATGACGCTTGAACGGATCACCTAGAAGGATGCAATGCCAATGGATACACATCTTGGTCCTCTCTTATTTGCTTTGATCAGCTTTAATGTTGCCCTTCCTTGTGTTAAAGACCAATATTTCTAGCATTTTTCTAAGTATGCAAAACTTTACGTTTAAACGGAATAATTCCTGAGCGCATTTAGCAGATATGTAAAAAGTTTTCTTGTTAAAAAAGGTATTCGACACATCAAGGTTCTCCACATGTCTCATCAACAAGAAATGTCAATCAGTGGTAGCGACAAACTGATTCGTCATCATAATTTAATCTCTACAAATGATGAATTGTAGATTCGTGAGTTCACTTATCCATACCATCCAATCTGAGTTCAATTCATTGTCCTGGCATACAAGTGCTGTGATTGCCATTACAAGTAATTATTCAGGATACTAATTTCTGACATTTATGCTTCCAAATTTAATCCCTTGCTATTTCCTATATAAATATTTTGTCAATAACTTATTTTTGGCAATTTTCATTTCTCCTTGGTGTAGCAATTCAAATGATCTGTGGTGTAATTAATTTTAGATGATGTTTAAAAATTGTATGAAATGTTTATAAAAGACGTTAGACTCATTAAAATTATAGCAATACTAAGAAAACAAAGCAAAATAGATATTGTTACCTACAATCTATTCCAGCTTTACTGTTGCTATGGAAAAAAAATTATCTCCCTTTTTTAAAAATTCATTTGTTTTTACAACTTTTTAGAAAAAGTTTCATATAGCTATAATAAGAAATTATCAGAATAAAAATTATAATAAACTGCTAATACAAACAAATTTATATATATATATATATATATATATATATATATATATATATATATATATATATATATATCACATAAGGGAAAACATCATATAAATTGAATCACAACAAAATTATTGAATGCGAAGTAAAAACACTGAGATTAATTTCTTTTACTTTTAAATAGACGGAAATTATTTTCTTATTTAGTGAATATTATTTTTTATTAGTGTATACATACTTATAATTAACAGAGGAATGTCACACAGTTTATTTCAAATCATAAATCATTCTAAAAAACTATTTCAAGCATAACTTTTCTTGTAATTAATTATATTCGAAAGCTATAGAGTTTTAAAAGTGAATATTTTGTTTTCTTTCATTTAGAGTCTTAATAAAGAAATCTGAAATGAATAACACTCGTGGGTCTCTTCAATCTTTTTTACTTAGTCTATAAAACGTGAAAAAATGGCAATTATATTTTTAAGAATCTGCATGTTTGGTCCACAGAAAAATATAGAGTAGAGGACATAAATATGCATGTTCATATAGATTCTTCCTCGTTTTTCAATATATTTTATTATTATTTTATAAATATTTCAATAATTGATGGATTTTTCCCAGTCTATATCACTCTTTTTACAAAATGTTCATTTATATCATCTTTTGAAATTGCTCTTTATAATGGTTGTACTTCTTATTCTTTGGAACCCTTTGTAAAACAATCTATAAGGTATGTAAATTTTATTGTTGCTTAAATTTGAAATGAATAATGTTTTTTTGATGTAAACTAAATATGTCATATCAAAAGTCAATAAGAAATATTCTTATTTATCACTTTAGGAAAATTGACAAGACATTTATGTACATGATATTTTTCATGTAACTAGGTCGAAATGATGAAAGAATTATTTGATCTGAGGTAAGAATTTGAAAGTCTGTTGAAAGTGAAAATTTGGAAGGTCTAATTTAAAAATTTGAAAGTGTTTTATGATTTCATCTTCTGTTAAAAGGCCACATATGTTCAAAAATAAAAATGATTAATATAGTATTTAATTAAGATTTGGTCTCGAGAAGAAATTCAAAATGTGTGTGTGATTTAAAATATATCTTGCTTTTAAATTCTTTTTTAGGATCTTAAAATGATTAGCTGATTAAGATTCTTTTGCTTCTATGAGCATCAATTAAAATTTTATTCATTAACTCTCGAAACAACTAACCTTTAAATTTACTTTAACTTTTTTTTGGTACTCGCAAAATAGCAAATAAATATCATTTTGTGTTTACAAATCGTGTTTTCAGCTTGTAGGATTTGTTGTTAAGTTGTTCATTTACTTAACTTTGCATACAAGTTTAAAGAGTTGGGAGTTTTCTTGTAACAATAATGTGCAATTCCTAAATATCGGAAATAATTACTCAGTTTTATTGTTATTTCAATATCAAATTCACTGTCAATCTTTAGTCAGTCGAAGATATCTTGTATTGATTTATTAGTAAATGATACAATAAAACACAACAGATTTTAAAATAAATGATTCTTAATAGTGTTAAACGCTGCATTTTTTCTTGTAATGAAACGAAAATCTTAAGTCAACCAAACATAAGATTATTAAATAAATTTAAAATCCTATTTACAAGATTTTATTAAAATTACTAAGAAGATATTTCTTGTGTTAAACTTTATTCTATATTATTTTGAGTTACTTTATTTTATGAATGATAAATTATAAAAAATTCTTTCAATATTGTTGAACATTTTATTTTAATAAGATGAAGTTTCATTAATCTGTTATTAAATTCCAAACTGATTTAATTTTCGTTCACACAATTTGCAAAATTTAACTGTCATTTTCTAATAAAGTAAACACATTTACAATCAAATAGGCGAATATTATTGGTTTTTAATCTGGAAACCTACATGAATAATTCTTGGAGCAAAAAATTATTTTCCTAAGCAAACTAATATTTGTAATAGAAATGAAAACATCCAATATCGAAATTGTTTGAAATTTAAAAACCTCAAAAACATCGTCTTTTTATTAACGCATTCCTTTTCCGTATTATTTCATCTAAAAAACAGTGAAACCTTTTTGATTCAAATTATAAAAAAAATAAGTTTTTAGTTTTAAACACATAAATTTTTGTACAAAATATAATTTCAGCAATAAAATGCTTCTATCAGTTAAAATTAAATCAAAATTCAATTAAAAGAAATTTTTATTGAAGTTTTTAGAGACAATATGTGTTGAATATAATCACACACCATATGAAACCACATAAGCCTGTTAAATTATAGCTATAATGTTCATCAAAATGTTTTCAGATCCTACCGCATCATTTAGAATATTCCATTAATAAAAGGGAAAACAATTCACAGTAGTATATTAATATTGTTCTATAAAACTAATCTAAAGCAAATAATTTAATTCTGAATTTTATTTGTATCTTTTATAATGAGTTTATTAAATAAGTAATCTGGGAAGCTGCTTTTTCTTATTTGATAAAGTGTTAGTATTTTACAAAAGAGATTCAAGTATTAAATGCATCATTAACAGTAACATACATTAGTACAATATTAAAAATCTTAATTTTTACTTAAATTAATGAGAATTGTATATAATTAAAAATTATATTGAATATTTGTGTTTAGCTAATCATTTTTTTTTTATTAACGAACATAAGCAATGATATTTGCAACACAGAAACCTAATATTTTTTAAACTGTTTTCTTTATCTTTTCGAATAAAAATTCGTAGAGTGCTTATTCCAAATTACATTGAAAATTAGACCAAATTATGATTCCTCTCGATTATTCTGTTACAGTAATATGTAAGATTACAAATTAGAAGTGGAAGAAACACTATATCTTTTTAATTTGATCTGAAATTTCAAATATAAAGAACCAGAATTTTGTACCTATTTATTATTTTATGAGATTTTGCGAATTTAATGATTAAAATTTTATAATAAAGAAATGCATTGTTTCCTTATTGTATTATTATTATTTTTGTAATAGAAAACAGTTCACAAAAATTGTTCCATTAATTCTTAAGGTTAGAAGTTTTTACTTCACTTCTTGTCTTGGTAATTAATAAAAGAAAAGTATATTCACATCTAATAAAGTATCGTATTTAGCTTTTAAAAATTAAAAATATTGTCATTTTGGAAATGTCCTTTTTAATTGTGAATATCAAAAGAAAATAGTTTTTGAATTATAAATAATGTGTTTCAAATCTTTTCTTAACTAATTTTAAAAAATTACCACCAAATTTCTTAAATAACAATTAAAATAATTACGTAAATGAATTCAGTTTAGCTTTCAGAATCAAATTCTAGACCTGAAATATTTGTTTTAATTATTTTATTTACGGAAATCAGCAAATCTTTTAAAATTATATTCATTTTCAAAGTGCACGTAACTATTTCTTTTAGTTACCAGCATAAAAATAATGCTACAAAACTCTGTTATATTAAGATAGGAATTTTTTCGATTCTAAAAAGCAAAAGGTTTATGCGGAAATTTTAATGAAACCATGCATTATGGAAAAAATGAAATAATTTTTTATTTAAATTTTGAAAAGTAATTCTTTTCTATAGTATTTAATGAAAACAGTAAAGCAAAATGTTTTTCTTTCTTTTTTTTTATTAATATCATATAAAGTTATATCATTAAAAAGAGTAACTTCTTTGAGGGCTATAAAGGAAATCTTAACTTTTTTAAATCTATATTTTTGCCAACATTAATTTTATCTCTTGAACTACATACAAGTATCTCTCTTCTACAACACACATTTTCTACATTCATATGCAATAAAGTATTTTAAAAATCTCAAAACAAAATGCAGATAAGATTATCAAATGTAATTTCCCATGTTAAAATTATATATTTATTTGTTATGTGACAGATTTATTAATTTTTATATCAGAAAAAAATTTCCCATATTTTCTTTGATTTTTAGCTAAGTATAATTTTCCGACTACTTGTTTCTTAATAAAGTTAAAATAGAATTTTTTTAAGTATACGTGAATTTTTTTGTGTAAATATAAACATTAGAAAAATTTTTTAAAGCTACGTATTTAATATTTGTCCTCATTTTTGGTGCAATTTGTATCAATGCTAGATTTAATAATATTCATGTATTTTATTCATTAGAACATTGAATGTAGTAAACATAAAAGAATATAAAAAATTGGTGTTATTTTGCAGTAAGCAATTTTAGATGTAATACTGAATTACAATAGAATCAAATGGACTGTTATGCATTTTTAGATTATTTATCAAATTATCGTTTAGAAGAAACGTCTATTAAAAACAAGTAGAAATTAGATGAAAAAATTTTTAAAATGAAAAATTAGTACACGAGTTTTAATGATAGTTTTAAGAAAAATGTTCATTAAATTCGTCTAACTTTTCAAAGTACGATTACATTTTTCATAATAGTAGAAAAATTTCAAATTTGAAAGTTAGAAGCTTGTTTAACGATGTACAATTCACGCAAATTATTTCATGTTTTAAATTTATTATATAAATATAGAACTTTTTTATAAAGTACCTGCATTAGTATATAATGGTAAAAATATATCACAGACAATGTAATTTATTTACGTTCTCACTAAGTGTTAAAACAGAATATTATTTAAATAACTTTTACATTCAAATACTTTTTTATTCCACAAAATTCAAAAATAGAACTGTTATGTGCCTACAAAAACATAAAATGTGTGTTCACAATCAAGATTGAAACATTACTTTCAAGCTTTTTAAAAGTGTAGAAAATTACAGACAATATTTTTTTCGTAGCTTATTGACTTTGAATTTTTAAATCTCAGTTTAAAAATATTTAAATTCAAATAAATGCTTTGATTCCTCGAAACAAAAAAAAATGTTCAAGTTCTAGAAGAAATAGAAACAATTTGATGTTTCAATTCTGGAATATATAACAACAATAATTTATGACTGCCAAATTGTGTAAGAAAATTAAGATTCACTTTTAATTCAGATTTCTGACGAATGCACACTGGCAGCGCGCATTCATCATCGTCATACTGGCCCATCACCTGGCGTGATGGTATGGGGTGCCATTGGATACACGTCTCGGTCACCTCTTGTTCGCATTGACGGTGCTTTGAACAGTGCACATTACATTTCTGGTGTGTTACGACCCGTGGCTCTACCCTTTATTCGAGCCCTACGAAACCCTACGTTTCAGCAGGATAATGCCCGACCGCATGTTACCGGTATTGTACGGACCTTCCTTGATGCGGAACATGTTCGGCTGTTGCCCTGGCCAGCATGTTCTCCAGATCTTTCACCAATAGAAAACGTCTGGTCAATGGTTGCCGAGCGACTGGCTCGTCACCAAACGCCAATCACTACGGTTGATAAACTGTGGCATCGTGTTGAAGCTGCATGGGCATCTGTACTTGTACATGCAATCCAATCTCTGTTTGACTCAATGCCCAGGAGTATAACTGCTGTCATTACTGCCAGAGGTGGTTGTTCTGGGTACTGATTTCTCAGGATCTATCCAGCCAAATTTTTTGAAAATTTATTCACTTGTTATATTTCTAGTATAATATATTTGTCCAATAAATATCATTTTGTTATCTGCATTTCTTCCTGGTGTAGCAATTTTAATGGCCAGTAGTGTATATTGGTAGTATAATATTATCATTTTTATAAGTTACTTATTTAATTTATTAACCTAAAAATAAATCTGTATGTGCCAAACTAATTTAATTGAAATGACTCATAAAAATAAATTTTAGGGTCCATCACTGGATATATATGGTGATATTAGAAATGATATAAGTGGAAAACGTGTAAATTGTGGTAGTGTAATGTTATCACACTTTTTAAATTATTTATTTAATCCATTAGTATTCTGTATATGTCATACTAATTAATTGAAAAGACTCACAAAAATATATTATGCATTTTATTATAAAATTAGGGCAGTCAATGCTTTTATAACAGTCTCAAACTACATATTTTCTACTCTAGTGAAAAAATAAACAGCACAAAAGGAGTTGATTCGGTGTGAAAAATTATCACAGCAATTTTTTAAATAACGTGACTCAAACGTCCCATTACAATAAAAATAAAGAAATAAAAAAAATTTCCCCTCAGTTGCCATCTGACAGTTGCTAAAAAAAGCAAATGGCAAAAAAATGGAAAGCACATTAGGATGTTTGTCCATTGAAATACAAATAAGATTTCATTTTGTTGCAGTTTATCACCATGAAAGATCATTTTCTTTTAACACAGTATAAGACTTGGAACTTGGATAACAAAGGGCAGTTTAGAGAAAGAAAAAGCGTTAAATATTGGGAATTTCTTTTTTTCATTCTTACTTCTGAACTAAAACGTTCATTTACAGAGCATCAAAGAGAAAGAGGAGAGAAACAATTATTAACCTAGATTAGTTTTCTCATAAATATAAAGTTCCTAGTTTCTTCGCATGGTGAGAGTTACCAAAATGGTTTTTGACATACCTAGAAGAATCTGGCATCGAGTAAAATTTTGGACAGTTTAATTCTGGCGGTTTAATGAGATCATTTTGAACGAGATTATAGTAATTGTGATTGTCCATTCTCCTCTTTGGCGTTATGTCCCCAATAAGGTTCGACAAGGACTTTGGCCTGGAGAGTCGTCTACCATTCTTGCCGTTCCTCTGAACGTCTCCAACAATATCAGAACGTTCATCTAATCCGTCCATTTCATCCTTGGAGGACAAAGAAGATGTAGAACCAATGGAATCGTTCATCTTCTTGCCGGATGAAGTATTGCTTGATTCAGGACTCGACTTCTTGGTATCCATCAATAAATCAGTTAAGGATTTATACCGGATGTGAAATAAGGGAGATGTGGCAATAGTCTTGACACTACTGTTCATCCAAGAAGTTTTTTGCGACTTATTGTTACGGTTAATTCCCGATATATCCTTATGGGCATGAGAGCCCTTGTTGTTCTTCAGGAAACGAGATTTACCATTCATATGATTCTGGTTGGAATGTTGCTGGAATTGGCTTTGTCTCTTGTAAGGAATTTTACTGTTGTTGTTATTGTCACAGTTAGCATTTGTTGTTCCATTTTGGACAATTTTGCTGGTACTGTTTGAACGCAAAGGCGTGCGGCCTGGAGTCTCAAACACTTTCACGAGTTTCAAACCATTTTTTCGCTTGTCAATCTTTTCATAGATGTGGTCTTCTGCGGATTTTCTTGACTTCTGGCTGCGGTGTGGAATGTATATTTCTTTGGTCTTTAGAGAAGGTGTTCTGTTTACTATGCTGACTGTGATCTTATGTGGAGCTTGCGGGTTCTTAACTGTTCCGACGTTAGATTTCCTGGCTGGTATTGTTTCAATAGGCGGTGGCTCAGGAGGTTTTCGATCACTGGATTTACCGTTCACACCGTCTACAGTTATTTGTGGAAGAAGTTGGGACTTATGTTCTTCTGTCACCGAAAATTCATTTTTTATGTTCATAGGAAGAGGTGCAAATCCCCTCACATAATCATAAATTTGATCAATTTCATCATATCGCACATCATCCGAATCAGAAAACTCTTCTGCATTGTCAGTGAGTGGCAGAGAAGACTCATTTGGCGTGGATATTCCTCTTTCTAATTGAGCTCTTCCAGAGTTATTCGTACCTTGTGGATCGGAAGCGCTTCGTTTGACCAGAGGAACAGTGCGATACGAGTTGGGTGCTTGACGCCGCGTGTAAACATATTGTGGGGAAGGTGGAAGGTTCTTTATCTCCCGCACGGAAGTAACATCGCATACTTGCATGCAACCAGACACCTCAACCATTAGACTATGGCACTTATTTGCAAGCGCCGTATGCTCAGGCATTTTCATCAGCACTTCGAAATTTTTCGGAGCGAGAACTTTCAAAGGGGCATTAGGTGGGATGGGTACAACACCGAGATCTTTTGTAAGTGGCATAGCAACAAGACACTCTTCCTCAATGAGAGAGTACAATCTCATTTCGTTGACGAATTGAGATCCCGTTTTCACACCAACAGGAGGTTTCCCGTGCACCAGCCGTACCATTATGGGGAATCGCTTTGACATAAGAGTTTTTACAGTGTGCACACCAGATATATTGTCTTCTCCCGCAATGGTACTGAATCGTCCTCGAAGTTCTAGAGGAAGATACACCGTATCACCAAATGAAGTAACACAGCCAAGGTATTTTCCGCTGCCGCGGCTACCGCGAGAAATTCCACTCAGGATCTCACCGACCGTGAGCACTTCTCCTGGAGAAATGGTCCGAGTTTTATCCCACACACTGTCCACGTCGTCTGGCCTCGGTAGGTGGACTTTGATGCTGTCCCTGACTAAACAAGATTTGGGATTCCTTCTTGCAAGCTCAGCAACGCTTTCTATGCAGCGGACAGCTCTGCCATCTTCCGACAAGATCTCGAACCAGCCATCATAATTCTCAGGCACCGCCAATTTCGTTCCAACAGGTATCATCCTGCGTCCAGCATCTTTGAATTTCACGCACTGAGCGATGACTTTGAGCTTGACACCTGCCGAGGCCAAGAAGACAATTTGGCTGAGATTAGGTGAAGGCAGGCTCGGCACACCGAGGTTTTGGTACTGGCCTTTAATGATCTTGGCAACTTGGGGAAGCTTAAATTTCCCGGTGAATTCCTTGAGATAATGGCCCTCATCTCCCCACTTCACTGCGGCCACGTATGATCCAGTCTCGGAGGAAGACATTCGTCCTCCCTGAAAAGACTCAGATAAAGATATCGGACTCGTGATGGATTTTCGAAGGGATCGAACTTTCTCAAGAGGCGGAAGGAGGCCACAATGGCGGTTGGAGCTCATAGGAATGCATGGTCCTGGAATTTCTTTCCATGAATTTCTGAAAAAAAGAGCAAAAAAGACATTAAATACTAATTTCACACAATTTAATAACATTAAATAAATTTTTATTGCAATAGTTTAACTAAATTAATGTAATTAACTCAATTTATAATAATAAGACACTCAGTCTACAGTTTAAAATTAACATTAAAATAAGCCACCATATATTTATTATAGAATATTAAACTATTATTTAATTCATGGAATAGTTTAATGAGCTTGTAAAAGTTTTTAAATTGTACCTGTTCTTGAACACAATGAGATATTATTCAAACTGTTGTTACATATTTTAATGTTTGTTCACATTTATATGCATCGTAACATATGTGTATTCCAACACATGTTACGATATTAAAAAAGGATGTGTAAATACATTTTTGGAATCGAAAAACTATTAGTTTTATTTGTAGTTCAATGATGTAATTTATTCATTACACTGATGTGGCGTGTTTCTTACTTTCATAATAAATATTTATACATTTTTGTGTGTTCTAATTTAAAAACAAGTAATATGGCCAAGAATTTAAGAAGATTTATATACTATCACTATCATTTTAATTATTTAACTAGCTTTTTTGTTGATTCAAAAATATATAACGTACTCCAGAAGATCTTTCCAGGGTTGAATATCTTGTTTACACTTTTAAATAAAAATATAAAACCGAAGGACAATATTTCTAGGAACATAAAAATAAAATAATGGGAAAATATCTCAATTGTTAGCCTTGAGAAGCTAAGAAATAGAAAATAATCTATGATGCTATATAATTTCGAGGGAAAGAAAAAGTAGCTAAAGTGTAATAAAATCTGCGTTCGATTGGTATAAGCATTCATCTTCCAACAAATTTAAAGAAAAATCCCACTCAAAGTATTTTTTCCCAGGGAAAATAACATATTTTCACTCACAAATGGCGGAAAAAATATTTGAAAACAATGCTTTATTCACACATCAACTATTAATAAAGCCATTATCCTTCTGCCAAGTTCAAACCTTCGAAAACCAGTCTTTTTGGTAGAAACTATCACAGATAAAATAGCCTTGACTACATATTTAAATCCCTCCTCAGATTGGAAATCAAACGATTCCAATATCAATTTCAAAATCATTCATTACTTATTCAGCCCCCTTACCCTCCTGCATCGGACATAAGCGAGCTTTGGGTTGGAACGATTGGCGTATTAAAGTTGCATGAACACGACACTTCGATGGTATAACGGGAGAGCAAATAATAATGATTTTCTCCCTTTTTGGATTAATTCCCTCCAATCCCATAACAGCTATAAAACCAGACAATTCAAGGACAAATGTAAACTGCCTCGATGTCGGGTGAACATAGGAATAAAGTGTTTGGGTTGTTATTTACGATATTAATTTTAAACAGGGCTCAGTTGAAAAAAAAATGTTTCAATGTTCTTTATCTAATTATATACATAAATAAGTATACGAAGCTTATATAAAATAAAATAAAAGTTGGGATTCATTAATGATTTTCCTTTGTGTAGTTGAAACTTTTGATTTGTACTTTTGTACGGTAACAAAATCTTCATAACAAAATCCTGTAATAATAGTTCGGAAGCTTTATTTTTAGATATATGGGGAAAAAAGCATTACTCTTTATGCATTTTTGTTTTAAAAATATACGTGGTATGTCTAATCGATTTGATTTCTAACACAAATGTAATTTTAGTAAAAAAAAGGGTCGGTAAAAGTTAGTCATAAGACCAAAGATGTTAGAATAGTTAGCACGTTTATAAAAAGATATAACTTGTTGGTAACTTGTTAAAACTCATTACAGGTCACGAGTAAGTATAAAAAATATTTTTAGATTTTAAAAAAATTAAAGTTTCTAATCTAAATTTAATAACAGATATTTAGAAACTATCATAGAATTTAAGAAAGACATTTTAAGACCAAAAAGTAATTAGTTTTGTTGTCAAACACAATGATAAAAATATTCTTGCGAAACAATTATGGATAAATTAGCTTGTTCAATTTGTATTTCTGTTGTAGACAAAAAAGTAATTTTTCAGTGTAAGAATGATCAGATATCGTGATAAAAGTACATCATAGGACATATTAATAAGAACATAAAAATCCAAAGGTAAATTATAGTTATTTTATTAAAAAATAAAATTATTAACCATATCATAAATATTTTTTATTTATAGATAAGTTGTTGCCGTTGTTATCTATGACACTTGGCCAGGCCAAACTCGCTAGCCGACGGATATCTGGATAACTAGATTATATTTAAGTAGTGACTGATTGGTAATCATTCAAACGAATGTGTAATTATAAAATCAACCTAAAAATTGAAATATTTTGATAGCTTTTTTCAATGCAATTCGTATTGTCACTTCTCTATTTTAATTACTTTATTCTTCAGTAAGTATTGGCATGCTGTAACAAACACAATAACGAAATGTTGTTATAAATTAATGCAAAAATTCATAGAAAATAAAAAAAAAATAGTTAGAATTTTAACAATTTAAAATCCGTTCAGAAACTTCTTTTTCATTGTAGCCTTTTTTCGAATAATTTAGTTGATTATATCTATACATAATTTCACGCTTCTTAATTAATAATTAATAAAAAAACAGAATCAACGTAAACTTTTGCATTTATTAAATGCAATTTAATCATAGAGCCCACAATAATCAATTTAAATAAAAATATTATTCTTGATAAGCTGGTTTTTATATATAATGAGAATGAATAAGAGAAATTAAACAAGCCTGTTTGTTACATGACACCTCTCTATTATCGGACTCTACGAGTGAGACAGAGAAAGTTGGACAAGCAACAAAATCAATGTGTTTGTTAAACAATGCAAATCGCATAAAAATATCTCCTCCATTTTGTGATATAAAGATAGAAGCACTTACGAAATGATACGATTCTAATTTTTTCAACATTCTGGCTCTTTTGGCCTTTACGAACGAACCGCGACTGACTTGTTGCCACAAAATATCATACAGTAGATCAAAGATTGTTTTTAAAAATGCAATTTAGTAGTAGACAACAACCTCAATAAAAGAAAATTTTTTTCTTTCTCCTATATATATCTACAACACAGCTACAAAAAATTCAACAAAAGCATAAATCGACGACACGACGACCTCGAATAGCCAAACACATCATCAGGTGTCGCCGTCTTTTGACGCAAACCATTTTACACGTGTTGAGTCATCAACAATGTTACAAATGAAAAAAAAAAATTATACGTGCTACTAAATAAACGACCCATTGCCTCTCCTCCTCAAAAGAATTGTGAAGGTAAGATACTCTCTAACTAGATTCGGTGGAGTTGAAATAACACGTCACCTGTTCGTGCTAGTGACCTTGGTCCAGGTGCTCCTCCTCCTCCGCAATTCTATCCCTACCCACACGCTCCGCCAGACCTTATCAACAATAACAGAGCACTCATATCGACAATTCTTCTGTAAGAGCGCCAAAATAAGCAGGAAGCTCTTCCTATTTTGTTTGTTTCTTTTTTCCCCCGCAAAAGGCAAGCGATTATAAGCAGGCTTTGTTATACTGCAGATGAGCTGATGGCACGGTCGTTGCATTGGAATATTTTTTACAGTGTTTGATCACTTGGTCTTTTTCAGAAACTGTGTGTATAAATAGAGGCCTTGGGAACGGATTTTCATTCCACCTTTGTTGTGTTTTGTGGGTGATGGGATGACGAGAATGACATTTCATACCTCATAATCCTTATATTCCATGGCCAAGTTCAAACGACTAAGTTTGCTTCCCATTGACATCGGAAGGGAGAAAAGCAACTCTGGTGAAAATGATTTCATTCAGTTTTTCTAATTTTTTATTTTTTTTATTTTTAAAAAATTTATTTAATAATCCAATAAGATAGTTTAAATTAAAAATCCATTATACAAAATCACCACTAAAAATTAAATTACAGATTCACCGCCACTTAAATGTATAAAGAAATGTCTTTCTCATTTTGAAAGCTAACTTTACACACATATATCTTGAAGTTTTCCAAATTGAAATTTATTTCATGAAATAGATGTTGCGCACATGAATTATTAAGAATAGCAAGATTTAAAGAATTTTTTAATATCAAGATATAAAATATTAAAGTAATGGTTCAGGTCGAAATAATGTATTTTATTTTATCCACTTAATGATAAAATTATACTGGAAAGTTGTGTAATAAAACAGTAAACCCCATTTATTAGTTTGATGTATTTATTGCAGTACCCATCAAGAAAAGATAAGAGCAGATATTGTTTTTAACAAATTTCATTGCAAACTATTTTAGTACTTAATTTAGTCAAAAAAATTTGCAAGTAATTTTGGAAACAATAGTTTTTATAGGTTATTTGTATGCATTCAAATAATTGTCTTAGTAGAATTAAGATAGCTTAAAATTGAAAATACTTTCGGGGTTTATTTTAAAAAGGATAAATGAAAATATGTTTGGAATGAGATAAAATACACTAAAACAGTTTTAAAAAAAAAGAAATTATTAATTTCTCTAAAAATATTTATTACACTAAAATATATCAGACAGCTAAAATAGTTTATATGATTATACTTAAGTCACAAAATGCAATCTAAATATAACGCATGTAAAAGCCTCTAAAAACATTTTCATGGTGTACTTTATAGCAACTGATGAATAAATTGGTTAAGTTTTTTTTTACCGATCAATTATTTCATCATTTACAAAAGTTAAATTTAGATGACTGGTAACAAATGTAAGTAACACACAGAACATGTGACGTAATCATAAAGGGAATATTTGAAATGAATAGAATAATAATCTACGAATTCTGCAGTATCCTTTCATTAAAAATAAAACATGGAATTTAGAACAATTCTAAGATATTTTTTCTGAAAATGAAGCCGAAGCAGAAACTGAACATAAATTAAACTTTCGGAGCGGTGCAATTTAAGAGTTCATACCCTTTATTATATATTACACGTTTTCCATTTTCCAACACAACGAAATCCATGGCTTTTCTTAAAAGTGGTATTTAACAGAATGCCGGTCTCACATTTTGAATTGGCCTTTGAACTCAAATTTCAAAGGATTTTTTTATAGAATTTTTTTAAACATTCTTTTTACCCTTGAATTTTGAGGAAAGATGATTATTTTTAAGAAACAACCCGACTTCTTCGAATTTTGTTTTGTATTATACATCAGTGTTGTTAGAACTGTTAAATACTAATTTTACACTAAAATATTATATCACTTGTATTAAATACTTAAAGACGATAAGAATAACAACTTATCACTTCATGCTTGATGCATACAGTAAATATTCAAAAGAATTTCTCATCCTTGTCAATAAATACCTTTCTATTTTGAATTTGATTTCTTTAAACAATTTCTGACATTTGTAAAAAATAACTCTTTATAGCACCTTTTTTTTAGCAAGAAAAATAGTTATTGTATAACCTCTTAATTCTGTTAGAACTTCAGTCTGATATTGTGAATATTAATATTCTTGTGAATAATTTTCGGTTAGAAGTGATTTATTATGTTTGTGTGTGTGTAATTATATCGATTTCATAAATGTCGATAATAATGATTTGTCGTTCTCATAAATGGGGCCTGGGGTTTGTTAAATGTCATGGTCGAATTGTGCCTCATGGGAAATGATATTTTTGATGGTGGCACACCAAGTTTGAGAGTCTTTTGCTTGATTCCTTGTTCTAAATTACGAAGACCAACCTATTTTCAGGGCACCGATGGCCCACCGACTGGCTACTCACTATATAAGTTGCCATCCCTTCCAGTTCTAGCAGTGCTGAAAGATTGACATTTTATAGCAACCGGGAAAATTATAATACTCTTACGGCATTTATCTGTGTGAATTGATTTATTCAATAAAAATAGCTATGGAAAGCAAACTGATTTCTTATTTTCTAAATATATTTTGTTCCCGCTTGAATAAACGTTAAAAGTGGAGTCACAAATTTAAAAAAATGCTTTGTTTTTATATTGTTTTGACACATTAAAATAGAAGGACGCAATTGGGCATTATATGATAGCATTTAATTTATACAAGTAACTGTTTGCATATGGCCGAGTCTACTTCAATGTTTACCAGTTTAACGTGTTGTAGAGGGTAGTTACGGTGTTCAAAAGTTTGAAGCATTCGAAATCTGCACTGGGAATGTTTTATAATATAACTACTTGTACATTTAAGCAGTAATAAGACATTAAAATTAAAGTGCATGGTATAATACATAAGTTTTATTTCTATTTATTTATATTACGGAAACTCAAACAAGTGTAGAAATTAGATCTTATCATTAATCAATATGTTAATGTTACAGTGGAAGAATTAATTTTTTTTTTTTTTTTACAAGACGTTATTATTTTTTTTATTGTTTTAAATTGTTTGATAAGAAAATAAATAATTTACGCAGAATATAGAAAATTATTTTATTACAATATGTTTTAAACTATTCTAAACAACAAAACAGGTTTAACTATATTTTCTTTGTAAATATAACAGTGAATAATTGTAAATTTCAGAAATAATCAAGGTTCATAGATTAATTTTAAAAAAATAAAGCACAAAAAAGTTAAAATAAAAGCCAGCAATTTTTTTTAAAATAATAAAATTATAAATAGTACCACAAATCTATACACAGTTAACTAATTTAAAATATATTTATTTGTTTTATAATAGTTTTAAAACCATCTACTAGAAATAAATATTTATTTCCAGGAAGACTAACAGAAAAAATAACGGAAAAAAAAAACAAAAATGTTAAGCTTTATTAAGTAAGAGAATAATATAACCAAACTCTTGAAAATTTTGGTAGTGTTCTTGAAAAGGAATTTTATATTTCTTTTCATATTAGCATCCCTAACTTCGAAGCAGTAGGTCCCGAGTTCGAATCCTGACTCAAGCATGATTTTTTCTTTCTTTTTCTCTGTTTCTTTTTCCTTTCCCTTTCTGAGTGAAGGAAGAGGGCACACTCATTATATATATATATATATATATATATATATATATATATATATATATATATATATATATATATATATATATATATATATATATATATATAATGTTTTGAATGAATAAAGAGGTTCTAGATCTTTTTAAGCATGGACAGAAACATTATGCATTTTAACCTTATTGTATTTAATTTTCAATAAATGCTGCTACAGCTTCCATTGAAACATTATCCGTATTACTTCTTTTTTAATGATTCATTCAATTTTGATAAAATGACAAAATAAGTTAATCTAGTAATAATTTCAGTGAATGCCCTCGCACTAATTCCAAAATTGTTTTATGCTTTCAAGGAACCGATATCGAACTGAAGCGCATTAGTATCGCACGATTGATTAGAGTTCAAACAAACAAACAAAAAAACATAATAAGGAAATTTACTGACGAGAAAGAAGTTGAGTCAGCAATAACTGTTTATTCTTTTTAGATAAAACACACTTAATAGGATAGGTTTTTCTAAAGAGACCAAAAATCAAATGTATGGGACAATAATAAACTTATAATACATATTAAAAAAAGGTTGAGTAATAAAAACTATACCATGGAAGAAGGTTTGTTTTCATCTTCAAATCTTACGCGGCAATGAAATATGGAAAAATAAATCTGCAATAAATATCAGTTTGTAGTAAATAAAAGTTAGAGATTTATTTCATGCATGGATTAATAAATGTTTTCAGACTTAATAAGAATAAAAGGAAATAGTAATACACAATCATCAGCAATCTTGTTTGCAGTTCAACATTTCATGAATTAAATTTACCTTATTTGTGGATATTTGTAGTGGTTGGAAACATAGATCACATTGCTAAATTACCCTTCGTATACAAAAAATGTGATGCCCGATCAACAAATCACCAATTTATTATGATCATAAACCTGTTTTTCCACACTATATTTACTGCAAGTCTTTTATGCAAGATAGTGAAACACTTAAGTTTAAGCATAAGTCCAGGATAAAAAATTAAATACTGTCTGCCATTGATAAATTAACATTCTACGACAAATAATTAATACTTTATTTAAACGTTGAATGAGCAGTCTTTTTCTATAGGAAAAATCCTAATTTTGTAAAAGTAAAGCATCAGCTCAACCATAAATTATGACTGCAACACGTCACTCAAAATTATGAAGGACCTCGGAATCACAGATTAATTGCCAATATTAAATTGAGGAATCTATTTTTGATTTAAATGCTAAATATGAATATGTATAAATAATATACTTTTCTAATCATTCCTTACAAAAAGTTAAAATATTGAGGACAAACATAAAAAGAAAAAGAATATTGGCAATATTTTTAAGACATGCGACATCTTTACAGTTATATTTTCTTTGGAAAAGCCATCACCATGTAACTATCAATTACTTTTAATAACGCAAGTGCATTATCTTTTAAATGCCTTAAGCTAAATCAGAACTAATTTTTTTGAAAATGCAAGGATTTTTAACTTTTTAGGTCGAGGCGTGAGAAGAAATAAGAATTATTTCGTGTTGTAAGCTAAGCAATTAAGATTAAGCATCGATCCACCAATTAAGCATATCGAATTTTGAATTTTGTTACGTAATGTATAAATACTTACAACTATTAAACCAAATTGATATTATGATTTTGCAAGTATTTGTCTGAACCTCACTTATTATTAATAGGATTTCAACGTCAAAGATCACTACTTAAAACTTTGCAAATAATATCCAGTTTCACAGTGTACAAGATTACTTTTTTTTTTTATAAATGCCTAACATTAGCACTTAAGCCACGTGGACTTGAGCGTTTAGCGTTCACTGGCTTTTTTAACAATGTTCTCACACTGAGAGAGTGCGAAACAATTAATTAAATGTTAAGAAAATCATTGGCTGATTAGATTCTCATAAAACAAAGTTTGGGGAATCCATCACTATTCTATAGAAATAACAAATATATATTAAAAAAAAATCAACTTTTAATTACTATCAAGAAATGGAATGATTCAACAATCACAAGTAGATACTCAAGTCGAAACACAAGCACTCAAATAATTGAAATAAACTAAATAACAGTCCAAACTGTTATGATTGTTATGATCAGTTAAATGTAGATAAAAAATTGATTAACATAGTTCGACGCACTCATAAAAACTGAGCCAAAGAATAATATTTTTACACATAAGCATTCTTGAAGAAGTCAACTGCTGAGAGCGTCCCGTTGACAGGCAAAATTCAAGTTCAGACATATTTTTAAGATGAGGATTAAGGAATGACAACGCCCTTTTTATGTTTTCTTAGAGAACTTAAACTCACAAAATTAAAGGCAATTGAGCAACTTTCGGCGCACTCTAATATTACCATCCCGAAAACCATAAGGTGAAATTCTTCACCACCAACGGTGTGGACTAAATAGAATTTCGGAAAAACCAGTTTGTAAATATTGTTTAGGTAAGGACTTGCAATCTGAAATTAAAAAAAAATAATTGTGCTTTCATTTTTTTTTTTTTTTTAAGTTCGTCGGAATTACGGGTTCCATAAAATCTCATCAGAAAAGATCTTGCAAAGGAACAAACATTACAAATAAAAAAAATAACTCTTAAGGAAGCAGATAAGAAAATGGCGAGCCGGAGTGGTCCCAACGGGGTTCGCTGAAATTTCGTAATGACTTTCGCACTCAATTAAATGACAGAAATTGGTGAAACTTCATCTTGGGATGCATATGAGTTATATATATACATATATTGAAGATAATTCGGCTTCTCCGGTGGTCTGTCGGCAAGAGACCTGTGGGATCAGTCCCTACCCCTCCTCTACAGCACATCCGTTTGATTTCACTGAACAGAACCATATTCAATGGAATCAAGATTTTATCATTAAAATCCAGGGTCAAGGATTCTCAAGAGTTTTTCGAATTAAAAAAATGGCATCATTTGCAATATGTATCCTAATATTAAGAGATTTAAATTTCTTTAAGAATATAATGATATCATTTAAATTTAAAAGAAAAAAAAATTCTATTTGTTTCTAAAATTTCACATACTCCATTTCAATACTTACAAATTTTCGAGAGTAAATATAGTCATCGTTTACATACATAAAACTAAAAAATTTTGATTAATAATTAAACTAAATTATATATATATATATATCCTGAGACCTTTCTAATACATTTAACAACCGCGTGGCATTCCCTCTATATAAACCCCCTTCAGTAAGAAACAACACACAGATGTCTGCTAACCTCTGTAAGGGTCACCATCATGTAAGGGTCACTCCTATGTTACAGATGGACAATTTAACTTTATTTCATCTTTTCTTTAAATAAATATTATTTGTAACGTATCTGTGTCTAGCATTCACTCCCTTAACACTCTGCTGCAGACTGCTTCTAAATTATGAATTATTGTAATCAGATATAAACTATAATATTATTCAATGTGAAGTCAATACAATTTTTATTGTTTAAATTTGTTTCCTATTATCAAACTTTATTGTTTTGTCAAATTTCACTTTTTTCGCTTCAATTGTTTGCGTTTTGCATGCACATCGCCTTTTTTTTAATTTATCTTAATAAACATTCTTCAATTTTCCCTCATTTGCACGTATTACAATGCAATATTCGTACGTGCAATTTCTTACCTATAAATATATTATTAGGCATTCATGTATTCGAATCTCAGGGCAAGATCATATGTGCTCATAACTATGAGTAATGAATATATAAGAGGCAGTTCACACCCGACTTAACATATTTTCATCTTTTCTTATTAATCTTATGTGCTCACTCACAAATAATTAATATTATTTCATTTAGAAGACAAACAATGTTTACACATTTTTTAAAGATAACACACAATAATATGCAAAATTTAATTTCTCTTTTTTTAATTAATTTTCGTTTCCTGTAAAAAAGAATACTTAATTATGTTTTGAATTTTAGAAATTATCAGACAAAAAAAAAGTTATAATGAAGGACATAATACTACAAATAAATTGTTTAAAACTCCTCATAGTTCTTATCAAGCAGTCTTACTACTTTTAGGTCACATTTTTTATTTTACAACAATTACCTTGTTTAACAAAACAAACGTCATTAAATAAGCTGGAGTAGTTTAACTAGAAGAATTGGTTGATGAGCAAAAATCACGCGAAGTAGCTCGGCAGATTCGATTATAAGATAAAAAAATCGATTCGGTAAAAACGTTTTATTTTAAGGTGATCTCCATCTTTAATCTTGATTAAAATTTTTAAAATAAACTATAACCGTAGTTTTCCTATCGTATAATGTTTGTTACAAATTTTCCTGCAAATTAAAGCGAAATATGGTAGACAAAGAAATACATGTGTTAGAAAAGTTAGTACATGAAAACACATTTGTTGATATATATTTTAAATGAAAATTGATATGAATATGTATTTGAAGAAGCAAACAATTTGTGTAATTATGAAGATGAATATGATTGTAATTATAAAACAATACTGGGATTTAGAAAGCTTTACTGTACAATGTTTTTTCAAATTAAATTGCAAAGAAATCGGAATATAATTACTTTCAGAAAAATGTTTTTATTAGTATAAAACATAAAATCGCAAAAATAACACAATTATTAAATATAATAATTGTATTAGTTTCAGTTTAAAAATAATTGCTTGAAAACAAAGGATATATATATCCATTTTCAGATTATTTTATAAATTATCTTTACCTATTGTTGTTTTGTAGAGTAAAATGTTAAAACTATGCAAATTTTGATTTACATTCGCAAAATCTGATAATTTAAGATATATAAATATGCACACACACACATTTATTTTTCTTATAAAAGTTTCGCTTGCTTGTCACTTAGCTTAAAGATCGTTTATTGCGTAATAGGATAAACTGTGCAGGAATACCAAATCACAACAAATATTCAGCACTAAAGTGGTAATCGACTCTAAGAACTTTTACACCAAAAGTCATGGCGAATAGAAGAAAATCAGAAAGCTAATCTCAACTAATTTGATAGAATCAATACAACTACGGTTTAGAAAAAAAAATTGGATATATTCCTAACAAATAATGTATTTTATTTGGAGCGTTTTTTCCTATTCAAAAAAAATATATCATAACAAAGACTTTAGACTGTTATCAATTTCATCTTTATTTCCAGTTTAGCGATCATAAAAAATTTTTGCACTTTGTACATATCATTTTTTATTCAATAAGTTTTTTAAGTACATTTGTGTGTTTTAAAATTTATAATTTTTACGATACCCATTACTTTAATGGAGAAATGTTCCATAAGTTGCTATAAAATAAGAGCAACTTCCCATAAACAATGTAAGAGTTTATAAGCCAACATTTATATTTCATCTCTTTACAAAATCAACATCTAACGAGATTAAGCGTCTTTATTCGTATTATTATAAATATTTTATTGAGAATCTAGAAATATATATTAAGAAACTATTGTGTTAAGTATGTCAATATTAAAAATGGAAAAACATGACATTGTGTGTAAGTGATTGGCAATACTATTCCCTGCCTTGTGTGATCAGCACTACATGTCAGAGTTTTGAAATTTAAAGTACACATGAACAAAAAATGTAAAATTCATTTTATTACTGAGTAAATTTTCGAGGTGCTTCAATCGTATTCGATAAATAATCGATGAGAGTAATTCACATGACTTAAAATTAGCAGCTTATTTGCCATTCTGAGTTGCAGGAGATTTAACTTAAGGAAAAATTATCGGTACCATTTATTTATGGTGTAAGGAAACGACCAATAAAAATAAAGAATAGTGTTGAATAAATTGCTTACAGGTAGAAATTGAATTTTATAATCATGTACGCTTGTTTTCGGCTCTAAGAAATTGTGAGCAATACAATTTAAAAAGGTTTATTATAACAATGGATTGTTGACTTCCGTTCAAGCTCATAAATCGACATTTTTCATTTGGTGCTTAATCTGATACGGTTATATTGCATATTCATTATTAAAATATGAATCGATTCTGTCCAATATAGAAGAAAGAAAAACTATTCCGTTTCAGTACGATAGAAGTGCATTAAAATTTTAATATACAAATCCATAAAACGAAAGTAATAAGCGAGGAACATTAATACATAATACTTATTACAAGGAATTTTTTTTAAAACTTTAGAATTAAGAATGGGAAGATATATTTTGTGTTTTAGAGATGATTGCATAGAAGCCCCGGGAGAATATTCACTACAAATCGCATATAGGTTCATTGGAACCAAACCAATTAACCATTTGACACAGAACAGAATTTCTTACAAGCATATTTTTAAAAATAGCAACTACGTACGTTAAACTTGCAGAATCGGAGCTCAAACTTATAAATTTGAAAGCAGTTGCTACAGTATCTGGAGAAAAAAGGGGCATTTTGCTTGTTTGTTTTACTTGTAACTTAAAAGTAACTTTTTGTACATTTCAGCTGATTCGATGAAGATTTAACGGTTTAAATGAATTTCGAATCAAGAACAAGTAAAAAATACGTCTTAGATTACGTTTCAGGATGTATTCCAGAATGTAGTCAACAGTGTAGTTCAAAAACAAAGAAACATATGAAAGCAAATACTTAAGTAAATATTTATGGTGTCAAAACGTAGCCATGGTAATTTTAACAAATGATTGCTAATCAGGGATAAGAAATAGGTATGATAAATTGCATAAAATACATAATAAATACTCAGCTAAAAAAAGCGAACATGAATATTTATATAATACGATATGCGTGTTACATCAAAGAAAAACTATGCAATCCCTGTAATTACAATTACTAATGGTGTTTGTCAGCAACTTTGCGTCCTCAGATTTTTGACTTCGGTTGACAAATGTATTGACACCCAGTTAACCTTGGTCCCACAAAAGCCTCGATTCCCACACACGCATATCGAGAGATATCCATCTCTTGAATTATTTATCTCACAGGTAACAATTGCACGAGATCTCTCATTGTGCCTTTCGTTAGCGGGATTTGGAAATGGACAAAGAGCTGGGAAGATCACATGATCACGTTATGAGAATTAAGCGTTTTTGTTCACACATCTTCTCTCATTCAAATCTAAAATAGATTTTTTTGGCATGCTTTCGAGAGGTAAAATATGGTGCAGTTCAATTACTATAATTTTCGAAAATATTTAGTGAATCAGAAAAAAAGAAATTTTTTTATGTTGTCATAAGCAAGGCATTAGTCTTAAGATTTAAAAGAGATTGTTTATAAATATTGAAATTATTATCTAAAAATACTATTAAATAATGAAATTTTTAAAAATTTAAGTCGTCCTTGCCGATTTAAACTAACAATGGATATTTTGTCTCGTCTTTTTCTCATTTTGCGCTTTCTTCTGTTCTATTTTCAACGTGTTAATGGCATGACTGAATGGAAAACGGCATTTCAAACCAATGCTTTGGTCTTTATATAATAAATCATTTTATTAACAAAATGAACTTTGAATATATTCTCAGACATTCGATGGTGAACTTCACCTTGTTTGCTGCAGCTCGAAGATTTGAAGGCAGGCAGCAAATTCGTCAACAAGTCAGATTTATGACGCCATCTTAATTAATTATGTGTGACGTAGATGAAATATCTGAGGATATACATGTGATTACCTGATTTAATGGATATTTTGAACGTTTTTTTAAAACGAAAGTTATACGCATTTGTAATATACACACACACACACACACAAAATTACAAGAAAAAAACATTTTAAAATTATAAGAAAAATAATGTTCAAGTTAAATGTACACTAAATGATGATCCAATATAAGAATATAATACAAAAAAAGGAATGTGTTGCTGTTGTTGTTGTTACTTATGACGCTTTTGGACAAGCCAAGTTCGCTATTGGTTGTTAAGCAGTTACAATGGGTGTAATTATGTGGAGAAAATTTCCTCTCCCGCCAGATCAATGTCAAAAATTGAGGAAGTACATCTTCTGGTGGTGCCATCTATCGGAAATGTTTAGAACAAAATCGTACTTTTACCTTTGTGGTGCTTTGATTAAACAAAAGATTCCCCCTACCGACTTAAATTCGCAAATAAGAATGTAAAATTAATGTCTAAACAGGAGCATTAAAATAAATATCTAAGTTTAAAAGCAAACGAAATCGTAAACATTTCCATTAATAAATTTACCTGAGTATTTTAGTTTCTGTAACGCATTTAAGTACAGTTTCAAATAAATTAATTTCAAGTTGTCAATTGATAAAGTTCTTGGAAATTATTTAAAAATAACACGCCTTGAATAAAAGATAATTCATTCAATAACAATCATAGAAATATTTGTGATCTAACCTAGTTAATTCAAATGATTTGTAAAAAAACGGTTTCACCACAGCACATTTTTGTTCACAAATAAAATAAGAGAACGTTATATATATCACACCCTTCACAAATCACGACGAGGTTGTTTTCTTCCTTTTTCATATTTCTAAAAGATTACAATCATTATCAACTCCCGACGATTTACCTGGAAAAACAGTGCCCGAGTTGGCGCTGCTCTTTCAAAAGACGCCCATTACCTCATTCAGACGGTATGGGCTGGGCGAAGCGAGAAAAGAACCCAAACTTTTTCCTATATATGCTATCGGGGAAAAAAAAAGGCGTTCCAAGTCACTAGGCAAATCAGTAAAATCCATAATAGGAAATTACACGGGTAATGATCCTGATGGCTTAGTAAGGGGTGGGTGAAAAAAAGGACGGGCACACACACACATACTCAAAGAAATTTTCACCCATTAATGGTATAACAGAGATCACGAATCATTCTTTAATATGCACTTGCGAATCAGCACATCATCGAATATATCACTGCGGATTTATTTTTGTTTTCTATTAAATTTCCATCCTGACCGCCGCGATTTTATAGCTGATTACAAGCTTGGCGGTGATCTGTAACCCTTTCTGATTGTTCATCGTTTTTTTTTTTCTCCATCCTGATTGTGATTGTTTTTCTAAATTGCTACTTATCTATTTTTAGATCGGAATTGCATCCTAGTGTTTTGAGTTTCATGGAGGTACGTCGAAAATTGTAGAATTTGGCGACATATTTAAATTTAATGATCTAGGGAAACATTTTGAATAGAAACTTTAAACTATATTTAGTATAATTCTTTCTCTAAAATCGGTGCGATTTGAAGTTTTTGGCGAATATGCCAACTCTCTTCTTAATTTGATTGAGAATCAGAAACAATACTTAGAATAACAACAAATAAATAGCTAAGAGAGATAAAGTGATAAAAAATGAATCAAAGTTTTTAAAATATTCGTTATATTATCTAAATTTAAGAATTATTTTCACATAGCATTTATTGTGATGAAGAAGGAAAAAAAAAAAAAAAAGAAAAAAAGGGAAAAATTCGCTTCTAAAATGTTCATTACCGAGTACTACATAAAAAAATTAGCATTTTATATTGATATATGAAATAATTTACATAATAAAATATGAGATGAATCTTCTAACTTAACGCGTTGGGAAAGATTTCAAAGAATAGCAAAAAATTGTGAAGAAAAATGAATCAAGAAATTTTACTAGATTAATGTTTAAAGGACAATAAAAAAAAAGGAAAAATTATGTTCAAAGTCTATCATTGGAGGAACTGTAATGCGGTAGAATAGTAAATAGTAATTAAATCATGTTTTTTATTCATACAATGAGAAATAAAGAAGGCAATAAACATACGTTTTCAGAGGAGAGAGAAAAAAAATCAAATTCCTTGAAAAATCGAAATTAAAAATTTAATAACATTCTTATGTAGAAGTTTCAAACTTTAAGTAAAATCCCTCTGTATGTATCCTTCAAAATCCAAATATTTATGTGAGAAATGCCAGTTTTTAATAATAAATAGTATCTATTAATCAGGAGTATATTACACTAAGATTATTATTTTTTTTTAAATATCTATCCATCTATGTATATATTTACAATTATATAATTCAGTTTTTAAGTGAAAATTTACTTCGTTTAGATTAAAAAATAATTTTCACGAATTTGCATTGCTAAGAAATTAAATATGCCATTAATTTTAAAATGATGATATCATCTTTAAAATTAATAAATAAAGAGAACAACGCGTTCATACAGCAAAACGGACACAGCCTCGTTCCGGTTCGAAACGAGAGAAAGAGAAGTTGCACGCGTTTACTTCGTATTCAAATTTTCGCAATATCCTCTAATCACTTCTTTGGAGAAAACGCGTTTCAATTGAAAAGAGAGTCTTGTTGAACACAGAAAAAAGTAGTTTGTATACACGAAATATGATGTCACGGCAATTAAGTTTCGAGTACGGTCAAGGCGAAAGTGGGAAAAAATTGCTTTGAAAAATTGAAACCTTTCTTCGCCAGAAAAAAAAAAAAAAAAAAAAAAAACCTGCGTTGATGTATGGTAAAGTGGCAAAAAAAAAAGATTATATTGTCAAACAAATAAACAATATTTTATTGAAGTTTCATTTTATTATTGTCGTATAAAAAAGTTTTATTTATTGGGTCAATCAAAAGAAAGAAATACTTAAAGTTTTGCATAACATCTTACTTATGATAATAGTTTAGCTTTTGTGAATATTTTTAATGATCCCCCAGATATATTTTATGTCTTATTTCATGCGTTCATAACATGTTTTATTTTAGTGCATGTTGTTTTTATATAATATGAATCAAATACAATTTGATGTTTGGATACAAACTTAAACGATCAATGTTTCTTAAAAAAATTACTACTAAAGTAAAATTTTGCGCGTTTTATTCACATTCAGAATGAATTTTATCCTCTCAATCAGAAAATATATTAAAAATTAATCTCATGGATTCACATATATTATTCAGCAAAGGTTTGTTGATAAAAAGTGGTGTTTGGGATAAAAAGTAGGAGGCTGATCCTTGATCTAAATAAACAATATTATATAAAGATGAGGTCAGGTTTATAAAATTAATGTCCATCTTTCAAAATATTTCGTAATTTTTCTCAGAAGGTTTTTTTTTTTTTTTTTTTTTTTTTTTTACTCAACAATTAAACACGTTCATAAACCTCAATTCAAAATTACACAGTATACAAGAATAATACATGTAAATTATATACATAAAAAATAAGCTTTCTGCGTGGAATATCACATACATTGTTTATTAAACCATACAAACAAACAAAACTATTTTGATGGAAATACAACGAAATCAAATGAGCTTATTGTGTTAATAACCACCCAAGCAATACAAAGATGTAATAAATAAAAGTAAATATACTTAATGTTAAATTTTTGTTACATATTTAATTGCAACATCTTTGCAAAGTCACTAAGCATAAACTGATAGTAATCAGCATTGGCAGATTTTTCATAAATATATCTGGTGCATTCGCATCATATTAGAGCTACATAAGCATGAAAGGTTTTAAATACATTTTCAGATTCACTCTTTAGAACTCAGAATCAAAGAACGATATCAGCAATTGAAGCACTATCTTCTTAATCTCCTCGATATACATTTAACACACATTTTTGTATCAATATTTATATTGAACTAGAGAGCTATGAAATTAATAATTAAATTAGATTACTCAAAAAAAAAAAAAAAAAAATTAGTTCCTAGAATCATCGCTAGGGCATTTTATGGCGCTTTACATAGTATAAAATGTGAGAAAAGAAAAAGACAAACACATACAATCGTATAATTAAATTATTAATGTGCGTTTATTTACTACATTAACTTCCCCGGTAAGGAATTAGACCACATTCACAATGTGAGCACCGTTCTCAGAAATAACACCGGGCATTCTGTGCACAAAGTTCTCCAAAGCCGTATGTAATATATCATGAAGAATATTCCATACTGTTTCTGATATGTTGTCCTTTATAATAGACAAATTTGATACTCCATCAATATAAACGCACGTTCCGTAACGCGAGAGGCATGGCGACTGGAGCTCAATTACTTCAGCTGAGATTATTTGTCGGAGCTTTCTACTATATTTGCTTTCATAGCCCCTTTTACCGGCACTGTCAATGCACAACATTTGCATTTTTCGTCGATACTCGTGTTTTATGCTAAATCTCGTTATTGTAAGATAAAGCAGCGCCACAAAATGCCCTGGCGGCGACTTTATGAACTTAATTTACGGTTACTATATTACTAAACGGAATCTCTTTTCTTATGTTTTGATTAGTCTAAATACCAAGTTTGGTGTCATTTTGGCTATTAGATCGCGCTGCAGGACGCTCCAAACACATGTAACTTTAAAAAAGATCCCCTTGTGTGTGTATACATATATATATAAAAAGTTTGTAATTGTTGAAAGATTTTGATTCATTATTTCTAAGTGAATATGACCAGAGAAAAATTAATTTGGTGTAGGCAAGTTGCATTCAAGGAGATACACCAAACAAAAGCAAGTAAGTATTTATTCAGTGTGAAACTTTGTGTCATTACTTTGTGTCATTACTTTGTGTGAAAGTAATAGAAACTTTCACACAAAGAGGCTAAAACTAAAAATATATTCACAAAGTGTTAGCTTATTACCTTCCTCAAACATATTTCCACAGACATTAATGAAACAACCGAAAATGAAATACACCAAATAAACACACATTCACCTTTTATTTATGATTAAACCTCAGACAGAAAGACTTGGTTGTAAAAATGATAGCCACTAGATTTAAACTGTAGACATGACACTCCTAATAGGGATAAAATAAAAGAAATCTCAAAATCCTTCTAAGAAAAAAATTTTTGTTGATAGAAATATTTTGTACATTTACCTCTCATCAAAACTGTTCATTAATTCCATATTACATTAATGTTGATCTAAACTAGACAGTGGACTACTAGCAAACAGGAGGAAATACAATGATATCACTGATTTTTTTTTTGTCATGGCTGGTAGAAAATCGAAAAGTATGGAAAACTTTTTTTTTTTTTAACCAGGGATTCAAGGACACATACATTATAATTTAAAATCAAAATATTAAAACACAAATAAAACAGAATAATTAAAATATCATATCGTATCAACGGAAATTTGATGGTTATTTATCTTATTGTATTGATTAAAAAGATTACTTAACCGCCTGCGTCTAATGATACCTAATTTTATGAATATGTCTTTATTTTACAATAACTTTAGGCATTGCTATAATGCAGAGTGAAATGCCACACGCTTATCAAATTTTGTGTGAGAAAAGAATAAAACCATTCCCGTGTGTTTTTAGCATTCATGTTTTTGTTAATTAGTTAAGGTCCAAAGGCAGATTAATTTGCTACTGCAGAAAACATGCTATTAAGAAATATTTGCAAACATCAATTTTATATATTACAATACAATTACATTTCCCGAAAATATACAGTATATATCCAATATGCAATGATGCTCTGCTTATTGGATTTAAAAAAATATTTCAGGATTTTCAGCTGACTCTAGCCATGTTTTAGGAAGAACTTAAATTTGCTTTTTTGTTTTACATATTTTATAAATACCCATAAAATAACACATCATTCACCTAGAATAAGTACTTAAAATTAATAAGGAATTCATAATTTAAACGTGATGATATTTTCAAAAGTTCTCAAAAAAGACACTAAAAACTGTATCACTACAATCATTAATTTTTTTTAGTCTTTGTGTGAGCAAATAGGGTGGATGAAAACATTCATTTCCCAATGTTTTTCACGTAGCTTTTAGATATTTTCCTGCCATCGCCTTATGTAAAAGCGTTATTCCACCAAACCTGCTCGTTTACTTTCGATGATTTTTTTATCCTCTTACAGAATGGGAAAAGTTATACGCCTACACGAAAACACTAATTTTTTTTTAAAATTTTATTTAAGGGAAAGAAAAGAAAAAAAAAGAAGATAGCAGTCTGTAATACTCGTTTAAGAGAAAGTCAATGTCTCCTTTTCTCCCTTCCAAAATCTGCGGGGGCAGACGACGGCCCTTCCAACGAATCCTCCCATTATCGGTGTCGCAGGCGAAGAAAGTTGGGCAAACATGACGAAACATTTTTTTATTTCTCAGGATTTCTGGGGAAGAAGATGCCTATCGCTTAATTGTTCGGCGGCCATAATGAGGAGAAGATATCTCGTTTTGCCCCAATTGCAGTTGCTCCATTCTTCGTCCTTTTGTAACTCCCAGAGGTTGGGTTATCTTCATTACGTTCCTAATTCATTGACTTCTAGGATAGCGAAGTTCCTGCTTATTTATTTTGTCCTCACGACCATATTACGATTCTCTCTTTTGATATTGTTGACGGATCCATGATACCGAGTCGAATTAATATATTTGTTCTCCTTTCCATCTGCTTAACCTTTCGAACCGTGGCCGCTTTCACCGCACAGATGACATTGTTCTCTAATGCTCCGATACACAATGCTAGTGGTAGTTGACTGAATTTTGTACAAGGGTTGGTCTAAAACAACGATGCATTATTTTAAATTAACACTAATTTGGATGATTTGAAAATAGTATTAAATTGTCGTTGTTGTCGTAGTACGCATTCTGCTGATGGTAGAAGTGATACCACGGTCAGGATTAAGCTCTGGTATGCACCATTTTTCCGTAATCCCCCGCAGAGCTGATGCCTTATGACGGTGTTTGCATCAAAGCAAGCGCGAGGGGGATTGATCAAATTTATAAATATAAATAAAGCAAAGTACATTCAAAAATACAGAGAAATTATATCTCTTTAATTGGAATTTATCAACTCGTCAAAAATTAATAACATTTAGTAGATTAAAAAAATCTTTATTGGCGAGAGGAAGAACATTCATTTCAAATAATAATATTTTTATTTAAATTCAATTAACCTATATTAAAATCATTTATTATGCTTTGTGTCTAAGAAAACAAATATAATCTTATAAAGTTGCAAGAAAATTCTGCTAATAAAACTGATATTTATTATTATTTAAACTTCTACCCCCTCCCATGAAGAGTAAAATTCGGAGTGGTATAGTTTAAAAACAGACTTCCTAATTAGAATATAACAGAAATTTATAACCTCTTATATACAAAGTAAATTCCCCTGCGGTGACCTGGTTGGTGAGACCATCTTTCGCATTATCGAAAAGTAGTGAGTACGAATCCCACCTGAAATGAAGATTCGTCGTGATCCTTAAAGGCTGCTGGGCTTCATTAAATAGATCATGGTCGCAATGTCATCCAAGTTAAATAATACCTCTAGAGGCGGCAAGTTAAGTATTCGTCGAGTCTTTTCTGTGCTGGCTCCTTGCTTCTAAATTACGTGGACTTCCGCTTAATTGGTAGAGCCCAATTGTGATTAGGTACAGGTAAATATGCTGGTGCAATAATAACAACTCTCTAAATTCAAAGACAGAAATATTTAAATTCAAATTGTGGGATATACGAAATAAAAAAATATCTTGAGAAACAGGGATTAAAATCCCTAGCTAAATTATTTTATTTCAAAAGATTTTCTCTAGAAAAGATTTAAATAAGATGTACTAATTTAAATCCTGTTTATTATGAATCAGCCATAGACATTTTCATTCCATAGTACAAATTCACTATAAAAATGTTTTATGTTTTTAATTACAATGCTAAAGACTTAATACGCTTCACATATTATACACAAGAATAGTAGAAAATCATTTAACCTGTTATCTCTATAATTTCTTAAAGTGTATAATAATATACGTAACTGATTAAAAAGTCAGAACATCTTCAGCTGAATATTTAATCTTAGTTAAAAGTTTGAGCTGTATGTTTTAAGAAAAACAAGCTCATAACTATACAATCATTTGTTGCATTGTTCCATATTTAATACACGGTTTATTTATTGACCGATATGTGTGTGTTTCCGATTTATATCCAACTTAATACTAAGCAATGAAAAGCACAAAAAAACAAAAACGATACAGCAAAGCTTCAAACGGTGAATGTCACTATATTTTCTCAACAACTATAACTTATTTTCGAGAGAGAATTATTTATGTGTCAACTCAAATATATTCGCACAAATAGAAAAATGAAAATGCTAACGGAGAATTTTAAAGTAGGAAAGGAAAAAAAAAGTAATAATAAATGGTTTGTTTATTTTATAAAAAAAGCTACATCGAAGAATAAGCTATACTTACGTGTTTCAATGATAAATGAAATATAACTTTTCATTGTTTCCCATGAAACGAAAATACTTTTTTTTCTGGTTAACCCCTGCATAAACAGAGTCAAATACATAAACTGTGGGGCCAGTTCACATAAGCAATAGTTAAGAATTGAATCACACGTGAAACCATGGAAGTCATATGCAAACTATCATGATTAAGATGAACAAAATTACATAGGAAGTCGTCTGCATGTTTGGGAAAGATCCGCCTCATTCCACTCAACGCACAATGCACACGGAAAACAATATCGCAGGCGACTTCCAAAATTGCTCTCATCGCTAAGTTGTCGTGTCAACGGGAACAAACGAGACGAAGACCAAACTAGAAAAATCTCCCTCATTGTCTTTTTCAGCTACTTTGCAAGTCAGGGAAATATTTCGCGTTCGAACCGTTCCCGTTCCGCTCTGTTTAAAAGGAACACAGGAACGTCTTAACTTGTGAAAGTTAAGGGAAATAATCCTGAATGTTTTTACATGTAGGAGCGCACTTTCGAAGGCAACGTAATTTCGGAGACAACTCCCTTTCGGCAAATCGACAAGCACTGTTATGTTGTTGGATTAAGATATGTGTACAAGATAAAACTGATAAATAAAAGATTCGAAATTATTTGTTTTGTTTATTTTATGGTTTTATCAATTGTTACGTTTTTTAAAATGGAATATGTTTTCTCATTTTCAAAAGCAGCCCGAAATGAAACATGAAAGAATTTTTTTAAAGAATTTTATTTCGATTTTACATATGATATAAAAATGATGTGTACATAAGTGATAAAATGTATTTTTTATAGATAAATATAAAAAATCGACAACAGATATAATTCTAGATTGACGATATAACAAGCTAATTTCATTTAGTTTTTCCTTTAGATGGATAAAGATTCGAATTCCAATTTAATAGTTTTTTCTTACTATACATTTTTAACAACAAGTTGATGATTCCAATTGTTTTAAAATTAGTATTATAATTTGTCCTTCATTATAACTTATTTTAGTTTAAAAACACGAAGAAAATCATAAATGAATAAAGGGCTAATTAATGTGGCAATGATTTCATTTCAAAACTTTAGTTTTTCGACTTTATTTTGTGTTATATAATTTCGTTATTATTGAATATTTTTGGTAATAGCATAGGATTCTTTTCAGTTATTTTCATATAATTTTTTTTTAAAAACTTATAAAATTTTTATACTGCAATGTTGTCTAAATTACGAACTCTTTATTAAAAAGTATCAGACTTTTTCAATGCTTTGATTAATCTCTCTAATGTCTTCGATCCAAGTCCATTCGTCAAGGTGGTAATCGAACACACGAACATCGTGTGTTCCATTACCACCTTGGACGATTGTTGTTCAGAGTCCACTTCAAAATTGTAAATCCTGGTCTAATTAACGACCGCGAGCAAAAATGACCTTTAAGTGACAAACATACCAAGCAAAACACCTCCTTCCATTTTTCATAGTTATTTAACAGATGCCCATAAAAATGTATAAAGCAAAATTAGATTTTCGCATGTATGATTCTGACTAGTTTTCTTTAACACTTAAGTTGAATAAAAAAGAAAACTATACATCTTTTCCAAAGGAAGCGATTACATTTTCCATTAATTTGTTTTTGTATTAAGGGTAGTCATAATGGTCTTAAATATAACTGTTTCATTCTGAAAGTCTTTGCACACAAAGAAATTTGTTTTAATTGCATTTGATATTATTTTGATTCCAAAATAAATACAATTACGAATCAGTTATTGCTTTGAAATATAATTGCCGATGCCTCCTGTAGATTGTTTCACTGCGGAGCACCGTATTCACACAGGAAAACAACCAGACGGAAAGGAATTGTAAACAAACATCCCTTTCTATTAATTGTCACATGACATTCAAGCTTTTATGAGATAGTTATTTTTGCAATTCATAACTAAGTCATGTATTTTTTTTTTAAATGAAGCCGAAAGTAAGTGGTATAAAAATAAGACAGTTGCAGACATAATTAAAAGGGGAATTAATTCTCGAACTATAAAGTCATTTCGTTTTCTGATACTAATTTATGAACAAAATGATAAATTACGTGAATCAGCTCAAAATTAAATAATTTAATATAAACTATTCACTTTATTAAGATAAAATGTGTCAATTTTATTTTTTTCTAATCACATATACGTAATTACATTTTAAATTAGTAACCTTTAAAAAAAGGAAGAAAAAAAAATATCCGTTATTCTTACGAATTCTTATTCAAAAAAGGGTGAGGTAAGACAAGAGCGAGACCTAAGTAGAGGTCAATCGGGCAGTTTCCTATAATTCAATACGAGAAATAGAGCCACGATCGACTGTTAAAAAGAAATATATTACGTCCTCTAACCCATTTAGAAAGGCAATCACTTCCCTCCCCCTTAATACATCGTGGCCACTCGAGTTTGCAGACGATCAGTGTATTTACGCTCGGCGGGGTTTGTCACGACTGTCCTTTCGCGACAATTTCACTCAAATGATACCGACACTGGATCGTATTCATATAGAAAAAAAAAAAAAAAAAAAAGAATAATAAAAAGTCAGAATCACGTTTCCTAAAGAAGTTGACGGGAGCCGAGATTTCCGGGAACCAGATGGCGCGAACCGAGTCACGCCAAAATCTGAAATACGAGATGCAAGAAAGAAGCATGAGTAGCCGGAAATAACTCATAAAAGAGAAACGGAAGCTGCATAAAAAAACAACAACCGTAAAACAACGGTAAAAAAAAAAATACCGCTCATTTCGATGAATGAATATATTAGTGTAAGAAGTTTACATACTAAACTTGTGTGTGTGAAATCAGTTTTTTTTTTTTTTTTAGATTAAACTTGAAGAAGAGTTTATGAATTTCACAAAAATGTGACGTAATCACAAAAATTTACCGTCGGATAATAATAGTTAATTTTTGTGAAAATATTTGTTTTTTTTTTATTTTTTTTTTATTTATTTATTTACGCAAGCAAATAAAAATTATCGAAATGTGCTTCTTTTCGACTGCTAATATTTTACTGGAAATTATTTGACGTCTTTAATTTATTGTGTTCTTTTTTTTTTTTCAGTGTAGAATCTATCAATTTAAGTTATCAATATTTTAAATAAATTTAACTGATAATTTATTTATATTTATCACATTGATGCAGAATCTTTTTAAGAATATTATCATGATTCAGATTTTTGGAGACGGTGCAGGATATATTATACGTAAATTGCTTCTCAGTGTATGAAGATAATCGTATTAGAAATAAACATGACAAAAAAATTTTCCGATTGTATAGTGTACTCTTAATTATAGGAGCCAAACTTTGATGGTGAACAATACAATTACTACAAAGAAACAATCTCATTATAATAATGCACCCATTTACACATGAGTTCAAAACAAGATTTTAAACTTCTTTCAATAACATATTTCAGCAAAATATATTTGTAATTATGAAGTTTTGGAACGCCTCACATCGTCTCATAATAAACAAAACATTTGCAACAGGGAATTACTATAACTATTGTAAAAAATGAAATAAACTTACCGTGGGATTTAATATTGCATGGTACTCTGATACAAATATCTAAAAATCATCGAAATGACATTAAGGTTAATTTTTCAATCACTAGAGACACCTATTGGTGTTATTTATGAGTTTCCTCGTCATATTTCCATGAATGGTAGAGTGACTAAAGTCTGTACCCATTTGAATATCATAACTTTTTGAGGGGAGCATTTGAATGGCACATCATTAGGATTTTAACTCGTGGTTGGGCTTCTTAAAAGTAATGTAAATTCAGATGGTACTTGAGTAGATATAATTTGATTTCAATAAAGAGAGCGATCTTTACATAGCTAAACACTAAAGTATTCTTAAGAATAAAAGCCTTAGAATTTATATGGAAAAATGCTGTAAAAGGAAAAAAATTCTATAAATTAAAATCTGCAATCGAAGTAAACAAGAACAAAGATGAATGTTTTGATAAGTTTTAATTCGAAACGTATTAATTGCAAATTTATAAACTATAAAATACAAAAGCTTAAAATATTTACAGTTGGCATCAAGAAGTCTTATTTAATTCCAATTAAATTTAATTTAATTGATTATGAAATGGCCAAACTCAAAATGTTAATAATCTTTACAAGTCAGTGTTTTGACGAGAACGAAAATCCATATACATTTAATAAATATATAAAAATGCAAAAAAAATAAAATAATAATAAGTATTGATTATTTTTATTTCCAGCTTACTTTTTACAATTCTGTATTAATATCAGAACAATATTCCTTTAAACTAGTTTAGTTCTGAAGCGTAATCATTTACGCGAGTGAGTAATTTTGACATGCTTTACTTTACTTCCTTTTGCTGACATAATTCTTTCTTTCATTGATGACACCGAAGCAGAAATATTTAATTTTTGCTAAGCGTTATTGTCAGAATAACTTACACCATTTTCTTAAGCACCAAAATTATATAATTATGCATTTTAATATAAAGATTGTGCTTGATATTCAAATATCTGGAATATATATGAATGAACATTTTAAGCTTGGGATACGTAATCTATTAATGTTCCCTCTAACAATATTTTGGAAATTAGAATGATTTCATGGTTTTTAAACTTTTAAATATAAGTTAGAAAAACCATAGGGAGCGCTTTTATTAAAAAACAAATTTATTCGACAAGTTATTTTGGAATTTACATTACAGTATAAACTTATTAACGATTATTCGAATTTATCCTAAAATATAACTGATGAAAAAGCATGATTTTAATAAATTAAGACTATAAAATTGTATCCAAAGCAATAATTTCTATAAATTTTTATAATAGTAAATTATAAAATATTGAAATTCGTGTGTTCACATAGCGTTTATCTTATTCAAACAACTGCAGAATTCGTTCACACTTGTCCAAAAGAAGAATTTTTAGAAATGTACAATGCCTTACTAGAAAGACATGAGATATATCTTGAAAAATATACCAAGACACTTCTAAGATATTATCTTGAAATGAGCAAAATTTCATACATTTTTGTCTAGAAATCTAAACTAGATAAACACCGTCTGAGCTTAGACAGGAAACTGGACACTGAAGTTCCACTTATAACAAAAATTCATGGAATAATAGTGATCTTTGAAATACATTTTTTAAGTTATGAAATCATTGTTATTCCACCAGTAAAATTGTATGCTTGTGATCAAAAGTAAGCGAGTTAAGAACTTATCCAGAAAAAGAATTTTATGAACTATGATGGTAAACCAAGTAACAACAAGTTAAGAACTTGTCCAGAGGAAGAATCTTTTGAATTATGATGGTAAACTATGTAACAACAATGCAGAAAGACGTTACATTTTGTTCTGCGTGTTGAATGATGTTTGTACTTTAAGGACAAATTACTCGTATTTGATCACATTTGAAAACTGCAAGGCAATTTCTTTGTACCATCTTAATGATATCAGCAATAACATATTGTAAAGCTAAATCAACTTATCAGTGCCAATGATAAAGTAGTTTCTCTTGCAAACGCATTTATGTAATAATAAATTCACAAGGTTCTTCTCTAGTCATAAATTATGATAAGCGTATGGAAAAATAAGATTGCATTCGCCCTAATGGAATCGTTATGTGGGATCAGTAGACAATCCAAGTTTTCAATTCAATAAATGTTGTATAATGAGTTCCCTGAAGAGCAAATTTCGTTAGTTCCACCTGGTTTGAAGTGTGTGGTATAAATATACAATAAAAACAAAACCGAAAGTCACCCCTGAATCCCTGGAACATTTATAATAGCCCGTACAATCAACCCTGTTTCCCATGAACATGCAGTGCCCAAAGGATGAGCTGCGGTTTTTCCGAGTAAACCAAATTCAGCTAAGCACTCCTACGACCTTGTGAAGTTCGTTCAGGGTGCGTGTAGCCATGCAAGTGGGGTGCAGAAAGGTGGAAAAGGGTGCAACAGCTGTTTCTGAGAGGCGAAGCGCGACGAAGAATGCCCATTCCAAATGACGCGGGTTTCCTGGCTATCCGGGATTTATGAACCCCGAAGAGGCGATAAGGGGTGAAGCTTTATACGCCAATGTCGTGAGGAGTGAGCGTTTCGTTTAATTTACGACGAAGCAAAATGCTTTTTTATGTGTAGCAAAAGCAAACACACTTGGGAAAACTCGCATATAAGTCATTATAATTCAGATAAAAGTTCGAATGAAACTGTCAACTGAGCAATGAAATAAACTACGAATAAAATAAGTTTTGTAAGGCAAGTTCTTTTGCAAATGTATCAATTGTTTGCTTATATAAATATTTGGTACATGAATTCTCAAACACTTTGACACTAATAAAAAAAAAACTAGATTAAGTTTGTATCCTTAGAGATATCGATGAATCAAATACCCCCGATCTTAAGCATTTTTTGTTCCCTACATTGCTTTGTTTCCACTCACTTATTTCGGTCAAATCAATTTTATTAGCACCGTAAGCCACTTTTATTTTTGAGCAGTAATGAATCTGCCATTTTTGTCCCGCTGGAAACTTCTAATCCCATCATCGGAAGGACTATTGTAAGCCCTCCGAATGTTTGATCTGTCTAAATCTTTTCAATCTAGTGATATTTAGTAAGTTTAGGTAAGATGTAATTGTTCCAAGTTCAGATGCACGTCAAGTATTTAATCTGAAACAATTAACAATTTTTGTGAACCTGGTGAAATACGATGTAGTATATTTTGCAATCTCAATCATACATACATATTAAAAATTTTTCCTATATGCATTATGGATATATATCAAGATGTTGAAATAAATAAAAATTTGATATCAATAAAATTCGTAGTGATCGTGACTGAAATTATAAGCTCTCAGAAGACTTTCATTACGCAATTCAACTATAGAAATGAGCCAAATCTTAAGATCTGATAAATATACATATTAATTAATATAACATAAAAAGTGCAAAGTTAATATTGGTCATATATAGGTCAATCATCATAATAAGGAACCAATATACCGTGCAATTATTTTGCTGGAAACACTCTCGTAAGAATTAGAGAAGTACATTGAAATCTTGATAAACCAAGACCTTAAAGCAAAACTAACTCTACTTCAGGGCAAATATCATTTTTAATAAGCCATAATTACTTTATGAGAATATGTGTCAAACCTGTTACTCATAAATCGTTGAAAATAGGATTGTTTTCTAAATTATTTTTAATTCTTAACAAGCTAATCAAAACCTGTATAGTAAAGCGATCGAAGTGACAACAAACGATTTGTTTACGAAAGGAAATTTGCACGTCATATGGAATCACGAGCTTTAGAGATTGGGAAATTCTAATTTGTGATACCTTTTCCTAGATACAGAGCAGAGGTGATGAAAATTCACAATTCACTAGGATTGGCATAATTATGAGCACCTCGCGTGACGTATAGAATGTGGGTCATCAAATATTGGACTATTATGATCGCATTGATTGGATGATATCAGTCTTATGGGATAATTTGGAATGTTTTTGTTCCTACAATTCAAAATTCTTCAATTATAAGGATAGTTTTTTTTTCTTTCCAATTAGAGTATGATATATTTCGGAAATAATTTTGCAAGAATTTTGGGTTGAAATAGGTTCTTATATTAGTTGGAACCCTCGAGACTTTTGTCAAGGTCTAATAGCCACTTTTTAGTAAGCAACATTCCTTTTATTTTTCGTGCAATCAAATACTTATACCAATGTAGCTTTTAAAAATTTTAATTCAGATAAAAATGTTGTGAAAGAAAGAAAATACTTTTTTAGATAACAATAATATTAAAATAACAAATTTTCACTTCGGTTTAGTTTTTTCCATATTAATGTAGGTCAGAAATAAATTTTAGTTTTCTTCAGAAAGCAATATCGATTTACTGCCGAACAATTTTACATATCAATAGATGCATTTATATCATTAGATCTATACATTTTATTCATCAAAGAGTATTTTTCATATTTCAAGTAATTAGATCTATTATGATTAAGAGGCTATAGGCCTTATATCCGGAAGGATGGGATTCGATTCCCAATGCTGCCAAAGACCTACCGAGTACATGTGATATACGTGCTCGTTAAATCTGTGGAATCGAAAGTCCTGTGGTCGGTAGTTGAGCAGTTATCATGGGTGCAATGGTCTGGAGAAATTTACTCCCCCTTCAGATCAATACCAAAATTGAAGAAGTAGATCCTTTGGTGCTGCCATCTATCAGAGGATTTGAAGAGCAAAAGGCATACTTTCACCTTCATGCTGCTCTGATTAAACGAAAGACGCTCCCAACTGACTTAAATTCGCATAGCCAAGGCACAGCGAGATTGGCTTGTCCAAGTGTCAGTAGTAACAAGAACAACTATGATTAAACTTCTGAGAAAGTAAATTAAAGCTCAGTTAATTTTTATAATATTGAGTATAATTATAGACATAATATTAACTTGCTTAAAGCCTAGGGAAAACTATGATTTCTCAGTTAAAGCAAACATGACAATTAGGATTGAGAAATAACATTCAGTTCTAATACAAATTAGGGGTTCTAATTTTATAGGGATATTTATATGTCAACCAATCATAATCTAGTATCTAATCACTGATTTGGAAGTTTATATGAAACATATAAATGTGACATTAAATTTAAATGTAAGAATAAAAATTCAAATATAAAAAGCTACTACATTTACATTCTTTAAAGTATAGCATGTAAATACCGAATATCATTAAACAGAAATATTTTAATTAATATCTTTAAAAATTTATGCTGAGAATATTCCAGCTTGGTTAGGTTCATTTTTTTTAATCATTTTAGTATTTTCTCTGTGAAGATGAAGGCTAAATTAATCATGAACCTCACTCTAAAATGAAATCTAATTTTTCTAAACACCCTCTTCGAGGGGAGAATCAAACTCACAAACATTTGAGCTGGATTACTGAGTACAGATCATTCAGCTATTCGCCCTTGGAAAAGTGGCTCATTAATGATAATTATTGATGAATGAAACTTGTGCAAATGTTTCCATCAGAAAATTTTAATCACTCATATGGTGTCCTTATTTTTTTATCACCACTAATACACAGTCAGACATCGTAGTGTGTTTTAAAGTAAAAATCACTTAAAATAATTGATTTTTACTTTTTTAATTGTCTAAGCTTTGTAAATGTTAGTGTTTATCGTAGACTGATTTCCTGTTGTTTTTTTTTATGAATTTGTAATATGAGAAGGGTAATATTTTTTGTTCCAATTCAGATAACAATGTAATATTGATCCTTTATCATAAGCAAGATACCCATCATCAATATCTAATGGAGTACGAAACTAAAATCGTACGTATGCCATGCATCTGTAAATAGAGCTTTTAACAGTATAATTATAAAATTCTCCATAAAACTATCAAATAACATTCTTTACATAATTCTTTTCTTTGCATAAACAAATTTAAAATGGACTTCTAGTTCATTTGTAAATAGAAGAGGTCTAAAAAGGAAATTAAAGTAATACGAACTTGTAAGTTATATTTTCCCCATATAGTTCCATTATTTTTCTGATCATTTAATAAAGTGGTGTATTAATTTTATGCTATAAATCTATAGCATTTGCGTTACATTAAAAAATTTTTAAGACTTGACATTTTCCTTGTTAAGCAACTGTTAATATTGAATGATGAAATAATTGCTAAAAATAAATGTCTCCACTGATTAAGGCGAGGGGAAGGTAAAAACAAAAGATTCGAATCTCCAACCGCCGAATCTTTTTAAGTTATTGGGAATAAGTGTTTCAGTGACAGTTGATAATGCCTTCTTTCACAGCAGAAGAGGCCTTGAGCTGAGTCTTTGAAGTGCTGCTAATGAAGCTTTCTTCACTGCAACCGAGAGCTGGTAGTGCGTGGGTTGCGCAAACTTGCAACAGTCGGCGCACGTAACTCTTGTGGATCTTCCAGTTCTTCAAGGTGTATTGGTTATTATATGTCTCTCTCGGCTACCTGAGAAATCGGTGGATTTATCATTATTTTCTTGCTTATTTATTTTGTTTTTACAACCGAGGTTAATATGTCTTCAGTCCGTCAAGCAAAATGGCGAAGGAAAAAAAAAAGAGTTTATTTTAAAGAAATGACTGTTCCAGCGTCCCCACGTGAATGACCAACTTATGAACTGTGTTAAAGTAACGGTAAGTTTTGTTAAGCAATATGCGGAAAATGTGGATTTACTGCGAACATTTTTAAATAGTTAAAACTTGTAATAAGATATTGTAAAATACTAACGCGATAAATCTTTTTTTATGGAAATTAATTAAATGCATGAAAATTAGGAATAACAGAACATTATTACGCATACATTTTATATTCAATAAATGTAAGAAATTTTGAGTTTTATTTTGCACGGCAAGATAATTGTTGATATTTTACTTGTGCCCCATACAATTACACAATGGCCGTGGTAGCCTGGCTGGTTAGGTCGTCGTTATTGGAAGATAGTGAGTACGAATCCGGGTTTAATCGAGGATCCGTCGTGTTCGCTAATGGCAGCTGGACGTGATTGCTATGTTCTCAAATGAAATAATAACTTTGAGGGTGGCAGACCAAGTATTGGGAGGTTTTTTTTGGTCCCCTGCTTCAAAATCACGAGTACTTCACATACAGCCGCTTCTAACTGGCAGAACCCAACTCAGGGCTAGGTACAGGGAAGCATACTGGTGCAACAACAATTATACATTGAATTATAAGCAATTATCTAGAATTCATAAAATTTTCTTAGAAGCAACGATTTAAATCTTTTTTATTTCTATCAAGTAATGAAACTCTGTGTTGCGTTGGTTAGCTTCATCTTTAATACCACAATGGCAAATAAACGTTAGGTCACGATTAGCTAACGTTGGCCCAACAATTACAGAGTTCGTAAATATAAATTATTAGAATAATATCAGTAGGTGGGGGAAAGAAAGAGGTTGCTATTGCCTTTACCCAATAGCAACCACTGAGAATATAAAATAAATTTCAAACTTTCATTTTCTATTGGGGCTTATAGTTTTGAAGTCAATTAACTTAACCGTATTTCATACTCATCATTAAAAAACAACTATTAGTTTTAAAACCTCTATTAGTTTTCCTATTCTAATGAACTTCGAAATATATTTAATTGCTTTTCATGTTATGACACATATAAGTTAAAAAGACTAGCATTAATTGGAAGTAAAATATTTCGAAGGAATAAAGAAACGAATATTGACCATACAATTGCTCTTAAAGAGAGAATAATAAAATTCTTAAAGAAACAAGTTTTATATTGTTTAGAAAAAGTACTGCTTTTTTTCTGCAGATATAGTTCATAGTGGATCATTGAATATTCAGATGATTTTTTACAATTATTGAGTAAATAATATATTAAATTTCTTTTAAAGTTATTTTTAAATTTTAAGCAAACGAGAGTATATTCAGCGTATGTCAACCATAATTCAACAAATCCATATATATATAAAAAAAATTTCATATTATTGTTTTCAATGTTCATTCAAATGCTAAGAAAAAGGGCGCATATTGGTACCTAAACGTTATGACGTAAAAACTATATTCTAGATAGCTATCAAAGAACAACAGAATAGCTTCTCTCAACGCCATATTTACTCAGAAATATGCAAAAAACTTAGTAATTTTGATCGAGAATTTGTGTTTTCAAATATTAAATTGGACATGATAACAATTAGTACTGTTTTTTTTTTAATGCTTGCGAACAGTGATATTACTTAAATTGCTAATTATTACCAACTTTTTCCTCTGACCTAATACAAATTGTGTAGAAGGAAGTTACGTTTTAAGTCTTCTAATATTTTTATAGAACGTAATATACATAAATGAATATATATCTCAGGCCTATATGGCTATGTTAATTACCGATCAATGATTACCACCTAAAGGTAACATTTCAAAGGAGTGGATTCTCACGTTAAAAATAACAGTAAAAGAATGATGTGAGCCATTGACACCGATGATTACAATTGATTTTTTTTCAAGAAATCAGTACACGACTTCTGTGAAAAAAAAGGTACAGAGTAGGTTCAGCGAACTTCTTAAAAGAGATCAAAGTTAATGATTTATGGTTAATCATGCTAAATAGCAGGCATGAATACATACATATCATAGGCTTCCTTTTGATATGTCGTAATCATAACTTTCTCATACAATGAAATCAGATAAACAAGTCTCATGAGGATTTCAAACAATCAAAACATGTATCATAGTCAACGTCTCGAACTTGTCAAGGCGGATTCTCAGCAAGACGGCGATTCGGGAATAATCACGACTCAGGAATAAAAAAAAGGGGTTAACTAGGCGCTGTTCATGTAAGCCAAGTGGTGGATCACCACGCCCCTGGCTTGTTTGGTGGTGTGTCAGGGTCGGATGACATGAGTCATGACATCTTGGTCAGTAGGACAGCTACCGAAGGAGATGAGTGAAATTCGAGATGGTATTGAGGTGTTCTGTAACCTGGAGGGTCATTCTGCTAAAAAGAAAAGTCAGCTTATTGTAGACATGTTTGATAAACATTCTGGGAAAATAATTCACAGATCAACAGCGGTGTATTTTTATTTTGTAGACATGGACCCATTAATAGTCATAAAAATAGAAAGCCAACCATTAATAAAGGATTCATGGTCTTTATTGATCATGACTTCATTTATTTTAAAGTGTTACCATGCATGTTAAATCTGCATATATTTTTATAGCCGAAGATAATATTTATAAAAATTAAATTTAAAAAAGACATTACACTTTATATAATGTATTAATTTAACAAATATGACATATTACGTAATACCGTGTTTATAAAATTAATATGAAAATATTAATCTCAGCCTAGAGATCACCGAAAAGATAAAAACTTATCAATGAGATTTAGAATAATCAATAATTTTGTGATCTTATACACTAATTTAAATTATTTAATATACGACAGTTTTTTTTCGTTCACTATAAAAGAAAAATATTCTGACTAACTTTATGGCTTAAGGATTTTTATCGCGTAAAATGTTCAAGAGCAATATAATAGTTCTATTATTATTAATTTTTTTATTTTAACTTCCTGTGTGTAGAGTTTAAATGCAGAATTATATCTATTTTATTGTACTGAGAAAATAAGCAATATTGTATTTGTAGTTGGCTATCACAAAATCGTTGAACTTATAATTTAACAATGGAATTATTTTATGAATGTGGAGTGGATCTCAATTATTTCATTCCAATTCCGTACAAGTACACAAATTTAATATTAATATATGCTCAACGAATTAAAATCTCTTTTCATGATCAAAATTGCGTAGATAGAACTTAAGAAATTCGTAAGAGCAAATATGCATGCACAAATATTTATATAAAATATAAGTCCATAACATCTTAAACATATAACTAATAAAAACAGAGTACTTTTACTTAAAAAATTCCATGTTAACTATTTTAAAATGTCAATTGTTTAATGAAATGAGTACGGAAACATTTCCGAAATATTCATGAGAGTAATATTTAAAGTTGCATTTAAGTAATATTTTACTTTAATGTTATCAAGATATCTATAATTTTATTTGATAAGAACGCATGAAAATGAACCCATGAGCATATATGAAAGAATTACAATAGTAAGAAAGAAAATATTCTTGTAAAATTAATTTCCACAATTAAAAAATGTTTATTTGAATTCGATAAAAAATAACCTTTTTTAGAAATCAATAATGGATTATGATGCTTTTACTTGCTAATATTGTATATATAACCTCCAAATATACTATAAATTCAAAGAAAGCATTTAGGAAGTTTAAAGCCTTTAAATTCCTCTTCATTACATTCTACAGTTGAATGGAGACTGAAACATGAAAACATACAATCTAATTATCTTTTTAAGAAAACATAGCAAAGGACACATCTTAGAGAAGCTGCGAATTTCTACAAAAAAGAGCTTTAACGTTCTTAAACATTTCCAAAGCTGGAAGGATAAATATCATTAACCAAGGGGAAAAAAATGTCTTTGTCCTTGCCAGTGAAGTTAGAGAACTTGATATGCGTGCATGAACATGTGAAATCCCTATTTCCCTTGTCAATCTTTCAAAATAATTGTTTTTGTTTTCCCTTCAAGCACTTTAAATTAAATAACGCGTGAAATATATATGTAATTCCCTTAGAGAATCAATATGCAAAGTATGAAGAATGTTGCGACGTCATGAAAACCACCGTAGAAGACAAATGATGAAATACATTAACTTCTAAGAATCAGTAAAAATGAGAAAAGAAATTGATAATTTTCTAATCTTATGGTTACTCAGTTTTAGATAGAGAGAACAAGATTTCAAAATTAATTTTGGCAAAATGCTCACATATAAAGCCAAAACAAAAATGATTTTTTGTCAGTTAAGAAATTATGGCTATATTAATGCTATTTTATGCGTCCTTACCTTTACAAAACTTAATTAAAAACCAAAAACGTCCAATAAAAAACATATCTTCTACTTAAATTATAGGTAAATGACATTTTAAATTAATGATATTCCAAATATAATACTGAGTTTGTTTTTCTTGTGTCTGATTTGGTTATGATCCAAGTTGGAAATTTTTCGACGCATATAATCAGCTAATTTTTGACGTGTGTTGAATTTTATCCACACTTACACTTTTAACTAAAAAATGTCGCAATTCTGGGCTAGAGTAAGAGTAATAATCCCGTGACTGTGGTCTACAATCTTAAAGGCGACAAGAACTATCACTTACGAAATCGAAAAGAATTCCATCTGCTGGTCGTTGGAAATAGTTTCAGATACATGGGTGATATAAGCATGATTTCATGTTTCATCAACAATCTGCAAAAAACTTTTTGAATTAGAACTATCTTTTCAGAGGGAATGAATCAACAACAAAAAATTTGTTAATGAAATAACAGTATCTGTTACATGGGCAATTGCTAAATAAGCAGAAAATCTTTGCTCCATACCGCAACCACAGAGGAAGTTCAAGCATTCCCATTTCAGGCTCGCCTTGAAAATTTTTGTAAGTACAGGGACATTAGTGAAAAGACAAGTTTGGAATAAATTAGACTTTGGGCTAATTAAGCTGTAGATCACGCCTCAGTATGAGATATCTTGATCTTCGGATTATCTCACCAATGGAATGCAGTTAGAAGTATTTAATCATTTACGAACTTTTTTTTTTTTCATCTGTTAAGTTACAAAATGTTCTAGAACAAATGTAGAATTCCTTTCATGTATATTAGAATTAATTTTACATGTATTCCTTAATGTATATAAAATTTTTTATGATTATTTCTGATAAGAAAAGATTCAATATAATGTTTTATTTAATTTTTTTCAACGAAAAAAAATTTTTTTGGAATTAATACACATTGTTATTTTAGAGTTAATAGAATTTTCTTTTATTAAAAAATAATGTAAATTGTAAACAGATAATAATATAAAATGCAGGCTACATATAATAATACGAAATATACTAATATGGTTAAATATAAAAAATTCAAAGCATTAAATATTTGAAGTATACAGAAAAAAAGTAATTTCAGATAAGCTACAAAACGATACTTTATGAAAGCATTTTGTTTTAATATAGGTGACTTTTTTCTGTCTGTGTAATAAGAAATGTATATGAATTTTTGGGGAATAAAATCTGTATGCAAGAAATAAGTATATATTTAATTATATCATATTTATTACAGCTAAACGAATTCCTACATTTCTATAAGTGCAATTAATATAACCTTTTTTCTTATGATAATTTTCAACATATTGATCCATTTTGATAAATCAGTAAAAATACCATTTTAAGATCAGTAAAAATATATAATCATAAAACATATAAAGAATAATTTTGAAGCAAAGAATATTTGCAATAAAATTTTCTATTTATTAAATAAATCTTTGTTAATGCCAAATGATGCATTTCTTCCATAATATAATCCTGCATATTATTATACACTACCGGACATTGAAAATGCAACACCAAGAAGTTACCAGAAAATGATGCTAACTCAGCAAACACAGAGAGATATTAACGAACAATAAGTGCTCTGCATTTCGAAATGATATATATAATACAGAACAAGTAGAAGATCTATCAGTAGGTTGCAGGATCCCTGTGCACGGTGATACACTATGCAACACGTCTAAGCGATGAGTCAATGAGAGTACGGAGGGCGTTCTGAGAGGAATGGCTCTCTCTATTCCCCGTCAATCATTTGCCAAATGCATTTCGTCAATCATTTGATGCATTTCTTCCATAATATAATCCTGCATATTATTATACACTACCGGACATTGAAAATGCAACACCAAGAAGTTACCAGAAAATGATGCTAACTCAGCAAACACAGAGAGATATTAACGAACAATAAGTGCTCTGCATTTCGAAATGATATATATAATACAGAACAAGTAGAAGATCTATCAGTAGGTTGCAGGATCCCTGTGCACGGTGATACACTATGCAACACGTCTAAGCGATGAGTCAATGAGAGTACGGAGGGCGTTCTGAGAGGAATGGCTCTCTCTATTCCCCGTCAATCATTTGCCAAATGCATTTCGTCAATCATTTGATGCATTTCTTCCATAATATAATCCTGCATATTATTATACACTACCGGACATTGAAAATGCAACACCAAGAAGTTACCAGAAAATGATGCTAACTCAGCAAACACAGAGAGATATTAACGAACAATAAGTGCTCTGCATTTCGAAATGATATATATAATACAGAACAAGTAGAAGATCTATCAGTAGGTTGCAGGATCCTGTGCACGGTGATACACTATGCAACACGTCTAAGCGATGAGTCAATGAGAGTACGGAGGGCGTTCTGAGAGGAATGGCTCTCTCTATTCCCCGTCAATCATTTGCCAAATGCATTTCGTCAATCATTTGATGCATTTCTTCCATAATATAATCCTGCATATTATTATACACTACCGGACATTGAAAATGCAACACCAAGAAGTTACCAGAAAATGATGCTAACTCAGCAAACACAGAGAGATATTAACGAACAATAAGTGCTCTGCATTTCGAAATGATATATATAATACAGAACAAGTAGAAGATCTATCAGTAGGTTGCAGGATCCCTGTGCACGGTGATACACTATGCAACACGTCTAAGCGATGAGTCAATGAGAGTACGGAGGGCGTTCTGAGAGGAATGGCTCTCTCTATTCCCCGTCAATCATTTGCCAAATGCATTTCGTCAATCATTTGATGCATTTCTTCCATAATATAATCCTGCATATTATTATACACTACCGGACATTGAAAATGCAACACCAAGAAGTTACCAGAAAATGATGCTAACTCAGCAAACACAGAGAGATATTAACGAACAATAAGTGCTCTGCATTTCGAAATGATATATATAATACAGAACAAGTAGAAGATCTATCAGTAGGTTGCAGGATCCCTGTGCACGGTGATACACTATGCAACACGTCTAAGCGATGAGTCAATGAGAGTACGGAGGGCGTTCTGAGAGGAATGGCTCTCTCTATTCCCCGTCAATCATTTGCCAAATGCATTTCGTCAATCATTTGATGCATTTCTTCCATAATATAATCCTGCATATTATTATACACTACCGGACATTGAAAATGCAACACCAAGAAGTTACCAGAAAATGATGCTAACTCAGCAAACACAGAGAGATATTAACGAACAATAAGTGCTCTGCATTTCGAAATGATATATATAATACAGAACAAGTAGAAGATCTATCAGTAGGTTGCAGGATCCCTGTGCACGGTGATACACTATGCAACACGTCTAAGCGATGAGTCAATGAGAGTACGGAGGGCGTTCTGAGAGGAATGGCTCTCTCTATTCCCCGTCAATCATTTGCCAAATGCATTTCGTCAATCATTTGATGCATTTCTTCCATAATATAATCCTGCATATTATTATACACTACCGGACATTGAAAATGCAACACCAAGAAGTTACCAGAAAATGATGCTAACTCAGCAAACACAGAGAGATATTAACGAACAATAAGTGCTCTGCATTTCGAAATGATATATATAATACAGAACAAGTAGAAGATCTATCAGTAGGTTGCAGGATCCCTGTGCACGGTGATACACTATGCAACACGTCTAAGCGATGAGTCAATGAGAGTACGGAGGGCGTTCTGAGAGGAATGGCTCTCTCTATTCCCCGTCAATCATTTGCCAAATGCCTCTTCTGAAGAAGGCACAGTGTGAAGAAGGCACAGTCTGCAAATGGTGTCCAATCATATCTCAAACGTGTTCTATTGGTGAGAGATCTGTAGAGTATGGTGGCCAAGGAAGCAGCTGCATAGCATGGCTGATGCGAGCTATGTGTGGATGGGCGTTAACCTTCTGATAAAGAGCATCGGGCACCTCCTTAAAATAGGGGAGTGTCACCGGGAATAGCACATTCTCCACGTAACGTTGGGTTGCTATAGTGCCTAGAACACGGACTAGAGGTGACCTGGAATAGTACGCAATGGCGCCCCAAAGCATGATGCCGTATTGTCACGTTGTGAGGTGTTCCCAATTGCCACAGGGCTGGACTTATCTCCACGTCGAACACCTCACACGTACACGGTGATTATCATTGAAGAAACAGATGAGTTTCCCATCTAAAAAGACGATTTTGTGACACTTATCCAATTCATCAATTTAAATCTCATCCTATGTGCACTGGAGAGTTGCACATTTCACATCCTTCGCATATCTCGTAAAGTGAGTCTACCCTGAAATTTGCATAATTTTCTGGCTACTCTTTTTTGGTGTTTCAATTTCAGTGTAATGCGGTGTATTTAAATTAATTTTTAATTATAAGACCATGTCTTAATCAGTAAATAACTAAAAGTGTCTCATATTTTCTCATATAATACATCAAAGATGCTTCTATTTAGAGTAAAGCATTTTTCAATATACAGAATGAATTAGCATAATTTAATTTCTTTGATTATATTATAAAATTCAAATACGCATTTGAAGCAAATGGAAAATAGGATTTTGCAGTCTAGCATATTAGAGAAAATAAGAATCGAAAAGTTTATTTTCCCCCTCACAGTATCTCAGAAGTTAAACCTTGAACTGTTTTCTGAAAAAGATTTTATACACGAAGATAGAAAAATAATAAGTACAGTAGTCAAGAAATCTTCTAGAGAAAAAATCGATCATTGTCAACTTTTTCTAGGAAAAATCAATATTACTTTTCTTCATTTTACTTATTTGTTGCTATATACAACCAAATATTTGATGGAAACAAACAGAAAATAAAAGATAATAATAGAGTCGTTTTTTAAAGTTTATTCATACTAACTCGTGTCGTTAAAACTAAAAACATAATTTTTTTCAGTATCGGCACAACTTTATTTTCATTTCTCTTAAGCCAACATTTTTTGGAAATCTAAACATTTAAAAATTGTTCTTTATAAGTTCTTGAAATATGATTTAAATTTTGTTCCATGAAGCACACATCAGTTTTCATAGATTTCAACAGTTGTCAAGTTGTAATGTGAATATTCACATCTATCTACTGCAATAACTGTTATTTTCCTACAGAATTAAAAAGCAGACATCCTTTAACACAAAAGATTAATTTTTAATCGTAAAAAATGTATTACTTAGATATTATTCATCTTTAAATTAAAATGTTAAAAACAATAGCGATACAAAGTGTTGCATCAGAAATAAATTTTGTGATACCTCTTTTAATGTTGCTTGTTCCAACGTTTTTTAAGTTATAGCAATCAAACTCTTCACACTTTAAAATATTTTTATTTCCAAGAGAAATTAAGCACCTTTATTTATCGAATGTACTATGACATCTGTTCTTTTCAAGATATTTCAATTTATAACATTACAGGCGACAAATATAAAATCATTTTTTATAATACTTTTAAAAATGAAGCTTTTTAAGCTTCAATAAATAACAAAAAGTTTCTTATGGATATTGTTTGTAATTGTTTTGATTACTTTGAGGTTGAATGGTCATCATACGAGACTGGAGCTACAGTTTAAAGTAGATTTCGAAGCACAACCGAAATGGGATTCGAATACACCACTTGGTTGAGTGCAAGACCACAGCGTTAACCACAACTTTCAGACTGGCTTTCAACTTTCGAAATAAATTTTAATTGATCATGAAATAACCATAAATGAACTAACAATAACCATCGTATTGAGCTATAAATTTAGGAATTTAAATTTTATAATATAAATCTACTGTAAATTAGAAAATGAATTTTTATAGTTTATACAAGGTAATCAAAATAGCTCTTACCATTTTTCTTTTTCCTAAATAAAGTGAGAATAGGTATTTTCAAGTTATAGTGTATTACATTGTTTAAAAATCTGTCAGTAGAGAATAAAAATATCTGTCTCTATAAAAGCAGGTAAATTGTGAAATTTTATAAATTGTAACAAAAATGGTATCGAAGATAAATGGAAGTTTCCAAAAAGCATATTTACAATTGTTTTAATTCGAATATCAAAGTAGACTTATCAGCAGTTTCATTAAGTCACGGCCTGTACCAAGTTTTTGTAGATAATAGTGCGAATGCACAAACTGCAAGGCATTGATTTAAAACAATTAGAGTTGGGAATGGACATCTTGTCGCTCGACGGCCATTTTTTGCACACGAGGGCTAATTAGACCTAGAGTTGGGAAATTAAAACTAAAGAAAGAAATTTGTATCCAGGAATCGCTGACTTTTTTGGGCTCGAAATCCATAAGTTTTACTGGAAAGATGTATCGGAGACAGTTTGTGTGGCTCAGATAGAGATACTTTGGTAAAAGGCGATGAATGCCCAATAAAGACTTTCTGAAGATTTAGCAATTTTCTACACTTTCTGTCAGTTATTTTCGTTTTGGACATTAAAAATGGCAAGAATTTTATTTGGTAACCTTACACATTAAATTTTCCTGTTTACGAACTTTTGGAAAGAAATGATGAGAACGCTTCTATAAAAAGGTGCATGAAAAAAAAATTGGTATAATGAAAAGTCATTCCAAAAGAGATGGCTTGATGTATTCAAACCACGAAAATGACATCAGCAAGTGATCACTTTTCAAAATGTGTATATAAACGTTGGCGTTCAATTGTCTGAGCTTGAGTCGGGCAGTAATTCGCTAACAGGTGGGAAGGACGTACAAGTGAAGAACTCGTTTGTACACTTCGCGGATAAATGAGACAATGCCTCGTATGATGACGCAATAAGTAACCGATTCTTAAATTAAACAATCGTTTTTACTCTTGTAAGAAAGAGAGAAAAAAGCACCGACGGAAATTTGAGGTCGAAGCATTCTTCTGGACTAGGCATTTTATTTTCAATTGCAAGCGTGTGTGAATATATTGCATAGATATAGTGTTTTTTTATGACAGTGTGTAAAGGAAATAAATACCTATAACTTTCAGCTAGGAAGGAAAACAAATACACGTGTCTTGCTATAATAAAATTTCTTTTTAAAGTACTTCCTATTTTGGTATATGAAAGTCTTAAAACACATACTTTTAAATGAAATTTAGTTTGACTTAAGCTTTTGCTCCCGAAGTTCCTTACTCTGGGATTTCAGAAAACAAATAAAGGAATGAAATCGTAACATTATATTGTTGTACTTTAGATATTCAATATGAAATTATTATGAGTCAAATTTATGCGTACGTAATCTTTATCATGATGAAATATGCCCTTTATAAGAAAAGTTTTTAAAATAGTTTTATGTCAAACTTAATGGAACAAAAAATCACACTCATTGCTAATGTTATCAGCTACTATTTTTGTAATTTAGTGTTACCACACACATGTATTTTTTGACCAGTTCTACTGAATTTAATAAAAATATTTTAACGCGTAATCGATATATATATATATATATATATATATATATATATATATATATATATATATATATATAATCTATTATGATCATCTAGATCTCATTAGTAAAGTTAACGTAGATTAATAACGTAGGATTTAAATAGAAAATAGATAGGAAATATCTGGTTATTTGGCTTCGGTTTTCAAATGTGGATAAAGAAAGAAAAGTTTAAGTTTAATTTTAGTTTTTATCCTTTCTTTAAGAAGTATAAACTTTGTGCTTTAGAAAAGTATATAATGTGTAAATTAAAAAGAAAATTAATAATGATATCTCGTGATGAACAACATAACTATTATTAAAATCATGAATACTGTTTTGGTTTAATAAATATACCTAGAAATGGATAAACATACTCAAAAGTTAGAGTAAATCCTGTGAAAAAACGGTTTGAATAAAGTATAACTTTTTTATAGGCTATGAACTAATTACTTATGGAAACAAAATGTAGACTTAGAAGTTTTAATCTTTAAGCAAAATTATATATTATAAAATAATAATAACTTCACATATATATATAATATTAAAAATTTAAAATGTTAGCTTTTTCTCTCTCATCAAATGAAATTATAAATAAAAATACTTGATTATTCAGATATAATTTGAGCAATTCTTAAAAAGAGAAAAACATTATTGTATACAATCACAGTTAATTCTAAAATTTTTACTGTAAAATAAGTCTTTAAATGATAAATACTTATGGTCTGAATTAAATTTCCATATACAAAGGAATAATAAGAGGTTCAATCTGAGTACTTGCTTAGAAAATGTCATCAATGGTAACATAATTTTACTTAGTTATGCTGTTTACATTTTGACAGGGCTTATTTAAAAATAATTCAAAAGAGCAAAGCACCTCCTGGTGGTATATAACGCAAAATAGATTTATTTGATCTCAAATGTCATAAAGAACTACATTTAGTGTTAATATGATTGGCAACAAGGTTTTTTTTCTTCAAATGTTTTGAATATTTAAACAATATACAATAAAATTTCCTCGCACTGCCTACATTCAAATTTCATTTTAACTTTGCAGCAGTTTAACTGCAAATTATTAATGAATTTAACGTGAGAAGTGATAAAATATTTTTGATGCTTTTAATATTTATTTCTATTTTCTATCGCTATATCAAATATCACATTTGAAAAAATACAGAGGAAAAGAGAATAAAAAAATCGAATTACAATATTCTTTTATAAAACTATTATAGTGAGCGTATTCATGAAATTAAACTGACAACTCCCTACTGCAAAAATAAAATGGATACCACTTTTCAAAATATTATGTAAAAAAAAAAAAAAAAAAAAAAAACAGCACTCCTTACCTGAATAAAATCAAAGAACTATTGATTTAGTATGGGCTAGTACTACAGTTCGTAAAAAACACAATTTTTAACAAAAAGTTTTCCAACAGAATTTTTGTTATTCTCTTTGGACCACCTCTAAGATAACCACTACTTTATTCGCCCCAACATGGCAATTTTCTCTCCTTCTAAGAAGGAAGTTTAATTATATTTATACCACTATCATACACAGATTGCGGTGGTATATAAATTTTTCGGTAAGATCAATCCTAGAATTTCGTCTGAGAGGAAATGCATTCGCATGTTTTTTCTACATTTTTCTCACTGGTACTAATATCGAATTATTCGGCCTTAACCTCATAATTACAATATTGAAAAAGGGCTTCTGTTTCCAGAATACGTATGTTTAGGCCACACAACAAGGAGATGAAAGTTTTCTAAATTTAATGGCAAACAACTTGGTCCAAAAATTTTTTGAATAAAAATTATTAAAGTTATTATTTTTTAGACAAAATCCAAGAATTCAAATTTTCAATTTGCAGTTTACATTTTTTTTAAATGTTCAAAAAATTACTTTTGAGAATTGCATATGAATTACCGATTTTGTTTAAGTTTACTTTTAGTTTCCAAAATGAAAATTTCTTATGAATATTAAAAACATATTCATAAGTATTGTTAAATAATATTATGAAATAATATTTATATTGTGAAGTAAATAAAAATTACAAATAAGCAAAAATTTCACTTAGACAAGAACTTCTATAAGCCGACCGATGGTGGAAAGGTTAGTGTTTTTCTAAGCAATAGATCCCTGGTTCGAATCCTGGCACGGTCATGGTTGTTTCTTTCTCTCTTTATGTTTGTTTTTCTTTATCACTTCACTTTTGAGGTGAAGATGGCACACCCATTGGGTGCCCACCTATATGAAATGCCATCACTTCGCCCATTATAGAACTGAATAGGGCAAAAGCCTAAAGGCAGCCGGGCATTATAGAAAAAAAAAAAGAATTTCTATAAATTTTTTTTTATAAAAAGTGAAAAAAATCTAACACAATGAGTATTTTACATCGTATTATACACATATATTTTTAAAAAACTTTTAAATTATAAATTAAAATAATCTATTGGATATCAAGTTATAAAATTTACTATTTCTATCATGCTATGCATGTATTATTGACTGGTAATTTTAATTTACACTTAAACATAGAAAGTTTCCCCATGAAAATCAAATAATTGATAAATAAGTTTTTTAATGTGAGTATTGTTTTAATAATAAAAATTATTCATGAATAATTACCATGGTTTAGAAATTTCTATTTATTTGGTTCATTATAAATATTTGATTGCATACTATTCAAACTTTTTCTAATGTTAAAAATCTAAAGAAATAAATATTATTAAAAGCTTTTAACTATTAATTGATAAGTCGTATTTAAGGCTTAACAAATGCACTAGTTATTTATAATAAAGTATATTTTTACGTGTTTTTTAAATTATAGTATATATTAGATATTAAGTAAAATTAAGATAGTTTTTACAGATGGTGAGATTTTTTATGTATTTTAGTAACAAATATTTATCTAGTAATGCATTTTTATAGAGTTATTTATTTAAACATGTTTATATATTTAAATGCAAAAATTAGCTGAATTTAATTTTGAGGATACATTTGTTGATTTTATACTTATATAATTTCAAAAGATCCAAATGTGTTATGATAATAAAAAAAATTACTTATTGATTTCTGAATTAAGTATACAATTCATTAATTTCATAAATTCGTTTACGATAAAGTTTGAGAACAATGGATTTTAAATCTACCATGATAAATATTAAAATGATAAAACGTCATATATAGTTTCACAGACTTTAATCCTGTACACTAGCTATCCTAAAAAATTCATGGGTGTACAGTTAAATATTAAATAATAAATATAAATCATTAGTTCTTGGAATTTATCCATAATAATATTTTGTATATTTTATGTTTTCTTGGAATAATTTCATTTCATTACCTGTGGTCTTTATGCAGAAGTACAATTTCATTGCGAATTTAAAAAAAAAAATGTAAAAAAAAGTAAAAGAGAGCGAACATTGAGAAAATTTTGACAATTTCTTAGTTTCAACCCCATTAATTCAGTTTACCCATACTTATTATCATTTCTATCTATATATTCAAATACTGCATAAATGTAAGGGGTCCTTGAAGAAAAAGAATAAAAAAAAAAGTGAAGGTAATTTCGAAATGAACCAGTTTCAAGTCTCGACTGCAAAATAGTGGGCCGATAAGACTCTTGGCACTTTGATTAATAAGCGTATGATAAGAATTTATCGGGATGTCTTCGTCATCGAAGAGTTTCATTTAATTGTAGTGAATGGACGGGATGACAAGTACCCCGTTCGTAAATCTATCAGAATTTTAAAGTTAATATCAAATGGCAACTTGTCACCATATACTTCGATGGACATAATGAAAATATTATTTTCTATCTGGAAACCACAAATAAACTTCATCCTATTAAACATTAATAAAGTAATATTAAATAACATAGAAATGACATGCGTACAAAAACGGCACATAGAATATATTTTATTCATTTATTTCGCTACATTTTCAGGAAAAATGTTTATTAATTTTTTATTTAAATTAAATAGTACCTGAAATATAATATCTATCAATATTATGATTACTTATAAAAATTTTAATAACACATGTCAAATGAGAAAAAATTTTTAGAAATATACATTTTACGAATTTTAGAGCATAAACAAAAATTCGATATGTAACGTAAAATATCGATACTTTTATTCTGCTCACCAAAAAAGTAACAAAATTTCTAAGATATAATTTCTGTATGAGCGAAAAAAAAAATTGCGGAAATTGTAGCAAACATTTACAGGTATCTCATTTTTATAAATATATTGAATGCATGAAGACAAATTTTTAATAAATAATTTTATTAAATAAAAATCCAAATTTGTTCTTTTATTTTGCAATGCAAATAAAAAAGAAAATATTCAAGATAAATGACACGGAAATAAAATATTTTTAATAAACGTCTTTTAACTGCAAAAGGGATAAGTGTGAAAATGAATGACTTTGAAATAGCGATAGCTTCCATGAAGTTCTTACAGCTTACTTTATAAAATTTTTGCGAACTACAATATTCCAATGGTTATTTCAAGTTTTAAGTTTTTAAAAGAGGAAAATGTTTCGTTAAATCATACATGTTTTCCTTATGAAGTAAAAAAATGTACATTGCTTTGAAAAATAAATCTATCAAATTTAAAAATCAACTCTTTTCAAGATATTCGACTATTAAAATGTTAATTTCATAAAAAGAATAAAATTTTTTACAAACAGCTCTTGTTTTTTTTTTTTTTTCAACAATTTGAAAGAAACTTTCCATTTAGAAGAAAAAAAAAGTATTTGAATTGAATCTCATGAAAACAAGTTGAATATGTCAACTGAGACCACAATTTAGTTTTTTATATTTTAAAGAAGTCCAATAAATTATTTACAAGCTTTTGATTTAGATCTGAAAATAATTTCAAAAAGAATTAATAATGTTAGACTGAGTAAATTTAAAAAGGATGTCAGAAGATTGTGTAAATCATTAGAAATTCCGATTTCAAACTAAGTATATCAAAGATATAGAAACAAAAGTAGATAAGAATAGTAAATTATGATTAACTATCGAAAATCGGAAGAAATTAATTTCAGTGGGGAAATTAGTAGATCTTAATCAAGAATTGGCAGATTTTCCGTAAAAAAGATTTGAGATGTATGAATAAACAGTTCAAATACAAATAAATTTTTGCATTTAATCAATTCAAGCATTTTAAATAGACAGTTAAGAATATAATTGCCCTACATAGCGTGTTTCGTTTCTTTTATAATACTTAAAACTTTGTGAAGTAAATTAGTACAAAGTAAAAGAATAACAGAAAAAATTATATTCAAAACCATTATAAATTATTTTAAATTAGTATCAATTATTAATTTAGTTTAATCATTTTTGCTGAATTAATTTTACATGTTAAGCGTTTAAATTGAAACCAATGATCACTTCCTCAAAAGTTATTTTTCACAGATCATAATAATAAATACCAGAACGATTGGTACACATGGATTTTTTGTGTAAAATAAATTAAAAGGTCAAATTTCTTACCACAGCATAAAATTGTTTTCGAATAAAATGTATGAACCAGAACTTCACTTACCTATAAAATAAAAATAAGGATCATTAACAAAACAGTTCACGATTAATAAGTCATTTAAATAAATTCTTATAATAATATAATTTTCTTATTAACTTCCTAAAGATTAAAAACATAAAAAAAGTTTATATTTTAAATACTAAGAACTCAAGCTATAATGATTGCTTAAGCTATTAAGAGCATTTAATTAAAACATTTTTTAGTATTTTTCAAACACACTAGAGAAGTATAGGTGTTAAATTTTGGGAGAACTACTCTAATTTATATATGAGAGATAAATAAAATAATACATTGTGTTTTATAATAGTATAAAAGTAATTATGTATTTTCAGATAGATCACTAAGTATTTTTGAAAATTGTTTCGATGTGCATTATTGAACACAAAATCGGAATTTATATTCAGAAGTTTACAAAAACTTAAAATATATTTTTAAATCATCTTTAATAATACAACGAGATTTTTTAATTTAAGGATCCATTAACATGAAAACCTATAACTAAACGCATATTAGCATTTGGGGCTTTCCAACTGTCCTTTCAAAAATTTTTAGCTTTCGATACCTCAAAAATTTTCTATGCCACTAGTTTGTTACAACAGGATGATTTATAAAATAACTATCTTTTCAGAAATCAATGAACCAAAATAATATGTTCTAATAGCTTTCAGAATTTTTAGATTGTTCATTAAAACGATAGAAATAATGAATTAATCACAGTAGGGATATAATAAATTTATATTTAATTATTGGAAAATGAAAGTTTCGTCATATGTTTTCATAATCCTCTTAACTGGTGTATTGAAATTTTCACTGTTCTGCACTTCGTAAGACGTCACTAACTGAGCGCTATTGGGAAGCTAGAGACATAGTAGATTAATAGACTCTGTTGCAGTATCTTTCTGTGTTATATTGTTCTATCATTTTGATTTATTTTGCTGTAACTGTCTATAATCTGCCATTGGAAATAAAAAAAGAAGTATTGAAATTTGAGAATGAATTGCCAATATATATATTCTAACTTAAATTACAAACTTTCGGAGATGAATAGTCGTAAGCAAATCAGCAATAATCGATATATATATATATATCGATTGTTGCACTCAACTCCTTTAATTTGCACATTATTTCAATATTTCAATCTATGAGTTCACCGTTATCTCAACAGGCTGAGATTTTCCAAAATATGAATGAGCAAAATGATAATAAAACAAATATTAAGAACATGGAACAATAAATTAATTGTATTAAATATCTATCATTAATAAAGCTGTAAATAAAAAAAATCAATCCCAACACAATAGAATTTGCATAAGAGTAGAGATTAACATCAGAAATCGGAGTCCTTAAATCATGAGAAATCTTTTAATTCTAGAGATGGACCTGTCAAAAATGCGTTCGTTATTACCAACAAAATTGTTTGCTGCTTAAATAAGTAAACATATATATATATATATATGTGTGTGTTTACTTATTTAAGCATATATATATATATACACGCACACACTCAAGTACCACAAAAAAAAAAAAAAAAAACAAATTTAACTTTAATGCATTTAAAAGTTTATTGATAAAAAAATATTCATTAAGGCTAATATATATATCGGTGAACTTAAGGTTTTCAGAAAGATATTAAGAGCTGTTGGCGTCAAAAAAATGAGTTACATTAATATATCGGTCGCAAAACGGGTTTGTACAATGATGGGTTGTTGATATTTTTTTAGCACGCCAAAGGGTCAGTTCAATGCCATTAACCTTCATTATGGCGTAAACAATTAGAAATTAGGCGTTTTTTGCGAGACGTGTCGAATTCTATTAACATTCAGTCAAGACGTCCATGAATTGATTTACATTTTACAGCTTTCGTTATGAATTGCAGTTTAATCTCCTCATAACCCATTTTTTTTGTTGTTGTTGTTGTTGTCCAACTACAATTTAAGAAAGCTGTTTCATAATGTTTAATGATAACTTAGCTTTAGAGAATATCTTCAGACATTTAAGTTAAAAGCCCTTGAATGAAAAAAATAGAGTGTCAGAATTTTGTGGAGTTAATGGAAAATGCATTAGCTGTAAACATAATGTTCATTAATTTCTAAAAAAACAATTACACACTGAATGGTAAAGGATACAAAAAAAATAAGAAAAACTTGGTACATAAAAAATACAAAATGTTATAAGATATAGGCGATACAAAGCATATATATGATGAAATTTAGATACATAAAAGCTGGACACAACGAATGTGAGAATAGATTGCGATACATATAAAATGGTATTGCAGTTTGAGAAAGATATTAAATTAAGGTTACTTGATAAAGAGAGAAAACAAATAATGATGCTTTGAATACAAAAGTTAAGAATGGAATTTTAAAGTTTAACGATACGATATGAAATTATAATATTTCCACAGTTTATGACTTATTTTGATGTTTCTGCTAAAAATATAAAACAGCCTTTTTTTCATTGGCCGATGGAAAATGATTAGGCTCATTTGAAATTAAAACGAAAATTATTATTCCTTCTAACATATTGTTGTTAATAATTCAAATGTATGAATGAAATCAAATTTAAACCATAACCAAAGAGGAAAAGGTACACTCCACAGATATTTTTTTTACTTACTTTAATAGATTTCTGAATCACATCTCATATTCCCATGAAATTTAATTCAAAATAATTTTAAAAAAATCTAATGAATTCATATAATTGATGTAAAATTAAATTTGATCATATTGAATAAATTATCACTCCAAATATAATACACATTTCAAAAACTATTATAAACTTAAATTGGAAAGATATTAAAAAATTATTTCTTTTATTTATATTCATTCAGAAAGGAATTTTTTTCTCTCTTTAATTCCAAAAATTTAGAAAAAAATCGTCAGTTGAAATTAATTTTAAAGAAAACAACACAATTTTAAACAATTTCAGTTATTTGATAAAAATGCTAAATGAAATGAAACAATATACGAAGTACATTATTGGAGGATATTTAAAGTCATGCCTGAAATATTTTATTAAGAAAATTACCGCAGAGTCAGCTTAAGGTTCAAATAAACAAATTAAAGAACTAACTTCGTTTTCGAAAGTCCGCAAATTGAATATTCTTTCCCCATCATTCAGTAACTTTAAGTTGAAACAGCTCAGTTTTTTAACGTCCGGAAATGCAATTCAACACGTCCTCACCATGCGATAACTCAATTTCTATTGCCACCACAAGATTTCTCTGATATAAAACCTGAGGGTAAACACCCTCATATTGAAATCGATATCAGTGGACGATAACATTTGTTTTTCATTTTATAGTTAAATTTTACTGTCTCGCGTGTCTTAACTGTTGTGCACATTTTACAGAAGTCATAAAAATAATATCCGGAAATATATGCGATGTAAGGCCATTCACAAACATAATATCTACAAATACACGCAGTTTAAGAACTTAAATAGTAATATTTGTTGATATAAAAAATTAGCCGATTATCAACCCAAGTTTCTCTTATATAATATGACGAGAGAGCAAATTATTAATATATTTAAATGAAGTAAAATGAAATTTTATAAAACAATCTAAGCTCGCGAGCTGGGTTTTTTTTTATGTATTTTTACCATCATGATTGAAATTTTCAGTCGCGTTATAATATTCAAAGAATCAATTTATCAATAATTTGCGTTATAAGTTAACAATAAAATCAGGTATACAATTTAAGATATTGTATATATCATACATTACATACTTATTTTCGTACGCTCTTTATTAAATTTTTATAAAATGTAAATTTTAACATCTATATATAATAAAGTCGAAGAGAGAAAAATAAGATTTTTAAAAGCACGTACAGTGTCAATATAGTACTTAGTAACTTTCAATTAACAAAACAGTGTAAAATTTCGGCATAACGTAGACAATTTTAAGCATGGAGACAAAAATTAGTTTATTCTTTTTCAGACTTAATCTTATTTAACAATCCTTTTGTCCCAAAACGTAACCTATCCCGAGAAATACTGAATTTTCAGAAAATTAGGTATCATGTTTAGCAGTGTGCTCATTTAACGATAACGATATTAAATAAATAAAAACAATAAGACATGACGTCGCGTGTTACGTCTTCCTTCAGATTTTTGCTCAAGGTGATTCGAAAAAAAATTTATTTCAATATCAGTGTCTTCTGATTGATTTAATTTTTATTGCTTACTTTATGACAGAAAGTGACCAATCGAATAATGGATTTTCCGTATTTCGTGAAGATATCTCACAAAAAAATGGAAGATATTAAGTGAATAAAAACCATCAATTGAAACCATTAAGATATCCATTAAGTAGTGCCAGCTAATACAGAAGCAAAAAATAAGGATAAAGCAAGAAAGAAAGGTATTTTTTTTATTACTATAAGTTTGCATGAGTTAAAAATAAGTCAAACATTTACAAAAACAAAAGTTTTTGTAATTAATATTTCTTAACAAGGTGATTTCGACAGTATCTATTAAAATAAAAAAAATTGCTGTTTTAAAATTCAAGGTCGTACCAGAACATATCTAAAATGAAAAATCTTAATTATTAATTCACACGGTAATAAGTGTGAATCAATATTTGAAAGCAAATTATTTTCAATATCTCAAAAATAATAAATTACGAATTTAGTTACCAACAATTGGTAAATCCATAAGCGAATATATTTATGTTTTCCTATCTTATATGTGTACTTTTGAGTATCGCAGCTATACAATGGACTATACGCGTTGCATGATGCTAGTGTTCATGAACAAAATATGTCTCAGTGAAGTTGAGCATGCTTTTCTTTCCATGAGAATTACTCTCACAGTTTTTATGGGTACAATTAAAATATTGATTTTTCTTTTTCTGACTGTTAATTATAACAGTTTAACTATAACCCCCCTGTTATAATTAAATTATTATTAATTTAATTATAACAGGGGGGGGGCTGATTAGGACATTTTAGAACACTAGAGATGTCTAGAACTAAATTGAATCTAATAGAGGATACTGTTGCGAACATTTTGATGTATTAATATTTAAGATCCCATGGTTTGTGTCTTAACACTCCTCATTTTTTTAAAATTTGTTCGAAAAGACATAAAAATTTGACTTCTATTAAGGAGGGGGGGGGGGGGTTTATTACGAGACTTTAGGACTAGAAATGTCTGGAGCCAAACTGAATCTTTTAGAGAAGACTTTTATGAACATTTTGATGTACTAATATATAAGATCCTATGGTTGGAGTCATAACACTCCTCAATTTTCTAAAATACAATCAAAAAAACACAAAATTCACTTTTATAGTGGGGAGTGTTTAGGATATTTTAGGTGCCAAGAAATGTCTGGCACCAAACTGAATTCTGATTTTAGATTTGTGAATTAATATTAAGCAAAAAATATAACATTGTGGAATATTTGTGATGAATAGGATATAACAAAATGCCAAATGTTTTAAATATTATTGAATTTAAAGGTGTCAACAACAGCTGATTTTCTCCATTTTCATATCCGTTAATGAACGTAAGGTTAAAATGAGTATTAATGAAAAAATATATACATTGTTGCCAATATCTGAATAAAAAACTTTCTATTTCTTTAGTAAAATTTACCGCTTTGTTAGTTAAGTCTGTAAACATATAATTAATTTCCCTAAAAAAACTTTACTATTTATTATAAAAGACAAGTGAGTTTAATAAAATTTAATAACTGAATATATAAAATTTTGCACAACGGATTATAAATACAGTTAAGAAAGATTATCTACAATTTCTTGCAATATTAAGCTTACGGAAATTATAATATTTATAAGAAAATGAAAATTTTCTGAATTTGAGGAATCATTTTCCATGAAGCGCTGCAAAAATTCTGGTGACGATCTTGTTGACCTCGACCACGCCGCATGTTTCGCTTTGTAATTCATAAAAAATCAAACAGCGTTAAAAAAAATATTTATAATGACATGGGTATGAACGACTCCAACCATTTATCGTTATATACTGTCGAAATTCTTAGTCTTAAAATCGTTTGAAAACAGTGTCAAAGACCTTGCTTGTCACATATTTTCTAACTGTAACCGTAACCACAAGAGTGGATAAGAAGCGAAGCATTTTTCTTGGATGAAAATGTCGGGATTTTTTTTTTTTTTTATTTGGAATAACAAGACGCTGACGCGTCCGTTCGCCATAAAATGATTTAAGAATTCTACTTTTTATTTTTTTTATTCAGATATCATTTGCATGCGACATTTTTTGCTTTACTGAAATTCCAGAAGAAAACCATTATCTATTTTCTAAAGATTCACAACAAAAAAAAATTTTTTTTTCCATAGAAATAGATAACGTAAGCATTTAATATTTTAATAATTTGTATTTCTATTTACTTAAGGTATGTTAAAGTAATTAGTCCAAAAATTAAAATTAATATATAGCTTTATCAAATGAAATTGAAAAAAAAATATTAATTAAAAACTAAGTATGTGTATCTTTTACAGTTTTTTTTTATGTATATCTTTTGCAGAATCAATTAAAAACTGTAAATAAGTTCGAAAATAATAGATGGAGAAAATAAATTTTTTTGTCTTTTTCCAAAAAATTAAAAATCATAAAACAATTCTTACGCGCGCGCGCGCGTTGCTTTTAGTTATAAAAATATATTAAAGAAATGATAATTTGAAGCATTTAAACAAAAATGTGAACATCATCTGGGAAAAAACTAAAGATATATTTCAGTTTCACTGGCATTTCACAAAATAGCCTTTTCACGTATTAGCTTAGAAAACAAACTACTTGGCAAAGATTTTTAATTTCAAAACATGATGTTGTAATTAATGAGATCATTGTGAAAAAAAAAGGCGAATACCCTCTTCAAATTTTCCGTCGAGACCATTAATGAAAAATTAAATAATGGGTTAATCAATGTATGCGCGGTATCTCCGGATAGTCAGAATACTAAATGAAAATCTTATGAGTTATCTAAAAATCTTATGAAATTTTTACTAAATTTTTACTCACATAAAAACAGTAAGGAAAAAGATGATAATACGAGTAATCTTATATGGAGAAATTATCTGGCTTGAATGTACTAAAGACTATTTTACGCGTTTTTTTTTTTTTTTTTTTTTTCCTTCCTAAAAAATCCGTAACTTTATAATTTAATTGCTCACTTTTTACAAGAATTTATTTTTAATAGCTATACTATTGATTTTTTATACTCATACGTTGCTTAAGGCAGCATAAGTTTCTCAAGTCCTATTGATTACAAAATATATGTGTATATTACAATGTCAACCAATTATCTCTATATAGTATTATTGAATTACAATAATAACTAAATCCATTTTAAGCAATACACTAGTTTACCACTTGATATATGTGCAGAAGATATAAAACAAATAAAAACTCAAAAAAAAAAAAAAAAAAAAAGGATGGATATAAAATCTAAATACATTCACCACTTACAAATTTTACTCACTTTACACACACAATAATAATAAAAGAGCTAAATTAAAGGAATATTTTACAAAGCAATACGAAAGGTTACGTTATCTCAGATAATAAGCAATTTTCTCAGTGTGAATAGTTATTTTTAGACAACTATGTGTTAAAAAATATAAATAAGTAAATATTAACAAAGGTCCAGTTTAGATAAAAACAATATTGATACTATTCAATAGTCAATAAGAATTCTGTATGGGTTACAATTTTTCTTCCTTTCTTGTATCTTTATTTTATACCATATATATATATATATATATATATATATATATATATATATATATATATATACACGAGGGTTACTCTGAAATTTTTGAGATACGCGAAGACGAGAATTTACAAATTAAACATAACGGTTTATGTTAAAAATACAAAGAATTTTAACCCAGAAGACGATTTTTTACTGTCTTACTGCAAATTGTTTAGCGTGGAATAAATTTTAAACAAAAGAGAAAATGAAGTTGACGCGAGAACATTTTCGCGATATGATTTTCTACGATTTTAAAGCAGGATCAAATCAAGAAGAATGCGCTCAACGGTTGCAGTTAGCATTTGGTGATGGATCTCCAGCTCGTGCTACTGTATTCAGATGGTTTAGAAAACTTAGAAGAGGTCGCAATTTTCTTCAGGATGAAGAATACACAGGAAGGCTGCCGTCGTCAGTAATCCCGAATAACGTGTCTGCCATACGAAAAATGTTAATGATGATAATCGCTGTACCTATCAAATGATACAGAAGGAACTTAACATTGCATCCGCAGCCATACACAAAATCATTTATGAAGAATTACATATGAAAAAAGTAGTTTGCCGTTGGGTTTCCCCATAATCTAACTGAGCACCAAAAAGAGGAGCGTGTCAGAATCAGTAAACAAACTCTTAAAATGCTAGATGATGGTGGCCACCGCATCATTTCTAAAAGTGTAATCGGTGATGAAACGTACATACCGTTTCTTGACGTTCCAACACGTCAAGAAAGCAAAGTATGGGTCTTTGAAGATGATCCCAGGCCGACAATAGTGAAAAAACAACGCGCACTGAAAAAAGTGATGTATGCTGTTTTCTTCAGAAGTTCTAAAGGATTGGATAAAACCATCAAGTTGGAAGGACAGAAGACAGTAACAGCAAACTGATATAACACTAAATGTCTTCCAGAAATTCTACAAGAACTGAAGGTTAGGGGACTCATGCTTCACAATGACAATGCATCTTCACATACAGCCGGATTAACAATTTTGTTTCTTAAGCAAAAACAAATTAAAGTGATCGAACATCCACCGTATTCACCTGATCTAGCTATGTGCGATTTTTGGTTATTCTTTAATCTAAAAAAGAACTTACGTGGACTTCGTTTTCATTCAGAAGAGATTGATGTGGCTATAATTGCATTTTTCATCTATTCCAAGAAATGAATGGCATTTAATCTGTGTAAAATTCGTCTACAAAAGTGCATTGATGTTGGAGGAGACTACTTTGAACACACCTAAATTTTGTATTAATTACCTAAATTAAAAACCTAGTTGTATCTCAAAAATTTCAGAGTGACCCTTGTGTGTATATATACATATATATATATATATATATATGTATATATATATATATATATATATATATATATATACATACATACATATATATATATTATTTTCATATATATTTCTTTAATATATATATATATATATATATATATATATATATATATATATATATATATATATATATATATATATATATATGATAAAGAAATATCCTTTTGCTTTGTGACATTTAAATTATTTCGTGATTATGCGTCGGTTGGATTATTTATTCTCAAATCCTCTTTGTTAATGAATTTCAATAAAATAATAAGTTTGAACATTCATTATTAAGAGAAAATAAATTACTTTTAACAAAAATATCATTTTTGTCTTTGTTACCTAATTTATATATATTCGTTAAAAAAAAAGTTTTATAATTAGATATAAATGTTGCAGTAAGAAAATCTCATTACTTAAATAAGGAACTGATATTGCAATATATTGCAACGAGAAAGAGGTTCCGAAAGAACAAAAATCTGAGGCTAGTAACATTTTAAATATTTTTAAATAATTCAAAGAAAAACTAAAAAATATGAATAATTTATGTTTCACACTTTGAAATATTCGATCTGGTCGATTCTGCCACTGTTAACAATTAGGGACGAATTCTGCTTTTCTGCAGTATTCATGCACTTGTTTCAAAAATGGTACTCGAGTATTTCCCGAATTTCTTCCAAGAGACACGTGACTCGATTGCTATTGTCGATTGATTTAGATTTGATGATTATTATCAGATTTTAAAAATCCTCAGTTCTCTTCAGCATTCCGATACCAAGTAATAATTTAAATTTTAAATTCCTAATATATATATATATATATATATATATATATATATATATATATATATATATATATATATATTAGAATTTAAAATTTAAATTAATATATATATATATATATATATATATATATAACTGAGCAAATGCGTATCTTTCTCTTAAAGCAGATTTCTGAATGCAAGAAGAAATGTTTTTTTAAAAAATGAAGATTTCGTAAGCAAGACAATCAAGCTGTTCAACACTATTAATATTTATCTTCTGCTGTAAGAAGAGTATGTTCTGGGTTGTACCTCACTCGAAACCTGAAACGAACCGGTCGGTGCCAGTGACACTGGAACCACCTCCGCCACCTAGTGAGATCGGAAGTACTTTCGATTACTAGATCGGTGACTTTTAATCCGGTCAAAGACCCATAAAAGGGGCCCTTCGCAAGGGTGCACGAAAGGGGCCCCTTAATTGAAAGTTCCCAGCCAGGATCTCAGATCGTGAGAGGTACGGACAGGGTGCGCCGTGGGCTTTATTAATAGAGGTAGGCCAATCCTTTATACACACATATTTTACCAGAATTAAATTCCGTTTCCAATTCCATATTTCATTTTTACGACATCGTCCCACGCGCTGCCTTAGAAAGTCGTCGGTCGTGGGCGACGCCGGTACCAATTGCCGGCCACTACTTCAAAGAAATCGTTGGTAACATGGGGAATCATTGATTGAGAATTTATGAGTCCATGGGGAGAGTTGAATTGTGACATATTTCTGGTATTTAGTTCACAAAGTTTAAGCATCCATTGTGGTATGAAACGATGAGTACTAAGAAGAAGGCGTGATTATGAAAGCAGTCATTTTAATGTAACCTCTAATGACTGCTTTCATAATTACACTGTAACATTCGATAGAATCCGCGAATTTTCCGCAGTTGAAAAATTTCATTGACATAATGAAAGCGAGTAATATTTCCGAAATTTATAAGAAATGTCACTATTTCAAAATACGAGAAGTTTAATTCAAAGTCTGCTTCATTGGCTGTAAGTAAAATTAGTAAACTTAATTACGTAATTTTTCACAGGGTGGTTCATCAAGTTTCCGGCATTGATCATTCTCATCGTATTATTGACACCTTATTGTGGTAGCTGAAAATTCAGTGTTTTGTACTCAGTGTGTTGTAACAAGTCGTGAACTGTATTCCTATCTCAAGTTTGAATATTTAAGATGGTTCAAAATACAACATTAACAATAATTTTTTTGACAACGCGTATAGGACAGCCTAAGGACCTAGGCCATTGTAAGGCATTTCCAATGTCCACTGCGTAAACAGCCTTCTGAAAACATTTTGCATAAAGAGTGGGCCGTATTCACGTTTGGTAAAGGAAAAAACCCGGAAAACTCCCAAATACCTACCCCAACAGATTTGATCCCAACATCTCTTCTCTTTCCCGCAGTTCAACAGTGGTTGGGGTCGAACCTCGAGCATTATGATCCAAAGAATAATATCTCACAACCAGACTACAGTAAGTTATTTTTATTTACAAATCACGCATTTGTGTATAAAATGTGATTGCACAAGAACAAACTGAACTTAGTTCTGTGAATGTTTGGAGAGAAAGGCGTTTGATCATGTGTTGATCTCTTAAGTAAAGAACAGTTTAAAATGGAAAAATGCTGATTTTAGGTACAAGAAGGACATGTTTTAATCAACACTCATTCTTCATAAGACCTCAAAGAGAAATAAAAGTATAAATGCTAATACGTATCTAGATTCAAAAGTAGTTCGAATTTTCATATATATTCGAAATACCTAAAATTCCAAATAACTCGCTTTTAAATTTATTATTCGTCTATTTTCCTGTTAACGCAGATACCTTATAATTCTTTAAATAAAATACAAATAATTTTTAAATGATTTACTTAAAATAAATGTATAATGTTTCAAATGTTATATTATTATTATTTTTTTCAATTTAAGTTACACGCGCGGATTGTTAGCGTCCTCTGAACGTAACTAAATAACAAGCGGAAGTCCCGGACAGAACAACGGTCTTTGGTTTGATTCTGGATAAAAAACTTCAGCACCCAATAAAAATATAAATGTATGGATCAAGGCAGTAAAAAGACATAACATATTTAAAAATGAAATAATTAAACGAAATGCTTATCTTTGTACCAGAAGTTAATTGTATTTCTCGAAATTGTATATATGCATAAAAAATAGTTACTTTTTGAATACTATTCTTTTTTTAAAAAAAATTCTTTGATCAAATGCGATTTTCTGAAGAATTCGTTTTTTTTTCTTATTAAGACTCCATTCACACACAGAATTTTTTTTCACGTATCTTTAAATATAAGTTGTCTTCTTTGAGAACCATTAATTACATTTTAACGTCAATGAGGTGATGATGTTTTTCTTTTTAACAGTTAAAAATTTTTTTTCCAAGTTATTTTTTTCGTAAAAAATGTGATATTCTAAAATAAGTTTTATTTCAGTTAAAATTTTGAGAACGATATGTTTTCATAATTTGGCGCAAATTTATAGGAGATTATTCTTTTAAACCATTTTTTAGATCTGAACTTATATTTTGTAGTTAGAATTTTGATATTGTAACTGTATTTTCTAATTGTGATAATATATATATATATATATATATATATATATATATATATATATATATATATATATATATATATATATATATATTCTGTAACTGATTGATAATGACTATATTTCGTACATTGAAAAAAATGGAAGAATATTAAAGCAAAAATAGTTGCGGGTAGTAAAGATAAAAGTTTTATGCCGTTCCCTTGCAATCTATAACTGTATCTAACCCGAGGACAGAAACTGAATAACTTGTTCTATTTGTAAGATCTAATTTATTATTTGCCTGATCACAACGTCTGTCCATTTTTACATCACTAAACACGATTCGTAACAACTAGAAAGGTCATATAAAATATATTATTCCTATCGCATTTTCCCATTAAAATCAATCGAGCTTAGAGGTTGAAAAATGAATATTGAATGGTGTCCTTTTCAAAAAACATCATATAAAGTGAGGCAAGGGAAAAAGTCTTACTTTTAAGGAATCTGTTTCCATGCATGCAATTGAAAAATTCGAAAGAACACGGGTGAGAAATCAATGAATGAACAATTATAAAAAAAGATATTCCTTTTTAAGTGTTTAATTTCTATTGCTTTTTATTTATATATAAAACGCTGATTTTAATCATCATTGTGCAATTTGGATAATTAGGCAGACTCATATATATATGAAATTTAGAAGCAAACACATATTTGGCAACACGACATTTCATTTAACCAATCAAATGATGAAATTTCGTAAGAGACGAATATTTCTTCAACAATCAAAACAATTAATGTGCTAGAATATAAACTAATGATTTGTAAGAAGATAAATGAATCAAGAAGCGCCTTATTGTCTGAGTTATGTATTGTAAAATTATGAGATAGACAAAATAAACTTATGCGTGCCAACTCTTGCCAAGTGTTTCATATCTCAAGACGGCAATTTAGAACAGGTCTAACAGAAAAAGGAAATAAAAGCGTGAAAAATATCAAAATACTGTCTCTAAATTAATCGACCTTGATGAAAAGAACGATAGACTTAAAGGTTAGCATAAAATTTTGCTTGGAAAGGAATGAAGGAAAACAGAGAAGACATTATTCGATGCTCCTTTGGCGGAAGAAAAATGCGAGTTGTTTCTTGTTTGTTTTCTTATTGTTCCTTAGGTATCTTCACTCTTCGCCCACCGACCTGTCGAAGGACCAGTCTTGTCCGGGCCTTGACCTGGATACGGCCGTGTCCATTTACAAAAAGTGGCGTTCCCTTGTCCGTTGAAGAAGAGTTGAATGCGTCACTTTCCATTAGAATGCCTAATACCACGTTATCTAATGTACTGAAGAGGATGTACGAAACGGAAGTTTTCTACACATTGTGATTGCTTTGCAAGAGAAATAAAAGTTAATCAGAAATTGTGTTATTTAAGCATCTTCAATTGAATTCACCTCTAAGTTTCATAAAACAAAAATACACGATATAAAATTGTATTCTATTACTTGGAAATTTATTTGTGATTATATGAATTTTCTTGTCAGAATTATATATATATATATATATATATATATATATATATATATATATATATATATATATATATATATATATATATAGGTAGATAGATATAGATAGATACACGCAGCATACTGTAACTTATTTGGTAAAATTGCAATTATCTGATGGAGTTGATTATTCATTCAGTATTATAAAAAATTTCAAATTAAATACTCTTCGAAATTCATTAAAATGCTAATTTGATATTATGGAAACAAGACAATATTTAAAAAAGATATTGAATTAAAACTTAAAACTTTTCAAATATCTAAACCAATTATTACAAATGGAATAATTCTTTTTCATTACTAAAATTAGAGTAATAGAAAGTTATAAATTCATGTAATGACATATTTCAGTTTTCTGTGTGTATTTATTTTGCATAAAAGAAACAAATTAATTATATCACGTAATGGCAATTTCAGCGGCATGGGGCAAAATTATTATTATGTGAACTCACCATGGGACAACGCTCTTTAGAACGAAAAGTCCCAAGTTCTACCCCAGCTATTGTTGAACAACAAGAGATGGATATTGTGTTTCTACCTTCTGTGCAAGCACGTCTGTCATGGGTAGATGCTTGGAAGTTTCCTGGGTTTTTCCCTTTGTGACACGTGATTACGATCCACTAACTATGAAATATCCTACCGGATAATTAAGCAGTGGCCATTAAAATGCCTTATAATCTTTAAGCACTCCACAACACTTTACCAAAGATTTTTACTCAAAGTCTGATAATCTTGATTCTAGCTTATCGAAGATAATGATTTTAATTATACTGTTCCTATGATTGACATATTAAATTATATTCCAGCAATTTAAAAAAATACTTCAATTTTTGCTTCAGTTATTGAGGGATATTAAAAGAGTTGGATGTTATAGTAAATTGGAGTATAATAGAAGTTAACAGATCAATCATTTACAAGAAGAAAATCTCAGGTTCGATTCTAATTAATGTTGAAAAACAAGACATACTTGCTACAGTTTTTCAGGTTTATCAGGGTAAGTGCTTGTTTGCTTTACGAATTTATAAACTTGCGTCGTGTAAATTCATCCCGGTATTTATTAAAAAGTTTTAAAATGTTATGTATGTTAAACAAAACATGCAACTATTGAAAATTATTATGCTATGCTTAAAACAGCGCATCAAAACTAAAAAAAAGCATACTATTGATATCCACTTTGATTCATAGGAAAGACGAATAGGAAGAGAATAATATACATAAAGTCTTGTGTGGAAGTCATGTTATATGATGCATATAAAAATGAAAAACCGCCTTTCTCAAAATGAATATTAATTCTATTCATTAACGGTTCGATATTCTCAAAAAGCTTTCAGAACTTTACTCTATCTTTGGTTTTCAAAACTAAGTTTAGTGTATCAATATTAATCTCAACTTAATTAGAATTAATAATTATAGAAAAACTAAACAGTTAAAGCCAAATGATCTAATAAATTTGTAAATTATTGTGATTACTGAGTAAACGAATATTTTTACCTGATTATTTGCACATCTTCTCCTAAAGTTTGGTAAACAGATTGCGTTTGGAGATGGTAATTTTTCATTCAGTGATGAATTTTTTCATTACTAAAACAATTTGAAAATGGACTTTGGAAGTCGTCGTTTATCTTTTTCTTTATTTTGCATCGTATCATTCTTCTCAGATATGTAAACTTGGGAAATTAAAATTCCGATTTCTTTGTTCTTTTTTTATAATATCTTATTAGGCTTATTGTCTTTAATAATAGGACCATGCTTAATAAGTGGAATGCTCTGCATTTAATCTTTACCACCAGTGAATGGCGAGATGTAAATACTGCTTTTCAGCATGGCCATTTGTCAGTTTCTGGAGCTTGAGAATTTCCCGGATTTCTGAGACCTACAAAGAGCCTACTACCTGACTTCTGTGATGGATGCTTGAAACAGCATTTATAACAGCTTTCAGTAATCAGTTTATATCATTACGTGTTGTCATAAAACATCTCAAAATATCTGAGAAATCAATAAACGTAAGCTTTTTCCATCACATATTTTTATTATTTTAGAGCTAAAGTTTCCTAGTCTACGAACAAGAACAAAAAACTAAGTTGAATGTTATGATATGATATATCAGTATTATTTAACAAACAAAAAATCTTTAAACAAAAAATAGCGAGAATATTCGAATTTTTTGTTTAGTCGAAATACTTCAGTAAATTGTTTTCATATTTCCATTCCTCAACAAAGAATTATTTCAGTAGACAGTGAAAGGTCCTTAAGAGCATGTACGAAAAGTTAATGGTAAACATTTCGCAAATGAAGTTATTCAAATTTATGAAAGTGTAAATGAGAATGACTTAGACAAATTCTTTCGAGCTGAAGGATTTGCGGAAATATATTATTACTCGGAAATATCGAATTCCAGTGGAGTCCAAATGACCTTTGTTAATAAATATTTCTTTCCATTACTTCTCAACCGTTAAAAGACGAAATTGCCGACGAGATCTGATGATGCCACTTTTAAGTATGTCTGCGCAGACGAGCAATGGAACCAGTTTGCCAGGAACAATCGTCTTCGACATCATCGTCTCGTGTACGATTGTTTCGTCTAGCTTCCGCTTCGCGTTTTCACTTTCAACCACCAGAGTTTATTGCCTCTCTCGAATTCTTCGACAAACCAGGGCCTTTTGGGAAGATGCAAATTAAATTACTCAAAACACAGTTGGCTTTTTCTTTGTTATACTCGCTTAATCCGAGAATCCGTAACGCGATGGATTTGGCGATATTAAAATTCGGATTGTATGTTTAGGTATTACCATCACACATTTTGAAGTTCACAATTTTTTTATTATGAAATGCTCGCGTATGCTGATGGTTATGAATCGCGTGAACTTTACCTTTTGCGACATTTTTGAAAACCGCGCCAAACGCATTACGCATATTAGGATTTTACCGTTTTACTTTGTAGTGAGTTTTGGGTTAGCATAAATACATGGACGACATTCAAATTGATTATTTTGAATTGAGATAGGCAGATAAATTTTCCTCAACAAATGATTAGAATTTCAATAATTTGTATTCCAGGGTGTATAATATTTGAAAATAAATTTTTCTTTTAAAGCGATATGAGGGGACATTAAACATAAGAAAACAAACATAATTTTGGCTTTTAAAATTCTAGTACATAAATATTCCATGGATTAATTTTCTAGTATAAAACAACATATATGAAATTTTTAAATAAATTACGTCACAATCAAGAAATGGGATTGACAAAAAGCATTAGAATTGTTATAATTAAATTATCAGTATATAAAAAAAAATTCTAGGAAAATATAATATTACGTAAAAAAAACTGCTTGAAAAACAAATATATTGTACATATAATAAATATAAAATAAATTCTTAGTTAAAAGCAAATATTTTTCATAAAAAAAACATGTCTAAAACATCTGAAATATTTTATTTACAATCACAAAAGAATTTTAAACTCCTCCCTTTCAAGATTAAAGACAAAAAATAAAGAGTGTAAAGCAATATGATTATAAATCATCATTTTATTATGAATTGTAAGAAATTATTCTAAAAATAAAAATGGTTATATTATACAGAACAATCTCTAGAAAAATTAATCAAGTTTTTATCATCTCGTAATAAAGGGATTTCCAAAATTTATTAAAATTAATTCTCTTGTGAAACTACTTAAAAATTTTTTTCAAAGAAACCGTTATCATATACAATAAGCTTAAACTACGCTTTAGGAGTTATATCGTAGTTGTAAAGTTAGTGTTACAAATTTAAAAAATACATTTTGTTTTGTATCACTAACTTTACAATTTATTTAATAAATAAATTTAAAAAATAAAAATACATAAAAAATACATTTTGAATGAGAGTTTAAAGATTTAAAAATCGGAAACAACGTCAAAAAATTTTGCAACTACAGATTTAAAGTTAATTTTACATTTTATTTTTGAAATAACGTTATTTTTTTCACTATTTTCCATTATTTATTTTTCTCTAATGGAATGATATTTATAGTACAACTTATAATAGATAGGTATAAAATCTGAATTTAAAAAAAATGCAACAAGAGATATCACAGGAGAACCAAATGAATTCAAGAAATCTATGTTCATGTAGACAAATTTGAGACAAGAACATTCAACTTTTACGGTAATTACTCTCTTGGAAGTCAAGAGGGAGATACTGGGGGGGGGGATATAAAAATCATTATTTGTTGTGTTTGAAAGGCACGCGATGCGCAAATACACAGATTGAACTAGATAGGCATACAATGTATTTTCAGTGGAGTTTTGAATTAACTAGACTGTTAAACAGGTGGGTTCTCTCTTTCTCCTTTCGCTTGCTTCCTCTCTTATTTTGTTTCCCCATCGTTGATTTAAGCCGTTCAACCAGAAAGTTGACACAAATGAATCATTTAGAAAGTTCCAACTTGTTCGCTTTCTTTCGCCTTTTAAAAGGAAGACTTTGTTTATACTTGTTGCTTTAACAAGATTGTTCTCACAATAATATACATAAAGCACGAAATCGTTCTGGATTTCGGCGAAGCATTAGATGCTTGTTGTCTTTTTCTCTCCAAGTTCTGATCTTATTCCAAGAAGATTCTTGAGGAGTTGGTTTTTGAAATTTCTAAACAGACGTTAGAAATATAATGTACTTCTTTAAGAATTTCACTTTTTGGTTTATAATTGTCTTTCATTTCATCTATAAAAACGAAAATTCGTTTGCCAGAGAAATGTAAAAAAGTATCAAACTATAATATCTTAATAAATACACAATGAAAGTATTAGATGAAATTTGTAAAAATCAAAGATCATGAAGTTTTCCTTAAAAAATTTGTGATTACGTTGCCACATACTAAAAAAGAAAACTAGGAATAGTTTTTGAATAAGCAAACGTCTGCTTTGGAATGAAATTGGAGTAACTGAAGAACATACAATCCTGAACATATTATATTTTCACATAACATATCTTTCAGGATTAGAGAGAAATCTCCACTTATAACTTTTAATTTTGGCCGCAGGCGTCGCTGCGAGTTAAATACGAGAGAAGAAGGATGAGAGGGAGGCGAAAGTAAACAATATGTTACGTTAAGCTCATGTCTATGTTTGTTCGTGCTTTGTCTATGTTTGTTCGTGCTATGTTTTATATTAATGTTTGTCCTGTGTAATTCATTGGTGATCTGTTTTAAATTTATACATATCTGTCTCAAATAAGTTAATAATCTTATAATACCAGAGGCATAAAAAATTTATTTGAAGCAAAAAAAAAAAAAAAAGCAAGACCACCATAAGCTTTTATAGTCAATCAATATTTTATGTATAACTAGTTAAGATAAAAACAATTTTAATTGAAATAAATTATAGAGTATTTAGTTGTGGTGTTTGTAAGCTAATTTTTTTCAATGTTATCATGAATTATTTTGATTATCATACTAGACCATCTGTGCAGCAGAAAAGATAAAACTTTTCTACAGAGATAGTTGGTATAATATAAATTTAATACCTTGTTACATGTTCAAATGCAGAATTGGAACTCAGTCGTTGAGAATAAATATCTTTGCACCTTTGCTGTTGCCACCGATTTGAATAAAAATTCTCTCATCTGGTAAAGAAATTGTTGTTGCTGAAATGTGATTCATCATAAAATACCACAGAAAAGCAGTTACTGACAGACTCTTATGAGTATGTTTATTTCGCCAAAATCACGTTGAATTTTACACCTACGATACGTTCGTATCGCTATTCACACTTTAATTATTTCTGTGCATAAAATAAGCTAATTTATTTAGTCAATAGTCATACGGTATCATAATCAGTGGTATTCATTGATGTTAGTATCTGACTAGTGGTATTCCTGTTTGTTTTAACCATCTATATAGGAAATGTTTTCAATAAATTAAATGTGGGTAAGGCACCCGGTAAACTTTTATTTTTGATTTTGTTTTTAACGATTCACCACGTATGAAGAATCGACAAGTTTAAAATTAGAATTTAACTCAGAAATTATTAGATAATTAATCAGAAAACTCGTCTTTTTCTGTGAAATACCTACAGCTACTGAATTAACAGGAAGAGTGAAGTAACAAATGTTATCTATGGCCGCACCCTTTTTATTTGAAATCTTTTTTTTTTTTTTTTAATATTGTGTATTTGGCTCTGAGTTGGACTCTACCAGTTATAAGCAGCCCGAGTGGAATTTTTGTAATTCTGAAGCAGGGTTCGAGCAGAAGATCCCCAATATTTGATTTGCCACCCCCAGAGGTATCATTTCACTTGGATGTCATTGAGACTATGCCCAGTTTTAACGTGATCCAGCCGCCTTTAGCGAACATAACGGATCCTCGGGTAAGGTGGGATTCGAATTCATAAGCTTTCGATAATGAGAACGACGCCCAAACCAACTAGGCCACCGCTGTGGGGGTTGATGCTTAAAGTTTTCCGAATTTCCTTCCATGCGAAACATGAATACGGACCACTATCTATAAGAAAATCATCACGGAAGGCAATACACGATGGGTATTACAGTGTATTAAAACGGCATTCGTCGGTTAGGCTACACACTAGGAAGGGGGGCGGGGGTAAAAAATATTAAATATTAATTCATGAAACAAAATCTTTACCTCTTATTCATAAAAATGCAAAATACAATATTTTATTTTGTAATATATAGATGATTATCAAAATAAATGATTATAATAAATAATAAATAAATCATTATCAAAATAAAATTTAATTATAAGCCGATGATTTAGAAAAATATGTATCTATCTTAATTAAAGAAGCAGCTGTAACTATTAAAATACCGTTTATAAAACCTTAAAAATTAAAAAAAGAAAGTGTTAATGACTCATTTCTTGATACTTATGTAATATTTGATACTTTAAGTATGCTTGTTTACACTTAGGAGATTGTTTCTTGAATTGCTGTCACATGCATTCATAAACAATCAAATAAATAAATTATGAATTTAAAAAACTATATTCAAGGCAAGCAGAATGGTGTAGTTAACCGTGAGATGGTGTATTTAATAATATTTTAAACATTTATCACTATGTACGAAATGCCAATGTCCGACTGTGTTTCTTAACAACGGATAATCCTCCGAGCTAAGAGGAATAGAGTGCAAAAACTTTAATCTCAATATATGAACTGAAAACTATTATAAACAGAAGTAGTTCAGTCAGAAGGCGCCAACTTCAAAGGATAAAGTGCGTTAAACATTTATCAAGTACTTCAATTGAGTAACTTTATAATAGAGTAAATATTTTATAAAAAAAAAATATACGAAAACAAATTACACTTATGCAATGGCAAAAGAGAAATTATAGCTTATATATGTGTGGGTGTGTTCATTTATTTTGCATATGAAGATAATTAAATGCATAATAATGAAATATTCTATTCTTCTTTGCAAAGAAATTAATATTTTTAAACATTCTATGTTAAATATGAAAAAAATATTGTTTTTAATAGTTGATTTAAATTAATTTTTATTCTATATGTGTCTCCCGAAGATTTGAAATATAAATTAATATAGTTTAATTGAATCAAATTATATATTATCATTATTGTATAAATTTCACAATATTTTTACGAAAAATATGTACTGCTTTTTTTAAAAAAAAAAAAAAAAAAAAAAAAAACTTAAATTTCAGAAAACTATATTTATTTAAAATGATTTACAATGTGAGAGTTTTTCTTCAAAAATATAAGGATCTAAACTCTACATAGCAGATACACATTTCCATTTATGTGAGAATATCTTGAGATGTTTCCATGAGCATCAAAGCGAAAAATAGATGAAATAGGTAGTCGAATATGCACAAGATAATGTGCATGTGCACACTTTACTGTAAGACAGTAATGGAAGACAGTATGAAATTCATGGTTATTAAAATAATTGGGTGGTAAAGAGGGGAACTCATCGAATTTTTTGCAAGTCACTTCCATTTAATCCAACAAAAGGTAACAAATGCAACCCATAAACCGAACAATAAAACCAACCGTGAATTTATATCCTCATAGATAAAAATCACATTTCCGGACAGCAAAACTGCATTCTGATCTTATTGGGTGTATTTAACATATATTTCCGTTTTTTTTCCCCTCTCTTTCTTTATGAGAGCGATGATAGTGCCATAAACAAGAAGGAAACGTTACGATTGAATGTCGAGTGCGTCATAAAGCTACTGCCTATGCAAAAACGTTATCTCTGCTCAGCACATAATCCCAGTCCAGCAGCCCGATTGAAAGTTCAGGTCACCGGGTCTTTGGCATCGCACACACAGACAATGCCAAATCGATTCTTTTTTGGCACCAGCACATATACATGCACAAGTGCCTGAACAAATTGGTGCGATTACTTTGGTAGGTAACGGATTGTAAAAAGATGCGGAAAGAGTACAATTGCATTCTTCACCTCCCACCCTCCTCTTTATTTTTTTCCCAGAAGCGATCTGGTGAGTAGTTAGTTATGCTTCTTAGAACTATGAAGCTATGAGTGCGGTGAAAACGCGCAAAAGAAGCTACAGAAGCACGCACCAAATATAGATTCACTCCTTAAAAATGTTAATTGGCTACTTCTAAGCAATAATCATTGGAATGGCGATTGTGAGTAGCAAATGTAGCCAATTTGAGTTTTAAGAATCGTAACGTTCGGCACGAGCAGAAAGATGGTAAATATAAACAAGCAGTGTATACTGATTTGCATCAGTGATTCTCTTTTATATTAAGGCAGGAATAAATTATTTATATTTTATAAAATGAGATTAAAGTGGATTCATTAACTTGGACTTAAAAAATTTAGTGACTACATTCCTCTCGAGGCTATTTAAGCTTCAAACAACACGAAATAATATTCAAATATTCTTCATTAATCCTCGTCAAATACAGTCATTAAACATTTCGTTTCTAGTTATAATGCTAAATTAATTCTTACACTCAATTAATTATTGTTTTTTAACACTTTATTTTTAAACCATTAATTGCTTAAAACTTAAATTAGTTTTAAAAAAGGCATTCAAAAATTGAAAATAAATTTTGTTTATTTTTTTATCTTTTCTTTAAAAAAATTGACAATTTTCATTTTTTTTAAAATATTTTTTGCACAATAAATATACAGCATCTGCCAGTGCATTTTATAGTAAATTTTAAATATGTGTTAGCTTCAATTTTCTTGAAAATAGGAAAGCTACACAGTCAAATATAAAGATCATGTCTATAATTATTTAAGTAAAAACTACAATCTAAACTATTACAACAAAGTAAAATGTTGAATACTAAAATCTTGTTATATCTACAGTTAAAAAAATGGCCAAATCTTTCAAAATCAAATATTCAAGTTAAAACCAATTAATTTTGAACAAGTTCATCAGATATGATAGGAGAATTGTCTAAATTAGCGAAATTGGAAAAAACACCTTTTTATTAGAAACCGAAAAATCCCAATCTCTCATAATTATTTGTTGCAGGAAAAAAGAGGCTATTCATAGTAAATATAACTTTCTTTACAAGATAATTTGCTACACTTAACTAGAATTGCAAATATGAAACGAATGCTAATTAAATATTTGAATATCCAATTGTATTTCTTAGCCCAGATCCATACTTACTAAGCTATACATTTTTCGTAAGTAATTATTTCCAAGGAACATGAATCATATTTAAATTCACTGTAATCTACGGGTATAGGGGAAAACCAAAACAAAGCAATGGTTTTGAATTGTTCGGAATTCGAATAACATGTAAAGAAAGAGGGAAAAGTTGTATCATCACGCTAATATTTGTACTACTTCGTCCAGAAAAACGGGTCGTGTTCTTTTTCGAAATGGAGCATAAATACAAAGCGCGTCGTTAGAGGAAACAATTCAATTTCTCATAATTCAAATATTGAGGAAAAGAATAAAAAAAAAAAAACACTTGCCTGTGTTAGCTATTTTAGTTAAAGGAGCATGCTAACAATATGATTTCTAATTCCACTACTTTGGAAATTAAATCATCACATTTAAACACAAATCAGTAGTTGCATCACATTAATAACGAAAATGGTATGGTACAATTCAGTGAATGGTTAAAGGAAAAATTTTAAAATATTTTTTCACTAAAGTAATAAATACTGTAGATGTTATGTGATATTATATAAAAATAGCTTTATTCTATATATTGTTGTTGTTGTGGTTTATCCCCCAAATGTCTGACGAAGTCAGACAAGGTCCATCGGACCATTGACCCTAAGGAAATCGAGAACCAGAAGGGGAGATGAGTATATATCCTCTCTGGAAAGTCCCAAACGTTCCAGGGTGTGATTAGGAGAAGCCTGCTCAGTTTTATATTTAGAGAAGACCTCAAAGATTTTTCTGCTAATAGGATATATACATTGTGTATAAAACTGCAGAAAATATACATCTTAAATATACAAATCCATTGTTAAACAGCTATCAGCATTAAATTTGGTAGGAATAGCCAATTTTCTCGTTAATCGTTCGTAAAATTGACTTTCAACTGAAGTTTGGAAATCTTTAGTGCTTTAAAATAAATTTTAGGCTTTAACTTAGTTTTTTTTTAATTTTAAAAGTGACCATTAATCAGCAATTTGTTAAATCCAACCATACACTTAACATCAGGTTACATGATCAGTTTTACATATATTCATTTATATCACATGTAAGTGCTTTATGATAGCTTGGCTCTAAAATACGGCACGTTTTCTATCTGATGCAGAAGTTTTGTTAACAACAAAGACATTTGCCTGTTAATTAGACGAAACTTAATGACTAACTTTTGGAGTAGAAGTTCAGACCAAATGATATAATTTGACAATACTTCAAAACTATGAGATATTTATTACGTCAAAAACCATTTAGAATGCATCCAACTGTTAGCAATGTCACATATTGTAGCTGATACATGCCATTATCAAAGTCATTTTGGTCTTTTGATTTTGCTAAATTTCCGACTACCATCCTAAGGGTCAGTTACAAAGAAATGATTTCTTAAAATTTTGAAATGTATTTTAGGGTTAAAATCGATGATTATACGAAAGAAAATTCTCTCGCCATGCAATTTATTTATACGGCAATCGATTGGGAAAAAAATATTTTAGACCACTGATAAAACATGAAAGATACAAATATAGACTCTATGGATGTAATTATAAATTATATGCATTGATGTTAGTCAGCAATTGATTAAACACTGATTAGGTTTCTATAAATTCATATTACTCCTAAAGATTTTTTTTTTTAAAAAAGAAGATTTATAAAACGTTTTACTAATATAGTCATGCAAATAGTTTAAGGAGAAGAATTTTTTATCCTTCTAAAAATCTATATAAAAAATAACAACTTCGAATATCAAATATTTTTAATAAGTAAGGTAGAAAGAGGTCAAATTTAAAGAAAAATGCAACAAAAGCAGCAATTTTTGATTTTTAATTTTTCATGAATTGCATTAAATTTTCAGAAATTATATTTTCCCTCTACTTGCAGTTAAGTTCGAAATTCGGAAGAGGAAGTAAATAAATAATTTAACTCGGACTCTATTGGATAATATCTAATAATAATCCTTCAGTATTTCCAAGGTGGAAGTAATTCGAAAAGAACTCTAAAAGAAAGGAAAGAAAATGCCTTAAAGCGCGTGTATCTGGCATTTGACTATTTCTAATCCTCTTATGCAAATGTGTAAGGCACTATAAATCATATTTAAATATGCATTTCATGAGTTGGTAATGCAATAATTCTTTCTTTGTTAAAATATGAGCGAATTCTATCTCATAGAGTTGATCTGAATTATTTTATGTTGACAGTTTGAAAATATAATTTTCTTTAAAAAATAAAATAAGTTCTAATTAGCATTTCGAAGTTAAATTTTCATTTGAATATATGCTTCAAACATATAGAAAGTGTACAACCATAAAATATTTTTAAAATCTTATATCTTATTTATATGAAATAAAAATTATAAAATGACAGAAACGTTAATTTTTTTAAATATATATACCTTTCAGCAAATTTAATAAAAAGCTCCTTTTTTAATCGCTTTTTATAAAATCTATTCATTTTGAAATATTTTTAGTAACTACATTTTAATAAATCTCTACAAAGATATTAAAATAAAAATAGACGAGGAAAAACTTTAGCTTTGAGATGAGATACCAGATTTTAGTACATTTGAGGTACATAAATGATGGTAGAATAGTTAACTTTTAATAATAAAAAATGTTTGATGACACCAAAATTATATTTAAAGAAAGTAATGTAATTTTTTGTGGCTATATTTGAATATTGTGATTATGAAAAAGCAAATAATTATATTAAAGTCAAAATTTTTGCTTAAAAAATTTACTTAAAAAAAACCTATTTGCAAATTTTATCTGCTTTTATATTAAAGTACATAATTTAATTATTCATTAAACGTATATATAATATTGTCCTTCCATTTTACATGAGATATTTTGAAAAAATGTGTAATTAATAGAGAAAATACAAGTTATATATATATATATAAATTACATATATATATATATATATATATATATATATATATATATATATATATATATATAAATTACATATATATAGAATTTTCTACATTTGTCACTTAAACAAAAATGGAATAATATTTTCCATAATATTTTGTGTCACATATAAGTTCTCATACATTATATTTATTTCATTACTCAGTATTTTACAACTACGGACTACTTTTGTGTGTTTCTTTTTTAAAAACAAAGTTTTCCAAATGTTTACTAATTCTATAGCGCAAATAGTATTAACACTTGTATAACAGTGCTAAACTTTTGCGAACAAAACCAAGTGCTCTTTGTTTGAAAATATGATTATATATTAATGTGACAATTCCTAGAAAATACCTTACATAGATAGCTCAAGAAAACTGAAACTAATTAGCGAAACAAAGAAAGGTAACTGAGTTTAAATTCTTAATACTAAATTATATTGTATTAATTATTGTCTTAAAACTGTTTACATTTTTCAACTTGAATGATAAAATTTAAAAAATTTTGATGTGAAATTGCTTTAAAGATTTCTAAAATAAAATACTAAGTGATATTCTTACGAGCTGATAAATAACTTATTGAAATTCTAGAAACTAGAAATTACTTATTTATCACGATAAAAAATGCTTTCATTGATACGTCAATCGCCGGCTTTTGATATTCAACAGACAAACAAAATAATCAGTTTTTATCTCAAATTCCTCATTAGCAAGTGATTCGAAATGGAACGCCATGCTTAGCTCCGATTCGCGGAAGCATTATTGTTAATCGGCGGATGTGTTCCTGCCATTGTAGAGAATTAAATCCGGATGCATAGTATTTTATTCGAACAGTTTGAATCAATAGATAGATAATAGAGAACTTCTTCTCGGTCACCGAGTTTAGTTTGTGCCATTTGTTTTGTCCTGCAAAACCGTGGTTCTTCGCACCAATAGATTTCTATCGGAATCACGTACGATTCCCGAAATGCTACATAATGAAGCGGCAAAAAGAGGCGGAATTTGTTCGGAAGGAAAACTTGGTAGCATTTTATTATTCACGAATTACAAGAGTTCTTTGTTTCATCATGTGTGAATGCAATACGAACAAGAATGTCCTGATTTGCTTCCGAATTTGCATTTTGCGAGCATCTATTGAATGTTCGATTTCGAATTTATAATAATTTGTTATAAATGTTCGACTTTGAATATATAAATAATCAATTGAATGTTCGATTTCAAATAAATTCTATTTTATTATCTATTAATTGTTCGATTTCAAATATATAATAATCTATTGAATGTTCGATTTCGAATATATAATAATCTATTGAACGTTAGATTTCGAATATACAGAAATCTATTTTCTGTTCAAAGATAGATTTATTTCGAGTTTATTCCAAATGGTTTGAATTCGAATATTACAAAATACTTTAGGAAATGATATTCTTTTATTACAGAATAAGCAAATATCTTCCAACTAAAATCTTTATATTTATTAAACATAAATTAATTAAACTATTTCTATGCTGGGTATTGAAGTTCGATGCACTGTAGTAAATGCAAAGAAAAAAAAATCGAATGAAGCAGGAAGAAAAGTATTAAAATGTCTCTCGCGACGATGAAACACGCGTCAATCAACCGAAACAGTCTGTGAGAGAGCTCGGAATCCGCCATTTCTCGTTCCACACAGACAAAATATGCATATTAAAAATCCAGCCGTCGTAAAAACAAATCAAGTAGTCCAAGAAACCCACACAAAAACCCATTTCAGGTATCAGAAAACGGCCATGCCTTCATGACTTTTGCGTGGAAGGTAACATGTCGCCTAGGGGGTTGATGCCGAAGAAGTTTGCTTTCTGGAATAATAAGGAAGAAAAGAAAGAACGCTCGAATGCAAAGGGTAAGGTGAGGGGAGACGAGTGTTAATACCTTCGCTAGATGACCAGATGGAGAAGCGCAGATGTTTCTTTGTTAAGTACTTGAAAGAAATAATAAGAAGTAAAAAGATTAAGATATTCTTCAAGGTAGAGCTTCTATTTTTGATGATGCTAGATAAAACTACCCACTGACCAAAATCGCATAAAGTTTGTCTTAAACTGATCTTCTGCATTGTTAGCATCATTTAACTTTAAAAACCTAAATATACTTAATGATTAAAAAATAATTTTATTCTACCAAAATTTAAGACTGGAGGTAAAAAAATATATTTCATCACCCAGTTCGTTTTTAATTAGAAAGAGTTAAACTTTTTTGTGTTGAAAATAAAAAATAAAATACGAATTACAAAGAAGGTACGCAAATAATTATTTTTATTCCTTTTTCACATTATTTATCTACTATGGTGGAATAGTATGACAAAACATAGACTACTCACATTTTACTTTTGTGTATGTTTTATCATTCCAAAAAACAATAAAAGATGCAGGCATAGGGGAAAAATTCATTTAAATTTTGTAAGAAAACATTCATTTAAATTTTGTAAGGAAATAGTTGACATTAGAATATTTTAAAACATCATCTTTATACAAATTATAAAACCAATCAAAATTATCATAAAAATGAATTGTTAAGCAAAAATATGTTTTGTCAGATATATTTTTGCTTAATATATCTATATAACTTGTCAAAGAGTTTGGGGGGAAATAATTCAATAAAATAATTTAATATTTACGAATAAATTTCATAAATTTATATGTTTATATTACAATCACATGTGAAATATAATTGCCTTTCTTCTCAATTTTTGCCATCCTAACAATTTTTTTTTTATAAGTTTTGAACAATTTATATTTTTGAATTTTATATTTTTAGTTAATTTTTAAACACATAAACTTAAGTATAAAAGCGTTTTCACCTTTACTTTACTTTTAATATGATGCTGAATCTCTTTATTTTATGCATAGATGATCACCGGAGCATTATAGTTTAAAGACAAAGAGCATTTGTGTATTTATTTTATTTAACTTATTTTATAAGAAACAACCATATATCTGAATCATAGCTTACTAAATTTCATTTTAAAACTAAGAATAATATTCCCATAATTGTAATAATCTCTACTTAAACTGTAATGATGTAGGTTATAAATAATATAAATAATAATATAATCATACGTAATTTATATATTTTAAATAATATATAAAAATTTCTTTTTTCGACGAAAAAATGGATATGACATTTTGCAAAAGACATAAAAGAAATATAAATCACCTATAACGTTAAATGTTAAAATAATCAGTCCAAAAACTACATCGAAAACATCTAATTCATTCTACAGCCAAATTATTAGTTGGTAAAACATTTTTTTCTTCAAACAATGGTAAAGTTTCTTTGACATTGCGTAATAATGGCCCTAAATGCCAAATATCTTTGCAAGACATTTTAGTTACTACCTCTGCAGGGCATCTTAGTTGCTACCTTTGCAAAGCAATTTAGTTGCTACCTTTGTAAAACATTTTAGTAGCTATCTTTGCAAGACATATTAGTTGCTACCTTTGCAGGGCATTTTAGTAGCTATATTTGCAAAATATTTCATTACTACCTTTGCAAAGCATTTTAGTTGCTACCTTTGCATAATTTGTCTTTCCAGAGGGTTTTTTGTAGATAGTGAGTCATATTCCATTGATACAATGGAAAAAGCTCAGAAAACTCTCAAGCACACCCCCGATAGACGCGGTTGCAGAAGTTAGAAATGCAACATCCATCTCTTTTTGTCAAATAGTATTTAAGATTTGTGAAAATAAATGGAAGGAATGCAAGAAAATGAAAATTAATGTTTTAGCAACGGAAATATTATTAAGTGCTCAGTATAAAAGAGCCAAAAAATTATAATATTTAAAAAAAAATAACCTGTAGATTTTTTTTTATTTTCAAATATATTGTCTGCCTAAAATTTTAATGATTACAAAATTACATAGGACTTCAAAAAGAAAATCACATTTAATATTTTTTTTTAATTTCACGTAAATAATTTTTTACTAGATTAATCATGGAGCAATTTAAATAACAAACACAAGAAATTACGAAACTCATTTTATTTTATTATTGTTATGAATTTCATGTTTTCAGATTTAAACACACTTTTTTTTTAAAGTGAACAATGAACTCCGAAGTAATAATCTTAAATCATACATAACATTTTAAGATAAAAGTTAAATTACAAGAAAATAACTTGAAGAAATCCTACCATTACATTTTTCTGAATAAATCGTAAAATAAACTAAAAGACAAAAAAACCAGGAATTAAAAAAGAGAAACTGAATAAATTTATACTCTTCAGGTTAATTGATTTTCGCCGTAAAATATTTTGCAACTTCGAAATCACAAAATTTAATCATAAAAAGTAAAGTAAATTAAAATTTGTCTATTGGCATTTAATTCGAAATTAAAAATAAGTTAATTTTCATTTATAAAATGAGTTGCAATATGGCTACTGCATTGAAATTGTAAAAAATAGATATACACTATTATTATACAAATACACATTATAAAAGATATAAAATCTCATTAAACGCTTCAATGAACGACAAAATACTTTTGTATTCTAGGTAATTTTAAAAAAAAGTGTAGTTAATGTTTATTTGTTCAAAATCTTAGGATGCAGAAAATTGTATTTTCAGTGATGGGATGTTTTTTATTTATTCTTCGTAGCCTTCAAATCTGAATAACGGGAAACAATAAAGTATAAAAAAATATAATGTTGATTTTTTTTTTATGAAACACAGCATTTTTAAATGAAATACATAAAATAATAGAATTAAAAAAATCTTAAGTTTGTTATTTCAAATAAATGAAGCACGTTTCATTGTGTATTGATATTTTTGATAAATTTAGCTCTGAGCAAAATTGTACTTTAAAATTTTTTTTAACTAAATATAAATATAACAGAATTCAAAGATTTTGAATTTAAAAGTTTATTTTACTGGAAAAAAATTCATTCTAATAATCGTAGTTTATAGTGTGAAAAGTTATTTTAAATTTTTCTAAACTTAATTTTAGAATACTTCAATTTTATGCTCAGTTAAATAGTGATTAGTCGATTTTTTAACTGAAATGACACTTTTTAAAGTTATGGAGTAAAAGTACGAAATTTATATTTTTTTGATTAAGAGTGATATGTGGAAAATACATCAGTATAATTAGATTCCAGAGTATTACGCTTAATGATAACATAATTAAAAGGTACATTGGAATGAATTATCTGAAATATAACGCAAACAATCAAATACAAATTGAAAACAAAAATGAAGTTCTACAGTAGTAAAGCGAAATTATGTCTTATTTTTGATATTTTGTAGAGTGTAGTATAAACCCTGACTAATTTTGGCACTTATGCCTAGACCATATGTGAACAAAGATGCCATACGATATAAATTCTCAAAATGAAATGACAATTTAACTATGAAAGCTTAAACTAAAATAAATTTAAGAATTTAAGAATAAACATTAAATGTGTGTGTGTGCCACACTCTAATTTATTATTAGCAAATATGATATTTATAGTAAGAATAAAATTTTGATATTTTTATTTATTTCTCGATTTTTATAAGCAAATAGAACTTTTTTTTATCAATTTTTATAACTAATAGTAATTGCTTGAAATTATTCCGTATAAAATATTAGTTTTAAATCAAAATTATTTACATAAATAACATACAAATTTCTAAAAATATTTAACCTTAATATTCTTTAAATATAAACATAGATCTTAAATGTTTTTAAAAATATTTAAACTGATAATGACTGCGTTTTAGTTATTGAAAACCTTTTACTTTCCCGATCAGCCACCTGATTTCTTTATGGAGTTTTTAACCATTAAGATTCAGGCCGAAGCATGTAATTGTTATTTTTTTCTTCTACTCAAGCGATTAGTTAATCGGAGCGGGACGAGGTTTAAAACCGTCTTTAAGAAACTCAAATGTTTGTCAACATTTAGCAAAACAACGGATTTAAAGGGTGATAAATCTCACACTTTATATTTCATTTGACATACTAATCGACTTATTTAATGGAAATTAAATGTTCTAGGTTCGTTTTATTTATTTAAATTATGCACATTCCATTCACGGAATTCACTTTTTAATCTGATAACAGAAAGAAATTCAAAAATAATAGGGTAATCAAAAGTAGAAAACTTTTAGAAAACATATTTAAAAAAATTTCATACAATATAAAAAAAATTAAGAGATATTGCAAAAAAGGAGAAATAAACGAGTGGCTTGTATTTTTTTATTTCTTACGAAAAAGATTTTTTAAAACCAGCTTCTATTATTTTTGTCTTCAAAAAACGCAATGGCAACACTTTGGGAAAGAATTACATACAGTTTCTATAACATTAATGAATTAGAAAAAATATAGGATGGTGAGAAATTGCGACAGCCTCTTGCAAAATAAATTTTTACGAAAAAATATTAATATATATATAATAAGTTCTCATAGCGATTGCTATCTCCTATCTCTCCATTTCCCTTTGAAATGGTTGGTTGGCTTCAGTTTATGGTATCGTGTATCAAATAAATTGAAAAAATAGTTTATGAAATATGCAAATAATTCTCTGTTATGTTTCAGCTATGATTTTTACATAGCAACATTATCTTCTAAATATACTTGTGAAATTAATTACATTAGAGTAAGATAAAAACATCGGATTTAAGTATTCTAATGGCGAAGAAAATTTAGACGGAGAAATATAACAATTTTGAAGTTTTCGATTAAATTTTGTGCGTGTACGGTTTAAATAATTAGTGAAAAATATAATGCAAATAAAAAATGGGGAAAAAAATTTTTAAAATACTAAAATATGTGTGTGTGTACACACACATATTTTAGTATTTTAAATAACTGATAAGTTTCATTTCCGGAAAACTCCATACTTATTTTTGTGCATTCATTATTAAAATAAGTTCTATAATTCATTCACTTTGTCAAATAAGACATACTTTTTGCAATACGTGAAAGTATTGAAAATGCATTAAGTTCTAACCTTTGGTCAGGGATGCCTTCTACATCATTTTGCGGAACTGGAGATACAGCTCTATATTTGGTGCAACTTAATTGAATAAAGAGTGAAACGATTCCTATTCAGAACAAATTTAAAACAAATTTCTCAATTTTTTCCGAATCGGAATGTTGTAGTTTCTAGAATTAGAAGAATGTTTCAAATTTTTCTAACTTTTTACATGAGGATAACTGCAATTATCAAGTGTAAAGATAGAAATTACTTATTCTATTTACGAAATTGCACTTTCTAGGAAATAACTAAGGCCTTTTCGAGATACAAATTACAGAGATCTGATCTTTTATTTTATTTATATAACAGTATAATTGTTAAGGAAAAACGCATATTTTAAAGAAAAAAATTAATAAAGGGACCTCAGAATTATTTGTCTTGAGGTTTCAATAAAAATATTCCCGATTTTCTTAATTTTTTTACCGTGTTATACACACAGAAACTTGATTTTGTTTTAAAGTATCCAACTCTAAATATTCAATTTATCATTCGACATGTTTATAATTGTAGAAATATTTTTAAAAAAAACATATGAATTAACAATTATTTATTTATTTAAATATTTAACCAACAATATATATTTTTAAAACAAAAGGGCATATTAGTTTATTTTATAATCAGTCCGGTTTAGTCAAAGGAAAGATTTGAGAAACACTGTTTTAAATATGAAACTCAGAAATTTGTGTCTTCTTAAATCAAAAAATTTTTAATTTCATTAAAAATTAATTAAAAACATTTATTATTATTAAGAAAAATTCCTAAAAAATAGTAGATATCCTATCTGAGCATCAAGTAACGAATATATTTGAACATTTCGTGAAAATTATGCACATTAAATAAACATTGTATGATATCACATTCCAATAAGAAATTATTTTTCTAATGCCACAAAACAATAGTTATTTAAGAATATTTAAATATAGCCATTATACGCCTTAAATTCTTTCCAAAGACAAAAGTAATTTCTTTCACTCTTGCCAAACTCTATGCCTTTTATATCTTAATCAACAAAGAATTTGGAAATGTTTCCTCATTTAATGAAAAAATACACACAAAATTTGGAATAATTTTTCATTTTAACAATCGAACTTTTTTTGATAAAATTGCATTGAAATTCAAATTAATGAACTAATCGTTTCTTTTGTTTGCCTTTTCTTTTTGTTTAACACATATATACTTTGCAATCAAATTCAAAACACAATAAATTTCTTAGCAGGTTTTATAATGAATGGAAATAATAAAAGGATATTTATATTAACCTTGTTTTTAGAAAACAAAGTGTATTATATTTTTTATTTACTTACCAATTATTTCCATAGTTCTTCTATGCTAAAGATTATCACTGTACATAAGTTGTTGCACTTCCATAATGTGAAACATATCTTAGTGATCACAACATCTTCCCCCTGGATTATCTGGTAATTAAAAATCGTGATGCAATTGTTATCCACCACTCTAACATTAAAAAAAAATGGTAAGTCCCGCACTAATTGCTTCTTGAGTGCAGTAAAAGAGATGGAAGTGTGTTTTATCCTTTTAGAACAAAAAAAAAAAATCCAGGTCAAATTAACACCCACAAAATTTGTTTCACATAACACAACATGAAAAAAATTTGAAATCAATCATTTCATAATTTTGTAATAATTTTTATATGAAGCTCGGGAGAAAATTAAGGAAAAGACTATCGTTCTCTAATATGATTAATCAATAAAAACATAGTTAAAAACACACCGCCCGCTCAGAACGGAAGTTCGCTTTACGGCGGGACAGTGACTGTTCTACCCCGACTAGTTTCTAACGCCGTTCCTCTCGAAATCCGAATCTATTCTGATGAGCTGGAAGAAAAGTTTTTGATCGTCTGCAGTCAGGGTTAGGTGTACTGAACTGAACTGGGAGCAAAGGCACCGAGGCGCCACCGAGCGGGATTTTCTTTTTCCGGTCCTCACGACTCAAGTGAAGTGTCATAGAGGCACTGGTAAGAGGAGAAAAAATAAGATCAAAAAAGATTTTCCAGCTGTTTGTTTTTTATTTCCCTCTAAGATCACCTGATGTCCGTCGATTATTTGTTTATGCAATTTGTTCTTAATGGATGCTAAATCTATTTATGCTGTATTTTTTTTTTAACTTTTTAATTAAATTATAAGATATTTATAACTTTTTGTTTTATTCCTCTAAGAATATTTACGTATAAAAACAGTTGTTCTCAGTAGGTAACGATAAATTACTTTTAATTGAATTTATATTGAATCTCTTGATTTTATTTTTAATTTAATTTCTCTTACATTTTCATGTTTCTCAGCTTTTATAATAACCTATAAATTTGATTATTATAAAAAAATTATTTTATTGCTGAAAAAATTAATTGCTCATTGTTGATTGTTCAACATCAAAAAATTTAAATATTTTGTTACTGAAAAAACTGATTGCTCAACTTTTTCAGCAACAAAATCTTATAATGAATACCTATATTTGAAGTCTCTTATGGAATAAATTGCATTAAAATTCAATCTATAAAAATTATTGGTTTATTAATTAAATTTAATTACTTGTATTAAAAGAAATGATCAAAATAAAATTTATAATATATTTGACAAATTTTATTTAAAAGAAATAAAGTAAAAAATTTTTATAATGTAAAAATATGTGCTATATAAGATGATTTGAAAATATTAATATCTCTCAATAATTTTTTTCATATACAATTATTTAATTGCTGTTACTTAATTTTTTAGTTAAAATTTGACATGTTGTGTAAAAGATTTAATATTTCATGGGTGTTGCTTATGCAAAAATCATTATATATGTATTAATGCTTTTAAGCACTTAATAAATAAGATATTTTTCCTACTCTCCAAATATACGTTTAAAACATTTCTCAGAGAAACAATTCCAAATGAAAAGATTTTACAGTCAAAATAAAATTTATTGGTTAACTAGTGCCAATTTTTTTTTTTTTTTTTTTTTTTTTTTTTTGATAATGCATGGTTTTGACAGATTTCAACAATCTTAATGCTTAATGTTAACAATAGTGTGCATAATATAGTAAAATGTATTTCAGATAAAACAATAAATTCTTCAATTAATGTTATGAAGCATAATAACATTATATTTATCAGAATACTATAGCTATTAACATAACATGTAAAATAGAAATAATGATATTTAAAAAAAAAAATAAAAATTGATACTTTCTGATAGCACAATTCTGAATTTTTATAACATTTATTATAACTAATTATTATTATTTAATTAAATTAAACATACACTGAATGGAAAATGTACAAACTCGTAGAAAAATATTCGAAGAAATTTAAAAAATGATTAAATCGAAAATGAACGAGTTTAGTTTACAAAACGGTAAAATATTTGCAAAGATAATCTTTTTCTGATTTAAAATAAATGATTTATTTATTACCATATTTGAAGATGAATTCGCATTTTCGATTGGAATGCAAATTGTTTCAGAAATTTGTAACTTATTTTAGACATAGTATCTTTTAAAAAATCAGAGATGTAGTGTAAAATAATTGAAAATGACAATGTGAAAATAAATTTTTTCCCTTGAAACTAAAAAAAATTTATCAAGGAATATTTTTAACTAGTTTTCTCCCGTTAATTCAATTAATTTTTACTTTAATATGAAGAAAAGAGATATCTTAGAGTATTAATACATATATTATACTGTATAAAGATCTAACGAAAAGAGCAATTTGAATATAAAACCAACATACTAAAAAATGTGATTCTATCGCAAGTAAGAAAATAAAAACAAACTTTTTTTTCTCTTCACATGAACTTTGCTTATTCTAATTATTTAAATTTGAATACTTTCTTTTCGTTCCATAAATGGTAAGCGAAATTTCTTTTTCACTGATTTTTGAATAATATACTTTATCTAGTTAAAATATGTTAATCATTATTCATTAAAAGCAAAATGTATAATTATAATACATGTCCACATAACATTTATCAATGTACTTCTAATATGATTTAATTTTTGCTGGGAACTTATAAAATTTTTTATTTACATTTAATTGTAATGTTTTTTTTTAAAAAAAATTAAGACTTTTCTTAAGATTTAAAAGAATAAAAATGCATATTTTTTAATTTGTTTAGTAAAACAAAATTATTTTTCAAATTTCTATTGTTTTATTAAAAATAACATTATTCTTTTTAAATAAATTTAATAATACATATTTTATACTGAAGAAGAAATTTGTGATGTTTTTTCTAGTTTTCTTAAGATATATTTATTCTATTAGTCTTCGCAAGTCTAAATACTAATTATTTTGGTTTTGGAAAAAAAATATCCCTAATTGTTCTGAAATTCATTCATTCGCTCAAGAAGCTTAGCTGCTTTTGCATAAATGCTTATTCTATACATTATTTTCTTCTTTTTCATATGCCTATCAAACTTAAAAATGTTGTGTTTTTATCATATTTTTTGGCAATATTTGTTATATTTTTTATTTATTTATTTATTTATTTTTTTTTAACCTTACTACTTAAGAATTTAGTTTTTAAATACAATCTTTTTCTTATAGCCAAATGAATTAAAAAAAAAAGAACAATTAGAGCATTTTCCTTTAAAAAACATTTTGAAGGGTGACCGAGTTTTTTTTTTTTTTTTTCCCTCTCATGTTAGTCATTCTATACCCGGTGAGATCAAAAATGCGTTGAGATGCCATTGAAATTCTAACATTTTCTCACGTCGCTTGAGTATGAATTCATATTTTTTTATATACAATACTTTGGATCGAAATAATTTGTGTACATTTTGTAAGTATTTTATTTATAATCAGATTGATAAAAGATTTTTCAATAAATTTAGTATCTTTCCATGTTTATTTTAATTCATCAACTAACAACAATCAAAGTGGTAATCAATTGCAAAGGATTAGGAATAAGAAAACTCAGAAATGAATGAAGGAAATAAAAAATTTCCCTCTCTGTACCCAATCGTCAATTTGTGATAGACTCAAGTATGTGAGATCATTGTTATTCATCCATCATCACAACCAGAAGCCTCTGCCTCTTTATTTCTCACCCTATTCATAGCTAAATCGTTTAAACACAGTAAGGATTTAGGTTAACATGAGTCATTCAGAGCATCCTAAATCATCTATTTAGCACTGAGCAAAATCATTTGTTATCGCAGTGACACGATGATAATATTAATCAAGAATAAAAGTGGATTTTTTTTTGTGCAAATCAATTTTAATGTCGTAGACTGGTTGTCACATGAAACAAGCACGCGATTTCTGTGCACTTACTTGTCCGATGCTATGTGCCTACCAAACCGAACAATTTAGGTTATCATTTGAAATATTTAACCACTCTCTTTACTTTCTTTCATGCAAAATACATCAATCACACATTAGATAAACAGGGGTTGATTATGTTTTTATTTGTTATGTATTAAGAAGTCACCCAGATGTTTTGGAAAAATCTTAAAATGCTTTGTAATTTCAAGTCCTGTTGTTGTCATGAGGTCGGAATACAAGTTGTTATCTTGCTCTTCAAATAAAATGGTACCTTATTGAGGAATCAACATTGGGCCAGGGAAATCAACCAGCATGAGTTGTCTAATTGAAGTAATATTTCCGATCGGTTACTCACAGAATTAGGAAAAGCTGAATTATGAGCGATGTTCTTAAAACTGAGCAAAGAAAATTATAGTGTGATTTTATAACTGGAAACTAAAACTGATGGTTATCAAATAATTTCTGAAAAATAGTGCTTATTATCATTATATAAAAGAAAAAAACATTGTTTAATTTCTTAATACGTTGCCATAAATCTCTGAGTATTTGTGAACATTTTAAACCTGCAATTCTACTGGAGCGTCGGATGAAATTTCAGTTTTGAACATTGAATTAGTTGTTTATTTGTCTTGATCAGTCAAATGTTTTCTATAAGAGATTATTTATAATACGTAGTATATGTGTGTGTGTCATAAAATAAAAATATTTATAGAATTTCTTTGAAATCTTGTGATTTCAAATAAAATGTATTTACCTTTTTATTGATTTTCTTTAAAAAGCTTAATTTCGTGTCTTAAATTATTGCTCTATTATTTAGGTGGGTTCTGATTTTCTATTATGTAGTGTATAAATGCACAGTTTTCAATTCAGTGAATCAAATTCAAAGAAAATGCCTATTTAGATGATTTAAATGCTTTGATACATTAACTTGCATTACAAAGATTGAAAATATAAACTCTTATTTATTTTATAAAATATTTTATGACTATTTATTTTATAAAATATTTTATTTAACTCTTAACAATATAAAAATTTTCAAGATGGAATTTCTTAGTTATGATAAAACAAAATACTTCGTAAAATATTCTAAGTAAAAAAATTTATATAACTCGGTTTGTGTAAAATTACCAATCTTTTAATGGAACTTAGGGCACAAACTAATAGCTCTAAGCTGTTGTATTTCTATGAAAATTCATTTAAAATTGCTCTTTCTACATATCTTAAATAAGTCAATTCTACAGGGCTCTCTCCACAAAACTTCCATATATAAGCCGCAACAGATATCTCTGTAAAAAGTAACAGTTCACTATCAATCTATATCTGTTCACACAAATGAAACAGAAATTTTTTTTTTATTTCGTTATGAAGAACTTAATATTAGAAATGAGCTGTAGACGTTTCATTATTTTTCTGCTTTCCTTGCGTGGTAACGAATTATTTTTTAATCACAAATAGCTAAATGTAAATATGAAATATTAGAGAATTTTATTCTATGTTTTCTTACGAAATATATTTAGGACTTCCACTTTTGTGGGAAGGAAATGGTGTAGTTGTGATTCGTGGCGATAAAGATCACATATACGCTGATTAATTTTTGGTCGATATTCATCTGTTAATGAAATGTGGAAATCTTATGAAGAGTCGGCTTACATAGTGTAAACCAAGATACTCATTTATGGTTCGAAAATCAAGGAAATAAATCAAAGTTAATTAGCAATATAATCAGTAGGAAAAAAATCAACCATAAAAGTTGATTCATTTTTTCTTATAGAAGCAAGATGATCAACGAAACCTGATTCAAAAGAATTCTAAACTCCGGTCAACTAATAAATGAAGCTGCTCATTTAAAAAAGAAGCAATAGCAATTCCTCACACTTATTGGAGACGATATTCCCACATTTTCTTAACTTCCTTCTTTGCTGCAAATGCACATAAAGAATTTTTCCCCTTAAATCTTCTTCTAGATTATAATGTATACTCAAAAACACAAAATATCGTTATATTAGATTCGTACTGTACAGTTTTCCACTACATGGTAGTTAATGTGTGTACAAAAGTTCGTAGGCCGTGGTAGTTTAGTGGTTAGGGCATCAGCCTTCCATCTAGAAGGGTTAGGTTCGACTCCCATTGCCGCCAAAATCCCACCAAGTACATGCGATATAGTACTCGTTAAATCTGTGAAATCGGATGTCTTATGGTCAGTCGTTGAGCAGTTACCATGAGTGTAATGGTCTGGAGAAAATTTCCTCTCCCTGTAAATCATAGTCAAAATTGAGGGTAATGGATCCTCTGGTAGTGCCGTCTATCGGAGGAGTCTTAGAATAAAGTCGTACTGTCACCTTCGTGGTACTCTGGTTAAACGAAAGACGCACCTTACTGACTTAAATTTTCATAGCCGAGGGCAAAGCAAGTTTGAATTGTCCAAGTATAATAAGTAATAACAAAACTATGTAAAAGGGCTTATATATTAAAATAGTGGTTCAATATAACAATAGTAAAAGATCTAAGCAAAAAAAAAGTTATTGTAAATAAAAGCATATTAAAGCTAACAACTTTCTTTTTAAATAAAAAAGAACTTAAAGCCAAGAGTTTTCTTCCGATTTTCGTTAACATGATAAATTTCTTTAGACTGAAGTGCGTTGACATAGATAAGGATTATATCTCATACAGAAATGCTTTTTGAAGTGCATCATCTAATTAATGATTCAAAAAGATTCGAAGTGGAGACAGGGAAATGCCCGATTGTGGATAAAAAACGCTTCGGTACACTTAAAAGAGTTCGAAAATCCCCCGAATGCATCACTTGTTCTGAATGAAGGGGAAAAATTATTCAGTAGGAGAAGAAGGAATTAGAAAACTGATTTTTCGATCTTATTTGAAAGTTAGTGCACGATTATAGAGATCCCATCTATTCAGGATGAGAAAAATTCTCTGAATTTTCTTTTTAGGTAAATTGGAATTCTTATCGTATGTTGATCTTCAAATATTGTGTGAATATTTATATGCTCTGTAACAAATTAATTGGATTAATTTTTTTATTGATAATATGTTCTGATTTTTATTGTTATTTTAAATGAGAATTTATTCGCAACGATTAAATTTTCAAAAACTGTTATAATGACTGTTTAAATTTCTCCTTAGGCACATATGAAATACGAAAAAATCGATACAATTATATACATAATATTTTATATTGATTTCAGAATTAAATATGAAAGTCCATTATCAAACATTTAAGAATTTCTGGTATTTTCAATTTATTCTATATCACTAATTTATTTAAAAAAAATTTGAGGGAAGTAAAATAACTATTTTCCAATCGAAATGATTTAACGTTGAGTTAGAAAACTAATTGAAGAAAAATAGAAGCATAGTATATCAGTTTGGGAAAAGTTTCTCTCTCTCTCTTTTTTTTTTTTTTTTTTTTTTAGAACCAAATTGGATATCACTATTGTCTGGGGAGTCACAAACATTAACATTTATCATAAATTTTTCCAAGTGATTGATTTAAAAGAATTTACTCTAAAAGCAATATGAATAAGGTATCTAAAAAAGAACAAGTTGAACCATTTAGAAAACAAATAAAAATAATTAATGTAATAAAAATGGAATGAGTAAAAACAGAAATTAAAAACATCAGAAAGGAAACAGAAATATTAAAAAAGGATAGAAATAAAAACTTTTCTCTCTGCATCAAAGTAACAAAAGACAAAGTGAAGGCGCTTCGAATTCATTTGTATGAAGACTCTAAAGAATGTATAATAACACAGATGATTTATCTTCAACCCCTTCGAATGAAAAATTTATACCAAATAAAAAGAGAAAGCAAAAGTTTCTCAAGCACATTTACGAAGATATAACAAGACCTTGTAGTGTGAAATAAATTTCGAAATATATTCAAAAATATACACTACTGGACATTAAAATTGCTACACCAGGAAGAAATGCAAATAACAAAATGATATTTATTGGACAAATATATTATACTAAAAATAACAAGTGATTAAATTTTCAAAAAATTTGGCAGTATAGATCCTGAGAAATTAGTACCCAGAACAACCACCTCTGGCAGTAATAACAGCAGTTATACGCCTGGGCATTGAGTCAAACAGAGATTGGATTGCATGTACAGGTACAGATGCCCATGCAGCTTCAACACGATACCACAGTTCATCAATCGAAGTGACTGGCGTTTGGTGACGAGCCAGTCGCTCGGTAACCATTGACCAGACGTTTTCTATTGGTGAAAGATCTGGAGAACATGCTGGCCAGGGCAACAGCCGAACATGTTCCGTATCAAGAAAGGTCCGTACAATACCGGCAACGTGCGGTCGGCCATTATCCTGCTGAAACGTAGGGTTTCGCAGGGCTCGAATAAAGGGTAGATCTACGGGTCGTAACACACCAGAAATGTAACGTGCACTGTTCAAATCACCGTCAATGCGAACAAGAGGTGACCGAGACGTGTATCCAATGGCACCCCATATCATCACGCCAGGTGATGGGCCAATATGACGATGACGAATGCACGCAGCCAGTGCGCGTTCACCACGATGCCGCCAAACACGGATGCGACCATCATGATGCTGTACACAGAACCTGGATTCATCTGAAAAGATGACGTCTCGCCATTTGTGTGCCTAGGTTCGTCGTTGATCACACCATTGAAGGCGTTCTTGTCTATGACGCAGCGTCAAGGGAAGCCGCAGCCATGGTCTCCGAGCTGATAGTCCATGCTGCTGCAAACGTCGTCGAACTTTTAGTGCAGACACTTGTTGTCTTCCAAACAACCCCGTTTCTTGACTCACGGTTCGTGACGTGGTTGCACGATCCATTACGGCCATGCGGATAATATGCCTGTCTTCTCGGCTGCTAGTGATAGGTGCCCGTTGAGATCCCGCATGGCGTTCCATATTACCGTCCTGAAACCATCGATTTCATATTCTGCTAACAGTCATTGGATCTCGACCGACGTGAGCAGCAATACTGCGATAAGATAAACCGCAATCCCGGTACGCTACAATTTGACCTTTATCAAAGTCAGAAACATGTTGATACGCATTTCTCTTTCTTACACGAGGCATCACAACAATTTTTCACCAGGCAACAACGTTCAAATGGAATTTGTGTATGAGTAACCGGCTGAACAATTTCCTCATTTAAACACAATGTAGGTGTCGCTACTGGCGCCTGCTTTGTCTGAATGCGCTGAAAAGCTTATCATTTGCATATCACAGCACCTTCTTCCTTTCGTATAAATTTCACGTCTGTAGCATGGTCGCCTTTTTGGTGTAGCAATTTTAATGGCCAGTAGTGTATAAGATGATTAATAAAAAAAATTAATTCATGGAGTAAATAAAATAATTAAAAATGCTATAAAAATATTGTGGAAAAGGAAACGAAAATGAAACCTAATATAAGCTTGTCAGCAGACGGCTAACTTGTTCTTCTTCAGGACCTTTTAATCGTTGAAAAAGAATAGAGTGTATAAAAATTTTTAATTAAATTTGATTCTTGGGTATGACGTTATCGGATCCTCCTGGACGAAATTGGCTGCTTACTTTCTAGAGGGAATTTGTGTGTGAAAATAAGTATACTATTAATTTTAATACTACTTTATTAATACTAATTTTCTAATACTAATTCACTTAGGATTATGGGTGAAATGTACACAATAATCCTTGGTGAATTAGTATTAACATTTTGCATACTGAAATAAAAAGAAATTGGAATTGCACATGAGTATGAACTTGTGGTAAGAAACATTTTTACCTATGCATTCAATTTTTAGCGTCTCAAAAAGTCTCTGCTAGAACTTATAAAAAAACATGTAAAGAACCGCCACGTTTTCCGTCCTTTGTTGTCTTCCTCTTCTCGAGGTGAAAGTATCCAAGTACAGAAATTTAAAAACTAATCGATTGCATAGAATAAATTGGACAATCCAAAAAATAATTATAATAATTTAGACTTAAATCAATAATAAATGCTTCCGAAATAAAAATTTGTATAAAATTAATTGTAATTCAATTGTTGACAAAATTTGAATTAAAAAATTGAAGGATTGTAATAAACTTGATTGAATCGAAATTGAGTCAACAGTATCTGATAATATGATTAATAATATATATATATAGTTAGAGCAATGTGTATATATACATATACATACATAAAAACATATATATATATATATATATATATATATATATATATATATATATATATATATATATATATATATATATATAATTATTAATCTTGCACTTTTACCCATTCAAATTTGCTAAATAAAATATATATATTTATATACATCATTTAGCAAATTTAAATGGGTAAAGTGCATTTGCAAGCATTAATAATTAATTTTGAAATTTTGCGAAGGAATTTAAACTATGATTTAATCATGGTTCCGAATATGTTATCATTTAGCAGACTAGGATTTGCTTAATATTTTGTGAAAGATAACGTAAATAAGAAAGTTCTTGCATTTTCGCGTTGCTATTGAAGGAAGCGAGAATAAGTATGCAAATCAATGTATGACACGCGTTGATGTACCGATCATTCGAGAGTAAGAATATCAATCGTTATAAAAGAAAAGGTGCACCATGCACATTCATCACTCATACAGTAGCGAAGAGAAATGAATGTGTCAAATGAGCTCATTCAATGTTGTACGCTTTACGACATTAAAGCAGGCTTATCAGCTGCTGCATCATATCACCGAATATGGCAAGAGTTTTGAAATAATGTTGTGAATGAACATACGACAAGGCACTGGATTCACAAATCTAGATCGGGAGACTTGTCTCTCTGTGATGAAGCTGGTGTCTTGTAGACTAATAGCCAAGTGGTTCATTATGAGCTGATACCAAAAAGCCAAACCTTCACTGCGGATCTGTAATTGGAACGTGTGCAACATTGCAACAGGAAAATCACTGGTCAATCGTAAAGTTTTACTGATCTTAACCGGTAACGCGAGCTCACTTGTCACTCGGGAAGCCAGGAATACATTACATCAAACTTGGTTCGGAGACTTTGTGCCATCTTCTTTATTCACCTGATTTTGCACCATCGGATTACCACCTCTTCCACTTCTACATATCACCTTCATGAAAATTTCTACAACAATGTAGCAGACTTGCGCCAAGCACTAATGAACTTTTTTGTGTCCCAAATCTCCGACTTTTACCTTAAAAGGATAGCATGTCTGGAGACACGTTGGCAGAAGTTGCTGGAAGCGATGATTACTTCAAGGACTAACTTCTGTAGGACATGTTCTCTTAGATCATGAAAACAGCAAAAATGTTCTTGTTTACATTGTATGATATTGTGATAAGTTTATTAAGTGTAATAAGATTCATATTAGTAGAAAACTTTACCACTTAATAATTTTCAAGAGTTTCTGTGTGAAATTGAATTCTGTTTTTGTGTGTTCTCCCTCTTGATTTAAGTCTAATGGCATAAAGGCATAGACACATATGCAATGCACATGTGTGTTTTGATTCATTTTATTTATAATTTTTTTTATAAAAGATATAAAAGAAAATAGTCTTCAGTTGAAGTCTGTGGTATAATTATTATTTTTTTTTAATTACGTCCTTATGTTGGCTCTTTCGAGCATAATAAGTCTTGCAGTCCAATAAAGAAAAGAAGCATCTGCAGGAGGGGAGAGCGTTGAAATGTGAAGAAGAGCGGGCTTCCTGGAGGGCAGAACATTTCCAAAGATGCTCGCCATTCATGTCAACATGCTCCCTACCTAAAATGCAGTTGAGTGAATCCACAAGGCCTGTGTGATATAGATGTTTCTGGAGAAAATCATGCCCAGTAAGTAACCTGAAGTAGGAGACCCCTATAGATTAGGTAGATCTCTGGGGATACATGAGGTCAGCAGGGTCCTCCAAGAGGCATCAACTGCATTCTCTTTGTAATAAATGTTTCGCTGGTGATGCATAACCCGTTTTAGAAGGAGTTTGACATTTCTCAGTCCAGTAGAAGTATCTGGAGGGTTTAAAAAAGAAGCCTCTTTCGCGAGATTGTCTGCTTTTCATTACCAGGCAAGCCGCAATGTCTAGGGATCCATTGTAAAGTAATTTCCTTTCCCGCAGACAGTAAAGTGTTAATGATGGTCTTACAGTTAAATTCTATAGATGTAGGTAGGAGAGTATAATTTGCCACTGTATGAATGGCAGCCTGACAGTCAACAAGAAGGATAAATTTCATTTCCGAGAAATCTAAAATTTTTTGGAGAGCCATGTAAATTGCATACATTTCTCCATCAAAATTGTCAGAGTTTTTTCCCAAAGGCTCTTTAAGTTGGAAAAATTTGGAGAAGTTACGAGCTCCCTCTCTCCCTGTACTTCTCTCAGCCGATTCGTTAGTATAAATGTGCATCCAATTGTTGAGTGGGTATCTCTCATTAATAGTAGCAAGAGCAGCAGCCGTGAGTTCTGCCTGTGGGAAGAATCCCTTCTGGACAGGAAGGACAAGGTCGAAGACAGGGGTGGCATATTTCAGCATACCTGGGAAGACAAGGGGTCTGTCTGTAAGGGCTTTATTACGAGGAGTGCCAAGTGAGCTGGAAATTCTCTAGAATTCTGATAAAAATGTTCGTTGTGTTTTTAGTCTCAGATTGTTTGGTCTGTAGTTAGTCCAAAAACCCTCCCTACCTTTCACCAAGAACCAAAGTAGCAAAAACTCTCCTATCGTGCAAACAGTCAAGGCCAGTGTGAAGTTCCAAAGCTGGTATTGGAGTTGAGAATGCTCCCCCAGTGATAAGCCTAAGAGCACTGTTTTGAGAAACATTGAGTTTCGATAAAACAGTATCTGAGGCAGTGATTAAAAGTGGTATAATTGTAGTCACTGTTATGCAACTACTAATTATTACGATATTAAAAGTAAGATAAATTTATTTCCCCCTCGTGAATCAACACATTTTTGGCTAACCATTGTCTAGTGATAAAATTAAATTTTAAGTTTATTTCTAAATCTGCACTACAATTGTTTGATTTATTAAACAATACTTAAGAGCAAATTGACTACTGTTTTGTTGAAATAACGAAAATCATGAATAATGGAAACTGCACAAAAATAAATTTATGTGATTTTCCATTAAATTTATCCAGATGTATATATAAATAAATAAATAAATACATAAATATATATATATATATATATATATATATATATATATATATATATATATATATATATATATATATATATATATATATATATATATATTGTTACAAATTTATAAATAATTATTGTATATGTCTTAAAATATCTCAGACAGATCGGAAATACTCACATTTTGGGCAAAAATTGCGGTATTTAGACGTGTTATACGTTAAAAGTGGGTTTTATAATGATTTGGTGACTTTGCGAGAAATAGATACTTCTGGAAACATCCATCACCTAAGCTCTAGGACCAATATTTAGCGAGATAACCTAGAAGATTCCAGAACCTTGGCGAAATTAATTGATTTCTCCGTCAAGTCATGTATAAATATCGCAGCCCGACATAGTTAGTTTAGTTTTTGTGAAGACAGTCAATGAGTGAAGACGATTAGTCGTGACTGCTAGTCTAGAGAAGCTGTTCTCTGCCTGAAGTATTTGAGACCTGTGATTGGAAGCAGTTACTTATTATATCCGACAAATTGTAGCTGTATAATTGTGATTGTTACAGCTGGTATTCCTAGTGAAATTTTTACGAATAAAAGTCTTGTGTTCATTGAGTGGTTGCTTTATTCAACTCTCAATCCACACGAACCTCGAAGCTCGGTACAATATATATATATATACATGGCTGGCCATTAAAACTGCAAATTCAGGAAGGAATGTCTTGCGAAAGTAGGAATGCCATGAAAGAAAGAAGAAGTTGGTATATGCAAATGTTCAAACATTCAACGAATGGATGATGCAAAAGTGAAAAAGACATCTGAAGCATTGCATGGAAGGAAAGCTGTTGAATATATTTCTCATTAATAAATCAATTTCAAAATTCGGAATTTTTCTCAAAACATGGTAAACTCAAATAAGAAATGCTTACTAGAAAGTGTCAGAATTTTATAGAGACACGATCATTGGCTACAGACAGCGTTGATTATCATTTTAAACGATTGCCTCACGCATTAATCGAAGCTCAACTGGTGTCATACGAATTCGGAATCGATGATTTTCTAAGAGTCAATCTGAATGACATTGCATAATCTCAACACCCTCTAATGACTAACGTCCGAAGAGACAGTGTGATATCAGCCTTGGAGAACCTTACAACCGCATCATGAACGCACGAGCTTGTTGCAGCAGTTCCAGTTTTCATCTGTACTGTGTGATGGCATTTCAACTTCGCATTCTGAACAGCCTGATGGCCGAAAACCTGTGTAAGACATTTTAATATGCTTCGCATAATTTGTTTTTTGGGAGGGATCATCATAGCTAATGGGTTATATTCACTTTTCTCAAGGGATGAAACCAAGAAAAGTTTCGATAAACCCACTTTCACAAACGTTCATGCAGAAGCGCTAAATTCATACGTCACTGTTTTGTAGTTTTTGGGCTAGAGCACGAAACCTTATGTTCCAAAAAGATTTGTTGTGCCAACAGGCCATAATAAATCCCTGAGCACGGACTGTCAGTTGGTGACCTTGGTGCGGCAACAATAAAGCTTGATAGAGAAGTGACTCAATGTCATCTTTTAAGATGAGTTTCGGTTCTTCGAGTGACCCATTCTTATGACCGTATGCGTGTCTGGAGCTCCAAGGAAAATGTTCGTAGTCCGATTGCGTTCGATGCCGTTTTAGGGTTTCTGTACCTGGTGAGATTATAGAAATACCCACTGGTTAAACGACAATCACTTCTCTTTTTCAAATCGGTATATAATGTCAAATATGATTGGTAAGTTTCTGACATTTTAAGAACAATGCTATTTCTTTAAGCCCCGCAAAACTTCAGCATTTAACAAGATAATGAACTAGTAACATTTCAGTTCATCTTCTGATCTTCCTCATTGCAGAAAATATTCGATTATTATCATGGTCTCTGCTTAGTTTCCAGATTTATTACCAATTGAAACATCTAATAACTGGTTGGTAAAGAATAGCATAGACTTCAAGCAGCATGGAACCAGTGTCTTTTTTCCGTCATCAAAGCACAATTTGACTCCACACTCATTGTGCAGAAAGCCGTTTTAACAGCAGCAACTGTTTCTACTAATTTCGTTACCCTGTAAACCCCTAGACTATTAACAATTTAATTATCTTCATACCATACTGATTAGGTAAATTTAAAAATCATTTTAATCTCCTTTCATGGTATTGTAATTAAAATGGCCTGCAGCATTCTTAATTTAAAATAAAATCCATGCAAGGGAAATATTTTTAAAGGATTTAACTTTTTATTTTAATTCCTATAAAAATTTGACTGTTTACAGACTGATTTATTTATTGTTTCTTTATTCTGAAGCAAAAATTTTTATGCAAATATCATGTAATTGCTTAAACGCATTATGTTTTTGTTTATATTATTACTGGTGTCTAATTTCCGACGAAGAGGGGGAAAGTTAGTCTAATAGTTAGAGTTTAATTCTTTAATTCCGCATTCTTCGGCTTTGACTATTATTTTGGAGACAGATGATTCTTAATCCACTTTGAAAAATAGTTTCCTGTTGAATTAGCCCAAATGCCAAAAAGTGACAACAATCAAAAATAAATGATAAATGAAACAAACAAATCCAATGAACTGGAGAAGCGATAGTATTTTTTAGGAAATGATGTTTCGCTCTTGTGCCTGCAAGACTAAAATTTATCATGGTCTAATACCAAATGTAATCAACAGTAAATGCAGTTTCAAATAATAACTCGCATAACATTATTTTTTAGGTTATATGATTTAAAAGTAATATATATTTTTTAATTTCAATAGTTTGAAAAAAAAACACAAAAAAGCATCATTCTCATTATATTTTTATGAATTGTGTTTAACAGTTTAGAATTGTACTTTTGTATTCAGTTATCTTCAGTAATAATGAATTATAATGTAAATTATGCAATTTTTCATCTAAGTAATCAAGCTTTGATTTAAACTACAAATCAGCAGTTGTTTTTTTATTTACTGTATTTATCATATATTATTTACCCCATATACAGAGTATCAATACCATATGCAAATACCAATACATATAGAGTATCATATATTCCAAATGTGTGTTCTCTATACTATATTCTCAATAATAAAATAAAATAACTATAAGATTTAAATCGTGTTTCTTTAACCTGAATCTAAGAAATTAAAATATTCGTAAGTCTAAAAAAGCTTTTACATCCGTATTATGTTATTGCCTTCTCAATCTTATCCATCTCTTATTCAAAAGAGTTAATATCACTTTATTGATTGTCTTCTTCAAATTATATCCACACTCCAGGAAGGAGTTGGTAACATCCAAGCCGACATTTAAAATCTTGTATGAGTTCCTATGTGAAATTATGGTCTATTTTTGCCACTATTAGTCATAGTCTCATTGCATTACAGCAAACTGACGAAAATACAAATACATTTACTGTTTTTGTTTTACTTTATTTATGTGGGAAAAAATATTTATGAAATCACAATTTTCAGTTAAATCTTTTGGTACAATCATGTTTATTGCAGAACAAAAGCCAATTGATTTTGATATTAAAAGTAAGATATACTCATTTTTCTTTCCCAGGAGCTATCGTATCTTTAGTTTACCATTGCTTAGAGATAAAACCATATTTAGAATTAGTTTTTAAGACTTTTGGAATTATATTAAAAACACATTTGGAATTAGTTTAAAATTTATCGAAATAATTAGATTGTATTGGTAAATGCAAATCAATGCCACTTCTGTTAAAATAGTGGAATTGTTACTGCAATGACTAAATTCACGCGACTATTCGTTATTTTACTGTTTCACTTGTAGAATTCTTCCAAATGAAGAAAAATTCTTTTTCGTGATGTGACAGTTTCGTCCATGATTCAAGAAAAAACCATTAATGGATATTCGAGTTAACTTTGTTATTAATTGTTCAGAAATAATATCAATATATGCAGAAAATAGACAGATTAGCTGAACTCCAAATTAAAATTAATTATAGAATAAAATATGCCAAATATTGAATTCGCTTGCCTTGTAAAACTATCCTTTACTTTCAAGATTTGTTTCCTTTGATAGAAAGAAGGTAGAATTAAAATTATTCAGGTCAGAGATAGATTTTTACAGAGCATTATTGCAATCTTGACAGAACTTTAAAACCATACATCCAAGAACACCATCATTTAACATGAATAATCTATAAAGAACTATTTAATTATTCTTTACCATGGTTTTTTCCAGACATTTTCATGCTTACAGAAGTAGGATGATAGACCAACAAATATCATGTTCATGAATGTATATGCTTTTACCAAAGTTCAATCCATAAAAAACTCATAGTTAACTTGGTCATATATCATTTAACGATTGATCTTTTGACATAAGCAAATAATCCACTTTTATTTTTAAAGTCTTGTTAGTTGTTTAAAGAGGGAAGATATTATAAACTCCTCTAACTGCATAAGAAACGGAATGTATAGTTAAATCATAATTTGAATTGGCCAATTAGTGAAATCAAATACGCTTGCGTTTTAGTTGACTAACAAGGTCAAAAATGTGTATTAAATATCTTTTTTATTTGATGTGAACTGATATCAAAACAAATATAAATTCGAAATCCATGAATACACTCAAAAGAAATCTGATTTTGTGGAAACATTTTTCCTTCCAATATAATTCAAATAAAAGAAACGAATTGAGAATTTTATTAACTTGTTACCAATGCATCAATGCAAATTATCGAACTTTTCAAGCCAAAAGCAAAAGATCTTAGAATCCACTCGAATCACTGAATAGTTTTGCTTAAAACTACCGAATATTTAGATAATGTTTCTCTTCTTCAACGTGTAATTTAATAAGAAAGTTAAGCTATATGTGATTTAAGATAATTGTTCTCATGCTTGAAAAAGTAAAGGATTTTTAAATTGAAAAATTTAATTAATACATAAGATTTTTATATATTCATATATACCTACTTTTTCCTACTTTTAATGCATTGCGTTTATCTAGAAAATTCGTGAAGAGTCCAATAACTTTTTTATAGTATACATTGAGTATTTCACATTCATTATATTTATTTATGTGAAAGGTGTGAACAATAATTGCAAACTTAATCTGAAAACATAGAAAACTGCTGAAGAATCATTTTATATTTAAATCTGAAATATTGATTTATTATTCATTAATCTTAAATAAATGTAACATGCGTAGCTAAAATGAATATATATACATTTAATTAGAATATTTCTTTTGATGGTTATCAAAGTTCATTTAAATTTAAACTGTTGATGAAGGTTAACTACATAAGTCGCATTATAAGAATATTTAACATCAAAAACATTTGACTAGTTTGTCATTGAAATTGACAAGTTAATGCAATTCAAAGTTTTTATTAATGCTCTATTAATTGAAGCAATTTGATTGATTAGGAAATGTACGCTAGTTGATTTGAAAAGTAGTGTAAGGTTGATATAATAAGTTACCTAACCTAGAAAATCATTTAAAATTGTATCGGCCTTATTGCGTTAAAATTGATAATTTGCGACGTGTAATTTGAAAACATTTTTTACTTCACAAAATTCTTTTAAAGGAGATAATATTTGGAGTATCAATTTACTATTGCTTTAAAAATTATATCCGGTTCTTTAAAATAGAAATTTAATTATTGTTCTAAAAGTTATTTGAAACAAAAATTACACATTATACAACTAAACTTATGTTAGGAAATAATTACATTCGTAACATATTACACACTGGAATTGATCATATACTAACCAGTTTTCTATATCGTTAAAGATAAATGGCATACAATATTAAGTTAATTAAATCTTATTCTTTTAAAAACAGAAAATTAAAAGTATTCTTAAAGTAAGTGTTTATATAATTTATGGACTTAGAGTAAAATCTTATCGTAATGTTGGTACTGATTATTTTAATTATTAATAGCAAAATTAACTTTATTAAAGAATTTATCAATAGAATAAAGTGTTTAATTAATGCAATTTTATATAAAGTCGAAGAAAAAATAAATACGTAAACTAAAAGCTATTAAAATAATATAATTTATTGATTCTTTTCTTTTAAATTTTTCTTTACTCGAAACAATCTAACAATTTAGAATTGATAAAAGTAATTTAAATGCATTATAAAAAATATCATGAAAAAAGCTAGAATAAATTTTATCCCTAATGATATTAAATTTTATATGTATCCTCTACATAAAAACATGAGAAAATTTAATTATAAGTAGAGAAATAAATTTTGTCCTAAAATTGAGTTAATTTATCAGTATATAAATACATAAGAACAACCATTATGTTCAATATTTGTGCATTTATACATCGAAAATATTTAAACCGTGCGACTATGCTAGGAATATTAGAAGCATATTTAATATGTGAGATTCCATTGTTATTTTGAAATACATTTCTTGAGATTCAAAATTAATTTTTAAATGCTTTTGCAATTTAAAAACATTTTTATGTTAAAAATCTGCATTTACAATCATTTGTTTCTCCCTCTACAAACACTTTTTGTTCAAAAGAAGCCGAGTTCCAAATTATAACAAATATCAAACCTATGGTGGGTTTGTTTGTTTGTCGATTAACGGTCATTTTTTGCACACGAGGGCTAATTAGACCGAGACCTACGGTTTAAAGTGGATTCTGAACCACTACAAACATGCATGCCCAAGGCAGGATTCGAACCCACGAATTATTGAACCGAAGGCAAGGGCGCTAACCATTCGGCTACCAGCTCGGCAAGCCTATAAGGTGGGAGTTAAATCTGCGAACCATTGCACTGAAGGCCGGAGATCTAAATGTTCTGATGCCAACTAGGTAAACATATTTTTGAAATTTCCAATGTGTTATTTTAGTAATAATTGAATAATCTAGGAATAAATTACGCGCCAATTTTAGCTGTACAATTTTTCATCACAGATTTTAATGTTTAAGCAACGTGAAGTGAATGATTTGTAATTGAATTATTGATATGAAATTTTCAACGTCTTATAATCCACAAAACTTTTTTGTTCCTTTTTTTAAGACTCTTTCCTTACATTAGCTTTCATTATTCTGAAATTTTTATGACATGATGGAAGTTTTTTACTGAAGAAAAATGTGGGAATGATATAGCATAATTTTCACATTTTTTTCAATAAAAAAACTTTATTAGTAAAGTACTTTTTGTGTATTTATAAGCATTATTTTTCTATAAAAACGCTAGAAATATTTATAGATTTTAAATTTGAAGTTTTGAATTAGTTTTATTATAGAATTTTTCCAACCAATTTGCTGTATAGAAAACATTTTTCCCAAAAATATAAAATGAAAATTTTATTAACTTTTATCTTAATGTCAGATATTCATACGCTGTTGCTCAAAATGTCACTTTTTAAAAAAACCCAAACACCCTTCTAGTTTATGTTTTTTTTTCTGTGGAAACATTTTCTTGAGGTGTGATCTCCCTTAGAGAAACTATTATTTTTTGGTAAAATTTTTTTAAATACACATTATTTTCCTTTAAAAATTTACAGTAAACGCTCGTTTTTAAGAACTTATAAAGGCAGCTAAAATAATTCGTAAAATCGGGAAATAAGTGTGAGATCTTAAAATATCATTTTTCTTACTATATATATATATATATATATATATATATATATATATATATATATATATATATATATATATATATATATATATATATATATATATAATCTTCTTTTTCTTTTAAATAAAGTTCTATTAGAAAAACTTATATAGTACGTAAGAGAGACATTAAAAATAAAATTCATGCTTAAAAACAATTTTTAATTTCATTCCATCAATGAAAAATCAAACAAAGTAATCCTTTTTTTCTGTTTCAAAACTGCCTTTATAACAATACATTTCCCCATTTATACATATAGATGATTGCAGCAATATGCCATTTATTTTTCAAATTTGATATCGGGAAGTTTTCTTTCATTTTCATTCATCATGCTCTCAATCATTTAATCGTTTGATATGTTTTAAATACAAATCATTTCTGAGTCCACATTCAAAAAGTCCTGAAATTAATATCTGGAGAGGAATGGGTTTCTTTATCGAAATTCGTGCATGAGTAACTCACATCTTAAGTCTTTAGTTAAATTTCCTTGGTTTTCATCGATTACGGTGGTTTCTTTGATTAAATTTGCATGCTGAAATGACCTAGTTGTCGTTTCTTCTGCTACTCCATTTTAGAGATACAGGTACAAGTGTATAGTGCCTATTCAAATTAGCCGACCTGTAGTAAAGGAATGATTACAGCTTCCCGTCCCTTTCACCTCAGGACTCACATATTTAGATTTATTCTGAAGCCAAAGGCCCATAACAAAGAAAAATGGTTGATACCTCCATTTCACATCTGGTATATAGGCAAAAACCAGGGCTTATCCTATCTCTCCCTTGGGACAGGCAGACCAACACATGTCTATTCCAAATGGCCAGTGGACATTTGAAATTTCTGGAAATAGCAAAATGTTTCCTATTTACTCCAAATACCGTGAGGAACACATATCACCTCAACGCATTTTGGACTGCTTTGGACTGAACTGGACTGGACTGGAATGATATCCATAGTTGTGTCCATTTTTTGTATCAGATATCATTGATGCAACGGTTTCATTCATCTAGTCTGACTCCGTTAGAGCAGATAGGAGATTAGAAACAACAACACATCTATTTCATAAGGCGATTTTAAGCCCTAATCATTCCTTATAGAAGTACCTACGTTCTTTGCACATGAAGCTATTGATTATACACAGATGATGCAAGTTCTATAGGATAGGATTAGATCAAAAGTCACACTAATTACATGAAACAATTTAGATTTTCCACATCAGCAATGCAGTTAGTTATTAAAAATTCGAAAGAGTTAGATTCTCCAAAGAAAAGGCCGATCCTAGCTTCTCAAACATAAAATAAAAAAAGTGAAAAAAAATTTAAAATAAGCTTAGATAATAAAAAATAGATGTAAAAGAAAGATTCATGAAAATTTGTTCACAAAAAAGAGATTTTTCCACATTTTAGTTCGTAAGTAAGAATTAAGATTATCATTGTGTCTCTGGAACGGTATTGGGGACCAACCACTAGTTTGTAAAATCGGGAGTGTTCGCAAACGACATGTTCGTAATAATGGGCGTCTGCTGAAAAATGAATTTAGATCCAATATTAATATTTAGATTTATCATTTCAAACGTGTATTGCTTGTTTAGAAGAAGGGGATTTTTATATATTAAATTTGTGATGTATCTACAGTTAATATTTTTGCATGAATTCTAGTTGCGCAATATGTATGGATAATTTCTCAATATTTCGTTCCAGATTTTCAACTCAAAAAATAATTTAGAAAATTTAGAACATAATTAATATAATTATTTATTATTAGGATTTTTCTATGCGTAATTTCATTCATAAATATTTTTATAAATTTAATTTCCCAATAGAAAATCTATAAGTGTTATGGAAAATATTATCATAGGGATATACTATTAGGAAAAATTAATAAATAAATAAAATAAAATTATTATTAATACACATTTTCTTTTTAAATTCTTTACATTTCCATTTAAAAAAATCATTGCTTACAAAGGATTTATTATAATATAATATTTAAAAACATGAATCATTTTAACTTTGCCAAAAATTTTAACTACTCATTTTTCTTAAAAATAATTCAGATGAATTTGAATACAATATATTTAAAAAATTTTGTAATCTGGTTTAATGCTGATTTTTTGTATCTGATAACATATCCGTCAAGTATGCTTATGACAATTTACAAACATAACCCTTCCAATTTATTTTGTTAATTTAATAAAATAGGCTAATAAGGTCAATTTTTTTTCGGTATAAATGTTCTTAGTATGATAATAGACTTTCAGGTGATTAATAATTCAAATATGACAATGAACCACATCAGATTCTTCCAAAGTATTACTTTATGCAAGACATTGACGGTTGTTCCCTCATCGATGAATTTTTTTTCTCATTAAGACCCGGATCCGGATGTAAAAAAGAAGGTCCGATTTTATGTATTTCATTTCCCATGATGGCATCCTCTGTACACAGACACGTCATGTGGGGAGCTTTCACTCAGAAAGTGACGTCACGCGAGTGTCAAAAGACTACCTGCAGAAAAGAAGTATTTCCAGGTCGCTACCCCCGGTGGCTGCTTGCAATCGCACACAGGTGAGGCTAGTTTTTTTTTTTTTTTTAATTCGAAAACCAAAAACTTTCGCCAGTAGTCTTATAAACTGTACAACAGAATGGCGCACTGTGTTATTCTGCATCAGAACAGGTTTGGCGCCTTTCTCCTTTCGGCCTTTTCTTTCCTTTTTTTTTTTTTTTTTTTTTTTTTTTTTTGTTCTTCTCAGCAGATCGTCTGGAGAGCGAGAAGTTTTTCTTCTGTTCTGACGCATGCATAGGAAAGGGTGACTGATCAGTGATAGTCTTTTCGTTTTCTGACAGACGCTCAAACATTTTTCTACCCTCTCAGAGAAGCTCCTTACTCTTTGTTCTTTTTGAATATGCATCCTCTCCGTTTCGAACAACCGACGGATAAAAATCGTTTGAGAGATGGTGAAAAAATCGCGTGCGGAAGTGAGTTAAGAATACTTCTAAATATTCAGGCAGGAAATCTAATCTAATCTTCTAAATACTGAGACAGTTACTTAATTTTGCTATTTATTTAACTCCTACTTAATTTTAAAAGTAAATTAAATTTTAAAATTAAGTAAAAATAAAATATTTTTAAAGAATAAAAATTTGGAAATCTTTATAGAACCTGAAATAAATTTACCATTGAAAAGGAATGAAATTTTTATTGACTATTTATTTTAGATTTTTCTTCTAATTTTGTTACTTCAAAGGAATTTTTTTTTCAATAACCAATGAGTAAATGTCTCAGCTTTCTTAAGTTATTTAGACCTCCATCTCTGTGAATTAAGTTTCGGAGAGTGGCACATTGCAATTATAAATAATTCATTTCTGATTTGCATTTCGTGTTTAAATCATAAGGAAAAGGATGTAGCATAAATATGTACATCTAGTTCTTGTTCATCATAACAAAATCCGAAGTTTCAGAAGTACTTTTTTATGTAAATTTTAAAAAACCACAATTTTTGCACTGCATGGCTATAAAATTTAATAATACCGTCCCAAGTTATTGACGTTGAAAAATTTCAAGATCAAACGATTTTACTTTTTCTTAAAATGATTGATTGATTTAAGTTTCGGAAAAAAATTTTTTGTTTCTCAAATATTAAATATTATGCTGTGTGTTACATAAATTTGTAAGTTTGTAAGTACATAGAAAATTCATAAAAGCGAAAGGAATACGTCAGTGTGGTGATTAACAAATAAATTGCACAAAAATATTTTTGGCAAAAAAGTGTTAGTTCAAAAATTTAACGAAAGAGGGCGGCATGAGCATTTATAGAATTTTGTTTAAATTTGCATTTTTTAACATTTAGGCAAATTTTTGCTAATATTTAACAATAATAATTGTTCTACGTGTCCGCCAGCATACATAAATTTACGCTTTGCAATCTAATGATAACGTTATCTGTAACTTGTGTCCAATGGATGCAGAAGATGATTGCCAAAAATCATCTAATGTCAGATCTGATTAGTGAAGTTTATTTTTATATTAAAGGTTGGTTAGTCGTACTTACCAAATGTAGATATCAGGAATGGTGTCATGAGAGATGCAATATGAAGTGATACCTTGACTTTCATAACTATAACTATGTGAAAGAGAAGATGTTAATGAGTCTGGTATCAATTTTCACGGTACCATTTTTAAGTTGCATCTTTCCTTAACTGATTATGTTTTCCATCTTGCTTTTACACAGCACTCATCAATGGAAAAAAAGACCCATGATTATGCAGTGAAGCCACACCAAACTGTAATACATGGGGAAATATATTGCATCTTCAATGAAAGCATGAAGGTTCTTCTTTACCTAGATATGACAGTTATGAATTAAGAGTTGCGGTGACCTGGTGGTTAGGGCGTTGTTCTCATTATAGGTTAGTGGTGAGTTTGAATCCCAGCTTAACCGAAGATTCTTTGTGTTCGCTAAAGCCGGCTGAGGCACGTTTAATATATCGTGGTAGCAATGTCTTCCAAGTGAAAAATACCTCTGTAGGTCCCTGCGAAGAATGCACCCGGCTGCTTCTATATAACTGGTTGAGGTGCAAAAAAGCATAATGGTGGAACAATTACATTTATGTGTATTGTTTTTTATGACTATTTGCTGAAAACTTAATATTGTTCATGATATAGTAGATGATATTTGAATAAAGAAGGGTAGAACATAATATAAAGTTGGAATAAGGATTCAAAATCGGAATTTATTTTGCCACGTAGAATACATATCGAAAATTAAATTATGCTCATTTGCAATGTTTTCTAAATCCATTCTAGCCCTGTTTTAATTTTTTCTTTACATTTCTCGCAAGAATATACTTGATTAATACTTTATTGGCTCAGAATAACGTCCATTTCATTAAAGATTGTGAATTCATTTCTAATAACAAAAACATAATATTTACCCGCTGTAATATTTATGATCTGTGTGTAATTTTACGAATCAGTTAACAAATAGTGAAGCACGATATTATGAAATTTCTGTTTTCTGTATAATTCTTCAGAATTCGTCTAATAAAATAATAAATCTAAGTAATTTAGAGATAAAAAAGAAAGGTTGTTTGCCTAAGCATTTTATTAACAAGTACCTAAGATTTCAATTAAAATCTACTATCTCCAATAATAAAAAAGTTATAATTATAGTTCAATTTAAGGAATGGTATTTCTGTTTGAACAAGAATAAATGAATTAGAAACAAAGTTAAAGTTTTAGAAGCTTTTAAAATTGTTTCGATGATACACGAAAATGTTTTTGAAAACCCATTTGTTGATTAACTGGAAATATCCTGTAACCGTTTGAATTGAAGAACTTATTAAAATTTTAAGCTTGTGTTTAATTATCTGACTTTATTAAGATTGGGTAAAAATTTATTTACACAATTCTGAAATGAGCTTTTAAAAGTAATTCAAATCTTAATAAAAATTTTATATTAACATATTTTTTTATCTCGAAAATAAAATAAATCTAAGCTTAAATATTAGTATCTGAATTTATTTTCCTCGCTGTTGATGCAAAATATACATATGCGTTGTATAACAGATAAAAATTACTTATTAAAATAATTTTAACAAAATTTTTTAATAACAATATAAACTATCATCCGGGAAAGTATATTTTCAATTTCCAAGTATATCAGATGTGTGCACATTGATTCGATTTTTTTTATTCAAAAATATTTTGTCTTTGTTGAGAAAACTAGCTTACACATTGTATGTGCTTATAAGCTTATCAAATTGTTAGTCAAAGTTCTGTAAAGGCATAAAAAATAAAATAAAACTGTTTACAAATTATTTCTCAGTAACATATTTACATCTCCATAATTAAAGAGGACAATTAAATCTGTAGATCTCTCTTGTAAATGAAAGATAAATGTGGTTTGAAGAATACTTTTACTGAAATATTTTATTTGAAATTCAAAACTTTAAGTAAATTTTGATTCCATCTGGGAAAAATTTCTATGATGTGTATAAAATCCATTATTACTGAAGAGCAAAATTAAGTTATAATTAAAAGAAATATTCACAAAATGTCTGGAATTAAATTAAGGATTGTAAGAAATAATAATTAGTTGAAAAGAAATTTATTTCAGAATTCCAAAAATATGCAATTTATTCATTTATAAATTTGATTTATTCTGAGAACTTTTCACCCCCACAAAATTGATTAAATAAAATAATGCTTAAGGCTATGTTACTCAACTCTCTTTAGACGTATGAAATAATAGAATGATTATAACAGCAAAAGCAAACGATAAACAAAAATAGTCTCTTATGCTGCATTAAAAAACTATCATTTTATCATGCTATATATCTGGATTTAATCCTCAGAACAAAGAAATAAAGAATGATATCGCAATTCTTTCACGTCTATAATACTTTTTCAGATTTTCTTTCACATCAAATAGTTGCCTATAATCCATTATTATGATAATTTAATACATAATTTATGATTGGTGGAAAGAAACTATGAATTGCACTGCGCATGCTCTATTCAGTTTCATTTATTGCACATTTGACCATAAAATGCACATAATCTAACAATCAAAGGATAAAAACAAAGCCATTATTTATAGTTTGTTTGAAATTAATTAACAATTCCCTCTATTGACTATACAAGACAATAATATATATATACAGTTTTTCTTTCATGAACAGATTTAAAGGAAAACGTATAAAAATAGCATTATATTTTATAATATTCAGGATTTTACTAAATGCGAAGAGATATTTTAAAATTTACTCGTATAGGATTTTTTTAATATACAGTATATGTAAAAATCTACATCAAAATAAGATGACATTAGTAGAACAAAATTGTATTTTCATTTTTTTTTTCAAAATTAAATTATAAAACGATTCAAAATCTTTTCAATTTGTAGCTAGTTTGATTTACGATTACTTTAATCGTATTTATTCTCTTCAAGGCAATGTATCTCATTTTAACTTCATTAATTTATTTCCATCTCTTATTTTTTCAAGAAAGTTTATTTTTGAATTATTTTTGATTATTGAAGAAGAAAGTACTTTAGTTCGAAATATTTTCAAATTTAAAATCATACTAGTTTTTAGAATTTTCTAATATTTAATAACAATAATGAAATTATTTTCAACTTTACTAAATTTTTGTAATACATGTTCTTTTATAATTGAGTAATATAGAAATGTGCTATTTCCTTTTTTAATACAAAATAAATGTTTTGGAAACAAATAGGAAAGATATGAATATTTATATATGTATTCAATTGTTGAATTTTTCTTCCATAAGTAATTTCATTAAAGTAAACTAAATATTTTTTTAAAAAATCTCATGTAATTCTGATTACACTCTGTCTCTCTCATTTAATTTTGATGACAAATGAACACTTTAAAAAAAGTCAAAAGGAAGGTGAAACAGGAAATAAACATTAAATTTCTTAGGCAGTGTATTTTGATTCATATTTTTAAGTGTCAATAGATGCTGAAGTTAATTATATGCTTCTAGGGAAAAATTTATAAATCTCCAAACTGTTGAAAGTCGCTTCTTGAATCAGTCAAACTTTTTTTTTTGTTTTATTACTTATTAGAGAATTGTGAAAACTGGAATTTCATTGCAGGGATAAAGGTTCTCGTTACGAATTTTATACATGAACTACAGCACACTAGAAAGAAAAAGAAATTAAGAGAAATTCTTAAATATTGCCCATGTGAAGAGCCTTAAGAAGAATATCAAATCATGACATTTATGTCACTTGGATTTATGTTATTTTCCTTATTTCTTGAATCTTTGGTAATCATAGTTAGTATTAGTAGCCTCCTTTCTTTTGTAAACAAAACAAAGTAAATCTTACATCCAACACCGACAGGAAATTATTTCTTAAATACTTACTTATTTCTTAAACATCTTCGTACAGGTATTTAAAGGAAAATGAAAATAAAGGCTTAATTATTCGTGCATATATAGATATGTATGCTTTTATATAAAGGACACAGCTTACGATGACCTTATCACGTTCTCCGTTAATCAAAGTAACATCTGCTGTCCATTCACTCGCATTTTTTGACCTATCACTGCATAATTATTCGCTTTCTTCCAAGCGCCTGAAGAATAGAGAACCAAGGAGAAAAACAAAGGACCCGTTCACCTGATGTCGATTGTTTGAACTTTTAATCGTCATCGTTTCTCGGAAAGAGCGGCGCCCACTTGACTACATCAAGTGAAGCGTAGAGAGTGGGGTTTTTATCTGGTGGACAAGAGAAACCAAAGTGAGAAGCAGCATCCAAATGCGTGCGTATGTTATTTGAAGAGCCATGCGTATGCGACATTTCGCTAGAAATAAGCAGTAATTTAAAATTTATTGGGTTTAACTCAGTGTTGCCAATTAGTAAAATTTTTGCTACACAAAATTCTTTCATAATGAGCCCAACCTAATGCTATCTGACTGCTAGCTGGAATTTAAGAAAAAAAGATTAATAAGGAAATTAGTTTCAAAGTACATTCTAAGAATGTCAAACAGTTTAACACTAAAATTAATTCCCAAAGTTTCAATAGGTAACTAGAAAATAATTAATCTAATTTGAATTTTATTTTTATCACCAAATACTAAAATCAAGTCCTATATCCCAATCAAAATAAAAAGTCTTTTTCGTGTCTGGATATAGCATATTCAGTACCAGATTCTTCGGCAGAACATATATCTAAAGAAATCTATGAATATTAATTTTCCTTAGGATGTAATGGATCTCACACATGTTTGGAGTAGTACACGATTGGAGAAGGAAACGTCACCTCAAGTTGGCGCGAATGTGGCTCAAAACTTTGCGACGATTGACTGCGACAGACGGCTTTGATATACAGAAATTGGCATATGATTTTGAAATATACAAATAATTATGCAGCACTACTTGGCGGAGGATTATAATTAACATCCTCAGGTCAATTATATGACTTCACTAAATGAATCTTTCAAGTTTGTGCAGATTTCCAAATTTATATTTTATCTCGTCCAGGTCCTGTATATTACTTTCAATGATTAAAATTTTAAATAATATTTTTATCAACTTACAGACTGTAGAAAATATCATTTTTTTTAGACTTGAATAAAACTTGCTGGTTGCATACCAGGGATAATTTGACAGGATCTATAGCTTAAGGTGGGCATCGAACTATTGCAAACCTCAAAGCCGAAAGTGAAAAATTAAGTCAACGATTTTAGCTATTGAAGGTCATAAAAGATTACGGTATAAAATTAATTGTTTGACAAAAAACTATGCAAAATCTAGTAAGTTTTGTTAAAGGGAAGTGGACACAAATGGAAAATTTATTGACAAATCGAATTTAAGTTTTAACAAATATTGTAACTTAAATTTGTGCATAAAACAAAAAATTTTACAGAGAAAGATTATATTTAATATCAGGATAAACATTTTATATTTAATTAGTTACAAATTTCATTTGTAGAATTAAATTTTCTTTTTAGAATGTTATTGATTGATTTTAACATTATTCCATCTCGCGAACAAGGAGAAAATTGACTGTCCTTGATGATTTCTCATATGAAATAAATATGGAATAAAATGAAAATTAGAAGAAAAATTAAGAAAAATTGCTCAAAACTGATCACTAGTTTTTAGTGTTATTATTATACAAGTTCAAAACTGAAATTATTATTATCCCCGTGTATGTAAAATGGAACGTCTGATAAATGAAGTAGTAAGAACAATGGAGCTGCCAAAAAAGAAATAGGAAAAAAATTAATTTTTAAGGCTAGCGTAAGCAAGGCACTAGTCTGAAGATTTAAAGGAGATTGCTTACAAATATAGCAATTATTAATTTAAAATTCTATTTATTAATGAAAGTTTAAAGAATTTAAATCATCCTTGAAGATTTTAATTAACCATGAAGTGGATATTTTGTCTTGTCTTTTTCCTTTTTTACTTTTTCTTCCGTTCTATTGTCAACATGTTAATGGCTTGAATCAATGGAAAACAGCTTCTTTGGTCTTTATATAAGAAATCGTTTTATCAACAATATGATCTTCAACAATATTCTCAGACATTTGATGAAAAACTACTTGCTTACTGCCACTTGAAGAATTCGATTTAGCAGAAAATTCATCGGCAAGTCAAATTTAAGTCGCACTCTCAATACGATTTCGTAATTAATTATGTGTGACGTAGATAAAATGTTATCCGACGTCATGGGTATTTTAAACCAATCAGAATTGTAATAAAGTGGCGTAGACATAGTCTTAACTGGAAAGAAAAAAACAACTTCTTTATGGTTAAAAATATATTAAGGGTGCTTTTAGAATCCTTTTCAGAGAACGAGATAAAAATTTTAATTTGGCAGCTGTGTCAGTTTATGATTAACAAGAAATTAGGCCCAAAAGTAGAAAAGAATTATCTAAGAAACCAAGGGACATGATGGAGGAAGTGTTGTAATGCAAAACTTATGAACGTGTTTCAAAAACACATGAAGAGAATTTTATTGATTGACTAATATAAGCACTAAATGCTTAATAATTACTAATGTTTTAGATGTAAGAACTAAAAAGTCTCTAGAGAAAATTTATTAAATGATTTAGAAATCAGTTCTTACCAGGAATCAGATTACAACCATTTTATCTAACTATTATTGAATATAAATGCAAGTTTTTGTTAAACATGTCTCATACAACAATTTTTTCTTTGGAAAAAGTTTCAAGTCTTTTAATTTAAATCCGACCACACCAGTCATCAGAAGAATTAAATCTTGATAATATGTATATAGAAGTAAATATATACATATAGAAGTAGTTGAAGTATATATATATATATAAAAGTAGTAGAAGTATATATAAGTAGTAAAATAATTTATATTAGTTTTCCCTTTTTTAAAAAATAAACAATCCAGAATCTTTAATTGGAAGAATTGCTGTTGCTAAACTACAACACATCAAAAATAACCTCAGTCACTCCATTTCAAATACGATGGCTATTTGACACATTTAAATACAAAATGTTAGCTTTAAAAAAAAACACTCACATTTTTGCATACGTCAGAGAATCTCAGCTTACTTCCTGAACGAATACATTTAATCCAGTAAATATCTGCCTCGAAAGATTCGAATCAAAAAATGTTTATTTCATTTCATCCTGTAAACAAAATAGTCTTGTTTTATGTACGCAATAATTCTATTTTAAAATTAAAACTTTACACTGATAAATAAACATAAATTATTTAAGTATTTGTGTTTTCTAGGTAAATTTAGTATAGATATTATTTTCCACTCATAAGTTATTTTCTTTCATCATATTTCCCATGTCTGCAAACTATTTTGGAATAAGATTCACGGTGTTTCTGGAAAACTTGAGTGATGTGAACAATATATTTATTATTTAGTGCTTTAACCTGAAAATCTGATTTTTTTTTTTTTTTTTTGCGACAACATAAATTTGACTCTAAAACTCTTTTTCAAGCTTTCTCAAAATTTTTTATTGTTACAATCTCAATAGTTTTCTAAGAAAAACCATATTGACATAGTTTGAGTTATCGGTATCATATTAAAAGAAAACAATAAGTGATTCGTTTTCTTGTTGTACAAGATGTGGGTTATTGAATAAGAGCCCATTTCCTTTCACATTTAGTGAAATATAAAAAAAAAGTCCACTTTGACATAATGTAACCTATGTTTTAAGTAAACCTGTAGTCACCAAACAGAAGATTATTGAGAAATAATTTTATTACGCTATATATTTGCAGGTATCACTTTACATCCATTTACTATATTACATTTAATACACTACTGGCCATTAAAATTGCTACACCAAGAAGGCGACATGCTACAGACGTGAAATTTATACGAAAGGAAGAAGGTGCTGTGATATGCAAATGATTAGCTTTTCAGCGCATTCAGATAAAGCAGGTGCCAGTAGCGACACATACATTGTGTTTAAATGAGGAAATTGTTCAACTGGTTTCTCATACACAAATTACATTTGAACGTTGTTGCCTGGTGAAAAATTGTTGTGATGCCTCGTGTAAGAAGGAGAAATGCGTACCAACACGTTTCTGACTTTGATAAAGGTCGAATTGTAGCGTACCGGGATTGCGGTTTATCTTATCGCAGTATTGCTGCTCATGTCGGTCGAGATCCAATGACTGTTAGCAGAATATGGAATCGATGGGTTCAGGACGGTAATACGGTACGCCATGAGGGATCTCAACGGCCACCTATCACTAGCAGCCGAGAAGACAGGCATATTATCCGCATGGCCGTAATGGATCGTGCAACCACGTCACGAGCCATGAGTCAAGAAACGGGGTCGTTTGGAAGACAACAAGTGTCTGCACGAACAGTTCGACGACGTTTGCAGCAGCATGGACACCCAGCTCGGAGACCATGGCTGCGGCTTCCCTTGACGCTGTGTCATAGACAAGAGCGTCTTCAATGGTGTGATCAATGACGAACCTGGGCGCACGAATGGCGAGACGTCATCTTTTCAGATGAATCCAGGTTCTGTGTACAGCATCATGATGGTCGCATCCGTGTTTGGCGGCATCGTGGCGAACGCACACTGGCAGCATGCATTCGTCATCGTCATACTAGCCCATCACCTGGCGCGATGGTATGGGGTGCCGTTGGATACACGTCTCGGTCACCTCTTGTTCGCATTGACGGTGCTTTGAACAGTGCACGTTACATTTCTGGTGTGTTATGACCCGTGGCTCTACCCTTTATTCGAGCCCAGCGAAACCCTACGTTTCAGCAGGATAATGCCCGCCCACATGTTGCCGGTATTGTATGGACCCTCCTTGATACGGAACATGTTCGGCTGTTGTCCTGGCCAGCACGTTCTCCAGATCTTTCACCAATAGAAAACGTCTGGTCAATGGTTGCCGAGCGACTGGCTCGTCACCAAACGCCAGTCACTACAGTTGATGAACTGTGGCATCGTGTTGAAGCTGCATGGGCATCTGTACCTGTACATGCAATCCAATCTCTGTTTGACTCAATGCCCAGGCGTATAATTGCTGTTATTATTGCCACACAGAGGTGGTTGTTCTGGTACTGATTTCTCAGGATCTATATCCAGCCAAATATTTTTTGAAACTTTAATCACTTGTTATTTCTAGTATAATATATTTGTCCAATAAATATCATTTTGTTATCTGCATTTCTTTCTGGGGTAGCAATTTTAATGGCCAGTAGTGTATTTTACAAGTATTTGCGTTTAACAATAACTTAACATACTTTATGTTTACTGTTTGATATTAGAACAAAAAAAAAAAAAACATTCTTTTTCGTTTGTTTATCTAACTCTCTTCTACTGTTGCCAATTTACATTTTGATAGAAAAATGAAAACGATATTTTTGTAGTGTTAATTTAATGTCGTGAATTCAAATTTATATTTATATTATCGTTTTCCGATAAAATTGTTAATTCTTAGATATTTTAAAAATAATAATAATAAAATAAGTACATTTTGACTCCTACAAACCTATACTCCTCAAAACAGTGAACTCATCATTTTACATGACAAATGAAAGAATAAAATAATTAAAAAATTTAGATTATTTTATATCGTTATCTATACGTTATTCTTAAAGCATAGAAATTATATTAGGTTACTAGTTGAATTTCGAACATTTGTCACCTAAAACTGCTGAGCAAATTTTTCATAATTTTCCAAGTTAAAACTGGAAGCCAACATTTGAGTGAGTCTTGAGTGATTAAAAATTTTGGCATCTTTATATTTTCAAATTTTATTAATTTATGTTTATTAAAAACTGACGTTTAAACTTCTGTTTTGGGGATACATAAGTATAAGAACATTCTTATAAAATATTTAAGTTTAAATATCGCAAATGTAATATATTTTAAAGATTTAAAAAATTCTTAAATATACTTTTTAGTTTGACTTTTTTAAAAAAATATTTTTGTTTAATCTTTAAAAATGCTTGCTGATATTAAATATCAAAGAAAACCTATATATTAATATTATTCGAATCACGAATCAATTCTCTGAAAATAGCAATTATCAGCGGGTAGGCCTTATAGTTATTATAGTCCAGAATGAGGATAATATAGTTATTTGAATTCGAAAATATTGTTTTAGTAGTTTTTAACTATTGAAATAATATTTTCGTGATTACATTGTGTAGCCTATTTGGTAATGTATTTTATCAAATGATAAAATTGTCGTAATCTTTTATGGGATAGAAATTAAAAACTTTTTATTATTATTTTTTTGTGTGTTTCTAAAGGAGAAGTATCTTAGTTTCTTTAAAATTTTATTTTTATTTTTATGCATTTCTGAAACTTTTCCTTTATTAGATTCATTTAAAAAAATACCCAAATTAAAAGTACTTCTGTTAAGAAAGATATGTTACTATACCTGAACAATCGCGTGAACCACCTTAATATTTTAACTACCTCCATAACTAATACATAGTTTCCATTAGAAATAGGTTTTATAAGTGAATCTTAATCACCCCCTCTCCCTTGGTTATGAAACATAATTTTTTTTCTGTTATTTTAATTTCTCTGAATTAATCCTGTTTTCATTTCTCGCTGATTACTCAATTTTTTTAAAATTTCTATAGATATTTTTTTAAAAAACAGAAATTATGTTTTCAGGTGATTGCACCATTAGTATATAAAATAATTGAATAAAATGAAAATAAGTTAAAAAGATTAAAAATATTAAGGATGCATTTGTTTCCTACTGTTAAGATATTAATAAATTATATGAAACATCTCTGGGTGAAAAAAAAAAAATTTTTTTTTGAAATTTCGAAAAACAACATCAAATTATTTAATACTTGAAAAGTCAATATCGAAACAATTATGTTTGTGAGCATGAGAAAATAATGAACTTGTAAACATAGGTAATTTTAAGAATCATTAACATAAAACGTCTGGAATTTTGAAATTCTGCATAATTTTATAAGATAAGTTTTTAAAAGTCGCTAACAAAAACACGATAGTAAACCAATATAAAGCAAACATAATATATTAACTTTTATTCAGTATTGGTACTTATTAGTATCACTCGAGTGAACATTATTTTGGATAGAAGTACTCATCACGTTTTATATATATTTTAAAATATAAACAATTTGTCTCATAGGAAGTATAATTAGACTTACTATACAGTGAATATATAGTTAACCTCTCTCTCTCTCTTCATACAACATAGTAATTAGGTTTCTAGTAAATTACATGTTGTGTGAAACCGTGTTATGTTACCCAAAGACAGTACAAAGAAGGGGTTTTCATTCCGAAAACTTATTAGAAAGGAATTTATTTTTAATTCAGTGTAAGTAACTTAATTTTTATTAAAAATACAAAAGTTTGTAAGAGCAAAACTGTGAAAAAAAAGTAGTATTTTCATTTAATATAACTATAATTTAGTGAAATTCTTAGTCATCACTATTCTGTACAATCAAGCGAAAACATGTTTTCGGTTGAATGATATCTTCAACACTCTCTCAATTTTCTCTCTCTTCATTAAGATTATATTTTTTCACTTTATATGACTCCTTAAAAAATGTGGAGTTTTTGGTTTGTTTTCAAGTTCTTACAAGGTCATTGTAGAGTTCACGATATAAAAACAGACAACACATTTGTAGTTCTTCTTTTGAACATTTCGGCTTCTTTCTCAGTTGTAGGAATTACTCATAAGAAAAATAATTCCAAATTTCCTGCTAAAATAAAGTTGTTGTTTTTTTTTTAATTTTTTGCAGTGTTAAATAAATAACTACACAGATATTACCAATAATGTTGTTCTCAGAATCAGTTTGATTTCTTGAATATATTCAATGTTCATATTTACAAAGCCTTCACATTTTGGTTGATTAACGCAGCTTTAAAATGGTACCAAATTGCTTTTCAGATGATTCAAGCACTAAGAATTGAAGGTGGCGGTATCTTCTAATTGTTATTAAGTAATAAGTTTTAAAGCATTGCTTGAATAGTTGGAGCACAAAGAATTCTTAAACGATAAGAACAGGTTTTTGATGTTTTTATGATCCAAATATTGTGGATAACATAGTCTGACAGAAGTAGAGTCTTGAAGCTGAAATATTTATTTTTTTTTTAAATAATTTTCAATGTTTGGCATAAAACAACTTATAAATAAAAGTTAAATATACTTAGATTTTTTATTTAATTTCAAATAATGAGATGTTTTCATTTGTTACTTTGAATGCTCAAGGATTTAAATATTTATAAGCTAACTAGTATCATAAATTCTTCGGCGTATTACGGCATAATTTACTTACACAGCATTAATACAATTTTTAATCTTCTTAAAAATATGCCGATCTGCAAATATCGGTCATTATAGAGGAAAATTAGTTCTGCCAAAGGTCCTCTAGAAGCAGAATAGACCGTAAAGAGTCAGTTCCGTGACCAATTGATCATGTGTCATTCAACATTTTGTCATCTTGCAGTACCACATTATCGTTGATTTGACCAAAAGCGTCCTGTGTGGCGTTATAATGTAGTTCTGTTTTGGCAAATGTTGCCTCAAAATCATTTAAAATGTCCTTATTCATTAGATAATAGCTTTATGCTGTATCATTGTTTGGCATCGCCAATTGTTTAGAATTCTCACAGATTAATTTAACAGTATGTTTTCATTGCTTACGATTAGAAAAGCTATATGACTTTCATGATATCTTTTCAGTACATTTTACAAGCTTGACTTATTTAAAAGTAATGGGATAAAAATTTTGGAATCCTTATTTAGTTTTTGAATTTTTCAGTAAAATATCTGAATTTTAATCAGATATTTATTCGATTATACTACACGCGTTTAGATTTCGATTCAGTCAAACAATTTATTTTTGGTACCATAATTTCAGAAAAGAATAGTATATTTGTGTGCTGTATAAAGATTATTATTTGATAAGAAATTTTAAAATATTTTTAAGAGTTTATAGTTTCTAATATTTCAAGTAAAAATCAGAACAATTTTATATTAGTTAGTTATATACAATATTTTTGACATCAATTGCAAAAATATAAAATTTGTAAACTGATAACTACATAACCTCGTAAAAAAGGGAGATTAAAAAAGACTGTTAATTTTATGAGCGTTAGTTATGAAAATACTTTTAGAAATCACTTATAAAAACTAAACTTGTGCACTTTAGTTATCTTAAAAAGCTCTCCTTATTGAACTTGCAAAATTAGCAGAGAAATTAGAATATGAAAAATTGATTTTAATTTTAACGAATAAAATAGTTTATAAGGTTTTATAAGTTTATTTATAAGCTTCTGTAAAATCTATTTTATTGTTAAGAAAATAATTAAAGGTATTTTCTCACTTGCTAGTTTATACAAACTGCACATAAATGTGTTTTAAAATCTTTAAAATCTGTAAGAGAGTCGAATTAATAGAAAAATAATTTACAAATCTCTTGAAATTTTGGTATTGTGACTTGGGTAATCAAATAGCTTAAGTCTAAGTAAGGCATTTGGGCTACCAAATTTCGATATAGAATTCGGTACCCCTTGCTTCGACGAAAATTTTTTCGATAAATTTTAGCAATAAAACTTAATTTCTTGTAACCATGCTACTTAGCTTAACCTTTATATCACAGATCAATAATTAATAAGTTTGCCAGCTCTCAATCGAAAAATGGATCTACTTTCAAAGTGGCGCGAAATATGGAAAATATGCGACGACAGCGCCACTAAGCGAAAATTATAAGTACTGTTGCAGAATACATCGTTACTTTTTCACATGAAAGAAAAGCTCTTTTCATATAATAAATTGTTTTATTTTTTTCGTAATTTGATTATTTTATCGAATTTTTATAGAAGATGCATAATGTTTTAAAACTTAAAACTATGGGTAAATAAATCCCCAAGTATTATATTCATGTGAAACATAGTATTTGTATAAAATATTTTTAAGTTTCAATGAAAAGAGCAAAGAAATATTGTTATCAAATGAAAACTAAATTCATATTAAAAATTGGACTCATCAATTTTAATATTTTATTGAAAGTGTGATTTTATTTCCTTGTAAATTTTGAATCAGAATTTCCAAAGTAACGCATTTTACAATTTTAAAAATAAATTATTCATTTTTATTATTTAACAAAATCTTAAATAAAAGGAAATACATTATAACGAAAAAATATAGAACAATGTAATCCAATTAAAATTCAGGTTAACATCTCTCTCCACCATTAGGTTTTATTTACATAAAGTAAAAGAAACTATTTACGAAAGCATACATACAAAACAATAATCAGGAAAAGAAGCAAGCATAATTATTAAAAGAAAAAGCTTAAATATGAAATAATATAGAATTTAAAATATTTGAATAATAATAAATAAGAAACATGCATTCTTAACAAAATAAATATTTAAATTATTAATAGATTAATTAATACAAATAAGATTTAAATTTAAATTATTACGTGAATATGATACATTACAATTTTACAATAACTTTAGTCATTTTATCAAAAATAATATTAAATAAGAGTTTTATCTTAGTGTTCATCATTTTAAAAGTCGTTTTAAATAATAATTAATTTACTTCGTGCACATGGAAAGGGTAAAAACATCATTAATAACCTGGGGATAAAGATTTAACAAATCATTACAAAGTTTTATGAGAAATTTTTAAATAAATAATTATATTTTAAACATTAATAGCATACTAAATCATTATAATAAGCAATTCACGAAGAAAGGGGTTATGTTCCATAATTAAATTTATGTTTATGAAGGTTTAAATGTAAAATTCGAATACATACTTTGGATGCTGTGCTATAAGGAATGTTTTCATTTTACAACATTTCTTTTTTTTGATTTAATTATTAATTTAGGCATTTTAATCAAATAAGTACTAAAAATTATACTAAAAAATTTGAATTTTATTTTTCAACAAAATTTTTACGTCACGTGCTTGAAACACCGAAACATTCTCCGAAAATGTTCTAAGTATGCTAAGTACGTATTCCGCTAGAGGAAGCCGTGTACCAAGCATACTTTTTCAAAATAAACTGTTTTTTCTCCTCCTGGTCTATGGGAATTGGGAGTTTTATTAATTATTGGTCTGTGCTTTATATAGCGGCCATCTTGATACTTATCTTGTTATCAATAAAATCGCCAAAATATCAACGGGTACCCGATAGTAAACTTTAAGCTCGAGCAACCACCACTAAATACCTGAGACTTTCAATAAATAATGGAATAAGATCAACGTATCATAAAGGTTAAAACTTGGAAAACTCCAAGTATCCAGAATTACAGATGTACTTATATAAAAATTAAAAAAGCACATCCGTTTCTCATTGTTCAGTGGAGACTGGGATCGAACCATAAACCTTCCTTGCCCAAAAGAGCAATCTTATCAGCAGACCACAATCAGCCAATCGCATAAACCTTAAAAATAATTCGAGTTTTGCGAATTGGATTTGTAATGCTTTTTCTTGAATTCGAATGTGCATCATATTATTTCTTAAAAGAATCGTAGAAAACTTTTTAATCATAGCAAGCCTAGTTTTACTGACAAGAAAAAAATATTCAGTAAAACTGCAACTTAATGTTGATTTTTTTCAACATAGTTATGAAATTAATGTATTATTTTCATAAAATTTAACTCACAATTAATCAGTAGTTTAAATCACTGCTATTATTTCTTTCTAATTAATTGTACAACAAAATTTTATATTGTAACATTTGCATCTAAATCTGTTAAAATAACTTATAAATATTTTTGGTTTTACCAATAAAATTTATATTTATGCATATTTTACGGCAGATATAGGATCGTTATTTAATATTTTTGAGGGAAAACATCCGCTTTCTCCTTATAAATTTCGGCTAAAATATTTATTTAATAATATAAAGATCCTATAAACACATTATAATATATAAGTATTTTTTGAAAATTATATTTTTATAAATTTTTACTGAAATGTAACTAAGAATTCTGAAAATTAAATATTTTTTCATTTCTGTCTTATTAATCACATCAAATGAAGCTGAAGATTTGCTGGATAATTTTTCTATCTCGAGATTCTTGAATAGGATAATGAGATTTCCTGCATTTGATTGGACATTTTTATCCGTTTCATTTCTGCTAAAGCAATATAAAGCAATATTTTTAGATTTATAATTTAAAATTATTGTCTTTAAGCGATGCGAATGAATTTACATTCTTTTATCAGTCTATTTTCGATATAATAACAGATACAGAGAGATAAAAACTTTTATTAATTTTTTTTTAAATCTTTCATACAAATTTTAAACATGAATCCAAGCAAAACGTAGGTTGATTTATAATAAATGTTAAAAATGAGCTCTTCTTATTTTAACTAGAATTTTTATATATAGTATTTAATTAATAATTAAAATAACCATAATATACTTATAATTTATATAATACTAAAATAAATATTTATTTTGTTTTTTCAAATTTTATTTCTGTGATTATTAAAAATAATTCTTATGATGAAAGTTATTTTTTAATTAAAAAATTAAAACAAATGATTAATTTTTACCATTTATTAATATTTATGAGTTGAAATTTTAAATTCAAAACTTATTTAATTTATAAAACCGATTGGTGAGTGAAATACTTATATACCTTTGATTAAAATTTTTCATTTCATTAAATAAACAATCTATTGAGTGCTCCTTATAGTTAAAAAGGAAATAATTAAGTTTAAAATTTGCGAAATTTTAAATTTAACTAACTAAAGGAGATGTATTGTTCTTTATTAATGTCATAAAATATTCGTTATAGAATATGATATTTAACTTGGTACATTTTTTTTATGTTTTTAAACCTAAATTTTTAATTTACAGGAAAAACTTTACAAAAACTATATTTTATTGAAAAGTTCGATAAAAAATTTTGTACAATTTTTAAATAAAATATATATTTAATACTCTAACTGGTATTGTTTTTGTTTCTTACATTGATCTAATATAACTTTTTACTTTTAGAAAATAACTTTAAAATTTTTAAAAGTTAATAACTTTTTAAATTTTTTTTAAATAATGGTCAATTGAATTCAATTTTAGAATGATATTTTTATATGACACGCATATTGGTTAAATATATATTTCGATACAATTAGGGATAATATTTTAAATATAACTTTCAAAATATATATTTAATACAATATTTTAAGATAAAATTATTAAAATATATAATATTTTAATAGATTAATTTCATGCTATACAAATAACTGTGTTTATTAAAGTTATATGCAATTATTTCCTCTAGTAAGTGTTGTGTTCGTCTATATGTATTAAAAATATTTCTGATGCAATTGAAAATTTAAGCTTAGATACATGTAAGAACTCTTTGCTTGTATCACAAAACTATTAAATATAAATCTTTATAATAAAAATTAAATTTATGGAGGTCAGGTTAAAAAGATTTAGATTTCAAACCAGTTTATTAGTTCTTAAAATTTGCTTGAACTTTAAATGAAAAAATTTTCGATGCAAACAGCAATCAAATCTCATGTTCTATCAAGAGAAAAAAAAATTATTGATAGAAGGTTAAAAAAAAAATCTAAAAATATTTTTAAAAAAATACAAAATATCAATATCAACTGGAATTACCTATGATCTAAACATAAAACTTTTACCAAACTGAAATGTTACTTTCTTCTACAAAGTTCTCCGTTTTTTATACTCATAAAATTGTGAATGCACTTTTATGGACAAGGAAGCAACGGTATAATAACCGATACAAATCCGATAATTTGCTGCGCAAGTTTCCTTCTTAGATAACTTTCATTGCCCGTGTCTAATGTCCGGTCCGATTCATATTTTAATTTCATTTTTCTAAGCGATATTTGTAGTTGAAAAGGTGAAAGAAGAAAAGAAAGAAAGTCTGGTTTTTGTTATGCCATAGAAAACGATACGGTTTTATCGTTTGGTAGAGAATAAGGAAAAGTGGCCACGAAAAATGCAAAGAGAGCCTTTTAGAAATCGTAATTGGATAGGTTACAGTTAAGGTGAAGAAAAATAATAAAAGCAGAACAGTTCCAAAATAAAACTAGCGGTCCGCGAAATATTACGGCACAATAACGTAAGATGCGATAAATAATAAAAATCAGATAAGAATAATAAATTTCTCGCATTTTTTTTATCTAGTTACAATAAAAAATGAATCACTGTGTGTATTTATTTGGTAATATTTTTATAAACTACCACAAGCTGAATTTTTTTTTCACTCAAACCAAAATGATAAACAAGAAAAAAAAAAAAAAATGGAAAACACCTCAAACCATGGTCGTTTACCTTCGAACGCCACAGTAGTTCTTCCTGGTTTTGGGAATTTCAGATTTTGTTCTTTTTTTCTCCTTTTTTGTCCGTAAAAGTCCGATTGTTATATTTACATGGCTTGTTCAACCGTAAAAATGCTTCCCCTTGTCAGATTTCCTTAAATATTCGGTTACACAACGTAATTCATTATTAATTCTACTGATGCTGACGGATGGAGTTAATCAAATCAACTCCTAAATTCATATTATGAAAGATTTTTTCATCGATATATAAAATCTAGTGTTTTCTTCATTTCAGAGTAAAAAATATTTGATTGATGAGGTGATAAGTTTATTAATGTCCAATTAATATTTTTTGCTTTAATTAAGGTATATACTACATTTATAGATGAATTCAATATTTTTTCCTTTGTATAAAATTTGCATAACATCAATACATATTAATGTTATATTTCTTAAAAACAATAAATTATTTGAACGATGGAAGCTAAGTATATAGGCTTTGGTAAATTTCTAACAATCATTTTTAACTTATCTGCTTCCTTTTTAATTATTCATCAATGTTTCACGTTAATTGAAAACAGGTTACCACTTCGTATCTACCGGCAAGTTTTATAACAAATTGATATATAAAGGCATTAATAATTATATTATAAATTATTAATTATTTAATTTATTTCCATTGATTTCTCATATATTTTATTTATAATGTAGTTAAAATATATAATTTTTTTTAACTGACACGTTGTCATGCTTTCAAAATTTTCAACGATAATTTATTTTTATATTATATGTAAACGAAATAGAGCTTTTATAAGCAATATTCGAAAATTATCTCATCCTTTAACAATAAACATTTGCAATGGATTACTGAAGTATTTAGACAGAAGGTCGATAAATATAAAAATATTACATCATAATATATATATATATATATATATATATTATCAAAAAAATTCAATTAACTTTATTTTTCAAGGTAAATATAAGTAAGTTGTATAACACTGATTCTCATTAAAATATTAGGCATACATAACTGGCAATTTACATAAATAGATATAACTATAGATAGGACATCTATATTTGTTTGATATTTGAATATAATAATTTGATTTATAGAAATATTTTCGTATTAATTACATTTAAATAAAAGTATATGTGAAAATATCGTTAAGCAGAGCTGCTGTATATTGAATTTGTATTCGCTTATGACTTATAAAGCATGTAGTCGTAAACTGCAAATAAAATAATGATTAATGATGACTACAGTCATCCTCAATATGGCACTGTGCTCTTATGACACGTTTTCATATTACACGATTTCACGTCCCTCGTAACTCGCGTTTTCCCTACTATTATAACACGTTGATTCCCCGCGTTATAGTTCTTCACTGCGAATTTTATAATGATTTGTATAGTTCACAATAAGATTCACGTGTGTTTGCTCACTGTGTCAATTGTATTCTTATAAAAATTAAATCAAATTATATTATGAATATTTTGCTAAAAAAAAAAAGATGTCGTGGAACGTTATTTCAGATATTACCTACAGCGAATAAACACGTCATAAAACTGCTTTTGAAATTATTTGATTTATTTGAAATGAACTGTTTTTCTTTTTAGTTTCATTTACATAAGTTTTTTTTTATTTAAAATGTTCTTAATTTGATTTTAATAAACGCACACACACATGTCACACACTCATTCATAACATAGTTTTTCCTTAACATTTTATTTAAACCCCCTTTTAACGAGAAAGGGTAAATATAAATCATTTGTACATAACATGTTATACGAGGTCATACGAACGCGTTTTACGAGAGTGCTCGTACAACCCGTTTTCCTATAACTCGGAAAAAATATACCATGAAATAGGGTGTATTTTTTACGCATGTATTACTCTTAAATATTTCCCTCCTATCTCAACAATGAATTTATTTCTCTTTCAATATTTCAGTTTATTTTTTTTTTCGTGTATCCCCATGTGGTGCGCATGAGAAAGGACTAACAAATAGAAGTAGAGAACATTTATTGACGAGGACGATGACTCCAAGCAGGAACAGGAGGGTGCGTTGCCACTTTCGAAATAGGGATGCTTTACAGACAGAAATCCGACTTGTTCCTCAGTCTTACAACGATGACTTTCTTATCCGGGATTTGAACCCGAACCCATTCGGTGAGATCCGAGGATCATAACCACCATACAGTATGAGCAGATGTTTCCTATGTTGATCTTGTATAAAATGTTTTTTATTTCATAATTTTTTAAATTTGTATTTACAGGAAATAAACCACAGGATATATTTTACTGAAGATTTGTTCTAATAAATGTCCTGATCTTTCAATATTTATAGTTTTAATCTCTCTCTCCTTCAATGTGTGTGCATATATATATATATATATATATATATATATATATATATTATTTGAAAATAAAAACCCTTAAATATTTCATTTCATAAAAAAGTCTTTAAAAATATCTTTAATAGCATTTAATGAAATATATTAATATATTAAAAAATAATTTAGTGTTCTTAATTAAACTGTTGTTTGACGATAATTTTGATTCCGGTTAGACTAAAAAGTAAAACGTATTTGTGCATTCTATATGTACTGTTTCGGGAAAACGCTTCTCAGATGAAGGGTTGCATGTGTGTGTGCGCATATTAGAAGATAAATAATCTGGAACATTCCCTTGTAGAACAAAGCTCTTGAGAATAAAAAAAAAAAAATCTCAATCCCAGTCATTGTTAAACAATGACTGGAAAATAAATGTTTTGACTGCATGGCTTAAAGCTGTTGTGAAGTATTTTAATGTCCACTGCGCAGATTGCCTTCTGTGTCTTCCATTTACAGACAGTGGACAGTATTCAAATAAATATTGAGTGTCTGCCTTTTACGTAGAAGCTTGTCGGTGTGAGTGCTTGGGAGTTTTCCACATTACCACCCTTACGATATGTGAATACGGCTCATTATCTAGAAAATGTCCTTCATGTAGGGCGATGTATACCCTTAACAAGATGGATATTAAAATGCTTCACAATAGCCATAGCTCGTCAAGCTGTCCACCTCTTCTCATTAAGGTATTTGAAAAGCTTTGCATTCTGTGTGTGATTTTTTCATAGATAGTGGACTTCTTCAGATGTAACGAGAAAACTTGGAAAACTCTCAGGTACCCCCTTCAGCAGATCTCTGAAGGCAAAATCGATTTCCGCTGTTCAAAATAGCTGAGAGAAACACAGAGTCTTCTTCCTTGAAAAGCATGGTCTTTACACAGATGCAAAGTAAGCTCTTTGACAAGATATTAAAACAGAACTACTAAGGCTATCGAATGGCAGGCTATTCTTAGAAACATTTTCCAGAAGTATAGTTTCTCAAACACACATTGTAATTAATAAAAGAACAATTTTTCCAGAATATATTATTTCACTGTCACAACATATTGACTTTTGCTATGCGTAGAAAAGGCTTGGGCTATTATACCATCAAAATCTTCTTTCATTCAAAGCTTTGGTGTGTAGCGCTATGGTTATTCTAGTCAGTACACACAAGCGATATTCATTACTAATTTTATCTTCCTTATTTCACGTATAAAGCAGTGTTTTTTTCATTTAATTATTATTTACGCTATCCGTATTCTTTTTGGTATTCGTTTGGTTTATATATATATATATATAATATATATATATATAATATATATATATATTATATATATATATAATATATATATATATATATACATATATATATATGTGTATATATATATATATATATATATATATATATATATATATATATATATATATATATATATATATATATATATATATATATATATATATATATATATATATATATATATTAGATTGTGAATTAGATATAGTATGTTTCTACTAGAATTATAAATTAAAATATTAATCAAGTAACAAGTGGTATAATATTCTTTGCAACGTTCCCGATATTTCTGTGAATTGTTTGGCAGAGACAATTGATATAAATTCTTAATAAATTACACCAATATAAACATCAATATATCAAATTAGGAGGAAGCACTGTATTAAGTATTGTTTATCAAGCTTTATTAGTTTTGTTAGTGTTTAAAGATATATAGAAGATCCAGTACTATATCGTCAACATATCTTTAGACACTAATAAAGCTGGCGATAACATGATGTGGAAAGGTATCGCTCTAAAGAAAGGAAGGTAACGAGTTCTATACCTGAAAAATCCAAAGGCTATCGTGCTGAGAAATTTTATGCATATTAAAAGTCGGTAGAATCCAATGTACCTCCAATTTTGTAGGTGACATGAGGCAGAAAGCATATGACATAAGAGAATGTAATTCTAAATTTTAGAAATAGCTGGCATTGTAAGCGTCAGATATGTAAATTAAAATATCTGTCATGAACACGACTCATTGCATTTTGTATGGAAACGCCGACTACATTGCTTTTCATGATTTCGTATTTGAGAAGATTGCCATGGCTGTCTAAGTGAAAGGTCACGATTTTTTGAAGAGCAATTTTACTAGAAATATGACAGAGCACCATTGTCGTCAATCCATTGTCAAGTGTCCGGAAGAATTTTAGGCACTCAATACGGCAATTTTTAGTTGAAAACAAATTTTACAAGAAAGATGACAGAGCACCATTGTCATCTTTCTTGTAAATTTCAAACATTTCCATTATGATATGTTCGGAAGAGCTTCGGACACTCAATGGTATAAAAAAGCCGTTGATCAGAGGACTAGCTTGTTCTAAAGAAAATGATACAGAAATTCGAGAACACATGTCACTTTGATGTGCAATCTGGTTGATGAAGGAATGATTTGATTTGAAGTCAGTTGTGAAGAAGTGGCCACAACCGCCAGAGCCAGCGGCTGTACAGTGCGCAAGGAATCTCTCGAACATACCTGTTAGCATGGTACATAAAATTCTACAAAACTTGCTGAATCGTTACTCATACCAAATTATATATGTGCATAAATTGTTTACTGATGATTTGTAATAAGAGAGATTTTTTAGTTAAGCGATTTTTGCTCACATGGAGGTAAACAATGAAAGATCATGGAACATTTTGTTGACAGACGAAGTCTATTTTCAGCAAAAATTATACAAATATACACAGAATTGCCGAATATGGGTAACAGAAAATCCACTCTCAAATTAACGTGTATCACTTCATTCTGCAAAGGACGTCGTTTCGTGGTGTCAGTTTGTTGCATTATTCATCAATGAACTCTATTTTCTAGAAAGAAGAGTGTTTTCAGTCCTTTTACTTATACCATTCAGCCACAAGCGCTATATTTTACGAAAACATGTCATTCCAGTACTTCAACATTTCATTGCGTGTGCGTCAATCACTAATTTATCACTTTTATAGAAAATGGCGCTGCTCTGCGCATTGCAAATCCGTTGATGTAGCTATTGAAACATTTCGAAAATACTAGAATTATCAATCATAGTTTCCCGGCAGACTGACCATTCCAACCACCTGATCTTAATCCATGTGACTTCCTGCTCAAGAGCTATCTAAACGATTTTCTATTCAATGATGTCATTGCAAACTTAACTAAATTGAAGATAGTCATTACGCGACATTTTCGGAACGAAATATTTTTATGTTGCTTTTTCTCAATAAATGTCTGCAATTTATATTTCTTAATTTGCAAATAAATACGTTAAATTGTCTTTGGATATAAATGCGTAAATTCTTTAGAGATTATGGTTATTTGGGAATAAAATTGAATTCAAACTAGATTTGCCTAAAGACATTTTAAACATTTTTCCTATTAAAATTTTGAGTTATGAATTGAATAGTATTGGTTTTATCGTGAAATAATAATTTTTATTATTTATTTTTTATAGTAGCTTTCCCATAATGCTCTCTGTCATGCATTATACATATTTTAAGTATGAATAGTTTGATAGAAACAGATCACAACCAAATTAGTTTGCAAATTTACTCTCATAGTATTTATGCTCAAGTTATATTTTTTATAATTTTTTAACTTAGTTCATAAAAGGAGTATTGTATTTAATGAATCAAACGTTTTGATTTTAAGAATTTTTTAAAAAACTTTTCTTTGCTAAAATGCATTAATTTAATTTTTATATGTTCTAGTTTTATACAAAAAATGTCCATTCAATACGATTTTTTTAAATTTTATTATGTGTAGTGAATTTTGTAAATATAAATTTTATGAATAATTTGGTTTGCATTTTATTTTTTATTTACTCTACTTTAATAATGCTATTCCTAAAAAAAAAAATCTTGATTCTTATTGTCCGAGGAATTGAGAAACTTTTGTCGGTGGTATAATTGAGAATAGTTGCATGAAAAGTAATCAGAATGTTGGCTTCTCTGTTTAACTTAAAGTATGTGCTGTTTTATTACGAAATTCTGAAGAAAAAAAAATTTAATATGCAACGCTGATTTGATTTCAGTGTAAAGCAGCTTAACGTAATCAATTTAAACTATGTAACACTATTTCTGAACTTACTTTTCAGAGAGAAACCATGTATATTTACTTCCTTTTTTAAAATTGGTAGTGAATTTGTAAGTAAGCGATGGCGATAGAGATAAATTATTTCCACCATCATACTTCCCTTTTTTCTATATTCACACAGATAACTATCTTTAGAAAAACATATCTACTATTTTTCTGGATTTCGAAAAAGTATTGTTCTTACTCCCACACAAGAGTGCTTATTCTTTTTCCAATGTGCCACCGATTGGAAACGCACTGGAATGCATATAAAAAAAGTTTGACTTCAATATTCAATATATTTAAACCTGCAAGAATTTTTCAAGAATTCCATATCTCATCTGATTTGTTTTTACTAATCTATACGTGAGACAATATTTCGTAGTGCGAAATAACATTTTCAACGAAACTGAATAAGCAATAAACAACATTAAAAAGTGTACAAATGATGTTAAATTTTTTCTGAAAGATAGGTAGACATTTCCCAGTAAAACAATGGCCCTCTAAAGCTGATGAATTTAAACCGTTAACTAAAAATAAAATGTAACGTAATAAATTTTAAAAAATCATATTGATTAGAAATTAAATTTTCTTGAAAATACGTCTTTAAAGCGCTGTGTACACTGGATGTAATTTGCTATTTCTGAAGACCTTCTTGCAAAACATTAATTTCACGAACTCAAAGAATAAGTCTCTTACGAAAGAATAGACTGAGTCGTCATAAAGACTCTTTACTTGATGTACATTTGAATCAGAGAATTAAGTTAAGCATTACTAATACAGTTAGTATATTAGAAAAAGAGCCAACCTATAGGGAAAGTTGGGAATGCGAAAGAAAACACGACTTGTAAAGGAATGGAACTTGCTTGATTTTTACTAATCAATCAGAGATCATAACGTTGATATAGCCTACGCATGTTAAATGTATTATTATTGTCGATATTCCATCTTCTAGTAAGATGCGTTAGTTAGGAAAAAAAAGTGAAATTCAAATTTTTATCTCATTACTTAAAGATGGCTTGGTATTAATGAGGTCATTTGCTATATCGATTGATACTTCATCGATTTGGTACATTTACATACCAAGCACACATATTATTGCCTCACTACTTGGACTTTTTTTTTTTATCCATTTAGTTTTCATATTAGTTATCGATGTTTTGGGGTTAAAGAACTTTTCTCAACTGTTGAGTTGTTTTTCTTAAACAAAAATAAAAACTTGTTTATTTTCTTAAACTAAAATAATAGCAACTTCAAAAATTAGCTATCTACTTTAAAAAAAATATATTTTTAGGATTACTTTAGACTAAATGATATTATTCTTTCGTAACTAAAGTGGTTGTCGAAACCATTATTAAACTTCATCCATTCATCGGGACGACGAGTATGCAGTAGGCAAATAATATTGTCTCATTTTAACGTCTTCATGCATTCTAAAACAGTAAAGGAATTGTTACTAAAATAAACGAAGCCTCAATCTTTCAACAATTGTTTAGAGCGGCGTCGTATGCATAATATACCTATTTCACGGTTTGGACGTTTTTAGATCATTCGAAAAACTTCCAAACCGATTTGTTTTCTTTACTCCCGGAAAAGAAAAATCTACTCATAATGATTCCTGAATATCGTTTTCAGAACTAAATAAAATAAAATAAGTGATTTTTTTTTAATTCTTTATTTCTTTCGTTTGAAAATGTTTTTGTTCCGCGTTCGATCATGAACGTACGTCACATGAAAAACGTTGACATATTTTGATGTCCTTCGAGGAAGAGAAATAAGCTCCGTTGTTCAGTTATTCTAAAATGGTTCTGCTACAATAACTTTTTCTGTGTTTATTTCATTCGGAGAATCGTCTCTCGAAATGAGAAAAAGAGAAAGAATCAGAGGACGCTGGCCCCTTTGAACAGCAACAACCTCATAAACCAACTGAACGAAAAAAAGAACAAAAAAGAACACAGGCGCCCAGCCACTTTGGAACTGAACGTTAAAAAGCAGACGATGATATTCCATTGTTTTGCGCTATTGCCAGTTTGGCAAATAGAAATATAGCAACAAAGGGTCTCTTTTTTTCCAGGTGGCAGAGGGAATGAAAAACGGAAACGGATGCTACAGGTGGTGGTGAAGTACTTAATGGACTTTCACTAACGAAGAAATTATAAATAGGTAGAAATACTTCATAGAGATTTGTCATTGTTTGCGATATAAATTATTCAATTAGTGATACTAAAGAAAATAATCGAGTAATTCTTTTAAAATTGTTATTTTATATTTAGAGCTATCAAGCTAAATTACGTCTATATTAGGGTGCCCTAAAAAATGCCATTACGTTTAATGTGATAAAATTGATGTGATTATACTCGTCTTTTGACACGTATTTATAATTCAATTTTTTCTGTTAAGGAAATTATATAAAATATTCATTAGTTTAAACTTTCAATGAACAAGTGCTATTCAATATAAAATACTCACTTGTTTGTTATCTTATTATTCATTAAAACAAAATACAATAAAAATATTTAAATAAAACTGAATGGAAAATTTTGCGAAGTTTTAACGATTTTGTTTAAAAAAGGAAATAACTTTTCTAATTTGTGACTGTCTGCAATGAAACACTTATTAGTATCAACACAATGAAACACTTATTAGTATCAACACAATGAAACACTTATTAGTGTCTTATCTTGCATAAATATCCTAAATTATACAACTTGTATTAATGCTATAACTGTTACATGCAACCACAAATTCATAAATAAAATTATTTTGTTTTTCTTCACGAAAATAAGTATGACTGTTTTCTACTTGATATTACTCTACTTTTTATAACATTCGAACTGTAAATGCATACTCTGAAAGATGTTTTACTTTGAATTTATTGTGCATAGAATTATGTACAACCTTTCTTTTTCTGATATATTTCTACATGGAAAAACATTATTTATAGACATATTTCCTCATAAACAGATTTTGATGTAAATTTAAATGAGATTGGAACTCTGGAATTTTTGCATATATTTAGTTATTTTTCCCCTTTAAAAATCATCCTTGAATTTTTCTTGATGGTGAATATGGATTCCAAGACAATAGCTTTTCTGTCTATATGTAAATCTTATATCATTCCCAAAGAATAAAACGGAAATTTATCAGCATCCGTGTAAACACATTGATCCAGTAGATGTGGAACAGAATAACGTTAAAATAATACTGGTGGAAATTACGTTAAAACCACACAATTTTCAGGTTACAAATTTAACTTATTGTAAAATTAAATAAAAATATAAGAATATTTTTACCAATAACACAAAAAATTTTAATATGGTTTCAATCACTGCACAAATAATACAAGTTTTGCATGAACGCCTCTCGATTGCTACAGCATTCAGCTTTCGGATAAGATTTAGTTTCCTTGGATAAAAGAAAATTAAAAAATATAAAAAAAACATTTGTTCTTTGTTTTGCATTGGAAAGCATAGAAAATAACACAAGTAAATATTTTGCTTTTACTACTGTTATTTTTACTTATTTGTTACATTAATTTCTTTATTTGTCTTTAGTTGTTGAAGATTTTTAGTGTGAATAAATAAAGCAATTTCCGCATATTCAAAATTCTTCATGAGTTTTTCTTTTACTCAATTTTTTCTGCAAAGTGATGTAATGGAAATTTAAGTTATAGATTTGTGCCGATAGTCGTTTTAAACCTCAAAATATTCACAATATTTATAAAGTAAACTTATTGCAAAGTTACATAAAGAATATTGTAATCAATAACACAAAAATTTGTGTTAATCTTTTAACCATTACACCTTGTAACATAAGTTTTTACATGAAAGTATGATGATTACGATGGTATTCGAATTTCCGATACGGTTTCTTTTTTCTGAATACAAAAGCATTTGCTCTTTGTATTGCACTGTGAAAGTATAAATAAGCAATCAAATGATTTACTTTCACTATTTTTATTTACTTATTTGTTAAATTAATTAATTAATTTGTTTTTGACTTATTCAAGATTTTTATAGCATGAATAAATAAAGCAAAACAGAAATAAAGTTCTGCATACTCAAAATTCCTTATGAGAGTTTTTCTTTCACTCAAAATTTTCTGCAAAATAATGTAGTTGAAATTTTTAAATTTTAGATGTAGGCATCAAAATATTTGCCAATGTTTTTAAAGTAAACTTATTGTAAAAGTATTGCATAGTTGCAGCTGTTACTTGTGACACTTGGACAAACCAAGCTCGTTATGCCATTGACTATCCAAATTTGAGTCAATAGGTTGCGTCTTTCGTTTAACCTGAGTACCACGAAGGTTAAAACCCTGACTTAGTTCTAAACTCTTCCGATAGATGGCACAACCAGAGGATCCTTTCTCAATTTTGACATTGATCTGAAAGTCTCTTCAGACCATTATACCTATGGTAACTGTGCTCAACGACCGACAACAGGACTTTCGATTACACAGATTTTACGAGCACGTATGTCGCAAGTACTCGGTAGATTTTTGGCGGCATTGGGAATCGAAACCCGCTCTTCCGGATAGAAGACCGATACCCTAACCACTTATCTACCACGGGCCATTTGTAAAGTGCAATTGCCCATACTTGTTAATAATTTATTTAATTGATTATTTAATTTGAAACTGTTTCAAATGTGAATGTATCACAAGAACTCATAAACATTATTTACCGTTTCATTGTATGTTAAAATGTAAACACCTGGAATATCTTTGTTTTGTTACATTACTTTTAATCCCTATCAATGAAAAAACTTTTAGTTAACGTAGCTTCTTAAAAGCTAAATAAAATTAAGAATTTAAGGTAATCGTTTAATAAAAAGTGCGTTTTATTTTTATGCTTAGTTCTTTCTTGACTCGGCAACTTAATTTCTCTCTTGCGTCTCTTGTCCGATAGTCACTGTTATAAGCATTTCTGATATCCAATACTTTCCAGAAGAACTTATCATAAGTTGCCAGGAGGAACCACTTACACTTACAGATTTTCAGAAAGCGATATTCATTTCCCTTTGACCAAGCCTGGAACCTTCTACAACGATAAGTGCTATCTTACCACTATACAGTTTGACCAAGCCTGGAACCTTCTACAACGATAAGTGCTATCTTACCACTATACAGTTTGACCAAGCCTGGAACCTTCTACAACGATAAGTGCTATTTTACCACTATACAGTATGGATAACGGGCAATTTCGATAAGACATAGTTAGGTAGTCTATTAGTTAGAAAGGCTTTTGTAAGCATCCATCGTGTCTTTGTTCTCCTGGAGAACTTTTCTTGTATTGTAGACCATATTCACGAGTTGCAAGAAAGGAAGCTTCTGCACAAATATTGATAAAAAAATCAGAAAAGTAATGTCTATCTTCTGTTGCAGAGAGATCGCATACCATTCCGAGGAGTGATTTTTTGAAGAGAGATTGACTATTTAATTTGGGAAGATATCAATATCCACAATTCTCCCATTTAAAATCTGCGATTGTGAATTTTATGATCACACGTAACAATTTCACTTGTTTTGAAGCAATATCAAAGACTACAAACTGTGTAAAAATTATTTTTCTAAATGCTCCTTAAAAAATTCAAATATATATTCTTTCATATGTCAGAAATTCATTTCATTATCTTGCTTAATTTAAAATTTAGTATGAACATTATAAGGGTACTATTTTATCAATGTTAGTAAAAGTCTCATATTAACAACATTTACACTTAAATTCATGTTAAGATTTAAAACTCCTTTTCAATTAATTAATAAATAGAAAGCAATAAAAAGTAGATTTTGATTTTGTGAAACTGAAAATCTGGTTTCTAAGCATGAAAGCAAGCATTATTTGAAAGTAGACCTCATGACAAGAATAGTGACCACGCCTTGTGTTTTCTATGTATATATCAAGGTTTAAAATTCCTCCATCTGCAACGCCCACATGGAATCTATTTTAAAAATAACTATTAGCCAATAGATGCTAAATAGAATAGTTATTGTATTTGATTTTTAATGACGTCATCATTGAAAAACTAATGAATTATCTGAGTACAGCTTTTTAGCAAGCAAAGTGTATAAATCCTTAAAAAATTGACAATTTAGCATTCACTAAAATACGAATAAAAATACTTTCACAATAATGCTATAATTGGAAATTATCTGTGTGGAAAGTGCTATATAGAGTGATTGTTATAAAATCCTTAAGGTAAATGTTTTCGGTATTTTTAGAGAGCTTTTTTATGAAAGTTGAGAATAAAATTCCCATTCTAGCAAGGAAAATGGTGTTTTATCAGTTCCTAGAAGTGACTGATTAAGGCAACTACTTGGGAACGATATTTAGGAGGAGGTGGTTGTCAGAAATATTTAAAAAAATGTTAAAAGTCCAAAATCTGTGTGAAAGAGCAGGATTTTAAATTTGTCTTTGAGTATCACTTAAATAAATGCATATAAATGTAAATGAATTCAAACATACATATCTTTCAATAAGGAATATTTTTTACTTTAAATAAAACTAAGATAAAAAGTGCAAATACTGTACTGTCAAACACTTCCATTATTTTTCTTTCATTTATGTTCAAAATATTTATGACTTTTTTCTAATTCTTGATTCTTTTAGATCCATTTAATTTCAAAAATACTTCCCTTACGTAACCGAAATCTTGATTATGCATCATTAAATATTTCACATCTCTCTCCAAACTTTCGTAAATTTTATAAAATGTATACGAAAATGTTTCTTAAATTTTTGCAGATGGTATATTTAAACATTAACCATCCGAAGAGTAAAATTTCTGAAAGGCATTTATATATATATATATATATATATATATATATATATATATATATATATATATATGTGTGTGTGTGTGTGTGTGTGTGTGTGTGTGTGTGATTAGTCGTTTTTTTTTTCTAATTATTATTGAGAGACTACAGAAGTAATCTAAATATATGATCAATCTACTAATTACTTTTAAAAAAATTATTAGAATTATTCATTCTAATAATTAGTATTATTACTCCTTTGAGATAGGGAAGAAAGTGCAATAGATTAAAATCGATTTAAATAATAATTATAAATATAATATATCGATAAATAGATTAAAATCGATAATTTACATGATTCAAAGATTCCATGACATGTCTTAACTCTCCTAAGATACAAGAATTAAAAAATAACTCTAAATTTGAAATAAATTAATATGGATAGTTTCATTGCTACTCTTTTATTTTCTTTACATGTCTTCCTAACAGTTTTATCCTTCAAAAATAATTGAACGCTTTTTGCCGTATTTTTCTCGAATGTAGTAAACAAGATCACATTCAATAATTAACTATATTTATAAGAAGGAAAGAACTGCCCACTAATTCAGAAGTTATTGCAAGAAAAAATTGAAAATAGTTTATAAAATGGATTTATATTTGTGTGTGTGTGAGATTTTCGTTATTGATTTCAAATTATTTAATTATTTTTCTAAATTACTATTTGTTTAAATTAATGCATTGACAAATTCAAATTAATCGTTACAATGTTATGGTAAAAATGAGTAATTTTTAAAATAATAAAAGAGGAAAATATTCTGTTTATTTTTTCATAGATTGAGTCATTCACTACTTTATATATCGGAAGGAAATGATGTTAGAATAGATAATGTAGATGAAAAATTGAAAATGCAAATGTGAAGACAGTCTTTCTGTAGAATATAAAGCGAAAAAGTTTTCCTTAAAGAAAACTTTTTTTACCTTTGTGACAGTACAAATAAATTTCAAATAAAATCGTACAAATTAAGTTCAAATTTGTTCTTCTGAGAAATAAAAGGTTATTTGCTTTCAACAGAAAATGTTCGCTTAAAATTTTCCACTTTAATTAAAAAAATATCATGTAAAATACAGCTATATATAGCGGTCATAATTCACAAATTATTAATTCTTTAATAAAACAGCCAAATGAAATTATAAACTTTTATTAAATCCTTTAAACTACTCATTCTCATCACACTCTATTTATCTGCGATCGCCCCATTTCAAGGTCACACAAAATTTTAAAAAATAGATGCTTTCCAAATGAAGAAAAAAAGGGTATAATGAGTGATTATCGATTTCAAAAATTTATTAATATCTCAAAAAGAGTTAATAAATAGGTTTTGTAAATTTTGTAAGAAAATTAATATCATTTTAACAATACAAAATAAACCCCTTCTCTAAAAATATTCCATACTTAATACCAAAAGTCGGCAAGTGCTACAGATATCAGTAGCACTTAACACTAATCTATGTGCATTTTCCTCATCAATGCTTGAATTTTAAAACGCATGGATAAGGTTTACATTAAAATTTCAACTTTTTATTTAATTATTATCAAAGAATTCTTGCATTTTATGCTGTTTATTTTTCTTTTAATAGTTATGTTTAAAAGGTACATAATAAAGGAGTAATTTTTAACTTCATATTTAAGCTGAAAAATTGTATATACTTAGGCGGAAATCGAATTGTTTGAAATATTTCTTATGAGTGGCAGCATGAATTACATTGATAGATCGATTTGGCAATCCAGCATTAAACTTACCGTCCCCTGCATTATATCAAAAAATATATTTTGGGCAGTCAATTTCTCTTATAGCGAAACTTATTATAGTGAAAAGTCTATCAAAACAAACATCAGTCAACAGCAGATAAAGTTTTGATTAAAACAATGTTTTTCTTAAATTCAAGTAAAAATTAATAGAAAAAGAAAGGTTAATACATTTTCAAAGAAAACTTTATTCATTATAAAGAAATTGTGTTAGAAATGCCTCAGTATAACTTCCTTTCCATTTCTTCTGTAATAAAAATAATAACTCTTTCAACAGTGTATTTTAAGATGATTCATTTATTTTCTCTTGTCTTCTTCTTATAGATATCTTACATGATTGTATTTTCTCCATAATATTCCGACCTTACACATGCAAAATGAAAAAGCATTGACTCTAGACAGCTACAAAATATTAACGATAACTTCATGTTTTATTTTCTAACATGATGATTTCGATTTTATTTTGATCACATTTAAAAGTTTGCTTCATTTATTTAGCCCCTTATACCCAAAATTTATTAATGAGTATAATTGGAATTTTAATGCAGCAATTTTAATTCTAACAATCAATTCAATGTAATTCGATAATGAAGAAGCAATTTGTTTTGCAGGAAATTTTTATAGAATAAAAACATAACTTTAACCAAATAAATAGACTGGCATAAAATGTAGTAAGAACGTTTTATATGTCAAACCAAGGAAAAATCATGTTTTTAAAGATAAGTATAAACTTTCTTAAATAACAATGACATTGAATTCAGATGTATATATTCAGAGTAAAATAATTATCCTCTTCATAACTGTGGATTATCAAAGCTACTATTCTTTATGCAAAATTAAGGAACTCTTATATTATTAATTAATTAATTATATACTAATTAATTTATTGACATATATTTTTATTAAATAGAGTTTGAGTGTCAGAGATTGCGATATTAATTAGTATAAAATTAATTAATGTATAATTAACTATACATTGATTAACTTTATTTCATACATTAATTAATTTTATTACTTGCATTATATATATATATGTATATATATATATAATTAATATTAATTATACATTAACTAATTTTTAATTTTTATACGAATTAATATTGCAATCTCTGACACTCAAATTCTTTTATTTAATAAAAATACATAGATGAAACAAAGCACCTCAGAATAAGAACAAACCAAGATTATATATAATATTAATAATAATAGATAAGTAGCCGACTGATGACGGAGAAGTTAGCATCCCTAACTTCGGAATAGTAGGTCCCGGGTTTGAATCCTGGTTTGGGCGCATGGATGTTTCTTTCTCTAAATTCCCCAATATATAAAATGCCATCACTTCGCCTATTTTAGAGCTGAATAGGGAAAATGTCTAGGGCAGCTGTGCATTAGGGAAAAAAATAATAGTTAAGTTGTTGTTCTCGTGTGTCAGCTAGGCTGGCAAATTGGGGTGCGTTGCTCCACTTTTCCAACTGATCCGTATTTAGTGTGGAGTCCAACTTCTTCAGTACACACACATGCCATAGGGACCCATTTATAGGGTAGGAAACCATTCACACCTCATTCCCACACAAGGAAAGGACAAAGACAGGATAGAGAGAGAGAAAGTACATCCATGCCTGAACCGGGATTCGAACCCAGGACCTCCCTATCCGTAGTAAGTCACGCTGACCACCAGACAAGTTGGCCGTCTATAGAAAAGTAATATCCCTAATATATTTATAAATATAGAATGTGTGTCATATGTTATCTTTTTACCGATGATTCCCTATCAGTAGGAGAAATGTGAAAATTTTATAATGTAAACTAATAACATTCACATGTTTCAAATATCGTGTTAACGAAATGAGTCGTTGTACTCTACGTTAATATTCTTAACTGTATATGCTTGGGAAGATATAAGTGTAGGGATGAATAGAAAAAGTTATGTAAAATACATATTTGAGACTAACCCATTTTTCTGTAGCAGTGCTAAGTAGCAATTGCAACCATCTCGAAATTCCTTTGCTTTTTTCTTTCAAAATTACCATAAACAAAAAACAATATTGAACGCTTTTTAAAACGATGGGTCGGAGATAATAAACATAATTAAGTTTTCGAAATGCTCTTGAAATATACACTTTTAGTTTGAAATTCTTCGTTTTGCTCTGATAGATTATTTATTCAAAATTCCTACAAAATCATGATGGCGGTACTAAACCTTATTCAAATCTTCTTCGGCGGGTCATTCCCACAACAATGAAAGAAAAAATGACTGAGGAATTGTAATTTTCTGTTTGACTTGGGCTGAAAAAGAAAATGAAAATTGGAAGACGAAAGATGGAAGAAAAGCTTCCAAGGATGATGACCTCTCAGTCACAGCTAGTTGAGTATCATATGAAAATAAAAAAGAGAAATAGTTTCAACAAAACAAGTCGGGACACATCACATACCCACTTCACTCTCTCTTGATTGATGCATTTGATAGTGGATGTCTGATCCCACTTATACATTTATATATGCGAATGCTCATTTCTTCGGAGGTTTACCACATTTGGCTGCTTTTCCAAGATTTTTCGATTTCATACGATAAATTTCCTCACAGTAAGAAAATATTCGTAGGACTTTTTTATTACATACATTTAATACTAAAAGAATTAAACATTTACCTTCCTAAAATGTTTCATTAAGACAAACCAGTACTAAGTTCCTTGTAAAATACTAAATTTCTTCTTTATACCAACCAGCACGTTGATTTTTTTCTTTTTAAGAAGAATTGAAAATATTAGTTAAATATATATATATATATATTTATATATATATATATATATATATATATATATATATATATATATATATATATATATATATATATATACAAATCTAATAACTCCATATTATTTAAATTTAAATTTTAAATCTTATGCTTTTATATCCTTTTTATAAATTTGCAAAAACGGTAATGAATAATTTCATTTTTTTTCTACAATCGCAAAAAACTATAACAGCATTGATGCTCTGGTGAAGTAATTCAATGTTTCACTTCTTGTTTTGTTAGAAATGGCAAAAAATTTAGAATTTCACTTAATCAGCAAAGTGTCATGATAAATATCAAAGCATCTGTTAAAAATTTAGAAATTATTTTGGCTTTTATGTGGGGACAGAAAAAGGTATTTTTTATATCTAATGCCTATTTTAGGTGATTTGATTTTTTAAAAACTTATAAAAAGGGTTGAAAAATGTATGAAATCGAGATTAAGTGCTTGATAGCCAAATTTTATAACACAATACATTTCTAATCTCCTTTTTCGTAATTTTTCAATTTAGCATTCTAAATAATCAATATATTTGCAAACTCAATGAATTTCTATCACATTAAAACCATGTACTGCTTGTAGAATTAAATATGCATAATGTTATTGTGAATATCATTGGAACTGTTTCTGTTTTATTTAGCACCTATTTTATTACATCTACGCTTCTTTTTAAGCTAACGTGCCAATGTCAACTAAATAAGCATCTATGTTAACTTTGAAAACCGAATTCAGTTTACAATTTAAATGATAAATATGATGTAAATTTGTCACCTAGCACACAGTTCATAAGCATGATAAGTAAGAAACTGTGAATATGTGAATTCGACTTATAAAAGAAAAGAGACGGTTGACACCGGATTGTTGTCAATCATTGACTTGCAATTTGAAATTAGTCTACTTTATTCTCGATCCAGTTAGAAATTACTATTTCAACTGAATTTATTTACACTAATTACACTTATAAAATTATTAATTCAAATATTATATGGAAGTCGATATAAAACTATACCATACTTACAATTCAAACAGTGATACGTCATTCATATAATTGGAAACAGCTTATTGCAGTTTTGAACCCATGTATAACTACGTAAAAACAAGTGTGACTATAATTCGATCATTAACTTTTCTTTAGAACAGCATATCTTCCTATGTCGGTCGGGATAAAATTCTGAAAAAATATTTGAAATTAATTTTTCTCATTGTGTTCTTTTATGACTATTATATTTCAATAGTCTGTAGTTTTTAAAGTTTTTGTCTGGTAAACATGAACCAAAGTCAAGAAATAAGTTTAATAATTGAATCCATTAATAACGGTACAAGAACACATTTTTAGTTCTTATGAAAATTTAACATACTCTCAACAGTATAATCATTGAATCATTAGGTCGTGGAAATACCATGTAGATACTAAAACGAATTCTTTTCTCAGCAGACTGTTGGGACTTCTTGGTAATTTTCTCACAAATTCAGCAATATGTAATACAAAATTTACTGACCTCCACATTTACTATCTAAGGTTCGATTTCAAGAACGAAAAACAGAACTGCTCATGACATTTTCTAGTAGAGAAGGCCATTTTCATTTCGCTCTGAATTCGTTCTGAAATCATGTATGAAAGCCTAAGAATATAAAGTACGCTGTATATCTCTTTTACAGTTCTGTTTAATACTTTTACTTGGTGATAAAATAAACTGCATAGAAACAAAACTTTAAAATTTCTATAGCTTATACTATTTGATAAGAATCAAATACTGTAAGAATCTTTCCTCATCAAACAGTTGGGATTTTGTGCTAATTTTCAGACAGAATCAGAAATATATAATGCAAAACTCACCAACATCCACATTTATTGTCTAAGGTTCGATTTCAAGAACAAAAAACAGAACTCCTGACGTATTTTTTTAGAGAAGGCTAATTATTTTCCTAATCGAAGAATTCTGTTTGATGTCATAAATATACACTGTAAAGAACGTTGTATATATCTTTTACAATTCTGTTTAATACTTTTAATTAGCGATAAATAAATGTTGCATAAATACAAAAGCTTTGAAATTTCTGTCGCTTGTAGTATTTGATAAGAATATCTTGTAGTTATTTAATTTCATATCATAAGATTTTAAGAAAAATATTTTTTTTATTCGAATTATTTCTAGTTTGAGCTGTAAGGTAAATTTCGGCAACCATAACCGCTTCCACATCAAGTTGATTGTATTTTCTTAAAGGTAGAAAAAAAATAAAACTACTGTTTACTTATTTCAAAGAGTTTATCAGTCATTTTTGTGGAAAACATGTTTATGCCTTTTATATTTCTTAAAATGAATGCAAAAATATTTTGATTTCGAGGAAATGTGTAAATACACCCTGATCTTATTTCAAACTAATAGAGGTGGTAAAATATCGTTATTAGTATTCTCAAAAGAAATTAAATTTCGTTAAAATTTATTTCATTCCAATAGTATTTGGAAATTCATTGTTATTCGTTGAATTTCTCAAAATCGTGAAATGTCTAAGGAACTGTAAACTAAGAGGTAAACATAGCATTTAAGTTAAAATAATTTGCTTAAATCAATATGGAAAAATATTTCTAGTTACAGTTTGATTATTTTTTCTCAAATATATTTTTATTCAATACCTGAAAAATATTATAAAGTGAAAGAGTATCACAAAATTATCTGAATTTTAATTGAATCTGACTGCAGGTAATTATGTTCTACTGAACTGATATCAAAAATCTGACGGTAATTGTGCTTGGAGATATCATGGTCAACGCTTTGATATGGATAATTATATGATGCCATCTACAGAAATGACAAATTTAAGATACATGAAAAAAAAATTAATTGGCATTGAAAGATTTGCAAAAAATGTTATTTTATTGTCTATTAAATTCTTTTTTTTGTAATAACAAATTTAATTACTTCTTCCTTCTCATCAAAACTTTTCAAAATAGAAACTAGTTTAAGAAATTTCGTTAGTTTATTTTGGAAATTTTATTCCTTGTGGAAAAAATTCCTTAATAAGATGTTTTTTTTTTTTCTTGAGATATTTGATGAAATCATATCTCCCTTTCATTTTAAAATAAACGTTTATTTAAATCTGAAAAAAAAATATTATTTATGGCAAGAAAGGAACGATCCTGGGTACAATCCCATAAAAAAAAAAGCTATAAAATCAGCTCATTTAGTCACAATGTCATGTCTTCAGCTTGTCTCTCTCTTTTTTTTTTTTTAGGATATTACTTTATTTTAGGAACATCCTAATTTTCCCAATGGTTTCGCTTAGTATTCATTATACAAAATTTGTATCAAAAAGTGTTTTGGTCATTTCCATTATACAAAATTTGTATCAAAAAGTGTTTTGGTCATTTATATTATACAAAATTTGTATCAAGATATGAATATACTTGGGATAACAATAGCTATCTGTAGAAATATTACACCCATGGTCAAGCATTATATGCAACTTAGCAAGCATTATAGGCAAATTTCAGGAAGTTACACCGTGAGTAAGCCTCAATGACAGAAGCATAAAAGCAACTCTGTCAACAGTGGTTAGCCCGGAGTGAAGAACGTAATTATGGACACAGTCACATTGGGCTTGTTTTATGCTTTCCAAGAGTCGAGGTTTAGCTTGCAGTCTGACACACGTCGGACATGTTTATATGGAGAGCATCAGGTACACAGTGCCACTGAAACGACACCATTAAACGTCAACGTTACGACGGTGCAGAGAGCGCGTTTCGGGGAGCATTATACCGTGATCCAGAACAGATCTGCATGCTTAAATTGGAACAACAACAGGTCAAATTTATTGGGATACCATTTTGAAACAACATATTAATTTGTTTAGGAGTGTCGTAAGCTCTGAATTTGTGTTTATGGATGATGACGTCCGTCCTCAACGTATCGAACATCGTCAACGATTGCCTTCAATCGAAGGTTATCAATCGATTTTATGGTTAGAGTTCTTACTGGACTTGAAACCAATAGAGCTTGTGTAGGATATGGTTGGTTGACGAATTGCAGCCCCTCAATCACCTTATACTTCTGTAACTGAACTTTGGAGAGCATTGCTTGCTGAGTGGACTGTCTGCTTCAGGTATAGCTCGATAATGTTATCCTTATCTATGTATGGGCTGTATTTTCTCGAATAGAAGACATGCGATGTATTTACCATCATACCAATGACATGCTATTCAGTTGTTGCACGGGTAATATGTGGTGTAAGTGTTCCAAAGAGCTATAATTGTGTTTTATATGCCTGGTATCATACAAACACCATCTTTTTCTTTTTCATTTGTTTAATACCTGGGCTTTATGAATAAATCACGTTTGTTTTGTTTTAGCTCCTTTTAGTTGCCGATACCGGTATTATCCTCAATCTATCGATATACATGTAAATTAGTTTAATTGTACAACGATTGCTTCGTACACATTTTCACATTTAGGCTAATTCAATAAGACTTTACAGTGTGAAATGGATTTAAACCATATTTAATAAGAAAATCTAGCTAGAAATTGCAGCTGCATTATAGGCTAGAGCACATATAATGCAGCTGCGAATTCATTTTACTGTATAGGCAATGACATTAATAAAACTTACGCACTTTATCCATGATATAAATTAACAAGCTAAAGCAATCGTGAGTTTGCTAGTGTAAAACACATATACTTTGCCCAGTCACTATCACTTCACTAACTCAGGTTGATTAAAAATAAACTAATGTTACTGACAGACTCGTAAATCCACTTTAACCAAGCTGTTTCCAATGAAGTTTCAAATATATGGTATGCAGATCATGAAGTTTAGAATTCTGCGAAAAATGGTTTAAAATAAGACCACTAGAGGGCGATGTACTCGTAAAAATGCATTAAATGACTGTCTTATGTAATCTCACTGTAAAATTGATATGCATGATTTGAAGAAATCATTCACCTGCCATAGATATGCTGCGGAACAAAATGAAATTGATTGTAAAGTTTGACGGACACCACGCTTATTGGCATATGAAATACTTCGAAAAACGACCCATTTCGGTAAGGACAATTAAAGCCAAAATGAATATGGTTGAAGAACATGTTATCTCACATACTTTCCCATTTGCTTGGAAACCAAAATCGCCAGACTTGGGAATTTTAATTTTTGAAGTAAGTTTTTTCTTAAAACATATAACTAAAGAATTGAAGTTGCTTCCAATTATTATTGAAATGCGAGTGATTGTTAAGAATGAAGTAACGATTTCCAATGAAGATTCAGCTCATTGCTGACCAACAAAGAATGTATATAAAGCATACAATAAAGTAATTAAATTATCCTGTTATCCATAGACCTTTAAATTATCCTTATTTCTTTAAAATATCACCCGATGGCAAAATTTCTAATTATATGTTTTGATAGTATTCTATTCATAGCATGTACTGCCTAACATTGAAAATGCAACACCAAGAAGGAGAGACCAGAAATTTATGTAAATTTCAGGTTAGCTATACCTTACCGAGTTATGAAAGCGAAGTGAAATGCGCAGATCTCCAGCTCACGTAGGATAAGATATAAAGTGAAGAATCGTCAGAGAGGGCAATATCCACCATTATTACTGCTTAGAAAATAATCATCGAAAGTTTGATCATGTGGTAAAAAACACATGTTATTACAGAGAATGCCAAGTCATTGTCATTGTCTAGCTAATGTCTACGGAGTCGGTTCCAGCTGACAGTGGAGTTTACGAGGGGATGGTGATCGGGCTGAGAAGGGCAGGTTGGTCCTTACGGCAAATGCAGCTGACAGAACCTAGACGCGTTCACAATTCACCAGCTGTGTCGAGAAGGTTAGAACAAGGAACTGTGGAACGTTTGCAGGGTGCTGGTGCAGCCAGAATAAAGTTAGGACGCGTGGATCGACGCATCCGAAGGGAGGCGGTGGGGACCTCCCAAAGTACGTCTATCGAAATACTACAGCACGTACAAAACACCCTGGATGATCCCATATCGAGCAGAGCCATTTGCCGTCGATTTACGTTTGTTAAGAAAAACTGCTATTGACATTAACGTCTGTAATTAAACGTTTAACAAAAAAAAAAAAATGGAAATTTGGAGCGTTTAACAAAAAAAAATCGTTTTCTCTTTTCAAATTCATTTAAAATAAATTAATTATGTAAAAAAATAAGAAATAATTTAAATACCACATTATCCTAACTTTAATGTCGAAAAAAAAATTCGATGGCTAATTATATCACTACCCAAATCTGGACAAAATAAGCAATGGTTAAAAGTTATATAGTTACTTTTAACCATACGTAAGAAAAAGCTCTACAAAATTTTGATATTTACCCTAAAGACATTTTTAAATTCATTTATATGAATCAGAGCTATTTTATGTAGTTTTAAAAAATATTTTAAAATTTAAAAAAAAAATCAAGAAAGCAAAATTAGAGGATTACTATTTTTATATTTTATGATTAAAACTTGTGATTTCTTAACCATGAGATTTCATTTTAAGTTGGTAAATTTTTCTTCAAATTCGATACATTTAGAATACAAAGAGTAATTATTTTCATTTCTTAAATTATATTTCTTTGAAATTGTGGTTACTTCTTTTCCTATAAGTTTGTAAATTCGACATGATTTCCTGAAGAAAATTATGTCGAATTAAGTATTTTTTTAAAATTTGATGTAATTTTAGAATACAATGTTCCTAAAATCTTCTTATCCATTTACATAGCCATGAATACTATTTCTTCTTATCCTAATTTTCGATTATGCAAAGTATATCTTAAACTAATATAGGCTTCACGATGATAAAACATACTCAAACAGTTTTGTAAATCTGAAAAGTTTATATCTTCAGATTAATATGTTTGATAATGTTACTTTTGATTTAAATAAAAAGCGAATGGCAACGTGAGGTATTAAATTGTAATCATGAATAAACAAGATGTCTGATTACTCGAGAATTGTACTGATAAGAATTGGTTTAAAGAAATGATAAAAACTGGTTATATAGTTCAAAATGAGTTGCGTGAATTCTCAAATCTATTTAGTTTCAAATCATATAATTGTTGCATAATAGTACTAGTGTGTGTGTGTGTTTGTGTACTCGCTTAAATATTTTGAACCTTGTCAATAAAAATACAAGAACTTAAAGCTCTTAAATTTTTAGAAGATTGTTTCCACTAAAATAATTTAAAACTGTCAGTTGAATAAATAATTTATAATATTACTTTAACAAAATTCATTGACATTTGTTGAAAATAATGCATTCAGCAATTTAAAAGCAGAATTTTAAATTTGTCAGATTGTAACTATATTTTTACATAATTGTTAATTGTTTCAATTTTCGTGATCATTATATTTTTGTCAGTAATTAGGGAATAATGAATTCACGAATTTTTTTATGATTCAGGTATAGATTAAGATTTATCAGATTTGTTGTAAAAGTGAACAAATACTGCAGTAACTAATTGAACTTACTTTGCCTAAAGTTGCGTAAAATATAGCTATAACTTCCATTCATTGTCTAAAGTAACTTTAGAACCATAAGCAGATTATATTAGAATGACCAAAAATGATGCAATTAAATAATCCCACAAGAGACGAACATTTGAGGTATTATGCAGTAATTATTATTCACTTTCCCCTCTTAGAAAAGCTCGATATTTCTTTCGACCATAACCATCTCACTTTTCAGAAAAAGTTTTGTTCTTGGGCTGTTGCCATCGCATAAAAAATAAACAAACGGATGAAATAAGTCAATAAAAACAGGAAAATCGTGCCATCCGCAAACAAAAAAGCGTGGCTGAGGCGTCGTCCACTGTATGGTGGGCGTGCCGGACTTTCTTAAATTCCCAAATGACCCAGATGCAACCGAAGTTATCCTTTAGGTGAGGGTGGACCTCTTGGCAAGTCTGCGTGACTTACTTTCTCTCGCTTCTTCTGAATGAGGGGAAAGTGTACCACCGATAGTTATAGCAGAATCCTATTTTTCTTTTTGTTCGGCTCTCTGACCGAAAGTGTGAATAGCGGTTCCTCCGAACGTTATGGCCCCGTGTTCCATTGAGGGAGGGTGGAAGTCTACACTCCTGCTGAGACGATGCAACTCACCTCCATCTGCAAGTAGGTAGACCACACGCATCTTCTTGAGCACAGCCGTCTATCTTTGGGCGTCAACACAGTTACGTCACACAGCTGTGCTTAAATGTCTACCCTCCTGTAATAACATTCATTTTGTCGCCTTTTTCATAGCCTTTGATGCCAAAAGGGTGATGTGTATAATATTTTGACAGTTATGGTCACAGTGACCTTTTTGTGAGATTTTTAATGGTGTATCTTTTGTAATACGAAAGAAAGGAACCTTTTTAAAAGTATCCAACAATTCTCTTGTAATTAAATATTTCAGAGTGCATAATATAGAATCCTACTACTATTAATTCAATAATTAATTAAGGTTATTAACGTAATGATGTTTACGTTAAATTCATATTATTTATGGCATTTCTTTTAATGTCATTAAAGATATATTTTTCTTGATAAAGTATTACTATTAACTGTACCATGACTGCGAATAATCACACAAATCAAATATGTTACATAATTTATGAAAATATACACTCTCTGTTTTATTTCATGGAAATCAATTATTCGCAAGAACATGTGCTGTTAAATATTTCTACATCAAGAGCAGATAATTTTCGTTTCGCTGGAACAACAAAAACATTTATTTAACTTTGTAACAAAATCATTGATAAATAACGGATGATTTAAAATTATAATTGGTTGTTGTGTTTGATGAGTTGATTTAATGAATTAATATTGGTTAGGATTGTAATTAAATTAATTTTAAGGCACTTGAAATAAATTCTTTGAAAATTGTCATGGGTATACAGATTGCATTAATTCTTCACATAATTATAAACAGATCCAAAACTATGTATTAAGAAGCTCAGCCATATATTATAATTGCTTAAAAGGATTTATGAATATTATTTTATATACAATAAATTTCAAATAAAACAGATTCTCCGTCAATCATTTGAATATGCCCATTTTAAGGAGAAACTGTTATACCATAGGGAACACAACCTACATTTCAAAAGATGGTTTCTTTTCGTTTGTTCTGACACGCGTACAAGACATACAATTACATAGCAGTAGGTAAAGTAAGATAACTTTTAACCATGCATAAGTTATACAAATGTTTGGGCCCTATAATATTATGTATTTTGAAAGAGGGAAAATGTTGCCATCTTAAATTGATCCGTCGGACAAGTGAAAGATATGGAATTTAAAAACGACCACAACACAATTATTAAACATTTAATAATAGCTTTCGGTAATGTGAAAAATATTATTAACAAAACAATAAAAAAATCACAATAACAAAAACTTTATCAAGTACATTAACATATATTTCTCTTTGAAAAATTTTTGATTTACCAAATTTTAATAAACTTCTCCTTGATCTTTATACTAGGATAATATACATATTAAAGAATCCTACTTTCCCATGGCTGCCTTATTCCTGGAAATCCATATATATTCTCAGCTTTTAAATTTAACCACAATGAGCGCAAGCAAATTCCAAGAATGAGGCTCCAAAATATTTTTTCCTGTTAACTCTGAATCCATTAAGTTAGAAAAATAAGAAAAAAAATAAGCATATAATATTCAATGCATATAGTGATTCAACATGGAAAAATCATCATTCTCATTTGCTATAAAAATTTAATACTAAACATAAATTACTTTATTTTGTTGAATGAACATTTTATTTTAAACAATAGCTATTGTTACAAACAATTATATATTACCACTTTTACATTCGAAGTACATTCATTTACTTTTGCCAAAACAATCAAGGTGATTTAAAAATGAACTAATTGGAAAGTTTTGGTTGATACATTTGTATATCAAATATAAATAATGTTTGCACTTAGATTCGGCTTATAACGTAATGACATATAAAGCTGTCTTAACCTTCAATAATAAGTACTGTCTATTATATAAATGCTCGTAAAAAATTCTTGAGAAATGTCCTACAGCATTCATTATTCAATATCTAATATAAATCAAATATTGACATCCCTTTATCAATTACACTACAGAATGAAAATAGCAAAACTAAATACAAGCCAGATTACAAATTAATCTCGGGACACTGTAAAAAATGTCTTAGGAATGAAAAAAAAATCTTACTGCCAGAATGCGATAAATAAATGATTAGCGATTAATAATTTACTTATCGTTAAAAATTAATAAATTTGTTAAATTCGGATTGAAGTTGAGTTTCATATGATTTATTAATAGAAATTAAATTAAAAACTTACATTATATATATAAAAGCATGTTAAATAAATGTTAAAAATGGCAAATGTATTTTAATGAGAGATTTTATACTGCGTTATTATAAAACAATTCTTCACAAAATGGTTGAGTTGAAAGCTTGATAATATTTTATGTTCGTATACCAAACAGTCCAAAAGTCTGACATCGTATAAATATGATTAGGATTGGTATATTATGTGCTACTTCAACGTACTTTTTGTCAGCAGTAAAAAAATAATGATTAAATAAATTGCATTTAATTGGTTGATAAAGTTAGCTAAAGCTCGTTAAGAAAGACTAGCAGTCTTAGGATTTGTTGCTGCTTAAGTACAGTTTATACAGTGCACCTTATTAGTATCACTCTACTTTAATGATATAACTCTGAAAACAAGTTACAAATGTAATTGAAATTGAATATTCGAATTAAAAAAATCCTCTAATCTTTTAAATGGTGAGTAAGATTTGAAAATTTTAATCCTAGAATTATTTTCTTCAATTCGAATCTTTCGAGTTCTCGGTAAAGAAAATAATAAATATTTTAACTCATTAAAATTTATTTTGCTAGAATCTATTAAAAATATTAATGAAAATGAAACTAAATTCATCCAACTGTCGTAATATTCATTGACTTTTATTTAAATGAGACACATTGCAGTTAAATTGGCCCAAATATATCATGTATTATTTGAAAGCTATGTGTATCACAGAATTTTTCACATAAATCTGCTAAAATAAATATACTTCCAAAAAATATCTATGCTTAAATTTTATTTCCCAATTCTGTAAATAGATTTTGTTATTACTCTAATTATTTTATTATAAATAGTAAAATGACTCTAATAAAAATATAATTAAAGTAAAATAAATAATTTGAATGATGTTAAACAATAATTAATGAAAAAATACTTATTCTGTAGTTCCTCTTAATTTAACTGTTATTATTATTATTTATAATTAGGATTTTTTATTTGGTAATAACTAACGTAGTTTTATGTCATTTTTGTTTTCCAATTAGAAATTGGTCCGCAAAATCGAATTTTGTGAGTAATTTTTATAATTAAAATTTTCCTTAAACGAAAAAAAAAAAAAAAAAAAAAATTGATTTATATGTATTTAAAATATCGTTCATTTTTCCCCCGAACAGAAACATAATTTCATTCAAATAAGAAAATCGAAATTATCTAGTGTCTTAAACCTCAATTACTTTTACTACATGAGAGACGTCCTTAAAAAAAAAAGGGGGGGCGGAAATCACTCCGCCTAGTGCTCCATTGAATTTATAACCTTTTCTCATGTATGCATAGACAAAGTCAAAAGACCGTGAATAAAGATCGAAGACAGTTTTGATGACGTGAGAAGCTATGGAGAAACAAAGGACCCAGACGCATAAACTATCATGATCAGCCTAACAGAAAAAAATATTTATCCACTTAGTTCCTTCTAAGCTTTATTCACGCGACTTTGTTTGACAGTCCTGCTTCAGTCAAAGAGAGAGAACCTATAATTCTTTGAAGAAAAAATATTTCGGACTAATGGAAGGTAATGGAATTATTTTTATGAGCAGTTCATTCGCTTTTATTGTAAGAAAAATTAAAATGACCTAATAGATGAGAAAATCGTAAGAATGTCAGTTTTAACGGGAAAGTGTTTTTGAAATTTCAATGGCTGTCATTTTTTTCAATAATTTGCTCATTAATTTCGCTCCGAAACGGTACAATAGGTTACGGTAAAAAAGAAATGGCGATGAATTTTAGATTGAATTCAAAGAAATGCAATATCCCTTAGCAATCACTGTTTTCCTTTTTGCAAGGATTTAAAGATAGATTCATTGGAATTTCAGACAGAAAGTAACCATTATATGGCATATGAAACAAATATTGAACTTTTCATGTGACATATAGAAGTTTGTACTTTGCATTTTTCTATAGTTAAAGGATCATTTTAATTACAACGATTTTAAGATCTTTCATGTCATTTAAATTCAAACTGATTTAGCTGACAGTATTCTGTTATACATCAAGTGTTGTTGTTTCTTATCCTGTCTGGTTAGCCAATAGTCTAAGCCAGATCCATGAGATCGTGGACAAACCAAATGCCCATAACTAGAAGAGGACTTCGAAATAAGTCCTCTAAATCCTAAGCAGGAAAGTAGATGATCAGGGGTAAAATACGTGATGTTGCCTTTTTTGTACTCGGGGAAGATTTTGTTTTCTTGGTCAACTTTAAGATTTTTCAAGTGTCCACTTATAAGTCTTGATAATGCTGTCGGCTGAACATGACCACCCTTAAAAATGCCATAGTCTCCTGGTTGCCTATTACCCTAACAATCATGAGATAGGAGAGAACAAAGGGAAGAAATCGTAGATTTGATTTTTGAACATATCTACAAAAAATGTTAGAGAATTAGATGTGTTAAGGTTATTAAGTTCCCTCCTTTGCCAAGGAATCAAACTCTTCATTTCCACTAAGATCAAAATGCGTAGGGGCCCAGGTACATAAAGTAAAATAACTAATCGATAATGTTTTTGTGATTATTTTCTCAAAAAGAGTTGAGACTGAATTTTGAATTGAAAACATGATTAGACTTTTTCAAAGAGAACCAGAATTAATTTCACTATATTTCCATATGTGATGTTTAACTTACATAAATGATATTCATAGAAATTCCATGCTTATTTAATGATCACTGCTTTCATTGTTGCCTGGTAGAAGCCCAACTCATGTCTAAGTACAAAAAAGTATCCTGATGCTATAACAACTTTCACTGTTGAAATGATCTCTACAAACACTGAATTATTTCAAAAATTAGTAGATTGTAGTATTATAAATGAACAAATTCGATAGAGCAACAACTTTTATTAGTATCATTGCATAAGATCTTATGTGTTTTCAAAGTTGTAAATTGGAAACACCGTAATCCAAAACATTATTTAAATAATATTGATAAAATAATATGAGAAAACATTATTTTATGAGATCATTTTTAGACTTAATAGTCATAATTTACGACTTAAACTTTACTCATTCAAGTTCTTAAATGAACTGATGGTTATAATACTATAAATGATACCATTTCAGATTTATAAATTCTAGTAAACATTTGGATGCCTTTACATGAACATTCTTACTTATCTTACGATAAGTAAGAATGTTCTTATCTTGTGATAAGTAAGAATTATGATTAGGCTTATGATTATAGACTTAAATGAATATTCCTACTTATTTTATGATAAGTAAGAACGTTCATGTAAGCCTAATTTGACTTATATATTCATAACTGGTATTCGAATGTCTTTTATTCGATTATCAGCCAAATGTTTTTGAATAATTAAGGAATAGAAACCGTATATCATGAACCAGTTGTGCTAAACACTCATCTCTAAGATATTTTCAAACATCTTTATAACAAACATGTGAAAATATTAAATAAAAAAACACATGGGCCCATGCATATTGTGCATATTGTATAAATTACTTTATCCCGCTTATATGAACAAAAGTTGAATTAAATCGTGAGTAATAAAAAACAATGTATTAGTAAACATTTTCATACTTTTAAGGTATCCATCACAAAATTTGAAAAGCATTTGCTAAAATTGCACATAGCTCTTTTTTATGCATATTATGATTGATTTGATTAATTTTGTTTTATAGAAATATTTTCCAAGTCTTTCTCTCAAAGGATTTTCAAATTTCAAAAATTTAACAATAAGCAGAACAAAAAGGTCTTGATATTGACAATAAATGGCAAAAGGAAAGCTATTGATAATACTTAGAAAATACAATATGGAAAAAAAACGCTGGTGTTCTTATTCTCTATTTCTCTCTAATAAGCCTCCTGTAAAAATTACAGGATAAACAAATGAATGACAAAATCTAAGAAAAAGGGAGTATATATTTAAATATGAACTTTTAGTGATTAAATTTTAATCAATTAAATCAGGAATACAAGTTTGAATTTCTTTCTTTTAAAGTGTTACATTTTTAAGTTTGTTGTCATTTTTTAGTATCATTTTTTGTGTATCGCATGGATACCAATAAGATATCTTACAGAAAACATATTGAATTGAAATATCTGGAAGAATATATATAACCTAAAAATAAATATACACGAGAAAAAAAAACTTATAAAAATTTTACACGTTTATTGTCTTTATTGATAGATCTATATTAATAAAACGACTACCAGGAGAAATTGCGTTTTTATGTTTAAATATAATTTTCGTTTTATTTTTAAACATTCAAAATCCCAATCAGAGAAATATAAACTGATAATCAAAATTAATGTACTTCTGCTGTTTCCGTTGGAAAATGTTGTGTTTCAACTGAAATATCAAATAGTCTATCATTCATTTTTAATGCTTAGCAGGAAATATTTCTATTAAATACAGAAAGATTATTCTTCCAAAGTGTGATTATTCATATATTTTATTTGAAATACAAATTTTAAATCAGACATGATAAATAGTTTCTTCCTTAAGCTTAAATAATGTTTACTCACAGCAAGTGCTTCTAAGTTTTGCGTTATTGTATTACACTAAAAAAGAGCATGAAGAGATAATTTCCCTCTTAATTTTCACCAGGAATAATCTTACTTCCTTTTTCTGTTAAACCGATGCTAACAGATAACTCAAATTTGGCTGTAAAGTTGTTTCACATTGGTAGGAAAAGGGTAGCAGGAAACCTTGAAAGAAAGCCATATCAATCCTAATCTATGTAGTTTTGGGATATTCTGTATATAAAGACTTAATTGGGCAATATCTGACTTATTGAGAATAAATGTGATTTATCAACTCATCAGTAAAACTCTTTTTAAGTATGAAATCTAAGGTCTTTTTAATTTCATACACTGTTTTATTGACAGGGCTCTAAGTTTGATCTGGTTGTTTTACTGTTTTTGTTTAACTGTTGAAAATGCAGCCGTCCAATTGCATGTTTTCATGCCCAACATATAAATCTTATGATTATTGATTAACTTAAAAGTGAAGATATATCCCAAATAGATTAACCAATTTGATCTTTTGTCCAAAATAATATTGAAACTCTGAGATTTTATGCAACTCAACTATATTTCACTCCAAGAATCACTCAAGGGAGGAAAATTGCAGTGAGAATGGAATTCCTAAGCTTATTCATAAAATAAAGCAATTAAATCACGCAAAGAAATTAATTTTCACAATAGATTTATGCTGATTTACAGGAAATGAGTTTTTCAATAGGACTGCAAAAGCCATGTGACTCTCATCAAAATGATCAAATGCCATTTAAAAATACCTGAAAGACAAATAAAAGATTAAATGTCTGTATTTAAACTGCATAATATTGAAGATTAAATGTATAGACATAATTCAGAAATTAATATAATAATTCCACTTTATGTCTAATATTGTAAATTAATTCTGCATTGATATTTTAAAAAAAAACATGGAAAATGCTTTATATTTTTGTTGCAGATTGTAAATTTTGAAATTTGTACGATCATTTATTAAAATTAAGAAAAAACTATTAGAAATCAATCTTGAAAATTATTTTAATTTTCTTCGGTTGTAGTTTACAATTAGCACAACTTGATTGTAAAATTCATTTCTTTGTAATAATATTGATAGAAATATTGAATTAATTATGGTATTAATTTAAATTTTCATGCATTTATTTTGTATTTAATTATTAATTACAGGTTGAGCTATATACACTTAAAAGTTCTCGTCTTTTTAATCAAGATATTTTTCATAGTGGTTGTATAAAATTTTTCTTGTTTTGTGTTAAATGCGTAAAAAAAATTCTTACCTCTCACTGTTTAAGATACAAACGCTCTCGAAAAACTTGTGCTAAAATTATATTTTTTACATTCAGATTATAAAGGTCGTTATTTTAAAAGTTTTTTTGGGTTATTTGAAAAGTAGAAGTTACCAACTCAAATACCTGCGCATTGTTTTCTAGTTATGGGAAAGTGAATCCATCCTTGCGATGGCAATAAAATAAATAAATGATCATCCATTAAACAATGACACCTTGACATGGCGATAAGAATTCCCACACTAAGAAGGATCGGGTACAGTTGTGAGGAGAATTTCAACAGCTCATTTACTTTAACAAACGAAAAAAAGTAACTTAATTTTGATATGTTATCGTTACTACACTTTCTTTGCCCATAAATATTATACGTCAAAAACCGGATATGTATATTTTGGCACGTTTTGCCCATTTTATAAACTGACAATGTTCTCAAGTATCTTTAGAACAAAATTTAATAATCAAAACTTTCGAAAGAAATCATAAATCTAAATAGAATGGAATAGAATATAAACAATAAAAGCAAACGATAAAATAATTTTTTTTAAAGATTTCCCAGAATGGACAGAAGATTTTTTTTTTTATATAGGTATATATTTTATTAGAAGGTGTCCATAAATTACATTTTTTTTATTCCGGTGGGGTGTAGAGGAGAAAGACCTTGAACTTTTTCTAGAGGCGACGTATCTTTTTATCTCTTCCAAGATTGCATGTGTGTGTGTGTGTGAAAGTGGCTCTACTCTTAAAATAAACAGAAAGAAGAATGGAATGAGTGAAGAAAAATGACTTTTGTAGAGTGAAAATATAAAAATAAGTAAATAAAACAATGAAAGAGAAAAAAAAACGAACAAGAAGAATGTCACCTGAAGAAGTACAAAAATTCACTAAACGTGACCCTGCTTGAGCCCCTTTCCGCGAAAGAAGCGCTATCAGCCAGGAAATCGCGAATCCTGCATGCACGGTATGTATTTTAAACGCGGGAAACGTCAGAGAAAAGGGTAACATACGGGCCAACAGGTGTGTGAAACACGAAAATCATATTCGCCAGATTTTTTAGGAATTTTAAAATTTTAGGTTTTAAATTTACATGCAATATAATTTTAATTTGACATGGAAATTGGAAAATTGTTTAGTTAAAATATTGCATTTAATCCTAAAATGTTTAAAAATATTTTGCTTATTCATGCTTGAATTATATAGCATTTTTTATCATTATAATAATTTAATATCATATAAATTATGTAAGATTATAATTATTATTTATTCTAACATAGAATTCGTTATGTTATTCTATTTATATATATTTGTTATCTTATTATTAGAACTAAAATGTTATTCTTACATAGAATTTGTCAAAATTATTATGTAAGAATAATATAGTAATTTTAAAAAATTTTCTTAATTATTTATAAACAAGTTTTGAATTTAATTGATATTCATAGAAGAAAATTACCAATTAAAAGTAAAAATAATTTTATTTTAGATATATATAAAATATAAAAAACAAAATTTCCACAAAATTTATAAACTATGTTATAATTTACATGCTTGACTAAATATGCTTTTATATATAAAGGACACATCTTAATTGAAATAAGTTTACTTATTATTTAAGTTTTTAATAAATTGAATTAAGTTTTTAGAAATCACATAAACGAATTCATTTAAATTCTAAAATACACGGGATTACTTTTTTAGGAATGCCATGTTTGGAAGTTTCAAAATAAGATTAATTTATTTTAAAATCTTTTATTATTTTTATTAATCAAAACTGCTACTATATTATTTAGACAATCCTAAACAATGATATTGATGAATGAAATTTAATGTATATTTAGTGATTGAATTCACTGATGTAACTGTAGCTTCCAGTTCTGCGTACTCAGTCTGGCAGAACCAATGTCTTTATTTTGATTAAGGCTGAAAATATAGAAGTGCATAGTTAGAATCCAGAATACTATTTGCCTCATCTGCTTGTTTTCTAAGGAAATACAGCAGTGAAAGTTAAACTAGTCTTCGATGATTCTTCTAGAGACAAAAACTGGCCTTCAATCAATAACTGCTTAGAAAAATGTCTCAATTTAGTAGAGATAATATATTCTGTCATAAGCAGATTTAGAATAAGAAAATATGAAGTAGTTGCTGATATAGAAAAGGCGTTTTTACAAATTAGAGTCCATGAACATGATATAGCTGATTAAATTTTTGTGGTGGTAGGGTGGAAAAAAATAACATTAAAGAATTTTTAAGATCCGATGGGAAGATTTTTGGGATTTCTTCAAGTCATTTCTTCTTAGGACCTGATTTAGAATTTTATTTGAATGATCTTACTAAAGACTACTAAGAAACTGCTTGAAAACTTTAGAAGTTTTTTAAAGTTGACAATTGTGTTCACAGTGTGAATAGTGAAAAAAAAATTGTGAAATTTATTCAGAAATCCCAGAGAAATTTTAATGCAGCAAAATTTAATTTGCTACAGTGGGTGCATACCCTTTTGAAACAAATGGAATCTGACTTAACAGAAAACAATATTGTTCCTGTTTTGAATTTAAAATGGGAAAATAAAAGTGGTACTTTTTCTGTTAATTTGAGAGATTTTAATCCCATTTACAAAGGTCCAATAATTAAAATTATTATATTATCAATTTTTCACACAAAATATTCGATCTCATGGGATTCACTTATCTCGTAACTTTAATACGAAAATTGATGTTACAGGAATTCTGGTAATTGAAATTACTTTGGAATACCTACTAGCCATCCTAAATGGCAAGCAAATTTTAAAAAATGGAAAAAAATTCAAAATTTTTAATGACATTTTAATATTTAAAAAGTTTAGACAGAAAGGAAAGAAATAGAGATATAACATTGCACGTCGTTTGCGGTGTATCAGAAAAGGCGTATGAAACTTGTATATTTTTGAGGAATAAAATAGAAAATTCTATAGATTGCTGATTGATACAAGCTAGGTTAAGGGTAGCTCTTATCAAATCTATACCAGTATCTATATAAGTGCTGCTATCATGCAACATGGGGACAAGATTGTTCCAATCTGTGAAAGAAGACTTAAGAATGGAGAAAATGACTACACATTATCGGACTGATTAAGAATGGATTAATCCATTCTTAATCCTATTACTGAATTTAACACTACGATAGTCTTTCACAGGATTCAAAATAAAAGACTTCTGAAATTTTCAATTTTTGTAGATGAAAATAAGCTTCTCCGAGTTTAAGACCACGCTTTCATTAAAAGAAGACTACATAATTTTAAATTTCCTGTCGTATTTCTTATGAGCATCTAATTGTTGAAAAACTCATTCGCTAGAAACACTGTTTTTTAGTCCTGCAGATGTTCAGACAGTAATAAATTATCTGACAGAAGACATCTAGATATTAAAATGTTGGAGAAATGTAAGCAAAATTATCAATAATTGTCTTACTTGCAAAAGATTCAATTCACTTCCAACAGAAACTCCTACAGCTCCATTGCTCTCAAAGCGACCTCAGTGTTCGAAATAATTGGAACTGACATTATTTGATTACTCATCATCAAAGGAAATCTGAAATTATAATTTATTCTTGTGCTGTATTTAGAAAGATTCATTTCTGATTATTTCATTATCCACAAAATATTTTTTGCAATCATTCCAGAGATTTATAGCAGAATGTGGAAGACCAGCTATTGTCTAATCAGATAATGGGACAAATTTTGATGAAGCGAACAATCTTATCAAAAGTAATGGCTTGGACTAGAATAATGAATAATAGACTAATAGAAAAATACAGAATAGTCAACAAAATTAATTGAAAGTTTAACCCACCATCTGCACCATGACGGGGTGGCTTCTGGGAACGTTTGATTGAGAAAATAAAGATACTTCAAAAAGTTTTGAGACACAAGTCTCTTAACTTTGAAGATTTAAGTACTGTTTTATATGATTGTAAAAGTTTCGTTCATGGACGACGTTAACATATATATATTTACTGTTGGTATGTTCCTGCAGGAAATCAATGAAACTGGTACATCTGATATAGATCTCTTGGGTTATTAATAAATCTTTAAATAAAAGTTATGTCAATTTTCAAGGATTGCGATAGGATATTCAAAATCTTTTTCTCTCAGTATACTTTGTACAATCCAGTCAGTTTGAAAGAAAAGCACGAAACTCATCACCCATTAAAATAACCTCTTGCAAAGCCTCAGTCAAATGAAATTGTAATATTTGAACGAAAAGTCCTAAAAAAAATTTTAGTGCTGTAAATGAAAATGGAGTTTGGAGGCACAGATATAATTTCGAGCTCTACAGACTTTTTAAGGAAGCTGACATTGTCAATTATGTTAAAATATGTCACTTGAGAATTCCGGGCCATATCTGTCAAGTGGAATCCTCGTCTTTCACTTCAAGAATTTTTAATCATAGGCCCATTGCAAACAGATCTAGGGGTTGGCCTAAACTTTGGTAGACTGATTGTGTAGAGCAGGACCTTAAAGTGCTGAAAGTGACAAATTGGAGAAATGTCGCCTCTCGGAGAACACAATGGAGAAGTGTTCTGAAGAAAGCCTTGGCCCACCCCTGGCTGTCGTGATGAAGAAGAAGTCGTGATGATGATGAAGAATAAGTATTTTATTTCAGGATTTCCAACTCACACAAAGTTTAATATTAAGAAAACATTTTGTACGGCAATTTTAGTTTTATTAATAATTTAAAAATTATTTTTGTTTTGATATTTTCTTAGAGTTCTCGACTTATTTTAAAACTTGATGATTTTCATCGATTGTAATTAATGTTCAGAATTTTTAATTGTATTTGAGTAATCTGATGTGTAAACTAAAAAATGGAAGGATGTTAGAAATTTGGGTGATCATCCAAAAATAATGTTATCCTAGGTAACAAAAGAGCAGATAGTTGTAAATGCTTTAATATATATATATATATATATATATATATATATATATATATATATATATATATATATATATACCGGGTGAGCCAAAAGTTCGTTACAATTTTAAAAATTCATAAAAAAAGAAGAAAGTGAGATAAAGAAGTATGGTTTGCAAGAAAGGGCTCACAAGGTAGTCGAATTTTTTTTAGCAGTAAAAAAAGTTTTAGTTAATAAAGTCACCTATAGATGGCGCTGGCATCGAGAAGTTCAGCAGAATTATGTAAATTAATCTTGCGATAAAAGGCCGTGATACTCGAGAATTTCTCATTCGCTTTCAGAATGTTATCATTACCCGATCGAGCGTTGTTGGTGAAGTTGTTCTATTTGAACGGAGAGTCAGCAACTATTGCGTTGCGAAAATTTCGCACGACGGAAGGACTGAAGAAGAAGAAAGGCCCCATATCGTGTACTGGAATAATCAAGCTTGTCAAGAGGTTCGAGGAAACTGGCTCTTTGGAGGATCGGCCACGCAGTGGAAGACCCTTGTTGGCGGAGAGCCGAATTACTGCGGTGGAAACCACAATGAATGATTTAGCGGCGGAATCGTCCATTGTGAATAGCAGTGATCGCGAAGCTGGAAGAATATTGGATGTGCTTCAATCATCGATTCGACGTATCCTCCACGGGATATTGCATCTCTATCCCTACAAACTGCAGTCACTGCAGGAGTTACAACCGGGAGACACAGCTATGCGGGAATCATTTGCCGAGTGGGCTATGGCAAGAATCGAAAACGACCCTCAGTGGTTGTTTAACGTTTCCTGGACGGATGAGGCGCACTTCACACTACACGGGGATGTCAACATCCATAACACTCGTATATGGGCAACATCTAAACCTCGTGAATACACGACGAAATCTCTGCATCCAGCCAAGTTGACAGTATGGTGTGGCTTCACCTAATCTTTCATTGTCGGACCTTTCTTCTTTGAAGAAGGGTGTCCCAGATTGGGCTGGAAAACGTGCACAGTAACCCCTAAGTGTTACCTGACTCTTTTGCGTGACAAAGTCGTGCCCGCATTAAATCAAAAAGGTATCTTATCTGTAATAAACTTTATGAGGATGGCGCACCACCACATTTTGCAAATCCAGTAAAACGATTCCTTTTGAGTACCTTTGGTGAAGAGAGACTGATCAGTCGAGGTTGCAAGATCGCATGGCCTCCACGATCACCCAACATCACTCCGGTCGACGTCTGGTTGTGGGGCTATTTGAAATCACGTGTGCATCGTTCATCTCCTTCAACATTGGCCGAACTCAAAGATTCCATCTGTCGTGAGGTTTCTGCAATTCATTCCGACATATTGCATTCAGCTGTAACGGGCGTTGCGAGTCGCCTTAGTTGTGTCGTACAATGTACTGGAGGTCATATTGAACAACTGTTATTATCAGAATAAATGAATGGAACGTACTGTTGTCCTTTTCATTGTGTTTCGGACAGTCAGCGCCATCTATAGGCGACCTTTTTAACTAAAACCTTTTTTGCTGCAAAAAAAAAAAAAAAAAAAAAAAAATCGACTACCTTGTGAGCCCTTTTTTGCGAACCGCACTTCTTTATCTTACTTTGTTCTTTTTTTATGAATTTTTAAAATTGTAACGAACTTTTGGCTCACCCGGTATATATATATATATATATATGTGTGTGTGTGTGTGTGTGTCTTCTTTTTACAAAAAAGCAACAAGGATATCATTATTTGGGTAAATATGAATTTTCGATAAATAAATTCTGTAATTATTTTAAACTAATATTTCCAAATGAAAAGACGAGTAGAGGTATAGATAATTTAATATTAGTCACATAATTAGTTTTTATCATGGTAAATAATAGAGCCTGTTTGCTAAACTTCCTTCTCACAAGCTTCAACAGTTTCTATTTAATATCTTTTGCTTCTAATCATCTGTTCTATATCATTTGCAAATGCTCATAGATTTTTAACAGAACTGACGCTAATGGTAACTATAGATTTCTTGGTGACATTTTTCAATTAATTTTTTCATATAATTCGGGTCCAGGAGAAAATTATTGCAATGGTGTTTATAAATCAGGACTTAGCTAAGAGTCACACAAACTGTACCCGTTACCAAATTTATTAGCTTCATAATTATAACAAAATCGTATACAGTGGAACTCCAGCTATCCGAGCTTCATCTATCCAAATCCTTTCTTATCGGAATCGCTTTCAGAATTTCAGAAAAATAAATTTGATGGAAGAAAAATATAAAAAAATGAGAAAATGGGAAAACTCTAAAAAAGGAAAAGTAAGGGAAGGAAGAAGATAAGAATGACGAATCACTTGAAGAATTCCGAAACATTCTTTTGAAAATTCCTGGATATTCAGAAGAAAATTCCTGAATATAGTGGAGTGGACCATGATTCAAAACCTAAATTTCAGATTGCAAATGATGGTAAACTAATTAAAAGTGTCTACGAAGATGACTTTCTAAGTTGAAGCAGATAAAACACCATCAGCTAGTGACGCATTTGCTGGCTCTGATCCTGCTTTGAAGTGGATGGAGTCTCAGCTTAAGTGGGCACTACATGCAAGTTCTCACTGTCCGTTCCCAACTGATTCAGATAACTGAAGTTCTACTACTTATCTCAGCAGAAATCATAGCTGTTTATGAAACCAAATGCCACTTTATAATCAATAAATAGGAGATTATTATAAAATGTAATCAATATTAGATTTCTGGGATTTGTCCATCCTGTGATAATTCCACAATTTGTATAAGATTAAAAATATGGTCCACACGGTAGATTTACCTGCACAGAAACCTTAATGATAATCTCTATTAACATTATTTACAAATTGGCAAAAATGTCTAAAACATTAATTTGGAAGAAAAAAAACTTTGTAATAAATTCATTAAACTTATCCCTATATAATTTTCTTAAACCAGAGGATTCCTTTTTATAGATAGATAGAGTATAAAAGAGAGTAGATGATTTCCATTGTCTCTCCACAAAAAGGGTGACTACAAGCAGTAATATTTCCCTTTAGTGTTCCAGTGTTCAGTTAAAACTATTACCTAATCAATAAGCCACTTATGGTTCCCCCTCTAAATACCATAATTAGATATCGAGCAATATGTTAGTCTTTTGTGTTATTCTTTCTAACTATAAAACTGAAAATTTTATCTGTCATAATAAAACTCGTTTGCAAAAGATTTTTAGAAAGAAAATGTCGTTTTTATTGAAAGTTATGGTTTAAATAAATTTTGCACCATATTGTGTATCAATATAGTAAGAGCTTAATGCTTTGGAGACTATCCTCTTAAAACACTATCATCGAATTCTAAAGTTTTCATTCTAAATATTGTGAATTGGTACATTTACATCAGATATGACCTAGGCAGTAATCCGTTGGTATCAATTTGGGGTGATTTTGCAATAAAATATCTAGGAGTAATTGATCGGAGATGACGCAACACTAATCTACAAACATTTTAAACTGGAATTTGAAGTTAGACTAACCAAACTGGTGATGAAATTTCACCACTATAAGTATAAAGATTTTATTTTTGGAATTCCATTGTACGTAATGAAGTTTTATAATTTTATTTTAGAAAAAACAAATGATTTAAGCAATTAATTATACTACAGTTAAGACTTTTAATGTTATTGTTTGCTGATAGTATAGATTTCACTCACAATAACGTTAGTTTATATCCTAAATACATAACTTGTGTTTATTTTATACCAAGAAGTATCTTGAGAGAATGGTTTATAATTTTGAATTCCCTGTTTTAATTAAATCATTGATTGCGGCACTTTTTTTATCAAAATTTCGTTAAATAATTTTTATAGTGCATTTGATTACTATGTGAAATAAGACCCGTTACCCACAGATCATGATGCAATCTACTTCAATCGTTACAATTTCTCTACAGAATGAAACCATTCTGTAGAGAAATTTTCTTGAACACAGAACCATTTTTCTCGAAGTGTTTATATCAAAAGTGAGGGATTGTTAACATATCTTAAAATCCTAAAATATTCAAAAAAGTTTCCTCTTAAATAAGTTTAATTACTAAATCAAAAACTCACTTTACAATTAACATTAATAAACTGCACTCTGATTCTTAAAAGTAGTTTGAATTCTAAATATATATATTTCCCTTATTCACGTATATAATTATCTGTTCATCGATTAAATAATTACATGTAACATTTCTCATCAGAAGGTCAATACAATTCAAGAGCAGATAAATTTTCTCCCACAAGTTGACAAAGCTTCCTTTTTGAAAGTTAACTGCCGATTACCAAATGTTAGGAAGCATAAATGTATTTCGTTTCTGTGACCTAGAATTCCACCTTTTTTTTTTTAAATCATCTGTCGAGCCCTTTGTACAGACACCCTTTGCTAGGGCCCTTTAAAGGATTTCATCATTTTTTCATACCCCAGGTGGGAATTTGCTCATTACTTTCCATTCCCAGGGGGTGATGTTCAATGGGATCAAAAAAATAGTGAGGGCCAATATGGGTATTTTGTCTAGTTTAATTAGAAGAGAAACTAAGTTACATTCCTATTAGCTTCTGCTTCAAGAAAATGAAAAAAGGAAAAGATTTATTTTAGTGTCACTCAATGAACCAGATGCATGTGTGTGGTCTATTCAGAATGTACTTTTCAATAAATTATTTACTTTAACTAGGTAATTTAATTAAGTTTAACCTAGATTTTGACGATATAAAATCCCCTTAAAATATAAAGCATTTACTATATATTTCCAACTTGAAACATAAGTTGGATTAAAATATATTTTCTGGAGTTAAATTTTAATCGAAATTCAACTCTGCAGTAAGTCGCTTAGGATGTTATGAACGCTAATTTTTGTATTTTGTTGTAGTTTTCAAAACATTTGACAGCATTTAATTCAAAAATACAGCATTTTGTGATTCTCTTTGAATTATTCCAATAACTCAAATTGCAATTTTTGATTTCTAATTGAAAATTTTCTTGTTGTTTTAGAAAATACTAATTTAATTATTAAAACAGGTAATTAAACATTAATGGCATTTTTTATTACTTTTCATTTATTTTCTTATATTCAGACTGTGTGTTTTATAAATAAATTAAATGAATGGAAAAAATCCAATTTGGAAGTTGTGTGGAAAAAACTGTCAAGAAATTGATAAGATCATTTCTGTCAAAGGCTTACTTCTAACAAAGTTTTACTGATGATAATGCTCAAAATGCCACTTGGTTGCCCCGTGCCCAAGTATTAGGTCTACATTCCTCAAAATGGAAGATCCAGGATTCGATATCAGGAACTAATGGTCAACGGCAGATGTATTTCCATTTCACCTGTAAGAGTGAATGATTTGAAATAACCACTGTTTTTGCTCCTGTGATTTATGAATATGATCCATAACATAGAAAAATTAATAATAATACAGTGGATACTGAAAGGAAACACATTTAAACAGTCTGCGCTATTCGTTTGTCAACTTATGCTGCATCAAGAAATGCTATTTCAAAGGTTAAAATTAATAAGATAAGTAAATACAAATTATTCATATCCAATGACAAAATGCTTAAAAATAAATATTCACACAGAAATTAAAAGTAAAAAAAGCTTAAAATAGTTTTATAATTTTAAAATATGTTAAAATGATGAAATTTTTAAATCAATAATTAAAATTTTAAGAATTTCGAAAAAGAAGTTAAGTTTTAGTTTCTCTTTCATGTATTTGCAGTTACGTTTGAGTATAATAATTTCCATTCACGCAATACCAATGACGTAAAATTTAATTAATTTCTAAATTTTTTAAAGAAGTATGATTTAAATCTTGTTTATTTTAATTAAAAATGATGAAACTTGGAATAAATTTTCATAAACATATGAATATTTTGGTTCCAATTCCATATCTGGAGGAAGAAATTAAACAAAATTAAAAACAGTAAATAACTATTGTCTTGCTCAAATAAATTTATAAAGAAAAGCTATTTGATTAGTATAAATGTATGTTTTATTTTCAACTATACTAGTTTTTTTTTATAATTCCTTTGATCAGAAACTACAATTATTTCAATAGTTGAATTGCAAAAATAATCTTTCATAATATCAATTCCTCTTATTTGGTACTCTCAACGAGTATATTTCGATTTCTATAATTTATGAAAAAAGGAAACTTTTTAATTGACAAGCTAATGTCTTGCTTTCGTAATCAAAAATTTCCTACAGATTTTTTCTTCGTGTACACATAGGTGGCAGTGGTAGCGTTTCATGCTCCCAAGATACAGGTCCGAGGTTCGATCCTCTGGCTGGGCAAGGTCGGCTCAGCCTTTCATCCCTTCAATGGGTCGATAAAGTGAGTACCAAGCACTTTGGGTTTTGCGTTAGGCTGACCACGTTATCGGGGCATATGCTTCGCACTCCAGGGCCTTTCGGTCACGAAAACACAGATGGGTATTGTAGGCCTTGTATGGCTCAAATGGGCTGTCGTGCCACACAGAAAGTTTACAAATAGGATTCCCCCAAAAGTCATTTGTTTTCCGAAAGCATATTTACTTTAAAATTGTCTTGATTAGAATAAACCAAGAAATGTGTGTGACTTTCTTCTTAATTTTAACTGCAAATATCACGTAAATAAATCAGCACTGTTATATATCCAAATATTAATTTAAAAATATCATTTGCAATTAGCTTTAAGAGTATGACCAGCATCCTTTATTTTCACCACCCCAAGTGCTGGATTTTACGAGTTATGCGGAAGATTCTGGATGGAAATTTTCGAAATTTATAAACTAGGACCAAGCAGAAGACACCCAAATACTTGATCTGCCATAGCCAAAGATATTTTATTTGAAAGATATTGCCAGACCTAAACAACTTACCCAGGCTGCCTTTCGTAAAGATGACGGAACTTCGATTATCCTAGATTAGAACTTACACTACTTTTTGATAATGAAAACAACTCCTTTGCCAACCAGGGCACTGTGGCTTCATCTGTGAATCTAGCAGACGCAGACTCTTTATGGCAAAATGTATTTCATCATATTTGCTTTACATTACATTTAATCTTTACCTACAATGTAAAAAAAGCATCATTTTCTATGAAGATCAGTTTCTTTTTTTCTAGAAATAACGTTTTTAATCTGTGATTGGTAATTAATACAGCAAAAGGCAATGAAATTTTAAAGATTAATTTTACTTCGACAGTTCATTATGTAGAGACTGTGGCAGAGCTGATGAATTAAGAAATATCACTGTGTTTCATTCCCACAACTCAACCAGAATGTCAGATTCCTTCTCAGTTAAAAATGTTTACAAGAAATTCTTCAGTCATTCTCTAAATCCAAAATCACTACAACCATCTTCTTCTGTTTCAAAATAACACTGTTTTTTCAAGTAATGCATATTAGTGATAAAATAATCTAAGTATGTTCATTAGTCGGTATTATGGGTGATTTATCACTTTAAATGCTCAGTATCTTAATTTATTTTAAATCTTATTTTATATCTCAGCTATCAAAACTGAATTATTTTCAATGTTATTCTGGTATTCATCGTTGCGTTCAAAGGAAAAAAGACACTCAATGTAATTTAATAGTATGATCATGCTGCTTAGAGTAGAAAAGTCCACAGATTTGATTCCAGTTACAATTGAAAAACAAATGGTAGGTGTTTTATTTCTGCTTTCTGTACACATTTAATTATGTGGAAGATCGAGGAATTTTTAGCTTTTCAACATAGTTATACATGGGTACTGACTTCTATTGATGATACATTTTCATGGAAGCCAATATGCTATCAATGTATAAAGAACCTGGACAACAATCGAGAGCTTTTTAGTTATCAATAACACGAAATCAAGGTCAAAAAGATTTCTTATTATACATTAAAGCTCAGGAGAGAATTTATTAATGAAATCTCATCAAGATAAGATCTACTAATAAAATCTGTCTATTAAACAAACCAAACTAGATCTGACCCAAACCAGATTTTTGGAAAACAAACCAAATTAGATTTTTGACAGACGTACCGATTTCAATAATTGTGTAAGCATAGTGATTTTTTTAGTATTCAACAAATAATTTTATTTTTCTTGTTATATAGTTAAATTAGATTTGCTTTAGAATAATAAATTTTAAGGCATTGAAATGTTGTGGCAATAATCATATGCAGTTTTCACTCCTGATTCATCATGATATTTCAAACCATTTAAATTAATTTGGAGCAAAATGATTTTGAAGAACACGAGTAATTCACTGATCAATTTAACGATATTAATGCTGAGCAACCTTCTGGAAACAATCACATTTTGCACAAATTCACGAAAAATAAAAAAGTATACAAAATGAAATAAGCCATATTTAGCTTGTACCCAGCTTATCAGAGGGAACCAATATTTCGCTTAATACATTACACTACTTGAATGAGAGAATTTACTGATATCTCATAATATAGTTTAAAATTGTATCCAGAAACAAATTTCAAGGAATCTATTTTGATATTTGAAGCGTAAGGTGATGGTTACGGTGAATTATTGGAACATTCTCCACATATCTCCATCTAGGAAGATTTTTTTATATTTTAGACTCCATATTTACGAATCATAAAGAACGAAACCGTAAAACTCTCAAGTATTTACCCTTTTAGGTGTGTATTCAGAAAGAAAAAAAAAAGCAGCATTTGTCCCCAAATTTTCTAAGGAGTCTTAGACAGATTTCAGAATTATAACTACCATTGCCAAAAATAAATATCAAAGTTATAAAGTTTACAGATTTTTTTTTCAAATGCTTCCGCCGGTAGTTATATGTATATATTTTTCAGCAATTCTACGATTCGTAAGAGTAATTCGCTTCTTGCAATCTTGAAAGTTGAAAAATCTTACTTTGTAAATATTTTTAGCAAAAAAAAAAAAAAAAAAATATATATATATATATATATATATATATATATATATATATATATATATATATATATATATATATATATATATATATATATATATATATATATATATATGTATATATATATATATATATGTATATATATATATATAAACCATTATGTATTCAGGACTCGCATAAATATTTAAAAAATGTAGTTCCATATTTTTAATATGTTTTTGAAGAAAATTATCTTTTTTTGTGTTATTGCCCATCCCCTTGATGCTGGAAACCGTACATTAAGTCCAACTGATCCGTCGCATTAGAGCTGTGGTTCATATTTAAAAGTAATGAACAGCTTTTTTTTAAAATAACCGTGTATCTTAAAGACTGCCTAAACCTCAAGTAAGGCCTTCTTAATATTTTATGATATTAATTTCTCTTTAATTTTTATATAGAATATCATTTTTTGATTAATATTAATTTTATCAAAATAAATTTTTTATTTTAAATTACAAAAATTTTTTTTGTAAAATTTCATTGGAATTTGAAATTGAAAATATTGTCTTTCTTTTTTACTTTTATAAGGATAATTGCATTTTCCACTGATAATAATAAGTATTCACATTACCACCCACCATTGTTTGGGTAAAGTTTTAGAAAACAGATTTTCTGAAATCACTATTCATCTTGTATTTTTAATAAGTACTGTGGTAGAACTATGATAATCTAAAATACCATTTTTTGCAGCTTGTCTGAAAAGTTTAAAATTAATGTTAAAATTCTTATAGAAAAAAGAAGGCTGAGACACTATTGATAATATTTATGATATTTAATTTTACAATCTGTTGAAACCAGTTTTTCTATTATCTAAAATTAATTCTAAACTTGTTTTCAAATACTTATCTATATGAATTTATAATTAATTTACCAGAAATGATTTTATGATAATACAGTACTTAATTAATTTTAACTTATGAATGTGGTTATTATTTTTTGTTTTAATATTAAATTTTTACTGAAATGAAATTTGTGATTTTGACATTTATTTTGCCACTGTTGTTAAACAATGAACAAATAAATTCGTTAAAAATTTTTTTACTAGATGAATAGTTTGGTTTTCTAAAATTTTTTCGGTTGAATGGTTTGCAGGAATATATATTCTAAAACAAATTAAATGTACTGCTTCAAATGTTTTCAATGCCAGACGACAGGTCATAATGTTAATATGGAAAATAATATCAAAAATTATAACTACGAAAAGCTTTGTTTAAGATGATGATTAGAAAAATTTATTCCAATATAAATTGAATTGTTATTTATTGTCTTTTCAATCATTTTTTATATTTTGTATTCTGGAAGTATAGAATAGATAACACAGGTTTTGGAATTCTTTTTATCTACATATCTCTGGTATTTTATATTTTGAAAACACTTTTTCAGAAATTCGTTTTGATCTAGGAAATACGATTATACAAACATGCATATAATATAATCTTGATGTATGTAAATATTGTATCAATTTCATTTAAATGCAGAGAAATCTGATAGTTTTCCTACATATTCAAGATGGCTACCCCTATACGGAAACGTAATTTGATATTTTCACTTCGAGAAGAAGACAACTATTTTGAAAACTGGTGATTGTTTATGTTTTCTATGTTCCAGCAGACCTTTTGAGACACATGAAAACTGAATGCAGAAATAATTTTTTTTTTAACTTCAAGTCTATATTCACATGCAATCCTAATTTCTTTTTTTCTTCATTTCAGTATGCCAACGATTTCATCAAAGATTACTGGGAACATTTCACAAGATGAATAGTAATTCATATTTATTTTCAATTTTCCTCTAGAAAGTAAGCAGATAGTTTCGTTTGCTAAGATTCGTTGACGCCATACGCAAATATCTAATTGTAACATACTAATAAAATAATATCTTTTTATTTAAATCAAGCTTTAAAGTCATTGATTGCTATTAAACTTTTATTAAATAAAGAAACAAATTTCTAAAGAGATATTGAAAATTAAAATTAAAAAATATATAATAATGGAAAAATTGGTCCAATTTCATATTTAATTTTGGTTGGAATTTTGGAAATAAACCAGTCAAAATATGTTTCCCACAAAAGTAGGAAGTGAATTATAATCAAAAGAGGAGAACTGCTTTTGAAGACAAGAATGAATTCCCATTTTTTTTCACTTGACACTAAGGTTGAAACCTTCGATCACTCATCCAAATAACATGTGTGGGAGTTGTCTTCTTCTCAAAGACTTCTGAACCATCAAACTCTTGTCTTATTTTTATATGAAGATTTTTTTATTCTTTTCCTCAAAGGACGTTCGTCATCCGGAAAATGGCCTTCCATCTATTTAAGAGCATACCACAGATCAAAATACTGTATAAAAACGAGACCAGAAAATGTATTCTTTTGTCCAAAGTATTGGCAACGACAAGAGCCAAGAGCGGTCAGAAAGAAAATGAAAACAATCGTCTGTGCGTAATCGGAATAGCATATTTTTTTTGTTTGTTTTTCTTAGTCCTTTTTATAATGTGTTCCGAAGGATGGAATTGTATTATTGTTACTCAAAGAGGAAAGTTTTTCGTTTCATCTGAACTTGATAGTACGATGAGGAACGGAAGTTCATACCTAATGACTTCGTCCAGATTTACAGTATGAGAAAATTATACCTGTCAGAACTAAAAAGAATGCAGATACTAATCTACCATAGGCGCATCGTATAATAACGCCACTAAGAGTTTCGTCAATGAAAAATGTGAACTCTCCTCTTTAATTTATACCGGTTTATGAGTACGAGAATATAAAAATTTTTTTATTCGGAAGAATTCCCAATCGCCAATTTTATTAAATTATTTGAAAACAATTTTTTATTCATAATTAAAATAATAGTTTTATCTTTGAATTAAAGTAATGTAAAAAAATTTATATAATAATAGACACACCATTTTTATATTGAATAAAATTCCAATTTTATTTTCACATTTAAGAAAAATTAACAGATTGCTTCCACACAAAATGCATTCATTACAAAATCTTGAAATTAAATTCGTAAAAATCAAAAGTGAGAAAATAAAACTATTTAAAAAGCTATTTGAAATTGGGAAAATTAAGAAAATAACTAGAAATATACATATATATATAATGATTCTGAATATAATAGCACAGATGAAATTATTTCGAAGAATGAATTCAAATAAACTAATCATTTTCCATGTGTGTCTGTGTGTACCTTTAAAGATATCCACCTATATGAAAAGTTGATTTTCGAGATCACTAGTGTCAATTTTATTTTATTTGTGAATCTTATTCAGAACTTTCCAGTTTTCAAAATGTGTTTTTGTTTTCTCTGTATGTCAAATATAATTTAAGTTACTGGAATTTTAAAATATATCGTCTTTTGAAATATAAAATAAGAAGTTCCATTTTTCAAACTGAAAGTGCTAAATAAAAGCGGTACTTTAGTTTTACTATATTTTAATTTGTATGTAGTTATAAAATGTGCTGATTTGTAGCCATATGTATGAAATCGTTATTCGGCTTATAGATTTGGAATGAATTGGCAACATTGTCTTTAAGCGAAACTTTAAAGACATCTTTCACATAACTTAGTTTTTCACAAATTCCCCAAAACTATTAACTCGATATCTCAAGTAATAATGAAATTATTTGTTTGGAGCTATATATTTTAATTGCTATTACCTATTAAACGAAGCTAAAGTTAGAATATATACAAAGAACTTTTTCATTTATAGCGCTGTTTTCAAAGGGAAGGTCCGCTAAAATTTTATAAAGTATCCATAATGTTCTACATTTTTAACCCTATTTTCTTTATTGCGCAATATTTATCTAAGATATTGCTTCTTTTTTAAGAACACATAAACCTTATGCTCAAATTAAATTAAGACTGATGCATCAGAATTTTCTGTAGATTGTTAGCCATTTTGCAAAAATTTCACTAAAATTTTGTAGAAAATAACTAATTTCACAAAAAGTAGGCTATATGTGATTAAAACTTAAGATAATTGTATGTTTTTAAATCATAATTTATCCAAAGACAAGTTGAAAGAAAATTAAAATTAATTTTTAAAAATGTGCACCTTAATAATGTAAAAATCATTGGATATTTCAAAAATCAAATATATTTTATTCTTTTAAGGTTTTAACCAAAGTAAAAGATGAAAAAAAAATATTTACATTCATTCTTTTTTAATAAAAGTTTAAAACAATTTTTATGAACACTTCTTATTGAATAAATAAATAATAGATAAGAACACTGTGTTATTCTGGCTAATTTACTATAATATTTTAAAAAATATATTAGTATGGCTTTAATGAAATTATTGAAGATTCACATAAGAAAACAACTTCTTCATTTGCTTTAATTTGTTGTGGCTGACTTCAATAATATTATGGTTACTTCCATATTTTATAGCATTGTTAGAAAAATACTTCGATAATCTTAGAATAAAAAATAGTATACTACATTAGTCTTAAAAATTTATCAACCAAAATAAACTACATTCAAAGCAAAATGATTTTCTTCTCTTTAAATGAAATTCTTTCTTTCTGCAGCTAAATAAAAGTATAGAAATGCAATGTAAAACATTTAACTGAAAAATTTTGCTTTTAGAACAAACTTTTGATCTGAAAATGTTTCTCTTTTGACTTCATGCATCGTCAAATGTAATTAAATAATAATTATTTCCTGTTTTTTAAAATTGAAAACATTTGAAATGTTTTATTTAAAATTTTTACAGCAGACATCCATAATATTTTCACTTTGCCTGGGTTTTTTGTTTGAAGTCAGAACATTTAGTTTTTGATTAATTTTTAGTTTCCAAAAAAAAAAATATTCCAAGACATTACTATTTCCATAACAAGCGTTTGAGAAATTGGCAATGTATTCTTGTATTTCTTCAGCTTATACATACTTAAACTTTTATTATATACTTTTGTTCACTATTAATGATATGTTATTTTGTTTATGTATGACATCCTACAGATATTTTGGTCATTAAATATTGCTCGTATGCTGTATTATATTTAGAGCCATTTTTCAAAACATGTTTTTCTATTGCTCAATATACAAACGTAAATTATTGATATTTACTGTCAAAATTCATCTGGTATGTTGATCTTCCATGGGTTCTGATTCAAACATTTTTGTGCTCCCCTAATATACTTCAACTGTGAAAATGTCACATTAAAAATATAAATAAAAAATACAAAAATAACTTAATAAATGCATTTTGAATATATTTCTAAAATACAGAAAATTTTCATAGCTTAAGCAATGTAGAATAAAACGGATATAAGTCATAAAATCGCCAAAGAAGGATTGCCTACATTAATAAGATCCTTAATGAAGATTTAATTAAAAAAAAATTTCACATTATAAAGTGTTCGAATTTGTATTACACAATATTAATCTGAATTTTTTTCAAAATATTTATCTGATAAAAAATGACATTTATCCATTCATTTACAGCACTTAATTTAAACAAATTATTATGTTGCATTCACTTTTTTGTTTATATTCAGAAAGCATTTTAAAAAATCCAATAAAGTGGTTTTAAAATAAAGATAAACATTTGACCTGATTAAAAACATTAGGAAAAAATATATAAAAAGGAGAAAAGGCAATAAAATAAATAAAAATATACAAATAATATTCCAAATCCAATTATTTGAAAATCTATTTTTTTATTTTCAAAATTTTTAGAAAAGGATTTGTTTGTTGTTCCATCGAATCAATAAACCATTTCTTAAAATAGAAAGCCATATCCAGAAAACAAAAATATTCGTTTTCACGCAATTGAAAATATTTTCGTTCGTCTCAAAATCGATTATATGCTTGATTAAGAATTTTAAAGTAAGCATTTTTTTTTAAATTATATTTTATTCGTTAATATATAAATTCACCGATGCATTATGAAAGTTAGCTTACGATGGAAAACATTTTTTTTTTGTTATTGAGATAAGTAAATATTATTGAAAACCTTAGGAAATTTAGAATGAATATTTTGCAATTCTAAATTGGTTTTGTTATGTCTTTCCGGTTTTTCAATTGTTTTGAAATAAATAACATGAAACACAAACAAAAAATTATTTTTTAATTTAATTGTTCTTGGAACTGTAGGTATAGGAGAAAATAATTAGAAAATGTGTATGGCTAGAAATTTTCCTCTTAGGTTATCCAGGATATATTTAAATTAGTTGGCAAGTCTTTCAATTGTTGCAATTTTTAGTAGAATATATTAATCTAAAATATAGAAAAGAAGAATTAATGTAGAATATATAAGAAATATTTTATATGGATTATCTTCGTCATAATACTGATTTTTAAAATAAAGCTTTAGCTATTAATTTTTGTTGTTTTAAGCCGTGACAACAAAGTTTTCGAATTTTATTTTATTTTCCTTTTACAACGTTTCTTTTGTTCATTATAATTACAGTAATAATTGTACAAGATTTGGTTTGGTTGTTTCTTTAAGGTACTTTTCTGTGCACGTAGGTTAATTTGAATGGGGCTTACATTTTTAAATGGATTCGGAAACGCTACAGTGGTTATACCTTCAGTGTAAATCAAACACTCGAATTGTTGAATTGGAAGCTAAGTCATTAACTATTTAGCTGCAAGTTAAGCACAGACTTCGAGAAAAGATGTAAAATTTCTCCTAGAAAAGTTAGGATTATCGTTTTTATAATAACTAGGTTTTGATACTATCAAAACATTGAAGTCCATTATTATTACAATAGGTAATCGTTGGAAGAGAGCTCATTTACTCTCCCTTAGTATGTAATTCATTTATCTTTAGCTGCAAAATTTGAGACTCGGTCCTTGCTGAATCACGCAAAAAGTGATCGTATAGAGACAGAAAAGTACCTATTTCAAATTAACAACAGAAAAGTACCTGTTTCAAATTGATAATAATATGTAATGGATAAAGTACATAGTTCAATTGAATCTTAATTTCTGAAGCCTTTATAAGTCTTTATAATTATTATTTGATTTTCATCGATTAAACGTAGCCTACGATACCATTTCTGAAGTTTTTCGTCTTGATGCTATCAGTCGCCTGATTTTGTGCCCTCTTAAAAGGTGACACAAGCATATACATATTACATCAAAATAAATCATAAATATACTTTGTAGATAAAAGGTGACACAAGCATATACATATTACATCAAAATAAATTATAAATATACTTTGTAGATAAAAGGTGACACAAGCATATACATATTACATCAAAATAAATCGTAAATATACTTTGTAGATATTTATATGAATAAGGTACCTTTCTGTTGAGTGACACAAGTGAAGTCCCATACTTTTATGTGTGACCTGATATATATATATTATAAAAATATAGAATCAACTTTCAACATTTTCTTTCAGATTCTATCGATATAATTAGATATAAGCATATCGAGATGTATCTAAATTCTAGTTTAAAATTATTTTGAAGCAATTCAAGTACCTTAACTCTATCTTTCGCCAAATATAAATAAAACTCCATTTCTTTTGTATACGGAATTTCATCAAAATAATTATATAAAATGATATAAAATTTGATAAAAGTGGTATGTGGCTTTGAAAACAGAAAATATAATACACAATTACTCGGTAGTTAGCACTCAGAACATTGATCATTTACGACCAGTACGCCTCCAGATATAATTTACGGCTAATCTTCTAAAAGTTTGCACCAAACCATTCAACAACTGAGATCATATCAATTTATCTCAAATAATTTCGTTTATCCCATTACCTTTTCTTGAAGGCACTCAGGCGATGTTGTTACAACGGCGGAAATGCCATCCGATTGTTCAGAGTTGTGTATTAAGTTACATAAATCTCTCGGTTGCACAGCACCCTGAGGGAGATGAAGGTTAAATTGATTAAACCTTTGAAATTTTCTCCTGGTCTCAAGTTTCAATGATTCATCGATGAACCATTATCAGCTCATTTCATCGTGTAAACAAAGTCGATTGATTGCATTTCTTTCACACGCTTCTCGTGCTTCGGAATGCTGGGAGGTCCTTCTCTGATAGTGGCATCACGCTTTTCTGGTTGCCTTCCAAGATTCGCTTGCAGTTGGTTCTTCCAAAGTTTGGTTTCTGATTATCTTAAACTTATTTTAATGGTCTATTAAGTTTTAAATAAATTCCAACTTAACTTTAAACTCAGAATAATTAGATTTAAAAATACTGAAGAAGCTTTTTTCATGGAAAGCTAGTTTCAATATCAACGAAATTCAAATAAAAATTTACTTAGTACCACTTAATATTTATTCTTAAAATTGAACATAGTACAAAAATAAATCGTTTCCAGTATTTAGTTTCTTATTATCTCTATTATTCTATTTAGAGATATCATTTTTAATTTAAATATTCGAAAAGAAGTTATTTGGATCCAGTTTGATTAGAAAATAACGGTTCACAATTCTGCAAAATGGTTGCAATTTTTTGACATGAAGTGAAGTCATACTATGAGGTTTGCTTTTTGACTCTTAGATTAATAATTTAATTTATTGACAAATAACCAAATTTGGAAATTAATTTTTTTGATGCTAATGCTTGTTAATATTAAAGATGGTCCCTAAACATTATCCATCGATATATGTTTAACCGTATATCATTCATCTAACAAAACTCGTCTATGCATGGAATCGAGCTTCTGAGCAAATTTTAGTTCAATTTATTGCTTAGCTGAGCTCCAAATGATCATCACCAGCCTTCAATTCAATTCAATTATATCATTTTCCATTTTGGATTGGGGTATTGGTAGCAATTCAGAGTGCTTTCTAAATGGGTTTTTTTATAGGTTAAATCTATATGCGCAAAAAGTGACCATACTAAGCCACAAACAAATAATTTAATCCCTAAATGTTTTAACGGGGGAATAAAGCTAATTAGTTAAGTAGTAAGTAATTTGTAATCTGATAGTTATCACTGATTCTGAATGTTTTCTGTATTCTTACCAGTTACATCAATTCCAAATAACTTTCTTCCCTAAATATAAGAAAATAAAGACAAAAGTACAATATATATATATATATATATATATATATATATATATATATATATATATATATATATATATAAACATAATAATGTACCTCTTATATTGAAATTTTTGCTTTCATCAACTGAAATTTACAGTTACATATTTCTGAAAAGTCAAGCTTTAAAATTGATCAACTTGTAATGGAAAAAGTTGTTAAGCATGTTTTATAACTAAAGGAGTAAAAAGAAATCATAACAAATTATAATATTGAATAGAAAAGTGTGGTCTTTCAAAGTGAATATGCTTTGTTTAAATTTCATTTTCTAATCCAAACTACCATAGATGAATGCCATAGAAGTAAATAACAAATTTAATTGAGATAGTAGCATCGGTATAAAATTCCGCTTTCTGTTTCGAAAATTAGCTAAGCTGAATCTGATCATACTTACATAACTTCCAAAGCGCAAGTACTAATTTTGTGCTACATTAACCACAATTTTTCCAAAACATTCATTAAATGTAATTGAAATTTAAAATTTAAATTGCGTTCGGTTTTGGGTAATATTTATTTTTTGCCATTACTTTGCTCGTATGATAATTAAGCTTTAAAATTGAATATCAACCAGAAAAACTTATGATTCAGTTGATTACTATCTGTTTCGAAGAAGAGTATTTAAATAAAATAATTGTAAAAAAGCGTATTGAAATTTCTACAATAAAAAAAAATATATATCACTTGTTAATATTTAGTTATTTCACAGAATTGGTGAAACTTTATTTTGAATAATATACATAAAAAACTTGTGAGTTTCTCCTCTGATTCAAATATAAATGGTAATTATTTCATGTGAATCTTCCAGGCGAATTTAAAAAGATTAAATCATCATTTTACTTTTAATATCTATATAGCCATCATCAAGCGTTTTAGACAATGAATTGTAAGTTAACCTCTTTTTACCACTTGTTACATTTTGATCAATTTGACTTAAATGTTTCTAATATACATTATTATAACGTTCTTTGCTTGTTATTTCTTTTCTTTCCTCTGCTTCAAATAGTCTGACAATTTTTGTTCTTCTTAGGTATTTAATGCTTGCAAAACTAGAAGTGAAATCAACTATTAATTTAATTTGTAGAATATTGCCAAGTATTTAGTACTTGCAGTATTCTGTGAATGACACTGATTATATATATATGATATGCTTGATTTCTAATCCTATCAGAGAAAAACTAAATTTGATAGTAAATCTCTATTTTATAACAATGATCCTGCAAACCTTCATCTTTAAAATAAAACATAACTATCATTTTATGATAGAAATATTTAGGGCTAGAAATATTATTATGGCTTAAATAAATATATCATATCACTCTTTTTTGCAAGTGAGATACAAAAACCTGTCTAAATACATGACAATAAATTTTTAAATATGGCAAACCTAAGCTCGAATATAATTTGATAAGCATTAGCAAGATAAACATTTTAAGTTAGGTTGGATTAATCGATTAACATATTGTAGTGATTACAGTTAAGTTACTTTGATCAATTTAGTAAGCTTTTTACATGTACAAAACATATTGCAAATGTTAAAACACTGTTTAGGATATTATTTTTTTACGTAAGCCATTTATTTGAATATTAGCCAAGGAAAATAAGATAATATGGATTTATCCTTAAAGCTCTTGAAAATTAATAAATTAATACAAACTAATGCATCTGCTTTACTTAAGTATTCTAACCGGGACAGGTATATGAAGACGCATTGTGTACAATAAAATAGTTCCAGGATTTTAAAAAGTTTAGGGCATATCAATAATATATTGCTATGCTAGAAAAATTTTCGATATACATTACAAGGAAAATATGCTATTTAGGAAATCTACATTACAGAGAATTCTTTAAAATTCATCCGAAGAAATAATACAGGAATCTGAAACGTAATATTCCATTCTAGTTCTTTTATGAAAAGAAGTTTATTGTAATAAGTTTTCACGCTCTCCCCTCCCTTGATACACTTTAGTAAAATGGATTTACATACCAAAAAACATAGCAAGGTACATTTTATAAAAAATATTCCAGATGCAAACGACAAACAAAGAGAAAACAGCTGGGGATAATATGCTTCCTGAAGTCTGATTTCAAGAGCCTTTCTCCCAATAAAGGGAAAAATTAAATATTTATGTTATTAAAACATATAAATTAGACCACCAAACAATTTTTTCTGTAATCTCTTTTATTTATGACCTTGACAACAGTGTCGCTCTTTTGAAATATCCATTAAGCTGTGTCACTGAAAATAAACTGTTATAAAACCAATTTACCTATCATGCATGCTCTTTAAGAAATTTTTACTAAAAAATCCCTTAAATCAAATGGATTGTTCAGCAATGGATAATTACGACGGCGCTTCATTGTTTCTTCACTTTCAACGTATATTATTTTCAAACGAGCAAAAATGACTATGAATGAAAGCGACTTTTGCTGCTCGATTTTTGTCCTTTGTGAATTCATTTTTCAATATAAAGAACAAAAGGTCATGTTTAAGTCTTAGAGAACGTCCCTTTGTTCGATTAAAATCATTTTCAAGATTTTAGTCTTTCTCCTTGTATTCTGAAATCTGGGAAACAAAGAAAAACTTGTAAAACTTTTGGTCCCCCGTCGTTCTTCAACCACGAGAAGATAACAAAAGTCAAATAAATTTTGGGGTGCCTAACTTTTGTCAAACTGTGCGGATGATGCCACTGTCGCTTCAAAAGGTTTTCTTCCGAAGATATCGAAATATATTTCCCAGTTAAGAGAGCTGTCATGTGTTTCGAAACATGCAATTTTACCAACGAAATTAATGTGCCTTTCCCCTAAATGATTTGTGTGTCCGGTGCCTCTACATGTGAAACAAAGCACAGCCATCTACCTGCGGCCCTTCATACCTTAAAGAGGCCCTCTGTAAGGTATGAACTTTCTGTTTTTGTTAAGTATCGTGGGGGCGTGAAAAATTGCTGTATTATTTTTTTTTCCATTTATTGTGGACAGTAACTTATCTAAAATAACGTGGAAAAGAAAAAATAATTAATTGATAATTCCTTTATTAATTTTGAAATTAAAAGTAATCTGAATGAGCTTCAGAAAACTTGAAATCGAAATATTCTTCCTTCCAAGAAAAGAAATACGATTCCGTTTAAATTTAAAATGTTGCATTATATTACACAAAATTTTCTTATCGAATACTGAACGTTCATTTGTTTTTAAAAATCAACAAAATTAAATTAATACTGTGGAAAAAAAAAAGAAGAAAGTTAGTCTTGTTCTTGAGCGATTATTCAGCCAAATTTATTAGTATAATGCCAAGAAGCAGCAAATATTTGTTTATTATTTTCACATTACTTTCACATTACTTTACTAATAAAATGTGAAAATGAAATCACCACTATCATTTTCACATTTTATTCCTTAAGTATACTAATGACATATGCAGCTCCCATAATTAAAGCTGGAAATTTTTTGAGTACTTGAGTTTACTGTTATTTTGACGTTGATAATTTTCATATATTTACAATGTGTTTCTTAAATATCTTCTTTAAATAACACATCTTATAAGTCTTTCGAATTTTGTCATCGTAAGTAAAGGATTAGTAAATCATTTCTCGAATTAGTTTATTATTTATTTCGAATGTATTAATGGATTTTTTAATATAGTATTTTATACATTTGTTAAAATTTTTTTAAATATTTAGGAATATTGAAGAAAAAATTCAAATAAAAAAAATATCAACAAAAACATCTGTACTCATTATTAATATCCTTAAGAGTTTTGTTGATCGAAACTGCTGCCAACGGGAAAACGTAAACTTGTAAAACCATATAAAATATAATACATTTACATTCATTGATAGATGCTTATTAGCATTTCGCAAACCAAAAGTACGATATTACATTAATTATTTATCCTGAAGTTCACATCTGATTCAAATTTGCATGTCCCTTTAAATTTCTTATGGCAACGCCTTCGATTGACAAAAGTCAATAATTTTCTCAATTAAAACATATCTTTTTCAAAAAAATAGCTTTTCAGCAAATATCATTTTTATGCTTTATCAATGCTTAAGCAATAGTACAAATTTATCCATCAGCTTGTATTTTAAAAATAGTATGCTGTGATCTTAACAGTTGATATTTTGAGATCTTTAACAGAAAAGGCCTTGATATTCCTAACTTTCTAAGCTTAATCACTTTTAAAGCAAAATTTTTGACTTCCCTTGATTGACTAACTAATGAAATCATAAATTAAGCTATATAAACTTATTTTATAACGAGTTTCAGTAGTAATAATTAAACCTAGTATTTAAACGTTTTTGCATGTATATGATAGCAACACGCTTTCTTTAACAGTCACATACGTACATTATTTATAATTTTAATGAGTAGACAATACTTAATACTACGTTTAAGTTAAATCAAATCTATTCTTGAAGTATTTATCAAAAAAAGCTTAATATTTTCAGTATTTTCAAAATTTTGATAGAAACTAAATTATTTTGAATGTTATTTTAAAGTTAATAGTTCAATTAATAAATTTATTTTATCATTCTTCTGAAATGCATTTAAAAATGTTAAATTTATTATCTATTACTGAGTCACTTTGAGCTTTGACTCGAAATGAACTGCTATAATGGTTCAATATTATGTCTTCGGCAATTCATTTTGAAAAATAATACATTTGGGATAGTATTTATTAATTTTTTTATTTAGTGTAAAACGAGCAACTATAGTATCTATGGATAAAACTTCCACATTTATTTTGTGTAGGAATCCTTTACTATTTTTATTATTTATTTATTTATTTATTTATTTTTACTGATTTGAGGTGATCAGTTTACTTTTAGAATCTGAGGTCCAATATAATCCATTTTGTATTTGTTTAATGGATAACTTTTCATATAATTAACCATTCATATGAAAATCTTCAGTTCTTTCCTCTGCAATTAAATTTAATTAAAAATGGATTCAACAGCTGATGAGGATTTTAAGACCTTCTCTCATACAAACGATTCGAAAAATTGTGGAAATTTTTATTCGCTTTATTTCATGAAATAATAACTTTTTTTTAAAAAAAATTTTCTATTCATTTCCGTTTTTTTTTTCTGAAGTTGTTCCTTCATTTTGTTCCAAGATGTTTCAACGTCATGGTTCCTCTTGAACTTGCAACCTGTCGTGACAAAGTGCAAATGAGTTCCATAGATAAGAACACCACAGAACACGCTCGGAACTTTGTCCTCGCAACCCAGCCCCACCAACAAATACTTCACTGGAGTAACGGTAAAGTTCTTTGTCCACCTTAACCAACATGCTTGTTGGAGAGTTTGCGAAGGGGAGTGTTACAGACAGAAAACAAGCGGTAGCATTTTCTCGAGAAGTTGAACAACCTCTCTTTTTCTTGAGTTTCGTCTGAGGTTTGCGAAAGGGCGCAGCAGCTCGGGGTCATCTTGAAGCTAGAAACTTTTCTGAACTTCCCCATCAAGGTAGGGCTCTGGTACCTTAGGGTGCTCCGGAGAAACACCTCTATTCATCAGAGATATTTGGGGATGGAGAAAGAAAGTAGTTGTGGCATTCTTTTACTTTTTTTATATATATACTTTTTACGAATGTTTCGGACTTAATGACTTGTTCAGGGTGCAAGGGTTATTGGGGAGTGTGATGTATTGCCGAAGAATGAGAAACTGTCAGAAGGTGCAACCATCGAACATGCCATTTCCATGTGGGAGGGACAGGCGAACTTTCTGTTTTTGTTTCGATGCTTCTTTTTCTTTTGTTTATTTTTTAGTTTTTAAAATCTTCTGCTGGAAGGTCAAGTTCAAAGATTTCAAGTTTCTACCACGATGGGTTAAGAGTTTGTAAACTGAGGCCCGAAGAGGATGAATTGATTCAAAAAATCATGCTGTAGTGATGAGATTCTCTTGTTATAAATAGAAATTCTTGAAAACATTTGGGGTTTTATTTATGGTTTTGTTAAAAATGTTTACAATATAAATGTGAACTTTGGATATAAGCTAATAATGGATAACTTCTAAAAATGTTTAAAAAAAAATAATAATAAATCACAGATTTTATGCATTGATTTGATATTTTAATAAATATTATTATACAATATCAAAACTCCTACATCGTTACTGATATCTTTAAAATTATCATAAATTGTGTTTAATAACTAAAAGGATAATGCAAGATATTAACATTATTTTATGTTTTCGACGGTTATAAGGCTGCATAATTTCTACTGTTGTGAAGGAACAGAATTTAAGCTGTATTTTAGTTTAAATAAAAACAAAAAAACATTTTAGTTCATAAGTAAATTTCTACGTTTTCATACCTCAAAAATATTGTTGGGTTGTAGTACATAAAATGAACATGTCACTGTTTGTTAACTTTCCATGTGATATATAAGTATGAAACTAAGTTAATTATACATCTTTCCATAATTTAATTTCTATTTTATCTAAATTATTATTAAAGCTTTAAGCAAATTTCAAGTAAGACTAAATTATCAAGATCATTTTTCTTCGTGTGTATAAATTTAAAACTGATCCAACACCTTTTTCACAACACCATAAGCGGCAGGAAGCGTGTTCTATAACCGACTAGGACTATGATGACCTGATTGGTTATGGGTCCTTCTCAATGTCGAAATCTAGGGAATTCGAATCGCGACTTAACCAAAGATCCCTCTTGTTTACTAAAGGCATCTGAGATGCCTTAACTAAGTCATATTCGCAGCATTCTCGAAGTTAAATTTACCATTAGAGTTAGTAGGTCAAATGTTAAGGAGTCTTCTTCTCGGTCCCTACTTTTAAATTATGAAAACTCCCACTTTTTTCAAAAGAAGAAAATTTCCTACCCCTCAAGATCAATGCCAAAATTAAGAGCGTGGAATCCTTTGGTGGCGCCATCTATCGGAGGAGCCTTAGAGAAAAGTCGTACTTTCACCATCGTAATTCCAGTTAGTTCATCTAACTGGCAAAACCCACCTCTGAGCTGGGTCTAGAGAAGTATGCTGAAACTCGCTTTATAACCGACCGATCCGAAGATCTGTCGTGTTCACTAATGGCGGTTGAAAAATAGGTCCTGTAGCAATGTCCGCCGAATGCAGTGATACATCTGGAAATGGTAGATCAAGTTTTCATTCTTGGTCCCTGTTTCAAATTATGAAGACTCATATTTCAGCTCTAAAAAAGGATTTTTCAGACTCTATAAATGGAAAAGACATTCACAAGATTCTATAAAACAGAGCAGACGATCCAATCAAATAGAACTGAGGTCTTGTTTATGGGCTTTAGAGACATTTCACACAAAATTCCAAAATAATGTTGTATGACTTATAAGAATTTCTAAACAAAAGGAAAAAAATTCTACAATGTTATTTATTTTAATTTTTTCTGTTGTCTACTTTTATTCACTCGAATGCATTAAACACCATGATCTCTAAATTTTTGGTAATTGTTTTGTTAATTATTCATACCAAATTTCGTAACATCGACATTTGTTTGATGCCTCAGAATGAATGCGATAATGGACCACATAGAAAGCATTTCGTCTTAAGTTTTTGGCAGATATACAAAGAGAATTAAATATTCTGTAATATGACCAGAATTTTAAGTGATTTTCGTAATTTTTTTTTTTAAATTCTTGATATAAGAATTAAAAAAATATATAACTTCTTGAACAGTAAGCATATCTGGTAAGTGTTATACTGACAAATTTATAAACAAATCTAATGGAACAGTTTTAACAGATCGAATATAGATAATATAATCAAACATGTAAATTAATTTAAATTTCATTTCTTGGGAAAATAGGAAGTTATAAATCAAAATAGTATTAACTAAAATAAACTTTACATGTATGTATGTATGTATATATATAAAGATGGTGGGATATATATATATATATATATATATATATATGTATATAATATATATATATGTATATAATATATATATATATATATAATATATATATATATATATATATATATATATATATATATATATATATATATATATATATATATATATATATATATATATATATATATATATATATATATATATATATATATATATATAAATATCCCACCGTCTTTTTCATATGACGAGGATTGAAGATTGTCTGTTTTCCAAAATCCAAAAATATTTCAGGTTTGGTTATTTACGATAACTTTTCCATTAGAGGATTAATTTCATTACGATTAATAATTTAAGCGAATAGTTAACTACTGATCACGGACATCAGGTCATTGTCCGAGTGATCGACTGTTTATAACATGTTGTTATTATAAGTACTTAAAGGTGCAACAACCATCCGTCGTTGTAAGACAGCACAGTCTTACAACTCTCTATATCTATGAAAAATACAGTAATTGATGTGAAGTTAAGAGAGGAGATCTTAGATTGTGGTGTTCATCTTTCCAGTAATGCAACTGCCCCTGATTTTATACTGATTGTCAACAACAAGAGGCCACTTAGGTAAAGCTCATTTGGTAGACGGTTTTTTTTTAAAAGTGTAAGATATTCACTGGATTTATTGCCACATAGATCTTCAGGCCACAACTCTTCAGTATAATTTTAAATTGTTTTATAATAGGTAATTAACCAGGACCCGAAAAAAACCTTGCTGAAAAATAAATCATTTGTCACAGAAATTCCTGAAGCGCCTATTATTAGTATGAAATCAAGAATCAGGCTTGTATATCCGTACAAAGAGAACATACATTCTGCTAACACATTTTTTCGCTTATCTAAATAGGCATATCTTTCGATTCTGATAAATGCTAAAAGCATTTATTATCTGCGTGTGTGATAATCATTTTTTGTATAATATCAAACATATTCAAATCAAATTTCCTCAAAATTTGTCCAGTAGTTCTGACGATAATCGACAGAATGTAAATCTTTTCCTACTTATGAATAACAAAATCTATAATAATGATTATTTATATTAGATTTAAAAAAATACATGTATGTAAGAAATAAATGTTATTCAGAAGCTACACTATTGAGTAAATTAACTAAGCCAAAGCCAGAATTTGGTTTAGTTAGGGGCTTACAGCTACAGATAATTTTTATAATTTTTCCTTACCTTTTTTTTTATCTAAATATTTAACTTTGAATATTGGTATGCGTTTAAATAAATCTATAATATTGTTAAATGCTTTTGTCTGAAGTATAAATATTTTAATTCTTTTATGATTACACACAATTTTGTCTCTTCTAGATTTTAAAATTTTTAAGTCACTCTTAGAAAAACAGATAAAAACTATCAGTAAACACATTTGATATTCCATAATGTGTCGAATACCTCACTAGCGAGGGTTATCAAATGAATAATAAATTTTTTTTTCCAGAAAAAATTGTGGACATACGAGATCTAGAAGAAGCTTGAAAATTAAATACTTCGCTTAAAATTTCCAGATTTAATATTGTTATCATTTTTGTTAGTACTTGCTCGGATTTTTTTTTTTTTTTTTTTTTTTTTTTTTATCGTAACATTTTTTTCGTTTGCTAGTCTAATCAAGAATTTTAAAAGACGCGTTTAGACCCCCAACTTGTCTAGAGGGCAGCGTGATTGACTGCGGAAATCGAGATAATGGGCTCGAATCCGGACAGGGCAGGAATGAACTTTCTCTCTCTACCTACACTGTTTTTGTCCTTTCCTTTTATGACTGTACTGTGAATGCTTGCCTACCCTGTTTACGTTTATCTATGGCATATGTGTACTGAGGAAGTCGGACTCCACACCAAAATAAGGCTGAGTTGGAAAAGTGGAGCAACGCACCCCATAATACCAACCTAGATGGTACCAGATAACAACAAAAGACAAGTTTAATTGTTTATTAATTTTAAAAAATTATCAAAACTTATTAATAATTTAAAAAAATTATCGTACAGTATTATCAAAATTTATGTGCCAACAAAATTACAATGATTCAACACTAGTGGATAAAGGTTGAAAACTTCAATATGAAAAAAGTTTGACTGCTTTATATTAAAAAAAAATGATCATTAAATACATATATAAAACGAGAAAGGAATTTATATGAAATTCAAAGATAAAAATTTCAAGACGTAAATATTTTATACGTGTTTGCTGTATATTTAAAGCTGCCTAGTAATAAAAGGAAGAGTAATTTAATAACATTTTAATCTATCAAACAATGAATTACAATATGATATCATTATTTGAGGAGAGTTTCTTGAGAACAACACCCTCTAATAGTTCTGTTTTTATTGAAATAATGATTAGGTACTTTTCAAAATACATCACAAAATTTTAATACTTAAATTTGTTTGGAAATACAAAACTTTTGCTTAGTAATTTCAACATGACATAGTTCTGATTCTAAATTTATTCTAAAAAATAAAATTAAAGAAATTGATTAATTTGGAGTTTCTCTTCAGACTTAAATTCTAAAAAAAAAAAAAAAAAAAAAAAAAAAAATTATGCATCACTATAATTGAAATTATGATACGCATTTGCTTGAACAAAAATTAAATAATGTTGATGAAGATGTGTGGGTGTGTCATAAGCATCGCAAATATATTTAATGAAATTATAGAGTTTTAATATACAAACTGCGGCTACATAAATATTCTACTCACACCGTGAAAATAATAAATCAAAAGATACCCTATTAATTAGTTTATTAATCATTAAATTAAAAAGTTTATTATAAGTTAAAAAATTTAAATTATTAAATTAAAACGAAATCAGCAGTTTTGTGTAATGGAAATGATGTGCTATTATTGCGACATAAAAATACTCATAAATGAAAAAAACAGTGAAGAGAGATAAAAGCATAGGAAACACTGCTTTAAAGTATTTATATTAAAGATTATTTAACACAATATTACATTATAAAAATCATTTTGAAAATTTTATTTTACACTAAATGTGTAAGAATTCACTGATACTTTTTATAATCAAATTATTTAAAAAATAATTTTTGTCAGAGGAAGTCATATTAAATGGTATTTTCTATCATCTGAATGGTGTAATGTTTTTATTCGAAAAATATTGAAAAAAATGGAAGATTTTATGAACTTTGTACCAAATAACTACATTGAACTGTAACGCTTCCGATTAGATTAAATTCGGTTCTTTGAGAAGTAGTAATTTTTTAATGCAACCACAAATTAATAAATATAATGTTGTCAAATAAGTGACCAAAATATCTTCATTCTCTGATGACGGGTATTCGCCAATACATGGGTCTCAAATCTCTGTGATAAATTGCTTGTTTTGTCCCCACTTTTGTTGATTGGTAATAGAACAAACAATAACAGAAATTTTGAGAAATTCTAAAGGAGCAAAAAATACAAGCAAAATTTGAGTCTTGAAATATTTTTAAAGATTCTAGAAATAAAGATTTTAATTTTCTAAATATTAACCTTCATTTATTTATAAATCGCATGTACATTTTGTCCTTTTAATAAGCCCATCATTCAACTCTCAGATTTCGAAAGAGCCTTAAGTTGTTTATTTACTTTCCCATTTGACGCTGCTCAACAACTCATCGCCGCACCTTCAGAGCTAAAATATATCGCGCTAGAAAACAATAAAGTAATTTCCATGATAAAAAAATATAAAACCTAACTCAAGGACGGCGAAGGTAAGTAAAAATCCGATCGGAGTGATTTATAGAGGTTCATGCAATATTCAAGAACAGGTAAAAAACCACACGGACGATTAACAGCCACCCGCGACCTAAAAGCGGTGTCTGTGTATTCTTGTTTCGAGTGGGGAACTCCTTTCCGCTTAGTTTAGCAAGCGGGTGGTGATTTTGCAGCAGTATATTTCCAAACGTGGGAAATCGAGGACATGGATAGAAAATCGTCTGTTGGTAAAGGTCTACCCCCAAGAAAATACAAACAATGGTTCTGTTAGACATGGTCCACAGGGCACTTAGGACACTTGATATGTGGGTCATACGCTAAACTTTCGAGTAAAGCCTAACCAAATAAATAATAAATACCACAAAATTTGGCTAATATCCAGATGGCAGGAAATGGCCTTCGAAGATAAGCTTGAAATTAATTAATTACATAATTCTTTTTTAAGAACTGGATTTTAAAAAAATCTTTAATTCAGTGAACCATTTATGAGACAAACGCTTGCCCTATTTTTTTTAATTCATATCAGTGACAGATGAGTTTATTAACTATACAGACTGTCATACGAAATATTTTATGTGTTAAAAATCCTATATATAATCCATTGATAAATTTAATAATTAAATTTTTAATTAAAGTATTTTTCCATTGAAAACTACACGCAATAAAATTGGAATAATTTTCTCTCCAAAATGACTTTCTTATAGACGGTGGACTGCTTTCAAAAAAAATAAGGGTAAAAACGTTGAAAAATTTGCAAGCAATTATATTGTTGTTGCATACACCCTTTAGCCAGCAGCGCTAGATCAGGTCCATAACGTTTGAACAACCCCAAAAAATCAAGCATTATCAAAAGATTGTTATATTAATCATGCTTGGATGGCCACAGGTAATCAAGGATGTGTTCTGGGGTTGCTTGTTCAGTGGAACAGTTGGTACAAGTCTTGAAAATTTTGGTGCCCTCAGGAAATTTTAATGATCTACAACAATCATACCAAAAGATATACATGCTGAAAGTTGAAACATGACTTCTTTTTCTAATTGTTCAACAATAATTAAGATTGAGCTTAAGAATTTCCATTCCGAGATGTAATTTTCTAACATTAAGACATTTGAACATTTTAAGTATGATAAATTTAAAACTTAAACATGTGATTATAGAAATGACTTTTTGAAAATATTCATTATCTCTACTCATTATCCTTTGGGATAGAGATTTTGAGGATTGGCTTACCCTAAGAGCATTCAATGGTCACGTTTTGCACACGAAGATTATTCGACCAGGAACTACAGTTTAAAGTGAATTTCAAATTTTTGCAAGTATGCATCTCCAAAATATGAACTGAGCCCACGAAATGTAGAATTGAAGAACAGAGCGTTAACCATTTTCAATTTCCAATCCTGTGTTCCCTTTGAAAAGAAAAATAACCACAGATTTCATATCATCAATTTGATTCCCTGAAATAAATTCTGATAAAAATATTTTGTTATTATTTAATTCAAACCTTGATTATGAAATATTAAGCTAATGAGATGGAGATAACTAGTCTAAAAAATGAATCTAGAATCCATTAAATTGTTATATGAAACGGTATCATTGGATTAGGAAACTTTATACATAATCACAAAAAAAATTGAAGAAATTAATCATGAAAAATTTTTTTATTAGTCATCAAGTCTTTTTTCTTCATTTTTACTTTCTTAACTCATTTACTTTCAGAGAAGGTTATATTTTGTCAGTTAGTACAATTTAAAGCTAGTTATTTTATATATTTTTCTGACTCTCCTGAAGTTAATGAAATTTATTTTTATTTGTATTCTGATAATTAGATCCATATGTGAAGTACTCTAAATTGACTAATTTCAGTACAAATGTTGCTTTGCATTTTATTTTCATTAAATTTGTGAAAAAAATTATCCATTGTGCTATTATTAATTATTCCAATTTGTACTGATTAAATTAGTAATCCGCAATTATATCAGTCGCCCATGTCGAGGAAATAATATGAATTCGATGCAAAACCTGTCAAGTGAGTGAGTATCTTTTCTTGGCACAAAATCCCCAAGAGATCATGCTGCAAAGAACAACAGGTTAAGAGAATCCACACAGCAAATCAAAAATAGAATGCAAAAAAGATGTCAGTTATAAGAAATGGTAGAACGCAAGTTCATAGTAGTAAAAAGCCAAACAAATTTTAATATCATTTAAGAATTGAAATGAGACCAATGAAAAGGATATTTAAGACAATACAAAGCTTTGATAGCCCTTAAAAAAAGCAAAAAGATCTGAATGGGGGTGTTTTCCCAATCAAGTCTTTTAAATTTAAAATAGTGGTATGCAAAAAAATAAATAAAAGGAAAATGATTATAAAACTAGGATATTCAATTAGGATATGATATAATTGTTAAAACATTTTTAAAACTCAGATACAAAAGAATAAAATATAGTTATGCGTCAAACAAGTATCCTATGCGCAGTCGAGATTATATGACGTCGGCAAAATCTATCAAAGAATATCATGTTGTTTCAATTTATGCCTGCAAAACTAGCTAGTTGAAATATTTTTCGCCCAATACATAGTGATGCTTTTAAAAAATTATGTATGGCAGCTCACGCATGGACTTCATTATTTGACCATAAGTAACAATTCCGAAATATTGTTTCTAGATATATTTTAGTATATATTCCAAACAATCTTTTATTGTTTATCATACATAATCCCAAATAATTGAACAAAAATCAAATTCAAATGCTCTATCTTGACTTTTTTCATTTCCCCCTTAAATGCATCTGGTTCTAAAAGCTAGAGGAAGGCTTGATCACACACACACAAATCATTATATTTTACACATTGTTCTCAAAGAATCTTTAACTTGAGTGTTTCATTCACATTTCACTTCAACAAAATCAGTTTAAAACTGCGTTTAAAATTAATCCGTATCACAAAGGATTTCCCAAAAATTATTTTAATTTGAAGTATTATCTTACAGATTAAAAGTCTTCCTATACGTACTAGATATTGTGATATTCATATTTTTGTCAAATAGCCCATTCTTATGATCGAGTGAAATAATATAACTGCTATATGTATTATAAAAAAAAGAGTGTGAAATAAAAGTTTTTTATTGGAACTATATATATATTTTTTATCTTTGTATTACTTAATGTTTTTTTATTGATCGGGATGCATTATTCAGTAAAATCAGAGAGAGGCAATCTTTCATCATCATTACTCTAAGTAGAATTATTTTTAAATTGATGCTCTGTAAACTGATTCATTTGATAATTAATTATTTCTGCTCATTTATATCAAATTATTTGGGTTCATTTATACAAATTATATTAACAATTAATTTCCAGACACATTTTACCTTATTTCTTGATAATCCAAAATGTTGAAATTTCAAAATTAATTTAAACATTTATCAACTAATTGTATCACAAATAACACAATGAAGAATTCACTCAATAAATTTTGATTAACATTTTAATTTTTAGTATAGATTTGAATTCGTTTTGTCTCAAAATTGTTGATTTCATTCGCTAGTCACAACACAAATCAAGGTACTTTTTCAATGAGTGGGGTAATTGAAGCTGATAAATACCACTTGGCAACTGCCAGTTACGGTTCAAGGCCTTTCTTACTGCAATCTTGCAGGAATGTTTCAAAGTCAGAGGACTTTTGAAATGATCTGCTAATCCTGGGAGAAACTGGCTATCCAGCTGTCTTATAATAGACCATTTAGTCCGGTGTTGTTTGAAGAATCTTTTCCACCATAAAGTTTCATCAAAGACAAATCTGAGCTTCAAACGGGGTGAATCTTTGAGAATTAATTGACAGCAAGAGATCAGTCTTTCACATACTTTTCGAGCATCATCATTCAGATCTTGCAACCTCTTCATTTCGGGATTGTATTCGAGGAAGAAATGAATGAAAATTGATACGACATCGGCGCAGAGTCTGGTGCTTGAGCTTGGAAGTTCTTTCATATTCCATGAGAGACGAAGTCGTGCCTTGTAGTTTTCTAAATAAGACCAAACTGCCCCATACCTGAGCAAACAATGCATTAAAGTTGGTGATTTTAATGTCATGGCCTTCTCAATTGGCGCTTGCCAAGTGTATCTATGGAAAGTCGGCAAGCAAGCCAGTCTAAATCCATTGAAGAGGGCTCTCTTAAGGTTTGAATGATGTAACATGTATTCCAGATTAGAGGCATAAGGGTAAGAATCTGGAGAAGCTCTTAAAGATAAGAGGAAGCCAATATGTCCATCATTATTCACGAGAGACAAAATCAGCTCGACAATGAAATCGCTATCATCTTCTTTTGAACGACAGGCTTGATGAATGATGTACTGAAGAATCCAGTTAAGTGTCTCTTTGTTGCATACTGGACTTCTGTAAGTAGAACGCAGCAATTTATAAAGCTCAAATGCATGCTTCAATTCAGATGTCTTTAACTTTTTCCCTTGATGCTCTTGTTTAAAATCCTCAATGATTGCCAAGATTCTATGCTGGTGAAGGACGTTGAGACTGACATCCATTAGTCACTAGTACAGGAAAAGTGGTATTTATTTTGCAATTGAGAGGAATACGTTAAATAGTTTAATGTTTGTTATGGGATAAAATGTACTCACTAGAATACCCGATGTGCTGCCCGCCTTAGATGCGCATAAAATCAATGTTTAAAAAAATTAAATTTCTCAAGATCTGCAAATCTCGCATTAAATTACAGTTTTAAATGCTTGTTTTAATTTTCCTAACAATGCTGGCCTTTATAGCCGTACTTATGCCAATCCTTTAAAGTTTAATGTTTTTTTATAAATATATAATGGCATACATCAGCAGTATTTTAACTGATCTTGTTTCTTTTATCGGTTAAGTAAGGTTATAATTTTTGAGCTCTATGCTAAATATTCTTCTAGCTCACATTGAAGAGAGAAGCACAAACAAATCCTTGGTTGATATTAAAATTGATGGATTGATCTTTGATATTGATTGTTCATTATTAATTTAATTTTATAACTTGCTTAATATTTTCGCTCAAATTGCTTCATCATATTTATATTTATATTTACCTTATTTCATCATATTCGATGCTTGCATATGATGTTATCTGAGTCTCGCGGACGAAATTGTCTGCTTACTTTCTAATTATGAATCATCTTGTGAATTGTACACAATAATCCTTGGTGAATTAGTATTAATCATTTTGCTACTGAAATGAAGAGAAAAATAAATTAGAATTGACGTGAGCTCTTGTGGTCAAAAATATTTCTAATTATGCATCCAATTTTCTGGGTCTCAAAAGATCTTTTGGAACGTATAAAAGACATTTAAACAACAGTCTTTTTTCCGTCCTCAGTTGTCCTTCTTCTCAAAGGTAAAGTATGTCTCTTACATGTATCTCTACCAACGATATATGTATCTTTTTCGAAATCTTGTTGCATCATTGGAATTTTTGGGTTATATAATGGCAAATCCATTATAAAATTATCCCTACCAACACAGACTGGTATTAATAACTGAAAACAATAGATTACTTTAATCAAAATTTTCTCGGCCATTTTCAAATGCATTCTCATGCGGTTGAAACCACCACTTGATTGTAACTCAAAATTAAAGAGACTGTTACACGTGTCTAACGGTTTTGAAATGAAAGAAGTAAAAGTTTTGAGTGTTATCCAAGACATTTTGAGTAACTGAAGGTTTAATAGAAATATTGTTTAGGAAATTTTATGGCAAACTAAATAAAAATTGTCTAAACAGAAATTTTTAAACAAAAATTTATTACAATGTTAAATAAAAAATATTTGATAAAAATGCTGACTATAAAATTATTTGATAAAATGTCTCTTTAATACATTGAGATACTTTCGATGCTCAAGATAATGTTTCTAAATTTTCTGTGGTACACGAGGGTTACTCGGAAATTTTTGAGATACGCGCAGACGAGAATTTACAAAATAAAACTAATGATTTAGTTTTAAAATACAAAGTATTTTCACACAGAAGACGATTTTTTACTGACTTACTTCAACTTGTTTAGCGTAGAATAAATTTTTAACAGAAGAGAAAATGGAGTTGACGCGAGAACATTTTCGCAATATGATTTTCTACGATTTTAAAGCAGGATTAAATCAAGAAAAATGCGTTCAATGGTTGCAATTAGCATTTGGTGATGAATCTCCAGCTCGTGCTACTGTATTCAGATGGATTAGAAAATTTAGAAGAGGTCGCAATTTTCTTCAGGATGAAGAACTCACAGGAAGGCCGCCGTCGGCAGTAATCCCGGATAATGTGTCTGCCATACGAAAAATGTTAATGGATGATAATCACTGTACCTATAAAATGATACATAAGGAACTTAACATTGGATCCGCAGCCATTCACAAAATCATTCATGAAGAATTACATATGAAAGAAATACTTTGCCGTTGGGTTCCCCATAATCTAACTGAGCACCAAAAAGAGGAGCAGGTCAGAATCAGTAAAGAAACTCTTAAATTGCTAAATGATGGTGGCCACCGCATCATTTCTAAAATTATAATAGGTGATGAAACGCACATACCGTTTTTTGACGTTGCAACACGTCAAGAAAGCAAAGTATGGGTCTTTGAAGATGATCCCACGTGACAATGGTGAAAAAACAATGCGCACTGAAATAAGTGATGTATGCCATTTTCTTCAGAAGTACGGGATTGGTCAAAGCCATCAAGTTGGAAGGACAGAAGACAGTAACAGCAAACTGGTATACCACTAAATGTTTTTCAGAAATTCTACAAGAACTGAGTGTTAGGGAACTAAAGTTTCACAATGACAATGCATCTTCACATACAGCTGGATTAACAATTGAGTTTCTTAAACAAAAACAAATTAAAGTGATCGAACATCCGCCGTATTCATCTGATCTAGCTATGTGCGACTTTTGGTTATTCTTTAATCTAAAAAAGAACTTATGTGGACGTCGTTTTTATTCAGAAGAAGAGATTGATGTGGCTATAAATGCATTTTTTTCTCGATTCCAAGAAATGAATGGCTTGAGGCATTTAATCTGTCGAAAATTCACCTACGAAAGTGCATTGATGCTGTAGGAGACTACTTTGAACATACCTGAAATTTTGTAAGTATAACTTTAAAAACCTAGTTGTATCTCAAAAATTTCAAAGTGACTCTCGTATACGTATCATCCCGTCAATCTTTTTCGCCATAAAAATATGCTGTTGGATTTTGCAAATTTTAATATTTTTTTAAATGTGAAAAAAAAAACAGTTTATTTATGTCTCCATTACAACTGATAGATGAAACTTTATTTATAATTATATGGTGCTAAATCAATTTACTGAACAATATAAGCTTTTTTAGTTGACGGGATGATACGTAAGTACCTTTCAAAAATTATTTGTCACCCACAGAAATTATCAGAAGACTAAAATCGTTAAGCACACTTGGTACGCAGTTTCATCAACTCACTGAAGTGATTAAAGGCTGAATCTCTCTTGCTCGTCCCGAGGATCGAACCTCGGACTTGTGCCTTGGAAGCACGAAATGCTCCACTGAGCCATCAGGCTTCACGTGAACGATCAGCAGGCAAAAAACCCTCTACGTTATTATTTCAATGGAATTATATAGAAAAACTTTTATTTTTCCTGTTTTTTTAATTGATATACTGGGGGGTATAAACTTAAATCAGTTAACGTAATTAAATTGCATCATTTGACAAATTTTTAATATACTAAATAGTTTTTTTTTCAAAAGTTTCATATAAATATACTGTTTATTTTTCCTCTCCAGAAGCATTCCAATTTTGCCATGGTTTTAAAAAATGTGGTTATTTAACAGTACTATGTTTGTAAATACATAACAATTATGTTTTCTTGTGAATTATCGGCGAAGAAAATAAATAAAATTTTTGAATTCATATTATATAAGGAATCTCATAAATAATTTATAATTTTTATGCAATATATATTGACGAGCATTGATTTAGTATATGATAATCACCAACCCAAGCTACTTCATAATCTCTTTCTTATGAATTTTACTGCCGTGTCAAAATGGCATTGACTTATTTTAAAATGGAAAGAATCTCCTACATTTCCAGAAATCTTATAGGATTCTGGGCTGCGCTCCAAATCTTACACATGCATCTTAAACAGAAGCATTTTAATAATGCTCCAAAAAAATGTAGAAAGAAAAAGAAAAATGCTGAAGTAAAAGTGAAGGCATAAGGCGTAATAACTGGGAATATATATATATATATATATATATATATGTATACATATGTATATATATATGTATGTGTGTGTGTGTGTGTGTATACATATGTATATATATATATATATATATATATATATATATATATATATATATATATATATATATATATATATATATATATATATATATATATATATATATATATATATATATATATATATATGTATACGTTTAAAATCTTAAAATGAATTTCCCGAAATTTTATTTAGTTTTTATGAAGTTTCAAATTTATTCTTAATTAATTTACAATGATTTCATCATTTGTAAAATGCTTTTTTATTATTTTTATCGTATTTTTATAGTATTATTATTTTATAGTTTTTTATTATATATTTTTTTCAGAAATTTTAACTACTATCTTTCGAGGTTTTATTTTCTGTTTATAAATTATATTCATTTTTTCCATAAGAATAACAAGCATTTAAATCAATCCTATCTTCCGATGACTTAGAAAACAAAAAATAATTTGGTTTAAATACTTGGAAAATATGTCACCCAACTAAATGATTTTTGTTTATAAGGATACAAAGTACAAAATTGTGTATTGCCTAACAAAAAAATTAATAATTTCATGAGAGGATGCGTTACGAAAATTGACATCATAAAATTAATTTTAATTCTCTTTTACAGCAAACTCATATATCCAAGATTAAAAGAGGATGCAGTTTGAAGCATTTTAAGGTACTATTTATGTGTACGATAAAATCTATCGTATCATTGGTGATGGTTTTAATGCATATAAGTCATTTGGTTTACGAATAATCATTAATTTGCTGCAAAATGATCTGAAATTGAAAAGTCAAATAAAATTTTCTTTGAATAGCATTCGTTTCATAAAAGAATTTTCAGCAACATTTTCTCAAAATTCAATGGGTATTATGATGAAATTGATAATTACTCAGTTTTTACAATTCCCTTTGCGCTTCATCAGATGCCAATGCTGAAGATTTTAACCATCACGTAGAAGATATTCTTTTGTTTGTGACAAGATAGCAGTCTGAAAATTCCTCTGAATCAGTCAAGGTGCTCGCACGTTGGCAACTTACCCCTCCTCTTCTCTATCTCGAACGAGGGTGGCGCAGAAGATCATCTTGGTTCTTCGACCCAAATCCATTCTTTTGTTTTAAGAAGAAAAAAATTATTGCTATCAATGGCATTGAAGAATATTGCTTGAACGGTATGCCAATCACATAGCTGTGATGAATGCACACCAGATCATTGATTGCAATTAAATAATGCTTCGTTTCTTTCTCTTTTTTTTTTTTTTTTTTTTTGCGAAACATTGGAGAAGTACAGCAAGTCGGAAGGTCAAGGCACTTGGGGGAAAAACTGAAGTTCAAGGTCGGATAATACGAAATGAAAGAATAAACATGACAAAGAGAATACACTTTCGCCTATGGATGCTTCGGACGTTATTCTTTGGACGCGGCCAAGCGTTTATTGCCCCTTTTCCGCCCCTCCTTTTCATTTATATATATGCCTTCAGTTAATAAACATCCGAGTTATTGTTGCCAGTCGGAAAAATAAAATTAAAAAAATAATAATGTAGCACAAAAAGAGTTCGTCGCCAGCGCTGCGAGCTATTTGGAGAAGAATATCGTTTTGTTTCACTTTCTACCATTATAATTTTGAATTTAGTAATGCACACAAAAAGCAGGAACTAGAAGGGGGGGGCTAAAAATGGAATAATTTGAAGAGAGACACTGATAGCTATTATATTGTTTCCTAGCAAACTCAGCTGATATTTCTCTGAGTTTAAAATCATAGCTTAGTTCACGTTTGTACCAATGATATTAATTCATTTACAATTTTATCTGCACTACTTCTAGTAAAAATTTTCTTTTTTTATGTTCTATTTCGTTCGCGAAATATTTGCTAGAAATTTGTTTTAAAATTGTGGGGTTATTGAATTTTTTAAACTACATTCTATCTTTGCTTTCTATAATCAATTATTTCACAAAATGTACATAAAATATACATATGTAGTGACGTAAAAGATGACTTCTTTGAAACTTCAGCAGACACACAAGCACTTATTTGTATTTATATAACAAGACCGCTACCTTTGTTAATGTTGGAGTTCTTGCTTACAGAATCATAACTATATGTACTTTTATAATTAAATAAAGGAAAATTATGATTTATATAAAGGAAAAATGCATAAAAAATTTTAATATTTCTTTAAAATTGCGTCCTTATGTTTGCTATTTCGAGCATAATAAATCTTGCAGTCCAATAAAGAAAAGAAGTATCTCCAGGAGTGGAGAGCGTCTTGAAATGTGAAGAAGAGCGGGCTTCCTGGAAGGCAGAACATTTCCAAAGATGCTCGCCATCCATGTCAACATGTTCCCTACATAAAATGCAGTCGGGTGAATCCACAAGCCCTATGTGATATAGATGTTTCTGGAGAAAATCATGCCCAGTAAGTAATCTGAAGTAGGAGACCCCTGTAGATCTAGGTAGATCTCTGGGGATACATGAGCTCAGCAGGGTCCTCCAAGAGGCATCAACTGCATTCTCTTTGTAATAAATTTTTCGCTGGTGATGCATAACCCGTTTTAGAAGGAGTTTGACATTTCTCAGGCCAGTAGGAGTATCTGGAGGGTTTAAAAAAGAAACCTCTTTCGCGAGATGGTCTGCTTTTTCATTACCAGGCAAGCCGCAATGACTAGGGATCCATTGTAAAATATTTTAATATAAATACTATTAGTTTCTACAAAGTATTTTGTATAAGTATAATGTTTAACAACAATATACATAAAATGTACAAATTTTCATGTGTATAAATACTTTACTAAAATTTACCTCAAAGAATGGTAAAGTGTCTTTTAACATTTATGAAATTATGTACGCATATTGAGAATCCTGGAAACGTGAGAAAATTATTTTTACTCGGGTTACTAATTTGAATGAGTGATTGCATTTTTCCGTCAATTAAGTGAATCCTTAAATTACATTCTCCATTAATGTAAATTGAACATTTGATTGAAAAACCTGTCTATTTTCTTGTGTAAACATGCATATAAATACACATTATTGTTTTGATGCTGGCTTAAAATAAAACGTTTGAATGTCGATGTTATCACTAGCGACACTATTATTATTGTTGAAAGCATATCTGACTTCGTGATCACATAACAATTTTACTATAAATGATGTAAACACGTTTGAGATCTTGGTAAAATTGACTATGACTCAAAACTTGTTGTTCGATTTAATAAATATTGAAATGCAAGTTGTGCAAATATGGTGTAATATGTACTAATTGTACTTTTTAAGCAGAAAAATTATTATGCTCAATGCAAATTTCCGTCTTTATATAGTATTTAGTGTGGTATCTAAGGACATTTTATTATGTATCAGTTGATAGCTCTCTTCTAGTTTCTTTTATTTTTATTTTTTTATTAAAAGGAATAATATCATCATTTTCTGCTGCTATAATTTGCGAAAACCAATGTTACAGAACAAATGCAGGGAAATAAGTGCAGTATGGAACAGATAAGTTGATATTTCAATAATTTGAGAAGATAAAAATTTGTGTGTACACGCAAGTTAGAATTGATTGATTCTCGACAAACCATAGCTTAAAGGCTATTGATTACTTTTTTTATGAAAAAATTATTTAAAAACTTTTGGTTTTTTATTTTATATTTAAAAAAAGTATACTAATTTCAAGATTTTGCTATTGTTTTCCTTATTTAAGATTTGTGTTTGTGGTATTTAAAGCAAAACTCTACGATAGCTCTTTGCCATGGTTAAGTATGAAAAAATATCGTTTGAAACGTACCATGAACAATCCACTGAATCCCGATAACTTGGAATTCTTTTTATTTTATTTATTTATTTTTTTTCCCCTACGTAAAATAAGGTTACAATATTTTCGCACTCATCATACATGTACAAACTGCAAAACACCGTACGCATTCTACAAAACATCTTTTTATTGACTTTTAAAATCTGAAAATATTTATAATGTGCTTACAAATGTGTACCTCAAATAGGCATCATTATTGCGAATGTTTCTTTGAGATATATTCCGAGAGGTTTTTTAATTTGTTTTTGCAAAATACAATGCCATGTATAAAAAAAAATTCCATTTCTTCTACCCTTTGTTATTTTCATACTAATTCTAAAACTGGCGCAGATGTCGGAAGTTGTTATGAATATATCTACAACCGTAAAGTACGCCAATCCCTTGTTCTCGCACATTGTTTCTTTCCTGATGCCGGAGAAATATTTCTGTCTCGAGCATCAATGTGTTAAATTCGTCCTGTCGCTTGTCACATTCACACCGGAAGGATGTTGCATTCTGGGAAGTGATTGGAGAGGCCGGAAGTTGTATTAGAAGTCATTCACTTTCACACCGTTAGCTATGAGAAGCTATACTACCGAGGATTGTTGAGTTGTAAACATTCATCAAAACAAATGCATTTTAATTTGTTTCATTTTATTTTACACCATTGTATTTTTTATTATTCAAAACATTACTTTAAATATTTATTTTTTTATACATTCGTTATATCAATGAGTTTGCTTTGAAAGATAGCATACAAATATGCAATATATTCTAGTTGTTCCAGTCACAATAAAATGTTCTATTTTACTGTTTTTCAAATTCTGATTTATTATGGAATTCACCAGTATATTTCGCATGCTCTCCAATGAATCGATTACAGTAGATAATTAAATTACCCTGGTAATTATTGAGCAAATGATTTAAATTGCATTTTAAATTGTATCGAGTTTTTCGCTAAATTATTTATTTTAAGCATTTAAATACCTCAAACTAATGTTATGAATTTTGCTTTCAATAAAACAGGTAATAACGCTACATTTTTTTTTAAATTTTAAAACACAAAATTAAATATTGCAATTTTGTTTCTACGTTTTACAAATTAAAAAGCAAAAAGTTATATTAGTGTAAAAGACAAAAAAAAAAAAAAAAATAAATAAAATAAAATAAAAAAATAAAGATAAGAAATCCTGTCAAAGAAATTAGTTATATAAAAATGCATATAGGAATATTCAAAGTAAGACTGACATTTACTAAATTACAAATTATTTTATATTTTATACAAAAATCTTTGAACATAAATATAAAATATATAAAATAAGTTTTTATTTTTTATATTGCTTCAACTGAAATAAAAAAAAGTTATTTAGTCTATATATTAATAAGCTAAAATTTTATAAAATAGTAAAACTAACTACAAAATAACAATTGAACACACACAGCTTGTTATACTGTATCTAATTTTTTTTTTGTTTTTGTTTTTAAATTGAAAATTGTGAATTCCCTTGTCATCAGAACTACTTTTTTAAGTTTAATTATTTTTCCATTAAGTTTTCATATAAGGTTTTAAGAATAAGTTGACCATCTTAACAAATATTTTCGTAAAATAAGGCACGTTTAAGTAATCATTTAAAAATGAGTTGTTTGTAAGAAAAATTCATCTGCCCGAGATTATAAAGATAATGAAATGTCGATTTTCTACATTATATGATTTATCAAAAAATTTTAGAAAAGTGCGTTCCTAAACATACCGAAACCAAGAAAATTTATGATAATACAATACAAAATAAAATCAAAAACTTTTTCTAGCTTCTTAACTAATCTAAACTGAAGAACAAATCAAAATTATTTCCTGGAATCATTTATTTAGGAAGCTGTTAACAAAGAGAGTTTTGAATTGCAGTAATAACTATTTCAAAAAACTAAAATATTCAAACCATCATGAAAATCAGTATAACAACTAGGAAACTGTTTTCCAAAATGTGGAATTCCTCATTAGGTGCAAAACAAAAAAAAAAAACTAGAAGGAAATAATTTTATAACTACTTTTAAATATGAAAGCGGTTCGCGCGGTAGTTGTGGTTGGTATCAGTATCTGATCCAAGTGGTTTATGTTAATGCTGAAATTCGAGTAGCCTATCAATGTAAATATTTCTATGCCGAAAATAATAATTATAATTATTATTATTATTGGCATTATAATTATAATTATTATTATTACTGGCATTATATTATTATGAGCACATTAATAAAAACTAATGAAAATAATATTGGAATTAGGGACTTAAGTGACATAGTAAAGAAAAGTATCATTTTCATTTTCCACACAGAAATGATAATATCATTACCAGATTGTCATGCCCTAGAGGTATTTTGAATTTTTATAATGTGCTTCCACAGTAGAAAATTTTGAAAGCAGTGTTCCCAGGTGTAGACCTCGTAACCTTAACCTAGCTTAAAATAAATAGAGAGTTGGCCGTGATTAACCACAGAAATAAGAAACCAGAAACATATATGCATTAAAACAAACGGTAAAAATCTCTCTTTCAATTCGTTCAAATTTGGATATGGTATAAGTATGATATATCTCCTCTCCCCCAAGAGATTTCTCGCCAAATCTGCTGTCTTTTGTTTTGATTAGAGTGTTTTTGGTTATCACTTTGGTGTTGCCAATTCGAGTTTTTGCTGATTTTTGAAAGTTATTTTTTGCTAGATTTGGTTTCTTTCTCATATTTTACATTATTTTTGTGTCATATATAAGGTTTTTTTTAAGTGGCATCAATATTAGAATTGCTTGGCGATGAAAAAAAAACCCGCAAAGGTCATCAATTGGGGGGGGATATATTCTATTAGTTCCATGGATATATATATATATATATAACAAAAAATATAAAAGAATGGATTGAGTGTAGAATCACTTACCGCTTGGTTTGGCGATATATTTTGGCAATAAGCTTTAATTTCTGGTAAACCTGGTACTCTTATCTTTGTATAGCTTTTGTGGGGAGGCCATCTTGTTAGTCACATCTTGGTACCTATCTTATTGTCAAAAAAAAAAATCACCAAAGAATCAAGAGGTACCCGATTGTGAACTTTTATCAAAAGAATTTATTATATTTTTATTTTAATTTATAATTTTTTCTATTAATTGGCTAAAGAACAACATACTGAATATAGAGTAAAATAGTTTAACTTTTTCGAAAATTCAAACTTGAATAAGTTATTCAAATGTTTATTGCCAAAATACTTACTATCGGTGTGTACATTCTCTTCAAAATAAATAATTATAATCGATTATTTTAGAATCGTTTTCCAATTTACCTGATAATTACTTAGGAACGAAAAAAATTGAAATTGGCCTAAGCCTTTCATGATTCGTAATCATACTTTCAAAATATTCTGAATAATCGAGAATTTTATTCCTCTGTGCTTATTGCTTTCACTTTGAACTGAACTCTGATTAATTTTTTTTTCTTCATTTATGGAGAGAATAGTTGCTTGTCTGAAAGAATAAATCTAAAAATTTTTCTATCACTAAAATATCAAATCAATATTAAAACTGCTTAACTTAATTATGAAAAATTCAAAATAAATAATAGAAAATCTAACAAAGTATTCAAAATCTTCGAATGCTATTAATTTTATCTTAAAGCACATTAAACAATTTTCTTTCTGATGAATTTATCAGAGAAATGATGTTCTTTACAAATTATTTTCCCTTTGTTTCTTTACAATATGTTCCTAGTATTGTTACTATTTTAACAGGCAATTTAAGTTTCTCCTTAATAACATAGGTATACCAATTTTTGCTGTTGTAACAAAATTATTATTCTCACTATTTATTCATTATTTGAAACAAAGAAGTGATTAGTTTTGTTGATTTTGAGTCACAAGAAACTGTAAGCCAAAAATGTAACAAAACAAGTAATGTGACTAATATTTTTAAAAAGTTTTATATCTAATTTGTTCTTTCTTATCATCTGACCCCTAATTTTATAAAAATTCAGAGTTTTTTAGATATTTTTTGAAGTAAAATGGGGGGGACACACACATAAAGCACATGGATGTTCAATGTTTATGCGAAGATAGCAACTTTAAAAAAGTTCAACTTTTGAGCCAATGAGATATTTTTTCCTTCTCGAATACTTTCCTTCTCAAAATATTTTTTAAATTGACGAAACCAGTTGATTCCATTAAGATGAATATAATTCTTATGCTTCCACAATATTGTACCTAGAATCATGTTCCATTTTATCCAAATACAATGATAAAATCAGTTTGGAAAGATAGGCATTAATAAACTATTATGAACAAATTTTGGCAGATTTATAAGTAAGTTTTATAGCATATAAGGCCACTATGCTATGTTTTTATTAAGCCCCCATATTGCTATAGTGACTGTTGTAAATTGAAGGAAAAGATTCATCTAAATATATATTTAGCAGTTATAACATTAGTTAAAAAGATGAGAAAAATAATCAATGACTTCCTATCACAACATTGAATATTCTAATTAATCCCAATTAAGAACTAATTTATTTAAAGTATTCGAATTTGGGAAAGGAATTTCGAATTTTAAATATTTATCAGAATTATTGATTTGTGGCAGTAATTATTACGAATTTATGCCCAAGATTAACAGGATTTGCACATAATATTAAATCATAACGTCTTGTCACTTAAAAAATGGAATAAATTAAATAATTTAATTTATTTCTATTTTTTATCAAATTTGTGCATGTTAGCTAATTTGAAATATTATAAATAATTCTTAGACTCTGAAATTGATAATATTTACCAGTAAAAAAGGGTACTTACGTATTATAGCAACCATATTGGCAAAGACCGAGCCAATTCTACAATGTGATAGAAACAGTATGAAAGAAAATAATATATAATATAGGAAGAAAATATTAAGTAATTTTTATCTGTATAATTCTTATACCTTTATTTAACGATATACCAATTACGTTTTGGTGGAAAATATTGCGAAATGGTTTTTAAAATGGAATCAAAACAATTTTTTTATCGTTTTCTTGGTCTTGTCACCATCTGAATTCTGCCAAGTAAGACTCAAGATGGTGTCGCAATACATGAATCTTACTACTGTTAATAACGGGATACGGCTTCTTTCAAACCAATTACCGCTTACTACTTCTTATTCCTGCGTGTTGATTACACGTTGCAACGTTGCACTGCCAAAAAATCTTATTTTCCAAAATAAAGTTTCATCGAGTATGAAAGAAAATAATAAATAAATATTTGTACATTTCTTAACGTCTGATAAAATGCTATATTTTTATAAAAATGTAACGGACTCTTTTACAGAATTCGGTAATTCCCAGATTCGCATTTTAGAATTCGGGCTTGCCATTTTCAACTAATTGATAGGCTGAGAAAGGTGACAATCGGGAAAATTTGAAAGGAAGTAAATGATTGCCAATTCAGCCCCTTAGATGCGTGCGACATTGGGGTTGCCAGTTTGCTAAGTTATCCTGGAGGTTGGCATGGTTGCGATAATAGGTAAGTACCTAAATAGGTATTAATTAGTAAATCATCTGCGTATTTTTAAATTATTCTTTAAGTTAATGTAATTCCAATAATCCAGTTATTGTTTGTTAGTGTTTTTCTTAAAAGAAATTTCAAATAGAAATTATTAATTATCTCCCTCTCCATATTCATCGTTTTGTATCGTCCTATAGTTTTCCCAAAATCAAGAAATTCCTATAACTATCATGATTTAAAATAAGAAATCAAAATGATATAGAAATATTTAGCAATCGTACAAAATGAAATTTAAAAACATAGTTTTAAAGTAAAACAATTTATCAAAATGAATGATCTCTTTTACAAGATACATTTATTTTTTTTAAAAAAAAGCATTGTTTTAATTCATTTACAATAAGTAATTTAATATTTTGTGCATTGGAAATAGCTTGCACAAGTTCTACCTTGTCCAAATTTATGGATTACTTGTGACAGGCAAATCTTAAAATTTAATTTGAGTGTAATTAACTTTTCTTCAATTGATCATATTATATATATTGATGAACTATAGTTATGATATACTTTTCTATCATAAAAGAATAACATTTCTGCTATTTGATACTTGGATCGTCAAGAATCAACAGAAAATCCTTAGCCCTAATTTAGCGTCCAAATCAAAGAAGTTGTAATCAATATCACAATACCACTATTCAAATCATCATTGTTAAAATGTCTTATTAATATCTGGTCATCAAATCGTTCCAATATTTTGATAATGATGAATTTATCCATTCATAAAATCTTCAAATGAGTTTAAGATAAAACATTCACATTTAATGATAACGAATTTCTTGGTTCCTAACATTGACTCACACTTATGATTCTCTTTCAGAAAACTCACCGAGGATTTTCAAATTATAACATTTCACCACTTATGGTTCTGCAAATATCAGCGATACGATTTCGCTTGAGAAGTATGTCACTTAGAAGTTATGTACAATGAATATATTGTGGTGTTTTAATCAGCTATATATATATATGCATTTATGCTATCTAGGTCTGACATTTTTTAGTATATTCCATTATCCCTTTAGAAAAACCTTTTTTTAATTTTAACTTTACTTCCATTTTATAATATCATTTGGGTGAATTTGACTCGATCTAGATGCCATGGCTCTCTCTCTCTTTCTCTACATTTTAAATATTGATGGCCTTGATGATATTCTATAAACGTCTTTGAGAATACTTAGTCTAGCAGAATAGTCTTTATTATGTCCATACATTAGCACGAAAAGCAATATATTTTATAATCAAAATTTTACTTTGAAACATTTTCAGTATATAACAAAATAATCTTAATAGAAAAAAATGATAATTTCTTAATGAATAAAATAAATGGTAAAACTTTATAATCTTGATTCTTTGGTGAATTTTTGACGCCAAGATGTGACTAACAAAACTGCCGCTGCATTAGAGCTATCCAAAGATAGGGCTACCAGGGTTATGAGAAATTAAATTTTATCACCGAGATGTTTAGTCATACCAAGGTTTGTCAGATTCTACACCAAACCCAAATAAATTATACGCAAATATAAACGAATGCTTTGCTGCGTCAACATTTTTCAGTTTTACAATAATAACCATAAGCAAAATTTATTTATCTTATCAGAGATTAGATAAGACAAAAAAATGGCTGTTTTTTTTTTAAATTGTTGTCTTCTAAGAAATTATATACTTTAAATTTTATTATATTTCTATAAAATATCGATTTTAAAAATTTGATAATGTTAATAAATTAATTGTATGCAATTCTTAGAAAACCGATATTAATAATGATCACCACTAAAATGGTTAGTTAAAAAAGCTGTGCAATTAGCAAAGCTGAGAGAAATAAATTTTCAATTCTGTAAAAAAAAAATATATATATATATATATATATATATATATATATATATATATATAAGTCAAAAAAAAAATCATAGTGTATTTATATATATATATATATATATATATATATATATATATATATATATATATATATATATATATATATATATATATATATATATATATATATATTACATATAGCATTTTTGGTTTTAGAAAATTCATAAATTTCGACTGAAAAACATTGATTAACACAAACAAATTATTATTTAAAACCCTTTATTTATGTTTCCGATTGCTTTCTTAAGAATTACTAATACTTTCCTCGAAATTTTCGATTTTGTTAGTTCAAATAAAGAAAAATATTTTATGATAAAAATGTTCCTTAAATTACGGATATTATATGATAAATGTTGTACTGATTTAAAAATATTTATTTGTATCCCATTTTCTCTCTCTCTCTCTCTGTAGTATCGTATAATTTTTGTTGGTTCAGTATTTCAGTTTCATGAAACTGATGTTCATAAGCAAAACATTATATAATTTTATAAGTTAAAATATATATATTGATAATTTATTAATTCTATTCAATTTTATTTATAACTCAAACCGAAATTTACTTTTCTTTGTAGTTCATATGCGTGAATTTTTATCTATATACTGTAACTAATTTTGCAGTTTCTCAAAATTAGATCTACTGTAAAGAATTTTAACATTATTTTGAGATCTTTTCAAATTAAGAGTTTTAAATTTCATTGATTGTTATTTATAAACAAGCAATCAATTAATTTAAAAATTATCTTCTATTTGCATGTTATCTACTACTTTCTCAGCCAATATGCACACTAATTAGAGAAACTCTATTATTTCAATCAAAAGAAATGATATCCAGTCCAAGGTAAACTATAATAAAATGAATAATAAAGAATTTAAATAAATTAGGTTAAGTTTAATATAGACATCAACGTATGTTTCAACGAGCGCGAATAATCTTCATTCGTATCTTCAATGTATTTATTTTAAGTACTTGTATTAAAGCAATTGTGAAGAGTCTTTCCAAGCTCAATTAACTTTTGAAGTCAACTGATGGGCAATTTTGTTTTATTACTGTGAAGTGCTATTATTTACCATTCGCATTAAAAATATGCTTCGCTGATTCTAAAATAGTACCTCGTGAAATTATTGTAATTTACCCTTGACAGACAAGTTTTTCTAGTAAATAAGTAGATAGTTTAGTAACTTAGTATAGAGTAGTATAGATTAGATTATAGTAACTTAGCTAGAGAGATGAGCTTAAGATTTAGATTTTCAAGTCCAAGGTTGGTTTAGTGCATGGGCTCCCAAACTTTTTTTTCTCGTGGACCACTTTCAAAGTTTTACTATTTTCAGTAGACGCCCTGCTGCAACATTACTACTATATTCCTAAAACTCCTAAAAAATATCACCCTAAATTGGGGTGTTAAGAAGAAAAAAAAAAGTACATTTTCTAGTTTCCTATTTATTAAAATAATACTTGTGGTTATACAAAATTATAAACATTTATTATTACAATTAATCAAGAGTTGACAAAAAATCAACAATGAATTCTGAAATATAAATTGGCAAAAAATAGTCATACTTTTAATGAGACGCATATACTTGATGAATTGACACCAAATTATCAATATTTTGCTTCAGTTTTGTAAGAAGTAATCTGAAATCTCCCCTTTCTGTAATGCTCAATCTGCTCTTTTTTTTTTTTTAATATATATATATATATATAAACAGGTTGGTAATGACACTAAAACTTTTTTCGCGACAAGATATGACGAGGGAAACGCAGCAAATTAAGGTCACTGAATATTTTAAACAACACTGTTTGCTACGCAATATCCGCTTCATATTTGATCAGATTTTCTTTTAAATCTGGTGCTTTAATTTCCAGAAACCTTATCACTAATTCGAAAAGTGAGTAAAATCTCGATAAGCATGCACCTTTCGACAACTAGCGTGCTTCAGTAGGTAAGAGACTGTCGTTGGAAATCTTTACCATTTTCATCGTTCAACAGTGCAAATAAACTGATATTCAAAGCATTGCTTCTTATTTTATTAAGTGCATTAATCACAAATTGAAGCGATTGGTTATATCCATCATTCAAATTTTTCGCTGCAAAGCGTTGACGGTGGATGGCAGTGAATTGCAATTAGTTCTGGTATTTTTCTTTTAAATGGGCTTATAAATCCACGATATCACCCGAACATGGCAGGAGTTCCATCTGCGGCCACCGAAATAATGTTTCTAAATGGAATAGATTCTTCTGTAAAAAAATCACTCAGTTCATAATATCGACTCGTCTTTAGTGTCCGACATTAAAGTTTTTGCGAATTGCAGCTTTACATGGATTTCTTCGTCCATAACAAATCTAACATATGCCAATAATAATGGTTCATTACTAGGCAAAGTAGACTTCTTCAATTGAATAGAAAAATGAGTTGTTTGCAGATAATTACATAAGAAGTTTTCTAATAAGTTTACATAAGAAGTATATCAGAGTTAATTTCATCAATACATCTTTGTACAATGTTGTTACTTAAAGGAATTCTTTCGAGTACGTCAAATGGGGGTTTGTGTAGTCTCGACATGAGGTGTATACTTGTCCTATTATCTATTGTCCTATCCAGTTCTGTGTTTGAGCTGAGTCTCGAATATTTTTAGTACCTACCTAGTGAAGGATGCTACTTGTCTACGTTGATAATTAAATCCAAGCCAAAATTTTTGTTCTTTATTATGGAAACCAGAATGTTTTTCGTGGACCCCCACTTACAACTTGTGAACCCCTGTTTTGTTTTCGCGTCTACGTGGATCCCAGGGGGTTCACCCGGACCACTTTGGGAACCTATGGTTTAGTGATATTTGAGATTTCATTCTAAGTTATATCGTGCTAGAAGATGTTACTAAGTTCAATGCATTGTCATCTTAGTCACTAAAGGAAAATTATCATTTTATCATTGAAACTCAATTTAGATCTTTCTCATTTATATCAGTTATGTCTACCAATTTATGTTTTCTTTCAGTATTGTTTTGATGTTTAGTTAGATTGTAGTATCTCTTTGTTTTATAAGTTACAAATTATTTCTCAGCACAATGTGAATGCTGAACATTTTTATGTTCTATTTAGTAAAAGTGTTCACTAAAGATCACAGTCACATTTATATATATATATATATATATATATATAAATTAAGATATTAATAATATTTCACTTAAAATTCCGCCACGGAACTTGTCTTTTTTCATACATGAAGCGACTTACAATCTTATTTTAGTATACATTATAGTTATAGTTTGTTTTATCATATAATCTAACATTTTTTTGTTAAAAATCATTAATTTTGTTATGCAAGTTGTCTTATATTTTATTTTACTTTTTCACTGTAAATTTAATGCTTTAATCAAAAGTAAAGGTTTGGCTCAGAAATTGAATTGAAAGACATCAATCTACCTTGAAAAGATATAATGAAAATTAAAACGAAATAGTTTGATATACTTCAATAATTGTTTAAATATGTTTTTGTCTTACAAAGTTGATTCGAATGCTTAAATATTGGGACTATTTCTACAAATCTCTTAAAATAAATAATGTTTTAATACTTTTTGCTTGATAAAAATTTGATTAATTTAGATAAATATAGAAGATACATATGCATGTATGTACTTTAATAAAACTTATATTCGGTATTGTAAATTATATTTAACTAAAACTTCACAAAAAAAGTTAAGTATCATTCACAATAGAAACATAACGAAATTCAGGTATTATATTAGAAAATTTAAATTGATTTTATTTGTTCACTATAAAGTAAAAGTACAGTCATAACTGTGTTTGTAAAAACCACTAAAAAAAGACATCAATATACAAATTCATTTTCTCTTTAATACTGCTTAAATCAATTCAATTTAGGTAAAATGCAAATATACCTAAACCTAATAGACAAAAGTACGAAAGTAGTGATAATATTTAACAGCGAAATTAAAATATTAAAGAACGTGCTACAAAATTTTGAAATATAATTAATATTCACATTCAGTACATGTGAATTCTTCATACAATTGATAAAAATTTTGCAATATTATTTATCGTTTTTTAGCTTGAAATGTAAGAAAAGACTGGATAAGGAATTTAAATTCTAAACAAAGAAAATGAACAAAAATTAAAGTTGGGAAAATATTCTAATTTACTTCAAAGGTTAGAATAAAAGACAACAATCGAAGAAAAATCGTGTGAAAGCTTATAAGAAATTGAGAAAAAAATTCCTTGTATTCATCACTGATAGATAAAGAAAATTCTTCTTTCCATAAGCTATTGTTCGTCTCTGCTAAGATAACAAGGGTTAATTCGTCCCCTGAAGTTATGCTTCATAAATGGAAATGTTTACATTAAAATAAATTTAGAAAAATTAAAGAAAACTTTCTAAATATTCAGGATTTTGTTTAAAATATAAATCAAGAAATGAAAACAAAAATTTACTATCAAAACTGCCGAAGATATGTTAAAATTTGAGAGGGAACCCATTACAATATCTGAAAATTCGGAAGCAGTCTGTAGTCCATAGATAAGTCTTTCAAGTTTAGTATTGCGTCCATATTGCAATAATATTATGAAGAGAGTTACCAAGCATATGATGAATGTGCTTTGTTGATCAAAATAACTCTTAAAAACATGTAAGTTGTTTTCCCCTTCATGATAACAGTGTTGCAGCATTTATAAAGTATTCATTTACACTGCTGGCCATCGTAAATGCAACACCCTGAAGGAAGCATAAAAATAACATGAAATTTACAATATGCATTAGCGGGGGTGAGATATGCAAATAATTAGAATTTCAGCACTGACGCACATCACTTCAAAGTGCTATTTAAGGCTTGAAGATTCAAAGTGCTATTTAAGGTTTGATGATACCGAAAAGTCAATTTTCTTATTCTTAAAAAGTTTTATAAAAAGAAAACTTTTATTATCTTGTTACACAAGATCGAAAATAAGTAAAAATGTAGTAATAAGAAAACCCTTATTATTACATTTTTATTTACTTTCGATTTTGAAAATTGAATTTTATTATAAAAGCCATATTAATGGAGAATACAGCATTCATTTCAATAACCAAAGCACTTGGCATTCAAGTAATAATTAAAAATTTCTTTAAAAACAAGTAAATTCAATCAAAATTATATGTTTGCATATTTTTTATTAAAAAAAGAAATATTCTGAACTTAACTGTCTAAATTCATAGTTTTTTTAATCAAATATTTTTTATAATTACTAAATAGCACAGAAATAATACTAAGCTATTAAACAAAGCTTTTTAAGTTTTACTTAAATAAATTCTAATGAAGAATTATATCTATTAAGAAAAAAAGAGATGTTAATAATATATTTTAAGGCATTATATTTAATTACAGATTAGAATTTATCTCAATCACTTATCTTACAAGTAGAATACTTCACCTAAATTATTAACAAATAAAAAAACGTTATGTATCATAGCTATGGGAAATAATCCAAACGGCTTGCTTTATTTTTATCTTTATTAAACAACATCTATACCACACAGAGAAATCACGTACGCAACACAAAAAACGAAAACATAAGAGCATTAAAACAAAAAAGGCGTTGTTTTGCTACAGTTATTATTATAAAACTTATTTTTTAAATTTTAAAAATACGAATTAATATAAAAATAAGAATTGACTAAAAATAAGTTTTTATTTTAATGTTTGAAAATAAGAGAATTAAAAATAAAAACTTATTTTCATTCTGAATTACTTTGAAGGTCAATTTTGAATAAGCAAAATATTTATTTTAAAATATATTTATAATATAATCAAAGATGTTTCTGACTTTTAAATTCTAATTCAAAAATTTTAAGGCAAGAATGTAGAATAATAAGTATTCAACAATTTTTTTTAAAAATTCTGAAAAAAATTCTTTACATATTGAAGTAATCAATTAAAAATTTTGTTAAGAAGCATTTTGTACTAAAGCATTCAAGCCTGTAAAAATATATTCGTACAATTTATGCTTTCGTTAATCGAAACAAACTTTTTAAAATAAGATGCTTAATAGTGAGCTAATACAATTCTGTATCAAATAAAAATTACTTTTCAAAAACGAGTAATCACAAACTAATTTATTTTTAAATTAATAATTTTAAGTAATACGTAGTTTGATTTTAAATTTCAAATTTAACTCAAAATATACAAATTAATAGATTTTTGTCGATAGAAAATCGATATTTATTGAGCAAATATTCATGATTAATTACAAATTGTCTTTCACCTGGAATATTTTATTCCAAGATAAATGCATTCTCTTCGCATAAATTTTTCATTTAAGCCCTCTAGACCCAGTCTTTAGTCTTGTTCGGACGATGTTCGCCTCAAGTTTTAGAGATTTTTTTAAGTTTTAGAGAGTATACTGACTTAGTTAGTCTACCTTTTATATAATTTATTCCCATATTATTTAATTATAATGATTGGGTTAACAAATATGATATTTTTCAGAAAGTCATGGAATGAATATTTGTGGCAGAGAAAACGACCAGGATCGGTTTTTCATTTAAATATGGCCTATCGAGTTCAAAATAAATTCTATATACACATTGATACTAAATAGTCATGTTAAATCATTATATCACATCTCATCAAATACCCACAGTTTTCAGCAATTAGCTTGGTTTTAGATTAAATTAGAATGTAGAAACTTGTGTATATTATCGACTTGTAATTTTTTGTAACAAAAATGCATGTCAAAAGGAAACTGGCTATTTTCTTGTCACTTCTTCGGGGACTTGGTAACCGGAACTAGATTAAAAATAAAATTATAAAGTTAATTTGTGTATGAGTGAGGGATTATGCGTTCCAATTATAAGTCATAATTCATCATTTGCGATTCATAACTAATAACAATACAACTGTTTGTTTCATTTGACCCCTTAATTTTGCTGAAAAACTACTTACTAAAAGAGCTTATCGGCATTAAACTAACCGCAGGTTGACAAATGTACATTCACTAATACGATGTGGTATTAAAAGGAGGGCACCATCACACTTATGTATGTTGACCATATCAATTGATCATGGTTCAAAATTACAGAGCTAGAAGGTGTGTTTTACAGATTTGGCTGACATACATATAGTCAGCTAGAAACATAACGTAGCTTTATGTATTAGTTCTAACATAACTTTATGATAAGTTCCTACAAACATGTACGTAAAATAAAGAATGAATTATTTCCTTATTAAACTTTTTAAAATGTAATTCATTTAAGAATAAAAAACATTTTCAATGGGGAAAAAATTCTTACAGTTATGTTTCCTTCAATACCTCAAACAAAAGTCTCTATAAAAAAAAAAATTCGTATCTGGTGAATTTTAATTTATTTCTGGATAGTGTTGCCATCTATATAGTGATCATCTAAATGACTATTTGATCTTTATTTTTAAAAACTTTTTTAATTATTTAGTAATCGATTACTTATATCGTTAGTACAATTCATGAATACTTTTCTTAGAAATGTTAGAATACCGAGTCATAAGTCCACAGTCATCCTAGACACTAAAATATTATTTCCAGGTAAATAATAGACTTGAACAATAAAGAAATGTAACAATAGGATAGACAATAGAGAAATGTTATGAGTTTTTCAGTTTGAGTAAACCAAATCTTAGTTTTTACAGCTAACTATCGTATTTTTTTTTGTTTTCTCTAGAATAGCACAACAGAAATATGTGAACTGCTATCTGTTTAACCAACAGTGTATTTAATATTTGGGTAGTATATGGTGTGGTTAGTATTTATAACCGTAATGTTAAGCATTTGTTTATTTACTGTATTGGAATACAAATGCGCAAATCTTTTTCACGTAGTTTCTTTTCAGGGAAATTAATCATTTTATTTCATAAATTATTTAGTAAGTTAGCAAAATTTCCTATAAGAATTAAATTGTGTTGTTCTTAGATATTGTATTTTTCATTCATCAGTTTTAAAATAGATAAAGTTGAAATGCCGGTATGATAGTGCTTGCTGTACTGTACTTTGTTGTGTAAATTTTACTACACACAATAGAAATAAGTAATTTGTGTTTAAAATAACCTGTGTATAAGATAATATCAACTATCTATTTTCAAGTCTATAAAATTCTTTGAATAAAAAAGTACTTTAAAAAACATGAGTTATTAACTTTTTTAACTGAATTTTCTTTAAGAATCAAGTTTTTGAATAAATTTATAGCACAGGTGATGTAAAATCTTTACAGTTTTTAAATTCGATGGAATTTTGACAATTCTAACCTTTTTTCTGACTGCCTGGATAATCAAAAAGGCTGACAATATTCAACAACATTCTCATTTATCAATCTTAGTTTATCTGACATTAGGAGACAATTTAGGACGGTTTATTTTAACTATACATTTTTATTTGAATTGTTCGGAGAGGAATTAAAGTAATTTTTTTAAAAAAAATCATGATTTATCATTTTATTCACATTTTTTGCTAATGTTAAAAATCAAATTCAGTGTACTTAATTAGAAAGAAACTGTGGTGTAATAATTATGTCAACTTGGAGATCTTTTTATTTCTTAAAAATTGTACCAAAAGGTTTATATGCCATCATTGTCCTTATTAATTGTGATTCATTTTTCGGCAACTTATAACATTGCTAAAATTCAATTTTCTTTTTTATTAATATTTAATGAATAATTACACTTTCAATCTTGTCATCCTAATCTGTTGCAATATTAATAAGAAAAGAAAGAAACTTTGGTTAAACCCTGGGGCCCTATACTGGCTTATCACAATTTCCAATTTTCATGCTGATTGCTGTTGCATGTAATATTTTATGCACAGTTATCTCGCCAATATGAATTACATTACTATGTGCAATGTCTGCTTATACAAGTAATGATCACGCTCAAATTTCATCTTTGCAATGGCATGCTATTTTAAATTTCAAATATCAAAATTTTGAATTTTATTTCATTATAATTACTTGCTATAGAAAAATTAAAATACTAATACCTGGAAACTGGTTTACAAAGATTATGTAATAAAGGGGGTTAAGATGCCCTTTGGTTTCTTGCCATTTTGGTACCTGGTTGGATAATGTTGAATAGGGTATTAAACATTTGTTTATTACATTAAAATTTGTATTATTTTTTAAATTCTGAATCATTGCATAATGTTTGTGCTATTTTGTATTTTCAACATGCCCGAAAAAACTTTGAGCACCAAAATAATTGCAAGTTTTTGCCAAGACAAAAGATATTCAAAATATATTTTTATCCATTAATAAAAAGCAAATGAACTAAGTATCATGCAGTCTACCATGTGTGAGAACTAGGCAATGAAACTTATTCAGTAAAAAGAATAACAAACATTTTTATAAAAGCTTGAATTTTCACTAACCAGGAAGTGGCATCCACTTAAAAAAAAAAAAAATATCAATATAGTGCAGTCTTTCTCAAATTTAAACTGGGCTATAAATCTAAATCTATTATAAACATGTATTCTTACAAAAATTAGTTTCTAATTAATCAATGTTGCCATTCTAAAAATCTAAATACAAATGTATGAGAAATATTTATGAACAATATTTAATCTACCAGATAAGATATTACATGCAACAGCAATATTAATTAAATACATAAATTAACTTATAGAATCATTGGCACCAGTTAAACAATAGACAGATTTTATGACTTCCAAAAATTCTACCGCAATGTTCTCAATGATTTATGTGGCCAGATACAAGGTGTCCCAAAACAGCTGCATAAACTCTGCACAGCTAGATTCCTTGTTGGGAGTACATAAAAACTGCCCAAAGAAATGTTCCTGTACAATACATAGTGTACGAGAAAAATAAGAAAAACGAAATATGATGTCATTTCCTGTGACTGAAAAAAAACTTTATAGAACATATCAACAGCAGTATATACACAATTTAAAGCAGATGTTCAAAATGTTTGCCTTGAATGTCGAGGCAGGCCTGAGCACGCCGTGGAATGGCTATCATCACAAGTTGCAGCATCGCAGGATCCTCCAAAGTATAAGCAGCATACAGATGAGCAACTAAGTTTCTTGGTGTTGTCACTACATCTCAATACACCAGTTCCTTGAAATGGCCTCATTGGAAGAGATCTGGTGGATATAGAACCTCACATCCAATGCAGCGACCAAGATATTCCATATCCAGCCAACCATGTACAAAAGCACAGAAATGCCCCAGAGCCCCATCATGCTGGAACGAAATATATTTCCATTAAATTAGCCTTACATTTAGTACATGTCATAGTAGTCATGAATCGAATATTTGGCCATTATACGAAGACTCTCGGTTGCTGCAAGATGCAGCCTTTCAAATACCAGTTTAACAACGGCTTAAAGTCATTCCATGTCGCGCACGCATGACGCAAAATGCACTGCGAATGTTTTAAACATTATCACCTGGAAAGATATGGAAATACTTGTTGATATACCCAATAAAGTGTTTTCTTCTTTTTTTCCTTGCACTGGAAGGGACGACATACTTTGTTTTTTGTATTTTTCTCGTAAACTATTGATCATATAGGAACACTTCTTAGGGCAGTTTTTATGTACTACCAATGAGGAATCTAGCTATGCAGAGTTTATGGGGTCGTTTTGGGACACCTTGTATAAATAAGGATAAGAAAAATAATAATTCAAAAGTATAAAAGTAAACTTATCTTATAAATTTTTAAAATAAATTTAAGAAACCTAAATTAAGAAATTCACTGAAAACGAATATTCAAAAACTTTACTTTTAAATTATAAATATTAAATCATTCACTTCCAAATCTTTAAATTGAAATCAAATAAAATGAATCACTTATTAAATGCTTCAAAAGTTACTAACACACAAAACAAATTTTATGCATGTACACAAGCACATTGTGTCATATTTTATAAAATATATGCTGTACAAAGCAAATATAAAATAACTGTAAAAAATTATTATTTGTGTTATAATAACTATTTCCATTTGTGCTGTAATACATATTTCTATTTGTACTTAGTAATATATAATTTGTTTTATCTATTTCTTTTTAACTAATTAAATGAACATATACCTTAAAAATACATTATAGTTAATAATACCAAGCAGGTATTAACAGTATTATAAATCTAAATCAATAACATTTATTTTTATGAAAACTTAGTTTCTAATTAAAGAATAAGTTCAGTATCCCCATATATTAATGAATGCGTCGAATTTTTTTTGTCGCCAAGCTAAGCGTGCATTTATTAACACAAGAAATTTCCTGAAGTTCGATTGAAAAATAAGCATTTTAGAAAATTTGAAAAGGGAAATAAATATAAATGATTGACCTACTTGATATGAAGTTAAGCTGATATGCCGATTGGTATATTTTTTCGACATTTTGTTCAGTGTCACATTTCAGTAAAAAGAAAAAAAGGCCATGCAAAAAATATTTTGAATTACACTTTATAAAATTTAAAAAAAGCAAAAAAAAAAAAAAAAAGGTATGCAAAAAAAATATTATTCTAAATATATACATTTTTTAAAATTTAAAAAAACATGAAAAAAGTATTTTTTTAAATATATATGCTTTGTAAGTAAATAAAGATGAAACACGAATACAATAAAAAAAGTACATGTAAGCAATAGGATTTAAATAAAATTAATGAATAAATAAAAATATATATATAATAAATATAAACCAAATAAAAAGAAGTAATGTAAAAGAAATTGTAAAAAAGAAAAATTTACAATGATTGGATGCTGGTGCGACAACGAAACACAACTAAGGGAAAATCCCCTAAATACACCAACAGCAAACAGAAGACAAATGGCTTCCAATCGCAATAGAAACGTAGAACAAAGAAACTTGAAGTAAAACTTAAGTAGCTGTTGCCACTGAATAAAAACACATATATAACATAAAAATTATGTAAAATGAGAAAAACAAATACTGGTAAAAAAAGAATACTAACAAAAACTGAATTTGGCAACACTACAATAAAAACAAAAACTGAAATCAGCAACACTACAATCAAAACATAAGGCGCCAGATTTGGCGAGAAATCATATATGGGGATAATGAACTTATATCTTAATTAACTACAGTTGGCACCACTGTCTAGTTAATTAGACAAAAGAAAAAAAATTCTATGGAATGCACCTGGTCAAGAGTTGGGCAGTAAAATTAAATTAATATCATAAATGGAATGTTTTTTTTTGTAATAATTTAGTTTTTAACTAACCAGATAACACTCACTGTATTTCACTGTTTTGAAAGTGAATCAAATTGAAAATTTTGAATTTTAGTATTAATATGTAGGAGTTGAAAAGTATGGCTAGTGGTAAATGAATATGCATTTTTTTTATTGTTTTGTAAGTATTGATTAAGTGAGTTCTTTTATTTTATGCATTATTCGATTAAAATCACCATTGTTTGCTTTATTTTATATTATTTATTGAGTACTGTGTAGAAGTATTTGATGTATATTTAAGTTTACTGTGAATTGTAATGCTTGTTAAATAAGAACTAGAATTTTCATACAGATGTGTTATTTGTGTCATTGATTTAGCTTTATTACTCTGTTCTCTTTGCGATAGTTTTCATTTACACTAATGTTTTTTTTTAAAAGATTGGTACCACTGTTGGTTAATTAAGATCCGAATTTTCATAAAAATGTTATTTAGTTTATTGACTGGTTATCTCTGGAATAGATTGCAGTTATATTTTTTAAGGTGCACTGCCTAGTTAATTAAACTCCAAGTTTTTTTTAAAAAAAACCCTATGTTATTTATGCTAATTTAGTTTAATTGCCTGAATATCCCCCACTTTAGATTGATATTTATTTTGTTTTATAATAGGTAATCTGTAAAATTAGTTTCTAGTTATTTTTATAATACTTCTGTAGTAAGTAATTATACAGAAGAAGTATTACAAATGAAATAATGAATTAATATGAAGTTTTGATATTTGATGTCTTTTTTTATTTTTATCCTGCGCCCGACCTTGGTTTTTCAACCATCAATCTCTATCGGGCAGCCCAATACAATCTTGAGGTGAATGAAAGTCATCTTCTGCAGAATTTCTAACTGCGATTTCCAAAAGTCCATAGCAAGTGTAAAGGTGGTCTTCTTCTTAAAGTTGGATTTGTATGTCATTGGGCACCTCTGCTTTTAACAGCATTTTGTACTGTTAACTCCAAACACAATGTTTCCCAGTTTTAGTTGCTTGGGTCACCCACTTTATTAATAAACTCTGCTAACCCTTTAATGGAGTCTAGGTGTAACTCTAGTATGGATGATTCCTAAAGAAGTATATCTAGGGAGGGCAAGGGCCTCACATTTGTAAATTATATGCTTGGCCGTTTCCTCTTGCATATGACATTTCCTGCAGATAGGGTCTTTCTGAAAGAGTCCCATTTTATGGAGGTGTTTTCTGAAATAGTAGTGCCCAATTATGAAGCCTACAATTAAACGTATCTTCTGCCTAGAGCATCTTAGAATTTCAGAGGCAGTCCTCGCCGATGATCCACAGATCATACTTTTAGTGTCTGTTTGACCAGGAGTGTTGAGCCAAGCGTCATACATCTTCTGTTTTCCCATCTAAGAGCATTGGTTTTTGCAATCTTCAAATTGATCCCACAAAAAGGTTCTGCACCGATGGGAACAAAAGACAATCCTTGTTTAGCAAGTTAATCAGCCCTTTCATTACCTTCGATACCTTTGTGCCCTGGCACCCATACAAGGATCCCCTTGTTTTGAGTTGCCAGTTCTGTAAGCTTTCTGCATTCTAAAATCATTTTAGATTTGATTTCAAAAGAATTGAGTGCTTTTAAAGCAGCTTAACTGTCTCTAAAAATGTGAATCTGCTTACTTTGATAGCCCTTCCTCTTATTTAGTCGCAGACAGTGGATAATGGCCAAAACTTCTGCCTGAAAGACCGTAGCGTATCGCCCAAGGCTTACAGATAGGCTGGTTCTTGGGGAGACATGCCACATACTTCCAGTCCACTTACTGTGTACCAGATTAGATCTCCTGTTTTAGTTTCGAACATGTTGTTGTCCTAATCGTTTGTAGTTAGAAAAACTATTTCAAATGTCTTTTCAAACATGTATGACTTTTCCATGTTGTCCGAGGGCATCAGGAAAGTAGGATCTTGAATTTTCCAGGTAATAGCTGTGTCCACTTTGGCAACAAGCTGGTCATAACATTAGTTTTGTAACTTTTATCTGTATGCAGTCATTCTGGCAGTGCTGCAGATGAAGATGTATAAGGGAGTCAAATCCAACATAACTTCCAATGCTCTGGTTGGCGCGGTGGACATTGTCCTGTAATGCAGAGACAGGCCAGTCTTAATAGACCTCCTAGTCTGTCAATCACAGTCTTCTGTTCCACCTTACGTCACCAGATCACACAGGCATATGTGAAAATGGGCCTGACAATAGCTGTGTACAACCAAAACAACAGTTTGGATGCAAACCCCAGTTTTTACCAAGCATTCGCCTGCAAATCATAATGTTTTTCTTTGCTCAGTTAATTTTATCATCAATGTGCTTATCCCAGGTGATATTTTAGTCTAAATAAATGCCCAGATACTTCATTTCTGAAGCCAAATTGATTTCAACATCAAAATGTCTTGATATGAAACAATCCTCTCGTTTCCTTTTGCTTTTAAAAGGTACAGGGTAGGTTTTCTGAGGATTAACCATCAGGTCCCTATCCATGCACCATTGACCTATATAACTTAGAGCATCCTGCATGAGATGACAAGTTATGTCAAAATCTTTACCAAAGATAAGGATGACAATGTCATCTGCATATCCTTGCGTATAGTAGCCCCTATCATTTAGACATTTTATAAGGCTATTTACAACTAGGTTCCAAAGTAATGGCGAGAGAACACCTCTTTGACGACAACCTCTAGTAGTCTTTTTTTTTAATGATTTATTGAAGATGCTCATTTCTATACATCTATCCAAAATCAAGGCCTCAATTCAAGTACACAGGGTCTGATTAATCCCTGCCCCTCTAAGTGCATTAAGAATGAATAAATGGGAAGTGTTATCAAAGGCACCTTGGATGTCAAGGAAAGTTGCCAAGGCAATTTCTTTTTGATCCAAAGTGGTTTTAATCTTAGAAACTAGCTGATGTAAAGTAGTTTCATTAGATTTGCCAGATTGATAGGCAAATTGAAGAGCATGCAAGGGACTGGTACTACCCAAGTAATCTCTAATATGTGGATCAATGATTTTCTCCATAATTTTAAGAAAGAATAAAGAAAAACTGATAGATTCTGTGAGACTGGCCTGGTCATAGATGTCCTTGCCAGGTTTAGTTATGAAAACAATCCTGGTCTTCTGCGATATCTTTGGTATGTAACCCCAATACTAAACTAGCTCTGTAAATTCTAATTAATCTGTAAACACTAATTATGATAACCTCCTCTGCCTTCTGGATCATGATGGGCATAATTCCATCAGGCCCTGGGCTTTTTAAAGGTTTAAAGGCAGAGATTGTCCATTTAACATTGTTGTAATTTATGATATTTTTAGTGGTGGTCCTTTGATCGCAATTGGCTCTTTGCAAAGAGCCAATCCAGTGCTTCCCTTCGTTGCTATAAATATCTCTAGCACCTGGAAAGTGGGTTTTGGTCATAATTTCCTTAACCTCTTTCCCAGAAGTAGCAAAATTACCCTCTTTGTCCTTTAAGGTGCCAACCAAAATAGGTTCATATCTTTTGAGGAGTTTTTGGAGTTTCTTTTCACAGAACTTCCTCCAGGAGTTAATTTCGCTTTTCCTAACAAGTTTATTATAATTTGTGAGGGCCATTTTATAGTTCTCCCATTCACCATTTTTATTAGCTTTAGTAAAAAGTTTCCTAACATTTGCCCTTTCGGGTAAAGGTGGTCACCAGTCATGTCCTCTAGTCCAAAACAATGGGCAGATCAGAGAGTCCTTCAAACCCAAACAGTGAAGGTGTTTTTGCAGGTAATCATGCCCAGTGTTAAGGCAAAAATTAGCCACTCCTACAGCTCTGTGGAGGTTGCACGGAATAGGCTTTGTTAGTAAAGAAGCCCATGTTTTCCCTTTTGTGCACATTTTGTAAACATTTCTATGATAGGATGCTATATTTGACTGAATAAGCCTTTTAACAGTATGGTATATTTGATGTCTAAAGAGCACAAGATTGTAATGATGCGATTTTACTCCATATAAATTACAAATAAAGTTTCTTACAATGAAGATATAAGTAAATGGTTTTGTTTTCCTCTATATTTTGAAAAAAATTATTAAAATTTGCAAAATTCAATGATATATTTTACTTTTATGTTTCAAAAGATCAACTTTATAAGTAAGCATTCAAAGTACATAAGTATTGCATACATTTTACAGTACATATTTTTATAGTTCTTTGAAATCCTTTGCCTTGTTATCCTTTGTAATTCAATTGTTAGCCTATTTTTATATTTCTAACCTCATGTATTTTTCATGTGTTCAGCTAAAAATAAATAATCAAATACTTTTGCAATTAAAAAAGAATAATATTACCTTAATAACTGATTGATGCTAGGATTTCAATTATATGATAGGGAGGTACTGAATTGATTTACTCTATTTCTTATACATAATGATTTTCATTGAAATATCTAATATAACTTTTAATATACATGTAGTATAGTATTGATTGTATATTTTTATACATGAGAAAAATATATGAAAATAAAAATATACTATTAAAATTAATATTTTCTTACTTTCATGTGTATAATTCCTTTGTATAATTTATGATATGATATTTATAGATAAAATATGTAAAGCAAACATTCTCTACATTTCTGTTTATTTTCTATTTGTTTCATTTTTCAGTTAAATAGAGAAAAATGAAATCCACTAAGATTTTATGGCCTGTTTTTAAACATTCAAAGAAAACTGCAAATAGTGTCTTGAAAAACAAGAAAGCTCTATATTGCTTCAATTTAAGGAACTATTCTTCAGAACTTCCCCACCCTCAAGAAGCTGTAACAACACAAGAAAAAATTCAACTAACTAAACCTACTGTTACAAAATGGAAAAGGCCTCCTTTCTTAAAAAATTTCTTTTTTGGAAAATTTGATATTGTATGCTTTTAATTCTCTTTTATTTAATTATTTATTTGTATGTTGTTTATGTATGTGTTTGTACCTAGTGACTTTGAATAGTATTGAAATAAAATTAGTTTTAAAAACTACTGAATTCAATAATTTTATGCATATTTTAGTTTGATACAATTTATATGATATGTTAATTATGCTTCCCATCAATGGCTCTGATTGTTAATAATTGATTTTTTTGATAGCCTAAATAGCAATTTTGTGGTCAGTGTTGGCTTTAAGTTATAGATATTTTTGTGTGTGTGTGTGTGTATTGCTCTGTAAAATTGAGTTAAAATGTTTGAGATGAAAAAAATGGGGTTGCCGAGTAGTTTCCATTTTAGAAAGCAACCATTTACTAATGTGTGGAATATTTTTTTCTTTGAATTCGGAGTTTCTTTCAGCATTTAGCATATTTTTAATGTATATTTACAGATTGCTTCCTAAAAGTTATTTTTGGTTGATTTCACTTCAGTTGATAGCAAAATTTTCTTCCATCCTGATATACAGTATAATGGTTTCTGCCTTATTTTCTGGCATTTTTATATTTTCTCAAGGACCAACAATTTTATCAGAAAGATATAGTTTGAGATCGTTATAACATTTGAACCAACTATCTTAAGTTTGTAACTCCTTGTAAATTTTCTTTTAGGTACAATCAATCTGTTATTACTTAAAAAATGCACCTTAATAATTAGTATGTGTGCAGAAATGCTGTATGTTTAAGACAGTTTTTCTGAACAATAGCAACAATAAAAGCGCACATATTCAAAAATCGTAACATGCTCTACATTCAATCATTAAATAGCTCTGCACCCAACAAACATGATTTGTTGTTTTAAAAAGTTATAAGTATTTGAAGTTAAAATTTTCCCATTAAGTATATGCACAGAATTCTAATGATGAAAAAATTGAAACTTTTAAATATTATGTTAGTAAAAAATGCTTTGTCTCTTATACTGAATCCTAAATTTCATAAAATTGCTAAAATATATTATGTGTTTAATAAATAAGAAGAAAAAATATCTTTTATTAATCACATAATATATACTTAATATCTAATAACTTTTGTTTCAGTTTATTAAATTTAAATTACTGTTTCAAATCTATAAATGTGAAAATTTTCATTAGAAATGTATGTATATCTAATAATTCTCTAAATATTTATAATGTTTCCATCATAATATACTTATAAATATTGGTGAAAAGTAATTTGTTAAATCATCTGTAGTATTATTTTATGTAGAAAAAAATTTATCAGTAAACAAACATGTTTTAAATTTTATAATATCCTAAATAATTAATTGATAAATACAATTTGTATAAAAAAAGTTATCCAAGCTTAAAAATTCTTTGAATTAAATTTTACAACTGTAGCAACTATTTCATTTTTTTTCATTGCTAATTATCATGTATTAAAATGGTAAGTACTATGGTACTGTGTAAATAAATATGAAGTAATTCACATATAATGTATTTTATATTTGTAAAAAAAATAATTTTAGATTCATAAATATTAATCCTCATATTTTAAACTTCAAGCTTCTAAGTAATTTGTAAAATGTAATTGAAAATTTAATGTTAATTAAGTTTAAAAAATTAGTTTTGAATTGCAGAGAAGTTTTCCTTTATGATAATAAATAACTTGTCACTTTCTTTACTTAAAAATTAATATTTCTCTACATTTTCGTGTTTGAGAAATATATTCTATGTATATGAGACTTAGAATATATTTCAAAACTGTATTTTATAATGCATTCTAGCTTTTTTAATAAGCTATTGTCATATTTCTTGATGATTTATTTGTAATATTCATACTTTTTATTTATTTTATATAGGAATTACTAGCTTTTCCAGAAATATTTGAAAAAGATCAACTTTCTGAATTGGAAAATAATGTTAAGAACTTGCAAGAAATAATACAGAGAAGAGGTATAGAAATGTGATAATTTACTTATTCCTCATATTAAAATTAGACCATTGGAAGAAATTGAATTTTAGAATTTTTTATTCAATTTCCTTTATTGTATGAAATGTAAAATATTTCTCATTAATATTATTATTTAGTTTAGATATTGTTTATAATTTTTTATTTAACATTATTTAAATTAACATATTTCTCTTCCTTTGTAAAGATTTTATACTTGTATATAAGAAATGCATGTATACTTTTGCTAACGAACAACAAAAATCAAATAATTCTGTTAAACTTTTTAATATTGATGTATTTATCATCAATCTAGTTTGATTCAAATAATCTAATTTTCCAACAACAATAGTTTATTTTAAAGTTCAGGATTTCTTAGTCAAAAGATTCCAGAATAAATTAGAAAAGAGAAATTTTGTACAAATGTGTATTGTATACATTTCTCATCAAAATCAATTTATTTATATAAAATTATTATGTGATACATTTACTTGATAATTTTCAATACTCAAGTAAACGGACTAAACTTCATTTATTACACACAGACAAAAAAAACAAAGAATTATTTTTTTGAAAAGTTATTACATAGAATGAGAATTAATTGAAAAAGTTTCTCCTTGTAAGGAATATATATATATATATATATATATATATATATTCCTTACATATATCTATATATATTCCTTACAAGGAGAAACTTTTTCAATTAATCCTCATTCTATGTAATAACTTTTCAAAAAAATAATTCTTTGTTTTTTTTGTCTGTGTGTAATAAATGAAGTTTATTCTGTTTACTTGAGTATTGAAAATTATCAAGTAAATGTATCACACAATAATTTTATATTTATATAATTTTATATATATATATATATATATATATATATATATATATATATATATATATATATATATATATATATATATATATATATATATACTTTGATGAATTGGATGGTTGGTCAAGCAATCTTAGTAACATGAACTTAGATGAGAGAATCATTTTTATATAATATATATATTGCAAACTTATTTTAAAAAATGAAATCTGAGTTATATACAAGATTATTATGAATTTAGTCTGTAGCAATTGAAGGGCAATTAGGGCATAATATATGAAATAAATTTCTGTCACATTGAAATCATTAGTTATTCTTCCTTTTAATCTCCTATTAAAGCTTAAATTTTTATTTAGTGAAATTCTATAAAAATGTTGCCAATTGCTAAACATTTGTTATAATTAAAATATGTGTAATAACATACCCAATATGTACTGAGCAGCTTCTGCATTTTGTTACTCAAATTATTATGAAATATTGAATATTTAAAAGGGGTAATAATAAAAAATGTGTGCATGTTTAAATTATTCACAGAAATTAAAAAATATAATGCATATTTTAAGAAATAAAAAATATTTATCTGAATATAATATTTAAAAACAATTTAAAATTTCATAATGACAACATATATAGATTTAAAACAAATGTAAATTAATGTCTAGAAAACTAAATTTATAATTAAAAGAAAATAAATCCATGCTACTTTAAACTTTTGTTTAAAATCCAATCATTTTTTATTACACAGAATATCTATTTAATTTTGTTTCGTATTTTAAGTTCCAAAATTTGGCATGCTTTGAATATTCTTCTGAAGTCTAATTTTATTAGAATTCTTTTCTTTTCAATGTCAGTCAAATGATGTTTATCTCATCCATTTCTTCTTTAAGTAAAGTCAAGTATTCCATTTATAATGGCAAATAAATAAGGTTGAAATAATATCATTTTTTTAAAAACAAAATGGGACTAATGAAAAATATTAAACCATCTAAAATGACAGATTATCTAAGCGATGACTTAACCAGATTCTGCTGTATATATTATATTTTTGAATAAACATTAAATATCAGTGAAATAAAATTTCTCATGATGAAAGTTTTGCTTTTCTTATAATTGTAAATCTACATTTATTGACCTGCTTTTCCTTGTATTATTTAATATTGTAAATTTTTCAGCAAATTCGCTTACAATAAGTAAAAGCAAAACAATATCTGATGATTCTCTACAAGAATTGAAAGACTTGGGACTGTTTGGTCGAATGATCCCTGCTAAATATGGTAAGTTATGAAAATCTTTAACATAATGTAAAAACATATTTCTTCTGTATCTCTGTAACCCATGACAAGCTTTTGTTTTCTCTTGTATATATTTCCATAATACTTTCATCCATATTTCTTTCTTTTCACCATAATTCTTTATTTTCAGTATTTTCAAGCTTTCTTCAACTTTTCTTTTTGTAACTTTTTTTTTTTTTAAATCATCTTAAAGTTTTTTTTTTTTGTTTGTTTTTCCTATTAGTGTATAATTTTTTCTTTGAATCTAGTATTTGTTTTGTTTTTCAAATTTTGACACAATTGGGAATTTAATTTTATCTTCACTTTCTAACCTTACTTCATTTGCTTTTACTATAAATTAATTGTATTAAGTTATTTTTTATTTTTGAAATTATTACAATATCATACATAAATATATTGATTTTGTAAATATTATTCCTCCTTGATCAATAATATAATTGATGTTAGGCAATATTGAACAAAAAAGAACTGGTCATAAATCATTTTGTTTAACATAATGTGCTTGAATTCTAATATATTAATGCTTCCAGTTTTCAAATATATTTCCAATCAGTGTTCAATTCAAGTGTACTTCCAGTTTAATAATCAATATTTTTACTTTCATTTGTTGTATTTGTAAAATTATTCCATTTGGTTCTACTGCTCAATTTTTTTTAAACAATTCATATAGTTCTGTTACAGCAATTTTTTTCTATATTTTATTTATTCAATAATAATATTGATTTCTGACGATTAGTAATTTTTCATTATTTTAATACTAGATTCAATTTCTTTTTTGTTTGGTATTAAGTTTAATTAATCAGTTTCCTGTTTTTCAACATTTGTTTCTACATTTCAACCTTCATCATTTCATTTTTACTTTGTAAATCTGAAGTATTAATCTATCTTTCCATAGCAAATTTTTCTTTCAATTCCTTCCATCTCCTGTCCATTAACTTTTGATTGAAATATTTTTGGATTAAAACTCTATTTGTACATTGTCTTTCATTTTGTCTTCATATTGAATCAGTTTCTTGAATTTATTCCCTTAAATATTTATTCTTTTTTTTTTCAGATTTTATTTATAATTCTGAGTTTCTCTTAATATTTCCCAAAGTAGCTTGTCATTCTTTTTATCTTTTTTCTTGCTTATTTTTTGCCTATAATTACATTCATATATTTCCTTTATATGTTTTTGTTCTTTTACTGACTATTTTCTAAGCAGCTTTAACAATGAATGTTTGAAATTTTCTACATTTCAACCTTCATCATTTCATTTTTACTTTGTAAATCTGAAGTATTAATCTATCTTTCCATAGCAAATTTTTCTTTCAATTCCTTCCATCTCCTGTCCATTAACTTTTGATTGAAATATTTTTGGATTAAAACTCTATTTGTACATTGTCTTTCATTTTGTCTTCATATTGAATCAGTTTCTTGAATTTATTCCCTTAAATATTTATTCTTTTTTTTTTTCAGATTTTATTTATAATTCTGAGTTTCTCTTAATATTTCCCAAAGTAGCTTGTCATTCTTTTTATCTTTTTTCTTGCTTATTTTTTGCCTATAATTACATTCATATATTTCCTTTATATGTTTTTGTTCTTTTACTGACTATTTTCTAAGCAGCTTTAACAATGAATGTTTGAAATTTTATCCAATATTCATTTCATTCTCTACATCTGTTCTCTGATTATATATTTTTTAATTTCATTCTAATACTGATTCTGTATTTGATAATTATTTACTATTTTGTCAGCTTCCATTATTCTTTCTTGGTATCTATATTCTTCATATAAGTTATCTTTTAAGCATTTTGCTTTAACTTAATAAGGTACACAGTTAAGTTCTATATGTTTCATTTAATTTGTTTTATCGATTTCTGGCATTCTTCATAAACTTAACTGTTTATTTATGTGAGAACATTTTGCTTTTAATATGTATTTTATTTCTAGCTGTGAATTACTTTAACGTTCTACCATTTTCACTTGTTTTTTCATCTATTGTGAAATTTCGCCTGTATCTTTCATATGATGCTTCCAATTTTTCCTTAAAAATGCCCAGGAATATTTTAATATATTTTGGTACTTTCCTAGAATGTATATTCAAGGGTTTTTTTCCTTTTTATTTTTGGCATCCGGTGCATATCCTTATGTAATATTGATCTTTTCTGGATGGTGAAATCTTCAAATTCATCTTATTTTACATATTTTGTCATTTATAGTCAGGGCTTTGAACTGGAAGTGAATCAAATACAGAAAATAAAACTTAATGTGGTAATACTTTCAGTGTCAATTTTTATTTCAACGAAGATCATCCTTTTTTTTTTAAAAAAAAAAAATGTTGCTTGTGATTATTTCCCTAACATTAGTTCTCACATTATTCCATCTTCAGCTAAACTAAAACCAGAACTATGTGACAATTAAACTAATGTTTGGGAAATAGTGATATACTAATCAGGTGTTAAACAATAAAAAGACTAAATATTTTCCTAGAATTCAGAGGCAGTTTTCTATTTTCATAATTGTATCACATTTTGATTCTTGGAAAACATTGGGTATTGCATTGCTATTTTGAGAAGAACATTCTCTTACAGTTAGAGGTTTTCTGCTGCTGCATAAATATTTGGGTCAAAGGGCTCAATGTGTATATGAGAAAAATGTTTCATTAAGAATTTTCTCACAAGTATAACGTGACACTGTATTAAAGCGATGCAATAAAGTTTGATATAAAAACACCTTCTGTGGTGATACACAATAATTTTATTAAGTCAATAACAATGAATATCATACTTCTTGATATTAATCCTTCCCTTGGTAAAGAAGGAACCCAAGTCTAATTAATTTAATTGGCAAATGAAAACTTTGGAGTCAAAATGGTTAGAACTTTTTCTTTAAAATAAAAGTTTCCATTTTAATGCATTATCCAGATTTAAATATTGATGTAGCTTTAATTATCAAATCTAGCTATATGTTTGCATACTTTATTGTACTTTATCAATTTTTTCTCTTTGATTGTACTTAATATATTCTATAGGATGCTAAGAATCTATTATTTCTTCAAGAGGATAAGTCATGTAATATTCAGCAAAATTTATAATTTTATAGTGTATTCTAATTTTTTATGACATTTGAATGAAATTTCAGTAATCAAAATATGACATAATTCAAGCTAAAAAATATAATAAACATAATTATGACAATTTATGAAAAAACTGCAGAGTTTTGAGTTGGAATGGAAATTGGAGCTGAACCAAAAATTATCAGTTTATTTTGATTTTGATTACCTTCAGTCATTTTGTTACTCTGTAACCAACTTATCAATATATTTTCGAATTTAATGTCAACCATATAATTATTACAGATCCCCCCCCCCTCATATATACAACTTCTTAATAAATCATCTTATTTTATAAGGGAATACCTCAACATGATTAAAATTTGTTTAAAAACAATGGCTTTCTTTAGTAGAATTTATTCATATTTTATATAAAGTAGATAATTATTTTCTTATATTTAATATATTTAACATAGTATCTGATTATATTTTAAAATAAGTATGCACTGCATAGTTAATTAAAAAATCTTAGAGATTTTTCTTTAAATCTTTGCTAGGGATGAAGTCTGCAAATTGTTTTATAATGTAGGTTATATATTATTAATATGCCAGTTTAAGTAAGATGTAAAAGTTCATTTCTCAATTAATGAAGTAAAACAGAAAGAATAATAGTTCTTTTATCATTTGAAGATGGTTTTAATAATGATGCCAATTTAACAAGGCCTCTCAATTTTGAAGACAGCAAATCTTTCTGTATTCTCAAAAGTAGATATATTATTGGCTTTCAAAGTTGGAATCAGAAATTAATCTGTGTCTAAAAAAACCTAGGTGTAATTAGAACATAAGTGACCTATCAGTGTAATCAGCATTGTCTCCAATGATGTATAGGGCAGAACCGGAACTCTACTGTTCTTCAAATGACAAAAATCATTGACCAAGGTTCTTCTCAACAAATTTCAACCATGTGTAAAGAATTGCAGATAATTTGTTTGTTGCTCAATAGTAATTATTTTGCTCATGAGGACTAATTAGACTGTACCTTACAGATTAAAGTCTTCTCTGAATCACTACAAACATCCAAACCCTAAGTGAAATAATATGTTAAACTGAAGTCAAGAGTGCTAACTATTTGGCTGTCAGCTTGTCTGCAGAGGATAGGAATGCATGGTTGGGTGCTTGTAAAAAACTATTAATTGATTGAAATGGAAAAGAAAAAAAAAATTCCAGAGTTATTGGGAAAAGAAGTATGGACACCTGAGATTTGGAAATAAGAAATGTGCTTAGATAAATCACACTACATCTTATTTTGTACTAATTATAGATGTTGAATTCAGCAAGAGCTCCTTGAAATCATTATTCAATCTGCTTCATTCCCACTGTGAAAAATTCTGGTGAGAATATCATGATATGGTTAATGTGATGTTGGCACAAAAGTTGCCCCTGGTGTTCTGGAGGGTAAACAGACATCAGATACCTATGTACACTGGCAAATGAAATGCATCCTATGTTTTTATTTTAATGGTGTCAGATACATTATGGATAATAAGAGAATTATCGTTCTGCAGAAAGTTTTCAAAATCGGTTTGTTGAATATTTGACTTGAATTCATTCACTTGTCACTCCAGAGCCCAGACCTTAACATAGAAAATGTATTGAGATATGGCAAAAATATGTATCTGACAGGATTCTTCTTTCATCTAATTTACAATAATCTAAAATGCTACTTAGCCAATGTGTGATAGTCCCTGAACATAAGTTTACTCTAGATGGATGTAGATTTGATGCCGAATTGAATAAGAGCTGTTATACATGCATAAAATCCAATAAAATATTGATCTTGGGTTTTTAATCCGTTATGTAATTTACATATAGTTAATTTGCTCCTTCTTCAGTTGCTACTTATTTTTAATTAAAAGTAGTACAAACTTATTGCAAAATTTTCATGGAAACATCAGTTAAATTTGTTAAATGTATATAATGTCTGAGTTTATACCTGTTAATCAAAAGGGCTATAGTTTTTTTTTCTATTTTTTTTTATTTAAAATGTGCCAAAAGCACAATACAAATAAAAAAGAAAAATTCGTCAGAAAATATTATGGACATTTCCTATGGATGAAAGTATTCTATTTACTCGGTAAGAATATGGTAAGAAAAATATTGCATTAATATTTTTATTAGTAATAAGGAATATAAAAATAATATTTAAACAACTTAGTTGAAAAATTAGGTGATAAAATTAAATTCTTAAATTTTTTTACTGTATTCATTGATAATTTTTTCATTATAATATATAAAAAAAATGCTGTTGGGGATTTTAATTTTAAAAAAATATATATCTCCTGAAATAAAAGTGTATGACATTGAAAAATTAAGTAATTTAAAACAAAAATTATATTACATTTTTATAGAAAAATTTAAATCTTGAAATATTATTAATTTTACTTTAAGTCCCCCTCCCCAAAAGTCTAACAATTATAATATGTATAAATTAAAAATCTGTCTGACCACTTGAATGATCTTAACTGTAAAATTAATTAAAATCATACACATTCATCATTATTTAAACTTTTATTATATATATAAATATACTATTGTTTATATAATATTTTAATATCTTATTATTATTAATTAATATCTGCAGGTGGTTTGGATCTCAATTATACTGCTTGTGTTCGTATGAATGAAGTTCTTGGATTAGACTGGTCTCTTTATTGTACTTTGGCTGCTCATGAATTCTTAGCTACTGAAGTATAATTTTTTTTAATCAAATTAAAACTCTTATTTAATTTAAAATGTATTTAAATATTTAATTTGTGCTTGTGAAATTCAATTACATATTAATATTTCTTCATGGTTTTCTATTGTATATTTATAATCTCATATATTGGTGCAATTGGGAAGTTATTTAAACTTTACAAATAACAAATTTAATTTTTTTAAAAAACACTTATTTCCAAAACTTAAATATGCTACCAGAAATTGTAATTTTCAAAAGTTTATTTGAATATAGATATTACAATTTTCTGAAGTGTTGAATGAGAATATGCAAATGAGTTATGTAGTTTACTCTCATGGTTTCATGTCAAAATATGCAATAATAATAATAATCCTATAGCTACAACAATATTGTGGTGTGTTAGAAGAGTGGCATGTAAATGCAGTTAAGTCTTTGTTACAATTTCTTTTCAAGCAAGTACACTTCTATCTGAAATTTAAGAAATTCTGAGAAGTCTGTTAAATGCAATAAAGTATGAGAATGAATTAAAATTTTCAACTCTTAGACATACATCACAATAAAAGAAATGAATCCAAATTGGCCAAAATGTCCAAAAATCTGTCCTGTCCTTCCAGGCCTGTAATTCTTGCTGTAGATTGATATAATAGTATTGTATTCAAGTGCAATTAAATGCTGATCTTCAACCCTTGATTATCTATAGTTGGTCTGGTCATTGGTAATGGAATCTGCCACAATTGCTCACAGAAGGCTGTATGCCTGGATACCAGAAGTTTGTATTTATCAGGTCATTTAAGATAAAAGGTGTTGTTTGTTAAGTCTATGTATCTTTTTGGGGCAAAGCTATTTTCTTGAATAAATCAAGGTCTTAACACTCATGGGAAAAAATAGCTGTTGAGAAACAAACCAAATCTTGAATAAATCAAAATTTACCCTGTAACTTGACAAACTTTTAGGAGTAGGAGAATTCAAGACGCATAATTTGTAAAAAATATTACTAAACATTACAACTTCTGGAATGAAAGAGTCCTTGTTTTTAAATTTTTTTTGGGGGAGGGGGGAAGGGATGTTACATCAATCTGTATATCCAGTAAATCTTAGTAATGTTTATTCAGCATCAGCATGATGTCATATACCCCATTGTATGGGTATACCTGCAAGTGTTAATTCTGTTTTTGATTTAATGTACCAAAAACTGTAAAACCATTAAAGTTGTCATCATCAATGATTATCTGAAAGAAGTGGTGGTTGTATTATATTGAGAGGTGAATTTACCTGTTATATGAGAATTCCATTGAAAATCTGAGATTTTCTCAGCTTATTGCTTGCCCATATTTTCCACTCTTAGCAACTCTCATTGACTTTGAAGAATGTTTTATTTAATTAAAAGTTAAATTTTGGTTTTGTGGTTGTGTATCTCCCCACAAAAATCCTGGTCAAACAGTAAACATTGTGTGCAATGTGTTCATTATTGTTACTTTATTAGCCCTTTTTTGTTAATGATTAGACAGAATTCATACAACTCCTTTAATTTGAAAAATTGTTTTAAGGGTCTTTGAAATCCTGGAATTCCAATTTGGCTCTTTGAAAATTGTGAATTACTCCTAGAATACTTACTTTGATGCATTTATTACTATTATTATTTAGAATTATTTAATTTTTTTGAGTTCTTGCTATTTTAAAATTTATTGAAATTATTTGAAAACAAAATTGAGCATTAGACTCTTTCTATATAAAACTTTTATGTTAAAACTAGTTGTTAGCACAATCGATATTAGATTGTTATATTAATAATTGTTGACTAAAACAAGTATCCAGTTCAGCTGTAATAGCTTCATGATGATCCAGTTCCATCAGAACCAGATGTAGTATTTAGATTTAAGTATGTGTAGTAAAGTGAAGAGTAATCAATTATAAGATCATTATGTTGTGTTGAGAAAAATAGAAGTTTCTGATGCTAGGAAAATCAGAACATTTCTTTATTCTTTGAAGAAAGATTTGACTTGGTTTTTAATATTTTGTTTGCAAACATATATTGTTATTTTGATTTAAAATTTTACTTAACGATTATTCTGGAAGTCTGAATTATATACTCAAATACTTTATTTTTATATATGGTCTACAATGTCCTCTAATTTTTCAAAATTAATGTGAAAATTCCTGTATTTTGTTAAAAATTTCTGCACAAGTCTAATTTTATGAATTAATTATATTTATAGCTGTATGTTTTATATATTTTATGAATGATTTTTGATAAATATTCCATACATAATTTATTGTCCATCAAAATATTACTTGTATGTATAAAAAGCTATATGGAAATTTAAGGAATCATTTTATATTGTCTAAAATATTACTTAAAAAAAAATTGATAACCTAAATTGAGAGCTTGTTTACAATTTTAAAATCCACTTCCATTTTCTTAAATTTTGATTCCATCAATAATAACTACTGAATAATCAATTTAGGTTAATGAATATTAGTAAAGCATTACTTAAGATAAATATATGGTTTTAAAACTGGTTTTTAAGTGGTATGAATATATTATTTGCAATTCAATTGTATGTGCAATTTCCACTCCTTTTATTTGCTTCAATTTTATTGCAGGCTTCATTATATCTTGTTAAAAATATAAAAACTCATTAATTAAAATTAAATTTTATTTTTCAAATCGATTGCTTGTAATAGGAATTAAAAACAATAATGTAATATAAGGGTAAGCTTTGAAAATAAAGCTTATATATTAATACTGTAAAAGATTGTGTTAATGGTTTGAGGTTCTTAAATGTAATATATGGGAATTCTCATTCAGGCTACAATAAAAAGTAACTTTTGTGGATTTTAGGTTACTGAAACATCCATAGTGATGAGGAAACCAACTTTTAAACATAGGATGCTTGACTATGTTCTCACCTTGTCTTCTGAAACCCCTACAAAATATCATGCAGTAAATCAAAGGAAAATTTCCTCAAAATCAAATTTTTACTGGTAGTGAATTAGTTGGTAAAAAACTATGGGCTAGTTTTACTATCTTTTTGACAGCTAGGTACATGCTTATCTTTCCCTCCCTTGAAGCAAAGAGGTGGCATACTTTAATATCATCAATGGATATGATCACTTGCAAACCTATCTTTTTAAAATTGGGCTTACTTGTTCTCCAATTTGCTTACTTTACAGTTCTGCCCATATGATAAGAAACACTTTTTTTAACTGCCATTTTCTGTTTGATGTTCATTTTTGTGCCTATATCATGTTTCTTCTCTTTAATAGTCTTTTCCTTGCTGCATTTTTCTGTTGAGTTCTTTGTGTTTGAGTAGACAATAGTCATAATTTTAAAATTGAAAGTTAATAGTTTGTTAAACTATAGTTTATAAGAATTATATATTATTAGTTTGACAAACTGGGAAGAAATGCCAACTATTACACTGTCTCTTATAGATCATACTAAAACCAATTGTACTGCAAAGATTTTATAAACTGTTACTTTAAATAATAGAAATTTAGAAGTTTTATGCAGTAATGTGAAAATATGTTCAATTAGTTTAGTGGTTTTTAAAGCCTAGAGTTAACTGAATAAATGATGGCATGATCTATTATTGCTTTTTCTTTATTTGTGTGTGTGTGTTTTCATACTTCTTCAGTGAGCCATTGCACAGTGACTAACCAAATTGAGTTCATAGCCTTACCTTCCATAATATATCTTATGTTTGAGTAACAAATTTTTATTTAAACATAATTTCTTTCATTTTGTAGAAATATGCATTGTAAGAGACCTGCTGCAATTGAACTATATCAGGTTTTGATAAACTTGCATATTATAATGCCAAATGAGTGTCTGAAACTAATATTTTGATTATTCCAAAACTTTTTATTTGCACATTTGTTGTACAATTTTGTTTAAAGATTGCAGAATATGTAAAAAAAAATTCATCATCCAGCTATTTTGTTTTCTTGTTATTCTGTCTATTGTGTAAGTTGATGCTGTCTATCCAAACTAAAATATGAATTTATTTATTTCAAAATTTCTTGCAATTTTATTTGGATACTATATTATCTGTATATTTATATAATTAATTTACCCTATTATCATTTCACTGATGTTTGAAAAATCAATTGTACAATTTTAGTGCAATACAAATTGTTGTGCTTAGCAAAAAGTAAGGAGAATAAACATATTTATTTATATATACTGTTGTTTTTACCAACTGCAATATTTTTTAAGTTATTGAATCCATAAAATTGACTATATTTATTTTATTTCAATCTAAATTATGTTTTTATTCATAGGCTATATTGAAATTTGGATCAGAGGAACAGAAAGATCATTATCTTCCAAAATTAGCTTCTGGAGAACTAATTGCTTCCTTTTGTGCTTCAGAAATGGAAAGGTATGTTTAGATTCTACTCTAATTCTTTTTAAAATGTTTCAATAGAAGTAATATTTGCCTGATATATATATATATATATATATATATATATATATATATATATATATATATATATATATTTTACAATATTTACATTTTTTCTATATACAGTGTTCTATATTTATTCATTTTACAATTACTGTCTAGAAATATATTTCACTAAATTTATATGCAGTGCCTCAAAAAGATGCTAATATTATGGCTGAAAGTTATCAAGTAAACCAGTTGAAGAATTTTACAGGAAAAAAAAAAAAAACAGGCATCTTTAATGTCAGTTTTATTGTTCAAATCTAATTTCAAAAATATTTTAATTATTACAAAGAATATGTAGTAGAATTTGCATCATGTGCTGACATCTTCAAATAATGTTAAAACTCACTCTCGTGATAGTGAGATACCTAAGAATTCACATCTCAGGAAAAGTTCATATTGCTCTTGTTATCTATTGTTTTCAAACAACTTTTGGGGTTCTATAATTATTTCTTGATATTTCTGATAAAATAACTTAGCATATCTTTGATTCTTTATGTTACAGCAATCCATAGGTTGTTTTGTAAAGATAAAAAAATAGATTTAAAATTTCCTCTAAATCCTAAGTCTAACTGATCTACTGATTTTTGGTAATTTCAGTGAACAACTTAAAAACAACTGAAATTTTTCTAACAAACTTAATTTGAAAGAAAATAAATTTTTTCAAGTGCTTCTGTTCACAAAAGATTTCATGAAAGAAATAATGTATTGATAATTTGCTAAATAAGTTATTATCACAGGGAAAAAAATTTTAAATGTAATAATATATACTTAAATATATATTGTATTTTCCTTTACATTATCCATGTAGATTGTATTTTAAAAAGTTTGAATTTCATTGTGTGTTTTATGCTGCTGCAGATAATCTGATAAAAGACATTTCTCTCTTAGAAAAGTTTACAGTAAAATTCTGAAGGAAATGCCATTATGTTTTGTAAAATAATTAATAGTTGAGGCTGAAATATGACAGTTTGGCTGACACATTTCAGCTATAACCAGTTTGTCCAGTTACACTGAAGAATAAATTTGTTTCCTCAGAAGGATTTGACACTTGTCTTATGTTATTTTACATTTTGTTTTGATCTGAGCTGTTTTCACTCTGAAAATATTCACACATTCATATATCATTATGAGGAGGCATTTCATTAAGTTAAATAACAGATTTTAAACTAAAAGTCATAGAGAACACAAATAAGGAATGGTGACACACATGTTACTGTAAGATTAATCACAAGGCCTGAATTGTGCAAAAGAAAAAAATGTGCCCAATGCACAGTTCAAAAAATTTTTTTATTTAATTATGAATGAAACAAATATATTTTATTTTTAAAATATATCTAACCTCCTTTTAAAAGTTCTCTGTGGATAGTATATAGGAAAATACAGTAGTTTAAATTATGTTTTGCAATCGGCTAGCAGGAAGCAAATAATATCCAAATAAAACAATTACATGCAACCTCATATGCAGTATGAAACAATATATTAATACAACCCAATAAAAACTGTAATTGGACTAAAAATATCATATTATCTGTGAATATTCTTATAAAAAACAAATTCATAAATGATAAATTGTTGATATATTTGAACTTTTGGAGAATTCATTGAGAATGAATTTCTAATATGAAAATAACTCTTTTTTTAAACAGTATTATTATGCATGCTCTTCAATGTTCATAAATTTAACAATTATGTCAGTCAATATAGTAAAATATTTTAGGTTCATAAAACAAATGCTTATAAGATTATATTATTATCATATGTTTGCCTCAACAAGTTTGGTTCATTTTATGTCTAAAATATTAAGTTGCCTGTCATTAACTCTTATTAACATATTAGTAATAAGTGTTTGTGCTAATTTTTTACTTCCTTTTAGATAAATTTGTAATAATCTTTCAATCAAAGAAAACTGTTTCAACATTCAAAAATATATTGGACTCTAATTTCTAAGTTCAAGTTTTCTTAATTTGTTAATAAATTTTTCTCCTCCAGTAAATCCATTTATTTATTTCTAAATATTGAATTGTATTACTGGTAAAGATGATTTTTTTAAAAATAATATTTTATTTTTTAAATTGTTTGTGACATATTTATTCCCTTAATAAATTATGATTATTTATAAATTATATATATTCCACACTGAATTGTAAAATTAAAGTATTTTCATTCTTGTTTTTATTTACAGTGGGTGTGATTTATGGTCAATGTCAACAACAGCAAGCCGCAATGCTGATGGAAGTTTTGTTATCAATGGAACAAAATCATGGGTTACTAATGCACATAGACCTGGAGTATTCATTGTTTTCGCTAAAACTCCAAGTGACATAGTGTGTACTATATTACTATGTTATTTATTTTGTTTTTAATTTTTTATAGTATAAGTTATTTAAATTTAAATGAGCACTTTAATAATCATCAGCAGCCTTGGAGTTGCAGTATGTTATCAGTCTTTTGCCTTTGTTTATATCATTCAAGTTGGTGTATTCCTTCATTTTGTTGAGTGGCAATCAGCTTGCACATAAAATTGGAAGCTATGTTTTCTGTTCTCTGTCTTAGTTGTCTGGTTGAATTATCTAGAAGATCAAAGGGAACTTCGGATTTTCCTTTTGTTTAAATGTTGGAAGTAATATGTACAAAAGTTAAGAAGCTTCATGTATCTAATAGAATATTTTTTTTCCAATAAATACTTTATTTTATAATAATGAAATTAAATTTTATAATTTTAGATGATTACATGAAATTAGTTAACTTGTATTATTTTAAATTATCCAAAATTTGATTTGATGAAATCAGATTGTTACATACTTAACTTAAACTATAATGACGTTAAACAAATGAAATTTTCTACTTTTATCCCTTACAGCCTATCTGATCAACCAATCACATTGAAATTTCAATTTCAGGCATGTTTGTTTGAAGGTATATGCTGAACATTATGATAATTTGAGAGAATTTAGGATTAAATTGAGAGAATTTAGAAATTTTTAAATGGCAACACTTTTCCTTGCTCAAATTAATCAAGTCATTGAAAAATTGTAATGATAAACATTATAAAGAAATAATGATAATACAAAGGAGAGGATCTTTGACACACTTTGCATATTTTATAGGTTTAGACATTGGAGCATTAAACTTAGATTATCAATGTAAAGAATGAGTTATAAGCAAAAAAAAAGATTTATAAGATTATTAAAGATGTAAAGCATTAAAAAATCAGTGTTTCTTTGCTCAGGTGTTTAAATATGTCGACAAAGTGTTGCTTGCAATGAAACCATCAGATATTTTGCTAATAAAGTTGTTTTATCTGAACATTGGAATTATTGAAATACAAATAAGTCACAGGCTAACACATGACTCGTATTTCATATGGTTCTATGAAATGTGATTAGGAACTTTGAAGATATAAGCAATCATCTGTTTTGTTGAAATTGTCTCACAAGTGCGTAGTATGGTTACTGTGGTGGTGTACTACATCCTGCATGAGAAGTTGTTCACTATTTGGGTTTATTTAAAACTTTAATTTTCAGACTTTTTGCTCTTTTCTGCAGGTGCTTCCTTATTGCTTTCAGTGCATCTAAATGATAGAGTTAATAATAATGATACTGACTATAATGATACTGGACTGACAAAAATTCTCAGACAAGTAACAGGGCTTCCTCTTGAAGCAAAAGTGATTGTGATATTGCATCACCAGTCATTTATTCTTGATCTATACTTTGAAAAAGTCTCTACCTTAAGTTTGAAATTCAGCTCTGTCACAAATGCTTGTTACAGTGTTACATTAAATTGATGTTACAGTATTACACTGTTGCTGAATTGTAGCAAAAATGTCATTAGTGAAAAGGGTATTCCTCCACACATTTCCCTTTCTGTTCCATCATTACTGCAGCAACACTTTAATGTTAGAGTCACCATTGGTAACTTTTATAGTTTTGTGTCCACTCCAACCCTCCACCCTCATTCTTCTGATTTTCACAGTTTTCATTCATCTTAAATCCAAGACGCGCGTGCATGGTTCACCAAGTTATGAAAGATTCCTCTTGTAAAGTTACATTCAACATTTTTATCCACAATTTACTGCCCATAATGTGAAAGTTTGCTCACTGTAACTATAACTATTAGATCAGTATTCCTTAAAATTATCATAAACTCCAGCATATTCATTCCACAATCGTCCTTTATTTGCAACTAACAAATTTTCATCAAATTTGGTTAGTGAATTGGTTGCTAGAATTTCACTTATAAAGAACTCATCGTATGTATATTATGAAATTCGAAAAGTTTCAAAATCAATTTTTCTAAATTTTTAGGATCCATTTACTGTTTGTTTATATCTTGTTATCTGTTCATAATCGATAATTTATTATTTACCAATGATTATTTAATAACTATTTTGATAAATTTTACTTTTTTCAACAAACATGACTAGAATTGCTGTAAAAATTGAAACATATTAAAATAATTAATGACAAAAAAATTTTTGTTAAGAAAAACTATTTTTATAATTCCATATTGTACTATATATATTCTATATATCTATACCATAATGATACTGTGGATATAACTTTTTTATTTGTTAATTAACTTAAAGTAAATGTATTTTTAATGCATTTTGTTCTATATAAATATATATACTTTTGTAGGAAAAGAGAAACTTCTCAAAACAATTTTAGCTTTAAAAGCAAAATGTATTTTGCTGACAAATAATAGTTTTTAAATGACTAGACTAAAATTGCTTTGAAAGGTAAATGCAGAAATATCTTCTGGCATACTTAAATCTCATTTAGAACAAAATACATTTTTTTTCCAATTGTCAAATTAATGATTTTTTCCAGCTTTTTCTATATTTAATCAAAATTATAATCAATCTAATTAAATCATATTAACATATTCAGCTAATACTCTAATTAAGTGAACAAATTTGCACTAGAAAAAAAATTGCTTAAACCTGCCTTATACTATAAATTTTATTTTAAATAAATTCACTATTATTTTCAGTGTTTCTTTATGATTTAAGACTCTATATTCTGGGTATTAGTTTTTTTTAAAAGTGTTACATGTTTCTATTATTGATAAATATGTTTATTGCTTTTATATACACACACAACTCTAGCAATTGTAGCTCAATCTTTCACTCATTTTTTTGAAAAAGGATTTAAATTAAAAAATTTAATAACAGTATAATTTCGTTAACATAAATTCATGACATATGATTAGAATAAAAAAAAAAATGTGTTTAATTTGTATTTTATAGGATACTGACATGAGTGATATCTCTGCATTCATTATTGATAAAAATACCAAGGGTATTAAAACACTTGAGCAGAACAAAACATGCCTTCATGGTCTTCAAAGTAAGTTTATATTTCTGCTAAGATTTCTGACATGATTAGTTTTCAGTTTAAATTTTTTTTAAAATTTCTTCGATTATATATATATATTGTTTGAAAATTTTATCTTGCATGAGTTTGTTTTATATTTATTATTTCTTACATGTTTGATTTCCCCGTTTATCAACTTTTTCATTTTGTACCATCTTAAATTTTGTTTTGCATGATTTTTTTTCTGTAACTCAAAGAAGTTTAAGTTTTATTGGAGTTGTTAAGAAATGATGATATAGAAAAACATAATTGATTTTGGCATAATATAATTTTTTCAAAAGTCATTTTATTTTTTACTAACGATATGTTTAACAATCTTTTTAATGATAACTTTATTAAACAAACTACACTGATGATATTTTTGTTAATTAAATATTTGTTTTGAACAGTTATCTTCATACCAGTTAGACAAGTAAATAAATTTGAAAATTTAGAAAGCCGACTATTCATGTAAATTACACTTATACACACATATATTTGTTTTAATTTAAAGAATATTTAAATGAGTATTGAAAATTCATTGTAAATTTGTGACAAAGTTCTGTACAATGTTAATTAAAAATGTAACTTTTTATCAAGACATTTCTTTTTCTTACATGTGTGTGAGAGAGAGAGGAGGAGGAGGATGAAAAGGAAATATTTGTAATTGTCTGAAGTTATGTAAATTAGTAATGATTTGCCTATAAACAACATTAGAAAAGCAAATTTCACCAAAGAAATTAACTTCATTTTGATAAAGGGAAACTCATAATTTTGAAATGATTATGTTTTTTTAACTTAAAAATATTTGTTATTTTATCTTATCACTGTCCATGCTATTGTTTTTAATTTAAATTATTTCTCTAGCTGGAATTGTTCAATTTAACGATGTTGTTGTTCCTCAAACAAGCCTAATCAAGGAATTGAAAGATGGCTTTGATGTAATTCACCATTTTTAAGTATTTGTTTGCTATTTATCTTAATCAGTTTTGACATTGTTTACATTTTAATTTCTGTTATAGATATATTTCAAAGCTATTGAGTCTTTTAGAATTGCACAGAATACTTTTACTTTTGGTACGCTTAAAGCATTAGTAGGTAAGTTGAAAGAAACAAAATACTTGTTTCTTATATTTACTATTGTGTTGGAAAATTCCTTATTTTTTTCTAATTTGTACCTTGCAAAATATTTCATTAATTTTGTCAAATTCTTATGTTTGGATAATATCAGTAAAAGGTTGAATTAGGAAACATCTTTTTTAAGTTAGTTGGAAAATTATGAATTATATTTCAGATTATATTAATTTTAAAAATTAAATTTCATTTACATGTTAGCATCTAAGAATATAATTATTTTTATAGATTCGATCACACATCGCACCATTCATATAGAAAGGCTAGGAGATTCTCTGGCTGATAAGCAATTAGTTAGGGTAAGTAATTGTATATTGTAAGGTAATATGTTTAATTTAAGACAATTGGTTAATGTACAAGGATATAATGATGTGCAATTTTACATCTATCTATTAATAGAATAGCTACTTTTTGTTTCAATATTTGTCCACTGCTCCTATTAAAGAATTTTTTCACTTGTAAATTTTTACTAATTTTTTTTTTTTTAATTTTGTAAAAAAAAAAATAAAAAAAAAAAAAAAAAAAAACAATGATGTATGTAAGTATGTAATTATTTGAATATCTTTATAAAGTGTGTACTTTGCTTAATGATTGCAACTATTTCTAAAAAGGATTTGCAAAAAAAGTAGGATTTTTATAGAACATTGCTCATTCTCTTAATTTGTTATCTGATTAATTTAAATGTGCCTATCAATTTGCAAAAATAATTAGTTACATATAAAATATTTACTTTATTATTAATTATTGACTATTACAAAATATTAATTATTATTTTAACTTAATTTATTTGTTACAAATATTTATTTTATTAGTCAAGTATTGAATTTCTTTTAATTAAGATATTTTCTTTTTCCTGTGTGACTATGTTCTAATATTTAATACAGTTAATTTTTGGTGTTACAATTAAATTCTTTTTATTTGCATATTTTGATTCATGAAATGTAACTTATCTCCAGAAAGTTTTCCTTCATATTTCATTTCAAATGTAATTTTGATTATATATTACAGAGGAGACTTTCAAAAATCACGGGTATGATTTATGCAATGGAAGCTGTATCCTATTTCACAGCAGGCTTATTAGATTCAACAGAAAATCCAGATGTGGTGCTTGAAGCATCAGCATTGAAGGTATTAAATTATTGAATTTAATGCTCAATTATTTTTTAATCACTCATTTGAAAGGTATTGCTTTAATTTTCATTATAAGTATGAATGCCATTTTTAGTTATTCAATTCCAAAGCTACTTTGTTCTGCCTTCAAGAATTGATGCAACTTGTTGGATCTTCTAGTCTTATGGAGGAAATGCAGCTCGAAGCATTTTACAAAGATGCTCTAGGGTTAGACATGTTTGATGTAAGTTTAAAGTATCCTAAAGCCTGTTCTTAAAGATTGGTGTTGTTCTGATATTCCTTGTTTAAAAAATATATTTTTAAAATTATTTTTGAAATTTCTAAAATATTTTGCTGAAATTTCGTTTACTAATTTTTTTAATAATGTTAATTTCATATTTTCTTAACTATCAATATTTGCTGAGATAGTTACTTTTCCCATTCAGGTTTTCTTTAATCTTAGACATACTATGTTAATAAACAAATTATCATTTATAGAAGGCTATAACTAAGGTACTGCATAACATGCTTATCAATAATTTTCTCCATAATTTTTAAAGGAAAGGAAGATATACAGATTGGTTTAAAAGATTTAGCTTGAACATAGTTTTGCCAAGGTTTGGAATGAAAACAGTTTTTTCAAACGTATGGCAAGAAACAAACTGGTTTTTTGCAACATCCTTAGAATATTTTCCAATTGCTGACTAACTTTATAAATTCTAATCAATTTTAGAAAATTGGTTCCTCTTCCTTTTGGATCATAATAGGTATTATTTCATCATATTTATGATATTTAAATGGTTTGAAAGCTGAGATTGCTCATTTGATAATATAGCTAAAGGTATTTTTAACATAGTTCCATTGACCATAATTGTTTCATAAAGAAACCTATGGACTAATGAAATTTATTTTCACTATTATATATATTCTTAATTTCTACAAAGTGATTTTTGGCCATAATTTGTTGTTCCTTTTTTCAGAGTTATCAAATTTACTATATCCTCATCTTTTAAGGAGTTAAATTTAATTCATCTCTTTTAAAAATTCTTTAAAATCTAGATCCTTCAGAGGTAGAGTTTATCTCTTCACAAAGCTTTCTTGTGGCTTCAACTGAGTCTTTGTTTTTTGTGTGAGTAGAACAATTGTAATTGTGTATAAATCTAGAATATTATTGTGCACACATTAAATAACTTTAAGATCGTAATTACCTCTAATAGATTTTTCATTTGTTGCTTTTGATTTTGAAAATTTTTTCCAGTGTGGTCTCATTCAAGCTTTGGCCTGGGCTTAAATTGTACTTTATTTTAAGAATATTTTGAAGGTCTAAGCCTAATAATTTATGAAAACTTCATAGTTGTTTGATAATTTTACTAATTAATAATGTTGCAATTGTAATATTAGTTATTTCAGATCTTTTAAAGTATCTAAATTATAGCAAAAAGGAATTTTAAGATCTACTCAATTCTTTTGTTGTATCTGTATTGATTGCATATCAGGATAACCACTGCAACTTTTACCTTGAGGGTGTCTGTAAATAATTTTCTATATTAGAATTGCAAATGCTTAGGCAAAGATCAGTCAGACAAAGCCTTCTTTTAGTCCCTGTGAATAAATTCAACATTTTAATTTTTTTTTTTTTTTTTACTTAAGAAGTTACATGTTCTTGCATGACAGTGTTGATCATATATTAGCTTACAATTGAGAACACTTAGTTTTACTTCTGGCAAACAGGGCTCTTATATTTGAGCTAGGTAAATGTCCTCAGCTGAAAATTCTTGTTGAGTTAATAGTGCCTCTATTATGGTGAATGTTGACTTGAAGTATCCTATCCTTTCCTTTCAACTTTAAAGATTTTGACAAGAAATTTGGCTTGTTATCACACATTGACATCTGATTTAAAATTCATATTCCCTTTTACCATCCATTTCAACCATGCTGAAGATAATGTAAATAAAGAATATTTTAATGGTAAATGAGCTCATCATTCTGTGACCTGATCTTTTTGAGATCCTCTTTTAATTCAATTTGTTTGACAATTAACAATCAACATTAATCTTAGCAATTCTGAAAGGTTTATTTGACTTATCTTTCATGTGTCGTGTTCCTGTGAAGAGTTTATTTCACTGATAATAGCTTTAGTCATTAAAAACTCTACAGATCTAATGATAAAAAATGCCCAATTCCATTGACAATGAGTGGTTTTTCCAAATCTTCTATATAGGATGTGGACTAAGCCATCAATTTTATGCATTGTTGAAAGTTAGAGGCTTATACCTGTTCCTAGGATAATTATTTTTCATGATGTCCCTCATTAAATTAAACTATAACCATAATAGTCTTCATAGGTTTCCCATCCCAGTTTGATTTTTTTAGCAGGTTTTTGAAGGTTTGCCTTTCTTTGTCTTGTAAATTCGTCTTCTCTTGCCTTTACCCTTAGTGTTATGATTATTATTAACTTGAGTGCTTTTTGAAAGTTTTTTGTTCAGATATGAGTCTTCTTTTGAGTCTGAGCTGTTTCTGTTGTAGTTTAATTTTATTTAAAATAACAGCTATGCTGTCTATAATATCCTGCCTTTCTTTAAGTGAAGGTTGAGTAGAGAAAATTTCTACTTTGTTGCTCTTTTGATTGATTCTTCTCTCTGGGTTTCCTTATCATAAGAAAATATATTTAACACAGTATTCTTATCTGAAAAATCAGAATTTTCAATTTGATCTTTACCATTTTCACTTATAAATTAACCAATAAAATAATCTCAAATTATATAAAGATTATCACAACATTGCTTAAAATGGTGGATAAAATAAAATACTTTAGAAGTTTACCAGGCAAATCAGAAGCTGTTAAGGCATTATATATACAATGTCATTCACTCTCAGCATGGATTTCTTAACATCAGTATTATGTTCAAAGCATGTTATTTGTTATTACAATTATCTCATCACAGATTATTTCATGATTCTAGCTATTGACCATCTAGTAACTCATTTGGTAATACTTGTCATAGGATTGAAAAATTAACTTAAAATTTTCTATACCATTGAAAAATGATGATCAAAAATAACTGAACTATTTTAAATACAGTATTGTATATAATACTGTTTTATTATCTGCAGATCATGTGGTAAAAAATTTCAACTTTTGATGTACATATTATACCCTGCTGCAGATAATCTGGTAAACATTCTCCATGTGAAAAGCATTCCATTAAGTTTTGGGGAAAATGCTGCTTATGTTTAGTAAAAAAATAAATAACAGAAGGTGCTTAAAGCTTTCATGACTTGGCTGAAGTAATTTAATTATAACCAGTTTTCTCCAATTGGATATTACTTACCTAGGAGGAAACTCTTGTCTATCCTCATTTTGTTTTAATCTGGAATTTTTCATTTTGAAAAGATTGAAATTCATGTATTATGATGTGGAAACAAAAGCATATAAGTTAAGTTACATAATAGATTTCAAGCTGAAATTCAGAGAAGAAAAAATGTGGTGAAAAACTTGCTAAAATACAATGAAAATAAATGTTGTGCAAAAGAAAAATATATCCAATGTGCAATTTGAAAATAATCCATTTCAATCATTTAATTATTAATAAAACATATATTTTACTTTTAAAATATTTATAACCTCATTTTAAAAGTTATCAACTAAAAGTCAATAAGTTTTACAAGAATCATCCTGTAATTATTGCTGTTGGGGATCAATTGGATGCTTTGACAATGATTGGGATCTAAATAGAATGCAATTACATTTTTCATAATCACATTCTATCAATAATGTTTTCTGCTGTTAATTTATTATAATTTTGTTTTAATTTACCATACTGTTTATTTTTTCTTTCCATGTGAAACCGCATTATCATTAGTTTATATTATCGATTATTTGCAAAAATAAATTGCCATGGATTGATTATTTGTCATTGCAGATTGTGCAGTGCTTTTTTCTTTTATTTGAAAAAATGATGTTGTTGCAAATAACTTACTGTAAAATATGGTAATTTGTTTTTGTGAATAGTGTTATTCAGATCTTTTAATGGTAAAAAAAAAAAAATCTAGTTTTCTATTAAGTAAGTTTTATTTAGGTTCTTTTGTTTTTAATTATTTTAATGATAAAACTTAGAACTTTTTATACTGATTATACATAATTGACCATATAAAAAATTTTTGGAAAGAAAATTCAAAGTAATTAATTTCATAACTGGATTATTTTTATTTATTTTATAATTTATTGATACATTGATATAATATGATTGGAGTATTCTAATGGGAATCAAAATTTATGGTCTAATTTTTATTTAAATTATTGGTAAATTATGTGATTCCAAGTCAAAATATAATTTCTAAAATAGTCTATAATAAACGAATGATAGCTTTTAAAGAGAAAATATCTTTCTTTCTTTCTTTTTTTTTTTTTTTGTACATTTTTAATTTAATTTTAAAAAGCAATGGAATTTTCTTTAATCAAATTTTATTGAAATGGGGAGAAGATAATATCCAAACAACAGTGTTTTCCCAATACTTTAATCAAAACATAACATGTCTTTCTTAATTAATCTAGTTATTATTTTATTTATGTAGCTTTCCTTTAAATTAGCTAGTTTCTAATTTTAAAAAAAGATGCAATTTATAAAGTAAAATTGTAATGATTAAATTAAAATTGTAAAACTACATGTGTTTGATTTGCAAATATATTGAAGTTCATGATTATTTCATTTATATTTTTTATCTTTAATTTTATTAATTTGAATCTACAAAGGTTTATTTAGTTATGAAAACACATGCAAAACTTCTGAATTCTAATTATTGATATGTTTTCTCTATCTTTTCTAGTCTCCAAATGATCTTACTAAACTTTATCTAAGTTTTCTTGGACTAAAAGAAGTTGGTAAAAAGAAATTTGAGGATATAATGTAAATATATTTGTTATAAATATTTTTGTATTTAATTTTTTTTAATATATTTAATCTTATTTTCATTTTTTATTTACAGACAAATGCGTAATAAATATTTCTTTCCGATGAGAACTTTAAAAGAGAATATCAGGATGTGGAGGATTAAACGTGGCAGATATAAATATGACCAAGACATTGCGGGTCATATGCATCCTTCTTTAGTTGTAGGTTTTCTTTTTCTTCCTAATTGGTTTGTTTGAATTTTATTTTTTTATCAAAATGGAAATATTATAGTTAAAAAATTAATGAATTTTAAGGTGTATATGCTATACCTTTTCTGTAATCTATTTTTTAAACTGAGATAGAGAAATGCTGAGAAGCTGCTAAAGACATTTTTAATGTGAGTAACAAATTTTAACTATGAGAAAACTTTCTTAAAGCCAAAGAGTCATTATTTAAAATAACTTTTTGTTTTCTGTTCTACTTTAAATTCTACTACTTTCATTATTAAAAAATTGTTGATATCATTAATAAATAAAATATTAAAATTTTTTTTATGAAAATCAATAATGTTATACTTAATTTTTCAATTCTCTAGATTTATAAATAAGTAAAAACACAAGTGCTTGTCTCCCATCAGAAAAGCTGAGAAATCTAGGTAGTGCAATCTTTCTTCAAGATAATTATTTAAATCCTAACTATGATGTGTCATATTTTGTGTAAATTGAAAAGAAATGAGAGAAAAATATCTTTTTAAAACCGAAAAAAAAAAAAGAAAGAAAAGAAAAGAAAAAAAGTTTGATTTAAATTTCCAATAAAAATTTGTCCTTTATTTATAATGATATTGTAAACTAATCATCTTAGAAAGAAATGTGATGCTTGAAGTGGTAGAAATTTTTTCGTTTTCTTTAAAACTAATTAAGGTACATGAACGATGAATTTTTAATTTTCTTTTTCAGAAAGCTGGGAAAATAATGGTCTCATTTACATGAAAAATTAAGGATTCTAGCTTGAAAATTTATAGTCAAGTTTAGTTAGAATAAAAATATTTTTATGTGATATCATACATGTCCAAAAAATTTATTTGATTCAAAAATGAAATCTATATTTATAGCAATACTTATTTTTAACAAAAAAGGTTTTTGATGTGTATAATGAGACATAAAAAAGATGACTATTGAACGACATACAAATAAACCAAATTGTCATTCATTGATAGAAGTGTATTTCAGCTGATCTAATGTCCAACTGTTAATCTTTTCATCTACAGTGTAATGTGTTGATAAGTTTATTTTTATCATACATAGGATATATATATTGATTAAAAACTATTTTAAAGTACTTATAATTTTTACAGTTTTAAGGGACTATTTAGACACTAAAATTATATAAGGTTTTTTATGATGTTTTATTTTGAAATTAAATAAAAAATTTTAATCTTTTACTTTAGTATAATAAAATTCTTAATATATGAATGCTTGGCATCAAGTATTCTTCATACACAGGTGTTAATGTATTAATTTGTATTTCAGAAATGGGGCAATCGCTTCGAAGAGAAACTTCAATTATTTGAACTAACTGTAGAAACTATGTTAACTAATCATGGCAGTGTAAGTATATGAAATTATTTTAAATTCATAATTAAATTCTTTAATAACTGTTTCTATTTTTTATTGGCTTGATTCTGTTTGGAAATTTTATTTTATCTGAAAACTAATTTTTGTATCAAATGAAATTTTTCAAGTACCAAAAAGATTTAATTAAGTTATGTTGCATTCAAAATGCCTTACACAACTTCTATCTTTGTCATATGATATATATATATTACACTGTTTGAATATTTGCGCTCTAGTGTTTAAATGAATTGAGACAAATGGGAGAAAAAAATTTTTTTTTAACCTTAGTCTTTAATGATTACATACAATAAGTAGATTGATAAATTTCTGTATTAGTATGAAGTATGGCTTTCTATAGCAGAAATGACCTTTTCAACATGTCGTGACCTTAAATCCATTAATGTAATTCACATGTTCTTGACCTTATCATGGAATCCTACTTTTATAGCAGTTTTTATCATTTGTTGTGTTGTTATGCAAGTCATCTTAGCTAAGTGATTCTTGAGAATAATCCATAAGTTCTCAATAGTAGTTAAAATGATGAATTATCTGCCTATATCATCTTTTATTTTTCTTCATTAAAGTCAATGGCGATTTTGTACTTTGGCAAGTTTCCAAATCATGTTGAAATGTGATGTCAAATGTTTCCATGTATGAAACAATCTTACTGCATGATATTTTTATATGTTTAAAAAAATTCATCTTTTTTTTAAGAAGAGTTAAGCCTTCCGTGCCATTTGCTGTGGAAAATAAACACCAAAATATCCAGGTGGAAGAGTGTTTTACAGTCTGTGAGATCCAGTTGCATAGTTTCAGTTTCATTTAGTCTTAACAGCTCTTGTTTTGTACCTCTTCACAAGTAAAAGCATTTTGTCTCTGAAAATTGCCCTTTTATCAGTCATCAACAGTCCATAATAGTATTTCTTCTCATCATTTTCTATATTAGAAATTTTTTATGTTCACTATTTTCCTCTTTGGAAATGATGATTCAGAATCTTGAAATGTTCTAACAATTCTTGAAACACTTAATTTACCAGCTGTGACAACTATAGCAATATCTATTTGTCAAAGAAGTGTGTTCATTGAAAGCAATTATTTTAGACTGCTTCTTCTGAGTAATCCATCCCAAAGCAAATTCCAAAAGAAATTAGTGCATGTTACATGAAATGCAGAATTCTAACTACCAGTTCACAACTGAACTACTTACATACTAAAACCAACTGAAAGTCTCACATCTGAATTGCTTTTGCATTAAAATCACTCAAATGAGTAAATTATGTCTAAGGTCAATCTTCTTAGTACTTTTCGGCAGATATAACCAGTTTGATGTTGCTTAAGACAACATTGGTGACCGCATACCAACTCAGACAACAACAAAAAAAAAAGCTTTTTCCAGTTACTTTGAATAGCATTGTAATTGTGTCTATTATATTCATATAAATTATGTAATGTAATAAATTAAGTAACAAATAATATATATTTTAAAGTTGTTATTTAATATTTCTAAATTAAAAAGTAGTAAGTCAATTTTCATTCATTTATATTGGAAAAATTGCCTTTTATTATAAATTAATATTACAGAACAATTGAATCAGTTCTGTAAGTAAATTATGAATATTGACTGATTTTAAAAATATTTTTCGTTATTCTGAATCAATTCCAGTCACTTGGTAAAACTGAAATTATAGAAATTGCTGTTTAATCAAGATAAATTTTGTCTTCTTTTTTATCTTATTTTTTATTCATTCTTTTTAATTTTAATTAACATACTTCATATTGGTTTTCTAAAGATATCTTTTTTACATTTCAACATGGATAAAAATTTATTTTCAAGAACTTTCATGTTCTATAATAAATATTTTAGTACATGAAATTCAATTTAATTATTCAATTTTTTTTTTATTATTCACTCTGTATTCAATTTTGGTTTGAAAATCTTATATTGAATGTACTGGATTTATTCCATTTCAATTCCAAGTTCTTTCTAATGATAAAGACTCTATTAACTTATAGTTCACTTGAGTTAGTTGTCTTGCATATTGGCAAACTTTTCAATTTTCTGATATAGTATTCATTAATAATTAATCTTTATAAAAAATTGTTAAAGTATACATTTTTTTCACTATTACTAGAATAGAAAATAATTTCCATGAAGTAAGGTAGTAAGAATTTCTCTTCCATCACAAAGTCTTAGATTTTAATCACTTTTTATAATTTTTTTTTTATATTTCAGAATTCATGTTTTAAATCCTTAATTTTACAATTGCTTTAGAACAAAAACGACAGATGCTAATAAACATTTTAAATAAATGCTTTTTTTCCATTAGAAATACTTGCAGTAATATAGTGAAATTTTTCTTATTATACTTGGAAATTTAATTTTTTATATTAAATTTCTATTTTATTAAAATCCACAATTTTTATCCTTTAATTTATATTAACTTCAGGAATTAATTTCACTTTTAATATTTTTAGTTTATACTTATCTTTCTTTTGAATAGCTTTTCATTATGAGTAAAATGAAAAGAGTAGTTCTGATATATTAATAAAAAATTCTTGAAACAAAAATGTATGTGTTTTATAAGCATGATGATTTCAAGCAAAATTTTCTGTCCTCCAATTTTTGATAGATTTTATTAAGTTAGGCTTTAATTTTTAGAAATTTTCACATTAGAAGTAAATAAACCATGAAGTTAGGATGCACTTTTATGGAGATACTATGGTGGATTGTGTAAAAAATTTTATTTTTTCAATTTGTCCTCATAAGTTTTGATTTTGCTGTTCATATTAGGTTGCACAATTTGATGTTAGTTTCATTTCTGTTCATATAAAATTTATTTAGATTTTGAGTCTTTATTTAAAGCATCAGTTCAGTAACAATGTATTGCACCGTCTGTTTTAGATATTAGTTTATAAGATTCATTTACAATCGGCATTATTAATATTGAAATGTTATACTTCTAATTGCATTAAAAAAACCCATTTAATTTTACATTATTTTTGCTTATAAAAATGAAATGATTTCAAAAGATAAGCAGGTTCTAATTATGTGTTATGAATACTTTCTTTCTGACGATCAGTTACATTATCATTAGCAAAGATTTTAATGTCCATTTAAATTTTAGAGATCCCATTAATGCACTCTTTTTACTTTTTGTTTATATATATATATATATATATATATATATATATATATATATATATATATATATATATATATATATATATACTCACACAAATCAAAGATAGCATTATTGTGTCAATTTTCTTTGGCAGTCATCAGAGTATATTTGTTATCTGTTTCAAATTTATTTTTGAGTCTACTTAATTACATTTTTTGTTTATTGTCTCTTTTTTATTGGTTATATAATATTTTTGTATTAATGAAAATTATACTAATAGATTATGTGCATACATAATTTATATATATTAAATATGCTTTTTTATAAGTATTTCTTTGATAAATATGAATTATTTAAATCATAACATGTTACAGGAAAAAGAAATTTTGAAAATGTATGCTTGTAATGATTTTTGAAAAGCAACTAAATTAATTCATTTGTAATTAATGGTTTTAGAAATCTGTTGTTTCATTTATTACTGCAAATTAAAAGTGATATATTAACCTGAAGATAATTTTATTCAAATTTATTCTTCATTAAATGTATTGTGTAATGTTTTAAAATATTAAATTGTGAAGAATTAATTTGAACTTGATATTAAATTATGTAGTTCAAATTGCATATTTTTATTTATAAATTCTGAAGACAGGCATGAATCTCCAGTTGTTAAAGGAGCAAAATTTAAATTTCTGCTTATGAAATTTAAATTTTGCTAATTCATTATCTAGAAGTTAATGAATATAATGTATATTTGCTAATAATTGAATTTTACTTGTGTCTTTTATGATGTTGAAATATATATTTTTTGCAATTGTTTTTCTTTTCCCCAGAAAATTGTAGATACTCAAATCGATCCTATGGTATTAGCAGAAGTAGCTTCTGAGCTTTATGTGATTGCAGCTGTTTTATCAAGATGCTCACGATCTTACTGTTTAGGTTTAAAGAATTGCCATCATGAGGTAATGTGACTATTTTTCATTCCTGATTATCATATCAGTATAATTCATGTATAAAAAAATGTTATAGCTCATGACATCATTGCATAAAGCATTTCAGTCTTGTCAGTAGAGACTAGACTTCTGTACCATGATAAAAATTTTAAAAATATGTAAATCATATTAAATTTAACAGACTTGAATATAGACCATGAGAGAGTATAAACGATCTATTCTTATTTAAAACTAAATCTGCACAAATTACCAAGTTGAAGAAATTTAGTTTATCAACAATATTCTTTAGAGTTGCACCTCCACTTGTCTCATTAAAATGATAGATGCACCTGTGCTTAATATTTATTCAATTAGTATGAACATTTCTAAAAAATAAAAATTATATATGCTTATGATTCATTGTGTCTGTTCATCATTCTTAAAAAGTGAAATGAATTTTAATTTACTATTTAATTCTCTTTACATTTATGTGCAACCATCTTCACAATCATGATGAAGATTCATCGATGTTACATTTTTATAAATATAATAAGCAAAAAATTGTTATAGATTTATCAAAATATTTCATAAAATGAGTTGTATGCTCTTGAGTTTTTTTCTTCTAAAACAATAGCTAGTGAAACTTGTTTAAAATTTACAAACATAAATATGCTACAAATAGTTTGTTAAGTTCACATTTTGAATGAATAAAGTGCTCCAAATATTTGCTTTTGTCTTTCTAATTAGTAAATTATTCAACTAGCCTCATAATAAAAAATTAATCCCATCATTTTTTTCATTTGTTTATATATATATATATATATATATATATATATATATATATATATATATATATATATATATAATTGCCCATTGATTAAATGTATGAAAGTAATAAAAATCATTCTTGATGTTAGATTTTTAAAAATGTGAATATGATGAAGTAGTTTTTTAATTTTGTTTACTTTATTATAATCAATACTTGTTAATTTTCACTAAACTGCAATAGATAGATATGATTTTTTTTATTTTCAAAACTTACTACATTTATTTTTTTGGCACTGCAATTTTTTAAAGCTACTCTGAATCAAGAGTAAATTTCCTAATACACTAAAATCTAACAAATTGTTGAATTTAACTTTTGTAAAAAATTTTTTAAGAGAATCCATATTAGAATCATACATTTATATATCTCAAAATCATGATGATAAATTTAATATTGGGTGATAATAATACTGTTATTAAACTCAAATAGAATGTAATTAATATTTGCATACAAATTTCATGAGCAAAAAACTTTATTCAAAGTATTGAGAATTTTAGAATCTCTATAAAGTACACTTGTTATATCTTACCAATGTATTATTCTTTAGTTCTTATTCATGAAGAAAATAAAATTTTTCTCATATTTGCCTGAATAAAAGACAGTATTTAATTTGTGATGAGGAAATTTAAACATAATACTTGTGTAAAAAAAAAAAAAAAAAAAAAAAAAAATTTATGTACTATAAGTAAAAATAATTTAAAAAAAATATTTTCGTATTTTTGCAAAACAACATAAATTGGTCTATATTAACCAGAGCATGGTGTGCATATTAATAAGAAATTATTCAGTTAACTTTGATTTAATTTTCTTGCGGTTTTGATATAGTGAAATTGTTTCAAATGCATTTATTCAAACTTAGAGATGTATAAATATTTTTTATATGCTTACTTAAAATTCATAAAATCATAAAATAAATGCTTAACTATTTACTTTCAAAATTCATTCTTTAAAAAAAAAAAAAACCCTTTTTTAATTTTGCTTATAATAAAAGAAGTAGAATTAATTGACTTTGCCCAACTTTAAATTTAAGAACAATAGATTTCATCTTTATAAATGTCATTTAAGAAATCAATCAAGTTAAATTAAATTCCTTTTAATAATGCATACTTGAAATTGGAAATATATATATGTTTTTAGTTCAAATCATCTAAAACTATGTTTAACATTTTCATTTAAATATTTCTTTTATGTAGCTCCAACTAGCAGCCTCATTTTGTTTTGATGCTGATTTCAGAATATATTTTAAACTTAAATCAATTTTAGTAGGTAAGTGTGTTTTTTTATTTTGCACATGTTATCTATCAAATAAAAACCATTCAGAGTTTTCATATTTATCTTGGAAAACTCTTAATACAAATTTTTAAAGATAAATGATTATTTATTAATTAGGCTTAATCAGCCATAAATATAACCAAATGCTTCTTTGTTGATCTTCCCTACTTTCAAAATTAAATTTACTTGAGAAATTAATATAAAAGAATTTAATTCTCATAAAATGCTAACTTCATTTTCATCAGAATTAGAAAATGAAAAATTTACTGCTATTCTGATGCATCTTTTTTTTTATGTGTGTTTATTTTTATATAATTATATTAAAATATACATATTTTTGTGATATATACATATTTTCTTTAACTTATTTAAATAATTATTTTAAAAATGCATTTCTTTATAAAAAAAAAAAGTTGCTATCCATTTTCTTTATTTATTCTGTGAATTGTTATGGATTTTCTCTAATGAATAAATCATTAAAATTAATTTCAATCTGTTTGTATATCTGTATATATATATAACTTTTTCTTACAGGTGCTGCAGATAACAATGAAAGGAATAACCTCATGATTGGAGGTCAGGTTGTGGATTGTCAAGGATATTTCCCTGAACATCCTTTGAAGCATAATTTTTAGACTCTGTGATAGACGTTAATAAATACTGTATAAAATTTGGCTTGTTTTTCCCTTTATTAGTTCATGCACATATTAATACTCATTATGTTGTCTCTCTACCAATATACATGCATATACCCAGAAAAGATTATCATTAATTTATATAGTTTTTTTTTTTTTTTTTTTTTTTTTTTTTTCAAATAAAAATTCTTAGCTTATAATTATTTTTATAAATGTAATAAAATTACATCTTTATTGTTTTCAATACTTTATATATGCATAAAAATATATTCTTAAGGTATTGGTGTAAACTTTATTCTTATTTTTTGAGGTGTAATTTTTGGATTAAAAAATTTATTTAAAATTAATGGTTGTGCAAGAAGGGCTTCTATAAATGATATTTGATTTTATAATTGAAATTTCCAGTTTGAAACTTTAGTTAAAATTTTGAATTTTACACAATCAATCCATTTTAACTTTTATACATATCTGCTCTGATTTATTAGATGCATGGTTGAGGGTCTTAAATTTCAAATAAGTTGTCCATTCCTCAGGTGTGCTCTGCAAATCTCAAATGACTTATCTACCTCCCTGTATAACCTTTATAAATCATAATTGCATCGTTGTTTCTATAAACTATCTTTTTTCACAGCGTCAAAAATACTTCTAAAGGTATTCGTTATATAAAAGCTTGCTATTTTGCTTGAACTATCTCAAAATTCTTGTCCCTGATTCAAACATGAACACTAATCTAACAGCTGCTTTGTATTATTTTAATTTTGATTTTAAGAATGTTCTTAGATCTTGAAACCAGATTATCAGTGATGTGAATCTTTTTTAAATCTGTACCTCCTATTATTAATACAATTCGTTTTAATGTTTTATTTAAACCAAGTTTGGTAAAATTACCCCAACCACTTTAAATTTAAAATTTTGCATAATCAGATATTCATTTCCAAGGTTACAGTAATTATCACAGATTTAGTTCTTCTTTCCTTAATAATCAAATGCATATTTGTTGTACAATTCTTAATTGAAGTAAATGTTCCCAAATGTATTTTTATTAGTGTAATTACTTCTACATCATTAGATAAACAAAAATTTTGTATATTAGTCAAAATGGTGTCCTTTAATTAATTTTGCAATCACAAATTATTCATTCCAAGAGTATGTTGGAAAATATTTCATAGTATTAGTATGAGTCTATTAGAAGTAATAAATTATTAAAAAAAACTATGTTTATCTGTTTTATTAATTCTCATATTTGATTGCCTTTTCATTTGAATTTGAATATATCTAATTTTTTTTTAAATAACTTACTATCAAAAAACTGAAATGCTTTTATCTTACTTACCATAAATCTTTATATCTTTTATTGTTTTTATCTCTAAATTTTCTACTAAAATACTTTATAAAGTATGTTTAAAGTTACATTTGTAAAACTCTAAAAATAATGATGTCCTTAATTTTTTTAGATCCATGTTTAAAATACTTTTATTGCTAGACCAATATAATTGTTTGCCTTACATGCAATATACATTATTTTTTTCCTCTTAAAATTGCAATTAATCAATGTAAAGTATGTATCAAAAATAGCCTTTTTATTAAAAATATACTATTTTGTATTACTTTTGAAATAATTATGGTTCAAAAACTATTCTTGGAATAAAATTACAATTATATATTTCATTTATTTTTTTAAGAACCTGGAGTTTCGAATGGGTGATAATAATTTGAATAGTTTCTAGAAAATTGTTTTCTCTTTTGCATTAATTAATATTTTGTATACTATGAATAAATAATTATCAATTTTATGAATTTCATTATTAATTTTTTGTGTCTCCAGCCAGCAAAATTTGAAAACAGAAGATTGAATTATTTTTAATGTGTAAATCGTTTTTAATATTGATGAGTTAGTAAAAAAATATCCATTTCAATATTCTATAGCATAAAAGTCACCTTAAACTGTGATAAAGAACAAACGAAGTAAATAATACACTGGTGTGCAAAACTTAAGCAACAAGTGGTTTTTCGGCCACAGCTCCCCAACAAAGTATAAGATAGCCATGAAATTGCAGTATAATGTGTACGTAATTCAACAGAAAGATTATTTGCATGCAAATTTTCGAAATAAAACGTCATAGGTGATGTAAATGTACGTAAACCTTGTGGGTCGGCGCGCGCAGGTCAAAACTGTGATAAAAGGATGAAGAGCACCGTAGTTAAAGACATTCGCTGGAAGTGCAAGTGATTTGTTTTGTGGAACATGTCTTCAAGAAATCATTTAGACGACTTTACTCGAGGAAGAATGATTGGGAAGCTTGAGGAGGGGCATAGTGTTATCAGTGTCGCCGAAGAGTTCGGGATCAACAAAAGTGTTGTTTCTCGTGCTTGGAATGCCTTTAAAACTACTGGTACAGCTGTTCGGAAGATTGGTGGTGGCCGTCCAAGGAAAACAACACCAAAAGATGACCGTTACATTGTCCTCCAGGCGAAAAGAAACCGTTTTCAGTCAGCGAGGGCCATATCTTAGCAACTGTGCACAGCCATAGGACGACAAGTATCAAGATTTACAGTGTCCAGACGCCTCCACAAAGGTGGCTTATTTGCTAGACGTCCTGAACGCTGCATACCTTTAAAAGTTTGCCATCGGCGTCACCGTTTAGAGTGGTGCAGAGAACACGAAACTGCGACACCTCATCAATGGAGACGCGTCCTCTTCACAGATGAGAGTCGTTTTAGTGCTACAAGCGATTCTCGACGTCAGTTGATCTGGAGAGAGGTTGGAGCTCGATTTCATCCTAATAACATCGCGGAAAGAGATCGTTACGGTGGTCCTGGAGTTCTCGTCTGGGGTGGCATTATGTTGAACGGGCGGACTGAGCTTCAGATCTTCGATCGAGGTTCTGTAACTGAAGACTGCTACTGCAATGAGGTAATCCTACCCCATGTGCGTCTGTTCCGAGGGGCCATTGGACCAGACTTCATATTTATGGATGACAATGCCCGTCCACACGGTACTGCTAATGTTCAAGAGCTACTGGAAAGTGAAAATATCACACGAATGGACTGGCCAGCTTACTCTCCAGGTCTAAATCCCATAGAGCATGTGTGGGATGCATTAGGGAGACGTCTTGCGACACGACAGTATCCTCCTGGTAACACCCATCAGCTGAAAGAAGCGTTAAAGGAGGAATGGAGACGTTTACCCCAAGAACTCCTGGATAATCTGGTGCTTAGCATGGAGAGACGATGCCAAGCAACAATTACAGTAAGGGGAGGGCATATCCCATACTAGGGAACATCTGCCAGTTGTACTTACGCTTCTTCAGGCAATCATGTGTAACGCTACTATATGTCAAACAAAGCCTTTTTTGTTCCATACCCTACTTTAAGCTTTATATTCATTTCTGCGCCATTATTCTTTTACCATCGTTTAAGTACAGAATAATGTACATCATATTCAAATTTCATGTCAATCGGATGATTTCTTGTAGAGTTATGACAAAAAACGCACTTGTTGCTTAAGTTTTGCACACCAGTGTATATAGAAGCTCTCTTATTTAGCATTGTCTAATGCATCTAAAATAATCAATAGAATGCTACTATGAAAATCAATTTTATCATAGAAAAGCACAAATTGTATAATTTCGAAGTTTGATAAAATTATTTCGACCCTATTAAAAATAGAACAGACTTATTTTAATTTCCTATCAAATGAAAAAGTTTCGTTTACTCTCAGTACTCTGTCAGGGTCAAGCCTCTGTTGAATATAGCGTTTCTGTAAATAACAGTTTGATAGTAAGACATTGAGAATAGCAATTGATAACATAATTAAGCATCTAATCTATAACAAAATATTTAACTAATATCTTCTTCATTCTGTATTAAAGTGAAGATATGTATCAATTATATTTAGATAAATAAAAACAAAAAAAAAAATGAATATCTGAAGAAATGTGTTATAAGCTAATCAGTAGTGACCATAAAATCTAAAGCTATCATTTCACCAGAATTAGGCCTTAAAATTTATCTCTTACCAAGCTGCTCCTTCTTTATAAATAAATTATTATAGAAATCATTAGTGTATATTGTATAAGAGTAATACACATCCCAAAATGAGATTAGTGCCTATAAACAATTTTTACTTTCATTTTATTAATGAAAAATCAGGCAAAGAAGCCAGTTTTTGATGAAGTAAACTATTTAACAGTGTTTCTTAAAAATGTACCTCTCTCTTATCCATTCTCTGCTGTTAAGGCCCTGCTAAACCTCCATTAGGGAAAATCGAATCCTATGGATAATATTTTAACGTGTCACAAGTGCTATTTACATTTCCATTCATTATATTCTCAATCATTTAAACTATCTGATAGTTCTTACAAACACAAATTATATCTGAATCCATCTTTAAAAAGATATGATATGAAATTTCTTGTGGCAATGTTTTTGGAACATCAGTTTCAAAAATCTATTCTAAGCCATTATCACTTCACGCAAAGTTACCGTCGACATTTGCACTTGGAACTATTAATTGAAGTTTCGTGCCAATGGTGTAAGATGGGATCTAAGTAGGATATATATATATGTATGTATATCAATTGCTTTAAAAAAAATCCCAAGATTCTGAAGGATTTACCATTTTTTAATGTAAATGCTGGTCCAAGTTTCTAAACCATTAGGAAAAAATATATTATAAAAAATAAAAAAAAGCTTTAAAAACGCAATTTTATAAAGGAAAAGAAATTAGTTCGTAAATACTACTTAAAATTATGCATGTGAGAAGAAGTTAAAAATCAGCTACGAGTTCGCGAAATCGTGAGTGTTCGTAAAGATAAATTCTCTCTCTATTTTTCTTTTTGTAATTTAACTTTTCCTCTTAAAATAATAAGTACAATTTGATATTTTATTAAAATGATGAAATTTACACACTACACCAGCAAAACATTTTCGTTCTTGTTACTCGAACTGTCACTTTTCCCACAGCACATTTCTCACAACATATTGGCATCATTCCAATACTGGATTCTAATAAAGAGAAATATGGAAAGGAAATAATAAATAAAAATTTTTATTTCAGGAATTTAAAAAACAATTTTAAATATAGTTAGAAAAAATTTTTAATCACACAATTTGTGTAAAACACTGAAAGATTTATAATAGTTTTCAATTAAAAGAAAATAATAATAAATTAAAAAAAAAACTTATTTGGCTAATGTGTTTTTCCTAACCCAAAGTTCTTGAAATTCCATTGAAAATTTTAGAATTTAAATTGTATTAAAAACTTCATAGAAATAAAATTTCTTTGAAATTGAAATATAACTATTTGGAATGGCTAAAGCAACGATATTGTGATCACTGGATAAAATGTTCTATAATTAATCTAGTTTTTATCATCATATTTTTCATACCCATTCTATTTAGATTTTTTTGTACAAAAAATTTCCTCGAAATAGTTTGATTTTGATTGTTATTTAAAGACAAAAAACAATTTTTTGTGTGACTAAAAATATCTCAAGGAAATTCTGATTTTTTAAAAAGTAACTGCATAAAATGAAGTTACAAAAAATTTTTATCTTTAAATAAAACGAATTGTTACATCGAAAATGTGTGTGTGAAAAAATCGAAACTTAATTTGCTTTCAGTATTCATATTTTTTAAAAAGAATATAAATCTGTTAACAATCATTTTGACTCAAGTGTTTATTAATTACTGAAATCATATGAAACGTGAACAAAATCTAACTTTGATCTGCTTCTAAAAGAAAAGTAGACTATTTAATCAAACCTTTCATTCAAAATAATTTTTTCCATTATAATAAATCTTTATGAAATTGTAGTTTGTACCGCGTATATTTCAAGTCACTTCTGCTGTTGCCATAAATTAGTTTATATAACTCTAATTTCAGCAGTAGAACGAGCCACCTGTTCAGAGGACGGGATTTATAATGCTTTGAACATATTTTAAAATGCCTTGAATAAAGTAAAATTACCAACGAATGTGAAATAAATCTGACTAATATGTAGAAGATTAAGGTTTTTCTTCAGAAACAGACGTCTCGTGATTGTCTGGCGCCATTCTATCAATCGATCTTACAAATGATTCATGTAACAATAATGACAAAAACAGTCGATCTTCCTATCTGCTTACCATCTAGAGTTCAAGGACGGTTTTGACTTGATATCTAATTAGAATGCATGTTGTTAACTGAAAATGGCGAACGTTTTGTTTTAATTGTCGAAACTTACTTCTTAAGCATCCGGTGCACTTCTGCCTGGTCCAGCAAGCTAATCTTTCACCACAAGCTGTGATAGAAAATATAAAAATGTCATGATATATATATATATATATATTATTGTTAATTAACTTTATATATTTGTTAATTTTAAATGTGTAGCATCATGTTTATTGTTTTATGAGTAATTACCTACTTTTTTTTTCATTTTAAATGAATTTTAAGACTTTTTTCTTGTGCAATAGTTATTTATTTCAATTTAATACATTTAAAGTATACAGCATCAAGCAGTTATTAATTTACGAAATTCTGAAATTTACAGAATCAACGGCGATTTAAGAAATTATAAAATTATTCGTGTTTATCTCTAAATTTAATTGATAAGTTTTAAAAAAAAGTTTAACAGCGTCAGTAATTTAAAGGTTGGAATCAAGTGATTTTTGATTACATTACATTTTAAAAGTGCTATATATTTTATTTGGTTATCTTAAATATAATAAGACATATTCCTTTAAATTCTAGAAAATCATCATTGATTGCAGTTCTGTTAAGATAAGAAAAACATGTCAAAAGATGTTGAATTAACAGTAGAAATCAAGTCTTATCGAGTACATTGCCATCCCTTTCACACTCATCTCGAAAATGTCCAGAGGAGCAATAGATTGGCAACAGCCTTTTCCTTATCTTATCATTTTACTGTGCCTATTAATGTCCATTAATTCACTTTTCGATACTTCATTTATGTACTTTAAAAGAATTATAATGTTTAAAATGTGCTTAGCTAAAGAATCGAAATGTGGGGAGAAAAATTTACTACTGGCAATTATATATAGAATGAAACTCACCAATAAAGTTGCACAAGAATATGAAACAGATGACAACACTGCTACTATTCATACCTGCAACAAGGTACTGTTAACACCATATAAATGCATTAGCAAGTATTGATCTTAGAAATAAAACGAAGTCTATATGATTTCTGTGGTATATTTATTTATTTTTAATAATGATTAATACGAAAAAAATTTATTTTACTTTAAGTTGTATTCTCTCCACTTACCTTAAAATAAAATGAAATATCTGATAAATATTTTCTTTTTCTCTTTTAACCCTTATAATTGCTGATTTTCGAAAAACTGAATCTTATTTCGATTCCGTAATTTTATATTCATAAATTCGAAGACAGCATTAAGGAGTGAATTGTATTTGGAAATAGCTAGAGAAATCCACCATATTTTGCTGACCATGGTTTTCAGTGAAAAACATGTACCTAACTTCCGAGAAAAAATTACGTTTCGAAAAAATAATGATATTTACCTAAATTAGAACAGAATGCTATTTCGCGACCCATGAAAAATGGTATCTTTCAAATCAACGAAAAACGAATCGGCTGTAGTGTATAATGGTTGAAAAGTCCTTTTAATTACAAGTTGGATTTTTGAAATCAGGATTCTCTTTTCATCCACATTCCAATGCATTTCCTATCGGCGATATATTGGGAAAAGCGTAAGCACATCTACGATAGTAGACAAAAATATTTTTTCAAAAATCAAGTAAATATTATTTTTATAACAGAAATTATGTGAGACAGCAGAAAGAAAGGAACTGATGGTATACAGATTTCCTCCTCACCCCCACTTGTTGTAAATCGATGGCAAATTTAAAAATTGATTCGAAATACACAAGTGGGTTTTTGAGTTTAATTTTAAAAACCACGCATTTTCGTTTCTGAAGCTAGTAGCGCTTCAGAATGATGTTATATAAGCTTAAACAGCTTTTCGTCATGTTTAAACTACAAATGCTGTAATTAAAATTTTGAAACGAAGCGCATTGCCAGTATTTTAATTTAGTCAGAGACCAACATCCATTCCGTGTGGTTGTTTTCAATTCAATTCTGGGCAAAAATGCGAGGTGCTACGAAATAAGAACTTTGATTTGCAGATTTTAAGGAAAAAATGTATTTTAGGAATAATTTGTTACATATTAATGGTAAAGTAGGCATTAATTGCAGTCACGAGGAACAAAAATATTTGATGATAGTATGCCGTGTGTGAAGATGTATTTAGCAACTGAAACCACAGAGAAAAGAAATCTTTACTTTTTCCTCTGGAATTATCATTTGCGAAACGCGTGTCATGAAATGTATTCACGAGATAAATTGATTGGCACTTAACCTATATACTCTCGCGATACCCCGTGCATAAGTAAAGCAACATTAAAACCAATCTTTAGAGAGAATCCTTGTATTCAATTTTTATACTATACATATTAAAAGAATATATAAAGTAATGTTAGAATCAGTTCTTAGAAGAAATATTTGTTCTTGTTCAGTTTCCATAGATTTCAATGTATGAAAAAAAAAACAATCTTAATAAGAGTTTTTTTTTTTTTTTGAAAAATATTTTTATTTAAATACTTATACTGTCGAATGAATAAATGAAGTGATTTTAATGTTTACAAAAATTTTCTTTGTTGGTCCTAATTTTTAGAAGAAATATAACTCTTATTCATAATTTTCCAGGAATGGTAAAAGCTCTGGCTTTTGGTTGCACTACTTATGGATTCGAATTCCATCTTGTGCTTGGTTCGGAATTCGAATTAAATTATAGCTCCCGGTCCAATTAGTCCTCACGTGCGCAAAACGACCGTTGAGCGACAATCCAAATCAACCAACCATACTTAATTTTCCAATGTATGAATAAAATAATAATAAAACCAGTTAATAGAAGAAAATATCGTTCCTAATATATTAGGAACACATTACATATTATAATGGTAAATGATGAATAAAAGGATTTAAATTTTCCTGTCTCTACACTGTGTTATCGATATATAAATAAGATAAAATCAGCGACATGTTATGAGGGTGTGGAAAAATTAACATCTACAAAATGTATAAAAATTCATTTTTTATAAAGAAAAAAATTTTAACTTTGAAAGCGTTATATATGTCAAGCTCACCAACCAGAATTAGTTACGGATGAAGTAAAAAATATCATATTTCGATATTAAACAGATATATAAGTTAATTACGAAAAATGCAATAAATACTTTCAAAATTTCATTATTATGTACTTTTTAACTTTCTAAGTGTTCAGAATTTTACAAAACACAAACTAATTGCTTAAACTTAAAAAAAAAAAAAAAAATCTTTTTCAAATAATAGTCGCCGAAAGTGGCTTAGATAGGCTTATTTTTTCAAGCTATTATAAATTTTTCAGAATTTCAAATTAAATAAAATAATAAAAAGGTCCCCCCCCCCTTTTTTTTTTAAAATGAACAAAATGTTTAATTTAGAGAGAAGGCAGAAATTAGAATAAGAGACATTAGATGAAAAAAAATCATAAGAATATAATCAATATATTGAGAAAGAGATATAATCTCTTGTCTCTCAATCATTACATAAAAATTCTTTTTTCTGTGTTTCATCGCTACATTTTAATCCGTATATGAATTGAGAATGTTTCCACGGAATGGGGAATGAAAGAAATCAGGATATCTCAGTTACTTGTGAGTGTGTGTGTGTGTGTGCTAACTTCAAATAAAACCGTTTCATTTTAAATTTTGATAACAGTGTTTTGTAATTAACTTAAAACGTACTTAACACTGAATTGAGCTTACTGTTAAAAGTGCTTATGACGTAATTGATTTAAGCGATGTAACGTACCGCACAAGAACTTCTCTCGCTTCAAGAAAGAAGCATGTAGTTCTTTTCTTTTTTTCAAAATAATCATTTATGAATAAAAAACAATTGGAGAAAAAGTAAAACTATGTATACATCATATACACATTCTGCAGAGGTAGATGAGCGGATGCAAAAATGTTAAGTAACAGCCAATCGCGCTTTCATGTCAAGAAATACGCAAAAAGGGCAGTCTTATAAGATACCAGATTTATGAAGGGTTACAGAAGTTGATTGTAAGTGCTGATAGAAGGTGTTTAAAACTTTCGTACAATTTGTTTTCAAGACATACGTGTTTCTATGAATTCCAGAAGCATACCTGCCAACTTTCAGAAAAGTATTTCAGTAAAACTTTTCAGTTTTAATACGAGTGACTAAAGAAAAAATTATACCTCTACCATTACTTTTCCCCATCAATAGTTTTACAAGCTGGAGGCTTCCTTCCTCCACCCCTCCCGATAGAAAAAGGGTATGACATGTGCATTTTCGGAGCCTCTGCTACCACAAAGTCCGGGAAGTTATTTCTCTCTTCCCACAGATGGGTTGAAAGGGGTGCTAATTTCCGCTTCTCATTATGGCTAACGAGAAGAGATCGCTATTATGTGCTGATATAAATTTTTTTTTCTTTTTAAACTTTGCCCAGAAGAACCGAAACGCGTAAAATAATATCATGCTATCAGTAAAAGCGTGAAATCTGTGTATCTTGCGTAAAATTTACGCACGATGCGTAAAAGTTGGCAGGCCTGCAGAAGACGAATGGAAAATTCTGAGTGCTGGCGGGCTGTAGGGAGCATTGAAGCAGGACAGTTGATCTCAGATGTTGCTCTTTTCTTAAGCGTTCCGTAATTTCACGTTTATGGAAACAGCTCCAAACCACACAGACAGTTGTCCGAAGGCCCGTAACCGGTCGCCCAAGGGTTACAAACCCAACCTTCACCCAAATATAATGCAATTTTAGCCAAGCGGAATCGCAGAGTGACTTCCACACATGTGACATTTATGGTTACAGCGTTCGTTGGTAAGGTGATATCTGCTGCTACTGTACGCTGAAAATTACATATGAGTGGACTGTACGTGCAAGTACCTCAAGTTTATGTTTGTCTATCCGTCCAATCAAGAGGGGCACCATTAAAGTGGTGCCAGAAACATGTCAATTGGACTGTGTCTGACTGGGGCAATGTCATCTTTACTGATGAGTCAAGATTTGTTCTGGAGTCAGATGACAAGTGTAAGGATATGGCGTGAACAAAGAACGCGCAATCAACCCCAAAACATCGCCGAACATCACGCAATCCGAGAAGAAAGCATTATGGTGTGGACAGGGATATCATTAGGATACCGCACCTACCTGCATATCTTTAAATGAGGTTCTGTGATGGCTGTCCTGTATCGAGATGAAGTCCTAGAATCCATTGTGAGATTGTACGCTGCAGCAGTTGGCCCTACTTTTGATTTAATGGACGATAACGTACGTCCTCATAGAACTAACATCGTTGATGACTACCTGGAGAGTGAAGGGATTGCGCGTATGGCGTGGCCAGCATATTCGCCAAAACTTAATCTCATTGAAAATCTTTCTCTTTGGGATGCTCTCGGCCATGCTGTATCTTCATGTTCCCCACCTCCAGACACTCTTATTGAGCTGGAAACTGCTCTACAAGAAGAATGGCTATTGCTTAGTTCTGCGGTGGTTGATCACCTAATTGAAAGCATGGTCAAAAGGTATAAACTTTGTATGCAGATGAGGGGGATATCACATACTCTATTAATGTCTCTTTTTCATTTTATGCTGTTTGTTTTCACTTTATATATAATTCTGTTTAAACCTCCAGTTTGCCATTATCTCTAATAACTTACAAAAGTTTAATATTGTTTTCATTTCTGTATATAGTTATTGATTTTATTTTATGTATAAATATATATATGCTACTTTCCTGCCGAATTTTGGGTCAATCAAAGCAGTATTTGTTGATTTTTGCATTTTACATCTTCGTGCTTAACTTTTGGAAATTAGTGTACAATGGTGGTACATCTCATCTTCCCCAGCATCTAGATGCCATGTTGTTATCAAAAAGCTCACTGTGATCTTGTGATAGGATAGCGCTCTTCAGAATGAAAGGTCGCGGGCTTGATCCCAACTATTATTGATAACGGAAAATGTATTTCGTTCTCCTGCTTTCTGTATGCATGTCTGTCAAGGGGATTAATTTCTAGTTTTCCGGGCTACCTCCATTACGACACATGAATATAGGCCAATACCTATGAAATGTCTACCCGGAAAGTAATTTAAGTGGTTCATATTGAAACAGCCTTGCGTCATTATCTTTTGATTCTGTGATAAAGTAATACTGATATGATAATTTCTTGACATTCATATTATTTTTCCTAATACCTGAATCTGTTCAGATGGTTATGATTTTTATTATAATTTTCATCATCTTTTCTTTACTGTGTCATATTGTCACATAATTTACAGTAAAAGTTGTAATTTCATAACAGATCTTAAACCAGTCATATCAAAGATGTGGACCACTGGCCGTATCAATAAGGCCCGAGATTACAATGTGTCACAGAAAGATGAATCATGCTTTTTAGAGCATTTAGGTTTCACACGATTTCTCTTCGGAAGTTTTAAATGCGTACACTATATTTATAAGTAATTTCAAGGGCAGCGCGGACATATATATAATTAAATAAATAAAATGTTATAATAATTTAGTACATTTTTTATTTAAATATGACTCGCTTACACATTCTAATTTTAATATATGCCCCTCTACAAAATTGAGTTTGACACCTCTGTCTTAAGCTACTATATACCATTATTTAATTGGAATAAATGAAAAATTTTTAGTCTTGTCTTATAGGAAGATGTAAATTATCTAGTTTTAAATACAGAATTAAACAAAAAAAAAAAATTCGAAAATTTCAAAAATAACATCATAAGTATCAATGTATTATAATTTGCATAAATGATTCTCATATTCTTTAATCTGCCAGAGCCTTTACTTACTTTCTGCATTCTAACCAACACCAAAATCATTCTTGATCTAGCTGAACACCACTCAAAAGTGAAAGCTTTAGATGTTCCTCAAAAAAGGACTCAGAAGAATCGAGACGTATTCCAACAATGAATTTGTCCAAATTTATACAGATGGCTCCTCAAATCAAACCATTTTGAGTTTCTAGATAATTCAACCAGGAAACTAAGATATGGAGCAGGCAGCATAGTTTCCAATTTTACGTACGAGTTTAGTGGTATTCAAAAAGCCTCTAAGGAATGCATCCACTTAAATGGTATAAACAAAGACAAAGGACGTAATCTTCTGCGATTCCGAGGCTTCTCTAGAGACAATTTTACATGGAAACTCGGGCTTACGTAGAAAATTCACCGACTATCAAAACAATTTGTCGAATGAGGAAAACATGTACCATGCAGTAGATGCCTGCAGATGTAGGAATTGAAAGCATGAAGCAGTTGATAAACTGAGTAAAGGTTCAAGAGACTTGAATAACAATATCTCCAAAAGTCATGTTACAAACGACGGCACAAACGCCATAGCCCGATATCAACTTAATGAGAAAAACCATTAAGGTGAATCAACAAATATTCGAGATTGATTTCAACATAGAAATCGCAAAGACTATTACGCAATTGAGAACAGGACATTTTGGTAACATGAAAATACGTGTAGATAGTACAAGGACATATATAAAATATAGAAATTATGCTGACGTAGAACTCTCTCCAAGGCGTATTTTCAATTCTTCAGCAACACTACCATCTCTCAAGAACATTGGAGAACACGCATTTGATAGCGATCTCCACACTGAGAATATAGTGAAACTGACTAAAGCTATGATTGTCAGTCATGGATCCCTTTGACTTCCTGGACAAGACACTAACCAACTATATTTTTTGATTTATAGTTTCATTTTAAAATATCTCTTTTAAATAATTTATTTTAATAAAACACTGATCATGTCGCTCTTCTAAGCAAAAATAGAGAAAAAATTATATTTAAGTATAAGTAACTGTTTTGGCTATAAAATTTGTTAACTATATTCTCTTCTAAATGGTCAATTAAATTTGTTAAAGGTCGGTAAACGAAAATAAATAGCTATTTTAGCTACAATATTTATCTTAATTCTATTTCAATTTTTTGAGAAAAATACAAATAATATATTTTGGGGCTCATGGTGGCTTAGTGGCAGAACAGTATTCTGCGGAGCATAAGGTCCCGAGTTAGATCACAGCCACTGTTTAACAACGAAATATGTATGTTGTGCTTCTGCCTTGTGCCTGTCAGTTTTTCGGGTGAGGTGCTTGGGAGTTTTCCGGGTTTTCTTTCTTGCGACTATGGCCCTCAATCTGTAAAAATTCGTCCCGGAAGGCAGTTTACGCTGTGTGTGTGTGGATGTTAAACTTACTTACAACGACCGCCAACTGTTAGACTGGTCCGCCAGATATTAGTGGAGTAAAATAATATATTTTGCAGGATTTGTAAAAAAGTATGATTTTAATTTATAGCTACGTTTGTTATAAAAAGAGAAAAAGTATTTTCGAGCTGATAATAATGATAAATACAACATTTTTTATGAAATACACAATAAGCAATTTTATACAGTATTTATAATTTTAACAGTATTTTCTTTTTCCATTTTAATTAATTCATTTATAAAACAGGACTCATGTCTAAAAAATTAAGAATTAAATTGAAATAGCTGATGGTGTATTAATTTTCAAATATTTCAAAATACTTTATTACATCAAAACAACATGACTATTTTATAAACAGAATTATCTAATTTTTAAATATTCCTTATTCTAATTTGCTTATCGTATAAAATCGGATTAGTTGGAAAATACAGGAATAGATTATCTTTTAATTAAAAATGAAATTATTTTGTTTCCCATTTTCTATAATGAATAAAAATCATATAATATTTCTGATTATTAACGATAGATATTTCTATTATAATAAAAACCTAATATATATATTTTAGCTAAAACAAAGCTGATTGAGAGTAGATTAATTTTTAAGTATTTAGATTATTTTCAAAAAATGAAAAATTTCTTTGCTTAGCGACATATTTAATAAACTATGTTCTTAGCAGTTGATATAACATACTTAAATAGATCTTACCTGTACAATAACCTAAAAATGCGTAAAATAGAGATTTCTTTGGAAAATTTTGATTTTTATCTGCTTATTTTGTTTTCGCAAAAGCGTATTATCACGTGAAAAAACTCATCCTTTTTTACTTCCGACAGGAAGTGGAAATCTAGATGACAATTTCCTCTCAAAATTGGTAAAACAAATTACGTTTATTAATTGAACTTAATTTTCGAGAGGGTGAAAGAGGTAAGAAATATTTTTTAACATATATTTTTTGTCCATCAATAAAATCAAATCATCTAAATGTCTGAAACATTAAAAATGCATTTAATTTTATGATAAAAAAAATAATATTTTGTTATTGATTAGATTAGATCTTTCTTAAAAAGATAATGATTGAAAATAATCAAACATTTTTGAAAATATCCAAAGTTTTTAAAACTATTGCTCTAAAATTATAAGTTTTATCTCAGCTTTTCGCTAAACATAATTGCTCTCAATAAATATGATATCTCATACTTATCTCTATTTTCTCACTAATTCATGCCTTTTTAAACATCATTAATAATAATTTCTGAATATTTATATGAAATTGAAATTTTGCTTTAAAAGTTTTGATTTTATATATTCCGCGTCGACAGAACATAGTATATTGCATATTCTCTAAAAAAAGCTCTACAAGATAATTTCATTACTTAAAAGTCATGTATATTTTTGATATTTCCTTATGCATTTCGATTAATATGAATATCTTATGATTTTTTATTAACTTAGTTTTAAGATGTTTTTCAAACATTACATAGTTGAAAGTGAAGTTATGTATTTTTGTGTTATATAATGTTTCAGATAAGATAATAGAACGTTGAAAAAAGAGAAAGAGGTCAAACAAAATCAAACTGTCTGTTGAAATTCCAAAATTTATCACCAAATAATTACTTGATAATACAAAACCACTCATAAAATAAGGAAGGATTTTTAATAAGGATTTTGTCCGCTTCACTATATAATTTACATATATTTTTGAGGTTATCATCATATAAAGAATAAATTTAAAACCATTTATTATGAATTATTTACAGAAAAAAATTGAATTGTGAACAAAAAGCTAAAAGAATGTCATTTTATTTCACCCGAAACTAGTTTTTTTAGATAAAGCTAATCTCGTAATAAATAAACATTGATTGCACTGTGAACTAATAATAAAAAAATTAAAGGGATCCTTTGTTTTAATTAACCAATTAAAGCATTTGAATTAATAGACTTAATAAATATTGTAAAGATTCCTTTTTAGGATCTAGAATATCATGACCATTTTTTTTTAGTTTTAACTTTACAGTTACAAATATGGATTAAGTTCGGTATGCCGTGAGATTCATAAAATACAATATAACAACGTTGCTCTGTCATTGTTCATCAACGAATTACAGAAAAAGTTAACATGATTTAATTCCATAGCATCAAGGCATACGATTACTGTTTATTGTGCTTTCTTCGAAAATTAAAAATATTCACATCTAATTGAAGTTTCTTTCCTTTTCCATACTTCCCAAAATTTAACATTGAAATTAACCAGATTATTCTGGTATGGAATTCAGTTAGTGAAAATAATTATCTTTACAAATATAGCTACATGTGTCAGTTTTGCTTATAAAACTGAAATTTTTATTCAGTAACGTTGTTACTCATTTGTGTCTGATTTTAAGTTTTTTTTTTCAAAGATAACTTAGTTTTTCGAAAATAATATCTTTATAACTTTTATTTAGTCTAGTTTTATAATCTCTTTCAATTTATGAAACTATGAATATTTTCTTCATTACTTTTTCTCCAAAAAATTATCAAAAATAGTTGATATATCAGAAAGATTCGAGAACAAATTAGAGAATCTAAAAAGAAACTAACACAAAAAATTAGTTTTATTTTAAGTTAAAATATATGAAGTACGATATATATATATATAATATATATATACATAAAGAAGAAAAAGTGTGAATAATCGTGAAAAATTTTAATATAATGAGTTGTTAAAATGTGCAATATCAAAAAGTTTTTATTCTGTAAAAATTATTGTAAAAAGTTTTATTTGTAGAAATATTTATTTTTACAAAAACAAGACAAATGGGTACTTCTAGAAAAATTCTATGTATATTATGGGTCACGACGTTTTCTTGTGATCTTGGGATACAATAAAGCACACACACATAATATATATATATATATATATATATATATATATATATATATATATATATTATACATGTATATACAGATAAATGTATTATATATATATATATATATATATATATATATATATATATATATATATATATATATATATATATATATATATTATACATGTATATACATATAAATGTATTATATATATATATATATATATATATATATTATACATGTATATACATATAAATGTATTATATATATATATATATATATATATATATATACACACACATATCAAAATTATCGTTTATCTCAGATTGAAACTTTTATCTTTAAATAATTAATATGTAATAATAAGAGCTGTTTTCATAAAACTGTTATAAACTAATAAATTAAAATTTATATATTAATAAAAAAATGAATAAAATTTTTTTAAAATAAATTAGCGATACATCAAATATTTAGAATTTAAAAATATAATTTGACATTTTTAATCTTTGAAAATAACAAACGTAATATTTTCTTATGTACAATAGTGATAAAAGAACGATGAACTGTTAATTGAATGTGATGATATTAAGTATAACAATCGCTCTCTAATCTAACCTTGAAATTCTGGGGGAAAAAACATTACATGAAACTTTAACCATTCGTCTAAACTAAGCCTTTCATTGTTTTTGGAAAAAGTGTGTTATCATTATCATTTTTGTTTTATTACTTTATACTTTTAATCACCAGACAGCATTATATGTCAGGCCCGAATGTGCGTCTCAAAAACTACAATAAGAACGATTTTTATCGATATCTAGCTTTATCATAACAAGGAAATCAATTTGTAGATCGATGATGTCATAACCAGTAAAATGGTCTATTTTTGCAGAATAAAAAGTTACAGCAACCATCAACATTTTTTGATAAAGAATGAAAAAACGTGAGAAAAAAAACGGAGATTTATTTTGTCACAGAGAAAAAAATGAATCGTGAGAAATTTAAAGTTTTTAATGCCTTGGAAAGTTATTATGAGCTTTGTAAATTATATCTCTTGTTTGACGCTCTGCTTGGTTTGTCACAATTTATTCGATCTTTATTATTTTAATTTTATTTTTGGTTTTTGTTTTGCTCACGAAGGATTGAATCCAAACTTTCAGTGTAAAATGGACTCCTAATCTCTTAAAACATTAATCTTCTAAGTCAGAATCAAACTCCTGATAGTTAAACTACAAACAATCTTGTTTGCCGACCATCTCGAATCACTCTTTCACTACAAATAATTTATTAGGTAAAAATAAGAATTATTGATGTGATGAAAATGTTTTTCATATTTATTTAAAAGATTTTGCTCATTTACAATGATTTTTCAATGTATTTTTTTTTAAATTTCTACTAACGTATTATAAAAATTTATAATAAACAAGCAAAGTATCAAACGGATCATGGATACCGGTAGAATGTAAAAAATATAAATGTATCCTAAAATATTTATTGAGAAGGAAATAAATATACCAAGATAAAATTAAATTAAAATTCAAGACAGAGAAATTATATCACGACCTCTTCTTTTCATTTTTAATTATGTTGCAAAATTTTCTTCTTTTTTATGCAAAAATAGATTTTATTATCTTTAACAACAGTTGTTCCTAATAGGAAAGTAATTTCTGTATCCCAAGACTTAGTGTAAAATTCAGGGTTTTTTTTCCCCAAAAAATTAAAAGAATTATAAATTTACATAGTGAGCTCAATCGTTATCACGATTTTTCTAAAATAAAATTCAATATTTGTTTTTCTACAACATTGAAATTAAAATTTTCCAATGAAACTTCAAACAATTTTTTTTAAATTTTTCTGATGGGGTCTATACATATTTTTTCTACCAACACTTAAGACTGAGTATTCACTTTTCTTATAATGAGTATGAATATCAAAACATTTAGAAATTGAGGAACATAATTTTGTCAATTGTGTTTTTCTCTATTTTATATCATTAATTTTATTTTTTCATTCACACAATAAACCGAAAGCGAGCGTTTAATTTTAAAATCTAAAAAAAAAAAAAAAAAAAAAAAATTATTAAGACTGTTTAATGTACTGCTGGGAACTTTAAAGCTGAGATCTTAAGATATGTTTTGAACACACTGGAAAATTCAATAAATAACCTTTTACATGATGTTCAAAAATAGACTGGCCAAGAATTTTGTTTATTTTAAATAGTTATTAAATATAAAACTACAAAATGGATTGAATGATGGTTAGAGGTACAATTTTCAAGAATGGTTCAAAAAATAATTTTTTCTCAGTCTAAAAATGTCCTAATTCATTACATATTAATGTGGTTAAATATCATATAAACATATCATATGTTTACAAATAAATTGAATATCCAAAATTATTTGGAATACAATATAAGAAATTGCGACAGACAATGTATCACAACACAAAGGGATAATCTAACAAATAAATGGAAGTCAACATTTTGCTGGAATACACATGGTATTCCAACAAAGTGTCGACTTTGGGTCCGTGGTAGCCTAGTGGTTAGGGTATCGGCATTTCATACGGAAGGGTGGGGTTCGATTCCCAATGCTGCCAAAGATCCACCGAGTACAAGCGTGCTCGTTTAAATCTGTAGAATCGAAAGTTCAGTAGTTGGTCGTTGAGCAGTTACCATGGGTGCATTGGTTAGGAGAAAATTTTCTCTCCATTCAGGTCAATGTCAAAATTGAAGGAGCGGCTCTTCTGGCGGTGCCGTCTATCGGAAGATTTAAAAAAGATCAACAGGCGTTTCACCTTCGTGGTGCTCTGATTAAAAAATGAAAGACGCTCCCGATTGACTTAAATTCGCATTGCCAAGGCATAGAGAGCTTGGCTTGTCCGAATGTCATAAGTAACAACAACAACACATGTCCCCCCATGGATTGTGAATCCATATCCTCTAAAGGAATTAGTGATGCTCCAGTCAGTATACATTATTACTCATGTAACATGTTCTTGAATTTCATTATTTTAATTTATGAAATGCAATGTAAATATTTGTCTTTATTAGTTTTAATCGTGTTTGTTTTAAATTAGAAAAAATTTCGGAACAAATATTATGGAATACTATCTTATTTTTGGATTTCTTTAGGTACAAGCTCCCAAGAAAGATGCATTTCACTTTTGCAGCTTTATGTGCATTATCCTCGATTGGTGTGTGTTTTATGGCAAGAATTCCTGGAAGAAATCCGAAATTTTCTTTATCCAATCTTGGTGGATCAATAGATAATCGAGGTAAAGCTCATTCTAATTTATGCTTTAAAATATAAATCAGATCCACGAAAACATGAATCGTTTGACTCTCATTCTTCAATCTCCAATGACTACAAGTTACTGAAACGTCAAGTGACAGAAAACAGAACTTCCGATCACTGTTTCTCATCTGTTTAATCGAATTCGGTTCATTTACCATGCTTGAGACATTTGCGCAAGCAGAAAGTCCCAAATAAATCATTTGAAAAACAATGAATTTATAAATTCTATTTGTTGATATTTTTATTGGTTATTTAAGGTGTGAATAAAGTTCCTGTAAGACCTTACAGAAACAAAAAATAATATTTTACATAATTTCTTGTCATTAAAATATTCAAATTATAAGCAATAAACATAGTTAATGGCTAAAAGTAATTTTTCAGTTGGAATGAAAGAATATTTCAAGCATAGAATGAATACTATTAACATGTTCTATGTTTAGAAGCTACGTACTCAATAGCCAATTGTTAAAATAATAAAGTATGATTTTTGAATATTAAATATTTTAAAAAAGGGATAAAGTATAATTTAAAGAAATAAAGTATCGTTTAAGAAGAAATAAAGTATCACCTTAAAAGAAATAAAGTATCACCTTAAAAGAAATAAAGTATCACCTTAAAAGAAATAAAGTATCATTTAAGAAGAAATAAAGTATCATTTTAGTATTTTAAATATTTTTTTATACACTTTGTTTTAAAATTGTTTTTCTCATGACTACAATCTAAAACCCTTTCCATATTTGTCTAATTAAAGATTAAAATTATGCAAAATATAATAAAATAAATGAATATTTAAAAATTATATATATATAAAGAAAGAGTAATTAAAAAAAATTAAAATACTGGTATTCTTTTTAATTGTTTTAAATTATTTAAATAATGTTCATATTACATAATACAGGAAATAAAGGAATTTCGATATTTAAAATGTATATAAAATATAAATAAAACATTAGTTCTAAAAATTGAGCTTCACGTTAAACTAACTTACGTTATACCATTTAAGAAATGTTTATTTAAAAATTAGGTTTAAATTAATACGCCGCCACCCAACCAGATGAAATATAAAAACCAGCAATGCTAATTACACCAAAATAAACATTGGTGCAAAAAAAAAAAAAAAAAAAAAGAAAGAAAGAAAGAAAAAGATACATTCCCGAAACCACAGTTGCATGCCAATGGAGATAATTAGGTCAGCTTCGCTTTCACACAGCTTATACCTTGAGCAAGGAACGGTCAGAAGTGCATAATGGATTGACATCAATCAGTTTGTGTTGTGTGTTTACTTGCTCCGCTTACTTCACTTTTATGAAATGCGGGTCAAAAAACTGAGTTCGATTTTCGACCGTTTACCATAAGAAAAGGGAAAAACTCTGGCTCGCAAAATAACTTTCTTGCATTCGCGATTGAAAATTAACCATGAGCTAACTGCTTGAAAAAATTCAGTCCTTTAAAAATACTTATACGATTTGTAGCAACATTTTTAAGTTATAAAGATCTTAATAATCTAAATGATATATAATAACCTATGAATTAATTTTCATATGTGACATTTTTTTTTTTTTTTTTTTTTTTTTTTTTTTACGATATATGAAATGTAACAAGAGAGCGAGCTTTTGAGTGTTTTAGAAGCAATTTAGAAAAACTTTTAGGCTGGGAAAAATAAAACACCATCTTGAATTAAGCGAGAAATAAAATTTTTTTGCATTAAATAACCAAAATGATAACATATAGAAAATTTGAAAATTCTCTTTATTGATGCAAGAAAGAGCTAACGTTGATTTAATGTTGCAGTTTGTCTTCTTTTTTGATAATTATTATTTATAATTCTAATTTGTATTATAATTATTTATTGAAAATAAACTATATAATTTGAAAAATATAAATTATAATTCTTTATTGAAAATTTAAGTTAGATTTGAAATAAATATTTTCTCTTTTCTATTATTTTTAATTATATTCGTAATATTATCTGTTAAAGAATATTAACGTATTTCCTAATCTCAAAGTTGAAATAAATACTTTCTTTCATCATCTTTTACTGTCTTCATAGTTATCTGTTAAGAAATATTAATGTATATTTTCCATTAAATGATTCTATATTCTAGAGCCATTTCGAAAAACACTTTCATTTTCCTTAAGAAGCTGGTGAAATTTATAAATAAAGCATTTCCTAAAAAATTTTAAAATGAGTTCTTCAGCTATGTCAATTGTTTTGCTCTTAACAAAAAATGATTCAGAAATTAACAGATTGCATTTGACGATATATATATATACTATCTTATATTTATTTAGTTAAACAAATTATTAATAATTATAGTTATACATGTGTGTGTGTTTAGACTCTTAAATTTAATTCATATCATCTTAAGCAACTTTTTTTTTTAAATTGATATCCTGCAATTAGTTTTTCATTTGGCACAATTTTCAAATTTCAGCCCATCTAGTTTATTTAATGTTAATCATATCTTTTACAATGCCTCCGCTTGCATCATAGCTTAAGCAAAAGGTAAAGATCACTGAACAGATATTCATATGTAATCACCAATACATGAAGGATGCAATATCAGTTTTCCTTCTACTGTCCATAATACAAGGGACATCCGAAAAGTAAGCTTCCAGTCTCACAAAACATAACTACCTAAAAAAATTTATTACAAAAACACAACAATATTTCATCTACTTCTCAATGTAATAAACATCGAAATTGTAGTACTTGCCATTCCATGGAATACATTTTTGTTATCCGGTATCATAAAAATCTGCCGCCAGGGAATCTGTGATTAAAGGATGCCTGAACAAGAACTTCTTCAGAAGCAAGAATAAATAAACATCACTGAGATCAGGACTATAGGATGAATGGTCAAGCACTTCCCAGCGAGACTTCTCCAATAGTTTTTTTTTTTTTTTTAATTTGCTGTATAAGAGCGAGTGATTATCCCATGCCTCTTGTTCTTAATGGCTCGTCATTATTTCTTTAGAGTTGCACAGTAATGTTCAGCTTTCACCGTTGCACCCTCGGCAAGAAGTCAATGAACAGAATGCCTTTCCTTTCCCAGAAGACCATGCACATCGATTCCTCCGTGGATGCAGTCTGATAGATTTTCACCTACATTGGAGATCCACAGTGATGCATCAACTATTGGGATGAAGCGAGCAACTCATGTCTTAAAACCCTTAACAATCCCATCGAGGTGACGCAGTTATAATAAATAAGAAAACTTACCATTTTGTAAATATTGGAAAAAATACAATAAAAATTTATTAATGGAGCCGCAAAAGAGTGAGCGTTTTTTTTCCCGAAAGACGACTGAGCACTTCTAAGATATCTAAAATATTTAAAATCATAATTCTTTTAGGAGACGTTAGCTTAGATCGACCGTCTTAAAAAGAGGATGGTTCCTTCTTCTTTCCTGGTCTGAAGTAGGTTTTGCACTGCAGTCCTTTAATGGCATTGCAGGAAAAACGATTTTAAAAATGATAACAACTGAGCAAGATGGTCTTATTACTTGAAAATTGAGATCATAATCTATCTCATATTGATTTATATGTGAGTTGGTTTATTTATCTGTTTCTATAGACAACTCAAATGTTTCGAATATATAACTACTGTTGAATCTAAAAAGGGATTAGTTCAGTGAGTATCGACTGACATTGGAGAAGTTTATGGTATATATACTAAGCTTTCAGAACATTTATCAGAATCTATTTCACGGTAATTCCTCAAGCATTAACATTTCTAGAAACTCTTTTAAATCAATATTTTTAAAATATTTTTTGAAAAATTATTTTTACTAGCTTAATTTTCTTTTTTATATCTTTGTATTCATCATTCCATGATTTCCATAAAATTTCAAATTCAGTTTTGATCACTGCTTTTTAATTGGCTTTATGTAAGGATAAATTAAAAATAATTGTTTTGATAATTTTTTACATATATATGTGTATATAAGTGTATTTATTCTCTCATAATTATATTTATATTAAAACTTTACATGTATGCATGTAAATGATGTTTAAGACGAAATGGCCTAAGTCGAAGTACTTACGTTGAACATAATAAATATTCTGATTTTGTTATGATTGTGATGGAACATTAACTGTGGACATCTTTTTATCGAGTTAATTTCGATTGTATTTCGGTTTTATTATGAGTGCTAAGAAATTGAGAAACCGGGAAATTAGTGTTGATCTAATTTCATGGCAAATCCAACAACCTGACATAGCTATCCTGGATTGTCATGGAGCTATGTTACGGGCAAGACGTGCACCAACAGACTGCTACTTTGGGACGGAATACCATTTGGACGTGGATGAAATACACGAATTCGGGACGGAATTCCATTTGAACGTGGACCGAATACACTAATTTGGGACGCAAATTCAGACAGTTACGATGCTAAAGAGTACTTGAAGAAAATCAAATATAAATTAGATATTCTTTACGCCATTCATGTGACTTATGAAGAAACACTATGATTGTGTAGGAACAAACTTAATAAGTCTATTGTTGCATATATCTTCATTGTGCCAAAATATGATTCGTACATCAAACATTTCAAGTTTAGTTGTTCTTTACAGGACAATTGAAGTGAAACTCATAATTGCTAACACAAATAAATATTGTCTTATATTATTTTCTAACTTTATTGTTTTCTTACAATTTAAAAAATATTCGTAAAATGTTACAGATTAGAAATTAAAGAAAATATTATTCACAAGCCATACATTTTATTTCATAGAACCTGTTTTTGATTCTCCTCCTTTCTTCGGGGATTATGATGGAGTTTTCGATGAGGGTAATCCCCTTTCTCACCCTGAGAGGAAAAATCCCGATGACTATGATTTCCGAGATTTTGATTATCGAACGCCACCAGTGGAAGACTTCAACGGCAACGAAATCGATCGCGAGGAATCCGATAACAGAATTGATGTAATACCTCAAGAAAAACCAAAGTAAGAACTCAATTTATCTAAATATTTAATGCAAATATATGCGTGTATTTTGGTAGGAAAGAGCTGGTACTCATGGGATAGGTGATTCTAAGTTTTCTTAATGAAATCTATCTAATGTGCGAGTTAAACAAGAAAACTCAAAATATTTAAGAACCAAATTTTGTTTTTAGAAGTTTACATAATTGTATTCGTAAAAACTACAATTTCACAAAGTAGTTTCCCGTAACTTTGTCCAACTAAAGTGGTGAGAAGTAAATTTCATATTTTTGCCAATACCAGCTTGTGTTCAACAAGGTAAAAGAAAATGTTAATTTATGTGTAAAATTAGAAAATTTTATGAATTGTTAAATTTATTTAATTTCTATTTATTTTAACATTATTATTTATTTTTGATTAATTTTAATCGATTTTATTTAACAATATTATATGTTTTTGATGAATCAAAATGGCGTAGTGATAGCGCTTCGTGTTTCCAACACCCTGATCCGAGGTTCGATACTCGGGTTGGGCATGATCAACTCAGCGAATTGTGATCTTTTCAAAGGGTGAATATAATTGAGTGCCACGTATGCTTGAGAACTAACAACTAGGGATTCACGTAAGGTTGACCACTTAACTGGGGCATATGCTTCTCACCCCAAGACCCTCGGTCCAGAAAACAAACTTGGGCCTTGTAGACCTTGGCTCCATTGGGTCTGTCGTACCACTGTGTTTAGTTTATGCATTTCTGATAAATAATTAAACAAAATAATTACTCTTAAAAAAATTTTTTTTTTACTTTTTAGAAAAAAACTAAAAAAATTTTATAGATAGTGTCACATTTAAAAATGTTTAGCATTAATAGTTAATTGTATTTTTTAGTCACTATATGAATATACTAATTTTAATTTAAACAAACGTTACGCACTTCTTAAATTAAAGTCAAAGACGCAACATAGTTTCCCCATTTGAATTTATTAATATGATTTTAATTATAACCCTGGACCTACGTGTCACAATCTCATTCCTGATTCCACCCAAACTGGTAGAACCCTCCCTGGGTTAGGTACAAAGAGTCCTGCTCCCGTTCACGTTCACAATCTCATTCCTATGAAATGCCACTTGTTGAATGCTTTAGTGGGTGGGTGTTATTACAATAAAGGTGAATGACCTGATAAGCGATCAATCGTACGATAAATTCAATAGTGATTATCTAAATACCAGAAAATAGCTAGTATGATAAGCATATTATTCAGATAATTCATTTTTATTCTAAAGAAAGAAGGATGAAATGCTTAAAATATAGAAAAAAAACCTAAAAATACATTACAAAATTAACTGAGTAACTTTCTGTGTGTGACTGACTAAATCATTGATATTCAACTTTACAAAACCATTAACGTACAAAAAGGTTTTCCTCTCGAACAATTTAAACGTGTAAAATATTCACTATCCTGAAAATGGAATTGAATTGTTTGAACAAAAGCTTCGGTGAGAGAATATATATATATATATATATATATATATATATATTCTCTCACTGAAGCTATATATATATATATATATATATATATATATATATATATATATATATATATATATATATATATATATATATATTTCTTTAAAAATATGATATAAATATTCAGAACAAAATTTCATTTGTAATACCGTAGGGCATTTTACATTGAATTTGTAACGAGAAAAAATACTTTCTATAACTTAATTAATTCACTTGATACTAAAATTTTACCTTTTATTGTAATATTATGTATTTAAAAACTGTAAGCCTCTATTCTTTCGAATTTCTACAAAATAAGTTTCCTTATAATTATTTCCGAAATTAAAAATAGTTTTAAATTATAGTTTGTGATAATTTCAAAGAACATAAGACCTGATAGAACTACTACTTAATTAGAATGTTTGAAGCATCATGAATCTAAAAGAAGTGTGCTGCTAGTGAGCGAAACACATATTATAGATAAATTAAATATTATACTGATATTTGCTGGTAGCAATTACATATCATTTTTTAATAAAATAAAATATCAATCAGAAGCTCGATCAGAAGATTATATGTATCTTATATATAAAAAAATATATTCATAGTATCATTTCTGCTTCATATTACCAGGGGTTTCGACAAAGATGTCCCTGACTATGATGATGAGATTCCCAATGAAGACAAAGAAGTCTTCACAGAGTCTGAAGTAAAATCTGGTAAAGACATTTCTGAAGTTGATTCAAACCACACAGTTGTAGCAGAAACAGATTCGGAAGTAGAATCAGATAAAGATGTCTCTGAAGATGATCCAGAACACAATGTAGGACCTGAAAAAGATTCAGGAGAAGAATCAGATAAAGATATTTCTGAGGATAATGATTCAGAACACAAGACTGGACCTGAAGAAGATCAATCTCAACCTGATGCTTTACCGCTAGGTTCACCGTTCTTCGATATTGACCAGATGAGACGCTATTTCGATCTTGTAGAACGTAAGTAAAATTCGAAATTTTTTTTCTGACGTAATATGAAAATTTTCTAATCATATCTATTTTATAAGTGGATGTAGTACATAATTCCTTAACATAAATATTTACTAAAATCAGTTTAAAGTTTTTTTTTATTATTAAATTCAATTGAATATAAACCAGCAAATAAATATTTTATTTTTGATTGTTTCTTATTCAAATTATTTTGGCATTAATGATAATGTAGTAATGGTTCACATTAGTTAATAAATATGTGATTATGAATAGCAAACGAAAAGGAGATATTTTTTTGCTATTTAAAATCATTTTGCTATCATAAATAATGCAATTATAGACAGTATTTAGTTAATTTGAGAATTTTTTTATGATGAATATTACCTGAAAGGAAAATGAGAGAATTCCCCATTTTCATGTGCAAGTATTTTTATATATCTAAGTTGAAATTTCTATATGCAGTTTCGAAGGTATTTGAATTACACAATGAAATATTTTGAACAATATGGGGTGAAATTATAAATGCTTTAAATGCATTTAAGTACACTTTTCATCAAAAACTCTATCCTTGCCTATTGGATTCGACTCCAGTTTAATTTCATGAGAGAATAAAGTATGTGATATCATACTGATATCATACACGCACAAAATCGATCGACCTATGATGTGGAAAGCAATTGTGTTGAAACATATGCGATTTATTGAATGGTGGAACCAGAGGGATTATTTATTCTAATGCCATTCTGATTTCAGAGACTTGTAAATAACTGAAATAACTCCTCTTTTTTCTCAGTTCTAAATATGATTTTCTAAGTAGGAAACTAGAGAATAATTCAAAGAAAATGTTTAGAAATTAATTTTGATCTGAAAGGATATTCTGTTAATAATGGTTTATTGTTCAGTGGTTAAAGAATCATGAATTTTTTTCCAAACAAAATGATTCCTCAACTTTTCCAAATAAATCCCTTATAAAAGAAGTATTTTCTTCCTTGTCCCCTCAACATTTTTCTCTGTTGTTAGCAGAATGTAACATAAATATTATTATATTGTATATGAAACACAATAAGAATTTGAAAATCATAATGATATAAAAAATTTCAAACAAGATAATAAATTTGATTAAGAATGTAATCAAAATATAAAAAGTGGTTCTTTGCATTTATATTTTATTATTTTTGCTGAAGAATGCTTCTTTAGATAAAAAAATAATAATAAGTTACACTCAGAGTATTTAACATTGTATTATTCAAAAAAAGAAAAGTTCTAATTTTAGGTACTTAGAGGCAAATAATTTCTGCAATGAAACTTTTATGTTAATTATAAGGTAAGGATCTATTTTAATTAACACACACAATTACCTAAAAAATGAACAATCACATTTTTGCTTACATATATAATTTACTTGTTAATAATTATATGCTCCAAACAGTCAGACCAACTGATAATCAGAGAAAAATGTAACAGCCACTTAAAATTATAGTGATAATAGAACATAAAATAGCTTCTAAAACATTAGCTATTTTGTATGATAATTGAAAAAAAATACTAGGTTGTGCGATTGGATTAACTCACGAGTACAAAATGTGATCTTTAAGTGACAAGCAAATTAAAACACTAAGAGATATATTTGCATTAAAATCTACTTTATAAGTTCTTCTTCTTTTATTATAAGTTCTATTAAAAGAACACGAGTCTTTTTACGTTATTTTGAAGAAGGTTACAAAATAGAGGCTAAAGAAAAAGTATTTTGCTGTTAATTAATTTTCCATGATGGTAAAGATGTGTTGTTTTAATTAATAGCAAAAAACAAGGGTTTTAATGATTGATATTATTAATATAGTTATAAAGCTGAATTTATATGAAATATGCTCGCTTAACAGTTGTAATCTATAACTATTTTACGGTTACAATGCAATTTGAACGCTTCAATGTCAACTTTTCATACTTCGTATATTTTCATCAGATTTCAGCGAATCCATTGGTTCATAAACACAAGTATGTTCCAAAAATTTACTTAAATTATGATATAAAATCAAAATGTCAAAATTTCCGAAAACTTTAAAATGAAAGGATGAAAAATTCTTATCATGGTTACATTTAAATAAACAGTTAACCATTTCATAAACTATTACTCTAAATGAGAGCTTCCTTTTTATTGCTAATTAAATATTCTTTCGTCTAAGAAGGCATAGACAGTCTCTTCCGCCAGAAGTTCTGATGGCAGTCTTGATATTCACGCTTAACCTTGAAACTCAGCATGATATTAATCTTAATTTATTCTCATAACACACGGTTTGCTTGGAGACAAGAAAAACAAAGATTTTACTATCAAATATTTTTCTTTTCATATGGTTCAGCGCCTCTCGTAGCCTTGCTTTTCCACCCTTTCTCACGTGCACGCTAACTGTTGCCAAATAAACTTCTCTGTGCGCAAATTCACTTACGAAACATTCTTTTTACAATATTTTTTTTATTTCATTAATACTTGTTTAGCCAAGCGTTTCCTAAATAACCGGTATATGCTTCAGTTTATCAAATGCATTGGATTTAATATGCAAGAGTTTCTGTTGATATTATTGTAAACAGATTTTTCACGCATTCATTCACGAAAATTTCAACAAAATAATCTAGTTTTTAATTTGCATTTTATTTCATTCTGATGTAAATCAGTTTTAACTGTATAAAAACTGTAATAACTCGCGTGTAATGATTATCCCTTTACTCGAGTCTTAAAAATAAATATAATAGTTTTTCAATGTATAAAATGTATTTTTGTGATAAAGCAGCTGCTTTGTTTTAGTTGATTACTGCTTTTTAAAACAGTTTCCACCATTTATATATTTGCGTCGCATCATTCGTAATTGCTGAATATTTAGAATAGATTCTACGTCAAGTAAAAATGGCGACATGTTAATTGATATCATTTTAACTGTTTCATCGCCAAAATGAAACGCATAGGCTAGGACTACTTAACATCCATATCTCTACATAGAATCCATAAAATCTACAGAGATATCATTTGCTGGGTTTGGCATCGAAATTAATTTTGTAAACCTGGTATCGAACCTTGTGCATTTGTTACCTAATTAGAATGTTGTAAGAAATAACTTCCTTTTGAACTTTTACGCATCACTAAAAGAAATTTTACTCTTAAAAAACTACCAAAGTAACTGAGAAGTAAAAGAGGTTTTTAAATAAAGATAAGACAATTCAGAATAATTTTAGGCTGGAATTCCAATTTATATTTTAAACTGATTTGCTTAAAAATCTCTTAATTATTTTTGTTTCTTATGTATTTGCTCATATAATAAAGTGAAACTTACTAATACAGAACAAAATATTGACAATATTCTGTCTTGAATGAATAATTTTACAGTTTAAGTCTCGTTAGGTAACCTGCTATGCATTTATCTCAAAGATGGATATTTTTTAATCAACAATGATTTATATTCATATATCACCAACCTTTTGTCCCCCCCTTAAAAAACTGCTTAACAAACAACCTAATAAACATATTTGCTAATAACAGTGTTTGATTTTCATCTTATATTTAGATATTTGTGATTACCGAGAATTGATTTTAAATTGAACTAGTTATCCCCTGAACGCAAAAAGTTGCTATTTAATGAAAAACAAATCAAATCATATATGAAATCAAAAACGCAATGCTTACCCTTTCCCATTATTCAATACAAGGATCGAAATTGCGTCATTTTTCTTTGAAGAATTCGATCCTACATTAAGGACCTGCTGCATTTTTATATTTAAAGTCATAAAGATGATGCCTGAGTGGTGAAAACAACGCAATTTAGAGGACCCATCAAACTAAATTGTTGCTCATGAAGTCGCTATACCAGGTGAGTCACAATTTGTTACATCAGTCTGTGATATAATTTTGCACACAAAAGGCATAAATTAAATCGTATTTTTATCGCTACTTGTAGCTTATTGAAGTACAAATACAAATTTATTATCCTCAAATACTTGAAGTACAACACAAAGTATCAAATAAACGTGATTCATTTCAACAATTCGGGAGTTTGATTTTTACCTAACGCGTAGTTGTATGTTATATCTCAGAATTCACTTATATCGTAATTCATAGTTGAACTTCTGAGATAATCAGATAAAACTTGTGTGCAATAAAATGACTACAGAATAGCAAACTAAAAATATCCATGTTATTATATATAACTTTATGTCATATAAAACATAAAATGCTTCACACCAAGTACACAAATTGATAATCGAGTAAAATGAATAGTAATTGCTTAGGAGCAATACTTACAGATGGTTAAAAAAATTTTTGTTTATATATGTGACAAAGTTTTACATAATATTTCAATGTATCTCTGGACATATTCTATATGATCAAATATTTAATTCATAGGAGCCATGGATAAAGTGTTTCGACAAACCATAGAGGAAGCTCTAGCACTGAATGGTACTGTTGCCAACACAACTGAGGAAGAAGTGGATGTTGATGGACATAAATACAAGGTTCTGAAATCCATCATCAAATCGGGAGATCACAATAGCACCATTCTTATTGAAGCTGTCGAAACGACACATGACTCAAACAGGACAAAGGTTAGTTTGCTTATAAGAACATTTAAAAGAGATAAAAGTTTTTTTTTTATATAAAATAAATGGATTTAGAAAAGACACATTTTTCTGTTAATATGCTTGACGATAATCTTTGTTGGTGACTGCTAGTATTAAAATTTAATTCCTTTAAAAGAGAAACTTTTCTATGATTTTTTTCATACTTGAATGCATTTCGTACATGAAAAATGATAAAATAAGTAATTTCATTTCATCAGTTTACGTATTTTTCAAAACTGGTTTAACAATATCGTTTCTTCGGACATTTCTTCTCAGAAGTAAACAAAATCCTGAAATTCAAAATTATATTTTACGAATATCTACTGATTTTCAATGTAAAAATGCTATACACTTTATCTTCATAGCTACAACCGTGAGATTCACGTTTCTTAAAGATTTCCAACTTGCCATTATAAAAAAATTTATCTGACTATGTTAACCAATTAATCACTCAAAAGCAATCAAAACATGAAATATAATAAATTTAGAATGCAATATTAAGTTACTAGCAACCAGTCAGGTAGATTTTATATAAAATTAATACGTGTGTTTTCATGTATAGAAGTATTAAAAAATAATTGAAGAACAATTGGTACACAATATTAATTTTTCAATTAATTTATCTATAGAAATTATACAAAAGTATAAAATTAGTATACGACAAAAATTTAAATATAAAATTTCGTAATGTTTCACATTCTACAAAACCACAAATTTTTAACTCCCTAAGATATCAAAACCTCGTCCTAAATTTTTACACACAATAATAGTATACTAATAGTTATTTTCGTAAAATAATGCTTTTACTTCGTTTATTATGCTATATAAAATGCATTACTACAAGTTTATTGCATTTTGATTCATGATAAATGAAGAATAAGCACAAGATGATATAGCCAGAAAAAAGGATTTTAAAAACCTTTTTAAAGGAAATGCAGAATTTCATTGGTGTGCATGGTTGAAATATCGAATTCAGAGGGGAAAATCACTGAATTTACAGCCTTTGATGGTTAAAATATAATATTAAAAGATGCTATCGATAACTTTCCTATACTTAGATATTAGATTAAAGCCCTATTTCACATTTTATATTACATTTGTGGCGACTGTAAAAGAGAATACGTTTTATTTTATGTATATGAGAGCTGAAAAGCTTTGACGGTTCAGTTGCGCAAATTATTACTGTAACCTCTTTATTATATTGTTTCATTCATTTGTTTTTTTTTAAAAAGATAAAATATTGTAAACATATTTTAAAAAAGTTATTTATTTTGCTCTTCTTATTCAATAATTTTGCTTCGTTTATTTCAAATAAATTCTTTATTTTTGAAAGTTCTAAAATAATTCATTTTATCCTTTCCCTTTAGAGATTTGTAACCACTGTTAAAAAACACCTGAAAAAGTAAAATTTCTATTTAGAAGGTGTTATCATACTCATATTAACATGTATTATATAAATACAGAAAATGATGAGGAAAACTTCTATGTGTAATTACATAAAATGATGACATAAAAGAGACTTTTGTACATATAAAAACACACTCACACTTTCCACAATATTTTCACCAAAAGATTATGACTGTGTGTGTGTATCTCTAAGTTAGCACCACTGGACGCAGTTGAAAGTTTTTTCTTTCCTGAAGTCTCAGCATTGAAAAAAGGTACAAATTATACATTTATTTTCAATACTTAACTCTATCAAAAAATAATCAGTGAAAAATTTCTTAAACTACTCTATAGAAGATAAAATTTTCTAGATACTTAAATGTAAATGAAAGCGAACGCTTAAAGAATATAAAAGAATTTACATGCATAATTTCTGTTGGCTAAATTTTCACTCTGATGAACTTATATATTGACTTCTTTCTTCATAAATTCTCTCATTTAATAGTGGCTATAAATATATTGAAATTTCCGTTCTTAAGAATGCACACACTTTTGAATATTTTGATGATATGTATCAGTATTCTTAATTCTATATATTCATTCTAATACACCCACCCACCACAACTATGAATATTATCAGAAAGAAATCTACAAATTCTAATTTATGTTTGTAAGCTATCAAAATTATAGAAAAAGAAAAAGATTTGAAACAGCTATGACAAATTTCGTTGATAAATTGATAAATCCTCATTGTAATATATATATATATATATATAAACTATGTCATTTAACTTCGAAATACTTGTTGACATTATTTCTTAAACTTGTCACAAAGTATTCTCAAATAAAAAGAATTACATGCAGACTAAAAATATTTGAATTCAAGCTTAAAATATTAGACGTATGTTTCCAGAAAGTCTTAAAGTACAAGTTCAACAGAAAATAAATTAAAACATTAATACCTCCTATTCTCTTTATCAAGAGAAAAATGCGATATTAACTGAAGAGTAAAAACTTTAAATTACAATACACGCCTTATTAGCATTGTATATGGTTTGTAAAATATTTTAATATACAAATATCACAAAAAGTTTTATAGAAAGCAATTCATTTGGGAGTACAAGTTAATTTCAGATTTCATACAATGTACATACAGATTACATACAAGTTCATTTTACACAGATCAGTTTTCTCATCATATTTTTATATAGATACACAGATCAAAGAAACGCAATTTGATGTTTATATATAGTAGATATTTTAGTGAATATTTATTATACAAAACGGAAGAACAATTTTTTATAATGTTTATAACAAAAAAAAAAAACGAAATATTTTTTTTATAGTAAATTGTTATGAAAATGTTGTTTTGTCTAAAATATTTGTTTTTATCAGAAAAGGATATGCTTCTCAAACAATGAATTAAATTTAGTATTTGTTGCGTGCACTTGAAAAATTAACTCACGTGCTTAAAATTATAATAATACTAAAAAATAAATGATTATCAATATTAATTTGTAATAATAAATTACTTCTTGTAATTTAAATTCAGTTATAAGACTAATATGTGTTAAATATTTAAACAATGCAAACCATGAAATTTAAGAAATACTGCAACTAGCTCTCATAATATTACACTGTTCTTAATTTATTATAACAGCTGTTTCAAAGTAATTAATTTCATTTCTATTAGAGATCTAACTGGTATTCAGAAGAAGCTGAGACAGCTGCAGATTCCGATCCATGATTCTGTTCAGTAGGTATAAACATTCACATTCATCTTACATTCATTATAACGTTCCATTTTAGATATAGAAATGCTTAATGAATAATATACACGAAGTGATTCACAATATGTGGTGAAATATTTTGAAGTATGATAGTATATTTTCTCCTATGCTATATAATTATTAAAAATATATAGCTATAAACTACGCTAAACTTTTAGAAATTCTGTAACTCATAATTTACTCAAATTATGAAAAATTATAAGTAATCAGTGTAAAATTTGATAGGCTGCTAAAGAGTAACAGAATATAAAATTTAAAATTTTGCAAAGTTTCATTTACAATTATTAATAAATATAAAAGAGACTTTGTAAATAGAATAAAATTTACAAGTATTATTACTGTAAATTAATTTTTAGCTTTTTATTTTTTTTCAAAGAAATTTTAAATTTTATTGCAGTAAGTGCAATTATATTGACATTTTTTAATATTGTTCTTAGATTTGATATTATGAATTAATATTTTTATTTATAGAAAAATATATGTTAAGCTATGAATATTACAATTTAAAAGCAACAAATTTTTACGTTTTTAGAGAATGAATAATTCCTGTAAAATAAAAAAGTATATAGAAATGTAATGGCAAAATTTCCATTTCCATTAAATGACATGATACGAAAAAAAATTATAAAAAAATAATTATAAAAAATAATGACAATTTTCATTTTGCCGAATGACAACCTTATAGTAAAATGCATAAATCTCTTTTTTATCTTTTTTTTTACTTTTAAAATGTAAACAATCATCTTTTATTAAATATGTTTAAAAAAATCTTTTAAAAATTGGATAGTTTGAATAAAAAAATATATTCAATTTCAGTCTTAAAAACATAACGCATTAATATGCCAGGATTATAAGAAATAACTAAATATTACTTCAATGGCTGTTGAAAAAGTTATGAAAAAATTTTAAAATATAGGCTCAACAGTGAAAAAGTAAAAACTTCAATACCTCACGTGTTTTTTTTTTTTTTTTTACTCAGCGGGAAAATATGTGGTTATTATAGAAGGAAGAAAATTCTAAAATGAATGCATTTACAATACAAATGCGTCAGTGTTAGCTCCAACTGTGTACTCTAATGTTAGCACCAACAAAATACTTTTGTATACTGATAGTGCAAAATATTTCACAGAAAGCAAACACTTTTAAACAGCAGCTGGTAAAAGTTTTGATTTTTACAAAAAGTCACAGAGCAAATATTTTGCGTGATGAAAGACAGTAAAGGGAATTATTAAATCGCGTTTAATGATATAGATTTCTGTTAAGAAAATTTGGCATCTATTTAATAGATAATTCACTAAATATTGATGGTCGAAATTGAAAAGGAATTATGGTATAAATAAACAAATTAAAACAAATATACTTTTTTTATATAGTAATTTTAATGAATAACAAAACAGGCACTTTGTTTAACACCCTTGTTTTTGCCAGTACGAGATATGACTTTCTCAAACTTTGATGTACATTTAGAATATGATGTACGAAATGTTAAAAGTGTATTTTTTGAGGATCTCATTTGCTTCTGAAACCTTATTTGAGCTTCTATATTGATCAATGTCACATGTCTTTGAGCAACATATCAGAGATCGTGATCTTTTTCTAGGAAATTCAGTTGATGATAATAAAATCGCTTCTATTCAAACTAAAAAGTCACTAACATCCAATTTTATCAAAGATGGTAAAAATCAAATTCTTCCTAAAAATATGATTCTGGATCTTTGCGGTTGATTTATATAGATATGTCTATGTATCAACATAAGGTAGAAGAAAATTTCATATTTCGAAATTAACTTAGAGGAAAATTTCCTCGTATTTTATACGTTTTAAAAATGTCTGCACGTATAATATTAATATGTTATTATATTTAATTGTCAGTAAAATAGTCCCACTTAAGTGATTACCAGTACTATTACAAGGTCTTGGTTATCTAACATGAATTGTCCTGATTCTTCTCATCGCTAGACTGGCATCTTGTGGCATGCAAATCTTCGAATGGCCTCCCACCATTTTCAAACTAATATTTCTGCCATTAAAACTCTTTTTAAATTGCGAATTCACAAATTAGTTAGTATAGCAACTTCACTGACAAATATCTACTACTTGCTCATGATGGTATCCACTCGAATTGTGATATTTTTTTTTAAATCAATGCCTACTTATATTTGGTATTATCATAAGAAAAATTGGCAACGTGATTCTCATTCAAACGTTAACGCTAGTACAAATCGGAAAACAACGCGGGAGTTAGAATTTTTGGGGAGGTTGAGGACTTTCTCTATAGCTCTCACTTTATTCATATTTTCTGTGATAGCATTAATATTTGAAAAATCAGTTTTACTTAATTTTTTTGTTTCTTAGCTTTTATGGAAAAGTGTAAATTAAATTTAGTAAACAAAAAACCTACCATCGAATAATTTTTTTAAATCAAGTTTATTTAATTTTTAAATTAAGGCTCAAAAATTTTAGAAGAGTCAGAAGGAAATATATCTGAAGAAAACTAATTGTCAACCTTTAATAATTACATTTAATGTGTCACAGAATGAGGGAAATCAGAAAGAAAACATCTTTATTTGAGACACTGAACAGTCATCAGAATCAATAATTTAACTTAAAGTACATTATATGTAATATGAATATAAATTGTATATATTGTAAGCATATTTTAAATACCGTATAATTTCAGTATAATCGACAAATTACACAAAAAGTACATTGACAATTGTTAATCCCATTCACATAATGGCTTATAATTTAATGACTAATAATTTGACCCGGAATTTTCATCATATACCTGCATTTAAAATTACGCCAAGCATACAATAAATCTCATATAAAATAAGCTAATCTATGAATATCTTCAGAAATCGAGAATATTTACAAAAATCAACTCGATAAATAAGCTATAATATTTAAAAGAAATCCAAAATTTGTCTAGAACAAATGAAGAGCATATATTTTCAATGAAATAAATATTCATGAATGAAAACAAAGTTTTAAAGCCATTGATGAAAGAGCAGCTGCTATAAAAGTAGCAGGACGCGTGTCAAGAATAAGACATTAAAAATATTAATATTAAATATCCATTAGATGTTAATCAATCAAATACTCTTTTGATATAATTATAAAGCACAATCAATTAGATCAAGCCTAATCAATTGCTAAACTTTTTTACCTGAATAGTAACGTTACGCATATAAGGGACAGCATCAAACACCATTTTTGACTTATTTAACAGTTTAAATGTTTCGATTTTGACTGCCTTGACCTAACTCCTCGAATAAAGGAGCTTATAGTTATATGAAATAAAACTCCGTTTTTACACATTAGTTTTAAAAAACATTTGATTCATTAAGAACAGTTTATTATACCAGATTTAAAATGTAAACATAAATTATGAAAGTGGTTTTATAATTATATCAGTCATATTAGAAATTCCTTGATTATTTGTGTAATAATATTCTCATAATTTTCTCAAAACTTGTTCTGAAAAATTCTGACAAGTTCTTAGAAATTTTTGTCATTTTTCAAAAAGTGTTCTAAATTAAAGGATTTCTCTAAATATGTGTCATGTATAGAATGTTATTTTATGTAATTGCGGAATATTCATTGAATGTTTATAGTTGTTTTAAAGAATCCCAGGAGTTATAAGTTTATTTTCATTTGCAATAATACTGCAACAAAACTATTATTTCGATTTCCGAATATAAATATTTTTGCACACTTTCTTGAAATAATTTTATCACAATACATAATGGCTTGATTTAATTTTTTCTCTTTCTTCTTTTTCACTCTATCTATTATTTTATAATAATCTAATTATTATGTGATTCTTTAGTAATTTTAGATATTTTTTGTCAATAATTTTATCCCATCTAACTTAATTTTTAGATATATCCTCTGTAAATAATAAATACCACTAAATAGAAAGGTATATAGAAACATATGTACTAATATATATTCATTAGAAATATATTCTTTATAGAAAAAAAGCAATCTATTTGGCCTACAAAAATATAAACATGCATACTTTTAAGTACCAAAAGGAATCTAATGAATATTACTGATTTGTGATGCGCTTTAAGTCAAGTCAGTTGTGAATTAATATTTATTACGATAGATTCAATATATATATATATATATATATATATATATATATATATATATATATATATATATATATTGAAAAAATAAGAAAATGCTTGCGAATTGTAAATATGGCTTTTTCGTGCTTTCACAATTTTTTTGAATTTCTTTAAAAATTTTTATTTCTATTTAAACGATAACACATAAATGCGAGTATTCTCCACATTCTTTAAATTAAAGTCTTCATTCCAAGTTTGTGTACATTTCCCATTTAAAAAAAGCAAAAACAAGTTGATCAACATTCTTAAAAAAATATTTATTCAGTCTGGAAATACCAAAGCTCTGGAGACATGTTTTAAAATCGTGATCTACCAGAAAATTCTTTCGTGATTTATCCCCAGCTGGAAATTTGTCCAACTATTCATCTGATTGTGAAATACTCTTTCGAAAGGCAAAAAGCTTTTTATCCAAATCACACCTGTTAAGTTTCAAATGTATGTATCGAATAATGAAATTGATATTAATCAAATGTATTCAGTCTTGCTGAAAACATAGAAGTGTCTCATATACGAAGCAACAGTAGAATAATTGGTAACAGTGAAGAGGAAACAACATGATACTTTTTCGAATCTTTGTTTGAATTACCTTCGTATTTATAATTTATGATAATTCCATTTTATGAAATGTTTCCACGAAAATAAAATTAACACATTTATTTTATTTTATCTCATTGTACCTAAAAATACAGAGTCAAAAATGCATAATATATAGACCTCATTAGAGAATAAAATGTTTATGTCACTTAATAAATTATATTATTTCCTGTAGTTAAAACTGATATAGTTTTCTTAAGAATAAAAATTTTAATAAATGAATGCTAGCAACAATATGTTCAAGAGTTAATATTAGAAACAGACATACAAATAAGAAATACCATATTTTATTTATTTACTTTTTTCATAAAATTTGCATATTGCAGCAAAAATAAATGAATATTTGCATTGTTTTTAATATAGTGGTCATGTCTCATTTAGTACAGTAAATTAGTTGAAAATATAGTAGAAAATTTCAATTTTGTTTGAAATTAATGAGTATTAAATGAATGTCTTATTCAATACAATAAATGATTAAAAACATATCAGAAAAATTCAATTTCGCTTGAAATTAATAAGTAGGGCAGGCAAAAATATGGATTATTTTCTAAAAAATAAATATGTTTACATAAAAAATTTCTTTTAATATAATTAATAAAATCTCTATTTAACTTACTTATCTTTTTACAAAAATAAGTTTTATTTCCGTAAATTTTTGACAATTTTTGATGATTTAATTACTATAAACCCTTAAAGTTATAATTTCTAATGATAATTTAGAAAATTCTACCTTCTGATTTATCGTTTAATATAGTGAAAAAAAATATTGATTTAAGGTCTTACATTTGAGCAATATTTTTATTTTATGTGCCTTTTGATTGGCAAGAATTTATTATCACTTACTGATTTCTGCGATTTCATTATATTCTAAATTGAAATATGGATTGCATATTTCGTTATCAATAAGGCCTGCATCACATTGCTTTTATCTGTTACTATTTAATGTGAATTTTATTTTATTTATTGTTCAAGAGTCTCTATGGAATTTTTAAGGTATTTTTAAGATTAACCGATAAAAAATTTGATGGTTTTATTTAAAAATATCAAATTTTTTATTCCAGCAGACGATTTTTTGCTGTTCAAATAGATAACTTTCATATGACGACATCAGATTTCTGCGGACAAAATCGTCTGCTCATTTTCTAGAAGGAAATTGAAAGTAAACATGAGTGAAATCAATCATGTGAAATCAATACCAGTTACCAGTGAAATCAATCATTCTGGGAAGGCAGAAGAATTCACAGATAACTGTTACTCTATTGAAAATACCCTGAAATTCTTATAAAAAGATTCGGGCGTCATCATAGCAATATTTCGATACACCTTCTCAAATCACCAATATTGGCAATTGAGTTTCTTAAGCAAAAGCACGTTAAAGTGATAGATTCTACTCGTTTGATCCAACCATGTGTTATTTTTGGATATTTTTTAATTAAAAAAATTACATGGAGACCATTTTTGTTTCGAAAAGGAGACAGATGTGCCTATAAATGTGTATTTCCCATTCAATTCCAAGAAGACATTTAATTCTCAGAAAAGTCGTCTACAGAAATGCACTGATACTAGAAGAAACTTCTTTGAGGATTTTTCTAAAAATTGCTGCGAAATTTTAACAAAATAAACTAAAATAAAACTTTAAAAATCTAGAAGTACATCAAAAATTTCAAAATGACCCTCGTATATCCATGTTTGACAACTTAAAGAATTATTTATTTCAATTATTACAAATTACCTGTTTTTAATAAATCAACAATGCAAAGTCATTTATGTTTGTTAATGTTACATTTAATTACTTAATGTCAATGAAAGGATTCTGGAAAATATATAGGAAAAAATGTTTGTGTATACATTGATTGATTGATACTTTTTTGTTAACTAATTTTAAATTTTATATAATTTTTATTTGACAATATTTTTAGCAATGTAAAATTTTCAATAATTAATATTTATATTTCAATATTAAAGAATATTTTTATTAATTAAAGTAAATGAAAATTATTTAATAAATAACGGTTATTACTTATTTTTCAGATTTAGAGAAGAAAGAGAAAACTTGTCTGAAGATAAAAGTCTTGAAGTATTTCAAAAAGATAAACACCCATTGGATTTTTAACTACATTCAAACTATCAATTTATTGACGTCGTCTAATTAATTAAATTGACGTCGTCTAATATGTACTATAAAATTAAAATATTTTACTTAGACTATGAAGATGTAACATTTTATATACTTAATAAGTTTATGAAGAGAAAAGAATTCACTTTACTTTGAAGCAAATAGCATAATTCCTTACCAATAGCATTCATCCTATTAAAATATAATTTTATGCATTGCTTGAAAAAATAATATTTATAATCTGTATGAATAAAACAAAGTTAATATTTGATGTCAAAACTATTAATTGATACAAATGTATCGTTTCTTTTAAAATCACATTAAATAAAATAATTTATTTTGAATTAAGAATTATTAATAATAATTGTAAATCTTTGTCTTATAATAATTATATTACTTTTTTAATCCATTTTTAATTAGACTTCCATTTTAAAGTCATCATTTTAAATTAACAATTAAAATCAGTATCGAAATTGATTTTTGAAATGCAAATATTTTACTGATTTCAATTTCCAGCCCTCTAACTCTGAAAATATGGAAATTTTTATAAATGTTTTATAAAATAGTTTTCACTCTTATGGAATATTTTGCAGATTTCTTTCACGTAGTTTCATGTACATAGATATTATAAGTACGATACGCTGATAAGTAAAGAAATTATATAGACGGAGTGTTTCAGTTTATGTGTGTGTGATAATATATACTATAATATATTTCAGTTGGCTAAATTTAATAAATAGTTTTAAATTTTGCTTTTCCATAGATATTTTACCAGAATTAATTGTTACTAGAGTCAGATTTTGATCATATTATAGAACTCAAATGTAAAATTTTACACTAACTGCAAAAATAAGCATATAGAAAATTATCCTGAATATATACTGCTATCCAATTGTGTTTGAAAATAATTGTGCTAAAATCGTAGTTTTAGAGTTATCTATTTTATCGAAAAAGAAAATGCTGGAATTTAGATATTTTAATCTCAAACACATGAATGTGAATATTATTTAGGTGCTAATGCAGTTGATTTCTAATGTAATCAGTATCTAATGGATATTCACACAAGCATTAAGTAATTCTATGTTTCTAATGCTTTTTGTTGATATTTTACTTCAATTAATTGCAGGATTATGAATGAAATAACTATAGTAAATTTAGCGTTATGGTTATGCATATAAAATGTTTTAAAAGATCCAAACACAGTTTGTCTCCATAAAAATACTGCAATAAGTTATCAATATTCTTATTGCAGTATTATTATGGAACTGTAGGTATGAGCCAAAATATTGTTTAAAAAAAGTATAAAAGTTACAATAGCAGAATATAATAAATTAGGCACAGGTGCCGTATATAATCCATGATTCCAAATTCTGAATTTTTTTGAAGATGAAGAAATGTTGCCCAGATGACGTATCGTGACGTACGCGTTGACGTAAATACTAGTATTACCAAAATAAAATTTTCTGAATAATTCTTATAGGTCTCCATACGTAATACATAATAAAAACGAGTTTGCCAGATACATTAGAAAATCCACCAAAAATTCGCCAATCTCATTTTGGCATCAATTTGGCATCATGGATTATACTGCACCTGTACCATAAATTAAAGCAAAAATCAGTGCATTTCCATTATACCCCGCTTTTAATCCTAAAGAAATACCGTGTTTTTTACGGAGAAGCGAAAATAGTATAATATAGGTGCAATGACTTTATTGGCTCAAAATATTATTTTAAACTTAATATATACTAAATCGATTCTTTTGTTCAAAAATTTACTAAAACGTGATAAACAATGGTAAACAAGCTAAATGCAAAACAAAGATAAAGCTAGTTGATACAAAAGATTGCTTAGTAATAAATTTGTCTATTAAAAAAAAAGTATTATTTGTGCTAGCTTACACGATTTTCATCCTGAAGATTAGCAAAATGGGCTTGGCAATAGCAGGAATATGATGTAACAATTACTTTCAAAAATAGGTGGAAGCATAAAGATGGGGATTGTCCATCAATGTACGAAAGTAAAGTAAGTATGAGAATGAATTATCTGGTAATCTCTTGAAAATATCTTTCTAATCTCAAAGAACAACAAATAATTCAATTCAGGAATATTAATTCTACTTCAGTAAACGAAATTGCTTAAAAGCAGAAGGGTTATGATATTATATCAACACGACGATATTAAAAGTAATCATGATCTCTCAGGAAAGTTCTACTATCTGTTTTTGCTAAAAATGCCGCAAATGAATATTTCAAGAAAATCTGGTGATGTTTCAAGACTAAGACATCCTTCGAATTCGTCGGAGGCTCTTTATGTCAGAACTTTACAAATATGTACTAGATATTCGCACTAGAACTTTAAAAATACGTACTAGATATTCGCACAAAAATACGTACTAGATATTTAAAATACGCATAGATATTCTACCATGAATGTCAAAGAAGTAAAGTCGTTCCACAGTAAACAGATCGGTAGTTAGTTTATTTCTCGCTAAATACTACTCTTTTTCAAAGCATCGTCATGAATCTTCTTTCTGAAATCTGTGTAAGAAAAGAAAATGAGTCGTCATCTGCGCAGACTACCTAAATCGCTATGCAACGTGAAAAAGATATACTTTTTAAATATTGATGCGCTTGAAGTCGGAAAATTTTTTGAAGAGACCTTGTCAAAATATGGTAGCATGACATTACTATCGAAGTCAGATGTTCCAATCGAAGTCAATGTCTGAGATCATCTGATTGTAAAATGCGACCAATCGAATAATCATTTCTTATTTTCCTCAGACGAATGGATTGATTGAAAAGCTTAATTAACACTAGAAAATATGTCTGCAATATACGTGTATCAAAAGATCTGAAAATAGTTTTTGCCATCTGTGCCATTTTTGACAGAGTTTTTAAACTTTTTTGAAGCGGAAACTATTGTGGACACTATGTTCCCATATTTCTGTACTAACATTAAAGACAAGTAAGTAGAAAAGGTTATTGAAAAGGTTGAAGAAGTGAGACTTCTGGCCAAACTTAGAATATTGGATGTACAAAATAAAGATCGTAAGCGATATGATGCAAAACATAAATTATCTATGATCGATCAATAGCCCTCATCTAGATTTACATCCCTATTCAGAAAGTGGGCTTATCCAAGATGATTAAGATGATCTTTTGAGTAATTTTCAAGCGTTACATATGAAATTGAGAATGCGATGCCCATTCGAAAGGAAGGGGAAATCAAAGATACATTTAACGTTACGCGTGGAGACATATTATGGTCAAAATATCAGATTAAGATTTGCAACAACAAAATCAACTAATTAAGAAAAATAAAAACAGACTCCATACAAAACGAGTCGACAAAATCTTAAGGAACCTTAATAGCAAAGATTTGAATCAATTACTCCGGTCCCATGACGAGATCCGAATCCAACATTTGTAAGTCTTGAAGCTAAGCGCAATACGTTTTATTTTCTTTTTAAAAAAAATGGAATAATTGCGCATTTAATACTAACCCATACAATCCAGATTAGTTCAGAGGTTAAAAAGTTGGATTTTAGGTCTTAAGGACTCAGATTTAAATCCACACATCTACAAAGTAATCGTCTTCTTACGTGATGGTCCTAACACCATCTAGAACAATAGTTCCAAAACTTTTTGTCCTACCACCCTCTTTCTAGAAAAAATATCACTTGGACTCCCTAGAATTTTTAAAAATTTTTAATAGTAATTAATAGGAAAATATTTGTATTAATGCGTTTACCTTTTTTGTAAAATATAGTAAAGAAAAATGTAAATTAGAAACACACTAGGAAACTATTGAACTCAGAATGGAATGGAATACAGAAAAGTTAAAGCATTCGAAATCATCTTAATGAGAAGAATGAACATGGTGTACTACTACCAGTTTAGTAATGTTTGGATCGATTTTCGTCAGTAAAAATCTTAAATCATCTCGTTTGACAATTGGTTACTTTTTTTTTTTTTCAAATAAATTGGTTACTAAACTGAAACCACGTTCTACTAAATATGATGAAAGAAATACAGTTAAGAACTTTTGAATTATAGCTCATGTTTTAGAGCAAGTCTCAAGGATTTGCTTTTCAGTCAGATTTGTTAGTACTTACTTTTGAATTTCAATTTCAATTCATCATTCGTAGTTACTTCCATCAGTTCTTCTTCTAACGGTGGAAATTGTCCCATGTTTTCACTTGAAAAAAGATCCACACACTAAAAAAATACACAATTAGGAATGTTCATTTTCGAAATATCATCAAATCGTTGATTAAAATATGAATGGAGAGCATTTAAGTGCTTACAATAAGAAAGTATGAATTCATCTTTATTTTAATTTTCCTTCATTGGGAAACAATGTAACGCATAAAAAAAAAAAATTTAAGAATTCACTTGAAAATTCTTAGTAAAAAAAAAAAAAAAGAGCGAAAGCAATTTTAATATTGTAAAACATTGTAAAAGTGATGTAGTTGTTGAATACCGAGATAATAAATTGCTCCCGAGCATAATTGTTTGAAGGAAATGATATTTTCAGATCTAAAACTCGCGTATCAAATAACCAGGAAGAAACAAGTACTTCCTATTCGGAACAAGTGTAATGAAGAGTTGTTCAGCCTTACCGCGCTGACTGAATTTCTTCCTTTATAAAAAATACCTTTATATGTTAAGAAAAAGATCCGAAGTGCGGTCGGTATCTAACTTAAATAAAGTAATAAAAAAAATAGCAAGGAACTTTTTATTGCTTATTTGTATAAGTTGTTTCTCATTAATTTGACTCCATAATAAGGGTATGTTTTAAATTTAATAGATTTACGTGCAACAGTTTAAATAGGAAATATTAGAACACTAACTGTGTCCATATCGCTACATCCTGTTAACAATAATTTTATATTTGTTTACTAAATTTATAATTTTCACCTGACATATTGTTTACTTCGCTTAGATTTAGCCAAAAGAACTGTGTGCCTAAATTTCGCCGATCGCACATGATTGTGAACAGGAAATACAATGAATGAAACAACATAAATACAATGAAAACATAAGCATGACGAACTATATAAATAATTTTTCTATACAATATACCGAAATAGAAAAAAAAAATTGACTGTTGTTTCAATTTAAAAATGAAAAGTTTTACAATTTAACATACAGGAAAGTGTATACACATTACATAGCCTTTATTTTAAACTTAATTAACAGCGTCTGACAACGATAATTTGCGTCATGAAATAAAGTATTTACTTTAATTAAAGACAACTCAAATAATATGTATAATGATGGAAAACTCTTTTTAGTGATGTAACTATACTAAATACTGAAGCAGGAATGTCTTTTATAAGAATTCCAATGAATTGTTTGATCGATGACATATTGGAAAAGGCAAAAACGCATTCGCTGAAAAGGATTTTAAAAAAAATAGTAAATATTAATTTTTGAATACAATTACATCAAGTGAATATATAAACAGAGATAATCTGCTGTAAATATTTTTTTCTCCGTAGCTAGGGGTAGCACAAAGATGACAATTCAAAAAAAATAAAGTAATCACTCATGCTTCCATCTTGAAGCGAGAAAACTTCCGGAGCGGAATTTTTCATTCCTTGAATTAATTACACTACGGCATAAGTTATTGCACTGGCGTTAATTTTGCTTCAAAATGAATGCAAACCTTGTAATCAAAATTTCGGAATGAAACAGTTTTTATTTGAAGTTAATTTAGGGACTGACATCCTGATAAATTCCCTTCCGGAAAAGTCATTTTCACCGGATAAAACTTCATTCGGCAAACAGAGTAAGATTTTATATATATTATGCAAATTTTTTGTAGGAAAAAAAAAACTGAAATTATAAGTTTCAAGGTTAAGCACACAGAAGTATTAACTAAGAACATAATATAGAGTTTCCGACTATTTGAATTCATTTGGTGGTGTATATAAATTATATTATTAATAAAAAACCTGGAATTCAAATCCTTTTTAAAATTACAATTTAACAGGAAGTAGTGTTAAAGGTGTTTATTGCAAACTATACATGATATAATAATTTTTTCAATAAATGTCTAAATTTTTAAAAAAAACATGAAATTAACTTATACTCTACATTTAAGTAGATTCTTTACCCTTGATTACCAAGCTAATAAATAGCGCTACAGTTGTACATTCCTAAAAATAACTCTGAATAAAATCTACCAACAAAATATTAAAACGTTTCTTACGATTACGACGCATTAATTAGATGCAATCGCCAAAAATAGCATCTTTGCTATTCCTCAAATTTAGGGCATTTTTTTTTTAAATCACTTTAAAGAAATTCCTTAAATCCAAATAATAATAATAATATAAATAAAATAAAATAAAATAAGATTTTTTTATTTTATTTATATTATTATTTTTATTTATTTATTTTTTTAAAAGCCGCATATGCATATGATCAGGTAAAAAAAAATTCAAAATTGGGTGATTCATATTCATATATTGATCTCATGTTTATCCATATATGTTTAAAAACCAATGCACTATATCAAATCCTTCAGATGATGTATGAGTTGATTTCTATTACCTCCAGAGGCTGTTGCTCTTAAAAGGAAAAGTATAATAAGAGAATAGACCAGCTACCACATGGTAGCTGGTGATGTGGTGTCTTTCGAAAAATGTAAACCTAATTTTCGAAAAATATTGTATCAGCTGTCTCGTATCTGTTCACCGTATTGTTAATTTAAAACAAACTTTTCCGTGATAGAAATAGACATAGCTACGAAGGTAAAAATCCTACACTTAAATAAGCTTTCACCGAGAAAGGTGTAACATAAAATACTTTTTACGGTATGTAATATCGTTTCATTTTGACTAAAATGAATCAACAAATTATTCTGAGTCATTAAGCTAAATGACTTTCAAATCTGTATTTTTGTGTATTTTGTGGATTACTAATTGAGCGTTATACACTACAAGTATTTTAAAACTTCAAAGTCCAGGAATGTAATTTATATGGGAACTAACGATATATTTTTTCGCAAGTTACTTGACTGGTGCGGAGGTCATTTTCAATGCAATCATTCAAAGGAATCGTCAATCCTAAATTAAGCAATTTTTAAATATTTACTCTTTGTCTTTAATTTTAAAGCAAAATGTTATTGCATAATGCACAACTACTAGATTTTTCCCCTTTAAGCATGACAAGGAGTGAGGGTAATGACACCTTATAGAGAGAGGCAATCATTAAGTGTCCCATCAGGGCCTCGAAAGTGGGTTTTCGAATTTAGAAGCCGAAACCAAGCAGAAAACTTGGCCTGTCATACCGGGTGTATCATTTCACATGGAGGACATTGTGACTACAACCTGTTTTACGTGCCCCATTCGCCATCGACAAAGGACGGATCTCCCATTGGGTAGGGATTTGAACTTACTACCTTCCGATAATAAAAACAAATGCCTAAACCAACCAAGCTACAGTAACCTCTAATTAAAGCAAAATTGCATCAAATGTTTACCTTTAATTCCTCGTAATACACTGATTTTAATATATTAATTATATATATATATATATATATATATATATATATATATATAATTTATATATATATATATATACACACACACACACATACATACATACATATATATATACACACACGTATGTGCGTATACGTAAAGAAAGTCTATTTCATGAAATTATGACGTGTTCGAAACATTAGCTCTAATCTCAGTTTTTTTTATTTTATTTTATTTTTTTATTTTTTATGGAATTCAATATCAAACATATGATTAGGAGTAAGATGCTTCAAATTAATAAGTATGGGACACTTTGTTACCAAAAAGTATTACAGCACTCTTCTGAACGAAAGTTCCCAGGTTCGATCTTAGCCTTTGTTGAGTATTGGAAGAAAAATGTTGTCCCTATGCCTTCTACGTACACGCCTGTCATAGTGTGCACTTAGAATTTTTCGCGGTTTCCTCCCTTGCGATGAGTGAATACGACTCATTATCTGTAAGACGGTCTCCCGAAAAGCAATTTACGCAATGTCTTTCAGCAAGCAGCCTTAGGCAATTAAGTTAGTCACTACACTAAAGTTAATATACATATTACGCAATGTATAATAAAATGCAAAAATATTGACTGGATCAAGAAAAAACTTCTACCATCTGTGAGTAAAACAAACATTTGCTTTATATATGGTTTTACAATGTTTGTATGGAATTTGCATATTTTGCATTTATATCACTCTAGAACAGCACAATAAACCCTAAAGAATTTTTCGGAGTTTATCCTAAGAATATAACTGTGTTATATTCTTATGAATCATCAAACGAAATGTTAACATCAATTAAGAAGACTGTTCCCATCATCTGTAACAATTGACATCATCAGAAGATCATTAGTATAAACATTAAGTTTTTTGCTTTGGCTTCACATAATATTACAACGAATGACAATTACATCGAATGATCATTTAATTTTTCTAGAATTGCATAAAATTGTCGATGCGGGGATGTCGATGCATAAAATTGTCGATTGAAAACACATTAATTTTTGATTCTTGTAAATAATCATTTATTCACCTTTAAAAAATGTTTAAAAGAGATTAATCACACTAAAGCTTAGAGGGGTGCAATTATCATTCGAAATTTCAATGTGTTGAAATTACTGACTGTGTCCTATCAGTGACAAAATGCACGGAAATTTCATCTGACAGAAATTTCTAATCGTGACAATTTCGAGATGAAATTTTAAGAAAGTACCGGAAAAAAAGTCTTCCGATACCATCGTGTGACATTGATCATTACTCACCCCTTTCCCTAGGGATTCGAATAAAACTGGTCATTAACTTTCGTTTATTTACATTCCGTTAAAGCTGCGAAATCAAGTGAGACACACATCATAGAAAACATTGAAGACAAAACAGTTTAAACTTCAAATCAAGATTAAATGTCAAGATCGACAAATGAGTTGTCTAAGCAAACATGCCCCACCCCCTTCAGTAGGATGACAGCAAGCGATGCTTAACTAATGTGCACAGCCCTTATCAACCCGACGATCTTTTATAGGGGTCAGTGAATGTTCCCTCTTGTTTGAAACCAAATTGTTTGGACATGAGGGCAAAACGCTTAAATTTCACAACTAGATCGATCAATACCCTCCATCGGTGATGACAGGGTCGAGACAAGGAGTCACGTGATTTCAGACTTATCTGACAGCCAAAAAATAATTCCGAAACAAGTAAAATGGAAATTCCAAAGAAAACAATAGAAGTCGTGTCATCATTTATTTATCGGTCTTTACGGTTGGCAAATAATCTGACTATATAATTGTGCATGTGTTTTTACTATCTCGAACAATATCGTGGCACATCGCCAAGTGAACACCGTGAACACCTATACCATTATTTTTTCGTCTTTTTTTAATGCATCTACGTCGTCAACTTATTTGATAAAGTCAATTCTTTCTTTAACTGTGTCACCGAACCCGCGGATGGCCTTGCAGAATTGCTGCCATAAATTCGAGACCTCGGAGTAAGCATATCTCACACCGAACTGAAATCGAACTCGTGGTCATGAAAGGGTTTGCGCGCCGATTTACCGACCTTGCCTCGTAAATTGGGAAGAGAATTGAAAGTAAGGAAAAAAAAATAAATAATTATAAACTGAAAACGATTTCTGCCACTGTTAACGTTTCGTGCGATTGAAAGTGAAAATAAGCGAACGAAAATGAAATCGAGTAGCGGGTTGTTTCTGTGGGCGATCATCTGTTTATGCAGTGTTTCCGCCGAATCCCTTTCGACCCAATTACCCACATATGCGACGAAAAGAAATCTCATTCAAAACTTAACTTCTTCCTACTCTGCTTTTCTCGACGATGTTTACTATTATCTCGGTTCGATAAGAAATGTTTCGGAAGCATGCAGAAATGACATTCAAGAAATTCGCTATTTGGCATCGGAGGGGAATGCAGATGCCTTGAAAAGTAAGTTACCTTTATTGGCATATTTTTAATTATTCATATCGGTCTAATTTTTTTTTTATTTTGATAAATATTATTTAATAATTTATTTAAATGAACTAAAACTTGCATTTATTATTTTGTTTTTTAGAAAAAACTACTCAGAACTGTTCGTTTTTATATTTTCTCGTTATAAATAAGCTTAACAAATTATAAAAATTTACTTTTTTTAAAAAAAAAAAATTGATTTTTATGTAACAAAGTTAAAAAGCAATGCTTTTACTTTTTAATTTAATATTTTCATGTATCTCATGTTCTCTTAATACTTTAATTTCATAAAAATGTATTTCTAGATAACACGTTCAAGTTATATAATTTTAAAAAAATTGCAATGTTTATAATGTAACTTTATGTAATATGCTCTACATGTGTAATTTTGCTATCATAACTTAAGTCAAATATTCTTGATGCTTAAATGCTTATTTGCTGTATTGCTTTTCAATTTTTGGCACTTATAAATTTCTATATAACTGTGATATCCTTATAAATCCTTTTGAGTATTATGTTGATATAGATTTATTCTAGAAAAGGAATTACTGTTTTAAAGCATATGTAAAACTGCAGATTCCATTGTAAACGATAGCTGTATATTCAAAACTACGTGATAAAATCATAATCTATTTTTATCAGAAGATTAAATTTTGACATAAATCACTGAGACTCAGTTTTTTCGTAGTCATTAGTCTTAGCAAGTTCTTAATATCGTAACAATATTTAATTATATATTAATATGTTTTATTTTAGAATTAAGTTTATTTAATATGCGTGCAAAATGTTAAAAACTGAAATTTTCGTTCTCTCAAAATTTAACTTTTAAAACTTTTATGAATAATTCAAAATGCGTTACACTAGGATATTATAATCAAATGAAATTTTACAATTTAATAGCAATGATTAAAGTATATCTATATATAATTTTAAAATAACTATACATTTATGTTCTTATAAATGTACTTTTACTAAAATGCGTCACTAAAATTTTGAAATCGTTCGTAACTTCCAAATAACATTTTTAAGTTTCTGAATCTGCTTAATAGCCTCACAAAAAATGCATTAAAAGACCCTAAAAATAATTTAGCTCTTAGTATATATAACTTTTATATGTGAAGTGTATTGTGTGTCTTTAGTTCAGTTATTATAGTTTCTACGAAATACAGATCTAAAGTATTATTGCGTTATTCGGAGAGTAATTATACTTTTTATGAAAACAAAGAAAAAAAACAGAATAAATATTTTGTATAATTTACTTTTTTTTTCATCTTTCTACTAGTAACACGATTCCACTCTTAAAAATGGCTAGTTTTTACTAACAAAAACTGATCCAAGTGTGAAAAGCGAAGTTACTTCAACAACCCATGTTTATACATTTTTACACTTTTAGCTATTTTTTTTATAATTTTCCATTACTTTAATGACTTCTACATTTGGCTTTTACTGTAGATCATTTAGAGTTAAGAGAATTTGTGAATGATTATTTTAGACAGTCGCAGCTTGTCCTCTTTGGAGTTTGTCATTTAAAACACTCATTCTGAATAAGCCAATAAGAGTCCTGATATATATATTTCTAGCTATGTATTAGTTTCACTTTAAGTATTTTGATTTTGTTCGTTAATTAACTGTCCTTTACAAAATATTCTTTTCCCAGGCGATTCGTATTTTAACAATTAAACTTCGTAAATTTCTCAAACGTATTGTAAAAATTCGAATAGCATCTTTAACATTCTATAGTAAGCTATTGAAAGATATTTTTAAGTACAATAATACGCTGTAAACATTTAATTTCATCCAAACCATGGACATGTAGGTCAGAATTAAACTGTGATAAATATTATCTGAATGCAATAGTGCTTACAACAAAGCACCGAAGTGAAGACACACGCAGATTTTTAATTTTGTATCTGAAAAAAGACTTAACCTTGACAGGGCAGATGCCATAAGCAATCCATTTGACGTCTTGGTCATTTTCTTCGGCACTAAATATAGACTGCCAATATTTATTCAGCCGGAAAGCTCAAGGTTTCCATGAGAAAGATTTCGAATTCTCTTGTTTCTTCCACATGTATCTTTGGCGACTTCAAAATTTATCATTACAGGAAGTATAAAGTTACAAATTAGTTACTTGCTGCTTTGAAACAATTCTTAATATAGACCGTTGAAATAATTGATATGAAATGTGGTTTGTGACAAACATCTTCTCAACCAAAGAAATAATTTGTTTGATAAAATTATGAAGTGTTGTTGCACCAGCATGCTTCCTGTATGTAGCCCTGAGTAGAGTTCTACCAGTTAGATAGGAGCAGCCTGATATTGTCTTCGAGATTTTGAAGCAGAGACCAAGCAGAAGGGGGCCCCCAATACTTGGTCTACCACCTTCAAATGTATCGTTTCATGTAGAGGACATTGCAACCATGCCCAGTTTTTACGTGCCTCAGCCGCTAGTATTGAATCTAGGATCTTCGGTTAAGCCGGGATTCGAACTCTCTGCCTTAGTGAGAACTGCGATATTGAGAACGACGCCCTAATCAACCAGGCCACCGCGCCCTCAATTAGGAAGTGTGGTAGTTCAATAGATGAATTTGAATTATTGAATACGTTGAAATTAGTGAGCAGATAACCTAGTTTTTCCTATCTGCGAAAAATGTTTCTCAGATTTTAAACGGCATCTACGTTTTCTCGCATAAATCTGCCATTTTTGTTGACCTTGAAAATTGGGCTGGTAACCGAATAGCTTTGGATCAGAATATACATCCCACAACGGAAAAAATTGCTTGTAATGCTTTGGGGTCATATTTTAATCGTAAATCCTAGTGTATTTAGCTTTTTCATTTACAAAGTGATTACACAGTGTGACAAACGAAATTCCTTTCCTTTAAAGTCAAGAATTTATTTTTTTAAACAGTATATTGTGACTTGCAGGATCTGGATGAGATTTTACTATTTTTACTTACGTTATTTCACATACGCGAGTTATTTTACTCTAGAACTAGTTGTATTCTGATTTTTATCGCGTGTCCTTCAGAATTATCAAGTTATTTTCGATTATTTTCAGTTATCTTCGTAAAGGGTTCGTTAGAAATTGCGACACTTTTTGTGATAAGTAATGAATTTATGAAATTTTTCAGAATGTGTGAATATAACGTTATGCACTAATATTTTGCGAATAAATATGATTTAAGTACATAAAATGTGAGAGTAGGATATTTGAATATTTGTATTCCCTTTCTCTCTATTCGGTGTGATCATCACTAAATGCATGTTAGCTGATTTGTAGTTCTACTGACTTTGTATGAAAAAGTTACAGTGGGAACTACAATCTCTGAAGTTAGTTATGCCTCAAACGAACATACGCCTAAAATGTAAATTCAACTTACATGTAATTAAACCGAAAGTAAGAACGCTAGCAACAGGCGTATTGAAGGCAATGTGAAATTTGTAAAGCTATTAGTAGCAGGATGCTTATCCCATCAGTCTCCGATTATACAACTTGTAGGTTCGAATTCTCCTCCTCCAGCTTGCTTTTGTAGTGGTCTGGAATTTAACTTTAGTTTCCGGTCTGATTAGCCCTCTAAAAATATCGTTAAGCGACACATCTAACCTCCTGGAATTAAGTCGAAGTGGTAACCGAACGATTAACGCTTTGACCTTTGGTCTAACAGCTCGTAGGTTCGAATCCTACATTGGGTATGTTTGTAGTGGCTCAGAATCCGCATTAGAAAGTAGATAATGGTTTAACTTTCTTGTGCAATAAAATGACCGTTGATCAACAAACAAATCCACTTCCTGGAATTAAGGAAATGATTTATATAAGCGGGTTCTCACCATAAAAAACTTACATCAATTTGGTTCGTGAAATCGATCCCTTCGTCAGAGCTAGAAACTACGTTCTTTTGTACACCACGTCATACAAGGTTATGGACTTAAAGTCTTGATAGAATGGCGGGAAAGCAACGTAAACGTTGAAGGCCAAAGAAATAAAAACGTAAGAAGCAAATCGCAGAAGTGTAAATAAGCCAATTTGTTCTTTTTGAACCGCACCCAAATGGGCAGGATGATATTCTTAATGCCCTTAAAGGATACGTATTCTAGAGTCTTTTGGGAAGTTTTAATACGAAAGAGGACTTGCCTTCACTCCTATTATAAACTCAGATTTCAGACATGTTACATCTTCGCTTTAAATCCAACAAGCTTGTCAGTTTGATTTTTCTTTTTCCCCTTCGAACTTGGATATTTCCAGTGGTTCAGAACCCATTTCAAGCTGTATTAGCATTTAATTAGCCCTCTTGTGTTGATCTGAGTTTGAGCTGGGAATATTTAAGCCAAGCAAAATAAATATCAACATCTGTGTTGTAACCGAGTTGAAATGTAACACACACTCCCGATTATTACAGGAAGTGAGTTGCGCACAGATAATCCATAATTGCAGACCTACAAAATCATGGAAAGTGAACAAATCAACACATGTGTTTGGGCAATTAACACACTCAACAGATGATAAACTCGATTAATAAAATTAATCGAGTAATAAAGATTTTATTACTCTAGTATAATAAGAATATTTATTGTGTACAAAATTTATTCCCTTGGTACACTTTTACTATTAAAATAACTTAGTTTTCTAATTTAAATTGTTATTAGTTATCCTCCTACTTATACAATCAATAACAGCAACCGATTGCTCAGTTACCTTAGCGCTCCTGAGCTGTGGGTCCCAGGATCGAATCCCAGTTCAGATACGGATGTTACATTCTGTTTCTGTCCTTTTGTGATGTATGAATGTGGCCCACCCTAGAAACGGGTGGTGATATAGTGCGGCTAATGCTACTCGTCTCCGTGACTTGGTTCACAGGTGCTAGCTAGGTAACGACAATTGAGTAGCAGTTTTCGGACTTATGGCGAAGGGTTAGCTACCAGAGTGTCCGACGTTGTTAAAAATATCAACAGTACTAGACTTACACGTTGGATTTTATAATTAGCATTTTGGTCTTTGCTTCAATAGTTCGTGGGTTCAGTTCTCCCTAAGCGAAGAGGGGTTTGTTTTGAAAATCCATTTTAAACTGCAGAACTCTCTCGGTCTTATTAGTCTCTAGTGCAAAATTTTAATGTAGAATATCAAACCAATAAAGCCACACGTTTTTGTAGAACGTTAAAACTTTTGTGTTTTAATAGTCGTAAAAATACTCTAATTGTGTCCAAGAGCAGTGAAATAGTATTCTAAATTAAATCTAACCAATGACTTTAGTTGAAATAAAATCTGTTTGAAAAAACTAAACATTAGAATTAAATTGTGATATCAAATGCATTATAATTTTAATTCTGCAAAAATCAGACTCGTGATTTGATAAATTTCATCATTGCAATCTGAAAGTTAACTATTCCTTGTTTAATTTAAGAAACTGAACAAGTTCTAATTCTACTATAGTTAAATATTGACAACTGCTGTTCATCTTTAGTCTTTCGTTAAATATTGTATCATTACTTTGAATCTAGATAGCTGAAGGATCAAAAGATTTCGATTAGTGTTCCAACTTCCATAAGATTAAAGTCTCTTTTAACACATCTTTAGAAAGAGGTCACACATACACAAAGTTGAATTAATTTGCTTAAATGCATCCGAGTTTCTGATTACTATGTCACGGTTAATATCTACTTTTTCACTTTCATTCACCAACACAGATTTACTCACGTCACTCAATTGCGAATGTCCTTCACACTTACTTTTGATACACAATATTATGTAATCGCCTAATTCAACTTCTATTCGTGATCTTATCCTAATAAGAATTTTCTGTAGTTGATTTGCCCTACTTTTAAAAAACCTTACTTTTAAGGGTCTGCATTCTATTTGATAAAACAATTTCTCACATTTCGAAGGATTCTATAAGTAACTTGTTTTTAAGAAGTTAGACTGTCTGAACTGAATTTGTCTACATCAAATCTAATAATCTTAAATCAGTGATTTCTTCTAATTGAAATAACTTTCTCACTGACCTAAATTCATCTTGCATGAGCATTATAAAAGTTATAGAGAATATTGCTTTCGGGAATAATAAGTTTCGTATAACTCCTGACCCAATCGAAGATCTTAGTGCACCTTCTTATTTGTAGACGCATTATGCCAAAACAACTCTTTATGGGTTAGTTCCTAACACCGATCATGGACTTGTATAGGGGTTCAGAATCCATTTTGAAGTCAACTCCAGATTCAATTACCTGAGCTTGTAGCCAAATGATTGGTACTCTGGCCATCTGTTCATCAGCGCATAGGTTTGATTCTGTTTATTGTAAATTGCTCATTCCTCGTACTTCGACAAATTTATAATTAGGGAATAAATGTTGTTTTTTTCAAGTCATTAGCTTGTTCGAACCGGAATTCCTCCATGTTATAAAGAGGTCGTCGGGTTCGATTCCACACTTCAGAGTGAACTGGTAGAACCCAACCCAGGTCTAGGTACAGGGAAGCATGCTGGTGCAACAATACCTTGGATTGGATATTTACATTGCTTCGGAATTCATTTTGAATTATAATTCTGGAAAATTAGTTGTACTGCAAAAGGGAAGTTATCATAGGCGGACAATAACCAAATTAATATGTATTTATGTTATGAAGAACTAAAGTACATTAACTGTATTAACATAAAAAAAAAAAAGCTAGGTGACGCTATTGTGTCCTCAACTTGTTTCCTTAGTGGGAAGCTTTTGGAAAAAGTGCATGTGAATGAGGGTTTTGCTGCTTAATGCTGAATTTAATCTAAAATGTCTTGTCCACAAAAAATGGAAACTAATGTTCTGTATAAATGTAAAAGCTTACGTGGATTATTTAAAATTATCCGATTTAATGAATAATTGTATTTTAAATACCATATTTTTTTTTAATTGACTGGTCTCATGCCACATACTAGCATTTTTAGTATGTTCAAATTTGTACACTTGATATCTTTTACATATAAAAATTCCTGAATGTTTGCGAACTGGAAATTTTATGTATATATTCATTAAAAATCAACAAAATTTATCGCAATACTTTTTGGATTTATAACACTAACTCTCGAAATGTGAATTGTACTATAATTTATCATTTAATATTTAAAAAAAAATTGCAAATTCAACATAATATTAAAGTCTTAAAACTTAGTATTCATTAATGGAAATAGACTATATTTCTATGGCATATTATGGAACACTTAAAATTATTTCAGTGTTCCATAATATGCCATAGAAATACCTACGAGTAATATACATAGACTACCTTAAATAAGCAACCCTGACTTGTTTTACATTGAGCAGATGCTTGTATTGAAAGCTAAATTACTTTGTTTTTCTTTTTGCAAGAAAAATACCTGGTAGACTGGCTATTTTGAACATAGAAAAAATTACAATATAAGATAATTGGATTGACGTAATAAAAGCAAGTTTATCTATTCTAGTTTTCGATTCAACCGGGAAGATAGAGAGTGGGATACTAGAGGGTGGAGTCTATTTCATTGGATTCTATTCAGAATGCGTGAACACTGTTGTGAAAGCAAAGCAAAACTCCCTCAGCTCACAGTACTGCTTACTGAATCTGAACTTTTCTGGGGCAGTCCACCAAGATGTAAGTACTCATATAGGATTTTTCTTTAAAGTATTGCAAGTCCAATAAAATGATACTACTCCTTTTTAACTTTTAAGAATTCTTGGCACACGTAAACGTCGTTGTTTGTTTATTAAAATTCTTAATAGAATTTGCAAGTGATTCTTTACAAAAACACGCGCCAGTACTTTTTTAGCATCAAAGATATTAAATGTAACTTAAGTGATAAAACATGAATATTTTCTTATCTGCAACACTATTAAACTACTTAATACTTGGTAATTCAGGCTGCCATCCGATGTCTTTGATTTATGCTATCTATCATCAAATATTATTAGACACTGGGTAAATTAATAACCTGTTGTGCGCGCCTTGCAATTACTGCTGCCGATGGAAACAATGTTGAGTTTAACTCTTTCTACGAGGCCATTTTTTTTCTCGTGGAAATTAGCTTTCATGAGATTGACATCAGTGTTACCATTAATGTTAATCTGTTTATTAGTTTAAATTTATAGTAACTATTCATGAAGTAACTTTAAAGGTAATCTTCAAATTGAAGTTTTAGATGTCGCCTCACAAAATATCCATATCAAGCTTGAGAACTGAATTTAAGTCACATACATAATTTATAAGCAACTGGTTTGCAGGCAGCGAATTATACCCACTGTCAAACTTATGATTGTCCTTAACTTTTAATTCCTTAAAAAAAAAAACTTTTAAAAAAATAAAAAATTACATGAGGAATTCTCTTTTTAAGCAAAGCTCTTTTCAATTGAGACAAAAGTGCTTAATTGCTCACTTTGCTAAAGTAAGAAAAAAATACTCATGTATAGCATTGATTTATTTTAGTAATTGTTAAACTGCTAATTTTATTTTCAATTTGAAGTTAATCATGTAGTTTTATAAAAATCCTAAAGTTACTTAAAAAAACGTATGCGTTCCTCAGAAATATGATTGATTCTGCAGTTATATCAATTTAAAGTCATTGGCCTAGAAGATAAATGTAAAGTACAACGCGCCAGATTGTTATTTTCAACCAATAATTTAATATTTAATGTTATTTCTTAGAAATTACCCTGAATGATTTGACTTATTTTTCTTAAGGTCAGTTTCGTTTCTTTAGTTACTACTGTAACAATAGCATGGGGTCTATTATTTTGAATGCATAAACATAGAACTTCTCGATTTATATTAAGAATCATATATCTTTAAAACTGGGGTTAAAATATATCTCATAACTTTCAATTCTATCGTAGTGAATTTTTTCTTCCCTTTAATAAATTAAAACTAAAAACTTTATCCCCCCACCCCGATAGATTATCACTGTTTTCAAATACTCTACATTTTGACAAACGTGTGCCTTAATTATGTGACTGTATTTATGCTCAGTTTTTTAATGTCATCTCATTTAAGCCAGTTGAAAATTATTAAATCAATGGTTAACCTTGACTAAAAGTTAGAATAGGAATTAAAATATGTTTTGTACACATTTTGTCTGTTAATATATTTTTTGTGTGTATCAATTTGATTGAAATATTGAATTCTTTTGTACTTCCCAGTTACAAATCACCTACATTTAATTTTGAACTTTGTTAAGATAGCAACTTTAAACGGCAAAAATCTATTGAAAAATATGAAGGCTACTTTTTTTACCAAAAGATACACCCTTTGAAAATTATTTCTATAAAATACACAAACGCGGAAATGATTTCTCCATGTTAAAAAGATAATGAAGAATCTACTTCACACACACACAAAAACAATATTGTTATGGAGTTGAAACCGGGTTACAAAAGGAGTGCAAATAGTATTATCTCGAAGTTTAAAGAAACACTATTGACACTTTTGCTTAGTTCCAAAACTGTTTATCTTATAGATAAAGTTTTAGAAGGGAGACGGGAAACAATGAGATAAAAAGTATTATTCCTTTTTATTCCTATTTTCTCTAGAATGTTAAAAACTCGTAAAAATAGTATCTTACTCTGTGAAACAAGAAAAAAAAATGCGAGAGTCTATTTGAATATGTTATCCTTAAAACAAAATCTCTTGGATTAATATACAGTTCTTAATTACACCACTAATTACTCATACGTATAAATTACAATTCGTAATTCTTTAAAATTGTTAGAATGATCTGTTATCCCGAATGTTCCAAAATATGGAAGTTAAATAAAATGTAACAATAAATAAAACATTATTTAAAATCATTAAACATTATTTAAAGTCAAAATCTTTTTGGCGCATTTATGATGGATTTTATTTCTCTTGTCATTTAAATTTCTTACGTCAGAAAGATAAATAAAAAATAAAAATACTGAAGATATAACATTCTGATTTGACAACCCTATATTATACGCAACTAAATCTTAACTTGGCGATTTTAACTACAAAAAAAGATTGACATCTGTGCCCAAGCAAATTTCAAAGAATACTTCCTTAATATATGGTATTTACTAACATGCAAATAATTATAGTTCAATTCTCGTGACATTGAAAACAAAGTTTAATTTCATTGCCACGTTATGGATTCACACCACCTGTATTGTATTCTGTTGCAAATCTAACCATAATATACGTTATTTACATAGATTTTGGTGGCACAATTTGGACCAAATAACTAAAACTTAATAAACTCTAAAATGATCATATTAGACATAAACACGCCCGTCTCGTATTGAAGCTTTGTAAAATTTCCCTTAGAATGTTACCATTGTGGTGAGAAAGTGACTGACAAATTTTGATTGTCTGCTCTTAATGGATATCGGATCATTAATTTGAAATGTTTACTGATCGAGATATTCTTAATATATTTGGAAGACTCTGGAGTTCTAATATTTAGCTGTCTCATCCTTCTGGTTTTCATAAATTTTTGATTTGAAGTCATTAACAGTCATTTCAACATTTTGAGTAGTTTGAATCTGTTTATAGAAGCACAATTTTTTTTAATTAAGCTGTGCCGAAAAGAAAGTAATCTTTATCTCATGCCAGTAAATTCAAACTAAAGCTACTCTTAACAAAGATGAGTGTTTAAGCAAATATATCATTAACTAATTTCAGTGTGTGCATGTAATACACCTTTCGGAATTTGTATTTTCAGTTTTAATATAAACACAATGCAACTTGATTACTTTCTAAAAGATAAAATTTAAACTAATGGCTAGAAAGGTCTCCTTTGTATCTTACTATCATCTACCCATGTAGATTCAATGAACTGCATATTAATGAAGTAATATTTAAATAACAGTTTTTAACTGTTAATTTGGCTCTGTTTGCGTTTTACTTATCAAGAAGTGCTTTATAAGATTTTTCACAATGTGACTAAAATATGAGATTTTATTCATAAATTTTCTGAATATACTTCAGATAGCTTCATTAAAGCATGGTCACAAGTATTCTTTCAGTTTAGAGTTTGCGCCTATTATATACTATGGCTAGCAAAAACTGCATTTTCTAAAAACTAAAGAAATTTAAAATTTCATTTTGGTTTTAGAATATATAATCAAAACAAAGTACATAAAGAGGACAACACATATTTATTTTTTAAAATATATATATTATCTAGAAATATATTGCATAGATTTTAATGAAACTTTTATTTTTTATTAGGTATTACCTGGAGTATCGTGGGAAGTTTTCACCAAAGCTGGAAAGCCTCCAACTATAGGAATCTGTATTCCTTCATCCTGTTCAAATGAAGATATTCAATATGCTACAGATGCCAGTAAGTTATATTGACAAATAAATTTTAAGAATTTATTAATAGCTCAATCTGTTATACTAGAAACGTCATTTCTGCAAGAAAATCTCAAGATTTCTAGTTCATTATCAACTCGGAAGAAAATTCAATGAGCTTTCAGGATTATGCTGTTAAACGTGACTTCATTTGAAAAATCAATACAAATGTAAATATAGCTCAAGTATAATTGAACAATCATATAAAGTAATGACCAGAACGCAATGACCCCTCAAATCCTGGTGCCGCGTTGACGCGCGGTGGGACGTTCGTTTGATGCAGGTTTGGATGCCTCTCCACATCAATGCCATATTAGATACACGTGCTTTTAATTCTTTAGTCATTGTCGTAGCGTACATCTGATAAAAATATTTTGCGCCACTTCGTCGTCCACATCACACTAATTCTGGAAATTTCTAGATGTTTACAATTGACTCCACAGTATAGACGCTTTCTTAAGGGACAACATTAGCGCAGGCCACTGGCAAACAAAGACAAATGGTCTGCTCGATATGGACAGCATTCAGGGTACAAGTAACATGCTGCAGAATTTCGGTTGATATACGGGACCACCACACAGTCTCCAATCGGATGCATTGATCCACGCGTGCGGACGTCACTGTCTGCGCCGGCACCTCACAAACACTTGCAGTTCCTTGTTCCAACCATCTTCGGCACAGCCAGTTTACTATGAAAGCATCCATATGTCTGTCTGCTGAGATTTGCCGTAATCAACCTGTCTTTCTCAGGCCAACCCTTATGCCCTTAATAAACTAATCTGTCTGCTGGAACTGACTCCATCGACTATGGCTTGGCATTCTCTGCAATTACAGGTGGTCTTTGCGACAAGAACAAACTTTCAACTATTTTCCATGCAGCACTAACTGCGTGAATATTGCACTCTCTTCCGACTCTTCACCTTATATCTTATTCTCCTTGCACTGGAAAGCTGCTCATTTTACATAGTTTGCATAGCTCAAGAAGGTGTGCCTACCATAAAATTCGTGACTTTATGTCCATTCCTTTGTGCTTAAAGCTACATTTTCAGTGTCGGACAGTGTATTTAGTTGTGTAATAGATTAAAAAAAACTATAAAGCAAATGTCATACGCTTATGACAGGGCTGTTATCTGTAAAAACTCGTATTTTACGTTCTTAAAGAGTTGAAATTTGAATAAACAGTATGCATTTCAAAACTAGTTTATTTTTAAAATTTGACCTTCATTAAGTATTTATTCTCCAACACTCCTATATGTTGAAATTGACTAAATTTTGGGAAACCCAACGCAAATAATTTCTTGTATGCAGTTCTTGATAAACATTTTTAAACCTGTCGTAATGTGCAACTTTTAAAAATAGGTCTTCCAAGATTTTAAAGTCTTTGATAAGAATAGCAGATATTAACTTTTCTTTAAATATTTCAGATGTGGGCTTACAATTTCTTTAGGTTAGATTAATTCCAGCTATTAAACTTAATGTCCCTTATCTTCTGGAGTGGTTTCATATTATTTGCTTCAAAACCGTTATGAACTAACTAGTGAAGTTAATCAATTTCAGTTTTTCCCCCATATAGAATTTTATTTTATTCAAAATCTATACTTTTATGAAAACGAAATTAATTTCTAAGTTAACATTTTGCAATACTAAACTTCATATTTTAGTTATTGAACACATGTATTAAGCAAGTTTTTGTTGGTTAATTAAACCATAATCAAATTTAACTTGAGAAAAGAATTACTCTTTTGGTATTAAAAAAAAAATCGATTCTTTAACTTGTGTGATTCTTATAATAAATCTTGCAGAAATAATTGCATCAGATTTTATCTGACATTTAATATTTTAAATAAGTAACTGCGTCAATACTTCATATACAATTTAAATGGTAATTTCTGAATATTTTATTACAGGTCTCAATGATAATTTCGAAGATGTCGTAGGAAATATTGCTGTTTGTCATGCTGATACAAAAGGTTTCTCCCAAGACATTCCAGCCATTATATTTTTGTAAGTTTACAAATTCTAAATGAAGGGTTACAATTTTAAAAATGAAAAGTATTTCATGTAAAATATATGTGAATAATGAAATACATTCAAATATTCTAGTGTAGCTGCATCTTTCTAGAATCTTAAACTTTTATTTCAATTTCATGCAACTGTCCATATAGTATCTTGGCGTAATTACCCGGTGATAGTTGTCAGAAATTTGTTTCTGTATTTAATTGGTTTTGCAGTCTTGGTCAAAGAGACCTTAAAAATAAACATCTGAAGTCAGCATTACAGCCTTTAATTCTGTAGTTCTTGAGTCCTAATCTTGTCTCTATCTTGAATGTTTGTTATAATTCAGAAGTTGTTGATCCTTTTAAAATCAGTGTTCAAAAAGTTATTGTATGGCAAGTTAATTACAATCCAGTTAGAGAGACTGCAGACGCAGTATGATATGTAGTTCACTGCCCTGGTTTAAAATGAGCAGACTTGACAACTGAAGGCTTTTCTCTCTAGGCTTCTGTTCAACAGCTTTAATTCCAATCCTACTTTGATCTTTGTTTTGTAGTGATCCGAAATCTACTTTAAATTGAACAATTGATCCCGGTCTAATCTTAATACGCAAAATATTGCCCGAGTAACTAGCTAAACCAAACCTGGTTAGAATTAACAAAATGAGTTAACATTTTGTTAGAATCATAACAAACTTTGAATTTAGGAATTTCCAAGTTTTCCATGTGTACTTAGAAAAATTGATCTTATAATCTTAATTCTGAAGATAAAACAATCTTCACACTATATGTGTAGAATTCTAAACTTTATTTAATAGAAATAATCTTAAACATTGGAACCGGTATACATTGTATATTAAGTATTCTGTTCTAATTTAATCACCTACAAGAGGGGGAGTTCAAGACGCATTTTTCGTGATCAAATCAAAGATCCGAACTTTGGACTTTTAATTGTTATGTACTTAAAATTGAACGTTATTCGTATTGAGAGAACCCAACCAATCTCAAGATATAATACAATCCGCTTGTTTAAAGAATTGGGCTTGTTCACATTGTGATTACTATTTCCGGATGACTCGCTGAGGAAATGCCTGCCATTGAAGCAATCTCTAACTGTAATGGTTAAATGGTAACATTCTTTTTAAGCATTGCTTTGTGAAATATGATTATATACTGTTGAAGGATAATACAGTGTAAATTTCTGAATCTATTTGAAATTGAAGCTTCATTTATTTTGCAACTTGCTTTCACCCACAATATTATACTATTGAATCTACTAATATACATTGTGCAATTAATATAACTGAATACTTCCATTGAGTAAAAAATTTCGTATATTTAGCAAGTGGATTTCTTCAGTTCGCATGTCATTTTTGATGACAAATCTTCATAAAATCTTAATTTATTAACCTTGAGTTTTTGCTATCATTATAGACTACAATAACACTCATAATTTTATCAGTTTATTTGCTTCCTAATTATATTTTAAAATCTTTGCAGTATTCATAAAATTTAAATTATTAGCTTCAACTTATTTGTAATGTATATAAGAATTCAAATTTGCATATTAATTTGTTCTTAATTCTTAATAGAAAGGTCTCGCATTGATTCATAATTCATGCCAATGCGTTGGCTTTCGACATAATATACACCAAACATAGCTAATTTGTAACAGATTTTAAATTTTAAGATTAAAATTTTAGAGACTGGGTTTTATATCACTTAAATTTCTAAGAAATTTTTATTCGCTAATTAAAAATACCCGTGAATGTTTGTATATGAAAACTTTAATTTTTAACATAAAATAAAGATAGAGCAAGTGCCTAGATTCAAACATATAATTTGCTTAGCTTTTGTTTTTAGGTTACATAACACAGCATAAAGGAAAAATATAGCGAAGAACCAAATATGCTGAGCTGGTAACCTAACGGTTGGCGCTCTTGCGTTCGGTTCAACAGTTCTTGAGTTTGAATCCTACCTTGATCCTAGATGCTTATGGTACTTCAAAATCCACATTAAACCACATATAATTAGCTCTCGTGTATAAAAATTTAAAGTTGAAAAACCAATCGTAGTACCAAACAGGATAACTCTCATAGCTCTAACCAATGATTGTCCGTAAAATTGACCAAAACTTTGATTCTGCTTATGATTTTATACAGGTAGAATCTTGCCATCTTAATTGTTAGGACTGTGTTATTGTATTATAAATAATAAATTTAGAGAATGCTTTGGTGCTTCATTTTTGTATTATACATAGGTGCTTCCAGAGCGTTCTTGTTCTTCTAATGGTCGTTGCCACCTCTCTTGACTACTATATGCAATGGAGGACCAAGCAAGAAGGTAGAAGTGATTCCACGGAATTATTATGCGAACAACCAGTTCCTGGTAAGTGAAGTTAATACTAGACTGGTTCATAAGTTATATTTCAAATTGTGCATGAAGAGTACCATAAAGTAATAGTTCACAAAGACACTTTTACAAATGTAAATTTAATTGGTAAAGGAAGTGACATACTTTAAAATATGAAAAAGCTAGTTTTCTCTGATTTGTCTTGTAAGGCTATGAAAACAAAAGGGCGAGTCTAAATTTACAGACAAAAGGTTCTTGGAGTCTCTTTAAGCGACAAAACTGGACTTTTGTAGTGTTTGAATCTTCATACATTGCTACAACTTTCGACACGTTGTGATGGATTGCCTAAAAGATACCACAATAAAATTTTATCAATTTATAACATGCAGCGATAATACGTAAATTATATACGATTAGATTCAATTGACAAAATTGCGAGAGGAATAGGGAAAATTTAATAATAAACTAGTAAATTTTTCATATGATTTTCTAGACTAAAAATAAAACCTGAATAATGAACTTACCAGGAGAACTGAATTTTTAAACTTCATAAACTTTAAATTTTGTTCTCGTGTTAAGCTCATATTCAAGTTGTATTTTTAATCTAGAAAAATTACATAGGGATAATTTAATAATAAATTAGGGAGAATTTAATAACAATTTTACTATCTTTCATAAATTTTAAGTGGTTAAAGTATCAAATTCAATGATTGTAGTTTCCGTAGTCTTTGGTTATATTTACGAGCAAAACAAAGTTTATTCTAGGATAATCTGTGAAAAGCAATCCCTACTTGCTTTGTAGTAAATAAATAAAAACAGAAATATCAAATGTTAATTTAAGATTGAAAATATTTTTCATTGTTAGCTTTATAGAGTCACTAGTTTCTATAAACCCATTACATTTTTCTCAACTCAGTTACTAAAAGATTCTTCGAACTTTCTGAAATAAAGAATTTTATTGCTGCTTTCCTATCATCGTTGAATGAAATTTAAGATAAAATTTATTTTTCCAACTGACCTTAATCTCTTCAATGAAAAAATTAAGAATCGCAAGACCCTAAATCAGGGGAGTTAAGAATATCGGCTCATAGGCTGATTTGAAGATTTTACCAATTTTTTAAAGAATTTATTTTATTTTTTACATATTTTTCTAAATTGTTTTCTTTATCATAGTTCACTGTCTTTTATATCTAGGATAAATCAAAAAGACTGCTTCAGCCATTTGGGGGAGGGAAAATTCGGATTTTTTTTCTAACTGCTTTTTGAAGACTTTGCATAAAATAACCTTAAAACTAAGTTTGAAGTGTTTTTTAATTATCCACATAAAAATCACAGGGAAGACTGTCGAGATGATTGTTATTGCTCAGAAACAAATTTTTAAACCTATTTTATAGTTTTTCCCAGCATAAACTGGGAAATATGTTGATGAAAATAGCCCTTGAGCGTAGAGACGTTTACTTTCTTTGATAATGTGCTTCAAAACTATTTTGATAGTAATTATAACATCAATTATAGCACTTTGCTCTACAGTTTTCTTATGCTTTATCCGTACCATAATTGATGGTCAACATGCCTTATGGAAAGTAAGTTTCTTTGCGATACGTGAAATATACTGTATCTTCTTCTTTGCCGGTTGTGTATTTCAGATGAAACAGTGCTTCATCTGAAGTTATCCATGCTTTGTATCTGCGTCTGCTTAACGTTAAATATAAAGGCCAAGAAACCTTTTTTGTCCTTCTAGTTTGCACATATTTGACTAGTTTATACACTTTTATAGCCATGTGTTTATACGACAAATTCTAGATTGCGATACCTGTATTTAATGCAGCAGTGATAAAAAAAATTTTTACGTCGATAAATATGTTCGGGTCCTTTTTTTTCTATTTCACTAAAGACTTCCTTTCATCCATATTTTTGCTTGCACCTTTTGATTGCCATCGAAATTTTATTTTCGAAGTTTTCACAGTAGAAAAATGTCTTGATTCTTAAGCTGACACCCGAACAGTTCACTGTGGCTTTCGGCTAAGCGGTTCTTGGATTCGAATTCTACCTTGGGTTTGGAATCCCCTTAAAACTATGTCCCGATCTAGTCAGCCCTGGCGTGCAAAAATGATTATTGAGCAATTAATAAAACTTTCTGACTCTTAAATGCTTTACGACAAAACTCGAGCAACTATCCTTCAACATTTCTTTAAAATCTCTTTTCGGGTTTGAGGAGAAATTATAACTTGTACCTACTAATGAAAATATATAGTCAAACGGATAATTTAAATGATTCATTTTTAAAATAAATTAGTAGTGAAATAAAAATTACCATTAATAGTTGTATACTTTTAGAATTTGTCCCACTAGTTTTGAATCTCTGTGGTTTTGTGTAATCTGTAAACTTCAGATTCCATAAAACGTCAGCAGTGACCACTGCGTGTGTGGAGGTACCCATGTGTATTTGATGAGTCTGCGTCATGTTGCAAGATAATTCACTCCAGACAACCTATAACAGGGTTTTTCAAACTTTTTAGCTGGCGGATCCATATCAGTCAAGAGCACAGTAACTAGTAAAATTCAACTCGAAGCCCATCGTAATTGAAAACCTTATAATGCAAGTGCTCTTTTTTTAATACCCTACAACAAATCAAGAGTCTTTGATTTAATGATGAATGTAAACAACTATAAACTAACTACGTTACCATTAGTCTGAATTCCCACACTATATTCAGATTTTGTTGTATTTAATCACACTTGGCAGACGATATTTCTAATTGAGTGGAGGGTCATATATTGCAAATAAAAGCAATATTCGTTGGGTAATTTTTTAATATTCAGAACAAAAATATTAGTACAAACAGAATTCAATTAATTTATAGAAAGTACAAATACCCGTAAGTCCGAGAACATTCACTGCTCGTCGACGAAACACGATGCGTTCTTTACTAGAGATGAGTCTGCAAGAATAGTAATGGAATTTTAATGTAAAGGTTGAGGTTGTTTCTGATGTCACAATTTTGAAAAGTCGGGCTCAATACTTGACAACTGGAGACGGATGTCAGGTTTAGCATGTAGGCAACTTCGGTACTTAGTTTAGATGCCGAAATAGTTTTGTTTTTTTAACACGGGGTAGAACTGTTTTCCAAACGTATCCAAAAGTGTGACTAAGCATCACTATCGAACGTAGATTTCAAGATTGTTAATTGAAATTTCCAAAGACTCATTCATTCGACGATAAAATGTTCGGCTTTTTGGATACATTTAATGGGTTGATCACCCATTTGTATTCCTGCAGTTTCTCAACTTGATCTGTAGGGAAATAATACTCCAACGATGACGTCAATCTTCGGAGGTGTTCGAAGATTTCGTGAAACAAATTGTTAATAAACTGTGAAGTCTTGTCTTTCCAAAAATCGCTGAGGAGAGGAAAACACTAGACTTCCCCCTCATCCACACTCTTTGCCCCAAAATTTGTCTTTTCTCTTGAACGCTTGAACTTTGTCGTTTGCAGAGACTGTTGTTTTCCCTTGCAGTGAAGTGTTCATTTCGTTCAGTTTCGAGAAAATATCTGCCAAATAAACAAGTATATATTACCAGAGCTTTCGACATTTGTAATCTCTGCTAATTTAGTATTATAGTACTCTAAATGTAAAGCTAGGACTTCTAATCGTAATTCATATAATCAAGTGCATTCCCACTTGAGAGCCACCTTGCTTCTGTATGGAAAGCCACCATTCTCTGCTTCTCCATATCTTCACACAGTATTTTGAGAAGTCTCGACTTCAACGACCGTGATTTTATGTAACTAATGATTCGGACAGATTCATCTAAAACTTTATTGAAAGAAGCAGGCATTTTTTCTTAGCTAAGCATATCTGTGTGTGTAGATAACACGATAACTACTACTACTGTGATCTTTCGAGCTCCCTTTTATTTTTGTTATCGCTCCGACCACTGGACCTGTCATAGCTTTTGCACCGTCTGTGCTCACATCGATGGAATTTCGTTGGTTCTTAAAAATCGTCCAATAGAAGGAATATTTGAGCACCTATTGTATGGGCAGGTAGTTGTTTGCACAATAAGAGGTCCTCTTCGAAGCATCCCGACTATGCATAACGAACAAAAGTCAATAAAATCGCTAATCCCGCAACGTCAGTAGATTAATCTATTTGGAAAGAAAATGAATTGTGTTAAATACACAAACCAGGGATTCTTTCACATTTGACATGTCAACTATCCGTCTCTTGTCAATATTGTTTGAGTGTCATTGAAAATATAAGTTTTACTGCCTTTTCGTCTAACGTACAAAAAGCAATATCGCTAACACATGAGTTTACGAGGGTTTCCAAAGTGGTATGAGCTTTGTCTGTCTCTGCCACCCCAAGAAACTTTTAGTGAGTCTTCACTGTTTTTGCATGAGTTTTCATGCAGTGTTGAGAAGCAGATACTGTATTCTTCCTTTTGAAAAAAATCGATCGCATTAGTATGGAAGTCTAAGTGAGTACCCTCAAAATGACGACGCAATTTAACTGGAATCATCGAACTGTTCGGAAAGACTCGCACACAAATCACACACTGAGCTTTACCTTACGCTGTCTCGATAAAGCCCATTTTTAAATAACTTTCGTTCTACTTAAGCTTTTTAGTTATTCCATTTCCGCAGGGTACTGCAACTAATTGAGAAATTGCAGAGTTTTCGCATAATAAATACGGCTGTGGAGCTTTATGTGACTGTTCTGTATTTGTGGTCATTCGCCTTCATCATTAATTTCAACCGGGAGCTTTACTTGATGTGAAGGCGATGGAGAAACTGCTAGCCTCTTCAATGATCCAGATTTCAGCCCCCGATCCATGGTGGAAGTAACAAACTATGCAAAAAGCAAATGGTGCACTCATGAAGGAAGTTCACCCACTTTTTCTCGAGACATCATTCAATGTGGAACTCCCCGCACACACGAATCAAGGAGAGCATACAAGACAGTGATCACTCTGGTTGGTCGGCCGAGCTCGCGTTATTTCCGAAGATCATGCGTAAAATGTTTCTTCGTATCAAGTGCCGCAAGGTGACACACGTGATCCCCGTAATTTACAGAAAATCGAGCAGGGAGACATCTCTCGGCACTAAATTATCTTTTCAAAGTTGGCCGCGGACCAACTTTGAAAAGATAACAACCAACCAAAACAGCCGGCGGACCCCTAAGGGGTCCGCGGACCACACATTAAGAAGCCTTGACCTATAACAAGATTTAACTTGACGTCAGAGGAATCTTAGAATCTGTATGCTAATACTTTGCCATTCTTCTCGATATTTATCCCTCGACACAATATTTAAAAAAATTGTCCACTTCGTGCTGTGAAACAGGGCTTGTAATATTACAAGTTTCTTATAATATTGGTAGACGGCATTGTGAAGAATGTACAGAATCCCAATTGTTTAAGTAAGGATGTAATACATACCATAATTTCTCAAAGATCTTTTGCAATATGCTTTTGAATCATTTGCCGGTCGTTTTGAATCAAATAGTTAAAATGAGTGCAATGCTTAACGTTTGAGCCAATTAAAGGACATTCGCTGCTTTTTCAACAATTATGGCTTTAGACTTACACAATCCATTGATCTAAAGGAAATCTATTGGATTGTCACTACCTTTTCGACGATGAGTCTTTAGTAGTTAATCAGCGTTATCTAATTTTTTTAACTAATGAGGATATAATGAATGGGATAACATTAGAAAGTCTTCTTGCTTGTGCTTCTCAAAATCCACTAAATGAATTCAAATATTCAAGAGAAAATCCTTGATTAAATCTTGTACATCAGACCTTGTAAGACGAAGTCTCCATCAAATCATACACGTTACGCTTTTAAGTAATCTCGTTCACGCTGTTCAAACATCACACTTCATCCCTATCCTCGTATTAGAAAACTAATCATCTTATGTCAGTACTATATAAATCTAAACTTTTCTTACAGATGAGAGCTCTAGAGTCAAGTTCATGAAGTATCTTCTAGCATTTTCGGTGTTCACTAATGCTCCGAAGATATTAAGCGTGAAAGGTAAAGATAACATCTCCTGTTTGCATGGTCTTCGGTTCCTGACGATGGCTTTGATCATATTTGGACACACCTTCACCTTCGCTAGCAGCACTTTGTTTTTCCGTAAGTATTCATTTCCTTAAAATACACTTATGACCCCTAGATTTCTTTTCTGCAACAATTGAAACTTTAATGCATAGCGAAATGACGAATATGAACAACCTAATTTTAATTATAGCTTATTTTGTTCCTAGAAATGAAACCTTAAGGTTATTTTATTTAAGTGGTGCTGAGAAAAAATAATTGATGTTGAAATTTGTTCATTTTAACGTTAAAATGTCTGCTTATATAGTTACAGAAAAAAGGAATTGTTTATTTAGAAAATAATCTCAGTCTTAAAGAACTTTAAAATAGTGCATGTGTTTGTTCTGTAATTTTTATAAGATGCACAAATAATTTAACATTGGATTGAAGTCTTCATTTTCCGAAGTTATTTTATTAAAAAAAACTGTTCTCTTTTCCTTCTATAAAACTTTTGTTTTTAGAGTTTATGAATTTTTAAAATAAATTGTTATAAATTTTTAAAAGGAGTTTTCTTTCTCAGGTAATCCTGGATTCGCTACGAAAGCTCCGAAAGATTTTCTTTCACAATTGTTTGCAAACGGAACTTTTGCAGTGGATACATTCTTTTTCATGAGGTACTTTTCTCTTGTTTACGAAAGTTATATTATGTACCATTGTTCAGTATGGAATTCCACGTTTTTATATCTGATTAATATTTTGTGAAATAGTACACGGAACTAGTAGCCGAATGGTTAGCGCTCTTGCCTTCGCTTCAACAGTTCACGAGTTCGAATCCCACTTTGTCAGTGTAATTATCCCTCATGTACAAAAATGACCGTTGTATGGTAAGCCAAATCTACGCTGGCTCTCACTTAAGTGATTAGACCTCGTAAAATGAAATTACGCAATATGATCAGATCTCGAGTGGGCCTTCGAAATAAGATTCCTCGAATAGTTTTACTGTATTTCGATAGCAATATAATCACGTTGGGGTAGAATCAGATATATGTAGTGCATTTGTTTCTCTCTTGCTAAAATGAAATCTTTCAAAAGCAAACGCAATCACTCGTTACTGCCTAATGAACAAAGAGTTCAAACTGAAATTTATAATGCGAACAGAATTTGAAACAAATTTGCATAGGATCTCAAATGTATAATATCAATATCGATCAGGAACTTGTGAAGTTTCCAAGAAATTATTATATGTATCTACCTTATTAATAAATATTTGAATCTACCATTATTTCTGCAAATTGTGTCCATACTATAAATATATTATAGCAAAATCCGAAATTAATGACTTTAAATCAATATTCATTGTAATTCTAGTTTCCTTTTAAATTCAGTGTTGGAATTAAAAAAAATCGCATTAAAATAATTGACAGATAAAATTTTGTTAATTGTGATCAAATTAAAATTGGTTTTGATCGAGCTGCTGTGATTATGCTTCTCTTTAAAGCAAGTTTCAGGTGGAAGTGACCTTGTTAATGCAGCTTAAGCAGTGTGTAATCTTTAAACAACCAGCAATTATTAAAGACATTTCCTGGCAATGCTGAATCTATTTCTAAAAATTACATAATTTTTTAACCCAAAAGGCATTTTATCGCAGGAATTAATCATAGTAGCATAGAAAATTAAATTTAAGGTTCATATCCTATTGAGACAAACGCCTTTTTCTAAAAATGAATTTTAGAAATTTTTTGAGGAAAATAAATTAACTCTCTATTTACCGAGAGTTTCCACTTACTGACAACTTCACAAAATAAACTAGGTTCATCTAGAATAAAGTTTCTCTCGGTTAAAAAAAAAAAAATTCAGATGTTAAACACATCCAATTAAAAACACTTTTATTTTTATAAATGTTTCCTATAATTTATTAAAAATTCAAAGAATGGCTTGGAAAATTGAAATCTTCAATTTGGGAAAAAGTTTCACAAAATTCAACTTGCATCTGATGAAGAACATACTATTAACACTTACTAAAATAATCGAAAGGAAGCTTTGATTCTAAAATTGTTCTTTGGCAATTCACTTCAATTCTGTATAAGACTAAGCTTATGTTGAACAAAACGTGAAATAACTTGAAGTAAAGTAAATTTTTAGTTTCTCTAAAATTAATACGATTGATTTATCTAAGATTCTGTACTCATTTTTTGTAAGCAAGAGCTAGACATACATTCAGTTTTTAGATTTCAACACACTGCAGACATCCAATCCAGAAGCGGAATTCAAACCAAGGAATGGATCGTTAACCATTCGGTAGCCTACTCAGTTATCACCTTAAAGTGCTGAAGGAAAATTTTAATTAGGATTAATTCTGGTTGTTACCATAAAGATAAAATTTAAAAAAAATCGTCAGAAAGAGCTTTAATGGATTCGAAAAATGTTAATTTCAAATTAGCAAAATAAAAATAAATTCTGAAGATTCCTAGACATAAATTAAATAATGAATTTACTCAATTCTAGACATGACTCTTTAATTCTGACCGTATTATATTTAACATGATCGTATTAGTTCAATTCGTTGATTAATAAACGAGTCTTGAGATACACCGTTAGTACTGCATTCAATTATAGGCAAATATAAATTAACTCTTAAACGTAAGCCATTTAGCTGCGGATTTGTCTTAATCTTCAATACAGCAGTTGAAAGATACCATTCCTTTGTCACGTGGATAGATTACAGTTAATCAGAACCTGCCTTAAATATGTCAAATTAGATCTCGAATGCAATTTAGATAAAGCGGTTAACTAAATCTTCCCAGACTTAAGTTAATTTCCAAAATCCTTTCCTCCTTTTCAATTTCTAGGTAGCTTCAAACTGAACGATCAACCAACCGAATAAACGGTTCCTAATTCCAGGCTCTTTTCATTTATCGTGCATCACTAGTAAGTTTTTCTCCAAAAATGTAAAACTAATATAAATTATTTTATTAAGATAAACTAAGAGTACAATTATAATGAACAAAATTTGTTCACTAATACACAATTACTATGTCCTGTGGTCAATAGTTGAGCAGTTACCATGGGTGTAATGGTCTAAAGTAAATTTTCTCTCCTTCAGATTAATGCCGAAATTAAAAATCTGGTGGCGCCATCTATTGGATAAATTTAAAACAATCATATTTTCACCGTTGTGCTCTACTTAAATGAAAGACGCTCCTTGCTTAAACTCTCGTAGCCAATAGCATAACGAGCTTGACTTGTCCAAGTGTCATAAGTAACAACACAATAACTATTTTTCTACACAAAATATTTTCCCATTCAGATAGTTTACTATTTTTTGAACAGATTAATATATCTTGTCAATATAATGTAGAAACGTTTATTTCAGTTAAAATATTTTAATTTCAGCGGACTTTTAGTGTGTTATGTGAGCATGAAGTCTCTGGAATCTGTAACAAAGAAATGGTCTTGGCTTCTGATATTCTACGTACATAGATATGTGAGGTAAGACCGTAAAGTTGATACTCTATTGTGTGTATTATCAAATTGTGAGATAAAGACTTACAAGAGTATTAGATAAATGCAATTTGCCTCACTTTACTTGTATAAAATGCTTGAATGCCATGACTATAGCAGTTTGTGCAACGTATATTCTAAAGTGTATGAGATGGGCTGGCCATGTTATTCGTATGCCAACTGAACGCACCCCTAAAAAACTTTCTTGCAAGGCCAATGGGAAAGTGCTCCAGATGTAGACCCAAAATCAGATGGATTGTCTTGATAGGGACTTTAATACTATTGGAACATCTAATTGGAAAAATGCTGCTGAGTACATGCCAAGATGGAATAAGCTCATTGAGAAGGTCAGGACCCACACAGGGTTGTAGTGCCGTTGTTGATTGATATTCTAAAATATATTCAAGAAAATAATTAATATCCTTTGCAATATTGGAACTTAAATTAACCTAACGTCTGCTATGATATGAATAATTAGTTCAGTGTAAAATGATAAAAGTTAAGAATCTCCAGTTCTTCTGCAAAGATTCTTTATTCTTCCGTGTAAGCATTCATGTGAATCTTTAACTATTCTTTAGAATCAGATCTTATCGAAGTAACTGTTAGCTCCGTATTTTTTAAATTTCTGAAGCGATTTTTTTAAATCTCTTAAGCTTGTGAAACGAATTTTTCTTGAATTGAGTAGCAACCATAACTAAAAATTGAATTGACACCTGAAGAAAACAATATAGTAAGAAACAACAAATTTAAATCATTTTCTCTTACCTCGAAGCAAAACATTTTTGATTAAATTCAAATCTTTATTAGTAAATCAAGAATCTGAATAAGTACACTATCTATATATAAAATACCTACCTTCTGCAATAAAATACTTATTTTAAAAATGCGTAATATAGTATAAATGAGGGAACGATTTCATTTTATGCATATAGTGTCTATTTATAAACAAAAATAATTTAAATGGAATCTGACGTTTTGGTAATATATATATAAGTCGATTCTTGTGAAAGTATTCAGGAATGATTACTATCTGGCCAAGTATGGGTAGAACTTTCAATGATGCTACATGCCATTTATACTATAGCATAGTTTTATGAAAGAATCTTCGCTAAACGAGCCATTCACAAAACTCGTTGAACTTTCTCTTTTAATACCATTTATTTCGATGAATAGTACATCTCTAAAATTTACCACGATTCAAAAATGCATAAAAATATTGCATATATTTTAAGAGTTGAAGTTATTTTGTAATGTATCTGGTTTCTTTTATATCAGGTTAACACCATTAATGATGGCAGTTATATTTAACTGTGCCTTTTTATTACGATACATAAGTTCAGGGCCAAACTGGTTGGGAAGTATTCTGATGTTTGACGATTGGTGCAGAAAGCAGTGGTGGACAAACGCTCTCTACATCCATAATTTCTACAATACAAATTCCATGGTATAATCTTTATCTTGATTGTCTTGTTTTAATCTTAAATCTTTGTTTTAGATTAAACTATTAATTTCTTGCAGTGCTTGAGCCATTCTTGGTATTTGGCTACAGACTTTCAAATGTTTCTTGTGGCTCCACTTATACTTCTGCCTTTATATTGGTAAGTACCTGCAATTATAATTTAATACAAAGTTTAATGACATTCCGTTCTACAAACATAAATTTTTTAATAGCCCTTGCCAATTTAAACTAACCATAAAGTGCATGTTTTAACGAATTTTGCTTTTTCTTCTGCTCTGTCTTTAATGTATTCAATTGTGGACGCAATACTAGTAAAGATTTGAAAGCTTATTTAAAACAGCTGATTTTCATGACTTTGAAATATTTTTCAAACTAAAAAATCACAAAAAATTTTATTACTGGTGTAAAAATCATGAATGGATTTTTTCCTCATCTTCGACACTAACATGTCATGTTTAACTTTGTCTTGTTTGCTGCCACTCGAAGAATGCGATTTGAAGTCGTGTATCAAGTTGGTAGATAAGTAAGATTTACAATATCGTCTCAATGTAACATAGATGAAATGTTATCTGACGTAATGGACATCTTAAACCAATGAGAATTGTAACAAAATGACATAATCATGATCTTAATTAGAAACAAAAGAAAGTCAGTTTAATATATTGACGTTTATATTTAGTCATAATCTCTTTCAGTGAGAAAAAATCAGTACAACAGTTAATACAAAATTATAATCTGTTTTTTGTAATTTCTCTGAAGAAAAAATATAAAATGGTTCAGAATGACATGTGCTGTAAATTTAAAAATTGAAGTCTTTAGAATTTCCATTTCAAAGTGTTTTGAAGATTTGTTGCACATAATTCGGTTATATTTACATCTAAATGTGTATTTAGACAAATTTATCGTATTGTGCACATAAAAAGGTATTTAAAAACAGACTTCGTTCATTAGAAAGGCTTTCATAAAATCTGTCACAATAAGACCCATTGAAGATTATTCCTTAAATGTATTTCTATGTCTCATCCCTCCATAGAACGGATATTTCAAACTATGATCTAATCAATAGTAAAAATTGTTTGAAGAAATCTTAAGTTAAAATCTTTCTTTTTTTCCTAAGATTCGAGTAATTTCTTCAGCATTTCTTTCAAAACAATTTTTATTAAAATGTTGCCAATCCTTGGTTCTAAAAGTTGTATTTGTTGCTCTGTCTGCCGAAACACCCCTTATTTCGATAACTCAATTATTAGCTCAATTTTATTGTCTTTGTGAAATAGTAAATGCATGTAGGGAATACTTTTATTATTGAATACTAATAACTAATCCTCGTAAGCGAAAATTTTCCGCATAGCGACAAATTTTTGATATTTTTATACTCTAATGATGCAATAAAATATCACAAATATTTAACTTCAAAATTATATTTTGATAGAAAAAGCAATGTTGAATTAAACTTAAATTTTCCATTTAAAGATACGGAATGCATTTCGATATCATTATGGAATGAGGATATGAAATGTATTGGTTTTAAAAGAGTAATGTATTAAGACGGATGAAGCATATAAATATTGGTATTTGATTTTATTGACTAAAGGGAACTAACTATAAAATTGCCTCTACTGTACTTAATAAACAATTTCTTCTGTAATGCTAGTTTCATTGTAGAACCCACATATTTTGTTAGGATATTCTTGTCTCGATGTGAATTCATAAGACTTGGCGAGATTTTACAGTTGACTTAGAGTATCGCAGAATAAGATGATTCGAGCATTAGTTTCTTCAACTTAATGAATTCGTTACTAGGGATAAATAACAATGCCGTATAAATAACAATGCAGAATAAAATATCAATATTTTTCTCCTCTGGTTCGGCAGCAGTTGCGTTTTGTTCTCTTATAGAATAAGAACTATCACTATTGTATACCAATTATTTGGTAAGGAAGACTTCAAAATATCTAACCCTGACTGATTTTGTGTTTGAAGCATGGTTTCGGCATAGTCACTGGCTCTTTATAGTGAAATGTTTGACCACAAACGCAACAAGTTTCGATCTTGATTTTATTTAAATACAAAACCACAGATAAATCTAAACTTAGAGTCGTAAAATAGAGTTGGCCTTGTTAATAAGAATGTAATATTTCAATGAATTAATGAATCGAGAGCTTTAATCTAAAAAAATAGTTTGGTTGGATTTAAAATGCTAGCACATGTTAGGTGTAGTAAGTTTTATAAAATAAACGAATCGATTTCACTCAGCGCGACATTAAATACGAAAACCTCAACACAGAATTCGTGTGAAGTCTAAGTATTTACAAAATTTTACTATACAATTTAGTTTTTAAGTATCTTTGAAGTTCTGAAACAAATCCAGTAGAGTTTTAACGATATTGAGCGTAAGATATTGAATGGCAACTTCTCAACTAACAGTATTAAACTTTCTCGTTTTAAAATTTACTTTTCATGAAGCAGTAAACTTTGCAATAAATTTAAATCTTGTAAATGCTAATTTTGTAAACAAATGCATTATAAAGCTGACAATTTCAAAAGATACAAATTTTCTTCAAAGGAAATCATTCTAGTAACTGTTCATTATGTCTAAAGATTTTAAGTATCCTCTCATGACAGTTAATGTATTTTTAGGAATTGCAAAGCTGGATTCGGTTCCATGGGTATATTTCTTCTTATTACTACTGTAGTTACTGCGGTCATCACCGCCCAGAATCATTATCCAGCCATACCATATATAAACGAAGTTGTGTAAGTCAAAACTTTTGAATTTTTCCTCTAGTTGAAATGGGAACTGCTTATACACATTTGTTTCCTCTTTCAACATTTGCTTAGTTAACATTCCGTGAATCTGATAACTGTTTTATAACTAATAAAATTTAAAGATTGTGATAAAAATATTGCACATTCCCAAAATCTTTAAAGCTTAGAGTCTTGTTACTTTTGCATTTATCTAGACCCTTGGATGTAGTAAATGCTTACTACAAAGATGTCTACATCAAGCCATACTGCAGAATGGGTCCTTTCATTGTTGGTATAGCACTTGGATATTTCTTATACCAAAAAAAGCAATACCACATGAACAAGGTATATATTAATACTGCCACTAATTTTTTAAAAAACCTTTGAACTCTTAATAAATAGGAATTTTATTTTTTCAGTATGTAGTAGCTTTCTGTTGGATTCTCTCGATGGCAAGCGGACTAGCCGTCATTTACTTGATGTGGCCAGCCAATCAAGGCATTCTCCCGACCAATGCTGAAGCAGCCACATACAGTGCATTGGCTCGAACTGTTTGGGGCATTTGCTTAGCTTGGCTAGTGTTCGCCTGCCAATATGGATATGCAGGTAATATCTAATTGCTTTATATTGCTGTCTTTAAAATAAGATTTTATGGTACACATTTGCATAAACGTACTTAATCTGCAATAAAAAACCCCTCTACTTCGGAACATTGTGCTAAATCCCATGTAATATATTCCAACTGAATATCTAATTTTCTTATTGGGTTTAGAATTCAAAATATTATAACTCAGAATTTATCCCAAACTTGTGATAGTATATCTGTAAAAAACAGTTTCAAGAAATGAAATACTCTATGTTTATAAAGGTTAGTTATTGTAGAGCACAATTTTTTACTGTTCTACGTAAAGTTATTTTTAAGCTGGATATTAGTTTGTATTTTCACCAAAGAGGTAGCTCTGAAATCTGTATGCACCAAAATGATCTTTTAGCTTTTTAAATTATGCATTTCTTTGTTTAAGCAGTTGCACAGTTTACACGTAGTCGTTTTAATTCTATAAAGAATCTGGAAAAATTATAGTTGCTTATTTCAAATTACTTAGCTAATACCTATAATATAAATAATAGAGGAAAATTAAGTTTATTTCCATTGAAAGTAAAGGTGTTACTAAATTTCAATATTCTAAAATTTCAATCACTTTACTTGTATCAAAAGATTTAGTTACCTTATCCTTTTAAATTTTCGGTTTTTAAATAGAAATGTATTTATCCCTTTATTTACTGTGTTTTCAACCCTGACATATTTGGGCATACTATAGGTTTTATAAACAGCATATTGTCCTGGTCATTCTGGATTCCTCTTAGCCGTCTGACGTACCCAGCTTACCTAGTACACCCTGTTGTCATGTGCGTCTACTACGGTTCCACAGAAGGAGTGAGGGAGTTTAGTACTTCTTTCATGGTAAGTACACATTTATAACACAATGCATTGTTTAATATGACGATACTAAGCATTAACTGGCATCGTAATGTAAAATTCAAAAACTTGTGGAGTCTACACATGTGAAATTTAAAGCACAACCTTAACACAACGAGATATATAAATTTTCCAGATTTCTGTAGCAATATTTACATTAGATTGTCTTTTAATCAGATTTTCCATCATCCACCATTTAATGCAAAACTTTATATCAACATGATACTGTTTGACTTTTATAAATCTTAAATGGTACATTTTTGAACATGTTACAAAATCTTTAACGTTAAGGAATTAACTATTTTCATGTACATATCTTGCTTGCTGAAATAACACTAAAGAAATCCATTCATATTTGAGCTGCAATACTTTTTCTAGTCATAAAATTGCAATTTAAGATGTTAAATATGTTTAATAGTTTTCTTAAAAAACTTCCTTAAAATAACTAAGATGTTTTTCCTCGAAAATTGGCAGAGCTAATAAATTTTTGGTCGGAAACTGAACTTGAACATATAATGCATAACAATGTAATTTAATATTAGTGGAAAACTAATAATTACACTTTCGGCTCTTCGTGGACAGTGAAGATGGACCAAGTTTTTACAATGCATGGAATAAAGCACAAAGTGATTTAATGAACTTTACTATATAGTATTCTCTATTGTGAGAACTTTTCTCTAGTGCTGTATTCTGATTTTGAAGCCGCCAATATTGAACTACGATAATTATGTTACTCTTTTCCTTACTGCATGAATATCCATTGGAGTGGTGCTAGGAGTTTTTCCATTCTTATCCGCTTTGGAACACTATCTAGTTCATTCGGAAAGCAAACTCTCAGGAATGCTTAAATTAGCTTTGCAATTATTTACCCTATAGTAATCAGATAAAAACTTAAAGGTATTAAACTTAATATTAACCGAGTTCAAAAGTTTTAACACATTTTGATATTAAACGATAATATAAATGTTACCATAAACTTTTTGAAGGAATACGTATTAAAGCTTGTTCACTGAATTCATCAGTTTTTAGGTAAATTTAACACACAATTGAGTAATGTAGAACAGTAAAGTCATGTATACGAAGGGATGTACTATGACTTATCAGACAGGCAAATTCATGCATTCAAATAATTTCTCATGGGTACTAAGAATTCGGGTTTATATGTACAATTTATCTTAAAATATTTTATATTTCTGCTCATAAATGCGTAGTTTTAAAAGTATATAACATCAGTGTATATTCAATTTTCCTTTCATTACAGGTAATTTATATGAAAACTTAAATTCGAGTAAAAGGTTACATACTTAAAAGAATTTATTTCAAATAGCAATATTTACTTGTTAAATAAGTTTAGTGTATATCGCTGGTTAAAAATTGGTTACCATGCTTTCGTGACTTGAAAATTGTGGTTCTCAGTTCTGATAATACACCATGTAAGATTTACACTTGGGTATTAATTAATCTGTTATATTTATAAGGTGATAAAAGATTGCAAAATTAGAAAACTTACATGTAAAAATTAAAATTTTTTTAAACCATGCCTCTAATTAGAGTAATGCTTCTGGTTTGTTTTTGTATCCATTTGATATCAACTCGAATCATTCCATGTGCCGAAATCAAGGCCTTGGTATTGTATACAATTTTATCATACAGATTTCCCCGATAGGGAAATCAGTTAATAACCTGTAAACTTTTTATGATGGCTATGTCACCTCACGAAAACTTTCTTTCGTACCATTAAGAATTTCCAAGACCTAAGTGATGAAATTTTTTGCACTCAATTCTCACAAAACGTCATTTGATAACATTTCTTAGAACATGTTGTTTCCTTGGACCTTAACATTAATAGTGATCCAAAAATAACTGCTTTCGCCATTTTTGTGTATAATTAACGTTTAATTACTATCATTCAATAAATTATCATTTTTTATTTTATAAATCAACTTAGTCATACAGAAATATATATATATATATATATATACTAAAGTTTTATTCACTGAATTTGTACCTACTATATTTCAATTTTGTACAATTATATCTGGTAAAAAGTCCATAAAATCATGGTATTAAGTTTGCCTATTTTATAAGATTTATCTTAAATGATCGAGAAAAGTGATGAAATCTTTTCTTTATATGTACTTGATCAGTTTTCTGCAAAATTGTATCTTTTTTCAGCTGTACACGTTTATTGGTAACATCTGTATCACATACCTAATCGCTTTGTTATTCTCCTTGATGTACGAATCTCCATTCGTTGTAATGGAGAAAATAATTCTACGCCCACAGAAAAAGCCCGCTACAGAGGAAGCTTCTCCTTAACTGTGACTCACTTTCGAATTCCTGATAAAGAAAGCGCTTTCAAGACAGATTTGTTCATGACTTCATCACCATCTTTAGTTTTATTTATTTTTAGAGAAACTATTTTAATGGAAATCTTCTCAATGACTTACTGAATATAATTAAATTTTTTAATATTTTAATGTAGAATTTTTGTAATCATTTGTGAACCCTTTATCTAGACAAGTGCATTGTTGAAAAGTTTTCAAATTTCTCCAATGCCCATTTTATAAGGATCTGACTTCTGATGGAAGAAAGTCACTGCTGCAATTCATATTTTGTGAAGTTCCTACATTCATTTGTTAATTTATTGGTTTTTATAATAAATATATTTTGACTATTTTATTCATGTGTTATTTTGTGGTAGTGGACACAGTGTAACAGAAAATCCTGTTTCACATGTAATTCTATAAATTCTACTTTTTTCTTGGTGATTATATACAAAATCGCTCTTTTGGGGTAAAATTTCAGACTTGATTTTGTACTTTTTTAGTACAAAATAGATTTTTAATTTGTGTGATTAACTACTTCATTTAGACTTGATCTTTCATGCTAGTATAATTGGAATGAGTGCACATTCGATATCTAATTTGAGGGTTATTTGAGTAAAAACATGCAGACATTATAACGGTACATTAATGTGCTACTTCAAAATCTTTGTGAAACTGGATACACACTTTTATTCAGAACACAAATCAGACGAGGGTTCTCTCTCAATTCTAATTGAGATATACGTTTTTACAAGCCTTCGTAGATCCAATTACATGCAACAAATAAGTCAAAATATTGAAAAATGCACACTACCTAGAATATTTAATTTTTAATTTATATTGTTAAACAGCGGTTTTTAAATATCTACACGAATTTGATAAAATATCTTCACTTGTACAATGCAGAAAAGTTTATGCAATGGCTTGTGTGTGTTTAGTGAATTGAGAATACAAAATTTAATTTTTCTAAAGCTTATTGGAGAAATATCTTATAGAAACATCAATTTTTTAATTATTAAATTGCCTTTTCCTAATTTAAACAATTTGATTACAAAATTTTTTATTCATATTTCACATTCAAAGATATCCAAAATATTTAAGACTCACAAAAAGTAAATTTTTATGTAACTAACTTAATCTTTATGATGCTATTGTAAATTGTTTTGAAATATTTTAAATATGTGAAGGGCCAGACAAATTGTATATAGTCCTAATGATTTGAGATTTAAAAATGTTACTTTTGTTGAATAGCAACAATAAATTTGACTAGAAGCTCTTAAACACGTTAAGAATCCTAATTAAATTTGTAATCGCTATTGTATATTAGATTGGTTTTCTAACACTCGCCTACATATTTCCTCATAAATCTAGTAAATTCAATGCAAGATTCGCAATTTCAAATAGCGAATAAGTGACAGTAATGGCTTCCCCAAGCCATTGCTTTAAAGAAGAAACTTTGATGCTACATGATTTTTAGTGTTCGTAGGACTTCCAGGGTTCTATATTGTTTACTTTTCTCTCAAATTTCCTTAGTTTAACTTTAAAAGTTAGTTTATGTGACTGACACCAGACTTGAAAACTTCAAATTTTATAAGCAATAAAAGTTATTCGCAGATAAAATTCTACATAAGTGTTAACCTCAATGTAATATGATTAAGAATATTATCCTATTGAGAATGTTAAAATACGACTGAAGTGTATTTAATTTTAATTACGATATATAACTTCATACTATTATTAATTGAAAAAACTTTAATAAAGAGTTAAAAGTTATAAAACCTTAAACATAGAATTAACCTAAATCCATAGTTTAATGAGAATGCGAACAAGATCTGCGCAAAATGGTTTCAGTCTACCTGGAGGATTTACATACAAGATTTTAATTCAAAAAAGGTATCGAAGATAAATCAAATACAAAGAATGCATTAAAGAACAATAAGCAAATGTAATTGGTTATAATACCAAAGAGTCTAAAGAAACGTACAACGCAATATACATCTAACATAACTACTGCATCAAATGTTTTTAACACCTATGAATAACGATCACAATGGTATATCGCCAAATAAATCAATTGGTAATAACGAAAATTATATTCCAACTGAACAAATTATAACAGAACTTGGTATTTTGGAACTAAAACTATATATAACTATAAAAAAAAAAATTATACCAAGTTGGTGGCCGAAAGGTTAGAGCTTTTGTCTTCGGCTCAACAGTAGGTTAAAATTATAAGAGCTTTTTATCAGTCCTATGAGTTTAAAAAAAAAGTCTACTGAAAATAACAATATTTCAAGGAACTTTTAAGCTCAATACTTCACAATTGGCTACTCACACACAATCCACAACAGATTTATGCAATCAGTACTTCTAATCAAAATATAATCAATGAAAAAATTTAACAATTTTCATTAAAAATATTGCATTATTTTACTGATACTCTAACTTCCCATTTCACAACATTCTTTCAACATTTTTATGCTTATGGACAGATATTATTTTTTACAGAAATTTGTCTCTTCTGCATAATTTAATAAAACTGCTGTGCAATATTTCCACTTCAAGTTAACTTGTGGATAATGAATGAATTTAATTATGCACAAAAATGAATAAAATTCACATGAATTGAATATGCTACTTCCTCTCAATGATCATCTATATGAATTGGAATTCTTTTTACACGACGAAGCTGTCAGATTCCATAATCTAGGCCAATGAAAGTAGTTTCATAATAAATTAAGATTATCATTAAAAATATCATATTAATATGGTGAGCACACTTGATTTGCGAGAAAGCAAAAACAATCTACTTAAAAGAATGAAATTGAAACCTGAAGTCAGGAAGTAATATTACTTAATTCATGAGTTTTGTGTTACTTATGACACTTGGACAAGCCAAGCTCGCTATGGCGTTAGCTATTCGAATTTAAGTCAATAGAGAGCGTCTTTCTTTTAACCAGAGCACCATGAAGGTGAAAGTGCGACTTTGCTTATAACTCCTTCTTTAGATGGCACTACCAGAGGATCCTCTCCTTCAATTTTGACATTGATCTCGAGGAGAAGGAATTTTTCACCAGACCATTGCACCCATGATAACTGCTCTACAACCGACTACAGAATTTTCGACTCCACAGATTTAACGAGCACCTATATCGCATGCACTCAGTGGGTCTTAGGCAGTGTTGGGAATCGAACCCTGCCCTTCCGGATGGAAGGCCGATGCTTTAGCCACTAGGCTACTACGGCCCCACAAAAAATGAAGAAATCAAATGTAAAAAAACGAAAAATTTAAGCCAAGTAACGAAGCTGAAGTAATACCTTGATTGCAATAACAGCAAATACTTTGTTATATTTTATACAAAAAAATAATATAATAATAATAATAAAAATCAGCTACAAGAAATGTATTTATACCGCAACAAAATATCAAGTCGGAAATTTTTCTTAGTTCAAAATATATCAACAGTAACCGCTGATCAGAATAAACTATTCAGAAATATAAAGCTTATAATTATGCAATGCCACCTGATCAAAATTTCTCAATAAATTAGTTAGTATAATCAAAAAAAATTTATAAAACACAAAGGTTTAACGCGGAATCAATAATATCCTTAAATTAGTATTTAAGGCATGCTAAAATTTACTGCTGAAATTTTTTTCCAATAGGTGCTCATACATTAAAAACTACATAAATTGACAAAGTATTTTTCTTTCTTAAGAAAAACAAACAATATATTGTAACATCTTATCTTCCGATGTTTGTTACTATCAATGTTAATTTAAAAAAAAATTTATAATCACACGCATACAATAGACTAAAACATTAACTGCATACAAACAAAACTATTCAAAAATTAATGGGGAATTCTGATTTTCAGAATATCAGTTTATCAGGTGTGCTGAATGTAATAGAATAAAATATTGTCAATGATAAATATACAGCATATATCAGTCAAGATACCAAACAAGTTTTTGATTCCATTTGGTAACCAGCATTAAAACTATCGCTCTAAAATATTCGCTTCCCATCAAATCATCTAGAACTAACAGGAAAAGAAAAACTGAGAATTTTCAGCAAGATTTTCAATTTATTATGGTGTAGGATGTGATGGTATGGCATAGATAAGTATAAAGTAATACTTTCGTAGACGATACATCCTCATTATAAATGTTCAATGAAAAAATCGAATTAAAAATCAACTTTGTAAAAACTCTCTGACTACTATAACACAAAGAAGCTGACAATAGAACCTCAAATATCTTTTGCTACGATTATGGGACAAAAGAATAAGAATCTAACGCAAGAATCCATCAAAATGACATAAACCTGAAGTATACAAAAGTCATGATATATTTAAAATTAGATATTAATCGATAACTGACGTTCTTGCCATAGCTGAGACATATGTCTCAGATGTGGCAAGAGTCTACCTAAAAAGAATAAAACTACATATAGCAAACAATTTTCGAACAATGGTTGGAGATAATAAGTAATTAAAAGGAATAATGTAAAAAATTATCTATACACACAACCATAGTTGATAATTATCAATAAATTTCCAGTTCTACTTACTACACGTAAAATAAACAATTTACTTGTAATCCCAAGAGTTTTCTGACTGCTAATAACTTAGAATATATAGAACAACATTAACAATGGCTCTGACTGCCTCGTTATCTGGAATCTCAACCCTTCCTTTACTATTGAAAACTACAGCTTAAAGATCAAGACAACTCCAGCTAAATATAACTTTGAGATTAAAAAATTTAAACCCATTGAGCACAAAACAGATGTCTACCAAAACAAATACTACCGAAATATATAAAAAAAATTAATATTAAAATATAAATATACTAACATCAAATGAAGTAAAAATATAGTATTACATTCACGGTATATAGTTCATCAAAATCAAAAGAAACAAGAGCTACATTTTTTTTATTTTGGAAGAAAATGTAGTATTATATATCCAATAAATTTAACTCAACGACTTCAATCTGTCTTCCAAGCAGAAAGTTTAACTATTTCAGGATCATTAAAATATGACACACAAATTTCATCTCTCAGTAAACATATGGTCCAATTCTCAAGTGGTACTAAAATCTATTATAAAAACTCAACTACACTAATTCTATAATTAACGATGGACAACTGATAATCTCATAAACAGATACTCATATTGAATTTACATGAATAAAAGGTCACGTAAGGATAATAGAAAATGAAATTACTAAAATAAGAAGGAAAAAAGGCGGCCAAACTGTCTAAAGAAAATTCAACTCTAGCAATACCAAGATCTTACATTAAAAGAAAGTTCAACAACCAAATCAATCAAAAACAGCAACAAATGTAAGTAAAATTGATATTAAATCTCATACAATCAATATTTATATCAATTTTACACTAAGATATCAATACTAATAACTTTCTTAGTTACTTTTTGACATCATATGGACTTTTTCCCGATTATATATATTCAGATTTAAAAGAATCAACATCAAATTCGAGTATACATAGTTTACACGGTACACTGGAACATTACATTATTACAAGTCCATGCGCGTAAATATTTTACTTCAAGAAACCCTCTAATATAATATCAAGCATTCAAAATTTATCTTTTATTGTTTGAAGATATCAATTAAAAGGAATAAATTGATAAAAATGTCAATATTTATGTTTGAGTCGAAAATATCTCTGCAGACTAAATATTATCCCTGAAGCACGATGAAATTATTTCTATTGAAAAAGTTGAAGGACAGCAGTTGACAAAAATATTATTGATGACGATGTATACATCTGTATAGTTCAATACAATTTTTATTACACACTGCTGGCCACCAAAATTGCAACACCAAGAAAGACAAGAGATATCACAACTAAATTCATTTTGTAGATAACATGTTGACTAAGTATGAAATGAATAAATTTATTGATTTCTGAGAAGTGTAGTTCCTGACAAAATCAGTAGCCAGAGTAGCCACCTGGTTTGAGATCACCAATGCCACACACCTTTGAATTGATTCAAAGACTTGGGGTGTATTCTTAGGATACAGCAGACAAAGCCGCTTCCTTACGTTGCCACAGTTGATCTGGTGTGGCAACTGGGGATATAATCTGGGTCAATCGTTGTCCAACCATGGACCACATGTTTTCTATCAGCGAAAGATCCGGAGCACGAGTCGGCAAAGGAAGCAATTTAATCTGGCAATTGACGAAGAAAACCCTTGGACATGCATTATCCTGTTGAAATGTGGGCAAGCCTTGAAGGTAAGGAAGGACAATTGGCTCTATCACCTCAGAGATGTAGCGCTGGCTGTTTAAAGTACCGGCAGTGCGTACTAGAAGAGTGCGAGAGTTATATCCAATATCACCCAATATCATAATATCGGTACAGGACCATTGTGACGGTACATAATGAAACTGTTCAGCATCCTCTCTTCATAGTGTCTCTAGATTCGAATGAGATCGTCGTTGTGTTGCAGACAGAAGCGTGACTCGTCAGTAAAGACAATTTTATTCCATTCTGCCGTCCACAGCCTTCTTTCATCGCACCATTGATGGAGGACACCTCTGGTTCTGCTTCAAGGGTAAACGAAGCCATGGATATCTTGCTGACAGACCACTCTGCTGTAAACGGCATAGAATGGTAAGCGCGGACACTAAATGATGCCTTACAGACTGAATGTGCTAATCTATGGTTTGTGATGTAGCTGAGCAATTAGTCACTTCCATGCGCACAATTTGCCTGTCATTATAAGTGGTGCGCTGAGGTGGATGCGATCGAACACGTCGCTCCGTCGTACCCTCCTGCATCCAACGATCACATATCCGCTTTACCGTTGTTTGGTTTCGTCCTACAGGATAACTGATTTCCCTGGAAGATAACCCAGTCTCGGTAGGCCACTATCCTTCTTCTAATGCTTGAACTCAGATACTTGATAAAAAAAATAATAATAAATAAATAAAAAAAAAAAGATCGTTGTTTCTACAAAGTTTTTTAAGTTTGAAGAAACCACAAGAACAGTTGCGGAACTTGAAATCTTGAAATCTCAAAATCTCCAAACCTTACATATCGCTTTGAAGCAATTATAAAAAATAAATATCGATAAAACTTCATTCTTTATAAATAAGAAATATCAATTAACTTCGCTTATAATATCTTATTGTATTCATGTAACTAAATTTATTTTTGACATTAGAATTACTTCATTGTTATTATATCACACATTGGGTTTACTTTCTGAATTATGATCCAAAATACTGTTATTACAGGCTTCCTCACAGTCTCACCGTTGTATCTATTTTTTTTTTTTTTTAAACAAATATGATGATAAACATGTCCTGTTAACAAAATGGTACAGTTGAGAGTACATCCACATCTGCTTGTTTATGAGTAAATGAAGAAAGAATTGATACATTTCGATAAAATTTCTGAAATATTAGATCAGTTCCATTTTTATGCATATATAAAATGTTTTTAATTTTATTTTAAAGTTATTTATCCAATAATTTGTATTGTCATATGATAATTTACAGATCCAATAATTAAGGATGATTTCAAAAGGGAAAACTTATTTGACTTAGTGAATGTAAAAAGTTATTAATGTTTTTTGCGTTCTAATTTTCTAAGTCAAACTACAAGCTTATGAAAAATTACAATATTGATACAGAAAATGAATCTTTGCACTTTTAAAAAATAAAATAAATTATGTCCAATAGGTATTTTTTTCGGCTGACAAATACATCATTAAGACTTCTCTGCGCAAGACTAAATATTTAAAAATTCATAGTGTAAAAATTTTAATGTTCTGTCTGGCATGTTAATTTTATGATAAGAGATTAAGTTATTTTATTAAATAAGAGATAGATGCTCAATAAATAAAAAATGTAGAATTCTAATGTAACTTTGACTAGAACAATAAAAAAATACTACGAAAAAGGAAATATCATAAAATTGGAATATTAATATGGATATGTACAGGTACAGTTAAAAAAGAATACAAAATTCTTTTGAGGTTCTTAAAATTAGTCTAATAATTAATACAAAATGTACAAGAAAAAAAAATCGTTTCAAATATAATGAATGGATGTTGACAAAGTATTCCACGAAAACTTCATTCCAGTTCAAATGAAAAATATATCCATTCATTTCCGCCAAAAATATTCATTATATATATATATTTTATATATATATACATATATATATATATTCTTATTTTTATTATTAACCATAAAGTGGTTGTTTCTTTAGTTCCAGGTGAGATCACGGCTAAATCACTTTATTACAATTCTCATTGGTTTAAAATATCCATGAAATCAGATACGTCACACACATCATATTGAGACAGACAGTGTTGTAAATCTGACTTGTCACGAATTTTGTGCCTGCCTTCAAATCACATTATTTGAGAGGCAGCAAACTAGCCGAAATTCATCTTCAAATGTCTGAGAATATTGTCTAAGTTAATAAAACGATTTCTTATATAAAGACCAAAGTATCGTCTAGAGAAGTCGTTTTCCATTGATTCAAGCCTTTAATACGTAGACAATAGAACAGAAGAAAAAGCAAAATGATAAAAATAAGACAAAACATGCACTTTATGGTTAGTTTAAATCGGCAAAGACGATTTAAACTTTTGAAAATTCCATTAGTTAATAGAATTCTATTTAATGTGATTGCAATATTTGTAAACGATCCCTTTTAAATCGTAAGACTAATGTGATTTGTTAAAAATTTACTTCCATCAAATAAATATAATACTTCTAACAAAATTTAGGTTTTATTTTCTCAGTTGCTCCTCTAAATTGATACAACTAACCTAAATTACGTAAAAAATCTATATTTATTTACTTATTAACACATGAAAAGTTCTAATTAATAATTTATCTTCATATGTGATTATTTCTATTGCATTGAAGAATTTATTTTAAACTTGAAAAAGAGCCACTTCAATATTAACTTGAATAGTCGGAAGCTGCTAAAATCCCTACACCACTCTTATATGCAAATGTTGGATTAATAAATTTTCTTTTCAGAAATATAAAATGTTTTAAATCGAACCTTTGTACATAGTCAAAATTATTTAAATGAACACGATGCCATTTTGTAGAAATAAGGGATCTATGTGTTTTTATTGTCAACTCTTTTACTCTTAAAAAATCTCTGATCATCATTTTCATAGCTTTCTGTAGAAAATTATTTTCTCGTATACGATCAAAAAACATTTTTCAAGAATTGCAATTTGTTCCAAATACTTTTTTAATGTTGTATAGTGTGTACTTTTTGTGACGTAAAAAACAAATCTTGATAATATTGGTCTGAATAAAGTACTCCTACTAAATTCTCAGTTTCTATTACCATTGCTTCCTTGTTAAATAAAAAATTTTATATACAATAGCTACAAACAATTTCTTAAAATTTCGTAACTATACTTTCCAATGGGTCCAAATTCCGTAAAAATCCCCACATTCCATTAGGGATTGTAGGCATCAACAATTAATTTTAATTTCATCCATTTAGTATGCAAAACAATATAAATTACTTTCTGAAAACCCTTTGCATTTCACTAAAGATTTTAACATATATGAGGATGTGGTGAAAAAGGCGGCAGTCACAGGTAAAACTGAGTTTGGGGTGCAAAACAAACATGAACAGGTGTGGTTAGACGTGATTCTTTACTTCTAGATGCCACTAGCCTGTTTAGGTTTCTCATTAGACAGACACGTTACTGTTATGCGTATGATACAATCATTTTTCTAGGGTAGCACAGCATTGGGTACTTCCTGATTATCATATGGTTTGTCTATCAAAATAGTCTATATCAAGGGTGGGCAGACTTTTCCGAGTCATGTAATTTTTTGTCTCCCATTCACCTCCAGTGATAATTGGGTATTTTAATAAGTGTATTTTTGGACACACTTATTTTCTAGGCAGTCGACCCTCTTTAATGCTTACCCTTAGTATTTGAAACATCCTTGAATGATCGCATGCTGAGATGCGTGAAACATAACTTACATTGATATTTTTCTTAAAAAATCCTATTTCTGGCTCATTCATTTGAATTAAATGATTTCTACACATAGTTTCATGCGTAACTGAAACAGACAAGTACTTGTGAACATCAAAAAGTAATATACCGGTAAATAATTATATGTTTGACATTCGAAAATATAATGAAAAGTTGGTTACAATAACAGAATGACTTAAGATACATCAGACTAAAATAAACGAATATTTTTTCGGTTATGTTCCGATTAAAAAGGGATTTTAACAAACAATTTTTTAATAAATTCTTATAATTACTATATTATAAATATACAAGTATATTCATACTTTATCAATTGCAATTTCCTTCATATACTATAAAAAATTAGAATAAATTATAAAATTGTAAATTTTACTACACAAATAAGTTGTATCACGGAGCTCACCCGCTTGAGCATGTCCTTGGTCTCCAAGGACATGCTCAAGCGGACAATTTAAATATTTGTCCAACAATATAATTACCTGCAGCTGAAATAGGATTTTCTTCTCAAAATTGCACTGCAAATTCTAAGGCAATATTTAGTCTTTTATCATTTACCTAGTATTTCCCAATCATTAGTTTAGCTCTCACATGTTTCCATTTCCAGCAACAAGTAATAATTATTTCGTTAAAAAGGATTAGCGTGAACTTCGCAGTAACAAAAACTGATTATAAAGATATCACAGTAAATTTTATTTTCTGCATACCACGAAAAGCACACTTGTTTTCATGAACCAATGTGCTAGTCCCCAAGTCCAATCGACAAAATTTTAATTACTATTTACAAACTAAGATTTTAAGTATTGTTTTTTGCAAATTTTTCATGCCATTTCCATCTGCATTTATCTTTTGTTTCCTGCTATGGTCCAGAAATTTGAATCTTTTATTTGAGAAATCGTAAATCCTTCAAATTACAGATAACTATCTACTCAGCCTATACTAAAATCCCATATCAAGTAGTTTAATGATTTCAATTTTTTGGAAACTATAATTTCATTGCCTAATCAAATGGTGAAAGACCAAAATGTGAACTGAAAATTTTTTCTAGTTTATGTTTGAGAGTACTAATAAAAATGTTTATTTCTTATATAATCTCAATTTACAAAAAAAGAATTTCAGAATGAAAAAAATCTTTCTAGAGAAATGAGAAATCTGTCATAAATAAAACTGTCACCACAAAAATCAAGTCATTGAGTGTCTTATCCAATGCATTGCATGTAAAACAGTTCATTCAAAATTATTGGTATGAATAATCTCTAATGTTAATTTAATTAAACTTTAATAGTAATAAAGAGAAAATTATTTAAAAATCTTAAAATAATTTTTAATATACGTGTTTAGAGAAAATTTCTTAAATTCATGAGAAAGGAATGTTAAAATCTTAATCAAATACTTCAAAAGTTCAAGTGATAAATTAAAATCACAATGAAAAACTTGAAAAGTATTATTCAAAGTATGATTTGAAAAAAAAAAAAATGTTTCTAGTATTATAAATTTATATTCTTTGGCTGAGAAAATTTGATTGTATTAAAAAATAATTTAAGTAATTTTACTTGAATGTTTTAAAAGGAATTTTAAGTATAAAAATTACAAAAAATTATAGTGATTTTGTAGTCAGTTCTTTGTATTATGCTTTGTGTGTGTGATAATGCTACAACATACCTTTTTCTAAATTGGAAACAGATTTTCAGCCTAGCTGGTTCTCAAACTAGAATTGACTTTAAGGTAACAAAATGAAGTTCCTTTATTAAAAAAATAAATTTTTTTTTTAGCTTTTTACAACTAAAAAGTCTGAATAATTTAAGAAGCTATTTTAAAAATGAAATAAAATCGTTCTAAATATAAAGTGCAAAACCTTTATAGCATGCATCAATAAAACACTATTTTTGAAAAATTTATTTTAAGTAACATACATCTAAATAAATTTTAGGATTTATTGAAATACAAACTATATGTAGTTTTAAGGCCCTGCTAGACCTCCGTTGGGGAAAATCGAATCCTATGGATAATATTTTAACGTTTCACAAGTGCTATTTTCATGATAGAAACTTCCGGTCTTTTGCAAATTACAAAAAACAGAGCTACTGTCACTTCGACGTCCATTTTTAGCGTTTAAAATTTTTTCAAATATTTTTAAAATGTCAAAATATCTCCATCCAAATAAATTTTAACCAAATTCTAATTTCAATGAGGTTGTACAAAATTTGGTTTAAAGACATTTCATTTTTTTTCTCCGCATAGTTACAAAATGAACATTTTTTTTTTTTAAAGCTAAAAATATTTTTGATTGCATTAATATTTCGATAACAAATCAAACTCATGCTTATTTCTGAAAATCCACCTCTGTACACAACGCCACCTATGAAACTGGAAAATTTTTAACGCCAAATTTGGCTGATTTTTCTATTTCATTACGGTAACCTAAATAAGGAGGAATTTCTGAGAAAAACTTCTCCCCATATGATTCCCGCTGTTTTACCGTGTGGTTGGCAAACACTTCGGAATCAAGCAAGACGAATCAGCTTTTCTCACTCATGAAATAGAAAAGACATCTGTAAATAATGCATGTTAGATTTCTGTTTATTAGCGTTGGAAAAGTAGCTATGATATGTACTTTTAAATCAACTTTGATTATTTTCATTTAAGTAAATTTTAAAAATGAAATATTATAAACTGTTTTGTGTTACCTTATTCAATCATATGATATACTACGATTTTGAAATAAGACTACCTATGTATTAAAAATTTAAAGAACTTAATATAAAAAAATGCATTTTACAATAGACACACACATATATATATGTGTGTGTGTATATATGTATATGTGTTATAAATAAATAAATATATATATATATATGTATATATATTTCTTATAAAATAAAATATTTAATAATAAGAACGATAAGTTTATTAGAATAATAGTGAGACAAATATTTTAATTTGATTTTTAATCATTTTACAAAATTATCGAGTTTTTACCTCTACAAACATTTGGACATTTAATTTTATTTTGAACTTATTTCATGAAAAAAAAAATACACTAAGGTATGATTAATAAGTATACGATACCAGCATACTAAAATATTGCGTCTGATAAGAAATTAAACACTTTAAATTTGAAAAATTATAAATATCTTTGAAAAAAAAAATTGGGTTTGTAGTAAAACTTCAGCGGAAAAACATAAAAGCATTTCAATAACCAAACGAACGATAACAAATATTACAACACACTGGTGATATAAAATATGTAACTGAAGTTATAGTATTGATGTTCGAGAAGAAATGCTTGAGAGAGAATAACAAGAAGGAAATTGAAAATCAATTAGATATGCTCAAAGTGACTAGTCTAGAAATAGTGTGATTGAACGACTTTCTTTCTCTGTATGGCTACAACAATAATTAAATCATCAATCACCTTGTTGTCACTAAGATGGGATACGCAGTACAATACCGTCTCCAAACAGCTTTCTAATGCAGCCATTCCTAACAATTCAACCACAAGATTCTGTAGAACATATTATTCACTTTGACTCATTTCTCAATTGATATTGAATGCTGTTCTCCGAAAATTCAAAATTCTCGCAAATTCATTTCAACACTTTTACCATTTTAAATGTATTTGGATATTTTTCTCATTAATTAAACTCTGTAAAATTAGTCTATTTTAAACATGAAAAAAATGATTTCAGTACGAAAAGAAAACTTCATCTTTTCACTACAAGGAAATCGATGAAATTAAAACAGAAATTATTTTTAGAGATGATGAATTTTGGGAGACACAAATGAAAACTAAATTAAATTATTTTTATTTTGACTGTCTTTTGCCAGAACTAATCGATCCACGTTATCCTAGATCAATGGACATAAGAAATCCAACTTATATAATTCAGAAGCAAAGAAAAAAAAAAAAAAAAAAAAAAAAAAAAAAAAAAAGCTGAAGAATTAAAATCCAAAATAATAAAAGTTTAACTATACGAATTTGTATGTTTGTATATAGAGTGTTTGCGTGTGTATATATATATTTATAGTTTCTGTTTTTCCTTCATGAAATGTGAATTGCTCAAGCATTTCTTTACTTTATTAACAGATTTATTTTAATAACTATTTTACCTCATATATATTTCAAGGTATTAACTAAATTTCCCATATGCTCATGAAATTGTAATATATTTTACTTGTACAAGGGTTGCTATTTATATTTCTGGCCTTGGCAACAGTAAGTGTTGCTAGGCGACCGAAGACGATTTTAATCGAAAGTTTGATATTTTTAAACATAAATTCAGCAGATGATTTACCATTATAGCTTTATTTGTGTTGTTGACAGTAAATTGAAAAGTTCTTCTCTGTCAAAAAATGGAATTGAATCCTGAACATTTTCGTGCCATTATTTTTCATAACTTTCGACGTGGATTGTCAAGACAAGAGTGCTTCGATGAACTTAATTCTTTATACAGCGATAAAGCGCCATCCTACAGCACTGTAAAAAAATTGGTATAACGAATTTAATCGTGGTCGATGTTCGATCCAGGACGAATCCCGTGCAGGTCGTCCAAAATCCGTTGTTGTGCCAGAAAAGATCAATGCTGTGCGTGAACTGATAAAGCAAGATCGTCATGTGACATACCGTGAGATAGAGGCGTCTTTGGACATTAGTATGACTAGCATCAATAAAATATTGCATGAACATTTGAGCGTAAAAAAATTTGTTCGCGTTAGATCCCGCATAATCTGACAAACGCTCAAAAAAAGGCTCGTGTCGATTGGTGCAAGGAAATGTTGGAAAAATACATTCAAGGTACATCAAAGGCTGTGTCTACACAGGTGACGAATCATGGATCTATGCATATGAGCCGGAAACAAAACAGCAATCAACTGTATGGGTCTTCCAAGACGAGGCAAAACCAACAAAAGTTGTTCGAGGAAGAAGCACATCGAAACAAATGATTGCCTGTTTCTTCGGCATTAACGGTCATGTGGCAACAGTGGCGTTAGAGCAACGCAGGGATTTGTCAATTCTGAATGGTACACGACCATTTGTTTGCCAGAAGTCATCGGAGAAATTCGAAAAAAGCAGAAGAACAGGCGAATCATTCTTCGTCATGGCAATGCGAGCTCTCACACATCGACTCAAACAAAGGCATTTCTGACGGAGCGAAAGATCAAACTGATGGGTCATCCACCGTACAGCCCTGATTTGGCACGCAATGACTTCTTCTTATTCCCACACATCAAAAATAAATTACGTGGACAACGATTTTCGACCCCCGAAGAAGCGGTTGATGCATTCAAAACGCATGTTTTGGAGTTACCTCAATCGGACTGGAAAAAGTGCTTTGAAAATTGGTTCAAACGCATGCAAAAGTGTATTGATCATCATGGAGAATATTTTGAAAAACAATAAAACCAATTTCGATCCTACATATTTGTTTTTTCATTATTAGGCCAGAAATATAAATAGCAACCCTCGTATTACTATGAAGTTATATTTTTCTCTTATGCTATAAGTTGCATTTGCATTTGATTATTTGTTGACAAATAAACCTAATTTATATTTCTCACAATTTTACTCTAAACTTATTTTAATCTATTTTACCTGTGTGTTTTTATAAGGCATATTTAGTGCTAATCAAATTTTGTTTTTATCTAGCCAGGGGAAAATATCTAATAAAATAACTGGAGTTTTAAAATCTTCAAAATTAAAGTATATTTTTACAACACATTTTACACTAGAATATAAACTTTTTTAAAAAACGTATACTTCTAATTATAACTTAGTTAATTTTATTTATATAGAGGAATAAAGTTAGGGACTTGTGAGATGAAAGATAAGAGATGAATCTCTCTTTCAAGCTGTAATTCTAATTATATAAATAATTACAGTTACAATATTTTTATGAAAATTATGATACGAATATACACATATATATTTATTTATATAGATAATCGTAACGTTACTTTCATATAAATATATATTGTAACTGTATTTATATAATAATCATTTCATCTATTTTTATATAATTAGAATTTATATATAAAGTTATTCAAGTTCAAGTTTTAAAAAAACTTGAAAAAATTAATAATTTTTATATTGAGTTAGTTTTGAAAAATAATAGATTTTAATTATTTATTGCATTTACATTCAAAAGTATCTTAAGTCAATGGATCACGTCTTATAAAATCAAATTGAACCAAGACACTTAAAAAAATATTTTTAATCATTCATATAGTATTTTAGGTTTGATTTGAATTCTGATAATCACTTTTGACCATTTAATTAGTAACTGTAAAATTACTCAACATTTGCAATTTGTCTTCATATTTTTTAGTGCGAATAATAAAAGCCGAACTCTATAAAATATAAATAAATAATATTTTCTTTAGAATCACTGGCAGCTAATTTTCCATAAGACAGCAACAGGTAATTCCGGTGTCAGTTCGTTGAGCATTTGTACTGACCCACTTTCCCTCACCCCTATTCTAAGAACCCTGAGGGTAATTTGAGGTAAACATCTGTTAGGAGCAAATTTAAAACTCTCTTTTTGGCTGTTTTTATGGCGTTAGTACTTTAATTTTTCACGATATAACGTGCCAAATCTGGCAGACTTGCTAACTTTGAAGGATTGATTGACAAGCAATTTCAACCAATAATGTTTGGGATACTCCCCTCTACAAGCTTTGTGACACCAGATGGGGCGACAAGACAACAGAAGTTCTCATGTAGGTCTAGAAGAGCCTTAACAGAAAATATTAGTTAAAAACAATTAAATCTCTATGAAATTATTTTATCAAATGTAAATTACATAATTATGCATTGACATAGCGTAGGCCACTTGATGACCAATAACTAATGTAAGGTATTTGCACATCCACTAAATAAATTACAATTTGGGAGGACTTAGTATAAATCGAAAGCTGTATTTATGTTTTGCCTGTGGAACCCAGCTAACTCCTAAGCACCAACTCTGACAGATGTGCAACAACTACCCTCTTTTGTTCAACAGTGGCTGTGTTTGAATCAAAGTGTTGTTCTACAACTTGATTGCAGTGAGTTGCAACATCACGTCACATACCTAAAGTTCAACAAAGAATTGCAAGAAAAAACATTTGTAAATTGTAGCAACTCATTAAATTTAAATTGGTATTCCTGCAGCAAAAAATCCAATTGTAATATATTTTGGAATAACTTAATGCAAAACATTTCTTACATGCAAATTAAGATGAGAATTATCACATTTTTTAAAATAAAACTGTTAAACAAGTTTGAAACAATGAAGTACCAAAGTACAAGCAGTTAGCATTATTATTGATAAGTTGGAAAGGTTAAAAGAAATAAGTATTAATGACAGTGCTATAACCATTGACATTAGAAGAGAATACTTTTATTACAAAATATATTGAATTTCAATTTTATAACTTTAGCTTATTTTTCTGTTTCAGAAGGTTTGGTTTGTCTCTCAACAGTCATTTTTTGTACACAAGGGCTAATTAGACCAGAACCTACAATTTAAAGCAGATTCTGAGCAACTACAAACATCCATGACCAATGTGGGATTTGAACCCACTAACTGTTAAACCAAAGGCAAGAACGCTAACCATTCAGCTTGCATTTGAGAAGAGTTGATACCGTGGAACTCAGATTGCAAGATCCCTTTAAAATGAATTTTTTAAAAAATGATCTTGAGTCATACAAAATTGAGCTTTGAGAAATTTAAAATACGTAGAGTCAATAAAAAAGTTATTTCATTACATAAAATCTTTATTAAAATAAATCAATTAAAGTATTAGCAAACTTTTTCTTAATTTGTTTCTAACTGTGTAATTATTCTTAGCTTAAAAAAGAAAGAACTTATTCAAAGCAGAATTCAAACCACTAAAATAATCTATATCCAAGGGATAAATGAAACTTAACAAAGCTGAAACACTAAGATGCAGCTCAATTGCTTATTTCTCTGATCTCATTTTCAGACAGTGTCCCAAAAATACTAAACATTTTAAAATGTATTATTGTAGTACTTAACTTAAAAGATGTATGACAAAACGTTTATAAAGAACAGGAAAAAAGTAAGGAATTTCAAGACAAGACTATTGCTATTTTAAAAAAGTATACAATAATTTTATGCAAGAGAACAATTACATTACACCACGTTGTGTAATGACAGAACCACCCTGAATTTTCAGCCAAACATACAATATATGATTGAAATAAACATTTTTACTGAAAATATACAACATAATGACAAAAACATTACTCGTGTTTTATATTCATATAATAAAATAAATACAAATTTCAGGTTGCAAAATGATAGTACCACCCATACTTTTTAATGGATACCAGAGAAGCATGCACAGTTGTATTTCAACTAACAGGTATATAAAAGCTTTGTTGGATCAACTAACCTAACTTTACTTGCATTTATTGTGAGCACACATAGTTTATCAATTTGAAAAGGTGTCACTAAGTATGGGCAGGAAAAAACAATTATCTGATTTTGGAAAAGGACAAATTGCAGCTTTTAACCAAGCAGGATTGTCTTCATGGAATATAGTAAGAAATATTGGATGTCAACCACATGTAGGCAATAATTTCCTCCATCTTGGATCCAAGTATGGGACAAAGAAATCCATTGGTAGACCTCGAAAGCTAACAAAGCTGCAAGAAAGGTTAATTGTAAAGTCAGAAGCTGGAGAAACATTAAACAGATTATCCCGAGACCTCACCAAAGTTCACAAGTCAACTTTATGCAGAATAACTCGTTGGAACGAACGTCTTGAGTACATGAAAATGAAAACGCAACCAAGGCTTACAGATCTTCACAAACGAAAAAGGATGCAATGGGCGAAAGAACACATGACTTGGAAAGAACAATAGACTCAAGTAGTGTTCAGTGACAAAAAAATTGGATTTGGCAATGCTGAGCAGACTAACATTGCCTTCCCCCCTACTGGTCGAATAAGAGCAATAGGCTACCAAGACTTGGAAAAAAATTTGTTGCCTTTTGGAGAAGAAATTGGAGGTCCATTCTGAAAGTTCCAACAGGATAATGCTAACATTCATGTTACAAACTCATCTTGAGAATGGTTCCTGAACGACTGAGGGCAGGTAATCAAACGACTTGCTTGTTCTCCTGACATGAACCTCATGGAAAATGTCAGGGGTATTCTAAGAGCTGTATACGCTAATGGCAAGCAGTTCGACGGTTCAAGAATTGAAAGACTTATTACAGAATGGGAAAATCTGAATGCTGATATAATTAAATATGTGGTCAAAAGCATGCCTAATCGAATTTTTGAACTTATAACCAAAAAGGGTGCCCTAACAAAGTATAAACTGAAAGTGGTTCTAAAATTTCACAACCTAAAATTTGTAATTTTTATTTTAATACATGAAAATATACACAAGTTATGTTTTTACTTTGTTATTGTGATTCTTATGTTCTATATTTTCAATAAAAATATTTACTTCAGTCATTTATTAATATTATTGTATGCTAGGGGAAAAATCATGGTGGTTTTATCATTATACAACACAGTGTATAATGTATTTTGCATATTTTATTAAAAGAAGTAACACAGATAAAATTTAGAAAGAAAACTTTATTTATGACAATTAGCATTTTCTAAAATTCACATAAAATTATTTTACAACAAGCTAAGAATAGCTTCAAAACATGAGAATTGGGAACATTTCAAATTGAAACCAAGGATAGTATGATCTCATAAGAACGGCAATGAAAATGATTAAATTAATAATTTTATGAAACGGCCAATCATTGATTACAGAATTTAATTCACATGATTTAAAGAAAGAATACTTCAAATGTTTTTCTTTTTTAAGGCGAGTGAACATCATAAAAATATATTACAGATGACATTAAACATGAAAAAGAAATATGCAGTCTATACAAAAGGTTTACGATGGTCACAAACTGTACACCTTGTACACTTAACCAATTTGAAAACTGTCGAATTTGTATTGTTTGAATGTATACATGACAAACAGACTTCACTAAAATGCAAATGAAGTTCAAATTGCAAAATAATGTTCTTTAAAACCTGAAAAAAAAAATACTAAAATTAAAATTCTGAAAATCTACATCAATCAATAATTACACTAACAGTTTTTAAGAAATAATACAAGCAAACATACCTATCAATACTGGAAGATCTATTGAGGTGCAGCAGCTTGGAACTGCTGCTGAGAGCCATATGCAGCAGCATAACTATATCCTGGATATGGAGCAGGTTGCCCATAGGGAACCTGAGCAGGTTGTGGCTGTTGGCCAGGTGCTGGATATGCTCCAGGATAGCCTGCTGCTGCAACAGGAGCAGCTGCAGGTTGTGCTGCAGGTGCACCAGCTTGTGTTGGCATTGTTGGCTGAGAGGGTGGTTGAGCCAAGGAAGGTTGAGGTGCAGGAGCACCAGGCTGTGTAGCTTGAGGTGCACCTTGAACAGCCTAATAAAAAATTAGAATATGATGCAATCACAGCATTAGGCAAGTTAATTTTAAACTAAATCAAAGAAAAAATAGAAGTTTTTTTTTTCATTTACTACAGACATTCTAGTAAATGTATTCAAGTCCTCACAGTTGTAAAATAAATAGTCTCAAGATTAGAAATACTACTTATCAAAAACTTTTTCCTTCACCAGATAATAATCTAATATTGTTGCAATATTTCACTTAAATAAATCACATGATTCTTTTTAGCTATAAGAAGGATTATAGGCTTCAAATAAGTATACTTTTATAACTATGAACAGCATAACAAATTTAACAGTTCAGCAGGGTATTTAGCTTTAAGCTTAGGAATTTGTAAATGACTAGAATACAACACTTTAGACATCTTTACCATATCATAAATAAATAATTATTTATAAAAGATAAGAATATGAAAAAAATTAGTTACATTTTCAAATTTTAATATCCTTATACAAATATCTCTTGCAGTTAAGAAATTTTATGAGAATTTTTTCTTGGAATCATTTCTTGTAATGTTAAATAATGTCAAATTTTCAGAGTATATACTTTGCATTAACTATATTGTGAAAATACTTTGAAAGAGGGAGAACACCATGTGCACATTTAAGGATTTTGTTGAGTACCTTTGATACTTAGTTCTTGAAATTTTCTTTTGGAGCAAGGATTTAAATAAAAATAGATATCAATTATGATCCTATCAACTATAATTGCCATGTAGCACCTTTTTCAAAAGCAAGATTCATTAAATAACAAGAGCAACCATAGGTAATTACATTTTTTTTTACACTTTATCCTTAAAAATGTTATCAAACCATTTTTCCTATGAATTAGCAGCACTAAATGCTTTACAAAGCTCAAAAGGAATTTTTAATCTTTATAATGTTTTATAATAACAAAGCTTTTATTTTTCTCCAGTTGCATTTTCTCTATAAACTGAGAAGTGACAATAAAGTAGATCTGAATAGATCTATGGAAAGGGGTTGAAAGAATTTACAACAATTATACATGACTTCAAATCACTGTCATTACTTTCCACTATGTGAAAGTAGATAATGGCAAAATTTGTTAAGTTCAACATTTGTTTTTTCTAAGAACAAGGACAAAATTTAATACATTGCATACTTTTATACAACTGTTTCAGAACTGATTTAAAATTAAACTTTAAAAAGATTTTTAAGGTCAATTGACATAAGACATACCTAAATTAAATAGACACAAAATATTTTTTTTTTTATTTTTCTAAGGAAACACTACTAAAGTTTTAATCATAAAACTGCAAAATGCTAATATTGTACAACTTGCATTAGAGACTTATCAATTCATGAAAGAGAAACTTACAGGTGCTTGTCCACCCCTTGACTGCTGTTCTATTAAATCAGCTTCTCTATACATTCCAAGAGATCTGTAATATTCAACCCATGCTGCGCTGTAATCTGCCTGACCAGTACCTAAAAATGTAAACCATTGTTATTCCATTAATGTATAGGCACAGGAAAAGGAAACAGCACAATTAGTAAAGTTATTTTAAATAATTCATATTATAATAAAAAAAATGTTCAAAACTTATAATAAAAGAAAATATTTATTCTTTAATGACTCAATGCAAATGACATTTTTGAACAGCAAAATGTTATTAACAAATACTTTTTTTCCCATTAAAGAGAAGCTACATTCAATGGAGGGCATTGTTATTTCTGATATCTTTCTAGTTTTGTAGAATTGTCATTTTCATCAGAAATATTGCAAATACTATTTAACTTTCAATATTTAGCACATCCAAACCTCACATTTTTCATTTAAAAATCTTTTTGTAATTCCATGAAAAATTATGTTATAGTTAGTTTATCACTCAATTTCTCTTCCTTTTCATTTTTTGCACATTAGAGCTACAGCTACAGTTAAAATAGATTACAAATCAATACAAAACTTCCAAAGCCAAGGTGAATTCAAGCCCATAAGTGATCTGGCTAGACCAATATTTGATGAAAACTTCAAAAATATTATAAGCCAAGCTCTAATATTCTCATCATATATTAACTTACCATTTTAAAATGTGCACCAGTAATACTAAAACCACAAACATGCTCCTTAAGGATAACTGTAGTACCTATTTTGTTAAAATATAGATGTTCTTTAAAGCTAGATATATATAAATTTTCAAGAATCATATCCCAGGAGATATTGAAAATAATGTAAATATTTTACTTTTATTTCAAAATTTTTTTTAACCCAATATGCTTATAATAATGTATACCTTCCCCAATTATTTTTTGCAAATATAAAAAATAATTTAGAGCAAAAATTAATAGGCACATTTTTTTTAATTTAATGATTACTGTAAAAGCCTTCAATGAATTTACAGCTATAACAGAATTTTTTAAAATTAGATAATCAATATTCTTTATACTGAATCATACATTATATAGAATAAGAAGTAATTTTAGAGTTTTTAAGAAATTTCATTAGATTTCTACCTAAGTGAGTATTTCAAGATCTGTGTAACAAATTCTTCTCAAATATATTTATTCAAAACAAAATAAAAACTATCAGATAAAGCTACCAGGATGTGAATTTTCCCAACTATTCCTTAATAAAAGCAATTCTAAAATTATCATTTGCTTATTTTCAAACTTTTTTAAAACTATACAAATTCACATCCATATTCTATTTCTCTTTTATTTACTTTTTTAATCATTCAGAAGATTTTCACATTTTTTTCATTAAATACATACACACAATATTGTTATTAATTTTCCACTTCTAAAACTTTCACTCTTATAATACATTATTAATATTAAGTAATAACTATTGCTTATCTGAGACACTACAGCAACATATGTTTGATTTAACAAATAGTCTTTTAACAGTTCTTTAAACTTCCTCAGCAATTCCTACTGCAGATTTTTCAAGTTCTTAAGTGGCACGTTACTAACTCTTGATTTTGAATTTCGATTCCACCATTTTTTTCAAGAATTACTTTATGCTTTCCTTCTGTTACCCCTGCTTTTTTCTGTTTTAATTCATTTTAATATAATTTATACTTTTGCCTGGCACCAGCAGGAAAACTAAGTAAATATTCGCTAATTATCCTATTGTTGACATTTATGTTTTGAACGTGATCATCCATGAGTCATGTTTACATGAATTCTTTCGGTACTCATTATTAATCTGATAAATGAAATTAAGGAAAATTAATACTTACTTGCTGCTTGTGGTTGTGCTGCAGGTTGTGAAACAGGTTGAGCTGGTGCCATTGTACCCGGTTGTGGCTGAGCCTGAGGTTGTGCAGGCTGGTTGTAAAACTGAGCATAATAAGCAGCCCATGCAGCAGCATTTGCCTCAGCACTAGTCTTTCCTACAAAAAAGGAAAAAAAAAAATTGTTGCAAATATTTAAAACCAAAAGATTTCCAAAAGAAATTAAAATATGGCAATAAAATGATATACAATTAAAATCTTAGAGGTATTTATGTGATACTTAAAACATTTCAAGTTTTTAATTCATAAATTTTCGCATTGAAAAAATTTATGTTGTATAAAAACAAGCAGTTATCAGGTAACAATATGAAAATACAAACAGAATAAAATTAGAATTATTTATTATTTGTAATTTAATCACACAACCATACCATCATTGGAAGCAACTGCAACACCAGCTGTAACTGGTTGGTTCGGCCATGGCTGATAAGCTCCGCCAGGCCATCCAGGAGTAGCATATGGCTGTCCAGGACCAGGTTGTTGACTGAAAAATTTTTTTTATATCTCAATCAATTTAATTACATGCTATAACTACTTAAAAATAACTACAATTCTAACATATGACATAAGTATTTTGACGGAAATAGTAAGCTGCATGGTATATATTGTTATATTTTAACATTTTTCCTATTCCACTTTATAAATAATTTTAAAGGAACTCAAATTCTTTTAAAAAAATTTCTCTTTATGGCTCCAGAATTTTTTTTTTTTAAATTTTGCTTTTTAATTGAAGTCACAGCATCAAAATCTTTTTCTAGTAAATTATCCAATTTGACATAATTTAGAATTATTTAATACAATTTTTTCACACTTAACTAGCAACTAAATATCTATTAATGGGGTTCATACAGATTTCCAAAAAAAATTCCAGGTGTTTTCAGGGGTTAAAACAAATTCTCAGGAGGTATCGTATCATTCACGTTTGATAATTTTTATTTTTGAAATTCTTTTTAATGAAATATACATATATTTATGGTACGTGCAACATTCTTCAATTACATCTGTAAATAATAGATAAAAATAGCAAAATTTAATGAGAACACATAAATTTTTATTAAATAATTAATATTCTCTATGTGACTGGATTATACGATGTATAAAATAATGGTTAATTTGAGAGCATTTAAGCACCTTCAATAGATACCTATCTAGTAATTAAATATTTCAAGGTGTTATCTTCTTTGCAAATATAACTATTTAAGCTTCCAGGATGATCCCCCCTTCCCAATTATTATTTAAAGAAAACAATTCTAAGCTGTTATTCTGTTTACTTTCAAACTAGAAAAAAAAATTACACAATTTCACATCAATATTCCAGGGGTACTTCTATTTCTTTAATTATTCAATAAATTTTCATATTTCATTATTTGTATATAAAAATCTATATGGTTTTTAAAGAGCCCACTGGTGATTGAAAAGACACTTTCCACTGGGTATATTAAATAATTTCAGTCTCAACTTCAATTATAAATAAATTCATCTTAAATCAATGAAATTATATGCAATTTTCATCAAAGAAAATTCGGAAGTATGCAAAAACTAAAAAATTTATTTTCAGTGAATTTTATACAACAAAGAAAACAGAAGCAAATACAGAAAGAATTAATCAAAACTGCTGCTCTGATTGCACAACATGAGGATTTTAGGGACTGTTTCATTTTACACACAAATTCGATCCTGACTAAACTTGATTATCATGTAATTATTGTGTTTGAACAAGATCTTTATTTTTTCAATAGTTATGAAACAATATAAATTTACAAACAACTACTTAATTGAATACTAAAAGCTAATATTCAATTAAACTTTTGGACACAAACCATTAAGTTTTTAGACATTAAATATATATTATAATTTTCAAAGGTTTTAAAGTCAAGTATATACATTCACAGTATATACTAAATATAATATATAATTAAAAAGTAAAATTTTAAATTCACCCTTTCACATTCATTTAAATAAATAAAATTTTTACAAAAACTAGACATGTTTTAAGCTAAATTTATAACGTAAAGGACTAATTGATCTCAAACACATTTTTGATCTAAAATTTCTACATATTTAAAAAAATTCAACCTAATTTCACTGAAAAGAAATTAAAATTAATGAATTCGAAAGTATAAGAATTACATCTAGATGTATTACTCTTACCACTCAGAAATAGTGAAAACATTTCTCTTCAATGAATATTTTAACGATTTTACAAATTGACTTAGTTATAACATACATGCAACGATAATTTTAAATTTTCATTTACAAGCTAAATTTTTAAGAAATCTATTAGGAACTTGTTTTTATGCATTTGTTTGTATTTACTTTTTCTATCACTGTTTTAATTTTATGGTTGAAAAATTCCAATCAATGTTATTATCGGAAAATCTTTGGTTTTGTTTGTTGCTCAAAATTCATTTTTTACCCATGGAAGGACTAAAAAGATTGGAACCTACGGATCAAAGGGAATTCCAAAGCACTACAAACATTTAAGTCCTAAGTGGGTTTTGAACTTACAAATTGTTGAACCATTCTTTTGCCAGCTTGGCAGAGAATCTTAGAATTGAGATAACTAACATATGAATTATTATGTGTAATAAATAAAACGTTTCAATTTTAAAGTCTGAATTTTTCGAAATTAAAATTAAAGGAAATAGAATCCTAGTGTGATTTGCGTAAGCAGACTGAGTTATTAATAAGCACAAGTTCCAAGTAATATTCACTTTGAATGTTTTGAACTATCTGAGAGAAATTTCTCCAGCCTAAACTAACTTTGCACCCATTTATGGGCAATAAATAACTTTAGGTGGAAATATCATAGGATAGTTTTATGAAAATCGACATTTTACACAGAATGATCTTGCAACATGCCAGAAATGTTACCAAAAAGATATCTAGATCATTTTGATCTATGTGCATTATTAAATAAGTAACTGAAGAAAAGTTATTCATCCATTAGAAAAAAATCTACTACTCCTGAAAATTCACTTCAGGACTTTTTGAACCTGGAGTTGGATGTAAATTGTTCATAAGATTTATTAGATAATTAAAACACACAAATGAGAATGAAAAATAACTTTCAAATACCAAACGTGAAAATGTCATGTCACAATCATAAATAAAATAAAGCAGATGGATAGCTAAGATTGGGGTATATTTTGGGAAAAGCAATAAAATATTTACTTATTTCTATAATATTTAAAATTTATTGTTTTTAAAATGCAGCTTTGAAACAGGGAGAAATTTTTTTTTCTTTTCAGATTACTTTATCTGATTTTTAATCAATAGAATTTAAAATAGTTAATTTATATAGCATTTATTTTCTATTCTAAGGACTTGTGCATGATATTAGGTACTACTTTATTGGTCTTTATTCATTCCTAAAAAGAACACTTTGTGAAATAAAATATTAAATGTAATAGAATTAATCAAAATATGAAGTGAAATTGACATAAAATGTAAGAAATTCCATAATGTCCAAGATCATACACAACTTAAAGTATATTAATTACTTGTTATTTTTGTATAATTAAAGGCACAATTTAATTGTACCAAATTGGAATATTAAATCTTTTACATGCTAATCAGTTTAATGGATGTTACATTACTCAACGTGATTTTCAGAATAAGATGTTTGCATTTCATTAAGCAATTTATCACATTGAATAAAAAATAATGGACTTTTTGTACCACCGTAATTACACATAATGCAACTTTTTATATGCAATTTAAATTTGCTTAGTTAACATGTTGCTTACATCCAATTTCACATCAGATTTATTATTTGGTTATTAAATATTTAGAATCAAAACTAAATTAATATTTCTTAGACCTACTGCATTTTTTATAAATTAACTTTTCCACTACAATTATGAACTATTATAAAAATTGACTTGACTAAAACTTAAAAACTCAATAAACATTTTACGGAAGGAATAAATACTGAATTTTTATAACTGGGGAATATAAATTAAGCCTCTAAGAAATAAAATTGTCAAAATGATATTTCATAAATTCCAGAACAAATCCATTTCACATTATTCATCAGCCAGTTGTAAACAATTCCTTATGCAGTAAGTTTACTGTTGAGATTTAGAGGGAAGTTAAGTTTCTATCAAATAATTATATTAGAAATTTAATCTAATCATTAAAGAATAAAATGTCCATACTATTGTTGAGGATATTGTGGCCCTGGGTATTGACCTTGGGGACCTCCTGGCGGTCCTTGTCCTGTTGGACCTGGTCCTCCTTGGCCAGGTGCCTATAAAAGTTGAAAATATGTGGATATTAATGAAAATGGGATATAGAAGTCAGGAATTCATCAAGCATTTAAAGTTTTCCAAAATATCAAAAATATAAAGCAGAATTAATTGACAACTTCAAGAAAATTTTCTTACCATGCCTCCAACACGTTCCATTATCAGCTGTTTAGCATGCTCTATTTGTTGAGGATTGCCTCGTATGCAAAATACTTTCTCATGAGGATTAGGAGGAGCTCCTCTGGCAATTTCCACGTGTGCTCCAGATTGTTGATTTATACCCTTTACAGTTTCACCGCCTTTTCCAATGACAAGACCGCATTTGTTTGCTGGTACAGAAAACTGGATCTCGATTCCACCTTCATTACCAGGGCGTCCCATTCTTGGCCCACCAGGTCCAAAATCAGGTCTCATGCCACCAGGTCCACCCATTCCTCCTCTGCCTCTTCCACGTCCTCGTCCACCACCAGGCAGGCCCATCTGTCCTGCACCGCTACCTCCCATCTGTTGATCACGAACCTAAGTCAGAAATTTCACATTCATTTGCACTAAGATTTGCACGCACCCATTGCGGCAATCTTTTTTAAACACCCCTTATTTCCCTCAAATTAATAATTTACTTTAAAAAATACCAAGGATAGATTTAGATTACATTTAAATTTATCTTTGACAAAATAAGAATGAATTGTTTTAAAAAATTAATCTATATTATTTAATATAAATATGGAGATATAAAATTCTAAGTTGATTGGTTGAGTTTTATTGCACAAGGTCCATTTTTTGACATGCTGTGCCTTATAAAATTTTAGCAGTACTTAAGATTAAAAATTCTTTGTTGCAAAACAGCATTAAACTGTTTTCAAAAGGAAGGGGGGATTTTTTTAATGAACCTATTTTCATATTTTAATTTAATAATTAAATTAATATAATTTTATGAAAAGGAAGTTTACTAATGGAATTGTTTAGATGTTATAACAATATGAAATAAACTAATTTCAATTTTTATATCCTTTGATATGATAAATATATATAATTACAAGCTCTTACCATAACACTTTGAATAAGGTCTCTTATCATAGCAGCAGCTTTTTGTACTTGATCCATTGTTCCAGTAACTTGACACATTTTATCACCAGGAATATCTTCTTTCCCTTGAACAAACTGTACACGTGCACCAGAATCTTGTTGTATTCTCTTTATCATATCTCCACCTTTCCCAATTACCACACCAACAGCTTGCCGAGGTACCATAATCTGGAAGGGCTTTAAGTAATAAGCATACAGATAAATTAAAACTTCAAAGTGGTTACAGCTAGGACAATTATAATTTAATTCAATTATATCATGCTAAGATTTAAAATTGATTCTCATAACTACTTTTAAACATATATTTTGCACAACTAATTAAGAATCTTTCAGATGATCAAGTGATTTATAACAACAGTTAAGTTTTTAATAAATCTTACTTAAATAAAATAAAATAGAACAATTTATTTTTACTTAATACAGACTTTACAGAAAACTCAATGATAAATAAAACTTAATTCTTGTTTCCACTACATTAATTCACAAAAGATTATTAGTATTTATACAATTGTACATAATAAAATCAATAATGATTCAAGTCTATGTATACACACATGAAAACTAGATTATTTAACCTTTTCAGGCAAACTATTTAAAGTTGAAATATTAACAAAAAAAATTGTAGATTGTCTATTTAGGCCTTAAAAAGTACACAGTGAAAATTTTTTTAAGATTGCACTTACCATTTCGACTTTGTGGGTGTTCCATCACATGGAACACTGCACCACAAAGGTCATAAAAAAAAGAGCATGGTACGCGTAAATGCTTTTGCATTTTAATGAAAATAACATTGCATTACACCTGCTTAGCAGATTTAGTGTGGTCCAGGATCCATCATAAGGAGGCCTGCTACTTGATACAGCAAAACAAATTCTGTACAATCTTTTAAGTTATTTAACTGTGTTTAATAAGTTTTGGGGCTGCATAGAGGAGCCTGGATGAGATAAATAATTGTTATCATTTTCATTGGCATCCAACACAACATTATCAGACTAAGATTGATCAAGTGATAAGGAACATATTTCTCTGTATCACCATCACTATCCACAAGCTCTGCTTCAATAACAAAGGACAATTTTTTAAGCATTTTTATTGCCTCAGAAAGACTAAGATGTATACCTGCCATTAACAAATTAAAAAAATTAACTAAAAATTAAAATTTCTGCAAAAAAGGAAACATAAAATATATAAATAGATTATAAAATGTTTAGGAGGTGAAAAGGAAAATCGAGAGCATAAAAATAATCCTTCGCTAATTAGAGATAGTTCAAACTATGGCATAATCCTATACCTCACTGAAGCTTTCCAATTCAAGAGGCAAAAAAGAGTGTAGAAATATTACCCATACAAGTAATCTTTCATTGTAAATTCATCAGTATTAATTCATTTCACTCCAAAAGAGAGAAAAACAGTAAAAAATAAACACAGCTGTTTCCCTTGTCATTGAGATCAAGGCTAATTGAGCTCTGAATCGCGTATAGGAAAATTGCCGCTGCTGCACAGTGCGCTTCAGGGGATGGAATACCTTGTTTTAGTAGACAATCCTGTGTATGCTATATGCATAAAAAGTTTAAAGTAATATAGAAAAATAGTGTAAGGTACAGGCAACAAAATAACACAGAAATTTCTTTTCAGACAACTATTTTTATACAAGAAAAATTAGGAAATATTCTTTCAAAATAAAGGGATCTCTGCTATAGTTGAAAATTATTGATCTTATGTAGTGCATCCATCTATTACCAAAAAATAAATAAATAAATGAATAAAAAACATTTTAAGCTAAATTTTATCCATTTTTTCATCCATGTATCGCTAAAGGCAACAATTTAGTAACAAATTATAGGTATGTATTTCATCACCTGGAACACTGATCCGCAAAAGGTTAAGACTTCAGAATTATAATCTTAAGTGATTAACAGAAAATTTTAGGAAAATTCAATTACCTCTTCTTGACTAGATGGTCCACCATTTGCATAATTTCTCTAAAAAAGAAACCAGAATCAACCATGGAAAATATTTTACATAGATAAAATTATATTTAATGCAATATATTTTAAGTTAAAAATTCTAAGTATTGAGATAGAATTTTATATTTCTTTTTAATAACAGCTGACAGTACAAGAAATTTATATTGAAAATGTAAACCATAGATTTGGATTTCTTTTTGATAATAAATAACAAGAATTTGGCAGAAACTATATAAAATTTTGGGCCAGAAAAAAAATTAGCTTATTTTTAGCTAAACATCATAATGAGAGTTAGAGCAAATTTGATAATTAAAATAAATTTTCCTTTCAGAAATTAGTACCACTGGAGACCAAATATATTTCAAATTTTCTGTTGCACTTCATTCCAAGTAGTAAAATAGCAGATATTTGGTTTATTTTCACTTGGTGGACACTTTTATACAAGAGAATTATTATAATTAACACTATTCAATGGTTTCTTATATTTTAATTAACACTAGTCAATGGTTTCTGAGCCATTATTATTCTTTAACCAAGATGGAAATCAAACCTTAAAATTGCTAGTCATTTAATTTCGATATAAGAAATGAGGAAACATTCAGAAATGAGACAGAGCTAATTCAAATTCCATATCTTTCAAGAAATACATCATACATCTTATATCATCTGGGAAAAAAATGTGTATATAATGTTAATTTCCAATTAGCATTATTTCATTCAAATTTGTTGTGTGTGTGTGTGTCAAGTCCTTAATATAATGCAGCTACATTTCCAGCACACATAAAAAGCAATTTTTAGGAAACATTTTACTAAAATATGGATAAACATGATCAGTAATGCTGATTGGTATATTGTCCTCTATACAAACGGCAGTATAAACAGCTTTGACTTGGCAAATTCTTTTTACTTTTCATTTCTTAAGTAAATAACCATTTTAGAAATACTTAAAATTTAACTTCTTGCACATGCTTTGGACTTTTGATGAGAAACAATGAGCAAAATGTGACATGTAACTGAAAATTGTGTATGAGCATACTTATATTTTGTTGACAAGGATTTGATTGATAAAAACTCGAAAATTTAAAAACTTTTAAAACATTGAAAATACAAACTACTAGGTTTTGCAAACTATCAGAAACAACCTAAATCTCCATGAAAAGTAAAAACTTGAAATTAATTACAATAGATCAGCAATCAGTGGTTAATCAATGGTGCCAAATTGTACCATGTGAGAATGAAAATATTCGGTTAACATGCGACATAAAAAACTGAAATATTTCATCTATTTTTTTTAATTATCAATATTTTATGTGATTTGCAAATTAACATGCTTTCAATTAAAGGATAAAACCTAACAATCATGTGTAAAATTTAATACCAAGGCATAAAAGTTGGCAGATCTGATAGACTTGTAACTGATATCAATTTACTTATAAATATTTTCAAAAGAATTGAAGATGGTTCCATTGGTACATCAATCCATTTATAAATCATAATCTTTAAGAAAGGGAGAAATATAAGTATTGAGTAAAATTAAAAAGCCATATACAAAAGGGGGATTGTACAATGCATATGATTATAATCATATAACCTATAAATTAAACAATATAATATAAAAGTATTTCTAATATCATAAAGTTAAAAGAGAAATAAAAAAGAAAGCATTTTAAAAATCTCACCTCCATTTCTTTCTGAGCAAGAAGATCAATTACCATTTGTTTTGCAAACTGAAATTAAAATTTAATCAAATTTAGTATCCTTAGAAAATGTTAATTGATTAAACACTGATAAACGTTTAAAAAAAAACTAATGACAGCATACGATTACACTAATGTTGCAAGTAAAATTAAATGAAAATATAACTTAAAAAAAAATTCAAGCACATTTCTGAAAAATATTTATTTTGTCAATTTGAGCCTAAAAAGACTTGCTAACATTAACACTGCCAATATTTGGTGTTTGAAAGGAGATTAGCTTTAGAATACCATGTTGAGCTATAAAAATATAATTAAGTGTGTATAAAATGGGAAACATCACACCACTACATCAGAACCATTTTTAATGCAAATTCTGTTGCAAAAGGTAAAACACCCCCAAATCATATGTACAGCTTTAGGTACTTCTTTATATGATGACAATGAAAATATGGAACTATTTGATATTCAAAAACAAGGACTATTACATTCAGGATACAAGGACTATTACATTATTACATTCAAGAAGCGCAAACACTGGCTGGCATATTAATATTGATTGGGGCCATCTGTGAGAACATAAAGAAAATCAGTATTTAACCACTTAGGAACTGTCTACTGCATAAACTTGGTGTACAAATCCATAAGCTTGATGCTACAGGAACTAAATCAAGCAAATAAAAACAGACAAGTTCAAGCTAACTAATCTGCTTGAATATCAATGCAAGGACAAAATTCTGATCAGATCACCAGTGATGAATATTGGATTTACTTCAAACAGAAGTTAAAACAGAATTGGTCATGGTATTATCCCTTAAGAATACCTGGAAAAAGATAAAATAATCAACAGTAAGGTGTATAGCAAAATGCTACTTCACATCGCTATCAAATCCAAACATTGAACTAAATCCTGGTGCAAGGAGACTGTTCATTCATTCATGTGTATTTTCCTGCACATATTCAATGGATTGTGTGAAACAAAAACCCTCAAATTTTGTTGTGCATATTATATGCAGCCAGAGATAATGCAAAAAATTTTGATCATCAGAAAAGATTGCAATTAAGTTTTGAAAGAAATGCCATTTTTATAAAATAACAAACACTCAGATAACTTATTTCAGCAATAGTCAGTTTTGTCTTATTAGATAAAAATTCTTCAAAATAAATTTGGTTTCTTAAAAATGTATACCAGTTTCTACTGGCTATCATTTTGCATTGACCTGACCTGTTTTATTTTTTAGATATTCAAGTCTGTACATAGTTGCGTGGAAACAAGAGCATTTAAGTTACGCTGCAAATTTTAAACTAAAACCCAAGTTATTAATAAATGCCACCTCAGTACAATTTATGATATAGTTTAATCACAATGTATTTTTTCTATTTTATGTGACAATCCTCATTATCAGCCATACATATTTTTAAGTATCCACAAAAAATTGTAACAATTATGTGATACTTTTTTTTAAACAGGAAATAGGATTTTCTATTATATACATGAGAGTATGTTAACCTCTTCCGGTATTATGACGAGTGTAGCATAACATCGGTGTTTCATGCCATACCGCACAATGACGAGCTACACTCGTCATGCAAATAAAGTTACTGTTGAATGTGATAATTTAGTTTGAAATTTCTAGTGTAAAAATGGATATTAATAAAGAATATATAAAAATTATAAAGTGAAACAAGTTTTTAATAAAAATTTAAATGGTTATTTCATGCACAGTGTTTCATTATTAAATTTTACAGGAAGGAGTTAATAACCTTTGTCAATTACTGTATTTGCTGGTGTTCAGAAACAGTTTTTTAAAAATAGAACTGAAAAACTATTTGAATCTATTATTTTTGTTAATAACTTTAAGTGCTCAGTTTCTATTGTTCAATTTTCTTTATTTTGTTAGTACTAAAAAAGTACTAAAAAGTGTAGTAAAAAAGTACTAAAAAAGATCTAAATATTTAACATGAATTGGAGAGGAGTCCCTTAAGTCTAAAGTGGATTCTAAATACCACAAAGTTCTAATACAAGGTGAAAATTGAACTTACAAAATGTGGAACTAAAGACAAGCATGCTAAACATTCAATTATCAATTTCATAATGTGTACAATACATTACTGACATTTGGATTTATATTCATTGAACTCATTTTGTTTTTCTAAATAAAAATTACCAAACAAACTTTTATTTCCTTCTTAAAAACTTATTGACAAAACCTAACAAAAAATTTTAGGTGGAATTTAAGAGTTTAATTAGGAATTTCTTTAACTCATTATGTGTATTATTGGAATTCACACCCATAGAAACAATAAATTGACAAAGATAGATATCTTGATGCATTATAAGATTAGCAATATCAAAACATTCTTAAATGAATACATACAAAATTAAAATTCAATTCAAGTCAGAATATGAATTTGTACCAATTTTCCAAACAAAGCACAATACATTTTTAACATATTCAATTTTTTTGCAGTGAGATTTCATGTCTGCTAAAAAGAGATTTTGCCTCCACTTATTTTCGCCTATTACCAATTTTAGAAAGTTGCTCAGTTGCAACTTGCAGGATATTGCAATAATGTTGAAGCACATGGATAATTACTATTTACAAAGTAAAAAATCACTTTTATAAGGGCAGCTTTAGATCTCAAACACTTTGACATATAAACATTAGAAAATATATCTTACTATTTATTAACTGCTAACTCCACAACCTCAACTTAATGATGCAAATCCACAACCTCAACTTAATGATGCAAAATATGTTTTCAATACTTCATAGAATAAATTAAAAATGAAACTTTCAATTGGAAAAATAAAATATCCACTAGTTTTATAATATATTTAACGAAAAAATTTAACTTTAAATTAAAAAAATATTTACAACAAAAAGAAACACAGCAAGACAATGAAATACAAAATTCTCAAAAATGATGAGTAATGTTTAACTTGTTGATTTTAATTACAATTAAACATATTCAATGATTAACAAATTATTATTCCTTTTTTATCTGCCATCACAAAAATATAAAAAACATCCTTTCTTTATAGATATTTAGAGAGTAAAATTTTCATCTTCAGGCAAGTAAAATGCATACTCATAAAAATTTTTATTTTCAGAAGGTTCCAATTTTTACTAATTAGTAAAATGATAAGTTACTTTAAAACATGTTAAGTCAGCATATTTTAATTATGATACGCCAGCAATTTTTAAAAAATACTAACTTCAACTTTTTGTGGATCTCCTGATATCCTAAGAGGTTTTTCATGAAGTGTTTGCTGAGGTCCATCTTGAATAAGTACCATTTTCACTCCACCTTTTTCCTTTATTTAAAAAAAAAAAATTAAGTAAAACAAGAAATATAAATTTATATTTACAAAACAATGATTTTTTTTAAACAAAAATGAGTTATAACAAAGATAACATGACTATAATAAATTTTAAAAAGATAAACCTATCTATAAGCATGAAAAAAATTGTTTTACAAAAATTAAATTTATTTTACAAAAATTAAATTTTACAAAAATTAAACAGCAAGTTCTTATATCTTCAAAATAAATTATATACTTTAATGGTGTTTTAACATTTTTATCTATAAACATATATAACTTAAATTAAATATTTAAAAAATTATATTTAAATTTTTACCTGCAGATTCCTAATATTTTCACCTCCTTTTCCAATAAGAAGCCCAACTTTAGGTCCAGGAATCATCATTTCTGTCATATATTGACCATCGTTCATATGATTACCAGAATCAGGTGGAAAAGGACTATTAGCTTTATTTATAATTTGTTCAATCATTGATTTCACAGCCCTAAATTGAAAATAAATTTCTGTTAATATTTTAGTACAGCAACTGTATTTTACAAACTGCCTGTGTGCTTTTTTTTTTTTTTTTTTCAAAAGAATTATTGTCTCTATGTAAGGTTTTATTTTTTCCATAAAAACTGTATGTTGTAAGAACAATTTGAAAATTTACATTTTGATATTCTTATTTTTTGCCAAAAAAAATATATATAATAACATTAACTTTAAAACAATTTATTATGCTTAATTGAGTCCAAATAACCTAAAATTTAAATTTATACATAAACAATATGGTAACACAGAGACAATAATAATTAAGATTAACATTATTTATACTTACCTTTCTTAGCATACTTCCAGAAGTTTAATTTAAACTTACCACACCTTCATTTTAAATTTCTGTTCAGAAATTTCTATTGAATTATTTATCCTACTTATAGATTTAAGTGATATCTAGCAAAAAAATTTGCTGTACATACTCTACACATAACTTATGGAAAAATTGTTATACATTTAAAGAGTTATTATTTTCATAAGCTTTTTATCTTTCTCAATATCTATTTTTACATTGTAGATGATTATGTAAGAATGAGAGAAAATTTAAAAAACACCATTAATTATTAAAAATTATAAACAATGTCAAAATGTGTGAAAGAGTTGAAATAATAAGATAGTTATACTATACATCAGTTTCGCCAAAAGAAATAAATTTCTCACTTTAATAAAGACAACATTTAGAATTTTTGATTACAATCACTGAGATTAAAACATTTAGTATGTTCAACTAAGAAGTTTATATTTATAAAAAATTTATGATAAAAAAAAAACAATTACTAAGAAACAAATGTTTAATTAAAATGGTATAACAAGTCAATAAATGAAAGCAGATATATATTTTAATAACAAAATTTTTGATTATGTGAGGGTTGCCCAAGAATAGAGTCTACACATTTTAAATTTAATATATATCTATACATTATTTCAGTACGCAGTTTAATGGAAACAAATATGAAAATTCGTTATTTTCATATTTGTTTGCAGACAAATACAAGGGAATGATTTACAAGAGAATGATTAGTAATAATGACTATTTAACTGAATTTGTTCTAGATTAATTTAATAATTAAAAAAATATCCTTGAAAAAAGCAATGACACACAACTGACAATCCATCTCTATTAATTCATCAATAAAAATGAAAAAAATCTTATTGTAATTTAAATTACTGAAATGATATTGTCATAAAAATATAAAACAAAATTGAAATTATACCAAAAATATTTTTTCAACAATTTTGTACTCCTTAAATAATGAAATAAGCATTACATATCATAATTAGCTTGAATAATGGTTTATCAAAGATTTTAATAGCTAGATATGCTGATTTTTCTGATACTGATTTTTGTAAATATTACTTTACAAAATAAAAGTTTTTCAACTTTTACACTTTTATTGTATCAAATAATGTTTACATTATTATAAAATTTTAACAAGAAATACCACCTTGATAATATTTATATTATCAAGGTGATATTTAAAAAAAAATATTTAATGAATTTATAACCAAAATGTTTAAAACGACAAAATAAAATTAACATAATTATCCCCTCACATCAATAAATGAAATACAAAATCTTAAATGGAACTAAGTTTATTTAATTCCATTTGAAAGTTCATTAATTTATTTTTTTAAATGTTACAATGCTGTTGTCTACAGTAAATTTCAGATTTAAATTGTTTCTGAATTTAAATATTTAAGTTAAAATATTGAATAAGATAAAACACTTTAAAAGCAAACTTCTGATATAAAGTTCTCAGCTGTACTGTGAGTTTTTACTTTGAATTAAAATAAGTTTATTTTTTAAAAAAGTATTGACATTACATTCTTTTCACTTTTAACTGAACTGCATACTTGAAAAACAAACAATCTAAATTTACTAGCGTCTTAAGGTAATCTAAAAGAAACAAGTTGCGCATAAAAAATGGTTTAAAAAGAAAGAATACATTGAAAAAAGTTGTTTCATAGCATATTTAAACTATTTGATTATAATAAGTAGAATTTAAAATTGTTTAAATGCCTTAAATGAAATAGCATATTAGGAATTTTTACTTCCAAATATTATGAATACACACAAAATACCTGTCACTAAAGTTTTAATTTTTTAAAAGAAATATCTCTGAAAAAGACTAAGGCATTTATCTAACTTAACATCTGGAAGTTTTAGAATAAGAACACATCATATAATAAAAAGAGAGTTTTATCAACAGAAACTTTTGGGCAACCCTCCTTTAAAGTTCAATTTGATCATTAAAAATAAAAACAACAATAGCAACACAGGCAGTCTCATTCTAAAAATTTCCTACTTTTATATTAAACAAGCTTTTTTAAAAAGCTTAACTCAAAATATCAAATACAATTCCATTAATGATTAAATATGTAGTCAATTTTTGATATAGTTGAATGAAAAATCAATATATTACAGGTGAAGGTAACGAAATTTGAGCACAAATTAAATCTTACTTACAAATGAATTATAATTTAATTCTGGTAGGAATTTTATTTGTCATTTTTAATATCCCAATATGTTTTTTTAAAAGTCATTTTTCATAAATTATATTAAGAATTTAAAATTATATGCAGCATCAATATTTATTGAGATATAAATTACACGATTTCAAAATTTAATAACCAATAAGATCATTTTTCGCCGAAGTAAAATTTAATTACAAGGGAAGAGCACAAATATACAGTCTAATATATATGGAAAACTTTCTAATTTATTTCACCAACATGAAAAGACTTGCTTTAGTTACCATATAAAATGTATGCATGAAATCATTTTCTTAGTGTGGCCTTACCTTCTTTGTTATTCCTCCAAAGCCACACAGTGCTCCTTCTTTTAATATCACCCTGTTAATACATTTTAAGCCCTGTCAAATAAGATATTTTATAAACAGCTTTACAAGATACACGAGAACTGGATTTAGGTAAGGAACTGAATCGAAAAATATATAATTCGAATAAGCTATATTGAACCTACACTAAGTATCATTAAGATGAAAAAGCACAGAGCGATTCAGTTTAATATATATAAATATATATATAATTATATGAAATACAGTACTTTTCATAGCTTTGAGAAAATTGAAAAATGGGGATATATTTGTATGTAAATGCATGAAAGTGTTATTTTTATGTACAAAACAGATTTGACACTTTACAGATTTTAGAAATTTTGTTTGGAAAGTAAAACACAAAATGTAATCAACTGTAAATTGCACAAGAGTTTGAAATGAGAAAAATATACAAGATATTTATGAGGTAATTTCAAATTAAATAGAAATTAATTCAAACAAAACACAATGTAGATTTTATATTAAAAGCATAATTTACTGACATAATTTTAGAATAATCCACAATAAAGATTAAAGAACGGATAAGAAGGCACTGATAACACTTTTTAAAATAAAAGCATTCGCAATGGTTCAAAACAATTCTTAACATTACTTGTAAATTCCATAGTATACATGATATAATTTAAATTTATCTTTAAAACCAAACATAGATTATGCAGTAAAATTAACAAATATTTTTGATTATCATATTTTTATACCAATATGAAACAAAATTTAAAAAAATAATTAGAAACTTATAAAAACAATAAGAAATTTGTATACTAACATGTTAAGAAATATTAAGACTTCTAATTTTTATTAACAGCAATAATATTTGATAGCTTATGACAATATAATTAAAAATCAAATTTATACATTTTTTATTTTATAATATCACAGTTAAAATTTAGGTGTTTGATATATTAATGAACCAAAGACATTCAGTGTAGAAACATACACTGTTAACTTATTAAGCCAGAGATGAAATCATTTTAATATATAAATATTGTACAAATGACAAAATTCGAAACATTTTTAAATACTCATTTTTGAGTCAACTAAAGATCATGAAAAAGCAAAATAAGTCAATGCAATATTTTGTATTTTAACTATAGTTAAGACATGTTCATAAAGTAATTTATTTTTATAAGCATAGCATTTAAAATTTATGATGAATGATAAGAAACTGAAAGCCATATTACATATATGAACATTTCTGTATTAAACATGTTTTTAAGATTATACTTAATCTTAAAGTTAAATGTTTTGCAAATTTGTTATTCTAAAGTCAAGTTTTTCCCATTGATGTAAATTGAAAAATTATTATACACAGCTTAATAATTATTAGCATAAATCTACGCCTGCAAATATCCATATTACTAATTTTACCCAAAACAAGCTTATCATGTGTATACTTTCTTTTAAGTTCTTAGTAAACATTCGCAAAGATTACTTTTATCGACATTATTTTAAAGCTAAACACAAAATCAACAGTATTAAAGTGTTCCTTAAAAAATTAATTTAAAAAATTTTACTTGTATTATGTTCATCACAAATATTGTCTCACATTGCAAATAAAATACTGGCTTTTGAAAACATTGTTTAAAAATCTTTTTAAACATATCAGTAACTCATTATTTTAAACTCAAGCATATTTAGAGCATATTGTTATTTGTTTTAATAAATCTGATACTTTATTTTTATTTTTAAAAATTTTTTAATTGAATTTCAATTTAGAAAATAAATTTCATTTTATTTCACATTTGTATAACTAATTAATAAATTATTGAAACAAATGTCACTTTATCAGAAAAAGGCGATACATAATATGAAACTACTGATACACAGAAAAAATTTAGAAAATATAAATATATTTTGTAAGCATAAAAAGTACCAAGTTTGTCAGACGGTAGAAGCAATAATCTAACTTTTAGTACTCAAATAAACAAAGAAACTAAAGCGAATAGTATAAATATTTAGGCATGCATATACATTTTAGACAACGGATACGGTTAATGCAAAACAGTATGTAAATTAGGTACTTAAAAAGCAATATTCAGAACAATTGATTTTATCGCTTAATTATAAAATATGACTGAAAATATTTAGAACCGAAATATATTGAAATCTGTTTTAAGGCTTATTCTCATTACGATAAAAACTTTAAATTTACAAAATACCAGCTTATCAAAATTGAAGTAGTTGCTTTACCATTGAAAATTACTTTTAACATTATGCAATTTTAGTAAACTTCAAAAATGAACTGAAAGATTAAAGAAAAATCCAACTTAAAAATTTCAAAATTCAAAAATATAATAAAATTTTTATATATTTTTCATAGCTTCACATTCAAAATTTCCATAAGCCATATCTATGTAAAAATTTTATATTAAAAATTTAAAAACAAATTTTATACATTTTTCTACTTAGATTTTTTTTAAATTGTATATTAGATTAAGGATATAATTAATCTGTTTCAATAGAGAGTTCAATCTTTTTAAATAGAAGTACAATCTATTCTTTACATTATTTAAATAAAAATTTTATGCTGGGGAATGGAATGAATCTTATTTTAGTCCACCAATTAGTCAGAGGAGCAACATACGAAATGTTCTATTCATCATACTTATAACAGGAAATAGGTTTGACATTTTAGCTTCCTTTTAGCAGGAAAATTGAGATTCATCTTAATAATGTATTTTTCAGAATAAAATACTTGTTTCTCTCCTCAAAGTTACAGTAGACTAGTGAATAAGGAATCATTTAAAGGGTTCTTATGCAACAACCAAACACACATATCAAAAAATGAAAAGTTCACAATAAATGCTCCCTTAGTTTTCAGAAGGATTAATTTTGATATTTTGTTAATATTAATGAAGTTTCACAGTTAAGTTTGGAATGTCTCTTATGCCATTATTAATTTATAAACATTTTATATTCAGATAAAAGTATTTAAAATGCAGTTGAAACTATTCATTATAGTATAGAATTGACTGTAGTTTTGGTTTTACAAGGTTAGCATCAACTCAGACTTTAAAAATAAGCGAAGCATTATAAAATTTTATTAATATAAATTTAAAAGAATTAATTTATTTATCATAAATAGCATAACAAGGACAAAGACACGAGTTTTTACAACAAACTTATACTAAAATTAAAACACAGTATCCATTTTCAGAATTGAAAATAGCTTCATTCCCAAACATGAATAAAAGTTTGATATATTAAGACAATATTTAATACTCTGCACTATTACCATATAATGACTGTATGCCATTTATTTTATAGTCAACAGAAAAATAACAAATTTTCAACCATATATTTACTTTTATTGAAATTTAAAAGTTCATTGCCTTGTTTATTAACAATTTAGAGAAGAGGGATTTAAGTAAATAGTTAAAAATGCAATGAAATATCGCAGTTTTCTCCTCATTGCCAAATGGTGGGCTAAAATATTATGGATATTTTCATTAAAATTTTACAGTATTTTTTTAGTTAATGCTGACAATTCTCGAAATGAATGCATGAATTCAATCACAATACAATGTACATTTCTCTAATAATTTCTTCAAATAAAACACACACACTATGTATATTAATAAGTATTTTCTGAAATTGATATTCCTATATTATACTCATACTTCAATAATGATAACTTAGTATTTGTCAGGAAGTAGAATATAATAATCAAATTATGTATATATCAGCCAACATCAGTCATGAGAATTTCTTAAATGAAATCATCTTTAGATCAAAAACCTTCCCCACGGTGAAGAGAATGTTGATACAACATACTTTCCAGAGGCACCAAGCCATCATGACACTATTTAACTGCCAGACAAGATGGAAGAGAGTAACGTTGAAGGGTCCTTAGAGAAAAATAAGAAAAGGTGTAAAAAATATCTATCGGAGTTTATAAGACACAAACAGGATTCTATCTCTCAAAAATTCAGATGGCGTAAAAGACAAAATGAAGAAATATTAGTTCAATTAACACAATACACCAGATGTTTTATAATTTCATAACAAAATAATTAAGAAATTTATGTTTAAAAATTTATATGCAAGTAAAGTGTCAAGATATACAATAATTTTGCATTATCAAAAAAAAAATTTAAAACCAATCAATTATATTAAATATAATAAATTACAGATTAAATTAGTTGGAAATAGTCACTTCATATAATAACGTATTTCAAAAACATAAATATAAAAAAATTTCAATAATTTAAGCTTTTTACCATTAAAAATAAAGAAAATAAATTTATTCATTTGTTTAAAACATGTGTAGTAAATATTTCAAATTAATATAAAAATGTACTACAATAAACTTAATGGAAGTAATTTAATATAGAAATTGAAAAGTTATAAATTCAAAGTAAAAATAGGTCGCAATTTATATTGAACAGGAACTTTAAAATCAGGGAATTTGATGAAAATTTTAAGTAAAATCACAACTTTGTAGTTTAATCAGAACTTCATATTTAGCAAATTCCTAATTTAACATACTTTTCAAAAATACCAAGGAAACCTTGCAAAAAGCAGGTTAGAATATTTTGGTTGCAAAATTAAGAACTATTCAAAATTTTGTTCTGTTTATCTATTCTGTTAGTCAGTTCAAGTAAATGTTATGCAGAAAAATATTTAAGGATTTAAATAGAATTATTTTATAATAGACTGGAAAAAATTTAGAACTTTTTTTTTTCTTTCTTAACACCATTTATATAACAGCATGAATTGAAGAAAAGTTTAAAATAACACAAGCACTTAAACTCACAAAAAATGAAAAATTAACATGTAGAATTGGCGATTATTAAAAGCAAATCCAAGAATATATGTAAGTGTTAATCTTTATTAATTTTTAAAACTTAAATGTATTCTAAAAAAATTTTTTAAAATGTCTCGAGAATATGTAATAATTATTTTGAATCCCTTTCATTTTACAGTTAACCATTCTCAGCAAGCATTACTTGCTACAAAGAAGATTTAAGAAATTTTATGGATTAAAACTTGCACAATATTGAGCTTATTTAAAAATCACATTACACGAAACAGCACAAAATGGTCAGAACATTAAGAATCAAATCAATAGAACACAAAAATACTTATCAACAATTTTATTAGAATATTCAAAAACTGTAACTGAGATGGAAATTTGTTTTATAAATAAACAATTAACATTTGGCCTATTGATACCTGCAAGCATAAAGATGTGAAAATTGTCTATGCATGCAAACTGTACAATTCTGTTTAGTTAAAATCCATTGTAAACATATATTAGATAGTGTAGCAAATAAATATATTCCATATGTAATTTTAAACCAGCTACAAGTATCTGTTCAATTAAATATAATCTTCCTAGCAGTATCTTACCAGGTAATTTAATTTTATCATTAAATGGACAAATTTAATGTAATTTTAAAGCTGGATTTAGAGCAGCAAAATAAACTACATTGAATAAGTAATCAAATTAAGGATACCATTTTATATGCATCAGAATGCAGTAGCTAAAAAAAAATCAATCATCAATCTTCCAAAAAATAATATGATGAATAATTGTCTACTTATGAAAATAATTTTGGAATTGAAGTAAAAGAACTTGAATCACATGATTAAAATAATGAGAATTAACATTTTAGAGCAACTTTCATTTGCTGAATATATATATATAATGAAGATCACAACACTGTAAAATGCTACTTAATCCAATGATATTTTTGTCATTCAATATTCATTTATAAGACTCATTCTGCAAAAAAAGGTTTTAAATATCTAATAACATATAAAGGAAAAGGTGATCTGTGACAAGACTTGATTATTTTAATTGTCTGATATTTTTTTTAAATCTGAATATTCAAATAAAATGAAATTTATACAATATATAATAACATTATATAAATATATATTTATGCCTCACTAATTTCAGCTTTAGAATTGTAAAAACCCTGATTTTAAGAACTTGTTTTAAAATTCCTATCAAAATGTAAAATTCAAGATTTAATGATATTTTTTAATATTTATGACAGAAAGGTAATAGTATTTATTTAATAAGTCACTTACCTTGTATAAACTAAAATTCAGAATTCAACTTGTAAATATGAATTTAGATTTTAGTCACAAAAAGAATCTTAAAATATATTTAACATGATCATTTATGGAATTGCAACAGATATGAAGCAGAATGAAGGCTTTTGTGGTTCCAATATAGAGAGTAAATATTATAATTTTTAATAACAAATACTAGTTTCAAAAACAAGTACAAGAAATTCTGAGACTTTTAAAACTTTCCTTCCCATAATTAAATATCCACCCCATATTTTAAATGTATTTGTAAAACATTTAAAATAGTTTTATATTTCTCTCAAAAATGTTCCAGTTTTTCTCCATCTTTAATCAAAATTCCAAACTAAAAACATGAAAAGCATATTATTTAAGTTTTAGAAAAGACTAGGATATTAAAATAAATAAAATGATAACACAAATTTAAGATATTAAATTAAACAGGAATAAAACTGGCAGGATAAAAAAATGAAAAATAGTATTTCCCTCTATAAAATAGAATACAACTAACAATTTAATATGGAAAATCAATTTAAATAAATAAAATCCTAATGATAAAAAATTAGTTTAATTATAAAACCATTCTTAGATATGCTAATTTACAAAATGTTTAAAATTTATTAATATTAAATAAAAAGTTATAACAAAATATTGAAAAAAGACTAAATTTTTTTACTATTTGAATTTAATTGACTATTTAATTTTAAAAACAATTCAAATAAAGAATTAAGATTTTATTTTCTACCATCTGAATGACTTAAAATAATCAAGTACATTCATTAAGAGAGATTTAAAAATTTATCATATCTGACAGAAAATTAATAAAAAAATTTAATTCTAAAATGATTAAAGATTTCAACTTACTGCACTGATTCTCTGCTTCCAGTCAAAGTGCAAGGTCTTTCAGGAGCTCCACCACTATCTGATGCAAGTTGGATTTTACAACCCGTTTCAGATTGTAATCTTATGATTTGTTCTCCACCACGTCCAATAACTTAAAAAAGAAATATGTAATTTTATCAGAACATTTCTTTTTTGCAACACATTTAAAATGAAAAACAAAAAAAAAAATTATGATAAGGTAATCACATTAATTTTTTCATTCAAGACTTGATTTTTCAGTGTTCTCTACAAAAGAGCATTCATACATTTAGATGAGAAGAGCATCATAAAGTTAAGTTCTCGAAAATCATTAATCAAATTAAGTCCTAGTTATGTGTGTAATATTGCTAACATTTCTAACATTTTAGATGTGATAATCAATGGTGCAATTACTCCAATACAAATTGATAGAAAACTCAAATTTTCTATCAAATCTTTACTCGCAGAAAAACTATTCACAACAGATTCTTGACTATGGAGGATAAATAAGAAAAAAAGACAGTCTAGTTACATTAAGTGATCATTACATACTTTTGACATTCAATGACCAATCAAATGGCAGCACAATACAGTTGAACATATATAAAAGGTGTGTGAGAGCTTAGCCAATCCATCTAACATGTGTGAATTTCATAACAATCATTAATTGTAATTCAGACCATTTGTATAGATCAAAATGCATGAAAATTTCTGCTAAATACTGAAAATTTTGTATTGATGATCTATTTATTTACTTATGAATGAGAATATTAGAATACATGATCCATCTAACATTTGAATTCCTTTTTTTCTGTAAGACTCTTTAAAGTGATACATTTATTAAGATAGATACTGAATAAATTTATATAACCAATAATCTAAGTTTACCAAATTTGGAAGGAATGTAAGAAGGCCTACTATCAAACGCTGTTTATGTATAAAACAGTGTTAGCGAAACCTACTTATTTATTTCGCATAATTTCTACACTCATATTTTAATAAATAAAAAATGAGTTCTAGTATTATGCATATGCTTCTCTGAAAACACATATAGAATAAATTTTATCAAGAGATTTGTTAATCAAATAATACTATTCATAAAAAGTTTTTGTATTCCCACATGAAGTAGATGACATTTGTAGTCAACTAGTTTAAAACAAATAAGTCTATAGTGAAACTAAAATTTATATAATACTTTATGCAATAAATATTGGGGGGAACATGAATCCAAATGTTATCAAAAGCTTATTCAATAAATATCATAATAAACAAATTCATCATAGTTAAAAATCATGTACTGCTGTTAATTCTAAGAAATTTAAAAAATGTATTTTCTTTGTTTATATACAATGATTTGCACAAACCAGAAGTAAATAAAATTCATAAAAGTCACCAGTTGACAGGAAATTTTAAAAGCATACAGCAAGTGTAAATATTACATGATTATTTCTACCTTCAAATTATAATCTGCTGTAAATAAAAAGAGGAATGATTTTTACTTAAATTAAAAAATCCTTTTCTATTTAGTTTAGAAATAGCCTCTTCCTATAAAAATAAGATTTTTGCAACCTCATAATTACCAAGAATATATAAAAATAGTATATGTCAATAGATATAAAATTTTACGTTTCTAATGTTAAAATCACCATCCAAAAAAGATTGTTTGTAAAATAAAAAATCTGAATCTGACTCTTTAAAAATAAAATATTTAATATACCATAAGTTATTTCAGATAATTAACATAAGCAACATTCTGTAAAGAAGAGTGTTTTGTATTACTAATCAACTATTATTATATATATATATATATATATTATTATATATATATATATATATATATATATATAATATATCTTAGTTATGTATGAATAACAATTAATTTGTTACTTATATTATAAGTAACAAGATTGCATACAAAAATGATGCTGCAGAAATTAAAACTACTTACTTAAACCAACCATTTTATCGGGTACACGATATTCTTCCACAATAAAATCACTTCCACCACCATTTCTAAAAGTAAATAAAATTAATATATCTTCTTTTAACCAAAAAATTGATAATTTTTTTATTAACAACAAAATCAGAAATCTTACCTTTGAGGCATTCCTTGAATTTGATTATACGCTAAAGAAATAAAAAAAAAATAGTATTATTCTCCGAAAAAAATATTATAAAAGTTTTCAATCTACAAGAGAAATGTCTTAATAAATAAAATTAAGTAAAAAGGTGAAAATTTGGAAAAAATTGTAGGAAATATGTTAGACATATCTATATAAAAATAATTTCATAAATGAAAAATAAAACATTTAACAACTCTTATTAATAAACTTACCATCATTTGAGGCCATTTTCTTTATTTCTGGTGTCCCGTCTGAAAAATAATTTTAAATTGATCACTTACATGCGCTACAAAACTCAGATCTCAGCATACTTTAATAAAATACCAAGAGCACCATGATATTAAGAGAAAATGTAACAATATTGTACAGCCGAGAAAGAGAGTAATATGTATAATAATACATCATCAAATGACAGATATCATGCATGTCAAATTACAACGAGTTAAAAAAAAAATTTATATATTGTTTTTATTGAATGAAAAGAGCTTGTGATAGAAAGTATTTAGAATTTCAGAATTATCCCAAAAGGAACATTTGTTAGGAAGGAACATAGCATGTATCTCACAATAGTGAAAACTTAACAGCAATACTTACTTCTCTTACTCATACTTAATAGAATAATAAGTTAAAATTTCCCCCATTTAAAGCTATTTGTAAATGACTTTTAAAAAAAAAAGAAATGTTTTTTCTTTAAGTTGAGCACAAATGCTTGGTTAACAGTTATCATAAAATTTTTGTATTTGATGTACCTTTACAATTGTTAAAACCTAATTAAAATCAGACTTTTAAGGTATGTATATTTTATTAATTAAAAGAAAATAATTAAAAAAACAATTTTATTCACATTATTGATCAAGCCCAAATAGAAACATTTTTAACCATTTTATATTTTTTTGTAATGGATACTTTATTAAAATGTATGAAATTAATTCTAGCATTTAGTTATAAAACATTTTTGTGTGGCAAGTAACAAAAATATTCAAATTTATAGAGATATTGCAAAATTGAACAATTTAGGTAGGACTATACTGAACTTGGTGCAAATTAGAAATTGCACTAATCCTGAAATTACCTATCACTTAATTCAAAAATATGAACTAAAGAACAAATTTAAAAAAATTTACATTCAATCATTTTTTATTGGAGCACAATAAATTATAAAAGGCAAACATAAAATATTCAGAAGGGCAATATAGATTTGGTACATTGCAAGTTTCTAAAATTATTGTAGATATAGTTCAAATAATTATCAATAAAATTTAATTTTTTTGATAATTATTTGAACTATAATATTTGGGAACTTGGGTGATATAGAAACATTTTAATTACAGGAACTGAATTTATATTAATTTACAATAAAATATTACTAAATTGATATTTAAATGATAACATAAAAACTATTAAATACCAGTCAGTTTTAAAAAGGAACAACTTGTATATATACAACATTATAACTAACATTGGAGTTATAGTAAATTGCATACAAATATAAAATTTCCTTAAATCCTTAAGTGTCTTCAATCTGTGGTCCACAGGTCACACAATAGCCTGTTGAAAGCATTTCAATGAATATTTACATGTATATTGAAATTTCAGGAAATAAAAAAACACCTTGCCCTCTTTTTGACAAATTAAAAACTGTCTGCTTTCCTTGTCTCTTTAGAAAGTTTTATTGATATGATTGATATCCATAAGATATTTCTAAAAAGTTCATCTAAAAATATTTTAGGAGGAAAGTGGGTTCCTTTTTAAACAGATTTGCAAAATATATTAGTCTTTCACCAAAGGTGACTAGAAAATGCCACTACTGTAGAGGAGGAGAAATAAACAAAAAGCTATCTAATTTATTGTTGTCATTTGCCAAAAGAACATTTGATTATTTTTTCAGTGATAAGATGAGGGAATTAAAATCGAAGCTATTAATTGTCAGCTGTCTTTTTCATTAGTGGATAAAAAAGACAAAATAGTATTTATTAGCTTTGACAACAGAAAAATTGTTAAACATGGAAAACCCTAAGATAATAGTTAGGATTTTCAGTGTGCAGTTTATTTGTATTATCTATCACAAGTTCAAGCCATATAGAAAATAAGCTTGTTTAGATGCAACAGTAGTGAGACTAAGATAAAACAAGATATATTTAATAAAATTCAATGGTGAAAAATTAAATTTTATACAGTAGCAATATATGAACTAATGGATGACAGATATCGTAGAAATAGTCATTTAATTAAGCTAACACAATTAACACTAATAAAGATTTTACAATTGTTGACATATTAGCCACTCAACAGACATTTTTGAGCAGGACCAAATGTCATGATACTTACAATTACAACAAATGAAACAGATATGGATACAAGGTTGACAAACTTCCCACAAATATGTGAGAACAACATATGTTATAATCACAGAAAATAAATATACAATGGAAAAAAGATAAAATATAACCACATTACTTTAATGTAATGTCAAGAGGAAACAATTTGATAATGATTTTCCTTGCACCATAACTAAGAAAATTCATACAACATTCTGTTATAAAAGCAGTTGTTTTCTTTGGAATAAAAAGGATCATCAAAGACAATTTTAACAGTTCTTTTAAGTGGTTAGAAGCTGAATATGATAATCTTTTGCAAGAGGCCAATCACACAATAACACATGTAAATTTCAAAAGACTGGAGAACTGTCTTAGAAATGCGAGTTTTTAATTGTAAATGTATTTTGTAAATCATTTTGTACAATCATTTTCTCATATTAAAAAATACTTCAATTTAACTTTTAAATGATTATATAAGTTTAAAACACAAGAAAACTAACTAAACTCTTCTCTTAGAATCAAAGGAAACATAAATTGATTGCACTATTTGACATGTTTGGCCCATAGAGGTTTGTAAATTTATTGATGTTTCTTTCAGCTGTTAGAAGTTGATTTCTACTCTAGTCAATTTAAAATTGAAAATTATTGATAATATCTTAAAATTTATATGAAGCACTTCTCTACTAAATATTCATTAGTCAGTTAACAATGCATTCACATACACACAGACAACTCAGAAAAACAAGATAAATTTTAATGAGAGCCACAAGACTCAACTAATAGCAGTATGATAATCAACTTCACATGTGTTCACTCATATGAATAGTGGGAAACAAATGACATAAGTGAATTCCTAATTTAAAACAAAAACTTCAGATACAAAATTAATAATGAATAGCAAAAATTTGGTAGTTACTTTATCACCAATAATTATTTTATATGCATAATAGTCGTACATAATAATTAGATTTAGATTCAATTATTCCTTAATAAGATTACTATGAATACCTATCTCATTCCTTCAAAAACTATGTTTTAAGAAATAATGTGAAGTAACAAACAATATAGTAACAGGATCATACTAAATTGTTTTAAAAAAATTTTATGAGACAGGCCATTAAAAATTTCAAGGCAGAAATCTTGATTTTGAAACTAAGATACAAAAGGTGTTTGAAAAATTCTAAAAATACCACAAAATTAAGTATAAAAATAAAAAGACAAATTTTAAATCAATTTATATCATTAAAAAAATACAACTTTTGTACTGAACATAATAAAAAAAGGAAACATTTATAATAAGACGACATTTATAATAAAAAGAGACATTTATATATGACAAGAAAATTGAAACAAAAAATTTAACTTTGATAGTCATTGATATTTATCAAATTGATAAATATCAATGACTGATCAATTTATCAAATTGATAAATATCAATTGGGATGCTATAAAATTGAAAACAGAGCTGAAAAGTATCAATTAGACCAAGGAAAGAAATACATACCTTTTCTTTCTGGGTAAGTTAATGTAATATTACAGTAAAAATTTATATTATTGAATCAAACAGATTTAACTTTATTGCCAACTAAATAATTAAACACATAATTCACATTTAAGATACAAGATTTATATATATCCTTTATTTAGAAACAAACTACTAAAAAAAGCATCCATTAAAAAATTATGATTTTTATTTTCTCAGTTTATGCACAAATTTAACCTTACACACTTTTTCATTCTTAACAAAAATTATTCTGAACTAGAACCTAGATAAAAGGAAAACATTTTAGCATTGGATTTTAGATCAACAATTCACTAAGTAAATATGATTTATTAAAGTTTATCAATACATAATTAATACAAATAGAATTCCATATTGAAAGCAAGTGAAAAAAAAAAAAAACCCACAAATGTGAAGTATCTTCAAAAATGGAATTTTAGGAGTTGTAGGGCACAAATTTATACTATTTTAGCCAGCTAAAAAAATTTTTCTCAAACATTCAAATACATTTACCCAGTTTTAATACATTTTAACATAATAAAATCTACATAAATCATAAAAAAACCCAAATAATTCTAAATAGAAGCAGAAATGGGTAATTTAGATAACTTTATTAATAATTGCATCACAAAATGATGCAATTAATGCCAGAACACACAATTAGTTTAATGTGATATCTAATTTGAACTATCTTGTGAAGCGAATTCAACATGCACAGATTTTTTTATAATTCTTACCCTATGACTTTACAATATTTTTGTCACCACTACATCAAACAATTCTAATTATAATAAATGCCATTGTTGTCTTGTGCCACTTCATCTGGCACATGGGGTGCAGTGCTCCATTTTTTCAAACTGAACCGTAATAATTATAATGAATTATAACATAGTTACATACTCATTATGAAAACTTTTACTAAATTATGTTTTATGTCATGTTTAAATTGAATTTTCTTACCTCCAACACCATTCAGACTATCCTCCAACGGTCTTTTCGTACCACCTGTTACTGCGTTGCTGTCACTACCAGAAGAATGAATTTTCGCGGCAAGCTGAAAAGAAAATTGATTAATTTTCATAGGAAAGGGAATCCCTGCTTGTACATTTAATAAAACACATTAAGAATAAAAATGATTCAAAAAAGTTTGACCCCATCTTTGTTAAACTAAAGCAATCCTAAACAAGATGTTTTTGATCAAGCAAGAATATTATTCAAACATGATATCAACTCGCAAATATAACTATCTTCACATTTTCTGAAATTACAACTTGGTCTAGCTAAATCAATCATAGACATGCTTCTATTTTTCAGTACTCAAATATTTAAGATTGCTATAACTAAAGGTTAAACTCTACATATTTTTCTTAAAAAAATTACTTTAAGAGCAACTTAGAAATAATTATGATTGAAAAACAGCAATTACCTGTCATTAAATTGTTCAATTTATTTAAATTCTATAATTTAATTCAAGAAGTTATATAAATCATAAATTTAAAAAATATATTTTCAAATGGACATAGATTTTTATTTATATACACAATTAACATGGACTGAGAATATGAAACATTGAAAGAATACATTTCTTTAAAATCAAATCATGCATGGTTATTTTCTTACACTTTCATTTCAAACTATCACAAATATTTACTATAATTACACAAAATTAAAATGTGAAATTATATTTCATATATGTTTATTATATAGATTAAAGCTCTGAGTAAAAACATGAATAAGAATTGACAGCTAAATTACACTTAACAATGAAATAATATAATCATGACTTTATTATTAATGACAGTTATGAAGGAACTTCCATATTTTACATTTTTAACAATAACAGTATCAGTAGCTTAAAACTTCCAATACATATTTTTTCTCTTGCTAAACAGTAACTGTCACTAAAAATAAAAAAGCATTGTAAATGGCAGTTTTCCCAGACTGACAGAATTAAACATTTTACAATAATGTTTAACATTAATAACATATTTCATTTCTATAATCTATAATATTGTACAAGAAAAACAAGAACTTTATGGAAAAGGAGAAAAATTATTAAAACTACAGATCACATTTAAAGTAATTAAAATAGCAACTATAATCAGAGAGCTTAATCCAAGAATATTAGATAAATAATTGAAAATCAAGAAATATACTCGATTAGTTTAGATGTATATATTTATATATTCCAAAAATCAAACCATAGCATATACTTAATATGCAAATAGCAAGAAATTTTAAAAATAACGGAACTAAATTTTAAAAAATTCTGATTAAACATATTGATAAAAACAGAACGAACAAAGGAACGCCATTTTGTAAATGATATGAAACTGACAAATATAATCACATTTTAATCAGTAAATACAATAATAAAATTTTGTTCAAAATAACTTGGACTCAATTATTTTAAAAACGAAATTTAAGGAAACTTTAACCGTTATATGTTATTGAAAACATACAAATTATGATCCGGCAATTCGATTACACGCTGGAAAAAAAAACACCTGTGGCAAAGAAAATATTCATTTAAACACTAAAATAATCATACATAATTTTATTTCATACCTGGCGTGCTCTCTGTACAGCATCCGCAAAAGCTGGATTTGTTTCGTTTCCACCTGAACTATTTGATTTTTGGGCTGAAGACTTGACACTGGAATCCGACATAGTGCAAACTGCAAAATGGCACAATTTGCTTCATTGATTCAAAGTTGAAGTGTATAAAATTTCATAATAATATTATGTACTCGAGTTTTGCTGTTAAATAAATAAAATAACGGATTCTGGTCTAAATCAATAAAAAAGAACAAAAATAATTTAAATGTAACCTTTTTAACTATATTAAAAATATTAAGGGAGATCTAAATAATCATAAAAATAATTTTTGTCAATTATCAAAATTCAATAAGAAAGAATTTATATTAAAGTTTTCGATCAACTCTGAATATTATCCAATAAAAAACATTAATCAATCAAAATAAATGCAAATATTATTTATTTATTGTTGTTGCAAAAATTATTATTTATATGTAGTATTTGTTTATTGTTGTTGTTGCACCTGCATGCTACCCTGTACCTAATCCTGAGTTGGGCTCTATCAGTTAGACAGAATCAGCCGGGTGGAGTCTTCATGATTTTGAAGCAACGGTCAAACAGAAAGTCAAAAGTCCCTAATACTTGGCCAAATACCTCAGAGGTATCATTTCACTTGGAGAACATTGAAATATAAACACTTTCTAAGCTAAATGGTCTTTCCAAATCTTCTCTTATAAAATTTCTAATTTTACGAGAATGGTAGAAGCTATAATAATATGATTCTGAAAATGACAGGAAATTAGAATAGGTTACATGAATGTCAGATAGCAAATACCTTCGGTTGTCTTAAGAAAGGATTTCAATAGTAAACTCTTCGTAGAGAATCTACGAAGAGTTTACTATTGAAATCCTTTCTTTTGTCAACATCAATGGGAAAATAATTGAAGAAATCATGCAAATAAATTTCATTCAGCTAATTAATCTTTATAGTTTACGCGTTATTTTAATACTGAGAACATAGTTAATATTACAGATTAAAAATATATTGGAATTACTGAAATTTGTCTGAGTTACAGCTACATGTTTCAAATGTATTTGGAACAAGTTAGACATTTTTCGATAAGTGATGGTATACTAACAGCCATGAATATTCATTGCTGCTACGATCAATGGTCATATCTGGATCATTTAATTAGCTTTTTCATCAGATCATATCTTAATTATTGGTATTAAAAATCAAATGGCAATTGTGGATAATGAAAAATCAACTGTAAATTGAACAATTCTACGTCATAAAGGAGGTTGACCTCCCTTCAAATTAAATTAATTTACTGATTTTTCATAATATTCAAACAATTATTAACATAGGTGTTTGAATTATTACCTCAAGAACATAAAGATGAACGTGAAGAAACAACACTAAAATTCCACAAGCAATATTTTTTTTTACATTTTCCCTTAGTAACAGAATTTATAAAATTACAAAACAACAAGTACAAATCTGATTTCAGATTCTTCAACCTTAAAAGAAAATCAATGCGCTTGAAAGAGCTAACATAATTTTCTGTCTTACGTGAGAGCAAAACCAATGGAAGGAGAAAATGTGAAAACAAAAGGATTTTATGTATTTACTCAGAAAAATTAATTTAGAAAATACATGATTGAATGAATTGACTTACAAAAATTCTAAAAAAACAGAGCCATTTATGTTTTTGTTACAAATCCCATCCAGAACAGAAGAGCTACAACAGATCCATGAGCTCATCCACTCTCAAAAAATCAAAAAAAAGCAGACGGTCTCCAAGGAACTCCTCCATCGAGAATTGAGTGCACTCAAGTAAGTAGAAGCATTTATTAAATCATTTATTGATACAATCAGCAACAATTTGGTTTTAACAATATGAACATTAATTACTGGTTACAATAAAATGATCATAAAATTCTTTTATCATTTTTCGATGGCATATCAGCAATTGTGTAATATATTGATATACGATCTTAGGACAAATATAAAAAATCTAGTGAAAGTAAACTCGTAAGCCAGTGATTTTAAGCATTTTTTGTAGCGGAACATTTTTAACGATTTCAAAATTTGGTAGTACACAAAGAAAGAGATCATTTTAAAAATTATTTCTTTATTTATAACATGTGTAAAATAATTTTGGTGATAATTTTGAATGTAAAATAAAATAATATAATATGCATTGCAAAATCAACAACACCACATTTATTACTTTACTCATAATAAAAAATGCATTGTAATTTTTATTAAATATACTTCCAAAATTTGGCGGCACTCTTTAAGAATTTGGGATTACAGTGGTTGAGAATCATTGTCTTGGTGTAATGATGATATCTTTAGCCAAATGATTATTAATTCACCATACGTTTTCATGTTACTTCAAACTATGTATTATAGTCTGAATTTGGTTTTTTTTTCTAGATGCTAGAGAAAAAAATCTATTTTTCCTGTGTAACTCAAAAAATAATCTAATCCAATGAAATCATTATTTAATGAGCTAGTTATCTTGACTGTTGGCCATCAAAATTGCAATATCAAGAAGAAATCTTACCAACTTTAAAATTTCATGAAAGGAAATTGTTTGAAACAGAAGTTTGAAACATGCAAATAACTGGCATTTCAGAACATTTAGATAATGCAAAATGCGCAGAAGACTCTTGAAGTATTGCGTAAAATAAAAATTATGCAGTGAATTTCATTTTCAGAAATCATTCTATAAGTAGGAATTTTCTCGATTCATCTTGTTATCTTTGAAGAAGAAGAAACCCTTATTAGAAAGTCAGCGGAGTCAGCAGTATTTTATCATGTACTCGACACCAATGTAGAGGGGTATCAAATGGGTCCTAAAGCAAACGAGAGTTTCCAAAAAAAATTTCATTTTCTTCCTGGAAATATATTATAAATTAATGAGTATTGCATCATGTCCAGAGATAAATATGAATAATGGAGAAAATCAAACGTGGGTGTGTGGAAAAGTTATTGTTGTAGACTAGAAGGAGATGGAAGAATGGCGAGGGAAGAGCTAGAGAGAAGTTTTTTTATAAGCAACATTCTTACTTTTATATTTCCTTATTAATAAAAATTTCCCATAGTTTTGTTCCTTTCAAAAATTATGTTCTTTATATCGCTAATAAAATTCTTGTCATGTTTTAAAACATTTCTACCATTTTAATGATCCAAGACCTGATATCGTTTGGAACATACTGTTGGAAACATCGTTTCCAGACATACTGTTTGGAAACGATGCTATATAAAACAATGAGCAGAATTAAGGCAGAATGAGCAGAATTAAGGCAATGAAAATGAGCAGAATTAAGGCAGAGTAATTTAAAAGTTTGATGAAAAGAATCTGGTAAGTCTGTTTTGCATGATTAAGTGCGAATCTTTGTATTATAAAAACAGACGATGGATTGTGAAATTTCTACTCCAACGCAGATTCTGTTTCTGTTCTTGAAACGAAAGATATTGGAGAGCTACATATACAGTATTTCTTCTAGAGAAATAAAGGAAAATTGACTTATGTTAATGTACTTAAAACTCGAAAATTTATTAATTCATATTTTTTTTAATTTAATCATTTAAAAGGCTTTTTTTATATTGTGGGAGTACTAACTTTGTTTCTTTATTGAGTCAAGATAAAAGTAAAAACGAAAATTTACAAACATGTATAATTGCTATATGATTAGAAATTTGAAGATTCGTACAAATAGCCTTGAAGTTTCGTACAAATAGGTGAATGCCTAGCATTGTCTTTGGTGTTTCTTGTCTAGTTATCATTTATCTATTCATAAAAATTACTTAGTATTGATAATTATTCTTTGATTTTAAATTAGTAAGCATTGATAACAAAATAATGTAATAATTTTTTGATGAGGGATGTTTTTTTTGTTATAAAAATTATAGGATGTTAATTGTTTAATTTTTTTAACAGATACCTACAAATTACGCTTTTGTTACACAAAATCAAATTGTTTATTAATGATATCCAATAAATAAATGTTAAGCAATTATCAGTCAAATTATTTTGCAATTTGTAGAGCTTTAATTTTATTTTAATACTGCGTACTTTGGGAATAGGTCAAAATTGAAAGTGTAATTTATAATCTAATGATAAAATTAAATTTATAATTAATGATAAAAAGAAAAAGGAATGCAATTGTAATTTTGCAAATTTATATTCATAATATAATATACAGATTATAAATTTAATTTGAGCAAGTTCTAAAATAATTTGTGTTGTAACATTTTTAAATATTCTTAAAATAGGTTTCAGAAAATTGTCTGACTGTTTCATATATTTGTTAAAAAATGGTTTTATTTTCCTACAATATGGTAGATGCGAGATATTTTTTACTAAAATTTTTAATGATAGAATAGAAAATGAAGAAAAATTAAAAATTGAAAGAGCGGAAGTAGAAGAAATAAAAAAGGTTGGCTTAAAACTGGATTCAGATGAAAAATCAACTGTAAAAAAGTTGCATTTAGAAGTAAATGAAATCTCCGTTCAAATAAATGAAGAAATTCCACACTCAGAATATAAAACTTTCAATGAATATAATAAAATATATATTTTGTTAACCAAAGTAACAGCTAATTCAGAAAGTTGGGATTTTTCTTTTTTTTTTTTTTTTAACTGAAAAAATTCACAATTTAGAAAAATTTTTATAAGTTAGCAATTCTAAGTAAGCAAAAAATTTATAGACGAAACGGAATTAGGAAGATTTATTTTAGGTATTAGGCAATTCTATTTCTTCACTTACACATGATATAATATAAAATTATATTATTATATTACGTAAGTGAGGAAAGAGATAATTAATTTGAATAATTGAAAACACTTGTGTTGGAAGAATCTGAAACGGCAGCTCAGTTTGTCTGGGGGGGGGGTTAAAGAATTTTAAGAAACTATTTGCTATATAGAAACGGAATTTTTGCACAATTTATAAAATAATATCAGCCTATAAATCTTATTAATGCAAAAAAGGAGAATGCGATAAAGTTTCAATAGCTTCATCAATTAAACGTATCTGACAGATAGTACCTGAAGCATTGGATTCCGACACTTTTACTCGTATTGGGATAAAACTACGAGAAATTTTCCTTAAGTCAAAATCAAGGTGGAAAATGGGATTATTTTATATTTCTTAAAAAGAATTTCTGTACAATAGTATCGCAAAAATTTTTATATATATATATATATACATACATACATACATACATGCATATATATATATATATATATATATATATATATAATATATATATATGTATGTATGTATGTATGTATGTATGCATGTATGTATGAATGTATGTACGTAAAGGGCTTATTTGATTGGGTTTTGGGTAGAAATCAAAATAAAATGATACACTAAATTTCAATAACATTCAAACCCTGAAACTAGTAATTCATTTTACAAATGTAAGCAAATAGCAAAATTAAATCATTGAAATGCTTTTCTTGCAAACAATTACATTGTCAACAGGAGTAGGACTCTATTTTTCAACTCTTGCGTACTTTTTAGTGTTTACTGTTTGCGAAACAAATTTCAAGTGTGTCGTAATTTAATGATAGTTATTTTATACACTAATTTGTATCATAATTTCCAGCGCTTAGAGTTTCTTGGGAGCTTGAACGTTGTAAAAGGAAGATTAAGACTAAAAAGAAACCTGGATGAGGATGATATAGAAATACAAAAGCGATATATTTTGACGAAAGCTACTATTTCAAAATTAAAAATCGAAGATATAGAACAAATTCATATGGAGATATTCTTCTTCAGGTGTACGGATAAATCTGTCACCAAACTTCTCACTAGCTTGTAACTGGTTATTTAGCAAATATAAGCCAATCAACAATTTCAAGAGTGGTCTCCAAAGTAAGCAAAGGTATTGCTTTTTTGCGATCACATTATATTAGAATTCCACAGCTAAAAGAAGAAAGATCAAAGGTTACATTGTCTTTTATTGTTAAAATGTTTGATAAAAGAAATGTTTAATTTGCAAAAAAAGCTTCATGATCTTTTTAGATAAATGTATGCAATTCTAAGAAAGATATAATAGATAACAGAGTAAATTAGGGGAAGAGCTTGGTTTTAATATCTAATTAAATGATACAGAATTGCATGAAAATGTGTGTGTGTTTAATTCTATTTTAAATTTTTTGTTAGTTATGCATTATCTTATCAACCATTTCCGTAAAAAAAAAAAAATAATAATAATAATAATAATAATAAAATAAATAAATGTTTCCAAATTTTGTAGTTTAGTGACCATATACATTTATTTAAACTTCCTTTTATAAATTCATTTTTAATTACTGCAAACTTTAAATTTATGATTAAAACTTCAAACATTTAACTTTTCAACTATTTATTTGAAACTGTAAAGTAACGTTTCTTTTCTCCCTTAAATGTTAAAAAAAAAAAATGACAATAACTTGTATTATTTGAGCAACTTTTTTGTCAAATATAATTATGTAATGGAATAATATGTCAGTACAATTAATTTATATTTAATTCTCTCAGAACTTATTGAAATCAAATTAACTTTTTTTTGCAATTTCATAAAAAAATTAACTATTATTATTTTTTTTTTTGCAGATCAATGAGAAATTCTTTCCCATAATTCAGTTTTCCGATGTGATTGGATGTATTGATTGCACACATTTACTAATCTTCTCACCTGGAGTATTCCGTTAAGAAAAGCCATAAGTGATGAAATTAATATCGTTCCTCAAAAAATATTATCTGCTGTAGCAATATAATTATTAGAAGGTGTTTTGGTATCTCGAAATAGTTAAAATATTGAGAGGAAGACAGAATTAAAGAGATTCACGCATTCCAAACATACAAGTTAGAGAAAATATAAAATAAATATGCGTGTCCTCTTCAGATAAATACAAAATTCTAAATTAGCATATGTTTCACACAGTTCGAAGTTGTTTTGAATCGCACAGACTATCAACATGCCATCGGTTACTTAACCTTTCAGTGACAATGTAGTGTAGAGACAAACGGTAATTCTGGTTCGCCTAGTGACAAAGCTAGATGTAAGATTAGCACAATGTCGTCTTTTCAAGCTAACATCGATTTTGAGTGAATTATTCTAGCGACAGTGGAAAAATGTGGAATCTCCGTCACTTGATATGATGGTATGCGTAGACATTGGGTACACACTGATGCTAATGAATATGCCCTCTCTTTGAGGCCCCTGAAGTGACATCTTTCAACAAAAAGATGAGAGCACATATTGTTCATCGCGTTTTGACTTTCTTCAACACATAGAGCATTCAATCGTTGCCCTGGAATACTCAATCTCTAGATGTCTCAACAATTGAAAATATTTGGTCATGGTTTGAAGAGTGACGATGCTGTCTTCTCCACCTGACTACTACTGTTAATGAAGTTTGGCATGGACTGGAAATACATAGAATAAGTTGCTCATTATTGTCATGCATTCCTCGTACATTTCCGTGCATAATATAATGTCAATTTAGCTGTTAAGAGGGTCAACTGTTCCTACTAATTTTGCAAGCCTGTAAGCCTTTGAATAGTTTGTAATTTTAATCTTTTTTTGTTTTAATGTCATTCTGTTTATATACAGCAACATTTTTTTATTTGCGTTCATTCAGGGCGCTGCAATTTCAATGGTCAGAAGTGAGTTCTTTTAAATATATATGCGTGTGAAATGGTTCTTTATAAAATTTTTTAAGGTGACATGCAGTTTTTTTTTTATTTTTATTTTTTAGATTCAAATAAGACTCATTTATTCATATCAGGCATTTTAGACTCATACTACCTTAATATCTAAAGAAAGTTTGACTTCAAAGAAGAGCATTCCCTTACTAAAGACGAATTTTGAATAGTTTTCTAATAACATTATCAAGCTTATCAAAAATTATCTTTAAAATCGAAAATCTTTAATCATTTTTTCAGCATACATAATATCGAATAATTTTCCTACCGTCATATTGAAAGTTTTCTCAAATATCTAATTTTCTATGTCATATTTCCAGCATATACAGCAACGAAACTTGAGTTTACTAAGGTTCATTCATTTTTTATTTGTGTTTTGCTATGGGATTTTCCAAATGGTTGAGAAGAATATAATTGATTTTCAGCTTCTTATATCGATGATATTAGAATAATAATCAAATTAGAACTTGATATCATGTAGTATTTTCATCCAAACTATCATACAAGGCATATATCGAAGTATGTCTTAAGAAAATGATTAAAATTATCCTTCTTCAAAATCAATCCTCCTTATTATTAAACAAATCCCGAAAGAAAAGCATAAAATAAAATTTTGTTTGCTAAAGAAAAGGCAAATTGTGATGGTGTGACATTTAATAAAAAAATTTATTTAGATCGATTATATGTCTAAAATTATTTATAAGGCATAGGGAATATTCATTTGATTTAGTTGTCTGTTTCAAACTGACAGTTTCAATCAAACGAAAATTAGGAATCAGTGATTGATAAAATACCTTCGACTCAAAAGATAATCATTCAAAAAATTAAATACATCTAAAAGCAAATATTAATGATTTTATTATTGTCAATAATTAAATTTTGAAGATATTTCTAAATCAATCTACACCAATGAACTTCATCTGATTAAAACAAATTTATTTGATAATAGTGCTGAATTTTTACATTTATTCATCAGCATTAAAATTCGATTATTAATATTAATATATTTGACAAAACTAATCAATTGAATTTTAAAGTCAACAAATTAATATTATAAAATTTCAATATTCCTTTAAAAATTTATAGGAATATATTTAATGAGCTAAATCACATTCATAATATTTGGAATAATCATAAATTCACTAAAAATCAAACAAAACTTAATTAATCAAGTCAACTTAATTAATGGAATGATACTGTCTTTGAGCTGATTAATTAATAATCTTAATTAATCAGCTCAACGCTAATAGCATTCCAGTCAATTTTATTTTAAAACATTTAGGAATTAGTGAATCACTTGTAAGATTAGAATAGTGCGTAGTTTTTACAACTACTGGAAGGCCACCCAAGCACTGAAGTTCTTACAAGAATCCTGAAAACATTTTTACTTTAAATCACTTTAACTCTCTTTATAGAAACACAATTTAAACTTAAATCTCTTTAAACATAATTTAACCTTAAATCTTTGTTAACATAACCATAAATCTCTGTAAACATAATTTAATAATAATTTACTGCATTGTTTCTTAACTATTTCAGATTATCGAAATTAACTCGTAATTTTTCAAATTACTCTTGGCAACTATATCTTTATCCCAATTTTAAATTTACTTTTGGCAACTTTATCTTTATTCCAATATTTAAATAGGTTCTGATTTGATGGTATTAATATTTTGAAAGTATCTCTGTTGTTCCTACTACTATGAGTTTGTTTACTTTGCTTTGATATGCTTTTTTACTTTAATTTTTTATATATATTTCTTTACACAAACACTCTTGGGGGGAATTAGTCGAAGGTCTTTAGAGATATGTCCTTCGTGCATGTGAGAAAAGAATGGTTACTTTGCCTAGTTGACCATCTCTCCCTCTTGATGAAGACGTGGTCCCTATGCTTTCATTCTATACTTGTATTGTATATTGTAATATTCTTGTTAGCGATTTTCAAATTTTGTCTTATTAGATTTATTGTTCTTCCTGCAGTATCTTTTATATATATATATATATATATATATATATATATATATATATATATATATATATATATATATATATATTTCTGAAATGTTCGTCCGGGACATACCTGAATATTCCCTTCCCCACTCATCGTGGGTGTAAATATATAATAAATGACAATCATATGAATTTAAATATTTTATTTCCGACACTTTAATATTATACAATGGTTAAATTTAGGTGTTTGCACATGACGTCATCGGATCTTCGAGGACGAAATTGTCTGCTTACTTTCTAGAGAGAAACTAAGTTCAAAATAGAAATGAGAAAAGAGTTGAAAATAAAGATGTGTTACGATTCATCTTGTGAAATGTACACGATAATCTTTGAGGAATTAGTGTTAATCGTTTGATTATTGAAAAAAATTAAAATAATTTAGAAATTAGGAAAAACGAAATAGGGGAAAAGAAATTATTAAAAAGTATTGCATATGAGTATAGACGTATAGTAAAAGAAAAAAACATTTAAATTTATGTATTTAATTTTCGTGGGTCTCACAAAATCTACTGGAGCATATCGAAAATATATAAACAAAGGCCACGTTTTCCGTCCTCAGTTGCCTTCGTTTTCTCGAAGTAAAAGTTATCTAATTGCTGCTGGTTTAACCATATAAGAATTCGTTTGCTATCATATTATAATGTGAATTAAATAAAGTTAAAATTGGTTGGGGGAAGATAAAAAAAAAAAGTGGCAGGAAAAGTTGTGTCAGCCAAAACTAATAACTTAATAACAGAAAAGCTCATGCGCGTGACTGTCAGGAATTAAAAAAGTTGATTAAAATAGAAAATCAAAGAGGAATATATAAGAACTATAAACAATTTAATGAGAGAAAATGTTTGATCCGTTTGAAAAATATTTCGTTGTTGACAAAATAAAATAAAAAGGGAGCTTGAAGAAAAGTATCTGAATTTATTTTATCAAATACATTAACATTAGTTTGCAATTAGATTAACATTTATTTAAATTATAGTCTTTTTAGACTCTTTCAGAAATTTAAGCTGCGAATAAGTTCTTTTAATGAGCCATGTAAATTTAAGCATTTATCTTGTATGCATATTTTCTTAAAATACATAAGTTATTCAGCATCATTGCTTTCATAACCAAGATATCGTTGCTTTCACAGCTGCTAAATTAAAATTATATTTTGCTTAGGTATTACATTGAGTTGATTATCTTTTTTTCTTTATAAGAACTTTATCTTAGGACAAAGATTTTGATTTTAATTTTCATATTGAATAAAAAAATCCTTGAAACTCTTAGTAAACAATTACTATTTTAGGTTTTATTGCAAGCAGAAGGTTTCTGTATCTCACCATTTCTTTGCCCCTGGCGCACGTTATTGAAAGAACTGAGTTACGGTTTTGGAGCACGCGTCATGACGTCATCGAAGAGTAGAAAACGCAAACGATTCTGAATGCTTGTCTTCATTTCAAATCTGATCCGTCATGATTTCAGCCGAATTTTGAAATCGCGGAAAAAGTTTTATCTTTAAAAATGAAATCCTTTTTATTCTATGGTGTATTTTTATGTATATTATTTGGAAAAGCATTATTTCTAGGAAGCACTGCGTCCAATGCAACTGTAAGTAAAATTTTCATTATATTTTTATATCGTTATGGAATATTATTTTGCTTAAACTGATGTGTAAAATTAATCTTGTGTTTGTTTTGTGTCTAAATGGAATGTTTATATTTACAAGTATGCCTAATAGCGCCTAAAAATTTTTTTGGATCAAATGTAGGTTGTAAAATGGAATCATTTTTTAAAATTCAGAAATGTTATTCGCTTAAAATGTAAGAAGTCAATTTAAAAATGTGTTTTACTATATTTTTCTGTGATAAAATTACTATTGTATAAGAAAAGTATGCTGCACAATTTTCTTGCTGCGATATGTATTTATATATATATATATATATATATATATATATATATATATATATATATATATATATATATATATATATATATATATATATATATATATATTGATTTTAATATAAATTACCAAAAAAACGCATTCATATAATTATGCATTTCAGCATTTTGTTATTTAAAACTAGAATAATTTGAATATTTGGCTTTCAAAATTTGTGACATATTAAAAAATATTTTTTAGTAAAGATCGCAATTAATAAGTTGAAATTAATATACTTATTTGTTTTATCTCTGGCAATAAAATTTAGAAAGTTATAGGATTTGTAGAATACAATTTAAATTCAGAAAATTGAATTTTAATTTAAAATAAGGGTTTGTTTAAACTGACGGGAATAACATAAGACTTTGGAGACTCATTTATTTGAAAAATGCTTACATCTGAAATAAGTTAAATATTTTGATGTAATGAGTGATAAATATAGAAATATAAGTATAATCTCAGTAAAAATGATGTATTAGATACATCACCTTTGGTTTTGAATTTCAAAGTAATTAAGATTAAGCAAAATCAAATTTAAAAAAAATGATACAATTAACTATAAAAATGCTATAAACTGAAGATAAAATAATTTTTCTGAGTTACTCTGATTGATTAAATTACTTTTGGAAGTAAGTAGGCAACAAAATGAATAAACAAAATTGGGATAAAATCGAGTAATTTGTATACCTCAAATTTTTCAAAAAAGTGGTCAATAATTACTCTTCTAATTTTGGAGAAAAGATAGTCATGAGTTCATATTAAATCATGGTTACTTTTCAGAATCAGTCTCTAATCATTTAAATTTTTTTGCAAATTGGTCTTAAATATTTTAAATTGTACCTTTAAAAATAAAAGAAAAAAGAGGAATAGAAATTGGTGATATTTTTTAAACAAATTGTTTTCTTAATTAAAAATTTTATGAGGAATCTTTCTAATTTATTCTACAATTTCTTTTCAATTAATTAAAAAAATGATGTTGGAAAGAGAATGTGCTTATAGAAGCTTCAATTAAAATAGCATTCAAAACAAATTGTGTGATTAATGAACAAAACTACATTTTAAATAGTAAAAGCCTTTTTTCCGAAAATATCATCCATTAACTGTAATTTTGTGAAAAACAATACGAATTTATTATAATTTTGACTAAAGCGTCGTATAATAATGAGCAATTAGGAATTTAAAATTTCAATGAAGTTTAAGATACCCCGAAATCTGGCATATTTCAGTTGTCAATTCGCTATGATGTAATTATATGCATCATTTTATATTGCTTATAGATTACGTTTTTTATTGCATTTTTAGTGTATTTATGAATATTTATGGGCCAAAACAGAGTTGGGGTACTTTAAAATGCCATTCTATCTGCAATTTGAAATCTATTTAACTTTTTATTGATCTGTTTTAGCATTTCATCCATAATTGTACATAGATAAAAAAATAAAGGTAGAAAAAATATATTTGAAATAGTAATATTCATTTGCACTTTTAATTTGTTGAAAAAAAATTTTTTTTTTTTTTTGTTCATGAATGAAAATTTATTAATAAGTCGTCTTTGAATCTCTCAATATATAGTTTTTAGATGACGTCAAATAATTTGTACCATGTAAAAATATTTCATAATGAATTAAAATATGTATATAAGAGCAGGGTGATTTCCTGATAAAAATCGATAATTATAATATAGTTTCAAGATTAATGTCTTACGAATTTATTTTTGAAATTTATAAATCATTGCATACTTTATGCATCTTCCCAACATATGACTAAATGCATGTCAAAATTTAAGTTCCGCAAGAAAAATATTCTCATACGGATTTGTTAAATAGTGTGTTAAATGTTGTTAGTTAAATAGTAATAAATAAGTTAAGGTATATGAAGTTAGATTTTTCAATTTTCTCATAGAAATAAAAAGCAGTAAATAGTTTGTGGAGCAATTAATCACCAAGGTCTTGTTAATGTACATTAATTGTCAGTTAAATTAAGTTTCACGTTAAAAACAGAAAATAAAAAGCTGGTTTAATAGACTGTTAATCTATTTAAAATTTGGTTCGGTTAATCCTAAATTTTATTAAAAAAAAAAAGACAACGAATGATTAAGATCAGCATTTTTTGTGTATATTCTATTTTTCATTTTGCAAAACATTATTGAAGAAAATATTTCCTTTATAAGAATGAAATTTCCGATAAATGTTGAAAATGTGAGCCTAAACAATAAAAACAGTATAAAGATGATTGTTTGTAAAAAGTTAAATTGACATGCCGTATCAAATGGTTTGGAAAAATTACGAAACAAATTTCACAGAAATAGTTTCAATAATTTCTATATCATGGAAAATATATTTTTAAGTATTTAAGCTACTAGATTAAATAACTAGCTTAAAATAATAAAATTTTTAAGTTAGCAGAACATCAATCTTCTTCCTAACTTAAATAAATTAGCTTAAAATAAAAAAATAAGTTATTTATTATTCAATTCTATATCTGCTAAATGTATCCACCGATAGAAAAATACGAATAATGTATAATTATTTTATTTTGACTAGTATGTATAGTTATATGAATTTTGACTGTTATATTCGTTTTTAAAATGGATAACACTCAATTTTTTTTTAATTTTTTTTCTACGACGTATGAATTTCTTGAAATGGGAAAAGAGGTGTAGTGCAAATTTTCATGCAAAGGTTTACACATTTACCTCATGTTTCAATTTTTTTAATGAAACTCAGAATCATCAGTGTGGAAATATTGGTTTTTTTTTTTTTTACCTTTTTCCCATTGAAAAATCTATGAATTTTCAGGCGAGAAACTGCTTGAGCTTCACTCTGTTTATTCTATAATAGAGGGTGTTCAACGTAGAAAACTGTCGACATTTCATTCTGAAAGGTGGAGGTGAATATCCCTTTGACATTTCAGCTGAAATGGCCTGATGCTAGGGATGCTTCGTGATAATAATTTCAGCAACTCCTTTTTTCTTACAGTAACACGGCTGTCAATGGCACAATATACGACATCGAATACAATAACTAAGGGAATGGCTTTATTGACACAGATGACCGGCTTTTCTTGACATTCGTTATTCAAGCGGCCATTATCACCTGTAGCAGAAAGTCAACTTGCGTTCGTAGTTGATCCGCCGTCTTTTCATTTTGAGAGCGTAAATTGGATGACGCCTGTCTATGTGACAAACGTTTCTTCACCTAGGCGATGATAAGAATACCCTTTAAAGCTTAAGATATTTGAATGATATTCTATTTTTTATAATCATATAATTTTCTAAGAATTCGTTTTCATAACTTTATGCAAAATTATGCGTAATCATATAAAATGAATTATATATATATATATATATATATATATATATATATATATATATATATATATATATATATATATATATATATATATATATATATATATATATATATATATATATATATATATATATATATATATATATATATGCAATCACATATTATTAAATACTTACGTAAGTTCAATTAAATTGAAAAAGTTATGTCTTATATGATTATTTTTTCTTAAAATATCATAGCATGAAATTTGATCCCTATAATTGTTTAGAATATCTTTAAAGAAAACATAAAATTGAAAATTCCGAAATATTCTTGTAAAATAGTTATAAAACTGAAGTTCCTCTCAATTGCTTCCCAGTCTTCCAATTCTGAAATTTTGTGCAAAAATAATCTGGTTGATTATGGTTCAAGTATCAGAATTAATCCTGTTCCTGTAAAAGACTGATATGTTGCTTATTTCTACTCTGGTTAACAGACCTCCACTAAAATATCTCCGATGGGATAATGTACAAAATTGAGAAAAAATAGCTGGTAAAAGCCTATCTATTAATGATTTAATTAATATTCAAATGTATAGTTTCGATGATACTTTGACATCGCATCGCGGAGTAACTAATGGCCTTAGACTGCTGTAAGGTATTTTAATATCCCTGGTATAAACTGTTTTCTGGGAGATTTTTTTTTAAGACAGTGGGACATTTCAAGTCCTCGAGGAAGGAAACTCGGAAAATTTCCAAGCAGATGAGGGAGCACTCCCACAGACGAGGGAGCATGTCGAAGGCACGGAGCAACATCTCCATTCTCCTGGCGTTCAACAGAGTCTGGGATCTCACTTGACACTTTGAAGAACTTCGTCATCTCGACCTAGTCAAAGATCAGCCCTATAAATTAACTTATACTATCGATATCAGAGTTTTTCTTCTCAACTTTTCAATGAAGAGTGAATCAATTTAAAGCAAGAGGTTCCAAACTTTTTTCTACGTCAACCTCATTTAAAAGACTGGTTTTCGTGATTTATCCACTCAAATGTTCCTTCATACTATACAATCTATTATTTCTATTATTTTTGTATTACCTTCATTTTTAATTTCATAAATATAAACAATATTTTTCAGAAATACAGAATGAATTCCCAAAATATTTGATTTTAATTAATATGGTGGTTATGTTTGAGGTATCGATGTAAAATTTTCAAAGATGTATCAAAGACAAATTAAAACGAATATGATAATCTGATAACAACATTCCTAAAAGATTTAATTGAAACAAAAATGTGTCATTGATCTCAACAGACCCCTGAAATACTACAGACCATTTTTAAATTCTTATCGAATCTCACGCGTTTCGCTTAACTTTGTCGAGGATCCTGATCCGGCTTCAAATAAAAATATATACGTAATATTATAAAATACAATTTCTGTAAAATTTATTATCATATTTTTAAAAAGATACTAGCGTATTGTCCAGTCGATCTTTTTCGCCATAAAAACATGTCGTTTTGCAAATTTTAATATTTTTTTCCAAAATGGAGGGAATGCATAATTTACTTATATCTTGATTGTAGCTAATACAAAAAACTTTATTTGTATTTTAGATGGTGCTAAATCGCATCATTAACTACATATATTTTTTTCGCCGATGTGGTCGTTGGAATAATACATAAGGTACATTTATTTAAATGTAATTTTTGTATGCTGATTGATGTAGATTTTTAAAAATATTAATACATAGTTTAACATACAAAATATAATTTTGATTCAAATGAAAATATTAATTAAAATAATTTTCAACACAAAATCATTACTAAAAATATAAGAACTCTTGATAATAAACCCAATGTGCATCTTCCATATTATTATTGTCAAGCGGAGCAGTAAGATATAAGTTCCTAGTTATTAATTAATTTATTTTAAAATATATTTAATCACATGTTATGTAGAGAGAGAAATGAAATTTTTATGGAAATTTGCAGTAACATATTATTAATGTTATTGTGACATATTATTAATGTTTTTAAAGTTATTCACAATAATAACCAGGCAAATGTATTTTAAGGATCAGAAATTGAGAATTAATTTAATATTGTTCTTTACAAATATAAAAATACAGTTCTTGGTAACTGTTTATTGAATTAAACTAAAATTCTTGGAAATATTTACACAATTTTCATCGACGTAACTGAGTATTAAAATACCTAATGTTTATATCATTTGATATGATACCTATTGCTACAATAATTGAAAATTTTGTAATGCACTTGAGCTTTTAAAAATAATTTCGATATAGTATAAGTGAAAACAAAATATACCTTCATTTTATTTTATTTGATTCTATTAAACTCCTTTCACTGAAAAATATGTAACCTGCTTTCAATCGTTTTATGTAAAATATTTTAAACGTCATTTATTTAATTTTATTCTGTAATTGCAATGCAATAAAAGCAGATGTATTACAAATGTGATAACACAAGGTTTTTTATGCTTTCTTTTCATAAATAGACCTACATATAAGGTAAAAGAAAGTTCACAGCTTAGAATTCCGATTTCTTAAAGGAAATGCCGATTAAGCATTTAGGTCTGTTTATTGGTATTTATTTGTTCAAAGCAGTTAATTTCAAGGCTGAATTAGTTTTTAGAAATATTCATACAGCAACAAATTTATTAATAAATTCGATTCATTAAAAGTTTGAAAATTTATAATCTTTAAGATATTTTGTGACAGAGTGGAAAAAATATATTGTAAAAACTAAAATAATTATAGATATATAAAATTTTTTCCTTTTTTTAAAATTTAACAAGGTAAAACATGGTAAAAACTTTTCTTGTTTGATAGAATTCTCCAAATAATTAAAGAATGTAAGCTATTATCCTATTTTATAATTAACGACACTTTATTTTTTAGAATGCAAATTTAGATATTTTTATTTACTATGTACGAGTTGCATTTGTAAACACGAAAATGAGCTGTGTACATCCTTATGTTGAAAAAAAAATTATCCGAGTAAAGAATACAAGAACAGCTTAGATTTCCCATAATCTCACTTTCAGGGAATTAACTTCTTACATCTCTTTATCAATAACATAAATTTAATACAGAAAAAGAAATGAAAAGACTACGAATGAGTGTTCTTTTCAAAACGACATTCCTTGTGTTGAAAAGAAAATTCACACGAATAAGGATTGCAAAAAATACAGCTTAGATTTCACATATTCGCTCTCATTGAATCAGCGTTTTGAAATTTTAACTTCCAACTCCTCCCCTGTATCAGTGAAATAAATTCGATTCATAAAAAGAAATTATAAATTCAGACTATGAATAAGAAATTTCCTTTTTGATCTTATAATATAAACCAAAAATTTATACTAATAAAGAATACAAGAGCCACTTAGATAATAGTTAATTGTTATGCGGACAGTCAAGATTTAGAAATAAATTTTTAAAATATGCAATTCTTATGTTAGTTGTTGAATTGACAAATGACAGAAAAAAGCGTTTCTTTAGTTTCATTTGTCACTCGGTATTTTGCACATGCGTACTAAATTTTCACAAAATATTATAATTTGAGCCCGGCTTCACCGTTTTCAAAAACTGCTCCTACAACAACGCGAGAAGATGACATTTCCTACCCCCTTGACCGAAAGGAGTGGGTGTGACGAATCTTTATCTTTTGAGGGTGATACACCGCGCTAGGTCTGCCGTAATTTTCATGAAAATGTAAATGTGTGTACCATAAATACTATACTTATCGACAAGCATTCGATTTTTTTGCATTCGTTGTTTTACATACCAAATTAAGAAATGTGACAAGAATTTTAAAATTATATGCATACATTTGAGAAACAAATTTAGTCTGTTTCAAAAACTATGATATAGAGTATATTAATTTATTATAGAAAATTTTCTGAAATAATTGTTTAAATAATTGCAGACTTCTTTAAACTAATGAATTTGCAATTAGCGGTAATAAAAACGATAAGCAATAAATTAACTGAATAATTCAGAAACATTCCTAAAAACAACATGCCTGGTATAAAAAATGTAAATAAAGATATTTTGAATAAATATTTCTATTTATAAGTAAGTACATGCAAATTGTCGACGTTGCATTTGAAAAAGATTAAAAGTAATCTGTGTATTAAATGCAGTAATGATTTCTGTTTTGTTTTGATTTAAGTATTTTTACTTATGACAAATTTCTGTATTAATTGGATTAAAATATATGCTTTTTTTTTTTTAATCTTTCTCTTTTAAAAAAAGTTTCTTTTAAAGAAATTAAAAATGGACTTTTCCTTTTTGTGTGTTTCTGTAACTAAATATGAAACGTTTTGCACAATGAATGTAGCCAGACGAATCCTGAGTTTCTAACTTATATGTAGCATTCAGGTTGATTGGTTAATAAAATTACATTGGTCATACAATAAATAGTAATATATTCTGTTCATTTCTCAATGATTGAGTACTTGAAGATGTTCATTCAAATAGTACCTTCCAAAATATACTCGTATTAGTCTTATAAAATATTTTTATAAAATTCTTATCAGAACATTAGCAAAAAAGCATTATCTTTATGTTGGGAATAAATTCTTATCTGCAGTGTTTTAAGCATTTATAAAACTATGTTTATTAAATTATTTTTAAAAATCAAAACCGTGATTATTTTTATTTTATACAGAAATTAAAACTACCTAGAAGAAAGACTTACATAACTATAAGGCAACTTTCTTAAATATCTACCCCATCTCAATTTATGATTGGAAGTATTTTCATTTTTATTTTTATTTTATTTCTGACAAAAAAGTAACCAAATATAATGAAAAAATTTGCTTTTTTTTAAAGTAAGGATGAATATGCTTCCCTTTTAAAAAGAGGAGTCAATAAAACCGTTTTTCGCCAAAATTCTCCGCTCAGGCAAGTCTCCAATTTTTACGACATTCACACACAAAAGAACAGGAATTAAATCTCAACTGCCCTAAGTTGCCTCAACTCAATTGCCCCAACTCTCTCCCTCAACTGCCCGAAGAAATTTGAGCGAGAAGTCCAGAGCTTGAAAGGGGGAAAAAATCTATGGTACAACTATTGTGCCACAGCCATCTTCTGAGACACTCACTTTCAAGGTACAACAGTTGGTTCAAGTTCAACAGTTCAAGGTACAACAGTACAACGGGACGGAAAGGTTAAGATGAATTCATAAGTATTATAAACATTGTCGCTTGCCTTACGAATGAAACCCATGAACCAGCTGTCTATTCAACAAATTTACAAATTTATTGAGAAAGAAGTAAATGGAATTGGATTATTTTTAATAAAAAAATTAATGATATCACACAATAAATATATAAAGAGAACTGTACTCAGCTCTGTTTGGGAATATCAAGGAGTTAATATAAAGATAGGGAAATATTTGCGTCAGAACAAAAATGTTTTAACTGGCAAAAAACAAAATGGTTTTTTATTTTATTTTGGATCATTAAGAAATGTGTATTTCATGGCAGTTATTTTGCTCATAATAAAACCCATGGTTTATTAAGTAGTTTATTATATTAATTTGAATACTTGTTGTGCTTTAACCGGTAATTACGAAATAAAATAAAATAAAAAATTGCTCACAATTTTTTTATAATGTGTATTATTTTAAATTCTAATATTAGATAAATAAAGATTTTAATAAGAATTGAAAAATTATTATTTTAAGTAAAATTGTTTATAGAATGATTTTAGCTAGAAACTTTGAATTTACGCTTGTTTGAGACATATTTTTTTAATTTTTTAATTGATGTGTTAAAGGGCTTATATTAAAATTGATGTTCTCATTACAAAAGTTTCTTTCAACATTTTAGATTTTAAATTTACAATATTTTCAGTCTTAGCAAGTTTATGTAGTTGAAATTTTAATGTTTATTTCATTTCTTACTGAGAAAATATTAGACATTTTCATGTTGGGAAATAAACATTCTTTAATTAAGCAAATGGAAGTAGTTTTGAATTTCCTTAAATAATTTTTGTGATATGTCTAGCTTTTAATTTTTCGTATTGGAAGTCGCTGTTTAATAACATGATCAAAATTTCCTTCTGTTTATCCGTTACTTAGTAAACAAATCACGTTTACTGGTAAGAATTTGTTTAGAAACTTAGGAAAAATAATAATCTTTTAACTTTTAAAATATATGCTTGAACTATTATTATACAGTGATATTTGCTTTATGATTAGTTAAAAAAAAATTTCACGCGCGTAAAAATTACTTAATAACTGTCAAGTTTTTAATAACCGCTTTAAATTTTTTTTATTTAAAGCATTTATATTTTTGTTTTCCTCAGATAAGAAAGTCTAAGCATATTTTTTTCTCATAAATTTTTAAGTATTTTTAAAAATATTTAATTTTCGCAATTTATTTTAAGGAATATCGTGAAGGAAAATCTCTAATAATATTTGTATGAATGAAACTTCAATGAAAAATAGGAAGCAAAAATAATTACGGAAAAATAATATTTTATAAAAGTTATTACAATTATATATTTAACGAACTTGAAATAAATTGTGCATTTCTTTTTTTCCTCTTGTAAAGATTAATCGACCAGACTGATTTTCCTTAAACAAATTTAGCTTTATTTTAATGATTTTTGTCATTGTCTGTTTTTGTATTCGTTTTTACACCAGGAATTGAATTGACACGATGCCTTGCGAAGTTACATTAGGTTATTTTTATGAAAGGTTATATAAAATTTTATCTACTTTAAAGTAGCAGTTTTACATATTTATAATTTAATGTTATGTTTATAACAATGTAATAAATAAATGTAAAAGTTTTTTTAGCCTTAATTGTTACAAATAGAAACTTTAAATGGCGAAACTTTTCAGGTATTTAAGCGCATTTCCATACATTATATTTTTATGAAGAGATATTTTCGTACTAATAGCAATAACTTGATATAATTTCTTAGAGATAAAAACTTTCAAATCAAATTTATCTCAAATGTAACTCATACCACATAATGAAATTAATTTCTACTAATAAAATATAAGAATTTTAGACTTTTTCATACAATATTTTTGTTTTGTTTTTTATTACATACGAGTAGAAGTGCACTTAGGTTACAGACACGAAAATAGGACCTGATATGAAATGTTATGTTTCATTTGATATTGATAAATATGCTAAAAACAAAATAAATGTGTGAGTATATTACTATTCATAAATATCAATTTCTAGGACTTTGATATTATGCTTGAAAAATTTTTCATTATTGAAGATAAGTGTTAAAAGAAGAAACAAAGGAGAAACTTTAAAAAATAGACAAAGATTAAAAAATAAATACATGTTTTATTTATATTACATTATTATTTATTATTACAATTTATATCATTGTAAAGTGAGGATGTTTTTTTTTTTTTATCTCAACAGATATTTTGTTTGTTAAATAGAAAACTATGCTTATGATCTTTGTTAATATTAAAATAAAATTGTGGGATCATTATTAATATTGAAATTTACAATTACTTATAAGTCAATTTGCAATTATGTCTTGCAAAATTTTTTTGATTTTTATAAAGCTCCCTTTTGTGGAAGAATTAACGTTTCCAATTATGACTATATAAAAATTATCTGTAATATCTATTACATATAAGGATTATAAGCATACAATATATTTTCCATAAATGTAATAAAATACATTATAACCAAAAATTTTAATTCCTACAATTTTTATAAAATTTAAATAAAGCCGTTCCACTGACACAAATGATATTGTCATTGATAAATATTTTTGTTTTATTAGTGCTGTAGATAGTAAACTAACAATACTGGGCACTTTTGATTTCTTTTGTGTCTCGAGGTAAATCTTGTGTATCTCGAGGTAAATATATTACAAAATAATGATTGCTGTTTATACACACCATTTCTTGACTTTTATTATTTTTGATAAATATTTTCAAGATGTTTTAGAAAATTTACTATTGTTTTATTAAAAATAATTTGCGTAAAAATATAATAGATATTTATGATTGTTTACTATACATTATAGCTACAATATATTATTATTTTAAATAAAAACAAATCGATTTTTTATTAGAATATATTTCAGTACAATTACAATTATATTTATTAATTAGGTAATTCAAATTTCCTTAAGTGCAAATTAGTATTAGTTTTTGTCTTTAGCAAAACATAAAAATCTGGTTTACTTGCTTACATTTAGTGATAAAAATAAAAGTCCTCTTCCTAACTGATTCCATTTTGAAGACTAGAATAAAAATTTCTGATTTAGAAAATGCCACATTTTTGCAAATAATAGCTAACAATAAATAAATAAATCAGACTGCAGACAGAAGCACGAATAATTGTTTCTGTTATATGTTTCCGGTTGGCTATTTCGACCGATATAGTTACTAAACACAGCAATACGCCTGTCTTTGCTTCGTTTGCAGTTTCAATTACACTTTTTAATTGTTATTATGGTTGAGATGAAATTGAATCTTCAGTTCTATTACAATGATGAAATTTATACCATAAGTTACAGAAGAAAAGCTGCATTAGAATAAAAATTACATTTGACGAAAAGGGCTTACAAGTATTAACTTTTTTGCTCAAAAACTCGGGGATTAAGTAAAATTGCTAGTAAAATCGCAGTAAGCACAATAACTAAATTTTAACCTATGTCTTGTGATACATGGCGCTGCAGTTTGGAAAATGTGCTTAGAACAAGTAAATATGTTTAAAAGATATTACAGGTGAAGAATTTTCATAATGTATTTAAATTTTTGATGGTACATGTATTTATTTGATCGAAAAGTTCATGTACATAATATTCAAAATATGTTAGAAAAAATATCATTTAACGAGGTATTACATTTAATTGTAAAAAGAAATTTAATATTTTGCCTTTGTCAGAATCATTTATATTAAACTGCATATCACATGAAATTTTAAAAATACGAATGAATAAATTCAATTGAATGAATTAAAAAAGATTTAGTATATCCTTATCTAGTCCAAATTCGAATCTAAATAGTTCAAATTAATCAAGATTTTACATGCTCCATATTTCTGTCCTCTCTGAGTGACACAATTTCGTTAAACTTAACGAATAATATATTTTTAGTGATACCTTCATTAATTTACACAAGCTCACATTTCCAATTCATTTTGCAAATCAAGTAACAGTGTAAAGCGAATATCGCATTGGTAGAGTCGCTGCACATAAGAAATTAACTTTTAAAATGCATTCTGAATTGCTTTCAGGAATTGCAGTTATTATGATTAAAATTACGAATGTTTTACACTTTTGTATGCTTATATAATAAATTGAAAGTTATTTTAACATTAGTTGCATTGATTTTTGACACTTAGATAACTATTTCCTTACATATACAGATGTCATCCAACATTTATTCAATAACTTTCTTTTAACATTGATCTGGACATTTGTGACCTCGTGGTGACCAAACCTTAAAAAAAATGGGATGTTCTAAAATAAGGTCGAGACATTCGTGGAACCACGCGGAATTCCGTTTTGAAACCAGACGCGTTTTCACACAAAATGATGTAATGGCCAAGGATAAAAAAAAAGAGAAATATACGGGGCTAACCTCGGATTATTCGTATGAATAAACAATAGTGCGTGTGCGCAAAATCTAGACAGAAATGGCACAATAAAAAAAAGATTCTTACAATCAAAAAGTCGTCATTTCTGACTGTTTTTCCTCAGTTTTTGAGTTTCCACTAGAGCGTCACGCAAATCGTATCATTTGAACGACAGAGCTACATTATTTTCTACTGATTTACTAAATACTCTTTTTACATAAGAAATTTGTATACCAAAATTTCAATAACAGATCAAGGTGTAGGATATAATGATTACATTTAGGTTAGGAGCATAAAATCTTACTTTCAGAATTGAATGGTGTCATTTCTAACGTCAGGTATCAGCAGTTTACCTTGTGAGTCATAAAAAAACAAACTTGAGTGCAATAGCAACACATCGCATGGATGACGAATGAGTTTCCATTTTTAAAAAGGTTTTATTTGTTTTTATTATCAACTTTGCTTAGCAATTTGGCATAGCTAATAATCAGTATTCTGTCAGTGGTTACCGACAAAAGTTCTGCATGGTTTCCCTTCTTACGGCATGATGAAATTTCTTAAAATTTTATTACTTATCAGTTGAAACATTTTTTTTGACGGATTAATAGTTCAATACTTATATCAACATATAATAAGTTTAAAATCATGGATTTTCAGAAAAGTGAAGCAAAAATGATTTTATTATTTTATGAAAAATAATCGTTTTGATTATAATAAAATTTATTAAGTATATTTGACCCCGACAAAAAATTTTCTGTTGTTTTTATTCATTTTTTAAAAAAATATATTTATATCATAGAAATAATGCTGTTAGTTAGTTTTACTACACATTCATTTATATTTTAGTGTACTATTGCTATAAATATGAAATTATATTTTTAAATAAAAATAGGTTTTTCTAATTTACCTAATGTATTTCACTTTCATTATTTCTAATCTTTTTAGGTTCCTGCTGACGAACAAAGTTATTCCGAACTTTTAAAATTTCCTAAAAACTTTATCTGAATGTTTCTTGGTTAAAATTGATAGAATTTCACTTTATTATAGCTGTTGCTTTCTTTTAGTTATGAATCCCACAACAACAATTTTTGAAAATTTTATATTTCTTTATAAATTTTTATATTTACTTATTATTATTATTTTTGAAGAGTGTATAACAACAAGTTTTAATTACCACGTAGAGATGAAAAATTTATATATATATACTTGAATTCATTCCATGTTTTTCTTCAAAATTGATTCCATGTTTACAAAGTTTTGAGTTATATTCTATGATAATACTCGAATTGATTCTATGTTAGTCTTTGAAAATTGTCTAATAAGTTGAAAATTATTTAATATAATATTTGGTATAATAAAAATTTCCTTTTCTGATTTTAATCAATATTTTTATCTTCTAAAACTTGTTTAGATTTTTCTAAAGATATATAGTATTACAAATATAATTCTATCGCACTACGATGTTGTGATGTTGAGTATTTTTCTGATACAACAATTATTAAAGAAAATAAGTTATTTATGCATTTATAATGTCTGCAGAAAATTATTTTAACTTTTTAGTTTCATTCTCACAAACATATTTACCGAGCTGACTCTGTATCTTTCCATATTTTCGTGCTTGATGTGAATATAAGTATCTGCAGTTACTTAAAAACATTGACTAATTTTTATTGAAAAAAGGTGTGCCACAAAATACTCAATATATTCTGGATAAAATAGTGAAATATCAATCACGTATTGCATGCGTAAACATAATTTTATTTGTATCATTTCATAAACAGATTATTTTACAGCAGTTGGGGTGTTATTTTTAACTTTAAAAGTAAAAATGAAAAATCCATTGACTGATTAAACTAAGAGCGATTTTTATCTTGCTCGTATGAAAATTTTTATCCATTCATAAGAAAAAAGGTTAAAAAGTAAAGTTTCAGGATCACATTCACAAGCCTATCCTAATATACCTTCAATGGGCCTATTCAATAATAATAATTAAGAGTATGAATTGCGATCTCCAGTTGTTGAACAAAGGAATTAAAACTGTTAATGTCAAAACAAGACCAAACTACAACTTAACTAGCAATTCAGAATCAGAGTAATGTTTTAATAATTTAAAATTTGTAAGTAGTTTTATAAATTTTAAGCAAAATTTGCAAGTAATATTATAATTTGGTCGTGTTTTACCAAAAGCATGGAGATTTAACTGTCAGTAGTTATTGTTTTCTTCATACATTTCTCTCTCTCTCTCTCTCTCTCTTTTTTTTACAAATATCTAGTCTCTTAATTATTAGTAGTCAGAAAATTCTGTAAGATCAGAAGGCACTAGTAATAGAATTACTTAAGGTACATTTTGAACACAGAAAATAACCCCGAATTAACATAATTATGCATCTGATTAAATATGTTCGATATGTGTGTGCTTGCGTATGTGTGTATCAGTAACATTATTTTTTTTTAATTTACATATAATTTTTTATATTTGATTATTGAATTATCAGTGGTATATCTAGGATATCCAAATGTGTGTCAAAATCAAATTACATACTTACATCAGAGTGACACTTAGGGGAATCACGAAAGATGATTACACGGTTATTGATGCATAAAATTAAAATGAACTTTTTGTGCAAGTTAGGAATGACACTTTTTCTAACTAATCAAATGTATCACAAAATTAGTATTTTATTGTTAAATCAGGAAAACAGTAATCCGTACTTTTTTAAAGTTAATAAATTTATAAAAATTTTTTATAAAAACGGTGCAAATTCTTCTATTATATCATAAAGTAATATTTCTAACAAAGAATTCTAAACTTTAAGCGATATGTAATGTTCAAACGAATAAGCTATTTTGGCAATTAATATTAAAAGAAATACTGTTAATGTTTGTTCATTTTTATGTGACCATTTACAGTAATTATGTTTGAATTTCAGCTGACTAAACCAACAAAAATTTACGATCATTTGATGAACTAATTCTTATTGAGATATTATTCTTCAACATTGAAATTTAAATGCTAAAATTTAAAAAATAATATTAAGGCCATACGAATCTGAAATTAACAAGACTTATGAAAACATAGATGTAGAGTTCCTTAAGAAATGGAAACCAACGATTTGAATAATTACCATTTATTTTTAAGATTATAGTGCTCACGAATATATTTCACAATTAGGTTTATTGACGGGAAGATTATTAATCATTCTTGTTAGAATGTTATGTAATCTTTCAAGTATACTTGCATATGTAGATAGCAGTTAGCATTGCTATTTGCTATAGTCAGATAAGGATGCCAAATTACTTTTTATGAGACACACAATTCTAAAGAAATTACCAGCCATATTAACAGGGTAAATCCACAATGACTATCCTCTGCAGCTACTTTTTGTTGCTGAAGTGCAGCTTCTGAATTTTCTTTATAAAGTAATGTTCAAATTGTCGAACTATAAAATCAACATAGTACAAAGTAGTCAATTCTTAGAATGAAAATATGGATGATTGTTAAAAAAAAAGCAACAACTGAATATTCAGTAGTAGTATTATATTTCAAAAATGTCTGAAAGTTAACTTAAAAATAAAAATGTAGGATTCAATTTTAAGAAAAAATATGTTAAATTTCATACTAATATTTAAGTTTACATACAAAAATGTTTTGAGTAAATACGTATAGTCCAAATTTCGAAATATACTTGATAGTAATTTTCATTAAAGGAAGAAACAAAACAAAAAGTATTTTTTATGACAAGAAAATGGCGAGTATAAATTAAAAAACTTCTTTATTACAAATAATTAGCCAATACTTTGTAAAAATTTTAAAATATTTCTGGAAACGTTTTCGTTTTATTGATTTCTATACTTGCTGCTTTTCCTCCAATGACTGGATTAAAATGTTTACAAAATATGATAATTTTAATAAAAAAAATCTTCAATATGTGCTAACAAATAATTTTTGGATTAAAACGTAAAACCAATCAAAATAGGGAAAAAAAAAAAAAAAAAAAAAAAACGTCACTAGAAATTTTTTTTTTCTTTTCCTGTAACAAATCTATTTTTCATTCATAATATTGAAATGTTTTATAGTTGTATACATTTGAAGACAATAATAATATTATTATCCGTAATTCATCATTTATTGCTATATACACATTAGTTTATATGTAAACCCGGAAAGTATTTTTTCAGATATTTAACTCACTACTCAACCAATGTGTTCAAAGTTACGTGAGATAATTGATCGTCTTTAATACCATAAAGTCATAAAAATTATTCAAATATTGAGGGCAAAGTTTGTATTTTAGTATTTGATTGAATTAATGTTTGATTTGCTCATCATTGTACGAAAATAGATGAATATTTTGTTTTAAAAAAACCCAAAACATATAGTTTAATTCTATATTTATTTTAAAATTGCACATATATATTTCTAAAATTAAAGTAATAATAATGTTCAAATACATAACACTATAGAAATTACTCAATCATTCCTAGGGAAATAATTTATAACGTAAGAAATTACAGCTATAGTTTACTTATAATTACAATAACCTTAAAATTATAATTAACCTTTAATTTATTTAAAATTTGAAAATTCCCAAAATGATATTAAAACTGCAAAAAACTGGCCTCAAAGAATAACACTACTATTCAGTAATGGTTAACAGTTCTAATTTATTTGTGTTTAGAAGTTTAGTTTTTTTTTATCTTGGTATTATTAATTGTATTTTTAAAATAAAAGCTATTTATATTTTAGTAATTTTGTTAATTTTTTACTTATTTTGTAATCATCAAATTTTAAAGAAATAATTTTCTAAATTCTAATTCTCATAAAAATATTCCGTTTCCTGAAGATTTCTCATTTGATAATATTTGTTTCAGTTCAAATACGTGAAAGTATAAAAAAAAAACATATAAAGTATAAATCTCTTTTTAATAAGAGAAAATTAACTTTCTTAAGTTTAAAATGTTTGTTGCAAAGGGTTATTGCTGTTAACACAGTTGTAATTTATGTTTATAATATAATAGTGATTTATATATGTTTTAAAATTTAGTTAAATACTTGAAATATTTTTTTGACTTTCATGAAACAATTAACGTCCAAGATCTTACGATATGATAACTCAATTCTTATACATAGACACAGCTTACATGAAAAATGATTGTAAAAGTTATCAAAATATCATCAATTTTGTCTTAGTCAATCCCAAAATAATTGCAAAATATCGTAGTTAGCGAATATTAATACTAAAACATAATATGGCAAAGTTTTTATTTTTTATTTGTATTTGAAATGAAAAAAGCAGCCTCAAAAAGTTACATTTGGAATGATGTTCTGAATAAGGGAAAAGAACAGAAATTCAAAAAACTATTTCATAAATAACAATCTCAGTTAAATTGGGACAAGATGAAACATTAAATATATTAATTAATTACATATGCAAGAGATCATAACTAAAGAACCATACTTTTTTTTTTGTATAATTATGAAAGTAAAACTCTGGAAATTATGCAATTTTGTTCAAGACTTACTAAAGAAATAGGCATTGGAATTACTATTAAATTATAGTTCAAAATTTCTTTTGTGGATTTTTCATTTTAATGAATTACATATTTAGCATACCTTTACAACAGTTTAAAAATTTTGTTGTGATGAAATATGTTTAACATGACACTAATCATTTTCACCTACCAACTAAATACCATCTAAGATAACACACTTCCCATTTAACAGAAGTGTATTCCAGGAAATACTATTACCATGTTCAGAAAATATCTGCTCAATAACAATTTTGTTTGTGCATCCTTTTTAGAAGAAAGCATGAGGAATCCAAGCCATCCACAAGGAGGGGTTATTTCACCCATCTTGTGATGTTGTGCTGTAGATTCCCTTCAAAAAGTTTTAAACAAGCTCAGTATAAACACTACCGGGTACTCAGGTGGTTTAGCTATTATTGTCAAAAGTGAATTTGTGAGGAACAATCTCTGGCATCATGCCCAATGCTCTTAAAGAATTGTAGATTTCATGAATAATGAAGGCATTTTTGTACAAAATACTACTATGATTACTTTTACAAAGAAAAATAATTTTAATCTGAAAAAGATAACATTTTTCGATCAAGAATTCTTAAAAGTATTTTGGACACGAACTTAAGTAAGAACAAGCATTTTAAATTTTGTATTGAAAGAGCAAAAAAGGTTTTCAGTCCCTATAGAAATGCATTTGGAAGAGCAAGAGCTTAAATCCCAAAGTTATTCGTTGGATTTACCTTATGGTCATTTGTCTCACCATTAATTATGATTCAACGGTCTGATGGTCTAAAATCAGTAATGAAACTGCAAAGGCAGATTTAACAAAATCTCAACCGTTATCTAGTGTAGGTTCGTTTGGATCTACTATACCCTAAATTTAAAATCTAACATACCCAGAAATGATGTTTTTTAGATGAAGTAATTGGTAGGTAGATTAATTTATCACGATTTGCTAGATGTTTCGAGTACCCAAAAGACAGATGCATATAGTCTGAGTTTTGAGGATCGGAGTAGCCACAAATTACAAAAATGATGGCTGATGACTCTTTCTTGTCTAAAGCGATTTTTGAGGACATCCTTAATTTAAAGGCTAACATGTAGAGGAGTTTTATCTTTCATAAAACTTCTGTTTGAAATGCAATGAGATTCTTGCAGATCAGGGAATATTTTATTCTGTAATATTTATATCTATCACACACACACACACACACACACACACACACACACACACACACACACACACACACACACACACACACACACACACACTATCTATTGGATTTCCTGCACTTAATTCGTGGAAAAAATATATGCCGAGAATATAAATAATCAATTAAACCTAGATCATACCATTATTTTGATGACTATAAAGGAATCTGTAATATTGAATGCGGATATTCTTGTTTCTTAGTTCGACAATTGTGAGTATTCGCTAAACTGTCGAAATAAAAGTTCGTTTAATTTGTCCAAAACATATTCCAAGACAATTCTAAATCACTTCGAAATGAGCAAACAGCAACAGTGAGTACCAGTGTCAAGTTGGAAACCATGTGGAAACAACTTCTGCAAATTTTGAAATTTTTGAAGATAATGTCAAAGGATATTCAGCATAAACTTCCACTCGAATAAAATGGGCATAGGAGAACAATATTCTCTATTACTTTTGCTAAGCAGATATTTTTATATTTCCACAATGAACATAAACAACGAATAAGTTTCTTCATTTTATTAATCAAGGGTTTTTTTCGCATCCCCTTCAAAGACCGAAATTTTCATAGATCAACTACTGCAAAGTGGCTGTATATTGGCAAAACAATTTAACTAAATTCGATGTGACAAAAATAACTATAGTCAAATGTACCATAGCAAGCATATTGAAAACAAAATGACTGCGAAAATTTCTAGGTTTTATTAGAGAAAGTTTACGTTTTCGTTTGCTCTTCATGGTTGCTTATGCATTTGAGATAAAACCTGGAAGGGAACTCGAGTATTTGCATTGAGAAATATTTTATTTTTCTAGTATTTACGAGGGTTGCTATTTATATTTCTGGCCTTGGCAACAGTAAGTGTTGCTAGGCGACCGAAGACGATTTTAATCGAAAGTTTGATATTTTTAAACATAAATTCAGCAGACTATTTACCATTATAGCTTTATTTGTGTTGTTGACAGTAAATTGAAAAGTTCTTCTCTGTCAAAAAATGGAATTGAATCGTGAACATTTTCGTGCCATTATTTTTCATAACTTTCGACGTGGATTGTCAAGACAAGAGTGCTTCGATGAACTTAATTCTTTATACAGCGATAAAGCGCCATCCTACAGCACTGTAAAAAATTGGTATAACGAATTTAATCGTGGTCGATGTTCGATCCAGGAAGAATCCCGTGCAGGTCGTCCAAAATCCGTTGTTGTGCCAGAAAAGATCAATGCTGTGCGTGAACTGATAAAGCAAGATCGTCATGTGACATACCGTGAGATAGAGGCGTCTTTGGACATTAGTATGACTAGCATCAATAAAATATTGCATGAACATTTGAGCGTAAAAAAAAATTTGTTCGCGTTAGATCCCGCATAATCTGACAAACGCTAAAAAAAAGGCTCGTGTCGATTGGTGCAAGAAATGTTGGAAAAATACATTCAAGGTACATCAAAGGCTGTGTATAACATCTACACAGGTGACGAATCATGGATCTATGCATATGAGCCGGAAACAAAACAGCAATCAACTGTATGGATCTTCCAAGACGAGGCAAAACCAACAAAAGTTGTTCGAGGAAGAAGCACATCGAAACAAATGATTGCCTGTTTCTTCGGCATTAACGGTCATGTGGCAACAGTGGCGTTAGAGCAACGCAGGATTTGTCAATTCTGAATGGTACACGACCATTTGTTTGCCAGAAGTCATCGGAGAAATTCGAAAAAGCAGAAGAACAGGCGAATCATTCTTCAACATGACAATGCGAGCTCTCACACATCGACTCAAACAAAGGCATTTCTGACGGAGCGAAAGATCGAACTGATGGGTCATCCGCCGTACAGCCCTGATTTGGCACCCAATCACTTCTTCTTATTCCCACACATCAAAAATAAATTACGTGGACAACGATTTTCGACCCCCGAAGAAGCGGTTGATGCATTCAAAACGCATGTTTTGGAGTTACCTCAATCGGACTGGAAAAAGTGCTTTGAAAATTGGTTCAAACGCATGCAAAAGTGTATTGATCATCATGGAGAATATTTTGAAAAACAATAAAACCAATTTCGATCCTACATATTTGTTTTTTCATTATTAGGCCAGAAATATAAATAGCAACCCTCGTATTTCCTCTTAATGACTGTCAAAGTGACGATTTTATTTTTAAGTTTTATAAGTAAGTTTGGTTTGGTTTGTTTGTAACTCAACGGTCATTTTTTGCACGCGAGGGCAAATTAGACTGGGATATACGTTTTAAATTTGATTCCGAACCACTACAAACATTCATACCCAAGGTGGGATTCGAACCCACGAACTGTTGAACCGAAGGCAAGAGCGCCAACCATTCGGCTGCCAGCTCGACTATAAATAAGTTTGAGAGAGAAGATATTGTTGACAGTTATTGTTGAAGGTATGATGAAGTTCAATTAAATTTTATAATTCATTTTAAATATTGCTATATTTAATAAAATTTGCGTTAAAAGAGCTGATGGATATAAAATAGTGAAATTCAAGTAAGGGATTAATTATAAATGTGAAATTCATTCCAATTCTTCTTCCGGAGGTGAAGTATTGAAATGTTCTTATTCATTCATTCATTCAAATAAAAAACCTATTCCATCAGTATGTTCAGCTCAAAATGTTATATTTCTGCACAACTATTTCGTCTATAGGTAACATTAAAATAAAATTGTTTGATTGTATAATATAGTTACCCTGTATACTAATTTGAAAAATGTGCGTATATCGAATCGCTCTTAATTTGAACAAACACATAAAGAAATTTTAAAAAATTGTTGAGGGGATTATGTTATGTTTACTGTGCTCTTTTTTATAATTAATTCCCTATCTGGAGGTAATCAAAATCAAGAAAAGTGTTCAAAGAAACAAAAGTTCATGCTGTTGAATAATTAAAAATTATTTACACATAAAGTTCTATTAATTATACCATAAATTTATTCTTTAAATTATTCTTAATTATATAATTTTGTTGGTCATTTTGTATAATATATATATCCAGATATAAAACAAATTGTTATCATATCTCTTTTAGACTGAAGCGCAGGAAGAATATGTGTCTTGAGAATTTTTACGGAGTCCTTTGGCTATGGTTCCTACCCTACCATAAATTCACACTAATTAAATACTTATTCATTTTATTATGTAAAATTTCTGGTTTAAATTTTGTTGAGATGAGGGAAAAGTTATAAAAAATCAAATTCTTTCTTGAACTGTGTTTCAGTATCAAAATATATAAGCATAATTGCTATATTTCAAAATAGCCAACTGTTTATATTAAATTTACTTCCCATTTTGATATAACAGAAATTTTCAGTCTCCAAAAAATTAATCCTTTTTGTTGCCATTAAAGTCAAGTTGAAATGCATTGATTCTCCCAACAATTTTCTTTTTAATATGGTGTAGTAGAGATGATGCTATTTGCTAAATTCATAATAAATTGAAAAAAAAAATTACAATTTACATTATATTGTTGATTTCTAAGTTTTAAAGCTTAAAAGAAACTAATTTTACTATTGGGTTTGCTTATTTTTTATTTGCTTTTATTTTATGATATCAATTATCTTTTGCAAAAATTATTAATATCATACATTAAATTATTAAAATTAAAATATCTTGAAACAATTATATACTGTGATGATGCACTATCATTTCTTGGGAATCAAATAGAGACCTAATAATGTTGACTAACGACGTGATAATCAAACGATGCGTCTGTCGCTTACAGCTTTAAAAATATGTTCTTGCTTACTCCTCATTTCACTAACTATTTAATGGCAAATAAAAGTAATACAGTATTTATAAAACAATTTTATTTGCCCCTTGAAAAGGCATTATAGATATACATATTAAAAAATATACACATCTATAATGACTTTTATTTCTCAGATAGAAGCTCTCATAATCTTATTAATGAAAGTTTAAGCAATAATTTACTCATATGTACTAACTTTAAACTAACTGAATAAAACGCATTTTTCATTTTTTTGGAATGAAAATTAATTGACAACTATTTTTAAGACTCTTGATACAATCACTGTAATTGATTTTTAAAATCCATGTTTAGTTATAATAGAAAATAATGATTCTATTAATTAACTCACTTTGTTGATAACAAATAATTTTCCAAAATTGACAGTCGTTAAAGCATTTTACTAGAAACCTCATAAGTTTTTGAATTTCAAAAATACCTTAGTAGAGATTCATATGTTGGAGGCAGTATTTGTGCGTGGAGAGGTATTTCTTTGAATGCAAGCACACACATACCTACCTTTTGATTTTTCTATGTGAAAAATTTTAATATTACTTTGAGAAGAAATGATATAATATTTTATGCTTATATATCTCCTTGCATCGATGTAATAAGTAACATTTATGTACTGTTGTAGAATAATTCCAGGCAAACTAACTTTATACCGTGAAATGATTGCTTTCAGTCGCCATTAATTCAGTGCATGAAAAGCAGAATTGAGCTTTCAGATCTGAATTCCACTTAGCACATTTGCGATGCCTTAGAAACATACTCAGATTCTACTTAAAACACTTATATATTTTTCAAAAATAACAAAATCTTCCTGCTGTTTTAATATAGATGGTTATCCAAGTAATAGAAGCTACTAAGAATATGACATTTAAAATGTATTTCAAGCATTTCAGTACAATCCTATGTACTAGTTTTTTTATAAATATAAAAATATATTACATGGTAACATGATTTAAGTAATTTTAATCTTGGGTTTTTGTCAAAAGAGTAAAATATCGGACCTCACAGACATTCATAAAGCCGAATTGTGGGATACTGACCAAAGGTTTCGCTTGTGTACGAGATATTCCAGCCTCTGAGCGTTTCTAGAATTATTGTATCTAAAGGTATGACAGTATTGCAACAGAGAATTCTGCAAAGGAAAACCCTGTACGAAAATAGAAATTGAGTATCTTTTCACCCAATATTTTGCTTTGCCGAATGATGAATCCGGTGGTTATTGAAACGAATTAGAATGCCTAAAAATGAAGAAACTGTATTAAAATTAATCAGAGCTCAATGAGCATCAAGATTTTACAGTGCTAATAATGACAGTTGAAAAGCACCTACTTAAGAATGTTTTGAAAAGCAGAAATTTGCCAGTTACTTTTTAAAGTATCAATGCCAAATGTTGTTAAAAGATATGGACTCACTTACGAAACTTGATCGATTGATAAGTGAAAGACAGGTATATTGTAAGACGAGTTGTTTTTCACACTTTTTCTCATAATAATAAAGGTGCATATTTGAAGAAACCAATTTGACCGTTAAAAGGATATAATAAGGATCATACACAAGTGTAAAATTGTTATTATCTCCTAAATGTCAAATTGGCTGCCATGTCATGGTTTTCTGTTAGGCCATTCATAAACCTGTAAACGAAGATCATTAGGGAAAAGGACTATATACTTTACCTTCTGCACTTGTCCTTATAAGTTTAGGCAAGATTCTGAAAATTGAAACACTCACAGAATTGAAGATGGAAAAAGTAAATGATTTGTTTCCAATATACCATAAATGACCTTCATTTTTTTTTTTTTTTTGTCTCGTAAAAAAGGTACACATGGGCTATGTTTCCCAAAGAAGTGAAAACACTCGTTGAGTTTTTAAGAATTTTTACAAAGTATAAGATAACTTGTATTAAAATTGCGCAAATTCATTTAAAATAAAATAGAGTCATTTAAATAAGGTGTGAAAATAAGACGATACATTTTTTTAGAAAAAAATTTCCTATGCATTTTATTATTTATTTAATTATGTAGAATAAAGTAAATTGCATGATTTATTTTATAAATCAAGTGTTTCTCATGGCAAATTTGACGATTTGAGTAGAAAGAGTTAAATACTATGCAAATGTTAAATACTAGTAAAGATTTATTTACTTTCTCATTCAAATTGACAATTTCCCCACAAGAGACAGTATAAATGGTATAAGTAAACGATAGGTAAAGAGATACCTAACTGAAATTGTCACTCGCTTCAAAATCGGTCTCTATCGAGATATGAAAGTACACAAAGATGGCAACAGAATCTACAGTCTCTGCATAAATTCCGATAATATTCCACAAACACCAAGACACATTTTTGACTACCTGCCATTTTAAGATCTCTGTCTCAGCTCGAGGAATTTCCCCTGCTCGTCATCTAAAATAGCTATAATTAGAAAGCATCAGGAAGCTAGCTGTGTTTTGCACACTCATGGTCATCTTTAGGTCTCCCCATGAACACGACACCAACCGAACAGTGGTACCCATCTTACTTAATATGTCTTAAGTATTATATATAATTTAAATTAGAATAAAGTACTATTGAATAAATGATCAAACTGTAAATAAGTACTTAATTTCGTTTTTTATGATTTCAGCACACAAGAATTCCTTTTCAATGAGCTTTAAAGAAATAATTAACTGGTTTTATTTTCATAGTATTTTGGAGAAGCAATTTGAGGGTGCTTTCACTTTCGCAATTACATTTTATTCTCAAGAACTAGTTTTAAATATATAAATATTAGTAAATATATATGCATAGATTAATTATTAGAGAAGTTCGTATTTTTATTAGTTCTTAAGAACATTGTTCTGCTTTTGTGATAGATCAGAAATTTACTAAGAATATTTAGTTTCGTTTATGAGAATGATAATTACTTGAAAGTTTTAAAAAATTTTAAATGATTCTAAAATCGCAATGACCTTCGATGACTTCCAAATAAGAATTATTTTGCAATTTCGTGAAATAAATATGAAACCACACTAAATTATATGAAAATAACAGTTTTCAAATGTTCTGAATGAGTGAAAATTATGAATGTTGTTTCCAAATATTTTAGGGAGGAAAATGAAAAATATATTATTTATTTCTTCTAAAAATCTATTTTAAAAAACATCAATGATATAAATTTGCTCTTTGGTGGGAGAAAATTCTACTTTTTTCAATACAAAACTGAAACATTTACATTTACTTCAAAAATGAAAATTCTTTTGAGAAACTTAATGCGAAATTTCCAAAATTTGATGAAATTATTAATTATGCCTTTTAGAATTATAACCTTTTATTTTATTTCATAAATATATATATCAGAAAAACGATGTTTGCTTAATTCATATGTTTAATTAAAAATTTGAAACCAAGTTTATACTGTAATATTCTGTACTTATAAGTTGCATTGAAAATTCACACTTTCTTCTTAGCATTATTTTAAAATATAATTTTATGAAATATTAGAAGATAGTTGCAAAAAATTATCAATCTATATGTCAACTTCACAATAATAAAATGCAATTGAGAATAAATTCCAACTCAAAACGAGCATTAGGAAACGCGTGAGAAAGCGAACTATTTTGATTCATTGATAACAATAATTATATTTTTGATTATCTTTAAAAAAATTAAACACTTATGTAATTACAAAGTTATTTCGATTTAATGTAAAAATTAAAATGTTTTCATTTAGGCTTTCAGTTTCCGATTTAAGTTAACATAAACTATTTCTTTCACATAGAGAATTACAATGAAATTCACCTTAAAATTGCAATCTTAATCTTTAGTTTAAAACATAATTTCTCTGTTTTCTAGAGGTTTACAGCATTTGACAATGCAAAAATATTATTTAGATATTTTAAAATATTAAGACTTTCCTATAAAATTTACGAATTTTTAATATTACGTGAAACAGTTTATATATCTCAAAACCATATCTGTACTTATTACTGATTATATCAATATAAACTTACTTCATTCATTCTGAAGTAAACTTTTATTGCAAAATTGCATTCTAATTTTTCTTATATAATTCTATTATTGCAGATTACAGAAAATATTTTAAAAGAAATGTAATAAAATAAATGAAAAGCAATATTCACTTTTATTAAATTATTACTTTATAAGAGTGTTAATATTTACATATTACTAGTATTATCATTATTTTAGAACATTGTTACTTCGTAGAGTATTAAGAGAGTGTTAAAAAAATATTAATTTTATTAAATTATACTTTTATCATAAGGGCGTGAGTTACTAAATTTTTAAATTTCAAAATCTGGTACCTCATAAAAAAAAGTTGCTGAGGCCATTATAGTAAAGCATGAAATTTTTAAAAAAGCAGCTTCATGTGCCTCATAATAACTGTACATAATTTTGTAGCAATAAAATTAAAATCATAGTTAATGGTAATAAAGAAGACAAAGTAAGTGAAATGTTGGCTAAAGAGAAGTCGAGGAGAAACTAACTGAGCATTGAAATTCTTATGAGGATATATAAATATATTTGATTATTAATTTTTTAAACTGTAAGTTACATTGCTATTACTTTTACAACAAATAATTATTACTTTTAAAAATTGATTTTCCTTGATAGTAATTACTATTAAAATGTGTGCAAGGTAAATTTCATTTTTCAATAAAATTGTTTTCTAATTAGAATTTTTTCCCCGCTGTTTCATGTATACACGGAATAAGTATAAATATTCTACTTATAATAATCCTATTTATTAATAAAAGATATCTTTTGTTATTTGTTGCAGAGAAAAATATCTTAGTATACTTATAAATTTTTTTATTTAATTCAAGTTTCAATCAAAACGATTTTCTAGGATGTTTTCTTCTGGAGTGATAAGCGATCTCAATAAAACTTTTTTTTAAAAAAGAGCAGTTTAAAAACAACATGAAACACATTAATGTTCCATAATTCTTTTTATTTTCCAAAATAAATAAATAAATAAAAAAAAGAAAAAAAAAGTAAAAAAAAAAATCTGGAAACCATGTTTTTCACTCTAACACTAAAAATAGATGATAGGAATTTTATCAATTTTAGTAGGTAGGAACTAAAGATCAAAGGAACTCCTAGGATGTTTCGTGTAGAGAAATTGATATTGCCATTTATCTTAAGCAATTCAATTACTGAGGGAAAAAAAAGAGAGTGGTTTATCTTTAAGGAATCATTCTGCGTATAAATTCATTATCGCAAGCCGCAATTATTTTCTAATGAAATAAATTCTTAGAGAAATCACGTTTGATTCGATGAAAGCCCAAAGAAACGTAGAAGATAAGTTGCTTCTTCTCTCCAATGGTCAAAGAGAATGAGTTTATATATTTGTCCTTGGTTTCACTCCTTCTTAAAGTACAATTGTTTCCTCTCATTAAGTGAGCAATTACCCAACACCCCCATTCTTAGACGCTCAGTGCTCCTTCGCCACAATATCAATAACCATTTGGATCCCCATTGCTAAGAAAGAGTTCGCGGTTTCTAATAGATGATTTGGAAAACAAACATTTTACTTTCTTTCAAAAGATACTATTGTTTTCTTCTCGATTTGAAACGTTTCAATGCAATATAAGACAAATATTTCACACTGGGATTTATTTTTAAATTTTTTCCCCTTCGTTTTCACCATGATTGCGAAGGAAATAAAACATTTAGCAAGTCAATCCTTTTTTGATTGAGCATAAATTGGCCACTTTTGAAAGACATTCACTGTTTCGAAGAATAATCATCTAATAAAATAATCGAATAATTGTAAAGAAGTTGCGATGTTCGTTTTCATTTTCATTGTAAATTAATAGTATTTTATTATGGAATAAGAGAAGTCAGCATCTGGAACGGAGATATAGAATAACATGTGAAAGAGATAAATCTTACAACGGCATGAAACTGTTCTTAAGTGAAAGTAGAAAAAAAAATCAGAATTCTTATAAAACTTCAGGAATTCTTCCAACGAAACGAAATTCTGTTCCTTATTATAAGAGGATTTTATTTTGAGAAAAAGGGCATTATTTTACAAACCAATCACTGAGTTTCGTTGCTTGGGCCATCAAACCAACGTCAATTGATATAATGTTATTATTGACAAACACAATGAATCCATTAAGGTAATCGTTGAAAAAATGGTGAGGATTCTCTCTCTCTCTCTCTCTCTTTATGAGATAATATTTATTATAAGAAATTCTTATGATTATAATTATACAAGTAATAGATATTGAAATAGAAATTGTTGTGTATATCAAGCAGAATTCGGAATTACCAGTTGATATTCACAAACTCTCTTAATTTTCTAGTCCATTAGATCTAGAACTATTTGAAACATATTAAGTCAATCAAACAAATAATTATTTAAGAGGTACAATTATGTGTATTTATGAGATATTATGCTCTAAATTTATAGTTTATAGCAGCGTTTCCCAACCTTTTTTGGCCAAGGCACACTTGTCGCGGGGAAAAAAATCACGAGGCACACCACCATTAGAAAATGTTAAAAAATTAACTCTGTGCCTATACTGACTATAATAAAGTAATTCTCTTGAATAGGAATCAAATAAGCACAAAGAAAGTATTTTATAATTACTTTATTATGAAATATTAAGTAAACAGAATAGTGAAAAATTATAAAATACTTCCAGTGCGAAACCTGGGCCTGTTTGGCTGAACACAAAGCTGATATTCTGGCTGGAATCGAAGAAAGACACACACGTAGCTCTTCGTCAACAGTTCTCAGTCTCTCTCTGTATTTGGTTTTCATAGCAATCATGCTTGAAAAGCTAATCTCACACAGATATGTAGTGGAAAAAGGGAGCAATGTCAAAATTGCTTTGTTTGCCAGAAGGGGAAACTCCTTGGTAGTATCCAACCAAAAACTGTCCATATGTAGATCAGCAAATCTTAGCTTGCAACCACGATTTTGTCTCAGTTCAATTAGTTCCTCCTGCTCCTGTAAAGTCATTTCCATTGCTCCTGTAAAGTCACTGATACGGATCTTTTCCAAAACCACACTTTCGATGTCTGCAGACATGTCATTAATACGTCTGGAAATTGTGTTGTTTGAGAGAGGGACTTTGGCTATTTTCTTTGCTGCTTCAGGTCTGAGCATCTCCTCTACAATAGCTTTGCAGGCAGGAAGTATTAATGTCTCTGCCACAGTGTGCGACATTTTTGTCTTGGCTATAAGTTCAGCAACTTGATAGCTAGCTTTAAGAGCTCTTTCATTTACCTTTATGGTTTTTCTCATAAAAGTTGCCTGTTTCTCCATGTTGTCACGCAGGCGAACAAAATAGTCCACATTCTTGTTTTGAAGCAAAGGGTGTTTCGTTTGGAGATGGCGTTTAAGCTTGCTTGGGACCATAGCACTGTTAGCTAGCTTTTCACCACACACCACGCACAGTGGAGTTGGTTTGTGTTCACCTCCAGTGAAAGTAAATCCAACTGAAATATAGCTTTCGCTATATTGCCTTGCGCCAGAGAATTTAACCATCTTTGTTTTTTTTTGACCCCCACTCATACTCGGGCTCTCATCTGGCTCTAGATTTTGTTCAGAGTCCAGTTCTTTCCTTTTCAAAAACTTGTCCATCACTTCATTATCAGTGTCTCTCTCCTCACAGCAGCCGTTGTCTCTCTGACACTGTGTGAGGCGTCTGCCTGCGTCTCATGGGGAGGAGTTATAGCACTGCACAGCGCCGTGACCACCTATGACACCGACGGGGGGAGTGACGGGAGGAGTTATAGCGCTGCACAGCGCCGTGACACCCTGACCCGGCGGCACACCACGGTGCTTCAGACGGCACACTGGTGTGCCGCGGAACAGCGGTTGGGAACCGCTGGTCTATAGCATGCGCTACAGTTTTCAGTAGCATTCTAGATCCCTAAGATATTTTTATTCATTATACGTGTTTTGATACATATAAAAAATAATATCTGAAACAATTAATGGTGAAATTAATCGTTTCGGATAATTAATCGAACTACAAAGAAAGACATTAGTTAACCTAAAGTTTTTCTCTTCATCTATAATTGCTAATGTATATGAATATTGATCTATCTATTATACACAACATTTTTAAAACTCATAATCTTTGTTTTTTATTAGGATGAAGGTCCAGAGCGGAATTCAAACACAAATTGTAAGTCATTTATTTTAGTTATTTAGTGTCTAATATGGAATATTTGAGCACATTTGCTTTTAGTTATTCTTAATAATAAACAAAATTTTTATTTTTAAGAATTCTATTAGTTTGGAAATAAATAATTAATTTACATACATTGATTTAGGAATAAATAAAATTTGATAATTTTTCTTGTGTAAAATTACCATTTTCCAAATGAAATATTTTTTAAATGAAATTAATTACAGAAAGTTTGTTGTAAAAGTGAAACAGTTTATTTTTGATTTTTTATGTGCATTATTACATTCAATATATAAAAATTATTTCTTTCATAACAAAACGTAACCCTGATTGCTGTTTATAATCTGAAAATATATTTCACAACAAAATTTATAATTATTTTCTTCATATAATTTAAAGTTTTATTTCTAATGAAAGAAAAATTACTACTAAGAAAATAGGATGATTATTATTTCATGTATTTTCTCTTCCAGTTAATGTATATTATTTTTATGAGAATATATCATTTTAAAAATAAGTTATCCCTTACTAAGTTTGATTGTTATTATAAGTTTTGTTTTCATATTTTATTTTATTTCTAGCTTTCTTTAATAAAAGTAGTGAGGAGATATATTTTTTAGTGATATGAAGAGGCATATACATTTCGTCAAATGATGTGAAGTCTTTTTTTATAGTTAAAACCCCTGATAAAATTGTTTTAATACAATTAAACTAATTTCTAAATAAAGTCACATTTATTGTCAAGCATTTTGACTTTAAAAATTATTCTGTTTTTAAAATTAGTTTTTTTATTTTGTTTAACAATATTTTTATTTCCAATTATTTCTTTTAAAATGTATTCTTAACATGAGGAACATGTACTGGTTAAAATACCTTCAATCTAACAATACATCTATTGCAGTGTTATTTCCTTTAAAATGAATATTCTACATAAAAACATGAACTGATAATTTTTTTATATTATTTAGTCAAATAGATTGCTTTCTTCTCAAACCGATGTTACACTTTCTTTTTTATTATACATTTATTGTTTCGTTTGTTTACACGACCGCGATTTAAATTCTATTTTACGTCAAAGTTGTTTTCATGTAATATCCAACTAATCATAGAAGAATCAGACATACAAGGACATGAAAATAATGATCATGGTGATTGAATTTCCTTTTTATTTTTAAAAACTGATGTGAATGCAAGCATTTATTATAAATGGTGAAAGGTACATCTCTTTTATTTAACACAGGTGAAAAATATTTGAAAATATAAAGTTACTTTAAAATTTCATAATGTTTTTTTTGGAACAACATAATAATAATTTTAATATTTAATGTCCTTATTGAAGGGACTAAATAGATTAAAATGTTATTTTATTTTTTTAATATTTTAGCAAGATTAAAGTTAGAACATGAGGACGTAATTAATTATTAAAATTGCAACTAATGCTGCAAAATCTTTATAAAATATGTTTGTAAGACATTGTAATCTTAAAGTAGAAGAGAAGAATGAATAAACATATAATAAAAACACATTTTTTAAAGTCAGTATAATCTCTATTAAAAAGTCTAAAGATTTAACTATTTAAGCTGCGTTATTTAATATAATAGAGCAAAAAAATCTTCGATTTCAATAGTGTTGTCAAGAAAGACATGCGTTTCTTCGTCGAAAGTCGTTTTGAATTATCGTAATAAATGAATGTGCTAACATAATTATGAAAACAATATAAGCACAAATGTTTTCCGACACTTTTTTAGGATATTGAACAGGATGGGACAGTTATTTTGAGACAATTTCAGAGTCATCAATAAATGACTGCTAATCATTCAGATGTATTTATCAAATTTTTGAATAAGTGGATTTTTTTGAGTGTCTTTACGAACTTAAAAAAAATTGCTAGCCTCAGTTTGCTCGTTTCTGTTCTATGATTGCGTTTAAACATAGATTTAGTTATACGAGGGTTGCTATTTATATTTCTGGCCTTGGCAACAGTAAGTGTTGCTAGGCGACCGAAGACGATTTTAATCGAAAGTTTGATATTTTTAAACATAAATTCAGCAGACGATTTACCATTATAGCTTTATTTGTGTTGTTGACAGTAAATTGAAAAGTTCTTCTCTGTCAAAAAATGGAATTGAATCGTGAACATTTTCGTGCCATTATTTTTCATAACTTTCGACGTGGATTGTCAAGACAAGAGTGCTTCGATGAACTTAATTCTTTATACAGCGATAAAGCGCTATCCTACAGCACTGTAAAAAATTGGTATAACGAATTTAATCGTGGTCGATGTTCGATCCAGGACGAATCCCGTGCAGGTCGTCCAAAATCCTTTGTTGTGCCAGAAAAGATCAATGCTGTGCGTGAACTGATAAAGCAAGATCGTCATGTGACATACCGTGAGATAGAGGCGTCTTTGGACATTAGTATGACTAGCATCAATAAAATATTGCATGAACATTTGAGCGTAAAAAAAATTTGTTCGCGTTGGATCCCGCATAATCTGACAAACGCTCAAAAAAAAGGCTCGTGTCGATTGGTGCAAGGAAATGTTGGAAAAATACATTCAAGGTACATCAAAGGCTGTGTATAACATCTACACAGGTGACGAATCATGGATCTATGCATATGAGCCGGAAACAAAACAGCAATCAACTGTATGGGTCTTCCAAGACGAGGCAAAACCAACAAAAGTTGTTCGAGGAAGAAGCACATCGAAACAAATGATTGCCTGTTTCTTCGGCATTAACGGTCATGTGGCAACAGTGGCGTTAGAGCAACGCAGGACGGTCAATTCTGAATGGTACACGACCATTTGTTTGCCAGAAGTCATCGGAGAAATTCGAAAAATACCGAAGAACAGGCGAATCATTCTTCATCATGACAATGCGAGCTCTCACACATCGACTCAAACAAAGGCATTTCTGACGGAGCGAAAGATCGAACTGATGGGTCATCCGCCGTACAGGCCTGATTTGGCACCCAATGACTTCATCTTATTCCCACACATCAAAAATAAATTACGTGGACAACGATTTTCGACTTCGAAGAAGCGGTTGATGCATTCAAAACGCATGTTTTGGAGTTACCTCAATCGAACTGGAAAAAGTGCTTTGAAAATTGGTTCAAACGCATGCAAAAGTGTATTGATCATCATGGAGAATATTTTGAAAAACAATAAAACCAATTTCGATCCTACATATTTGTTTTTTCATTATTAGGCCAGAAATATAAATAGCAACCCTCGTATGTCTATTTTTGGTTGCGGTTAGATATAGGTGTCATTATAGATGATTTTATCTAAAACAAACAGCCAAACAAAAACTCGTTTCTAACATGATAATTCTCGGCCATTTTTGTTCATTATCGTTGAAACAAAATTATTCTAAGTTTTGATACCTTAATCGCTCATTAAAATACTTGAGACAAGTTAAAATAAACCTCGTAAAGGAATTTGAATGAATCACTACGAGAATTGTGTGACTCGTTTTTTTCTGACAAATGATTTAATTTCTTGGAATGGTTATTTTACTGATTGAAATATATACCGTAACTAAATTAATCTCTAAATGAAGTAAGTTGTAATGAAGGAAAGATGTTTTTAGAAATAAACTGCATAATCACTGTTTTGTGTTTAATTGTAGACTTTATCGTGCACTCTTTCTCACAAACTGTAGCTTTAAATGTAAGAATGAATTAGAAGAAAATATGATTAAAGTATTCAAAAGTTTGTTTTTACGTAAATTTTGATAATACTAAATTTTAATTGCAAGAAAATATTATATTTTTCTATTTGTAATTAAACTTATTTATTGTAGTAATATAATAATTCATTGGTTTTTTAAAAAAATTAAAAGATCACTTTTTTGTTTTGTAGAGAAAATGAACAATCTTTTTTTGATGACTATTCTTGAAAATTCCTTTTTTGATTCATGGAAAAGAATAGCTTAACAATTCGAGTTGCAAAGTTTTTATACGATAGAATCAAATGGAGAATTATTTGTTCAGTGAATGTTTAAGATATAGTTGATGAATGTAACAGGGAGAACAAATTACGAAATAATTTTTAGTGCCAGTTTTCTTCTATTCTATCTTGTGCATAAAATTTCACGTAAATATTTTTAATCCATAAATTCCCTCATAATATTTGTGATAAAATTTCACATGTAAAAAGAAATTTTACTTAATTACCAAAAATAGTAATTTTTATTTATTTATTTTTTTTTTTATGTTGTAAATGTTTTACTACGATTTAAAGCAATAGAAAAGCATGCAAAGAATACTAATAAAAAAATAGAAATATATCTATTTTTTGGTTTAGTAATCTTGTCTAGTACATTTTAATTATTTGATTCTAGCAGGATGCAACGTAACCATCCGATCACAATACGGCATTATCCGTTCCCCCAACTATCCCAACAAGTACCCAAGGTACTCCAGGTGTCGGTATGTGGTAGAACGTTTCTCCAAGGATGTATGCGAGGTGAAATTAACTATGGAGTGGTTCGAAGTGGAGAAGATGGCTTTCACTCAGTGCTCGGAGGATTACTTCGAAATTCAGAATGGTGAAAAGCACTTTAAATTGTGCGGAGAACTGCCACCAGGGTCCAAGAGTAAGTATGATTGTAGTTTAAAAATATTTTGTTTAAAAGAAGGCTACGATTCTGTTTGTTTCTAAATTAATTAAAATTTATTTCTTAGCATCGGTAAATCGCGATCACTTTCACGGGTGAAGCTGAGTATTTATTTGAAAATAATGAATATAGAGCTGTTAAGAGCTACTCTTTAGAGTATTATTTCTCTTCATGGTATTATAATCGCATATGGATATCTATTGTGATTTTAGTTTAAGTTTCAATATGCTACGACTTATAGATACCCTCGCAAAATATATATACAATTAAAATCTCAGTAAATTCGCAAAAATATTGCTGAAAATTAAGAATCTTTTGAAAGAATTATGTTTTTATAATTTCATCACATTCTTCCTGCCTTTCAATTAAGTCGGCTTAATTTAAACTTACAATCTATATATGTTTAATTTATTAAAAAAAAATACACTTCTTATTGAAATTGATTAAAAAAATCCATTTTCTTTTAAAGTTTTACCTTCTTGTCGTCAATACTATTGGAATTACGTAAAATCGAAATTCGTAAAAATTGTTTATAACATGGAACTGCTCAGCCTCTCCGGTAACATCATCATGGAAAAACTATCAGTACTCTCTATGGAAAGAATAGTATATATATGTATATATATATATATATATATATATATATATATATATATATATATATATATATATATATATATATATATATATATATATATACTTATTACTTTTTTCATTACTTTCATATTAATTATTTCTTTAACCGAAAAAATTCTTTAAATTTTTTTTTTTAAATATAAAGCAACTTTACTTAAATTAATATTTTTTAATCTTTAATTATGACAGAATACACTATCGCAGGTTTCATATTAGTTTAATATACAAGAAATATAAATTTAACAGACAATATTTTAATCATTTTGAGTTTGAATTTATCACTAACCAAACGAATGAAAAATCACGTGTTTAGTAATTAAGTACTGTAATTTTTGTTCAAAATATTCATTAAATATAATTCACCCGACCTTGGAAACAAGTCCATGGAATCACATCTGATGACCAAAGCTATCCTCCAACAAGAATAAAAATGTCTTATATCCCTTGTATAAAATGTCACAATAGTTGAAGTACCGATTGACAAATTTGTGACGAACCTAACGATTATATTATCCAAACCCATCCTTTGTTGAAATTGTGAAGTAACTGAACTAATCTGCAAATCGTAATATCTTTGTTTATTAACAATAAAAAAGGTATGACCTGCTCAGGAAATGTTTTTTCAAAAGAATAATCTGATAAGGAGCTTTGTAAAATCGCACTCTTTAATGAGTTTTGTGTAAGCAGCAGGATTTCTTGAGATGCATGGCAGTTTCAAATTAAAGAACTGTAAGTTATATATTATTTGATGAAAAAAAAGTAGGCCTCATCACCAAAAAATTTTTTTTCATGATTAAATATCATTATTAAAATGTATTAGAACAAATGTTAAACACTGGTATAAATCTTAAGATTTTAATTCATGTTAATAGTCTATTCTACAGGGTTCAAATAGAAACATTTTCATAAGACTTTTATTCAAGTGAAGTATTTAAATCTTGACACCGAGTATTTTTTCATGTTTTATCGTTTCTAGAAATAATCTCTTGTGTCCCTTAATAACAGCACTGTGTTAATTGTTTATTTAGATACCAATTTTTGCTTGTCGCTTTGCCAAACTACTAAATGCTCTATTTTTTCAAAATTCTTAATTTTGGTTTTTAATGATTTAAAGGTTAAGTACCGGATCATTACGTAAATTTTTTTAAAACTTTTGCTTACTTATCAAAAGGAACTGTTATATTAATTTTGAGAAGATGCTTCTTAAGAAAGACACATTGTAGTAAAATGAGAAGCACCTTAATTATATTTTAAAAATAATTTATTTTATTATTATTTAAAGTTTTTCATATTTTTACATGACCAAACTACAACCTCTTACATAAACCAGAATTTATAATACAAAATTTCTCCTGCTTTTTTATGAAAAATTTCATTTCGATTGAAATCAAAAATGCCATATTTTTCAATATCTGTGACTTTTGAAACTATGATTTTTTTTATTTGCATACTTCTTTTTTATCACTGTTGTCGAAAATCCCCATACACAAATATGATGACTTTTTATATAATAAACTGAGTTAGAGAGGCTTCCAAATAGTATCATTTTAAAAAATAATGTACGGTTAATATCAGACTTGCTGCATTTTTGTCTAATGTCTGTTAAATTACACAAATTGTAAGATGTTTTTAATGATACTTTCATTTCTAAAATTTTTGTAATAGACAATCATTTAAAAAATATTTTATTAAAATGAAATAAATTACTCGCATAATATAAGTAAATCCCATTTTTTGTTGTAAAATAAAGCTTATGTTACACCTAAGCCTTATTAAAATAATAATAATAAATTCGTAACTAAAAAGTGTAAAAAAATATGCAGAAAAATTATATGCGCTTCTAGCTTAAACATAGCCCACTAAATTAACTCATTATGATACTGCTTAAAAATTATTTATATTCAAGATGTTAGATTTTATATATAAATCATTTTTATTATTTAATATTATATAAAACATCTAACAAGGATATGGAAATTTGCAGCTAATAATTCTAAGTGTAACTTCAATATTGCTTTTAAAAATCAAGAATATCATGTATCGAAATTGTATGGCGAAACTGAAGATAATCATATCATTATAAATATTCAAAACAATTTTTATTATTTTAGTTTAAGAAAATCAAAAATAGACAATTCTTTCATTAATACCCATAAAGCTTTCTTGCATATTAAATTTCTCACTTCCTAATGTTTTTTATAAACTATATTTCACAATTTTCAACATAAATGTGTTTTCAGTCCTTCGTCTTCCTTCAGTCAGTATCACTATGCAGAAAACCGGTTGTTCAAATATAGCCTCTACCACAGCTGAGAATTCAATTTGCAGGTGTGATCTGCAAATTCATATAAATCCTTTTACAGTATTTGTGAGTGATATAATACTGAATTATTTCATTTAATTTAATACATATTTCATGTTATCTTTATTCCGAGGCTTTTGTTTTACATCGGACATGTTTAAATACGAGCTGTGTTTAATGTGTGTGGCTAAGCAATTGAAGACAATTTCAATTTAATTTAATTTATTGATGAGGATATTTTGAGTATATATAATTTTTACTATTTACACAAATTTTAATACAACATTCAACTTAATAATCATGACAATATCATTGGCGGACACCGCCACAAGCGCATCTCCAGTGCGTTGTCTCTCTGAGAATACATTCTACTAAAGTAAGTAAACAAAAACAATATAATCCGAAAGGAGAAGGGCGGCAGAATCTGGCGCGCATGCGCTGTACTGATCCTCGCCTTTTTAGCACATAACAACTCCTTCCCCCTCCGGAAGGACTTTTACACGAGTAAAAGTCTTACAATTATATATACTCAAATAACTAATAACAAAACATAATAAGCTTAACCACATAATTATAAAATAACATGAAAAATTTATGTTACTTTTATTTTTGGTATAGTATTTTAAATTAAATAATTTTATTAGCTAACATTTTATTTATTTCAGTTTTTAAAATTTCATTTTGTCGGGGTGACATTCTATATGGTCTAGCACGTACTGGTTTATTAGAAATCAATTCGATATCGTGCTCTACAATATTTGTAAACCCAGGTTCATTCGAAAATATGTCAGAATATTTACATAGCAATTCACTTAAGATTCGAATCTGTTCTTAACTTAATATCTCTTCTTAATTATTTTTTTGGATTAATTCAGAACAATTAAAAATATTTGGGTTGTTTTCAATAAATGGGAATTCAATTTCTAAATCTGGAGGATCTTTCATTTCATCTAACTCAACAAGATTTATAACATTGGATCTACTGTAATAGGGCTTTAGTAAATTCACATGATAAATTTGTGATTTCTCTTTCTTATTTGGCAAAGAGACAATGTAGTTAGTATCAGAGATTTTAGATTCAATTGTTCCTGGGCCATGCCATTGAACAGCTAATTTATTTGCAGGAGAAGGTGCCAAAACAAGAACTTGGCTTCCTTCTTTAAGTTCTCGTTTAACACTGTTTCTATCATAATAAGTTTTTCGCTTTTCTTGACATTCTTCCATTTTTTCCACAGCTAGATTTTGACATCGTTTTAGTCGATTGATAAGATTTAAAATATATTCAACAACAGAATTTTTCTCTTCTTCAGGCTGTAACCAGCGTTCATAGAGTTCTTAAGTTTTTTCCATAAAATCTAATTCTGCGGGACTGAAGTAAGATCTAGCGAATGAACATCCAATGTATCTACTGGTTGAAGATCATAAAAACTTGTATATTATATTACTTAGCAGCTACCTCATCGTAGTTTTTATTATATGAAACGGATTTTCATAATTCCCAAAATTTGTCTGCGAGTCAAGTTTTCACCACCTTCTAATGCAAATTGAACAAAATCAGCCTTCAACCCGTGGCCGTTTATGACATTATAGTGGTCCACATTTAAATTCCAGATAATTTCCAGAAAAATTACTTGCACTTATTTTTTATTCAAATTTACATGACCAAAGATAATTATCCTAGAATTCGTTAACATGCTTTGTTCACGTCCTCTATCGTTGACAGTATAACCTACATATGTGAACAGTTTTAAGTAATATAAAGGATATAAAATCGAAAATGCGAACATGGTTGGCAGACAGCCGCCTGGAAGAAATTCTACGAATTCCAACAACACAAGTTAAATCAGTTATTAAAGACTTTTTCACACACACACAAGCAAAATTAATGTTAAATTTCACAGTAAGACTACAGTTACGATCATCTCCCTCCAGTAATGGTTCTCTTTTAATAATAAATGCGTTTTGAAACATTTTACCACACAATTATCTTCATTTTTTTTTCCAAGCTGAATTTATCTCATTTTAACTCGACTCTTCAATTTAACTTTTTTGGAACTAATCTGAATGTTTTGTGTTGATGTACAAAAATTTTGTAACACTATATCTCTTTTTTGCCTTAGAAATAATTGTAATTTTGTTAAACAACCTTTTTTTTTTTTTTTTTTTTTGATAAACATGTATCCCAACAGAATTTTTTTTATTTGACTTTCACACATCTCAGGGATAACTCTAAAGGAATGCGTATCGCCTAAGGCTGTGAATGAGATCAAACTATACACGACATACTCGAAAATCTTGAAACTGAAATTAATGTTAACAAAATCTCATTAATAAATTAAAAATAATTTTAGAAAGATATTAATAAAATAAGTAAAATTTAATCGTAAGGTACAGTATTTCTTAAATGTGATTCAAAATTTTTCACAATGAAACTAAATTTGAACTAAAATGTAATACGAATATACATTTTTCTCAAATTTATTTTAAAAATAAATAAGAAATATTATCACAAATTATCTTACAACTTCTATATATTAAACTTATAGATGATCTATACATTAAACAAAAATTTAGAAAATAACTGAAGTATTCTTTTTTCTTTAAAATATCATTAATTACACCTTTCGCTTTATCGTCAGACTATAATTGATTTTGATATTTTTCCTAAGTATATTATATAAAAATGAATTTAAGGCCTTGAAAACTTCAAAATAATTTTGCTTTTATTTAGTTAATTCATATCTATTAATGCCATATAATTTGCAATTATAAAAGACTAATTAATGAAAATTTCGGTAAAAAGAAACAAAAAATTATAAATAAACTATTTTTTAAAATAATGTTTCATTTTTCTAAAAAATGTAATTTTTTTGTTAAAAATCTCTTAAAATTTGAAGTCAAAAAATACAATCACTATTTACCTAGTTACTAGGTTACCTAGTTTGGCAAAAATTCTTTTCCCTTTATTTTCATGTAGATGCGATAATGAGTTTGAGTTGGATGGTTCAAAAACCTAAAATCAGACCTACTTGAAATAACTAATTTCCCATATTCCGTGAATCAACAAACATTTCTAGAATTTCGCGTACACTAGTACAAAACAGTTAATTTTAAAATCAATATTTTTCATAATGTTGCACCATATCACATATAGCTCCTTACTACCTTTCGTTTCAGAAACAAAACTTGGACGCAAGTTGATGAATCCAACTATGTGGTTGCATTCTGCCAAGATCTTTCAGCTTGTAAAACAAATTATTCAGCTTCCTTAAAAAAAAAAAACTTTTTAGCTATTTATGTTGTTGCAATTATAAAATCTCTACCAAAATTGCTCTATGTAGTTGTTTGTCTTTGTTTCTGAATGGTTCTATGTCTTTATTTCTGAATGGTTTACATGTTAAATTGAATTATTAACATGAAAAGAAATATTTTATCATATAGAAATAGATTTTGGGATAAATTTGATTAGAAAAAAAATTTTTTAGAAAGAACTAAAGAAGCGATGTAAAATTTTTGTTTATTTTTTAAACTATTTGGCTCCTGTCTGCGATCGGTAACCGAAACATAAATAGACGCCTTTGTTTTCTGTCTCCCTACTCCATTTCTTAGAACACTTGTTGGAATTTCCGTGGGAAACACATCTATTTTACATGAGATTGATATCAATCTAAATATTGGATCTTTGTATTCTTGGGTCCTTGGAACATTCATAGTTACAGAATATTATAGTAAAATGTAGTTATAAAAATCTTCAATACTTAATTACTTACAAGTTATTAGTTTTTCCTTCATATGATCATATAATCTTACATAACATATTACGTGTTCATATCATTATTAGTCAAATAATGTACTTTGACGGTAGTAAACGCTTATGGGAATCAGTTTCGGCGATCGACATTTCAGCATTTTCTAATAAGTGTAAGTGTCTAGAAATTTGTTCACAGTATTACTTAATCTATAGCAATGTGGATACTCTTTTCCCTGAATTAACTCAAATACCATATTTATTTTGATACCTAATAAAATAAAGAAAACGATACTATCTGATAATATATATTTAAAAATATTTTGAGCAATTTGCACAGTATAAGAGAGCAATTTGCCCAGTAATGCATCTATTTAATTTTTCTCCTGTACATATGTACGTATTTGTTACGAATTTATTTTGTTGTATTATGCAAATTGCTAATATGGGAGGAAAAAATACTCTCACTTTTATTGACTAAACTCTCTCATAGAAGTTAAATTCTCCTCAGTTAAGATTTGTGACATCATCAAATTAAAATTTTCTCCCATCTCTTTCTTCTCAAGTATATATTTTATTTGAATTATATATTTATTTGTAAAACCTGTATTTATGAAAATTCGAAAAATATTTGATTTGAACAGTTTTAATAATACTGAATACTAATTATTTGAGTAAAATTACTTTTTTTATGATATAATGAGATTTAATTTTGATAACATTTTGCATTTAAAGAGAATTGTACTGTTACTTATGGGTATATTTTATTGTTTTAGAGTTTGTATTCTTCCCAACAAACTCTGATAAGCTCATCTTCAAATTCTCTAGTACTTTTCATCAAAAGAAAGGTTTCTCTATTGAAGTGAAGCAGTTGCCTTTTTCTTGTGTTGGAGATTCAAACAAAACACAAATAGGTAAGTAATACTCTCAAATTGCAATTTATTGTTTTTTATATTTATTTTTCATTAACAATGGAAGAAGTTGAAGTATGAAAGTTTTTCAAGAAGTTGTACTGAGGAGGATGGATAATAATGTATACAAAACTCCCATATTATTGGATAATTTCTTATTCGGATTTTTTTATAAAAAAGTTTTTCTCGCGACTCATTCTTGTATCGTGTGCTGGTTTTTGGATGAGGTGCGTGTAGAGAAAGAAGGAGAATATTTATAATTTGTTTTAGCAGCTAATGAAAGCAGTTCTCTAATTGAATTTATTTTTGATTTTTTAGCAGTATTAGTTCTTATATCAAATTTAATTTTTTAACATTTATTTGAAAATTATTTTCTTTGATTATTACATAATCAATGAAAATCCATTTATTGTGATTATGGGATAATATATTAACGTAATTGCACTAATACAAAATAAAGAAGACATACAAGAGTAAATAGATATACAGAGGGGAATGTATACAGTCTAAGAGTTAAGTTATGATGCAATAATTGTGATATGGTGAAATGATTGCATCATGCTTTTAATGTACGAAAATGACTGCATGCCAACGGGTGCTATCCTTCGAGTTTTTGAGGAGGAGTAACAATTTATCAGTCAGTGATGTTCAGGAATGTTGAAAATATCATATATCATTTGTTGATTGAGATATTAATGAATGTACGCAAGGTACCGACGCATATTCATGCACGCATGAATTTAGTTTATAGTGATATTGCATATTTCTATGCCGCAATCAGAAAGTGAGCTTTCATAATTAAATGGAAGCATGAGTTTCTTTTTGATGACTCAAGATTAGATCCCAGTATAGACGAGATTACCGAAGAATTGGGATTAAAAGTCAAAGAAGGTATTTTGAAAACTGATGTGTGACCATTTCTCAGACAACTACGGAAATGGGCACTGGGTTGGATCGATAGAAAAAATACTGCGTGAAGTATTATATATAGTTGTGATCAAGATAATGGATATATATTTTTAATTATTACGTCTTTTTGCTTCTTGTGTTTATAGGGTAGATTAATTTTCTCGTAAATAAAATTATTTATCAAATTGAAAAATAATCAATATTTTGTTTCTATTGCTGAAGTATATTATAATAAAAGCGTTTTAGTTAATTATAATTACCTTTCTGAGAACCAATCAAATGTTAGTAACGGGATTATAATATGTTTTGATTTATGTAAGTGCTGTTCTGCTGGAATAAATTTTAAAAAAAATATACTAGTACAACCTTTTTGAATGCTTTTATTTCTGTTCTGACGCAAATAATTTAAAACGTCAGATAATTTAACGCTTTATAAAAGTCAAATAATTTAAACAACAAAAATTGGGTACACTCATATAAAAAGAACCAGAATCATAAAAGAAAGAACAAGAATACATTGATATTAGCCTGGAATTTTTTCCCCGATGAAGCACGACTTACCATTCAGGAAATTCAAATCGATGTATTACTATAAAAATATGCAAAACTGTTTTTAAAATAGAAGCATAGATTTATTGCCATAATCTGAATCTTATCATTAATGGATGGGGACGCTTGAAAATCCTTAAACGGAAAAAGTCTCCATCAAATAAAACCCGACATATTGAGGCTATAATCGCTTTTTGGTATCATGTGATTAAGAAAAATAAACTTCAAATACTAGTTTGCTAGATGAAAAGACACTGTGAAACTGAATAATAAAATTCCGGATATCCATCGAAATATATTGCTTGCGTAAATATGACTACTGCTGGCCACCGTAAATGCAGCACCCTGAAGGAAGCATGCAAATAGCATGAAATTTACAACATGCGTTAGCAGAAATGAGATATGCAATTGATTAGAATTTCAGCACAGACGCACATCACACTCGCCTATGGTTCTACTTCAAAGCACTATTTAAGGCTTGGAGATTTCGACCCTTTCAAGTTCGGCAAAAAAAAAAAAAAAAAAAAAAGTCAATGCCTCGTAGAAAACAGCGATCATTTTTGATCAAATATTTAAGTTCGACAGAAGAAGGATAGTGGCCTACCGAGATTGTGGATTATCTTTCAGGGAAATCGGTAGTCATGTTGGACCAAACCAAACAACTGTAATGCAAATACGACAGACCGATGTGTTCGATCGCATCCATCTCAGTGCACCACTTCACGTGATGACAGCAAATTTTAAGCATGGTAGTGGTGGATTGCTCAGCCACTTTACGAACAATAGCACAAGCACATTCAGTCTGTAACTCATCGTCAAGTTTCTGCTCGTACCATATGACGCCGTTTACAGAAGAGGGATCTATCCGCAAGACGTTCATTGTTTCGTCTACCCTTGACGCAGAACTACAGACGTCTTCGCCGCCAGTGGAGTGATGAAAGAAGGATGTGGAAGGCAGAATGGAATGAAATTGTTTTTACTGACGAGTGACGTTTCTTCTGCAACACCACGATGGTTGCATTAGAGTCTAAAGACACCGTGGAGAGAGAATGCTGAACAGTTGCGTTATGCACCACACACTGTTTCTGTACCGGGTATTATGGTATAGGGTGTTATTGGATATCACTCTCGCACGCCTTTAGTACTTATTACTGGTAATTTAAAAAGCCAGCGCTAATCTCCGAGATGTTGAAGTCAGTTGTCCTTCCTTACCTTCAAGGCTTGGCCATAACCATATTTCAAAAGGAAAATGCGCGACCACACGGGGCACACATTTTCCAATGGTTCTTCTTAAATCGCCAGATTAAATTGCTTTCCTGGCCGGCTCACTTTTTGCATCTTTCGCCGATAGAAAACATGTGGTTCAGGGTTGCTAAACAATTGACACAGATTACATTCCCAGCTGTCACACCAAATCAACATTGGCAACGTGTGGAAGTTTCTTGGTCTGCTGTACCCCAAGAACACATTCAAAGTATTTTTGAATCAATGCAGAGGCGTGTGGCAGTGGTGATCTCCAACAATGGCGGTTACTCTGGCTACTGGATTTTGGCAGGAACCACACTTCACAAAAGTCTATAAATTTAATCATTTTACACTTGGTTAACATGTTATCTATAAAATAAATTTTGTTGTCATATCTCTTGCCTTTTTTGGTGTTGTTATTTGGGTGGCCAGCAGTGCACAATGAAATCTGATAAATTGTTAATTCTTCTTTTTCATAAATATTTCAATCCTGATTCATTATTAAATTCTACACAATATTTACTTTAATTTGCTGTCTAAACATTTGCATTTAACTGAAAAATTAATATATTTTATAAACTCACAAAGTTAAAATCTTGAAAGTTTCGAAAAGGATAAAGAATTGGTTCTCGAGCCATGTTTCTCATGATACACTTTGATGAGGATAAATTTTATTTCACCAATTGTGAGCGGAATTCAAATGTAAATACACCACTACGATCCTATATGAAGTAAGGAAACACGGTGGGAAAGGATACCTCGACCTCGTGAAACCTCGACTCTATAAGAAAAGTCTGACAGGCTATTTTTTTAGGGTGGGAAGGATTATTACTTATTGATTATTTTCCATGTAGTACCATAATGACCGGTGCTTATTATGGTAATATATGGTAAGAGTAATTATGAGTTAGTTTTGTAACTCAACTTTGAGAGACCAGAAAGAAAATACGCCGTAAGGAACTCAAGAGAAAGGAGTATTGCATTGATTCACTTTATTTTTAGAAGTACAAAAATGTTTTTCAGTATATCGATTACATTTCTAAGACTGCTATTAGGCTATATGATTTTCCGCTTCTTAACCAATCACTATTTTCCATTCCATTGTATTCAAGTAACACTGTGTAACTTTTTGTACGTTTCCTTTTCTCTAAAGGAATTCAGCACTTCATCAATCGAAGTACGAAGTGCATTTTAATAAAGGAAAATACGTTTATAAATGAGTATGTAATATTAGATGTTTACGATTGACGATTACATTGCGCTTAGAATACATTGAACTGTTATCATATATCAAATATTACATAATAGTTAAATCTAAAAATAATATAATTTGATACGAAGTAAGTAAAGATGAATAATGTATTTTCAAGGAGATTTTCCTTTGTAATGAAAAGGAACAAAAAAAAAAAAAAAACTTAGAACTTATGCATTTACTATTAGCATTGCATTTCTAATTTATAAGATCAGAGACTTTAAAAAAGCTTCTAAAAATATTTGGAAATATTTTACTGATCAATTTTACAAATTGCTATTTTGAAGTAATGTTATTCCAATGAATTGCATTCAACTAAAATATTTTTTGTTAACTGTTTTTATACAACATTTTTTTTAGTTTTTTTCCCCCCAAAAATGAGTACTACGCAATATTTTAGCATCCAATTATATGAAATCTCTCTCTCTATTTTGAATTGCCATGTAAAGTGTTACGTACAAAGTTTTTTTAAAAAAAGATGTCTTACTTTTATTATACTTTTCCCGTGAAGCTTTATAATATTCGTTTAAATCGCACAATTATAAGGCAGAAAAAAGTAATGAAGAAATACTATGATGCTGGGTTTATTCTTATTAATGAGGACGGAATATGAATATCTTACTTTAAAATATAATTTATATTTTAAACTGAAATTAAATTAAAAACAAAATTTTATTAAAATAAAATATTTATATAAATTTTATTAACATAAAATATTATTATAATAATTCATTAGAGTAATTACGATAAAGATTATATATACGTGAAATATGGCAAAAAAATGTATAAAATTAACATTTTATAAAATGTTTGATATTAAATAACATGTAAACAAATAGGTTTCCGATTTACTTGAATGTTATTTTTTTCTCATCCCTCTTTAATTTCTCTTATGCTTTTGAAGTTGCTTAAAAAATTATAGTTAATGAAAATCAAACAATTAGGGTAGATGGAGTGCAAGACCATTGTTGATGCAAGTGCATGATATTGTTAATAATAACTTTTGTCTAAAAATTTAAGATTTGGTATTTTTATAGTGGTTTATATGTTTTACTGCACAATAATTTGACACTAATTATACTCAGAATATAAGAATAAATTATTGTTGTCAGTTCTGAAAATGTTAACCAACACTTCATTATTATAACTGACAGCTCAGATCTTACCAGATAATAAATTAATCGCGTTTGATTTTATTTAACTTGGAACTAGTCTTGCTAAATGTGAATTTATATGCGTATAAATATTCATTGGTTCAACTTAGGTGATATAGTGTGTTGTAGACAGGAGGTTGCAGCTTTGATATTAACATTGTCCTTTAACTGTTTCGTTGGTCGTATTCGATGACTGATCCATTCGATAACTTTTGTCTCTTCATATTCATTCATAACCTTTAACAAAGGATATGTTTCACTATTTTATTTTTATAAACTAAATTAACAAAACACACAGAGAGAGAGAGTTTCAATATAAGAATTAAAAATTATTATATGTTTTGTTTTCTCAGCTGCCACTCGAATTTCCTCTTGTGCCCAAACTGTAAGCAGTCGAGTTGGCAGAATTACATTTCCATACGAGGATTATCCCTCTGATAGCTGCACTTACACCATTCAACGATCAGAGTCTCAGGCTTGTCTCATTCAGTTAGATTTCATCAGCTTCGATGTAACAGAAAGTGCTGGCTGCTTAAAAGATCATCTTCTGTTACCAGATGGACAGAAGATGTGTGGAATACGTGGCGGAACCAGAAGTAAGTATTGGCTACCCTTTTCTTTCTCTTTTATTAAAATTAAATTATAAAAATGGGGAAAAAATATAAGTGGTGAAATTACAAGTTTTAATTTATCGAAATGATTATAAGTACATATGAGTCATTAAGTTCTATATATTAAAATTTAACTTAGCAGTGCTTGTTCGGGGTAAAATTTAGTAAGTTAAACCTGTGACAAAAGCTAACGCTACATATTTAATTATACCAATACTAACTAGGTACGGAATCATAGGATATTATTAACAATTTTTAAAAATTACAGCTTTCAATGAATCCAAGAAAATAGATACCTTAAGCAAATAGTCTGGATTTTTGGGCAAGTGAAAAGAAATGAAGATTGTGTACACAAAGATTATTATGGAAACAGAAATTTATATATTATCAAGTGAGAAACAAATTTTAAAAGCACCCCCATGAAGCATCACATTTGAATAATATAATCATAATAAATTTCATAATATAACCCCATAAATGTAATTTCAAAATAATAAAAAAAAAAGAATTTTTTAAAATTTTTTCTTTGTCTAAACTGATACATTTCACAGCTTTCATTTTTTATTATTTCCGATTAAGTCAATCTAAATATGATTTTTTAAAATTTGCCTCTAGCAGATTAAAATTACACAATAAGGCATTTTTTTAATAAAAAAACTGAAAAACTTTATCTTAAAAGTAATGTTTTTTTATGTATTTTTTAAAATCTCGGAAATAGAGAAAAATGATTTAAAATCCACACATTTAAATGTGAAAATAACTACTTCAATATTAAAATAATGAAACATAGCTTACATATTTTTCGATGAGAATTGAAAAAGTTGCATAAGTAAGAAAATTTCATCGCGGAAAGAACTAAAAAATTTTAGGGTCAAGAAAGTTTTATTGAATATTTGTATCTTATATGTAACCGTAGAGGATAAGCAAGCAAAAGTGAAAAGTAGAGAAGAGTAAACTTTCTCAAGCAATATTTTAATATCATTCATTTTAGAAAATCATCAGAAAGTTATTCAAATCTACTTCATTTTAATATTTTGTTAATTTTAATTATGCTCTTTAGTAATAAAAAAATTTTAAAAAGTAAAATTTTATTAATCACATAAACGTAGGCATTTCCTCATAAAATATGTTGTGAAGTCTAGTGTAACTTTATTTCTGATTAGGATTACGTTAAGAAACATATATATTCCTTAAGAAATATTTAAATTAGATACGTATTATATATATATACTTTATAAAGAATATAAATATTGCTTATTATTATTATTATTTAGGTAACAATATATATATATATATATATATATATATATATATATATATATATATATATATATATATATATATATATATATATATATATATATATATATATATATATATATATATATATATATATATATATATATATATATATATATATACACACACACATAAAGTGATATTTCGTAGAATTCAACTACATTTCATAATTTGATTATTTCGTAAATTGATAAATAATAATATTACCCTTATATATTGGTTCAAGTAGATGGAATCCTAATTGTTATTCATAAATAATAAAGGTGTTTCTGACGAGTAACGAAATAAACATCTCTTTTTTATTTTCTCCTCAATTTCATATGTTTAAAATATGATAATTTATAGCGTTATAAGTTTGTGGATTTTTTTAAATAATGGACGTTCTTTTCACATTAATTCTGATTAATGTTACTGAAATAAAAATATCAAATGATAAAATGTATAATTTTTTTGGTAACAGAGTTCGTGCCTTTTGACGGTGACAAAGAGGAAATAGTATTGACGTTCAAGTCTTCTGAAAGCAGTAATCCAAGCAGCTTTGATATTGAAGTCACTCAAATGCCTGGTCCTTGTGAGGGCGGCTTGACACCGAATATAACAGGTACAACTTTCGAAGTGGGATGGAACACTTTGGCACAAACTTCAGAAATTTAATAGCACTTATTAGAATCTTGTAGTTTTATGCACGCTTGATCTTTAGTGTTTTTCTGTTAATGACATTAAATTTAAAAAAAAATACTCCTTAATTCAGAATTTCTGTATTGTTTTTTTTTTAAATAAACAATTGCAAAAATATTAAAAATTAATAACGGTAAAATTTATTTCATTATTTTTATTTAGAAATTATACTAACCATTAAAAAGTAAAGCAAATCATTTATTAAAGTTCTAGAGTAAATTGTACTGATGATTTCGTAATCATTCGTGTAATATATAATTTTAAAAAACTTATTGAAGTCGATCTGAAATTTGCTTACATTCCATTTCGGTTTTAAATTAATCCATTTATAAATTCAAATATTATATTCTTGTTAAGTATTCCTTTTTAAAATGTGATATTCTTTTAACAAAAAGTCAGCTCTTACTATTTATATTTTTCTTTCGTTAATAAACTGTTTCTATATGATTTTTCTTTCTAAATGTGTTCATATGTAAGCTGAAACTAATTAAAAATAATTTGTTTAATTAATTAACCATATGAATATGTTCATTGATAGGTGTCTGTTATTTTAGTAAATTTCGTAGTAATTGTAAAACGCGATTCATTTGGAAATTAACTTTAAATTATTCTCTTTAACAGGAAGTGTACATTAAAGCATATGAAGGTATTAGAAAATTAAAAGAATCCATTAAATAATAAATGCATTGAATTTGTAATGTTGATTTTCTCATATCGAATAAATGAATAGAATGAAATTTTCATATACTTATTTCATCGCTTGCGTTAACATTACAGTTTAATCAAGTTATTGTATCATATCGCGCGCTTTTCTTCATCAGGCATTAAATTGAGGGGAATAAGTTATTTTTAAGACAAATCTCTTTATTATAGCATTTATTCCTTTTTCTAGCTCTGGACGAACTTATGAATTAAGCAACTATAACTTTAAAGAGGGACTACAATCATCATATATAAGATATTTTCATCTCAGTATTGTCAATTTTTTTCAAGTACACTTATTCAAATTTTCCTTATTTTTATTTCTATAAATAGCATGTTAAATGCTTATAGATAAAGTATGCAAACGAAGTTTACAGATAAAATATGGGATCATAATGATTCTGAAATGATTTATTAATGAAGTGCTTAATACTGTTTTTGAAATTGTCAAGTTTTACATAATCACTTAAACATAAGCTGATCATTTTCTTTTCATTACTTAACATACTCCTTTTATCATGATTAAAACTCATCATTTCTTTTATTATTTTTGTTTGAAAGATTTAACACATAAAAATTTTCCCTTCTATATTTACTTATAATGTTAGTTGGATTACTAATGCGTCTAGATATAAGAGTGACCGTACATCACAATGAATGATTTCTCAGTTGTCTGCAGCAGTGATCACCAAATTTATACATCTTCTGAGCTGCTGTATCATTTTTAAATAATACTGTGAGGTACCAATCAAAATAAATACCAACTTTTTATTAAAAATAAAAAAAACTTTACTTTTATAGTAAACTTACACGTATAGTAAATATGAAATCAGTTCTGTTTAAAATCTGCATATAATGAAGGAAATTGTGCTTAAGAAAAAATTATTGTATATGTTATAAATAATAATTGCAATAGCAGATTTTTTTCATCAGACTATTTAATTTTAATGTGGACAATGGAACGTTTTTTTTTTGTCATAAATATATTTTTTTCGTGAAGGAAGAGTAAACAGTAGCTGCTCTTCAAGCACAGTTAATAAGTGTTCATCAGTAAGTTTGTCCCTGTATTTATTTTGATTAAATTTTATGCTAGAATGAAAACTCTTACACACAGGTAAGCAGAACTAAAGATTTCCCTAATTTTGAGGAAAACTCTGGCGAAAATCGAGTATTTTTCTTTAAGAATAGAGGCTAAGCATTTTTGAACTTTGAAGAAAGTTGTTTTAGAGATAAATCATTTTAAAAATCATTTAGTTTCAACCACTCAGCAGCATTGTCTTCTTTAAAATTGAAGTACTCCGTGATGCAAGTAAAGAACTCTTCCTTTATCAATCTCTGTAAAATGTCACTTGATAAACTAAACATCAGTTGAAATCTTTGATGCCATAGTTTAATTCATTTATCAAATTTGAAACAATACTAATGTATTGTTTGTCATTGTAAGGAAGTGTGCAAGACTATTACTTTACAAAACTTTGTTTTAAGTGAGAAAAATGCTTGTATACACTTTGGACAGTACTTTTCTTACTATTTCAGCGTTATTAAAAATTATACTATGAAATCCATATCCTTACCATGAAGCTGCTAGTAAAGTAAGTCCATTTAACTTTTTCATGATGTTTGCGAAAAAGGCAAAATCTTACAACCAAATCAGATCTTCAAATTCATCGAAACATTTTCGTTGTCCTTTCAAAAATTTCACCATGGCTTGAAACAATCCTTAACAGCTTAATAGAGCTCTTTTACTTAACCGACGAACTTGTGTGTGAAACAGTATATCACTATGCCGGCAATCTAGTTCATCAGTATCTGAACAAATGTTTCTGAACTGTATGCATTATGATTTCAGTCTCTACTTCCATAACTAGTTTTACTGCATTGTTCATACTGAAAAGCATTTCACACTGTAATTTCTGGTGTATTGCACACAATGAGGTAAGACAAACATTTCAGGATATTATCTTTGCAACAAAAGTTTATGATTCCTCTGCCTACTCCATCGTAGGATTTCTATCAGTTGTTAAGCTCACACTATTATTTATAAGAGTATTTCCAAAGTTGATAAAATCTTACTCTACTAAATATATGTCCTGTCCTATAGGTTTCCTGGTAACCGTATGCTATTACCAATTCTACATTTATTTTAAAATTAACAAACACCATTCTTGAAAAAACGGCCTCTGTATTAACTATAATAATCAATTCAAGTTACTGGAAAAAATAGCTGCAGCAATTATAATCAGTTCAAGCTGTGAAGTAACATCAAAACTCAAATCCTCAATACTTCTCATTGCTGTATTTGCATAAATTTGTATAGATTTAATGACAAATGTTATTTCAATTTCATTTCTAAAACTATTAAATACATTTTTACTGCATTTAAAAATACAGTTTTCATTATTTCGCCTCCTCATATGCATATTTTTTATTCAGTGCAATAATATTTGAAACCTGGATTGATGCTTCAGTTGTTGCTTTATTTTTGTTTAATGGTGTTAAGAAAATTGATTGTTGAGATTTAGGTCCAGATTATAGCTGTCTCACCTTTTCTTTCCTTAGAGTAAATTCCTTTTAATCCATGCACAAGTGGAATTACAGAATATTTATATATATTTTTTTCTTTTTTTAATTGGATTTCAGAATATATCTTTGTGCCAAAAAAAAAAAAAAAAAACAGAAGTAAAGTATATCGCTAGATTGCTAACTTAGTTTCTACTTCCAAGTTGTATTAATTTTATTTTTCTCTTTGATAACTTTTATAAGAAAAGAGCAGTTTTTAAGAAAACTGCGATGGTATTTGTCAGCAAACTAAACAAGGTATAATACAGTATCTAAATTTTTATTGTTTCAATAGATTTTATTTGATTTCGATTGCTTACTCCTGAAGCTATTTGCAAAAGATAACTCTTTGGTGGAAAAAAATGTCAATAAATTATTCTGCATCTTTTACAACTCATCACGAATCCTGCGATTTTTTTATTCATAAATGAGAATGCACCACAGCTACAAATTTGGAAACTATTTTTATGCACGCTATTTAACAATTGGCAGAGACAGATACCTCCTGTCACTTAAAAGTAACTTCTATATGAAATTTTAGTCTAAGACAGGATGTTTCCTTGACTTAATGGCCTTGGTTTTCATGGTGATTCCACCTGTAAATTATGAAATCTGTTTCTACTTGCAATTTCCGATCATTACACTATTCTTAAGATTGTCTCACTAACGATTGTCGTCACGCACTTCCAACACACGGGATGTGATTTTTAAGCTCACACAGTTTAATAAAGAGACATTTTTGTATTACCTGCTTGATCTCACGTGTTCTATTCCATTAATACATGTTTTTTATTCCAAATATCATAATTCACAAAAAAATGCCTTCAAAGATTACTAGTGATCACGAGGTTACACATTATTGTGATTTTTGGCGAACGTCTTAACAATATTGTTTCTTAATATGATCACCCAATTAGTTGTTTTAAGATATTCCTTATTTATTTGAGCAGTGTCATGTTTATGTTGCTAAACTTTTCCCAAATATTCTGTTATGAAAACTGAACCTTAGCATTTAATTTTGTTTGAGAACCTTTCAAAGTGTGTTGGAATCCTACCCTGAATATATCGACTTTTTTCTTACACTCAAAAAATCGAACACTTATATATTTCATTATGAATAAAATAAAATGTAATAATAAAATATAAAATTAATATCTACGATACCTAAAATTCTTATTGAAATAAATTATTATAGTGATTTTTTCATTAATTATAAATTAAATGTAGAATTATTAAACATGTTGATGAGAGAAAAGGGATTTCACTAAAACGATATTTCATTTAAAATTCATATTAACTTTATGAAATACTCGAAAATTTCAATAGGAACTTAAATCTAGTGATTAAAATCACTTTTCCTTTTATTATCATAAAATTAATCAATATTAAAATAAATTATAAAAAAACTTTTTGATCTTCTAATAAAAGTTTTTTAAATGTACTTCATTTTCTACTCCGACAGCAATTACATTAATTTGTTGTTTTTAATAACAAATAAGCATGATTTTTTTAATTATAAATTTCATTGTTAAACTTATGCCTGAATTGTTCCATTAGAGCTAAATTTCTTAGATCAATATAATCGCTTAGTGAACTGATTGCTCACTTTCTGGTTTATTATGCGCCACGCACAGTTAAGTAGTTCTATCGTTTTACAAACATATTACAGTCCATAAGTTTTAAGTCTAATCTTTGTGTGATAAAACTTTTTTCAGATAGTAAGTATGAAGATACGTAAAAGAATGGAATATTAAACTGCCAAGAAGGCACCAGGGAGAGACTGCACAAATGATATCAACAAGAACAAGAGAGTTTTCAGGAGCACCATCGCTGAAAATTTTTCAGACACTTCCGGATTATATTTAAAAAATTCTCTTTTCCTTGAGACATGTTATAACAATTTCACCTATATCTAAGATCATACATTTAATGTAAATAAATGAGTCATTGCAACTTGAAGTTTACTATAATTTTACCACAAAAGTTAAGTGTTAAAATGGAAGTTCCTAAGAAGTTTAGAAAACAAAGATTCAATAGTAATATATTATTTGTAATATTAAAAATGCCATTTGGCCGATTCAATTAAAGTGTTCTTTTACAAAGATTTAATTTAAAATGTAAGCTTTATATATATATATATATATATATATATATATATATATATATATATATATATATATATATATATATATATATATATATATATATATATATATATATAACAGAAAAGATATACTGTGGTTTTCTACTTTGATATTTCAACAGTTCAATTTGATTCGTTTGAATGAAGGACTCATTAGTTTTCAAATATAATTGGACCTTATAATTTCTTTTAAAAGTTTGACATCTCAACAAAGAATTTAAAAAGCCACTTATTTAAACACCCAATATCCATAAGTTTAGTTTAAAAAAAAATATGAGCTGTAATTATAAAATCAAATTAATATTTAAAGGGATGACTTTTTTACAAACAATATAATTTGTGGAATTTCAAATTTAAAATAAAATTTCACAAGCGATATTTGTAAAAGAAATGCATTTCCCCTCCAGCTTATGAATGAAGATTTGATTATTGAAGTTGAAAGAATTATTAAAGAATTAGCAAATGAGATGTTGACCTCTAGGCAGGACATGTTCCAATATTTCAACGTTTTCGGTGGAAAGAAAATTTACCATTTTTAATCTAAATTTATGATTTTTCATTTCTAGTAGTATTAAAATGTTTCTTTTTCAGGCCCTGCAACTTCGTCTGCCCGATTTATATTGTGGTGAGATATAATAATGAATTTAGCAGTGTTATAATTGTAACTTGAACGATATTTTTCACTACAATCCGCAAATGATCTGTGACAATTTTAAAAAAAATCAACATTATTTTCAAGGATAATTATGAGGCATGGATCCTCTTGTTTAAAGCACATTTTTTTTTTAATTTCATGCATGAAAAACAGAATTTTAATGATGTTTCTGCCACTTTGCACTTCTGTTTGCCGATTTGTCATGAATTAGAGTTAACATTTTTATCAATTATATTTTTTCTAGGCTTAAGATTTGAGGAACTTTATTAGTTAGAATTAAAAATTAATTCTAACTAATTGAATTCAATTAGTTAGAATTACTAATTGAATTCAATTAGTTATTTCTATTGGTAGACAAATAGACCTCACGTTTGATCTTTCCTTAAATAACCAGCGAGTGAAAATTTCAGTTTTTTTTTTCACTTGAAATATTTTTTAGATTTAATAACCTTTCAATGGTGTAAAGTGACGAGGAATAAGTCTGCAAAAATATAGAGCATGCCATTTGAGTCTGATATAAAATCAAAGGGCGTTAGAAGAAAAGAAAGGACCCTTTGACGAATGAATCCTTTATATTTAAAGCATATCATACATAAGATCACTTCGCAGCGTATTTCTGATGTTTTAAAATTTGATTATATATGTTTTACTTTAGATAGATATATATGTATATAGAGAGAGAAGGAGTATTTTTAATGGACGCCATTATTTTGCTGATGAGTTCATTGCTGTCAATAATATAAACATTTAAAAATCAGTTTTCTGGGAAATATAATGGTTTGTGAATTAATAATTGTATATATCTGTCATTAATGGAGAATTTTTTTTTATCATTGAGTGATATATAAAAGGCCATATTCACAATTATAGTATTGTGATATGAATTAAATTACCATATGAGAAAACAAAAGAGCAATAGAGCATAAACGTTAAAAACATACTAATACTAACAATTTTTTACATATTTTTCGGTCAGATATGTTTGTATTTTCTGTCAGTCAATAATTTTATAATACTTCATAACAACACATTCTTCTGTCATTCCTTTACAAGAGTAATTCCACTAGTATGCCATTTATTTACGAGAGACTAATATTATATAATGTTATCATTAAAAATTAAAGACAAGTTAACAAAACAACTCTCACAGGTTTAGTTATTATTTGAATCTTAATGCGCAAGTTCTCAGCTGAATAATAAAATCCAATTTCGGGGTGCATGGTATAATCTCTAGAAAGTGCTTAAGTAAAATGTTAAAGATCAAAGCCATTTGTTTTAATATGCTCAATACATTTTGTTATTTAAACAAGCTCTGCGTTTGACGCAATCAAGCATGTATTTCGAAATTACGAAACCTGCGATAAGTAGATAAGAAAGGAAATGTTCACATAATGTGAAAACTCTCTGTGTGTCTTTGTTTCTGCATGCATCTTCAATGACATTTAAAGAAAGGTTTCGCATTCAGTCCGACTTGTTCAACGAGATCCGCAGATATCCGTTTGTTGTATAGTTTGTCAAAAAGCAGGAACTTGGCAATTTTTCAATTTTTTCTGACTGTTCTTTTTAAGGAAGAATGGATGTTAATTACATTTTTCAATAGTTGAATGTAAATAAATGTTTTTAATAATTTAGAAAATATATAAGTGAAAGGGTTACAAAATTGACCTTTTAATGTATAATTTGAATTTTACTGAATAATTGTCATAGTTTACGAAATTAAAATTTTAAGGATTATCGTTGATTATATTTTTCAGTGTTATTATTACTATTTGAGTGGCGGAACAAATAAGGGAAAAAATAGTTAAGACGAATGCTTTTTTTTTTTTTTTTTTTTTTTTTTTGTTAATATTGAAATTACAAATCGTAAAGCCAGTATTTTTCAGTGAAATTACATTTGAAGATCAAATGTTGATAGGAAATAACAATTTATGCCAAAATTAACATTAAACAGCAAAAAAATACTAGTATTTTTAACTTAATATTTTATAAAATAAAAATTGTGTAACAGATACAGAATTTGCAATTTCCTTATTTTCAAATTAGAGCACTAGTGAAAAGAAGAGCCCTTAGAGCAGATTCATATTTACCTGCCATGATGTTATGTGATGGTAAATTCAGAATTTTGAAATTAAATTATTTTAGATTTATGCAAAATTAGTTTCAGTGAAATTGATGAGGATATTAGAGGTTAAAAACAAGTGATGGTCAAATCTTTCTTCGCGGTATCCCTTCTTTTATCTTGAACGATCTCTTAAGGTCTTCAACTTGAAAACTGAAGTCTGAGACAGAGCTGTCTGGTAGGATATTGCAGTAGGATATTGACCACCCTGGATAATAAGGAAATTGCAAATTAATATCTCTTTAGCTAAATATAATGCAATGAATGATCTCAGAAGATTTCAATCGATTTTATTAGTAATAGGACAAAATATGCAGATGATAACGTTATAATATTTTTAAAATCGAATATAATGGATTAACATTTCCCCTTTTAATTTCGACAGATAAATGAAGAACTGTACATTATCAGAAACACCAAATTCCAGTAATACTATTGGAAAACGGCGTTGATAACATATCAACTTTAAAAAAAAAATTAAACGTTTTCAAATATTCTTTTTCTGATATTGTTATGCATTACTGGCATGTTAATGCTAGTAATGATTATAATTATCAGAATAATACAAGAGGAGATATCTTCCATTTATTTCCGTTGTGGACCATTAATACACAAATATTATTTTGATTGTATAATATTATAACAATATCATGTGTAATATTACTGTGATAACGATAATCTCAATGTATTACAATTTTAAACAGCTACGGTTCTTCTTTCTGTCTGCATTTGCATTCAATTGAACAGAATGGTAAGCCTCTCTATTTTGTATACACTACAAATATATGATTAAAAAACATAATGAATATTCAATAGAAGTCAAGCTAATATATGATATTCAATACAACGTAAGCAAACATATAAATTTTGTATATATTATAGAAAAACTTCACACAATTGTAGAATTTTTCTAAGTATTTTGAAAAATTGTAGAAATTTCTACTTCTTTCATAGTTTAAATAGAAATATTGATAAATAATTTAAAAAATATTGTGAAAACACAATATGACAGAAAAATTAATAATAACTAAAAGAAATTTCTAATATTAAAATAAAATTTGAACTTCTATACAAATTGTTGCATAAAAACTTAATTAATATAAGCACTTGAACAAAAAATATTCATTTTCATTAGTACAAAAATTATCATTATCAAATGATAATTGTTTAAATTATGCACAAATATTAGATTGAAAATTCTAATCAGAGCAATTATACATATTTAATGTAATCATATATGCTCTTATGTTGCACATAATTTAAGTTTCATTACTAAAAAGGTAAAAATAGGAAAATCTGTTTACAAATATAGTCAATTTTGATGTATGATTTCATATGTATTTGATAAGAATGCACGTTTGCACTGATAACTAATACTGCACTGAAATATAATTACATATCTATTATGCTACTAATGTTAAATATTTCACTTGCACATTAGATGCAGCTTATTATCACTAAATCACATTTATCACTCTCTCACAATAAAATGAGATATATAAATACTAATAATATATATGTGCATAATCATTTTTGAAGAATTAAACATGTGAAAACCGCAATTTACTTGTTAATGTAAATATAGTAGCACTTAATTATGTGAAGTTATTAATTAATATCATGCTTCTTTATCAAAAGGCTCGCTAAGAAAATTTGTCTATTACACTATTCTATACACAAGACAAATTGAAACTGATCTTTCAACTATGTTTTACACCATATTTGTTTGTAAAGTCAGTCGGCATATTTTAAACACATATTTATTTTATTAAACTGCGTTGCACTTGCGTTTTGAAATATAGTTAATAATAACTATATTTCAAAATATTAAATTTACATATCTCAAAATATTTTTGTCAAACTTAGTTTTTAAAATTATATCTACTTTATTTTATTTATATTCATAGACTACATTAAAAATATGTAGACCTCTTCAATTATTTTGCAAAGGTAAAATTTAAAAATATGAATTAAATTATATCGATAATTTATATCTACAACAATAATTAAAATGTTTTTAATATATTTTCCATTAATATGATATTTAGCTGATATTCTTTAAAATAAAGTCATAAAAGTCCTTTTAAATTACTTTGTTTAGTACCAGTATATTAAAATTTCACTTACCAATGAAAAATTAAATAATATATATTCAAACTTTTTTAAGCAATTACGTTGAATTAGCTTTTTATATGTTGAATGTTTAATCACTTAATCCATGTATTCTCTAACGAACTAGTTTGAACTAAAACTATATAAAAAATTAGATTTATATTAATCTATTTATTATTTTTCGAAATACATTAAAAACATTTAGCTTGCTAATCTTCACCATAACAAGCAAATGCGTGTATTTATAAATGTTATGTTATGATATACACATCTCTGAAATATACGATTTACATACATTTCGGTTACATTTCAATAGGCTTATACGAGGGTCATTCTGAAATTTTTGAGATACAACTAGGTTTTTAAAGTTATACTTACAAAATTTTAGGTGTGTTCAAAGTAGTCTCCTCCAGCATCAATACACTTTTGCAGACGAATTTTCCACAGAATTAAATGCCTCAAGCCATTCATTTCTTTGAATAGATGAAAAAAAGATGCATTTATAGCCACATCAATCTTTTCTTATGAATGAAAACGACGTCTATGTAAGTTCTTTTTTAGATTAAAGAATAACCAAAAGTCGCTCATAGCTACATCAGGTAAATACGGCGGATGTTCCATCACTTTAATTTGTTTTTGTTTAAGAAACTCAAGTGTTAATCCGGCTGTATGTGAAGATGCATTGTCATTGTGAAGCATGAGTCCCCTAACATTCAGTTCTTGTAGAATTTCTGGAAGACATTTAGTGGTATACCAATTTGCTGTTACTGTCTTCTGTCATTCCAACTTGATAGCTTTGACCAATCCCGTACTTCTGAAGAAAACAGCATACATCACTTTTTTCAGTGCGCATTGTTTTTTCACCATTGTCGGCGTGGGGTCATCTTCAAAGATCCCTACCTTACTTTCTTGACGTGTTGGTACGTCAAAAAAACGGTATGTACATTTCATCACCTGTTACAATTTCAGAAATATTGTGGTGACCACAATTATATAGCAATTTAAGAGTTTCCTTACTGATTCTGACACGCTCCTCTTTTTGGTGCTCAGTTAGATTATGGGGAACCCAACGGCAAACTACTTTTTCCATATGTAATTCTTCATGAATGATTTTGTGCATGTCTGCGGATCCAATGTTAAGTTCCTTCTGTATCATTTGATAGGTAGAGCAATTATCATCCATTAACATATTTCGTATGGCAGACACATTATCCAGGATTACTGCCGTCGGCGGCCTTCCTGTGTGTTCTTCATCCTGTAGAAAATTGCGACCTCTTCTAAATTTTCTAACCCATCTGAATACAGTAGCACGACCTGGAGATTCATCACCAAATGCTAATTGCAACCGTTGAACGCATTCTTCTTGATTTAATCCTGCTTTAAAATCGTAGAAATTCATAGCGTGAAAATGTTCTCGCGTCAACTCTATTTTCTCTTCTGTTTAAAATTTAATCTACGCTAATAAAGTCGAAGTTAATAAAAAATCGTTTTCTGCGTTAAAATACTTTCTATTTTAAAATTAAACCGTAATTTTTATTTTGTAAATTCCCGTCTGCGCGTATCTCAAAAATTTCAGAGTAACCTTCGTAATGCAATGAAATTATATGAACAACTAAACGATTGTAAGTGTACTTCACCGTAAAACACACATCAAATTTATCCTAATGCTCCTACTTACAATTTGATGAGGATACTTCAAACTATATAGCAAAGTAAGAATATGTACAAGATTTTTATACAAAATATTTAAAACTATTAATAATAAAATAATCTTTGTTATGTTAAAGTATTTCTGCTTTATTCATAACGCATACATATTAGAGAAATTAATTTTACTATGTACTTTTATTAAATCCCATAAAATAAATGCATTTATTTAATGACATCATAATGCGATGCATTAAATGCATTGCATTATGACATGATGTGAATAATGCATTTATCTACATTTATCATTGTTACGATGACATTTATAAAATCTTAAATGTATAAATTCTTGTGAATTCTACTGATCTGTTAATGGAACTAATATCGAATCACATATTATTTGTCAAATATTATAAACTTACATACATATCAAAAAGTATATTATTCTAAATCATATTTAATTATAACTGACAGACATGCACTAAAATTCCCCGTATTTTAACCATGTCTTTTGGTAACTATGAAAAATTATTTTAATTTGTATACATCCACACATAAATCTCAAATAATTACTATGAATCTATAGTAATTTTAATTTTTTTTCTGAATACAAAACTCATCCAAATAAATGTATTCATATTATATTCGCTTATATTCTACGTTTATGAAAATATACACTTTATAAAATCATATTATGCAAGAAACATTTAAAAAAAAATTCAAATGTTTCGAATAATCCATAAAATATCTACATTAATTTTATGTGAAATTTATCTTCATAGAATTTTCAACTTATATACACTGAATTTATTTAAAATATATATATATTTTTGAGCTAACTCACAATCTTCAAAGTGGAGCCACAATTTCTTTATATAACTAAATTAATTTTGAACTATTTTGTATTTATTACAATTTAACTATAAATTTAGTTTTATATGCATAAGGGTATCATTAAAACGAAACGTATATACCTATTACTGCAGTAATTTCAGGAAGAAATCCACATCATAAATTCTTGATCAATTTTTTAAATATGTTATGTAAGAAAAATACATAACTAAGTGCACTATAAAGTTAAAACAAAAGCAAAATGTTGGTGCGATATGTTGCAATATACTTTCACAAAAGCAGTAACATTCAATCAATAAAAGAATTCTGTATGGAAAAAAAAAAAACACATTATGAATCGCAGAAGACATTCCATCAAATAAAAACTGTTATGTCTGCTATTAAAATAAATAGAATAATTTGTGCATCATATGAAAAATCCAAAATCTGATTTTTTTTCTTACCAAAAATAGTAAGTAATGATTAAATTAGAATATAAATATATCAAATTTACTGGAAATCCTAAAATTTTCCAAACCTAAGCTGAAATTATAAGTTAAATTTTGATTTCTACGATTTCAAAGTAAATAAAATACAAGTTTAAAAAATATTGAAACACATACATATAGATGTGTGCGCAAATATTTATTTTTAATTTATTATTAATATGAAAGATAATCTATAATCTTTCTAGGATATAAAATTTTTATCGTGTCATCAACGAATGGTAGATGTAACTAAATATGGAAGAAATATGATAAAAAATTAAAATATTTGTTAAATATGAAATTTTTTTATAAAAATTAAATAAATTATTAAAACAATAATATATTATACATTTAATTAAGAAGATTACTAATATTTCCATACAATTAATAGATGAGAAGGAATATTTTTACAAATCAATTTAAATGCAAAAAATAAGGATAATGAGCTTGTCCCTTCCTAGATGGCAGCACTAATTAAAACTTTATATATTAACTAATTAAAACTTTATAATCTCACTAAAGTTTGCATTAAGAAATCTTTCGATCCTTGAATTTTGAATTTTACATACATTAAAAAAAATAATCCTGCTCAAATAATATGGGCATAATTATCTTTACTTAATTAAAAAAAATCCTTTTTAAATATTTTTAGAAATAAAAGCATTTCTATGGAAATAAAGTGGCAGCTAAATTCTATGAATTTTAGATAAATATTTAATTTATTTTTAAGTAAAGCTAGCAGATTATAACAAGTTTTGATACAAATTAACAACAGCTAGCCTACGTCTTTCTTACATCTATGCTGATCTATCAAATTGTTTTGCGCAATACTTAGAATTATTTTAACAATTTGATTATATACAAAATATAAAAAATGTTACGTTGCTTGATTTTCAATGCATTTTCTCTTCCCTATATATCTTATTAAACATTATTTAAAATTTTCCATTATATTTATTTTTGAGCATTGCAAATTACATCCGATAAATATTGAGAAATATGTTCCAACTTGTAACTAACAAAAGCTAAGAGATTTGATGAATTATTTTTATAAGTCTCTCAATCTTCATAGGAAAATAGTTACCTACCATTTCATATATATTAAGCATTATAAATATATTTATGAGATTCTTTAGGAAAAAGTTTTTTAATAAATTGCCTATAAGTTAAAAAAAATTCAATCTAATTGTTTGTAAATATCAATTTTTATTTTACATTTTGAGAATTTTATTTAAGTTAAAAGATTTATAATCATCAATATTGGCACGACACCAGCTGTGGGCCAGGGATTTCCTAAGAAGATTTTCCTATTCCAACAATTGATATCCAATTCTTTACTTCTAAGATGGCTACAAGTTAAAATATTAGTAAAACAAATACATAACTTTGATTATGATATATTTAATTTACAATAAATAGCAACACTGTCGCTAAAATTTCAAATTTTTCAGACTTAGTTGATTTTACTGCCAGAAATTATAGAGATTTAATAATCTTTCTCTGAAAAGTGAAAAAAAATGTTTTTGAATGTAAAGTAAAGTTTATATTTCATTTGCTTATATGATAAGAGTATTAATATCATTCAATCTAAATTTATAACTTTTAATTTTCTATCCAAATAATATCTTTTCTCGTTCTAAATTTATTTTATAATACATGTTCTGTATTTTTACTAATCGTTTTCCGTTTCTTTCTTATTGATTGCTGAGAAATTTTTAGCAAAATAATAAAAAATCTATCATCTAAGAAAATTTCAAAAAAATCGATAAGGTTTGCTGAATGCTAGCAGATATGTCTTAACATCATGCCGGGAGATTACTATTAACTTAATTAAACAATCATGCAACAATAGATGGCGCCACAAAATTTTAAAAATTTATTCATTAACTGCTGATGAGAATTTTTGAATGATACACATTTCATTTAGCAAATAATTTTTAAGTCAACATGATAAAAAGGGTACCTAGAATTAATAATAGATTCAGACTTTCATCCCTTTAGTGAGTCGATAAACTGAGTACCAAGCATGCTTGGGAGCTATGCATTGGGGGTTTCGCTTTAAGCTGACGAACTAATCAGGAACGTACTTCACCCCCTGCGCCTCAAGGTGCAAAACAGATATGGGCACTATAGACCTTGGCCCACATGGGCTGTTGTGCCACAGAGTTTAGTTTTAGAATTAATAATGTTTTGAGGATTTTATTCTGATTTTAAAAATTCCTGCTTTTATATTTCCTATTGTTTAATTTTTTTATATTTTGAAACTCCAATAAACTAATAACTGATACTATTCTAGTACTTCATTTCAAATGGTCTTATAAATTCAATGGTGGTAAAATGTTAATAATAGTTGGTAATTCGCTGTCCTTATTAATTGGTATTTAAATTATGGGTACACAAAATAGCCTGTTTGAGATATGAGGAAAAAGAGTAGGTATATGCAATAGTTATAAATTAATGATACTAATCTTGAAAAAATTAAGGGGAAACTATTGGGGGTACTTCAAGGAATTTGGTATTTATAAATGAGGAAATTAATGAAGAGAAGAGACACATGAAAATTAATAATTCCAGAAAAATATTACTTTTCAAAAAAAAAAATCATTTAAATTCAGCTTCAAATAATTCTTCAGTAACTCCTTATTACTTAATTTCGTATTCTCTTTTAGAGGAGTTGTAAAATATTATTTAGCTAAAAAAATAGCTTCCATCTTTAGTCTAAAGAAAGGTACATTGTACTCTGAAACATTTTCTATAAATAAAAATAGAAATTCTGCAAAAAAATATTAAAAAAAAAATTTAAATACAGAAAATAAGAAGAAAAACTTCTTCTTTAAGTTTTTAAAATTAACTTTATACTTATTGTAAAGAAATATAATAACATACCAAAGTATCGAAAGATTTTAATTATAAAATTTCAATGTCAAGAAACTTGACTATATATGAAAATAAATAGAAATTTAAAAGGTTTTAAAGTTATTTTATAGACTATTTTTTTCTTCAAGGGCCTACGAGCAATCAGTGTGACCAGACAGTTTGGGCAACTACTGGCACCATCACATCGCCTGGATTTCCTGGATTTTTCGGTCCCAATTACTTCTGCACCTACAGAATTTATCGACCTGATCTGTCCGTCTGTCAGTTGGAACTAGACTTCATAGTTTTCAGCCTGGGAAAACACAATCCACCCAGCTGCTCAACAGGTGCTTATCTTGAGCTTCCAGGAAGGAATCGCTTGTGTCACGACATGCTTGGAAAAAGTCAGTATTTTTTCCTGATTGCAATTCATTTTTTTTTTATTTAACGTGAATACATCATTAATAATTTAATACAAATATAATGTAACAAAACATGTTGTCATAAAAAACAACTTGTAATTTTTAGTTTTCACGTTTTAAGTATTCTAAGAAATGTTTTCTCAGAATGGTTAAAGATTTAAATGCAGAATAGTTTTAAAATATAGAAAATCAGACAGATTTTTTTTGGAAGTCAACAACCTTCTAGAGTTGATCTGATATGTCAGATCTTACGAGGATAAAAAACAACAAAACAATATTTAAAAAAAGTAGAATAAATAATAAGAACCTTTACTTAAAAAAAAGTTATGTGGAAATCTGCATATTTTTCTCTACAACGCTTAAGCCTAGATGACAATTTTCAAAAATCGAAAAGAACCTCAGCCTCCAATCTTAAGACGAAAGAATTCCAGAATGGTGTGCATCGCAGCATAAGAAAGTTTATAGAGGATCAAATCAGCGTAATCGCTGCAAACAAAATTCCCAAATAAAACACAGCTTTACCTTAAGACAGCTAGAGATCTATATTCAGATATAAGTTTCATTCCATTCTGTGAAGCTGTTTTAAATTTAAAAAAAACACATAGAATAAGGATTTTATTTATAAACAGATATTGGGTTCCTCTTCACATGCTTAACAAAGCAATAATTTAATGCATAATTTGGTGCTAAATAAGTGATAATTTTGAAAACGCAAATTGTGATTGGTTACCAGATATATTTTCTGAAGTCATAAGATTTTCGAAATGTTTTTTTCCTCCATATTAGCTTTCTCATCTAAATGTTTCAGTATTACCCGATTGAAGCATTCCCCACAGTAAACTAATTATTTGATTATTCAGTGCATACTTGTTTGAGTCAAATACACACTTCAGTGTTTATTAAATTAACTTATATTGTGGACCTCTGCTAAGCAATTCTAGGAACTTCTGAAATCTCATACTCGTATATTTCGCAACGAGTAGCCAGGTGAAAAGGTTGATGATTGTTCACTTCTTGGCAAATTGTTTATTAGAGGTGTCTCAGGAGGTCGACCCTTTCTCTTAAAAGGATTTGTTACTACATTTGAGGTTTTGTGGGCTTCTAGACATGAACGTAGAGCAGATGTGTGATAGGCTCCAAGAGAAATATTGGGTTGGTCCAGGCTGGCGATTTCGTAGCTTGTTGGGGAACGTTGTGCAAGTATAATATATGGTCCATCTCGAAGAGGTGCAAATTTGGCTGTTATCTTTTTGGCCTTGTTGCTATGAGGATGTAAGGTTACCCATACTTGATCTCCAGATTTAAACTGGTGGCCTTTTCTTCTATCCTGATCTGCATATTTCTTCCTTTGATCTTGTTTTTGTTCAACAATATCTTTGATCTCTTTCGAAATGTTTGTAAATTTTCTCAAATATGGAGTTATTTCCGCTGCGAAGTTGTCATTGTAAATAACTGTGTACAAATCATGTTGGATATCATCAGGAGTTCTAAGTTCCTTTCCGAATTGTAGAAATGCAGACGTGTGTTCTGTCGAGTCACATACAGCTGTGTTTAATGCAAAACGCACTGTCGGAAGTTTTTGTACCCATTCAGTGTGTTTGTCTCGAACCAAGATTGCCAATCTTGGTTTGAGATCTCTGTTCTTCCGCTCAATGGGATTAGCTTGTGGGCAATAAACTGGACTAAGTATTTGCTTTATGTCAAGAAGATGACAAACCTGTTGAAGAACTGCACTGACAAACTATGAACCATTGTCACTTATCAGTCTTCTTCAAATTCCGAAACGCAGGAATACTTCTTCGATCAACACAGTAGCATATTCTCTCGCGGTAGCGTTTTTCAGTCCAAAAAGTTCTACCCATTTTGTTGCAGATCTTCCCCGATGAAAATCCATTTTTTCCCTACTGTGGACTCAGGCAAAGGACCAAACAATTCGATGGCCAAAGTTTCAAAACGTTGTGAGTAAATTGGGATTCTCAATAAGCCTGTAGGTTTTTGATTTGATGGTTTGAACCTACAACAATCAAGGCAATTTTTAACATAGTTTGTAATATATTTTCGCATTCCTGTAAAATAATATCTTTTAGAAACTCTTTGATATGTAACATCTGTCCCATAATGGCCTGCTGTTGGAGCATCATGATGTTCTTTCAGTACTCTATCACGATCATGATTGGGAACCACTAATTGTGCTTCCTCCGAGTCAGATTCTTCGGAATAATGATATAATACACCTTGATTCATGATATAACCTCTTTGAGTCCAATTTTCAAAATTTTCGTCTTTTGAATTGTTTTCAAAACTATTTATTATTTTCTTTACATAGCCATCCTTTATTTGTTCTGCACGCAGATCGCTTGCTGTTTTGGAGGGCAAATCAACGATAACTGTGCAGATTTGGCAGGTTGCTCTTTCATGTACACAATTTGGGCGGGAAAGCATATCAGCGATGACGTTCGCTTTACCCGAAATGCATTCTATTTTAAGGTTGCAATTGCAATGCCCATCTTGCAAGGCAACCTGTGGGAGATTTGAGGCTTAAGAGCTACTTTAAAGGTTGGTGGTCAGATGCCACAGTAACTACTGAACCTTCGATATATTCTCTAAACTTTTCAAGGGCCCAGATCACTGCAAGCGCTTCTCTTTCGGTTGTGGAATAATTACGTTCATCCGACGTCAGTAAACGGCTTGCATATTCTATCGGGTGCTCTTCAATACCATGTCCTTGTAATAAAACAGCTCCCAAAGCATAATTTGATGCATCAGATCTTATTACGAAAGGTTTTGATTCATCTATTTGTTTTAAAATTAGTGGTGAATTCAAACATTTCTTAAGAAATTCAAATGCACTTTTCTCTTTGCAAATACAGCTTGATATCAAATGTTACTTTTGTTCTAATTCCGAACACACACCACAAATTAACAATTTCTGGTTTGCCAGGAAGGCTTCTAAAATATACAATTTTAACACAATAATATTAAAATGATTTATTTCAAGTGCTATTCGAAACCACAAAGGAAAAATAACTTTTTAGAACAATATTTTACTTTCAAGGACACTGTTATTCATTCAGAAAACGATGAGTAAGCCATCTCTTTTATTTATGTCTATCACTAACTTCAGAAAAGAAAGCGAATATCAAACTAAACAATAAAATTTAGTTTTGTTTAATTAAACTGTGATCAACAATTTAAATAGTAGTTATGATTCCTTACAAAATTGATCACAAGTTAAATTATTTTAATAATAACACTTTCCAAATTTATGAAAAAAGAATTAACATCACAGTACCTTTAAATGACTTTTCTTTTCGGGGTGAAAAGCAACTATACCTAGAAATCAGTTTTTTCAAGATGAAAATACTGTTCATGTAAAACTGGAAAACCAGGACTTACTATTCAATCATATACACGGAGTAATTTTGATTCCATTCGCATGAAATAAAACATGAGTCAAGCCTTTGTTTTCGATAACTTAGAATAGGTTTCTGTTTGTAATAAAGGCTATAATTTTGAAAAGCGGTTGGGCGCCAATGTATCCCGCGGTTGTGGGTTTAATCAAAACAGCCTTTAGTGTAACAATAATTTATTTATTCAAAGTTAAGTTACACACAATAACAAACATAAGCACTAAATTAAAAAGATGATGAAAACACATCTTATGACTTCAAAAGCCTAACTGTTTTTTCTCCTCCCCGCCAGGGGCGCTCTCGGAAAGGAAGAGAGAGTGAAATGTCATATTAGTTAATATTGAAATGAGATAATTTTAACTAAATATACATTATTGTAAAAAAAAAAAAAAAAAAAAAGAGAGAGAGAGAGAGAGAATGAGAGAACTAATCTTATAAAATATTTTTTAACTGATAACGGTCCAAGGTTAGTGAATTATAAATGTAGAATTTAAATTAAAACTATTAAAGCAAACAAAAAATTTTGTAATATCCAATTCATATTTATCCTTCACTCTCTTTTATGTTTTAGTGATCATAAAAGTGTCAGAATTCCAAGACCCAGTTATCCTCGAATTCCACAGTGACAGTTCAACGTCTGGTAGGGGATTTCATATTCAAGTGACTCAAATACCTGGTACTTGTCCCGGGTTTACAGGTAATAATTTTGTTTTAGAAATACAAATAACTTTTAAAGTGTGATTTCTCTAAATTAAAGACCTAATAAAAAATTAAACTCCAAATAAAAATTTTCCAGAAAAAAATCTCATTTATAAAAAAATATATATTTTTCTAGAATCTTTTTTATATTTTTTCTCATAATTTAAAATTTCAACATTTTAACATATGCAGAATATTTTTTGACAAACTTCAATTGAAAAAATCATTTTAACTATTATGTTATCTTTGTTTAAGAAGAAAAAAAATGTATCGAAATACATATTAAATGTACAGTTAAAATCAAGTTCAAGTTCATATAAAACCGAAATTTTAATTATAATAAAAGAAATTTTAATCTAAATTTCGCCTTCACAGAAATGCTTTTCTGACGGAATAATCTATATTTTACAATTCAGCGTTGCATTGGAGTGTTAAAAAATGAAATTTACTCTTTCCTCATCTAAAGATTTTATGGACTTTAAAATTCATTCTAGCTGTTTTTAGGAGTAACTGTAAAAAATATTCACCATCCATTCATGATAGCACATAAATTCAATCCTGCTTCCTTTATTAATTATTATTCCGCTTAAAGTAGCTCACATTTGTTAATTTTCTCGACAATTTTTCAATTATAAATTTAATTTATCAAGAAGTTTTATAATGATTTCTTCATTTAATATTGATGTACATAGATTTTAAAATCTTAATAATTTACTTAACAAGTCACTCCAGTGATTACAATAATTAAACTGAACTTAATTTACATATATCTTAGGTCCTCCTCATCTACCAAAATCCTTAAGGCGTTGTTATCAAGAAGTTTCCACCTATTCTGGTTACTTCTCTCCTTCTTTAGAGACATCGACTTGTGAATTTGTAATCTGGAAGGCAGATCCAACCGTGTGTAGAGTGAGATTGCAAGTGACAGCTATGATGTATTTATCTGTTCCTTGTATGTATAATTATATTGAGCTTCCAGATGGTCTGAGGATGTGTGCATCAGTTACGGAAAGAAGTAAGTACATAATCTGACTGACTTTACATAGTTGCGGAGAAAAGCTACCGCATCACTTCTTGTAATTACTTTTGAAACCTACTTAATAGTCGAATGTGGATATACACATATGAAAGATTTCAAAATTGATATGGAAAACATTTGTGTTGTTATTCAAATAACACATGGTATATGGCAGATAATAAGGTATTTTTATAATGAACTATTACAGATGGATATGTAAGAAAAAGGGAAATTATTGCTTCACTTTTAAGTAAATACTCTTAATCAAGATAGAAATGCATTTCAGAAGACAAAATGAATTCATAATTCAATAAAAATCAAATTATCCATTAATAATTAGATTAATCCAAAATTCTTTCTGATTCCATTAGAAAGTATTTTGGAAAATAAATATTTCTTGTCTCCATAATGTCTAAAATGTTTTGTTGTAGACTAGATCAACTATGTGTGCAGATTTTTCATTTAAATTATATAGGAGATAAATTTTTCTACACCTGCGTTTTAAATAGCGATTTCTTTTCAGCAATTTTCTTTTTATTGAATTAAGGTGTCAGGACATTTCTAAATCACAAATGTGACATGATTATTTTATCCACATTGAGGTAACTTTCCATCTAAGACACATCAAAACAATGTACAAAGGACACTACTAAAGTTCTGCAATACAGCTTTATTTAATAAATTCTTTCAAAATAATTTCCCCACATTCAATACACTTCTCCATGTGTGCCAAAACTAATCCTAAACCAACTTTACCAGGTTCTTGGTAATGCTCTTAAAATTGGAAGTGAAAGAGCTATCCAATGCACCAGGAGCAGGCTTATGAATGGATATTTAGGAATCCTTACTTATACTGACGGACAGAAATCTTTAGTGCACAGGCATTCTCTGAACATCTACTCCACTGTGTAGGGCATTTGCATTGGAATTTGTCCTTATCCCACTACGTGGCTACGATGCCAAATCCACACTTTAAACTATCATTGGTAATAAACAACATAGTTCACAGACTTGTTGCTGGCAGCTATTACACAAGATTGGACATACCTGGAAATGCTGTAACCTACAGACTTCTGAGACCTCCCCCCCCCAGGCACATTGCAAAATGTTTAAAGTACCCATTGTATATACACCAAATGAACATATCTCTGAATTATATAATAGTATAAGGTATTTATATAATCAAAGATATGAAATTAAAACAATATTTATCAATTTGAGATTCATATATTAAAGGATTTGGAAAGCTCTATTAGGCTTAAAAATAACTTGACCACACATCATCAAATTTGTCGTATACAAAACATTTATAATAATTCACATTTCTATGAAATGAGCAGCTCATTTATTTAAAAAAATGTATTACCAAATCATTTGAACCTATAGGCATTTTACAATTTTTCTAATGCAATCCAGATGAGATATTCCTGATTCTGAGTGATGTAGAACACAAATTATGTCATAGTTATGAAATGTAAATTTTGATTCATTATTTTCATAGAATAATCTAATGGAAATTTCTTTTGTTCTTATGCTTACTTAAAGTGTAATGATTTCAATTGTAGCTCAAACGTACTTTTCCAAACATTATTTCTGCTCATTGCATGTAGTGAACCAGTTTAGAATACCAGCCGCTTCCAAAAACAATCCAGAGACATTTTAGTATCTGCTATCAGTCTCTGGCTATTTTTCATACAATTCTGCTTATTAATTTCTATTTTTTAAGTTTTATAAAATGGAACTTTAATTTCCTTAACTTGTATTATTTTTCACTTCTTTGTGTAGAAGAATATATATAAATATATATTCACAGAACTATATTTTGTAGTTTTTCTATAACATAAATTAACTATCTAAAACAGAAGTGCAATTTTTAACTCGAATATTTCCCATGGATCATCTTATTTATCATCATTGAAATACTTCTATAACAGTAAGAGGTCCAATTACTTCTCTTCCTGAAGCAATACTTTTCTAATTCTGAAGGCATGTTTCCTGCTAACTTTTTTTAATGAAAAATGGACTAATGTATTATATATTTTCAATTTTTAAAATTGTTTACAAATGAAATAGCTAAAACTATAATGTTCATGCATAACGTCATTGTCTATTAACTGTGTATTTTTGTTATTTCACATTTAGATTCAAGAAGATAATTACTTCTTAACAAGTAAACAAACTAAAATATATAAGTATAAAACCTTGCTTTTTGTGCAACAAAAATGTTTCCTTTTATCTGCGTTTTTCACTAATCAATAAACCTATTTCACTAATTTCTTTTTTAATTTTTTATAGGAGAAATTGAGTTTCCAAAAGATCTTGGTTTTCTCGCCTTGAATTATTACAATGTACATAATCCTATGTTTAATCTATGGGTGGATCAAGAAGTTAATTCATGCAGTATGTTAAGATCTTCACCATATGTCTCGAAACACAAAAGATGGGCTTGGAAAATTATACCTCGATGAAAAATGATTCCACTTTAAATCGATCAATGGTACAAAAATATTGCACCAGTTTGTACACTGAAATATGTCTCAGGGATTATTTAAAGCTAGAAATCACCTATATAAATTATATTAAGCATTACTGAAACAAATGGATTTTAAAAGAAACAACTCTTGAAACAGAATATTTCTACTAATGCAAGTCAATAAAACGTGCCCATTCTGTTTTAGGGATCATGATTTTTTTTCCATGTAATCAAATCTTAACTGATGTTTTTAGGATTGAAAAAAGGTAATAATTAAAATTTTCATTTATTGTTTAAAATGCATATCCATACATATGGAAAATAAATAATATAATTTTGTTTTTCTATAAATGCAATTGTCATGCCATTGTTTCAAACTATTTTGTATCCCTTCATTTATGTGATAAAAAAATTACTTTTTTTATAGAGTACTTATTTTATAACATCAAAATTATTTACCCTTTTTATCATGTTACAGTTAGATTAATTTTAAAACTGTGTTTACATTTAATAAAAAATAATGTATCACATGAGGTTTCATCAGAATAACATTAAAATGAGTGAATGTGTAGTATAATTTCAAATTCAATAGATACATTATTTCAAGGAAATTATTTCTTTCAAAATTTTACATATATATTGCTGTGACATTACAATATGTTATCATTGACACAGTAAAAAGCTCTTTATAATTGAAATATTTAAATATAATTTACAAAAAAAACTACAAAAATGAGGAACAAAATTTTATTTTGAATAAACTAAAATGGAAAATATATACATGAATTAATTTTTACAACATATTTTAATACAACCGAATGTTCAGTATTGTGATGAAATAACATAATGGACAAATGAATGGGAGATGTTTTCATTAGATTTCTTCACATACACTGTTTCTAAGATTTTTATTTCTCCAAGAAACAGATTTCATCCAGATTTTACACCTCATCTTCATTAACCAACATATTTGGTATTCCATTATTGATAGGAAAACGCACTTCAGTTTCTGGACAAATCAATTCCCCAGAGATAACTTCAACCTATATAATTAAAACAAGCTTTTAAATAATCATAAAAAAATAAGAAATCTTTATGTATGCATGTATATCAGACATTTCTAACAGACACAAATATATAAAGAAAAATCATAATTGGTTTTAAAACATTGAACACATTCAATATGTTAAAAAAATTATAAATATATTTTTACATATGTTGGTTAAGAATTCTTAATTTTATTTTTAAATAATGAAATTGAAAAATAAAATATGTAAAATGATGGAAATAAAAAAACAATGAAAATAATTATTTGCAATTATATATATATATATATATATATATATATCTATATATATATATATATATATATATATATATATATATATATATATATATATATATATATATATGTGTGTGTGTGTGTGTGTGTGTGTGTGTGTGTGTGATTTTATATCAAATCATTTTAATAAGCAGGACCATTGAATTACAGCAAATGAGAATGAAATAAAATGATATTTGATTTGCAGCACCTAGAATAAAAAGATTGTTGGACATATTTGTATTGTATTTATGCAGATATTTTATGTCAGATGGGAATCTTAAAAGTGGTTCAAATGAAGTAAAAAAAAAAAAATTGCATTTTTTTTCACAGAACATTACACGATATTGGCATTAATTAAATCAGTTATCAACTAATTAAAGATGAGATGTTTTACAGGTGGGAATTTGAATAGGAAATTGCACACAGTGAGTGCAGTAAAAAAGTGCTTAATAAAATATTTAGTAAAGGAATTTTAAGAGCAACTTTGCATAATTTGTGTTTAAATTTGAGGCTTGAAAATAAATATAACTCATCATCGACAAAAATTCAAAGATTTTAATCAAACTGCATCCAAAACAAGTCTTATCACCGCAGTACAATTTTTTAAAAATTATTTCAAAGCATTTGTATTAAGCTGGAAGGCCAGACCAATTAGTGCTTGAAAAATTGATGAAAGCAAATCCTAGTACACAATATTACATTCTCATAAGAAAAAGCGAAATAGATCACACAACAAATCATAACTATATATAGGAAAGGGATAAAGCATTTCTTTAAACAATTGGAAGAGAAGGATGCTCCTTAAAAGAATAAGAAGAAGAAAGAAAAAAAAAAAACACTTTTGCACCAAAAAAAATGGGTATTAATAAATGTATACTGATCTTCAGTTGTCTGTTAATACTCATTCCTTCTTCAAAGTGAAATGATAAAGGAAACTAAAGCATTGTACAAACATAGAGAAAATTTGCAAAAAATTTTGCTACAAGCATTCAGCACTTAAAAACAAATATGAAATTGCATTATTTCAATAAAATCTCTAACTACATAAATTAAGAGCTATAACATAGCAAATTAATCAATTAAAATATAAAATTGTTCCCTGTCCTTCATACAGAATGTGATGCTTTCTAATAAATTTAAACTTTTATGACATTTGAGTAACTTTTTACTCCAAAATAGGATCTAAGGGGTGCAATTTTTACAAATGTAATAAAAAAAAAAACTTGAAAATATTAATAGTAATGTTAATGATAAATATAATTCAATATGTTAATTAAAGTATATTTTCATTAATTAATCTTTAATTAGTTTTCAATTGTGCATGTGTGTTATCAAAATTCATTCATTTATTTGCAATATAATAATTTGTGACATTATTATTTTTTTAACTTTAAAGTTCAATGATTACAACTTTCTACTTTTATTTTAAAAATTTCTATCAGAAAATAATGCTTAATAAGTAAAATAATTTCAATTATTCTTATTTAAACAACTAAATACTGTCATTATGGTCTTGTATATAACGAATTTTTTTTTTAAATAAGAACATTTTATTTATTAAAACAAGTACAAAAAAAAGTATTTATATATTTTTAATTGAAATAAAATTTAAAGTAGTCAAGTCTAATAGTTTTTTTTTTTTAAATTTTTAAGTATAAGTTCAAAGAATTTCTTTTCTAGCTAATTAGTTTTTCATTTAGTCTAATAGTAAATTCATTGATATCTATAAGGATTTCATTTTATTTTAACAAGTTTTCACAATTTTATATACTGTAGGGAGTTTCAATTGCAAAATTTTAACTTTTTTGCCCAAGACAAACTTTGGCATCTAAACTTTAATCTTAGTTAAAATAAAACAATTAACACAACACACAAAATAATTTATTCTTTTATCTCTATAACCTTAAGCTACATGAGAAAAATAATAGATATATATACTTATTTTAATAGTAATAACAAATAACATTGTATATTGATAATTCCATATATTGTTTGGAACAGTAGTCACCAAATTTATGGACTAACAGAATTTTTAAGCTATCATACTATTTTAAATCCATCTGTAAAAAAAAAAAAAAAAAAAAAAACTTTGAAGACAAAGGAACTATGATTTTCATTAAAATTTTACATTCATTTATGGCCTAAAAACTTATTTTTTAAGTAAACATAAAAGATATTTAATTTAAATTATATAACAAAAAGAAACTGAATGGTACATAAGACAGAAATTGAAGTTACGTAAATAATTTTTGTAATAATAGATTTTCTTTTTATCAAACTCATTTTTAATGAGAAAGATGTAGAAAAGAAAATTTAAACAAAATGGAACATTACCTTTATTTTGAGATAAACCTGGACCAAAATTCAACATTTTCCCTTAGAAACACTTAAAAGTTTCAGTTTAAAGAAAGTTATTTTATAGCTAAATTATTTTTAAAGTCAATCAGTTTTAACTCCATAGCATAATCGTCTTTTTGAAAATCAAAATACTCCAAGACAACATAAAACACTTGAGCAATAATTTCTGTAGCAGCAATTTGAAAAATTGTAAAATTAAAATCCTTTTGAAACCTTAAAAGTATTTGTTCAACCTTACAAGAATTCATTCCCTTTTCAAATTCAAAATAATTCCAGTCTATTGTTTGTGGTTGTAAAAGGGCATTGAAGCTCCTTGCTTGTGAAACATTTGTTTCACATATCAAAATGTTTGTATTCATTTTATGATACTTTTCCCAGAATTCCAATTTTTTAAAGAATGAAGCAACACTTAAAATTGTTTCATCAATATCTTTATTGTTGACTTGAACCTGAAAGTTAAGGACATTTATGTTTGTCACTCAACGGTCATTTTTTTGCACACGAGGGCTAATTAGACCGGGACCTACGGCTTAAAGTGGATTCCGAACCACTACAAACATCCATGCCCAAGGTGGGATTCGAACCCACGAACTGTTGAACCGAAGGCAAGAGTGTTAACCATTTGGCTACCAGCTCGGCGTTAAGGACATTTAACTTTTCAATAATGACTGAGAGAAAAGTAATCACCTGCAGACAAAATGAGTCACCTAATGCACAGAATTTGTTTTATGGTTTCAAAAATTTTACTAAACCAGAAAGAAATTATTGAGAATGTAATAAAACTTTTTCTCAACCCAATCAATGAAATTCCATTTGTAGAATTAGATTACCATACATTGACAACCATGTTCACCAATTAATGCTCTAAACAAATATCTCTAAATTACATCAGCCTTAACTCTTTGATTACTACTTTAATACTATGTTTACAATTAAAAGCTTTTCACAGCCACTTCATGTACATTACACAATAAGACAAAACCTTCTGAAAACTATTGTCAATATGACATAAGGTTATTAATTCTTTCTACATACCATCACAAGAACTACATCAGTTGTTAAGCTCACCACTTTAATTATAAGATGTAATTTATATTTCAGAATTTATAAGATCTTTAATTGTTAAAAATATGTCTTATCTTGTTGTGTTCCATTAATCTTTAACATTTCTCTTTTATTTTGAAATTATCAAAAATCTTTCTTGAAGAAAACAGCTAGCTGACCTGTCTCAATTATATGTAGATTGCTCAAAATGCAGGGAAAAATAGCAGTAGTGATTCAAGTCAACTTAAGTTGTGAGCTAAATTCTGAACTCATAACCACAATCCTTCTAATTGCATTATTTGTAAACAGCTTGAAATGCTTTATCCTTACTTAATGATTTTAGAAAAGGTGGATGTTAAATATTGAGTTTGTATTTCCAATACCTTACCTTTTTCTTTCTTTGCATAGAATCGAGGGAAATTTTTTTTTCAATCCTTATGTGAATGATTTTGATATCTTCACATTTTTTTTTTAACTGATAATTTTATAGCATAGTAAAAACAAAAATTTGTCTTTTATAAAGGTAAAGAATTAGTTAATCATTAGAATAAGTTTCCCATTCAAATAAAATTCATAAGTTTTTGTTTGAGTACAGTATCATTAGAACAGTCATAGCTTCATTTCAATCAATCAAACCATCAAGTCAACAGATCTCTAACATAAATACAAAAATAAAAATGTGCACTCCTTCATGTATATACTATGACAAAGCGGCTAACAATGGCAGTTACACAACCCAACCATGTTATTCACATCAGTGCATAATGGAATATCATTAGCATCCATCGAATGAAAAAATGAAGGATAGCCAACTAGAGGATCAACCAAAATTATCCCCCAGAGCTATTAGTAAATCATGGATAATTAGTTAATTGCAAGTTATTAATAGCTTATGATCAATGGTATTAGTATTCACTTTTTGCTATAATAAATGCTGCTTTAAAGCATACCATAACATTGCTTTAAATTTAAAAAAAATTTTATTGCAAAGTATAGTAATGATTTATATAATTACTCTAACAATACAAAAATCATAAATGTAGGCAGTAATTGTAATTCTAACATTTTACAAGTCTTTACAAAATTTTAATATGACTAAGTTTATATGTGACTAAGCAAAATTAAATATTTCAGACAAAAAAATAAAATAATAATAATACTTTTGATCTGAAATCAATATGACAGAATTGCTATTTGTAAAAATATATAAATTGATATTGATTATAAAAAATATTATTTTTCAAAAATATCAGTACTATTTATTTAAATTATTCATAAAAATAAACCATTTTGAGAATTTTTATATTCAAATAGGAAATTTGGAAAAAGTTGTATAGTGCAAGGAAAAGAAATTTACTTCAAAGATTGGCAGAATATTATTCCAATCTAAATTTATGTTGGCTTTCCAGAATATACTTCCCAGTTAAATTTTGCAAAAATCCCAGAGTTGAATATTAATTTCTTTTTTTAATTGAAAAAGAGATATAAAACAAATATCACTAAAATTTAAGTAAGCACTTTAAAAAAATTACTCCCAAGTCAAAAATTTCAAACCAAAATTTTGCTTCATGACCATAATATACAGCATTTGTCAATTATTGTAAACACTATGTTACTTAAGCAACATTAAAAAAGAAAATGAAATTTTGTAGGGATCAAAATTTTAATTTTGGAACCTTTTTAAAGGTTTGCAAGTAGAACCTTTTTAAAGGTTTGCAAGTAGAACCTTTGCAGATATGTGTACAATGTTGATACAATGAATGAATATTAGTTAAAATTATGATTTATTTTGTATATTCCTATTTAATCTTGATTGATGTCATTTTTCAAATAAACATTCAGTTCAGAAAAACAATCACTATTAATCTTTCTATTAAGCTGGAAACAAAGATTTAATAGACCATAACAACTTTCATACAGATTAAGCAAGTCTAACAGCTCAATATGTATATAGTTAATTTCAAAGGGGAAAACATTATGGCAGATAAATTGAAAAACAATACTAAACATAGAACATTACACATTATAAATAGGTATTAACATTAGAGTTTTAAAGCTCTTACAACAACAAACAATGTGTTGAGCAAAATGGGAAATGCTTTAGAGAATCAGCGATGCTAGATAAAATTCTATTAGTAAATTTGTTAGCAGAACTCTTTTCTTACTAAATATTGGTACTGTTCTTATCTAATCATAACATTATAAAATATTAAATGGTTTGATTTTATCTGTTTCATTTTCCTAGTAATATCAATAACTAAACAATTAGCCTTAAAGAATGAATTTTAAACTTATTTACATGAACAGTTAGATAACTTTAATTCTTTCAACAAATTTCATAAGTGCAAAGATACTTCTTAACATTTTTTTTAAATATTAAAAAATCTTCAGTTACCTCCATCATAACATGATGAGCTTTCCTTAAAAACTCTTCATCGTTCTCAAAGTTAGAAGGTAATGTTTTTGGCAAATCATCCAATTTACCAATCTGAAATAAGAAATAATTCATAAGCCTAAGAAAAAGAACATAGAACATTCTAAGAATAAGCTACTAATATAAGATATGCTTAAACTAATATAATAAATGCTTTATTATCAGAAGAATTAATAAATGATATAACATCCATTATTTAATTCAAGAGAACTTCTATTTTCATCTTCATTGAACTATACCAAGTAATCCTTTTAAATAAAAATTTAGGAATAAAAAAAAAATTTAATATATGTGCACAAATATCTACCTCTAATAACTTATACTAAAAATATCTTAACATGAAAAAGATTTTAGCAAAAATAAAACTACTACATTTTCCTGTATATAATCCACAGATTATGATTCTTCATTAACTGATCATTGATTTACAATAGAATTCTTTGTAAAATTGATCAATTTGTTCCGGGGACTCTAAAACTAAAATTAAAAGTAGGATGCATTATTTCTTATTTTTATAAATATATAATACACAGTCTTGCATATTAATCAGTGCTATTCATTTTTTGCTTCTAGAGTGTTAAATAACATAGACTCAATATTGATTAATATTCTATCTTTTTCAGGATTTTCCAGAAATTAATAGCATTGTTATTGTAAAGTGATTAATAACATTATTATTGTTGCAATCTGGAAATCATTATTCAAGCCATTAAGGCGGTGGCATGAGACAGTGAATGAACAGGGGGGAAACTCAAAATAAAATCAGTTTTGAATAAAATCAAAACCTAAGCTGATGGTCTACTTTCCATATAAATATTCTACTTGGAAAAAATTTTTTTTCCAATATATAACTTTGAAGTTCAAAGGGCAAGCAACATTATTCAAGAGCAATGAAACACGATTTTGGGTTTGGCAACCCAGCACATTATGCTCTGAGAGGAGAAAAATGTTTGTTAGAATTTGTTTTAGTTTGTTTCAAAAATATGTTTTTATTGTCAGAACACAAAAATTTTTCATGAAAGTGTTCATAGTTCGATTTGTTAGCAGTCTCAAATGTTGATTAACCAATCACCAACTGTTCAGGAAAATAAAAGTTTGTTTTAAAGAAATAATAACAATGGCTATGATTTAATTAGGTAAAAACACTCGATTATATAAAAATCTGAGAAGCGAAGATTTTGTCATCAAAATATTTTATAGATCATTTATCATATATAGAAATGATGAAACTACATTCTGTTCTAATAATTTTCACAATAATTTTCTAAACTCATTGACATTCTGCACAGCTGTGAGATATAGTGAATACAATACCAAATATTTTAAAAACAATCAAAAAAAATATAAATCAAATTCATCAGTTCTCATCATTTGTTTAATAGACATAATCAAAATCTTATATATTTTGATTATTGTTTAAAGTTTCCCAAATTAGTGAGAACTTTCTGTAATTCAACCAAAATATTGCTTATTTCTTGTGAGATATTTTACACTGAAAATGTCAGAGAAAAAAACTAAATTTACGAGGGAAATATTAAGCAAACAAAAATAGAGAAAGAAATCATTGAATCTATTATAAGAGAAAATTTTTAAGCATCATTTTACACAATAAAATAGTAAAAGCAAATAAAAAATAACACGATAAAATGTATCAAATTTTATTTTAGAAAAACTCAAACCTGATGGAAAAAAAAAAAGAAAAAAAAGAGAGAAATTAAAAAAGTCAATATAAAATATTCCAATTCCACAACATTCTTAATATAAGTAAAAGAAAAGAAAGAAAATTTCATTAATTAATACTTATAATTTTAAAAAGCATAAGAATAAAAAAAATTCCACTAAAAAAATCCAATATTTAACAATATTTAGTATATGTAACTAAAATCAATAATCAGAAACTTACCCATGTCTAAAATAAAATGATGAAAATTTAAATAATGAAAATAAACTTACACTTTCAGCAGCTGAAGTCAAGACATCCCAATCTACTTTAGGAATTACTCGACTTATAAATTCAGCATTGAAATCTGTTTTTGTTTCTTTCACTTCATTTGCCTTCAGAAGAAGCAATTAAAATTAAGAAATAATTACAAAATAAAAATTATTAAAAAATAAAAAAATTTAGTTAAAATTTACACAAAAACATTTAATAGTATAAATTATATTTGTTTCCACAATAATTCAGGCAATATTTTATAACATAAATGTGTAAAAAAATATATTTATATAAAAACAATCATTGGCGAGAAATCACTTAGAGAGAGATATCATACTTGCATCAATTTGGAACAACTTATCTTCTAGTTATAAGAGTATGCATTTTAGTAATAAATTTTTCATTTTGATTAAATTCATATCAATTAAAATAAAATTAGAGTAAGAGAAAGTTTACCAACAGAAATATAAAAGTATGGAAAGCCATTTTTGAGGCCATGATGGTAAACCCACAAGGTGACCTACCATATAAAAGTTTCCACCTCTTGTAGTGATGATGAGTAAAATATTAGCAGTCAAGCATTGGAAACAAATCTAAATAATTAAATAATCCTTGTCAATTTAAATAACCATAAAATGGATGCTTTTATTTTTTCATTTTTTTTTTGTTTTATTGTTAACATATTAATGACTTGAATTAATGGAAAAAATAGCTTTTCAAACTAATACTTAGGTCTTTATATGAAAATTATTTTATTTACAAAATGAACTTTGATGGTATTCTCAAACATTCAATAATGAACTTTGCCTTGTTAGCTATCACTTGAAAAAAAATGATTTGAAGGCAGGTGGCAGTTTCATCAACAAGTGTGATATACACTGCCTCTATAGAATGTGAAGATGAAACATTACCTGAGGTCATGGATATTTTAAACCAATGAAAATTTTAATAAAGTGGTGTAATCATAATTTCAACAGGAACAAATGAAGCAACTACTTTAAGGTTAAAAAGATATGTTAGGGGAATATAAAATTTATTTAGTATAAAAAATTTAAAAAATCATTTTTCAGATCATAAGAAATTTTTAAAAAATGTTTTAACAACCTTAAAAATAGAGCTCATGTATGGTACTCATAATTTATTGCAAATATGATATTTTAAATAAATCCCAAGGTTTAAAAAAATAGTTCAATTGAATAATTTCAATAGCTTAATAAATGAAAGAAAAATTTGTGCTTGTAACTAATTAAAAAATAACTCAAGTTATACTTATATTACTTTTGTTGGTAAGCAGTAAGATATAAAGATTAATCCTAGATAAGACATCAATTTAAACAAAAGTTTTAAATGTTTATCCTTCAATGAACACTATTTACACGAGATCTAATGATTAAATTAGATTTGGAACCACTATAAATATCAGATCTTAAGAGTTGGGGATAAAGTTTATGAAATACTAAAGGCCAAAGTTCAAGCAATTCGAGCTAACTATGACCACTTAAATTGAAAAAGTAATATATTAAAACAATTAGAGAAAATAACAAAAAAATCATTATTTCACGTCAATTTTTTCAATTGATAAGATAAATTCACAATTCTGATCCAATAAACATTATTTGATATACTGGTGAATAAAGACACATTCACCATCCAGTATGTAACAACACCATTATATTAGTATATATACCTATATTGTATCAACAAATTACTTAAAAAAGCTTTCATACAAAAAAATTTAGAAGAAAAATGCTTGTTTTTCAAGATTCAAGAAGATTGAAATGAAATTCTGTAGATATCGTTATTAATATTAGATCCATAAAATTATATGAAAAATTGAATAAAAAAGTAAAACTTAATAATTATTTCAAAAAATTAAGCAATTTAAAAAATCTAAATAATTTTTACATGTTAAAAGTATTTTTTAGTTCTATCTTAAAAACTCAAATTATCAGGAAATTACCTTTTCAATTATGAAATGATAATAGGAATATTTGAAAGTATTCATTATAATCAAATATCTAGGAATGAAGTATATCTGATTGCACATTTATTTTTATAATGAATCGGTACTATTAAGAGTGCGGAGTAATTATATATATATATATTACTTACCTCAATTTTCAAAGGGTATCCAACCTTCACACGTTTCAAACATCTGGAGGACATGAAATTATGAGTAAGTAATTTCATTGTAAATGGAAGGTGATCAATGAACTTCCCTGACTGATTTAAATAACAACCAGTTGAAGATTTTTTAACTTTTTAGCTTTGCGAAAAAATTCACGCGTTGCACAGCTATGCACTTTTAACTGTAAACAAAAATAATCACGTTGAAAAAAAATTGCAGTTTTCATATTGGCCTACCATTTATTGATTTTTGAAATGTAAGTTTGGTAAATATAAATTATAGTACACCACTTACTAAGATCAACACTTTTTCAATTGATTACATTTATTTTTAGCTAGCCATTGCTTAATTTTTTTATGAATTTAATTTTTTAGATTAAACTAAATTTTGTTTAATCAATTGCATGTAAGAAATATGGAGAATTGTGGTAAATTCGTGGCTTCTTCTTCATGTAACCGAAATTCAACGTAACCGTAATCGTTATATTTTGGCAAGGTTTTTTGACATGAAGGAAGAGGGTTACATGAGTCTTGTTTCTTATTCAACACAAACCTATAGGGATTGTCATTAAAAGCAGTGGGGCCAATGACGTGAGCAAGTGAAATAATATAAGCAAATGTGGAAAACACATACATATATGTTTAGAATATAAAAGCGAATTAACGCAATAATATTTAAAATCGCTTAGTATTACAATTGATAAATATTTTCAAATTTTTCTCTCTCTATAAAAAGGATTTATGTTTGATACAGTATTTCTAATATTATCTTCCATCAATTTAATTTATTATAAATATTTCAAAATTGTAAGAAAGACTTGTTAAAAAATAAAAATAAGGAGAAATTCTTCATTGGTAAAGTAAACGACTGAGAAAACTTCTCAAAGAATAAATTCATGAGCTATGAATGATTAAATTTCTTTTCTTATATGAATACTTGCATTCCTAATTAGGTTTGTTTACCGTTAAATAGTTTTTGAACACTAGGTCTAATTAGATGGGGACCAAAAGTTTAAAGTCTAATTCCTAAGAGAATTTGACTCAATGGAAAACTTTAATACTGAGTATGTCAATTTTGGAAAAATAAAAAACATTACAAATTTATTCTCCAAAGCTGAGCTATTTATGATTTTATTGAAAAATATATAATTCGATGTAAGCAAATGTGGAAAACAGATCAGTTTTGGAAAAATAAAAAAGATTACAAATTTTTGTATCTTAGTCTGAGAATATACTATAAGAATCGCTCTTCCACCAATCTTTACTATTTCAACGTTAATTCCCAAGTAGCAAAATAGTTCACCTAATATTGGCAATCTTGCCAAGATAATCCTAACAATGATTCAATGATGGGCGTTAAGTTTTCCCCAATATGCAGCATGCCAAGATAAGCCCAATAATAGACCTATAATGGGTGTCAGTTTTCTCTAATATTGGACATGCCAAAATAAACCAATATTGGTCCTATCCATTGGGCCAAGGTTTCCCCAATGTTAGAAACACCGAGAAAAGACAATATTGGATCAATAGGGAGTGCCACGTTTTCATCTGCCATGATAAGTCATGGCAGATGAAAACGATCCTAGAAAGGTAGCCAAGTTACTACCAATCTTAGCCATGCCAAGATTTTGCCAAAATCTATCATATGTAGAGTGAAATCCATTATGGCTACCTATTTTTTTAAGCTGTTTAAATTATGTTTTTGTTTATCAAGAATTTTTTAACAAATTCAGATTAATGTTCCTGAATTAAAATCATTTTGAAAATTTGTTTCTTTGAAGTTTAATCGTGGCCATTTTATTAATTTATCATGAAGTTTTCAATTAATCGCTGTGTTGGTAAGTTTGATTTTTCTTATTTTGTAATGACAAATTTTGGTTGCCATGAAAATTTTTAACCTATTTAAACTTGAATTATAATATAAATCAAAATATTTCATATTTTGATTTATATTATAATTCAAGTTTAAATAGGTCATTACAAAATGTTAAACTACTTTAAAGACATAATGTTAAACTACTTTAAAATGTTAACTACTTTAAAGAAAGCATTTTTGTTGTTTCCATTATAATCTCATTACTACAAAATCTTGATACTAAATTTATCTTGTAATAAATTTTTCATGTACATCATAAATAAGTGTGAATGAAGCAATAAATATTTAAGATTATCTTATACATTGCAGTATTTAAAAAGTCAATTTTTAACTTCAAATATTTTGTAATATTATTCTAGAATTTTTAATTCAAGAGTACTATTTCAAAATTTTTATAAAATATCATTGACAATTATAACTGATAAATAAAAGATACATTTTTAAGATAAGAAAATCGCCCTCTAAAATTGTGTGAAAAATCCTAAATATAACAAAGAATGAAATGTATTAGAAAACGGATAATATAATTATATTACATTCAATCACATTTAATCATTACGTCCATGGTTTTGAATATTATTAAACATAAAACTACTCCAAAGCCCAAAATCCGAAGTTGTTGTTATTCATAAGGTATCCTTGGTAAAAATTATCTGCACATATATTCACATATAAATTTCTAATAAATGTATTAATAAAATATTATTCGAAAAAAAAGTATTGTTTCGATTTATTTGGCTTTATAGCACTTTAGAGTTTTCCCATGGAATTAAGATTTTTTTTTTTACGATGCAACTATGTATTTAATATAACTGTACTGCATTTTATTATATCATAATATTAATAATTTCCACTTGTTTTTTTTTTTTTTTTTTTTTGTTTTTTTCATATACTTCTGTAATGTTTTTCGTTTAGAATAAATGCCGATTTGAAAAGGCTGCTAATTTTTAAATTTGCTTTATTTAATATTTGTATCAACGTTTGGTTACTATGAAAATTTTATTCATTCAATATATCCTAATTCATAAATCATAATTACTATGAGTAAATTATTTTATTTCGAATATATATATATATTAATATCATTCATTGTATAAAAAATGTTTGATTTTGAAAATATTTACATTAATATATAAAATATAAATAATCTTTTTTAATTACTTACAAATTATTACAAGTTTTATTATACTTCTGACACATTTCCGAATCCACACACAATTCTAGATTTCTCATTTTTTTTAAACTGGATTTTTATCATTTCAAATTTAAAAGCATAACCTAAACCTTCAAAGTTTTCTACAACATGAACTACTTTAAAGAAAGCATTTTTGTTGTTTCCATTATAATCTCATTACTACAAAATCTTGATACTAAATTTATCTTGTAATAAATTTTTCATGTACATCATAAATAAGTGTGAATGAAGCAATAAATATTTAAGATTATCTTATACATTGCAGTATTTAAAAAGTCAATTTTTAACTTCAAATATTTTGTAATATTATTCTAGAATTTTTAATTCAAGAGTACTATTTCAAAATTTTTATAAAATATCATTGACAATTATAACTGATAAATAAAAGATACATTTTTAAGATAAGAAAATCACCCTCTAAAATTGTGTGAAAAATCCTAAATATAACAAAGAATGAAATGTATTAGAAAACGGATAATATAATTATATTACATTCAATCACATTTAATCATTACGTCCATAGCTCTGCCTAAATTACATCTAATCACATTTTCTCATGACATCAATGGCTCCACCTACAGCTCTTCGGCATTCAGCACAGTGACGACATTATCCCGTTAGATGAGTCACCATTCTTTGAATGTAATCACTTATATTTAGCAAAGAAAGCTACGAAATGTTAGGTTTGGAGGAGCAACCCCGAATATCTTTCAGGTTCATGAGTCTATGAAAGGCGACCAGTTGTGTGCATGTCTCCATTACCGGATAACTGAGAAAGGACCGCTTGTCTTGGGCAAGAGACACGTTTCCTGGATATGTCCTCTAAAGTTGGAATACCTACTTTAATTTATTTGGAAATTGCTTGCAAAAGTCATTTGTTCCTTGTTTTTTCGAAGCCAGTGTACTTTAAGAAATGATTTTAATACCGGAAAATGTCCTCATAATTTAGAATTGAATATTAAAAGTTAACTCAGAACCTAAAGCAAAAAAGGTAACATAACGGATTAGAATTTTAATTGTAGTTGATGGAAGTAAAAACGAATTCATGCACACAAGAAGTTTTAATCTTTATGTGATGGTGAAATATAAAGTTACAACAACGTTAAAAGATGCACACAGAGTTATAAAGTCAACATTGTCTCTGAGGATCACGTGATCATTAATCATTGCTCATTTTCCACTAAAACGAAAAATAATAAGAGGAGTTCAGACATTCTGAAAGATTAGAGTATCACCTCTATAAAGAATAAACTAAAAATAACAAAATTAGTTATGAAAGAGGAAAAAACTTTTTTAAACATTACTGTAATTGGTTCGTTGTCGCTCAACTTTTATTCAAGAATAATTAGACCGAGAACTACGGAATGGATGAATACGTTATTAACATGTGGTCCAGAACAAGAGAATCGTCATGGTGGTGAAAAAATGTTTTGGGCAGGGATTCATTCGCGGTGGCCATACTGGCATGCATATGTTGAATGGAGGTACTATGCCTGATGTGAGGTATTGGGATGAGATCCTTTATTAATGTGTCCATCCAATATGTCGGTGTAATTGGCAATGATTTCATGCCGATGGATGATGACTCACGACATCATAAAGCTACAATTGTTGAGGAATTTCTTGAAAATATTTGTTTGGAACTAATGGAATGGCCAACTCAATCTTCCGATCTGAAACCCACAGAACATCTGTGGGATTTTTTTGATAGACATGTTGTTGCTTTAAATTCTCCTCCAAGTCTGTAGGAAAGTTGGAAACAGCCTACTGTGCGTCTGGTATTCGTTTCTTATTTTTGTAACTGACAACTTAATCGAAAACATGGATAATCGATACCATAAATGCATTCAAGCTCTATAGGAACAGCACAAATCCCTTATTAAAACGCCTTTTAGTTATGCTTCTATGATATTTTACCGCATAAACATTTTCTTTCTTTCTAAAAATGCACTTTTATAGTGAGATTGCTTTTTTCCTTATAAATTATTTATGCTTTAATTTTTTTATGTAAACTTTTATGTTGCAATCAAAAAATACATATCTGTATCGGACATGTTATCCAAATTTGGAGTTTCTACATCCATTCATTTGTAAATTAATCACAAGAAATCCTTAACGTCAGGAGATCAGTGCATAAATACTTCGATTTTTAAAACAATTTTACTTGATGCAGCTTTTTATCTTCAACATTGAGAAAAAAGAACATTATAAAGCGAAAATTTAGAGGAAGCTAAGTGTACAGTTTTAAAGTGTTGATATCCTCGTCACCAGAACCTGATTAAGGCAAGAGCTAAGAGGCAGTTATCCCGGTCCTCCTCATCACAAATCACATCAAAGAGGGGACCACAAATCTAATAGAAAGTTTGTTATTGCGAAGGAAGGTGTTTGCCCCGGTTATTAGGCTAAGGCAAGCCCTGGTCATCACCTTTACAGAAAAAGAACCTTCGAGAAAGAGACCCTTAAGTAACATCATGATTTGACATGAAACACTCTTCAATTTTTTAACATAAAACTGAATTTAAGGATTATAGAAAAAGAGTCAAAAGTTAAATTTTCTGATGTTCTTCAGAAACTTGGAGGATGTAATAAATAAGCTAAATTTATAATAATAAGGTTAAGCTAAATTGAAGTAATAAAAAATGAATAAAATAAATAAAACATTTCTATAATGAGAGTAAAAGTAATTCACAATGTCTGTAAAGTACCCATTTTGATTAGAGTATTAATATAAATCAATTTTTACATCAATGTCAGCAAAAATCTTGAGATAATTTTATACTTTTAATATGAATAAAATTATCTTGGGTAAAATTTTAGCTACATGGCAGTCAATATACATAGGATTTACATATAGAGTGACAGTGCATTAATATTTTGAAATTTGGTCTTATAACATAAACGAACAATTATCAAATTCCTTAAAATATTTTGTTTACACATTACCAAAGAAGATATAGTTAAGAATGTATCTATATCTTAACTATATTAATTTTAAATTACTAGAATCTTTTAAAAAAATGTACATTTCTTAAAATCATATGGAAACTATTAAATGCAATCTACTTAATTCGATGATTGAAGAATCAATATTTTAAATAGTAAATGTAAGAATAAAATTTTACTAACATTTTAAACACCTAAGTATAATGGTTTCTTCTTTTTTTATTTTAATGCCATGCTGCCCTTAGGGTATATCTGTTTAGTGCTATAATGGGCGAATGTGCTGGGATCTTATATAGTGGGTGTGCCATTTTTGCCCCGAAAGTGAAGGGATAAAGAAAGAGAAAAGCACATCCATGCCCGAACCAGGAAGCTGTTGCTTCTAAGCTAGGGTTGCTAACCTCTGCCATCAGCCGAAACTGAGTATACTATAAAAGTTAAATAAATGTTGTGATAAAGCTCCAAAAAGAATATTTTTTGATTTTACATACTTTAAAATAATATGTGTTGAGTATTTATCTAAAAATTTAAAAAAATCCAGACATTTTTGTATCTTTTGTACATAAAAAGATATGTGATTTTTTTTTATAAAAAATAGTTATACACAATGAGAACTTAAAACACACAGCAAGAAAATAGTTTGAACATAGCAATTTATTATTCACGGTTTTTACAAATTTTACATAATCAATTTAAAATAGCATATCAAGCCACACTAAACATTGTTTAGCATAAACAGAAAACAAATTCTACACAAAATGAAGTTCAGGAAGTTCTAAGAAAAATAATTGAAAGAATTGCATATAATACTGCACTATTGTGTGAGAAATTTATAAATTCAATAAGTGTATATTCTCAATTTATGTCATTTCAAACTGTATACATATTTTTTCCCCACAAATCATACATGATTAGTTATTTTACCTATTGTTAACATAAAAAAGCCATATCTTTGCATTTCTTATATTTTAAAGAATATATAATTAAATATATGTCGATCACAAACTTTATAATATTTTATAATAAAAATTATATTTTTTCTTTTACTTGAAATTTTGTAGAATTAAGCTTTGTTATTGATTTACTAATGAACTATTATGTTAAAAACTCTTTAATGTTATTTGATTTAAAAAATAAGTTAGAAAAGAAATTTTCCAAATGTATCAGCTGTTTTACTTTACGACAAACAATTGAGAAACAATTTTTAAGTTTAAAAATAAAGATTGTGTGATTATAATATTTCTCGTTACAGAAATTTGTGTCAAATCAAATCAAAAAATTGTTAAAATTTAATTATTTCAGAATAAATATTTTAAATAAACTGACATAACTTCTAAAATGGATTATTTTTATAATATATATTATATATACATTCTATTTTTTATAACACATATATGTTTCATCTTTACATTAAGTTTACTTTCACAAAAACATTTTGAATTTTTTTTAAAGACAAGAAATATATATATATTTTAATTTATGTATAATTTAATGGAATTAGTGCAAAAATAATATGATTATAAAAACAAAAGTAACTGACTAGATATATAAATAATCATGCATGATTACAATAAAACATTTTCAAAAAATAATATAAATTAGAAAATATTAGAAGATAGATATTTAGATAGTTATCACTTTTTTTAATTTCCATTTATCTTTTCAGATATCTAACAATAATAAAACACAAAAAGTAACATTGATTTATAAACATTAATTTTAAGAATCAAGTCACCGGTTAGAGTAAAATACACAGATACAGTATAGCACACAATAATTCTACATATTTACAAATCTATTCTAACATATAAAGTATAGATGCCGAAAAGTAGAGGAATTTTATTTTAAATGTTTATATTTTGCTCAAAAGGACGAAAACTCCAACACTGAAGGAAAAACTCTTTAAATGTAACAGTAAAAGAGTGTTGTACAAATGAGTAAATATAAAATAAAAACCCCAATCATGCAAAAACATTTTCCATAATATTAATTTCAATTTAGTCACAAAAATCATAATTTAAAACTAATGTAATAATAATTACTCAAATTTTTAATTATTTATCAAAGGATACATAACAATGTTTTAATATAAACTACAAAATTTGACAATACAGATCGATATAATTTTCATAATAATAAAATTAATTAAAATCTTAGAATAGAACTTTTTTTCCCTTTAGATATACAAATTTAAATATGCTTTCATACTTAAAAATATTATGCTTACTTCAAAATATAAAGCTAAATATACATATTTGGCACAACACAAATTTTTCAAATTTATTTTCGAAAAATTATGAAAACCTTTAATTATTAAATAATATGACTGGAAAATTTATAGATAAATTAATTTTAAATTAAAATAAGTATATCACATGAAATATTTATTTATACAAACATTGTAGACAACTATTACTACTATAAAACATCACTTAATTTATTAAAATTTTTAAATAAATACAATAAGCAACTAGCTATTTAAAAACAGCAAATAAAATTTCACAAACAGAATTATAGTAAAAAATAATTTTAATAAGACCATTTTATTATTTATGTAACAAAACTGATTGATAAACAACGTCTATAGAAGCCTATTTTAGATATAAATTATATTTTTGTCATGCAAATAATTTCTGAAATATATTGATTAATCAATAGAAAAAAAATGAATAATCAATTTTGTTTTTATTAGTATAAATACTAATAGTCTAAAAATAGTAACAAAGTGAATTAAATCATTAATTTCGTATTGAGGAAAATACAAGTAAAATGAGAAGCAGCAATTATTAAAAAATTTGTATTAATGAGAAAATTTTATAGTAGAAAAAGTGCTCATTTTCTTGTTTTTCCAATGTTGAATTTTTCTCCTAATTAGAATTTCATATTTTGCAAATTCTCAGTAGTTTAATTTTATATAAAATATATTCGAAAGATCTGATCCATTTACATTATTTAAAAATTCAAATGGTTGTATGGTAAAAATACATATAATGTTCAAACATACTTTTTAAAAACTATCTGATTATTCAGGACTTTTCTGAGTATACAATAATTTTTTTTAAATAGTTTACTAGAGTCATTAGTTTATTTAATGTTTAAGAGTTTAAAAAAATTAGGATTTTCCTTTTTTTTTAAAGAAATAATTTAATCAACAAGTTAAATTTGTTTCTCACATAAAATTAATGGAACTGTATCTTAAAATTTAATCTATTCATTTAAGAATATGTATGCTAATTAGATGGTAAAAAAGTTATAACTAGCACTTATTTCATAAGTCCAATATTTAAATTAAAAAACATAGTTTCATTGTGTTTTAAAAGTTTACAAATATTAAAACGTTAGTAAATCATAAAGAAAAGCTACAAATCAGGGGGAGGGGGAAGTAGTAGATTTTCAAAATTATTTCAATTGCAAAATTGTTGAAATTATTTAATTAAATGCAAAAAAATTACAGCAACCTGCTATAACAATTCACTCTCATTAAAGCAGAGTGTTCAAAGTTTTGAAGATGCAGATACACTAAGAAATTTTGCTGCAATTGAATTTTATAAAATTCTATGATTATATGGCAAGCAAAATGTAAAAAGTATGCAATTCATAACTTTTGTATAAAATAATTTCCCTTTAGTTTTAAACATAGATATTGAATCATTTTAATTAGTAAGAGAATACTAAGAAAATAGTGATGATTTATAAAAAATAAAAAAAAACTATAACCAATTAAAAAATCTAAATTAAAAAAGGATTTTTTCAGCAATAATTGCCAATTTTATAATATAGTGATAAAAATTGATTGAGAGATATAATATTTATTGATGAAGAAATAAATTAGACAGAAACATTTATAAATTTTTAGTATGATGAATTACGATCTTTTTTTTTTTTACTTAAATATAAAGCAAATGAATGTAAATATAAGTGCAGCTTTATTTTTTTTTACCTAGTTTAAACAATACCTTTGCTACTTATTTATTTTTGGTTCACAAATCAATAGTCAAAAAATTGCCAGCAAATCAAACAATCATTATGTTTAGAATGCAAAAGTGCCATCATATAATAAAATAACACTTGTTTGTGATTCTCCACAGAATTCTTTTTCCATGTCAGAGTATGCAAGTTTGATTTTTGTTGTTCCAGGACTTAGTGATTTTGCTGTTTACAATTTCTAACTTAGTTCAATGATTTTCAATGTCGATTTCAGTATTTATGAATTCCAGAAGTTTTCAGGATTTATTTCAAACAAGTGGATCATTTATTAAATAAATTTGTTATTATTTTTTGTGATTTGGGAAAATGATTTTGTTAACAGACCCTAAAGAAAAAAAAGTACTCAATTTTCTGTGATTAATATGACCTTTTTTTTGCCAATAAATTATACTTGGTCATATTTTAAAAGAATATCATACATAATTCATTTATTTCAATGTAATTTTACAATAAATTAAGTAATAAAAATTAAATATTGATAATTTCGTATATCCTTGCAAAATGATTAATTTTTTTTATCAACTGATGAAAACTACTCTGATTGTAAGAAATAAAATGGATATAAAAAATCATGAACTGGAGTAATTTTTAAAAAAATTAATTGGAATTTATTGCTTTAAAAATGATTTTTTTGCAGGAAGAAACTATATGAATTTTAGTAAGGTCAACAAATTGAGAATAAATATTTAAGTAACAAACATTTTGTGACTTTTTAGCTCAGCTAGTAAAATAAACTCGCCACTTCTAAAAAAGTATTTTAAATCACTATTTTATAGTAAAATACTATATGAAAATACTATTTCATGATACCTGACAACTAACACTCGAAATTTCACTTGTTCATACAAAATTTAGAATTTTAACCTTTAAGCTTAAGTTAATATTTCAAATAAAAAATATTTATTGATTAAATTATACTAAAAATTTTAGATGTTTCTAGAATTATCTAGCCTAAATGAAAAACTGCCAAATTATATATATATATATATATATGATTTGGCAGTTTATCATTTATATATATAATTAAACATACAAATGGAAGGTAACCCCATTAAATACTTTCCACATCTTTCAACGTCTATATGAATCATGAAATATTATAGCAATCTTTTTTCAATTTTAAAAGCTATAAAAAAATCTTGAAAATTTTTAATTTAATGTGGACAGAAAATATCTTTTAGTTTTTGCAGTAAAAATATGCATTACTTCCCAATAAAATATACATAAATGGTCATGAAATAAAACCTTATATAAATAAAAGCATTTGGAATTAGAAGCCGTAAGCAAATACTCATCATCTACAATTGTATTTAATGGAATTAATGTGATAAAAACTCTGGGAAATACTGAGTTTGGGGAAAATTAAAAGCACTTGCAGATGACAAATACTATATGCAATCAATTCTAGCCTGGAGACAATTTTGATATCTTTTTGAGACCAGGAGACATGAAAATCAAATAGTACTCAATTTAAAGAGCAAATAAAAGTAAGAAAAATGATTTAAAAACATAGAATTTTATAAATATTAAATCAAATATATAAGCAGCAAATTTATGTAAACTTCAAATTTATATTGTAATGCTAACATAATTCATCAATTTTTTTAAATTTTCAAAGAAAATATAAAAACTTCAAAGATAAATCTTAAAATCTAAGCAATACCTAAAATGTTTTACATTGTTCATAAGCATCTGATGCATAAATTATTTTACTATTTATAGCTATTTAAACAAAGTTTAAGTTATATGAATGAAAAATAATCACTTATCTTTTAAACATAACATAATTTATAAGTAGATAGCATTATGTTTAAATAAATAACAGAGGATACTTATTACTGCAGATTAATTATAATTTATGATATTTATTATTAGAAATTAAAAAAGTGGAATACCTTATATTAATATTAAATTTTAATAATAATGAAATAATTACATAAAATGAAGTATTGCATAATATAAATTAATTATAAACTTAAAATTTTAAAGAATCAAATTTAAAAAATTAATTTTTTATTTTTTTAAAAAATTTTTGCAATGAAGCCCAGGGATTAACTTATTAGTAAAAAATAATTGCATTTAAAATATATTTTCCCATTTTCTCTAAATTGAATTAAATCTTTCCAAAGTTCTTTTGGTTGAAATGAAAATTCTTTCTGAAGCTCACATAAATTTATCCACATTAGCAATGGCTTACGAAATAAATTTAACATTTAATGTTACATTTCAACTGAACAATGAAAAATAAATAATCTTCCATACAAAAAAATATGAGTTAAATAAATATCATATCTAAATGAACAAATATAAAAAAATTAAATAAAAATTATTTAGCACAACTAGAGAATTTATTTTGAAATGTAAGAAATTAAAAAGAAATCATTTAATAACCAAATTTAGTAAAATACTTATAACAAAAATAAATGTAAAATTAAGCAGAAATAAATTAGCAATTAATTATGATTTTAATGTATGTCCTCCACATCAAAAAGCTATGTAAATGAACACAATGAAACCTGTTAAATGAATTATATTGCAAATGCCTCATCTAAAAAGCATTTTTGAGAAATAACAAATCAAGAGACATATAAATATATATATGTCTCTTGATTTGTTATTTCTCATAATAATATACCTATTTAGTTAATGCAGATTTATATTGATAAATTCATTTTTAATTTTTGTTATCAAGATCCAACTACTTTAGATAGCATGCAAAATAACCTAAATTTTTAAATATAATTATAGAAACTGTTTTGCTCTGGATGCGTTTTGCAATCCTTACACTAATTTATAAATACTTTATGGATAAAATAAATGTAATATAAGAATTTATTTATTTAAATAATTAAAATAAAAACTAAATAGTAAATGATATTTTGATGAATTTTTTTAAACTATGAATAATTCCTAATTTTCTATTTAATCTGTGTCTAATTCTATTTATAAATGACCATTTACATATATATATTTCAGATTTCAAAGATATTTGGCATGTAAGGATTTTGCAAAATCATTATTATCCATAGTTGTATAGAAAGCTTTACACTTTTTGGCAACATATTAATGTCAAATCACAATGGGCTTTGCTATAAGCTAAAGTTTATACAAAATTCCAGGAAATTGAAACACACAAGAAATTTCAATTGAAACCTATATCTTCTAAGCTTTCCCCTTTATAAGCAACAGTGATACAATAGTGCTGCAACAATTGTTGCAATAGTTCTTGCTCATCTAAAAATTCCAGGTGCTCAATACGTTCAACATCCTGCTGAGGTAAGTGTTGGTATACTTCCATCATGTCCCAAGACTTAGCCCCATCCCAACCTGCATCAGTAAACCGTTTACGTTGACTCTCAAGGTCTGAGCAAACTGTTACGCCCGCTAAATTGCAGCCTCTTTTTTTAAGATTTTCGATCATCACATTACCAAATTTATCTCCCATGTTTACCTGCTCATAGTTGATGAAAAGAACACTGCGAAACTTATCCTTTATCCATCTCAGGAAGTTGGAAGTGAGAGATTCTTCATTATAGACAAGTACACACTCACACAAAAACACAGTAGGGATAGAAGGGTCCACAAGTCCATTTAAAAGCTTCGCTTCCAGCTCAGATGTGTTCCTGATATCAGATCCGACTAGATGATATTCTCCGGCATGCAATTCACAACTGGAGAATTGTATATCATCATCTTCAGTTGCCACCATCCTCAATAAGTTTTTCTTGTTCCTGATTATGTAACATTTCTTAGATGTTACAGGGGGCAAATCTATTTCTATAAAGCTTTTTACTGATACATTTTCGTCCTTGAGTCTCCAGTACAATGTATCAAAGCCAGCTCCAATATTTATCACTTGACAATTGTAATTTGTAGTTGTTAGAAACTGTTCCAATAATATTTTCATGCCCATCACCCTTGCATAATAACCCCGACTTATTTCAGGAGCTTTCCGATCAGGTGTAGGTTTAGTAAAGTGATCAATATGAGGATCTGTCCAGTAACCTATGTGAACCGCGTACCGTTTACATAGGGCAGCCTCATCGTTTGTAGCAATAACAGCATCGTCTTCACACATTATTAAAGATAACTTTAATCATAAATTAAATCAGAATATGAACATAACATATATATTCTATATCATGGGTATGGTTTGGCGAATGAACCATAAATGGGAAGACCAACCATACTTAAACATGATAAATAAACAAAGTATGCACGAGAAATCCAATCCTTTAGTTTTCGACAGATGTTGCCATTTTTCTTGTCTAAATTAGTCATCATAATAAAAACATAAACGTCAAGAAACAGAGAAACTGTAATAGTGACGTCAAATCCACTTCGCGAATTTTAGAAGTTGAAAAAATCAATTGGAGCTCTCGTGGAGATAAAAACACTTAATATGCCTAATCTGAGAAAAAAATAAGTGCTTTACTGCTTTGCAAAATCAATTATTATTTTTACTTGTATGTAATTATTTTTATTTGATTTTATAGAAAATAATTTGATTTAGAATTATAATTCTAACTGTTAAAGTACATTCTGGTAATTTTTACTTCAACTAGTTTAATTTTTATTATTATTGAAAATTCTTTGATTAAAAAAGTCTGATTTTTAATATTGTAAAAAATAGATAAATATCATTTTTATAAAAATCGTAGTTAAGTATCTAATGTAATTCTCATTAAATATATAAAATATATAGCTAACAGGGTGGAGTTATGGAAAATAATCAACAACTATTAAAATAAAAAGTTTTTATTAATAAAACCATTCTTTAAGAGAGTATTTACAAGAAAAACAAAGTATACGAAATGTTAATATCATAATCAATATGTGGTGAATGCAATAACAACTGAAAAATGTAAATAAAAGGCTATATGTACACAACACAAGTGATTGTGGAACCGCAAACAATAATAATTTACTTAACAATAAAATATTCACAGAAGTTATACTAAGATTCGAAAGCAATAAATAATTTTTAAAAAGTGTAAATATTAATGGTCACAATAAGATATAAATACAGAATACAGGTGTAGATTACTAACAAATTGCTATTTGCAAGTTGTACACATGATTCTAGAACTTAGAATACTACATTTAAAAACACTATAAATATTCACAAAAGATATACTAAAATCAAAAAACAGTAATGATTTTAAAAAATGATCATTGAGTAATAAAATATATAAAAAAATTTGGGATCTGAGCATTTTCTAATTTTTAAGGCATACAAAAGCTTGAAAAATTGGTAATCTATGGAGGGAAATAAATTGCTTCATTACAAAAAAAAAAAAAAAAAAAAAAATAAAATAAAATAAAATAAATAAAAAAAATAAAAAAATAAAATAAAATAAATATAAATTTATTCAACATTATTATTAAAAAATAATAATAATAATAATAATGTTGAATAAATCCTGTTTAAGACAATAATTTTAAATATCACTTTCTTCTTCAGAATTAAAAATAAGGCTATACTTTGTTGTTCATAAGGATTTGGTTATACAGTTGATTAAAACTGTATAACCAAATCCTTACCTTTTCTTTGGAGTTTCCATAACCTGGCACAAGGTATTATAAAAAAAGTTTTTCTCATCAGACATAAAAATATTAGTTTTAACAGCTCCAACTTTATATTTTGCATATTTAAAAAATATCGAAAGGCCAATTTCATCAGTTTTATTTGATATCATAAATCTGCATCGAAAACAGTTTGATATCATCGAGAACAAGAATTATTATTAATTCAAATTGATATGCGCTCAATTCGTGTGTCCCATCTACATCAACAAAATCAGAGCCGTATTATCTTAAAATTACAGATTGAGCATCTATGTCATTATCATTAACACAAAATCTTCATTTTTTAATTCACAATGTTATTGATTAACAGTTCCCTTAGGTTTATAATAAATGACTACGTTTTCACTGCATCTTATTTCATTTATCCATGCATTTATCTTGTACCATCATCTTTATGTTTAGTATGGGTTAAATTGTATCAATTTTCAATGTTCAGCAGTTCTTTCCATGTTGTAAATGTATTCTGTCCAAGTTACAGACAGATACTGTATTTCGAATTTCATTGAGGATACATTAAATGGTATATTTGAAGCAATTTTTGTTACTAGAAGTTGCTTATATGTCTTTGATAGGAACATAGGTTCACTTTCAGGATCAATGTGTGTTTTCATAATAAAAAAATTACATTGACCACTGGTTATTTTGATAGCTTTTGTTTTTGATGGACAATAAGAATTAATTTTTTTACTACTTTGTAATTTTGCATCTTTTTTACTCAAATATTATGTGGCCAAATGACCTGAGCAGTAACAGCTAAAATTTTGATATTCTATGTCAGATGTAGTTTTTTTAACTACACAGTCTTTTATTTATACACTGTGAGGGGGTGCCAGTCAGTTACACAAGGAAAAAGCGGGGGCGAGGAGGAGAAGAAGACGTGAATTGGAATGAAAAGAGGGCTAGCGGAAGTCCCACTCCCAGACGGGGAAAAATATATGTATCTCAATATATATATGTATCCATAATATATGTTTGTGTTAGTAATTAATGTTTGTTTATGTTAATATCAAATAAATGAGTCACCCGAATTCAAGGTGTTTTTCATTAGTAAAATATCCTGAAGACGATAGGTTCATGTTTTCATCACAATAGTAGGTTGCAGCTCGGAAGTATAACATTTCAATTTCTAAGTTTGCTTTTTTAAAATTTTCGAATTCTTCCAGTTAGGTAAGCTTTAAATCACGTCGTATTCAAGAGTAATGTTATGTTCATTACAACGCATAGTAATGTTATGTTCATGAATTTTGTTATGATGTTATGTTCTTAATCATATCTTTTGTTATTTAATCATAATGTTATGTTCTCCTTTTTTAGCACAGAAGTCACATAAAATACATTTTATTTTCATCATCTTTGAAAATAACCGGAAAAATGAAATTCTATGTTATTTTCACATTTTTTTCCGTACTAGGAGGCACCACTAGATTTTTTCAACTTCTAAAATTCGCAAAGTGGTTGCGACGTCACTCTTTAAGATTCTGAGTTTCTAGACACTTGTATAGAAACTAGACGTAGAAAACTATTTAAAAGACAGACGAAGCAGCCTCCGTTCCAAATCATATTTTTGACAAACAAATCAGATGAAAGTACCGAGATCAAAGGAAGAAATTATTTTAAATAACAGCTGACAATGGGGGACTAACCCTTCACCACAACAGGGCTGGAAACTGCTACTTATTTATCGTTACCCGGAGAGTACCTGTGAACCAAGTCGCGGATAAAAAGCCAACAAAGAAACATTTTGACATTAGTACAGTATTTTTAATATGATTTTTTTAATACAAATACAGTTAAAAATTAAAACATAAGTTCATTTTTTTAAAAGGCTCAGAATAATTTGCAACATAAAGTCAAAATCAAGAATTAATATGTGTGAGCATATATAATAATAAGCCAAAATAACCTTTCGCAGAGCGGATTGTTGCGAGACGTACGAAAAAAGAGTCAATTAGATTCCTATATATTGAGTCATGTCAATTCCAGTGGCGTGGCCAGCTACTCTAAATTATGCGGGTAAGTATCCATGTCATGTACAACCCGATTGAAATAGTTACATAGATTCTCGATTGGGCTTAAATCAAATGAGTTTTTTGACCAAAGTAAAACGGTTAACTCATCCTAATGCTCTTCGTATATTGCCAGTTGTATGACTCTTTGCATTGTCCTGATGGTAGATACCATGCGCATATAAGGATGGATATGGTCCGTTAAGACAGGTGGGAGGTAGGCTCTTGTATTTATTCATAATGCCTTCCATAGTGTTGAGTAAATCCAAAGAATTCCAGGAAAACATTCCCCAGATTTTAACGCTCCCACCTCCAAACTAGGCATTTCAAGTAATGGTTACCAGGTATTTGCTTTCAGAGAAATGACGTTGTATACGCCAACACCCATCGTTCGATGGAGTATAAAAACTTAATTTCTTGAAAGACCTGACACCACTCAGTCAGGATCTACCTATCGTGAGCCACAACAGTTCCAGGAAATATATAAAGTTATCACGTAAATTTAAAATTTTGTGTGTGACTTTTGGAAACGAGAACTCTGGTGAATCCTCCACTAAATAGACTTCTTCGGGTGACAAAAAAGTTTTCTTCGATGTAATGGAAAGTTTCTTGGTACCTTCCTTTTCCCACTTTTAATTTAAGAGTATTAAAAATTTTGATTTTTTTTCCTGACCGAAGGTACACCTTATTTTACAAACTAGAAGCTCGAACAGCTGGACTGGTGACATTATCGGTTTACATACTGTTAGATTTTATTATCTTTTTTATTTTTGTCGCATAACTTACACCTGCTTGAGGGGTACCGGATGTTACAAGCCGTCAGGCTTCTGGATAAAAACATTTATTTGTAACTTCAATTCTTATTATCTCTTTCTCTGACAACCAAATTGGGCAAGTCAGAGAATAAGAAGGGTGACTGCTTTTGCAGTTTATGTATTTCTCTTTTGCAGTACAGTGTGAACTATTAAGATCAACTTTCGCGCATCGATTTGAAGTAAGTTTTCCTCTGTACGATGCTCTTGAGTGACGATTGCATTGACATTGCAAGCAACGAAGTAGGTTGTGGATATATGCTGGAACCGGGCAATGCATACACGTGACTTCCACATACTGTAAACTGTGACAAATCTGAAAAGTGTAACAATTATCAAAACAAAATATTTTGTATCGCATTATGTACGATCTCTTTAAACTTTGATTCACTGAATTTCACAGACGTTTCGATTAAGCATATCCCATGTAGATATAATAAACAAATCCCTCGCAGAAATTGAGACACTAGAGAGAGAGAGAAGTTTACTATAGGTAGAGACTGTTACATCAATATTAGTTAAAGATTTCATGTTTGTCATTATTTCTGCATGCTTTTTGTTAACAACTTCGACTAATAATTTACCAGAACGTTATTTCCATACGTTTTTGATGTTTATAATCTGACCACGAATACTCTTTTCAATAAAAAAGGTGACACAGATTCAAAAGAACTTTCAATTCGCTTAACAACAAAATATTTCGCTTGACAAACAAGCATTTATTCTTTATGCTCTAGTGAGTGAGAAAATTTATCAACATCAATGACATTAAGGATTATTAATTCGAGAACAGACCGCACTACCCTTCACCGAGACCAACAAAGGGATACAGACTAGCTGTGCACCAGTTCTAGTCAGGTCTTATTACGCTGTCAATACTCTTATAAAATCGCTTCCTCCCTTAACGAATCACTCAGTAAGTATATGAATACTTGATGTTTTAGTGAGTGAATACTTGATATGAATACTTGATGTATATAACCTATTGATGTGCTGATGGCACAACACGCATCCCTTTTACGTTGAGTAGAGGCCAAAACAATGTGTTAGTCTCTGGGAGCCTCAATTACTAGGATCCTATTTTCCAGAGACACGGGTCTCCATGCATAGCAAACATTTGGCTGGTTTAGTGCTCTTTTGAAGCTAATACACATGAGAAATTAACGGAAATTTAGGGTAAAATTGGGAAGTTTGAGGGAAACTCAATTGAACACCTTTCGCTTAATCGATAATTTTGCCTTTCGTAAATGAATTGAAGTGAAAATTTTCCCCTTTTCACAACCCTAAGCTACGTAAATATGCCAAAAAATGTCTGTTCTGTCTTCTGGTACGAAAGTTAATTAGTTTCATACAGAGGAAAACAAAAATACTTGTTATAATAAAAATAATGAATTAATTTTTAACAAATAATATCAAAACATATTCCTCAGGACTGTTAGATTTAAATATTGATATTTCCATGTTTCTGTTGTTATAAATTTTTAAATTCTTACAGAGAAAGTAAGAAAAAATATTTCCTAAACATTAATTTTTAAAGCTATTTTAAATTGTATTCTTTTCCTGGAATGCTTTCTGTTACTGTAATAAGAAATTAATAAAAAAGTGGACTTTTATTTAAAAAATGTCTGATAAAAAATTTCAAAATCCTCTGAAAAAGTTTCAAACCTTTTGTGAGGTCTTTCAAAATTATCGTGAATTTTTAAAATTCCCATAAATATATAAATCCGGTTTTTTGCTCTCTTTTACAACACTAATAGCAACAGGACGATTATAGCTACTCAAGGAGAGCCCTGGGCTGTACTTCGGGCAAGGCAATCACAATGAGGGAGAAGAGGAAAAGAAAGCACAAGAGAAGAAAATTAAGAGGAAAGATCACTGGTGTATCTTGGAGTTGTGACACTCGCATTTACTTAAAAGAAAGTAAACCTCACGCTGAGATAGAGGAAAAATTGCCAGACAGGGTCACATAGTTGTGAGGTTTAATACATACATGTTTCATTGGTAATAAGACAGTAATGCTTTCTTCAGTGAAAATAGAAATTCGGGATACATTTTTTCCAGGGAAGAAATAATTATGGGTGCAATTGAAAATTGCTACACTACAAGATTTGACATTTGCTTCGAAACATCTATGAAAACTAAAATGTGCTTTGCCCAAGTAGTATAATCATTATGTTTAGTTCATTTATTCTTAGACAGTTTAACCAATTCCTGACATGAAAAACAAGAGGGTGTCCCTTGATAATAGGGTTGAATGATAATGATTTCCATAATTTAGCACATGGAGTGATACTTCGAATCTAAAATGATTCTAACTCTCTCTCTCGCTTAACTGATTTAAATCTAACGTTACAAATTACAGTTTTGTTCATCTTTTCTGTATTTTCCTGACATAGTATGGAACTGATTTCTTTTTGGTTGACAAACTACAAGTTATAAAAATTATACAATAATTTTAGATTTTTCTTTTAAATGCAATTGATACATATAAGCACAAGTACATGAGTAAAATAAATATAATTAAACTATTAAATCATGATTTGAGATATTTTCTAAAATTACTATCCATAAGAAAGAATATACGAGGTTTTGTGTTCCCTTATTTTAATTACAAAACAAACTTTACCAAGGTATTTTTTTACTAAAAATATTTCCTAATTTGAATTTGATTTTTTAAATCAACTTTTTTAAAAAAAATTACGCAAATACAAAAAACTTGGCAAAAATTGAGAATACTTCAGAATACTGAATTTCATTGTTTACTTTGTATGGAGATAAATTTATATGAAACACATTCAGCACCTTTTTATAAGTTGATGTGTGTAAAAATTATACTTCAAAATAAATATATATTAGCCACCTACTTTAATAAATCAAAAAGCATCCATCCTCTTAAAAATCTTCTTTTAAGTTTTTTTTTCAATGCCTTCTTCTTCCCAAGCGCCACAGCCGATTGCCGGCCAAGGCTGTCTCAATCAGCTTATGCCATCTTGATCTATCACTGGCAATGATTTTCCAATTATTGACTCCTACGTCCCTCAGCCATTCTTCTACTCTATCTATCCATCCAGTTCTTGGTCTTCCTCTTTCCTTCTGGAGTTTTAAGTTATTTGCCTGACAGGGTTTTTTATTGTCATATCGGAATACGTGTCCCAACCACCTTGTCTATGAAATCTTGATTATTTTAAGTACATTGGATTCTCTGTATTTCAATTGGAGCTCATGGTTATACCGTATTCTCCATATACCATTCTCTTTAATTGCTACAAAGATCTTTCTCAAGATTTTTCTCTCAAAAGTCATAAGTCTCATCTCTTCATCTTTGTTAATTGTCCAGCATTCGCTGCCATATACAACGATTGGTCTTGTATAGCTATATTTTTGTTTTGTCACTTATGTATTTAGATTTAAACTGATTTCGTAATCCGAAATAGCATCTGTTAGCCATCTGGATTCAGTTTTTCAATGCATTAAGAAAATTAATTTTAAAATTATTGTATATAATGGAAAATTACATTTTCTTACTCTGTATAAAGTAATATTATATAAAAAACTCATGAATACAACCAGATTTTAATCATAGGTAAACTAAGATAGAATAATAACTCAATGAATTTACTTCTCATTGAGATCAGAATCATTAGTCCCCTAACATTCAGTTCTTGTAGAATTTCTGGAAGACATTTTGAGGTATACCAGTTTGCTGTTACTGTTTTCTGTCCTTCCAACTTGATGGCTTTGACCAATCGCGTATTTCTGAAGAAAACGGCATACATCACTTCTTTCAGAGCGCGTTGTTTTTTCACCATTGTCGGCGTGGGATCATTTTCAAAGACCCATACTTTGCTTTCTTGACGTGTTAGAACATCAAAAAACGGTATGTACGTTTCATCACCGGTTACACTTTTAGAAATGATGCGGTGGCCACCATCATTTAGCAATTTGAGTTTCTTTACTGATTCTGACACGCTTTTTTTGGTGCTCAGTTAGATTATGGGGAACCCAACGGCAAACTACTTTTTTATATGTAATTCTTCATGAATGATTTTGTGCATGGCTGCGGATCCAATGCGAAGTTCCTTCTGTATCATTTGATAGGTACAGGGATTATCATCCATTAACATTTTTTGTATGGCAGACACATTATCCAGGATTACTGCCGACGGCGGCCTTCCTGTGTGTTCTTCATCCTGAAGAAAATTGCGACCTCTTCTAAATTCTCTAAACCATCTGAATACAGTATCACGAGCTGGAGATTCATCACCAAATGCTAATTGCAACCGTTGAACGCATTCTTCTTGATTTGACTCTGCTTTAAAATCGTAGAAAATCATAGCGCGAAAATGTTCACGTGTCAACTCTATTTTCTCTTCTGTTTAAAATTTATTCTACGCTAAACAAGTCGAAGTAAGTCAGTAAAAAATCGTTTTCTGCGTTAAAAGACTTTGTATTTTAAAATTAAGCCGTTATTTTTATTTTGTAAATTCTCGTCTGCGCGTATGTCAAAATTTTCAGAGTAACCGTCGTATTAACGGCTCCTCATAAATATTTTATCAAAAATACAAGCCCATGAGCATATTTTGGTTATTAAAAACAAATGCTAAAAGGAAATACTATAAATATTTATCAAAAGAAAAATACTTATAGTATGTTTTAATTATGATGTTATTATATTTTTCTAACTTTGAGTAACAGTTCTTAAAACATGCATATTTTTATTCAGTTTATGTAGTGAAATAATTAAAAAAATTTTTATTAGAATAAAAATTGAGAGATATCATAAAATTTTTATCGGATAATTATAATAATAATTAGCTATTGAAAACATAGTCTCAGCTTTAATGTCAATATATTTGAATAATTTTCAGCTATGAAATATCATGGTTTCTAAATTAACAATATAATTGATTTAGATTAAAAATTGATTTTATTTTTTTTATAAAGATTTAAACTTTTCTTTAAGAGAATTATTTTAAGAAATTCTATTTTAAAATTATTTTAATTTGGAAGAAGTTTCCTGGGATAGTTTAGAAACAATATTGCAATACAATTAATTTGTGCTTTCCATGCTTTTATTTAAATATACATTCATTTCAAAGAAAAATATTTTAGCAGTTATTTATAACAATCATTTGTTAAAGTATATTTCTTAATTGATGTAAAATTGTGAAGCTTACATTTAAGAAATCAAGTCTCAGGAAAATTGGATGGAAAAAATACAAATTATAATAGTTCTTTTATTGCATTTTTATGTATTCAAGTAATGCTATTAATGACCTATGCATAATTACCGTATTTTCCTGTATACAATCCACAGGTTGTGTTAAAAAAAATTTCAAATTTCGTTATGCGTATTATACGAATTTGCAGATAATCGGATAAAAACAATCTCTATCAAAAATGCTTTCAATAAAGTTTTGAATAACAGATGACGCCACGAATTGGTTGACAATTGCGTTCAGGAAAGAATTCGGTTCCTCAAATCCTTCAGTTGCATTTGGCTAATGTCATTTCGCCATCTTTGCAATGGAAACATTCGAAGGATTATATCGTCATGTGGAAGCGAAAATGTTTCAGTTATACAACAAGTTTTAAGCTAAAAGCTATAGGAAAAGGCAAATAAAAAAATGGCGGCAAACGTAGTATTAATGTAAAGTGAAAAACAAAGAAGGTGTCATACAAAAGAAAAATGTATCCAGTGCGCAATTCCAAAATAATTTCTTTCTTTAATTATTAACGGAACTAATATATTTTATTATAATCTTCTTGGATCTGCCTAATAGAGTAATAATAAAAGATTATAACATAATTGTTGTCAAAGTAGTTTTGTAGTTACTTGCTGCACAAGACAAAAACATATGTATATGGTTTAGTATCCAAATTAAATGTTCAAGAAAAGTATGTGATGAATTTTTGACTAAACTTTTTCATTCCATTTTCTTAAGATCTGACTTGTATATAGATACAAAAAAATTTTTTTGGCAGGAAAATAAAGATCAAATTATCGTACATGACATGTTTTGTAATTCTTATCAGATAATATAGTAGCATTATCTTGAACAAAATATTCTATTGGTATCAAAATAATTTAAAAACAAAATATAAAAAAAGAATTTTTAAAATATACATGAATTATCATTTGGTAGCTAAATATATCTAAAAGAGCAATCTTCGTATTTGTGTGTGCAAGATCAAAATTATATGAATATTAGAGTGTTTTATAAAGTTGTTTTATGTTTCAAAGTTTCTTAAAAGTTAATGAAACTCGATTTTATATTTCACTTCAAATCTTGAATTTATTGGTTTTCAACAGAAAAAATTTATCCAATATGCATTTTAAATTCGTAATAATTCTTTTCAATGTTATATTTTTTTATACATTTATTTGCAATGTAATAAAACTAACTTGAACTCAATTCATAATTAAGAAAGGGAGTATTTAGTTATTACAAAGAAGACCAAAATTTCATAGGAAAATTGACTCCTTTTTATTACTTTGATTACATACCCCACACACACATATGGAATTTGTAAAATGTATATAAAAAAAAAAAGGACCAATCTGTAAAATACAATCAAATTCTGTTATAAGAAAATAGATTTTTTATTACAAGCACTAATACTTTTTAATAACAAAAGTATGGAATTTATCCTAGCAACCGAAATTTAATCTATACATAAATTAAATTGTAAATATAAACTAATTTTTATATCACTCACTCGTGCACACACCCAAATGTAACATTTCAGAATTTAAAAATTTATAAAATGTACAATTCAAAAATACTTATCAACTTATAACAAGTTGTTCCTTTTATAATTTAAACCAAATAAACTTAAAAATTAATAATTAAAAATATTTTTTAATATCTATTGTTAATGGCAATACTTCACAAAAATTTTAATAGGAAACTTATTTTTAAAAATTTCTAATACATTGTTATAATTATTGTATGATTAATATTAAAATACTGTGAAATTTCTATATAAAAACCAATGCAAGAATGAAGGTGGTTAAAAAATTTAAGATGTTAAAGTCTTGTAGTTATTGTATGGACTTAAAAACAATTTTACCTAGGTGAAAGAATAATTTTTCCTTTGCACATAATTTGATGTAAAAGAATGTAAATAGCAGTTAATACAAATAAATAAATGCTCCTGCATTCTTCTTAATTTATTCCTTCACACATTACATGGCAAAATAAATAGAATTAATGAGTTAGGACAACTCTTAATTAGAACTATGATGAATGATGAATTTTTATAACAGCAAAGATGTTTTCAGATCTCTTTTTTTTTGATTTTCTAAATGCACAAAGTTTTTAATACTTAACAACCATTTGAGATAAAATTATCTTAAAGCATTAGCTTTAAAAACATTACAATTCAACAACTATTTCTTATTTGCAAGATTAATCTTTATAAATAATAGATTTATGCGGAAAGCAATTTTACAAGAAAAATGCAAGATTATAATCAAAAATTTTAATTCTTCGCTTTTAATGTTTATTTTTGGTAGCCCAATATGTTAAAAGCAGCTAAATACAAGTAAGTTTTGTTTTTTCATGTGCAAAAATTTTTTCAAAAACAATTAACTGCTAAATACAAGTTGATGGCACAACTATACATTATGGATTTAATTAACAATATTTATAAATTTTAATTTGAACTATTTTTTCATTTGAAGTAAAATTTTTTTTTTTGAGAGTTAATATCATTGGGATTTTACTAGATTTTTTATTTGACATAAAATATAAAGATGATAACTGCTATCAAATTTGATTTTGTCAAAGGCTAAGGTTGGGTAATCATCAATTTTGATATTTTCTCAGAATTCTATTGTTAAATGTGTTTTTTTTTTAACTATGAATTCTTAATTTGTATTCCAGAACTCTTAATCTGTCGGTTAACTTTAAAAATTTCTCAAGTTTCTCCAAAATTTTCTATTACGAGAAAAAATGTTTTTATCATAACAGAACAATTTAATTAATAAAAATGATGAAAATATTATTAAAAGTTCGATTTACACATATCAAATACTTTAAAAATTGATTTTAAGTGATGTCCATTGCATAAATTTTATTACAGGAAGCTTAAAGTATTGTTTTGATATGTCTAATAAGTCAAAAGTTTTTCTGATATAAGATGATGTGTAAAGAAAATATTTAGTCAATAAAAGTAAATTAGATGGAGGTTAGGACGGATTGACTGCCCAAAAATATTTTTAGTTTGCTAGAGGAAATCTTGCTAGTTTTTTTTAAAAATTTATAATTGTCAAAAATACTGTTAACAAAAATAAATGATTTATAACAAATTTTATAGCTTGAATAACAACCAGATTTAATTAAAAAAGATTGCAGGAAAATTAATAAATTTTCAATGACAAATATATTAACAAAATTAAATAATTTTTATCAAATTTTAAAATTTGTATAACTAAAACAAAATGCAACATAAAAAAATTGTCTTTGAAAATTACTAATATTTTTACAAGACATTAAGAAAAAGAAATTATTCTGATATCCTGATCATATTTTGCTTCATGACAATTTATTTACACAGCTTATTATTCATATTCTTTGAGGCTCAAGTTACACCAGATGAACAAGTCAAATAAGATATTATGAATATTTATGATTTTGACTACATTGAATTAATTATAATTGTCACTTGAAAAATAAAAATAATTTTAGTACTATTTTGAAATACTTTGCATTTTATATTTAAAATATTAAAAGTACTTAAAACATTAAAAAATTTTTTAACATAATTATTCTTATAATCTTATAGCAATTTATTAAGAAGATATTAAACTAATATGAAACAAAATGTATGTAATATACTTAGACAATATAACTTTCATTAAGTTAATACAAATAAAAAAATTAGAACAATTCAAGAATTTATTAAATTTTATTAAAAGTAATAAGTTACATCAAATTAAAGATAAGCAAACAAAATTACTAAGAAAATCAAACATATTTTATGTTCTGTAAAAAAATTAGATTATATCATAGATGCATATAAATATCCTATTATAAAATTAAAAAAAAGTTAATTATTAAGTTGAGATTCTATTATAACTAAGTATATTGGAAAAAATAATCAGCAACTGTAAAAATTTAATTTTTTGTATAAAAATACATTAGAAAAAGATTTTAGATAATGAGACATGATTAATAATTCAATGCTTTTTTTCAAGAGAGTTAACATGCATATAATTTTTCAAACATAGTCTAACCATATTTTAAATTTCAAAATATATTATTCAATGTGAAATATATATTACAATTTAAGAAACTTCAACTCATATGGATAATTATAATTTGGAGAATTTAGGCACTTTTCCTGTTCTTGTTATTGTAGCTTCAGCAGCTTTAAGAACATCTTCACTTTGAAGCATTGTCATATTCCAATATGTCATGAATTCTAGTCCTTCTTTAACAGAATGATCTCTAGAGTAATTTAAAGAAATTTTTGTACCTTGCACAGCAACTGGACTTTTTGCAGCAATTACACAGGCCAGATGTTTTGCAGCAGACATCATATCTTCTTTAGTAGGGAATACTTTGCTAACAATGCCTATCTCTTTGGCACTTTGTGAATCAATAGGCTCACAGCTATATATATATTCTCTGAGTAAACTATCATTTCCAATAGCTTTTGGAAGTCTCTGTAGAATTCCTACATCAGCAGCAAGACCAATGTCGATTTCTTTGATGGCAAAGTAGGCATCTTGGGTGCAATAACGAATATCACAAGCGCATATAAGATTAGCACCACCTCCGATACAACCACCATGAACGGCAGCGATTACAGGTTTTTGACATTCGTCAATTGCTGTAAATGACTGCTGATATTGCGCAACAGTCGACTGCAAGTATTTCGCTTTTCGAGCAATATCTTCTTTGCTCATAACTTTCGAAGTGATATCTAACATATCATTGAAGTCTAGACCTGCGGAAAATATTTTTCCAGCACCAGAAATTATAGCGACACGACAATCTTTGTCATCTTTTATTTTTCTAAAGCAATCTAAAATTTCATGCCAGAATATTTTATTCATTGCATTTAAACATTCTGGACGATTTAGTTCTACATGCAATACATGGTCCTGTTCTGATGTTATAGAGAGGGTTTCGTATTGATAACTTGAAGTACTAGCCATAACTTGTTTGTTGACAGTTATTTGTTTAAAATTTGATTTTATAAACGAGTTAGTAGCTCGTTCAGCTAATCTAATAAATTTAGATGCCAATAGCATATTTTTAAAAAGAAATCAATTGTAATAAATACTCATCTATACTTACAAATCTACTATCGTGTTTGATTTGGGAAACTAAACTAGTCAGTATATCTATATATCCAATCTACAGTCCCACCACGACAACTTCCTGTTTGATGTTGCTGAATTTCAAAACGAAATCTATTACTTCATTTTCAATAAATGATCAAAGTTAAAAATTGAAATATTTTCTAAGTTTTATGATTTAATTAAAGTATTATTTTTCAGTAATAAAATAAAGAATTAGCAACCATGATAAAAAGCTTTGAATATGAGTATTGCAGAGAAAAATTATATTTTGTATTCATGATTTTTGTTCATTTGTGACTGAGATCATTTATTTGTAACTGTAACTACTATAACAACTGTAATGTAAACCATGGAAGATGTAAACAAATAATGTTCCAATGAAGATCTAAAGTTATTTTCTACTATCTTTATAATTAACGCAGGTATTTATGCGTATATTTATTCATGATTTCATTTTTTATCTGTTAAATAGCAGTGATTTCAATATTTTTATATTAATATCAAATTTTCGATTAATGTTATTGTTATTAACTTCTTGGAGGAAATCATTCTTATTTTTTGTAAGATTTGGAGTAAAACTTGTTTAAATTTGTGATTTATATTCAATAATTTAGATTCTTCAACTAAATATGGTTGTACTTATTGTTTATTTATTGAAAAATTCAACTATTTATGAAATTACAATGCTCTAAATTTTGAAATAATGAAATTTGCCAAAATGTTGCCGTAAAATAGTTATTTAAGATCATTGTTCTGAGATTTATCATGAGAAATTTGAATTGCTTATAATTTATTTTATTTGTTTTAAATTTTGAATGTTATTTTATGTATTGTGTTGATAAAGGCTAGTTTTGATCGCTTGAAATTTATGTAAGTTTGAGTGGTATATAAAAATTATCGTTTTGTAAGAGTGTTAGTGCTATTCATTTATTTATTTTCACTTGCAATTATTAAATTATTCGCTAACTTAATCAATATGGAGCCTTGATAGGTAGTTAAGACAAATCAAAATATATTCATACATTGTATCTACCTGTTAATTCTTATATTAAGAGCGATTTAGATTTTTATTGCTTCTGACAGTGACAAAAAACAAATTTTGTCAATTTTTTATGTTCATTATATTACTCATAACTATACGAACTCATAAAAATGTAAATTAAAATTATTTTGACCATTGCTTTTATAATGCTAATTGCCTCACACAATCTGCTTAACATATGCTCTATTATTCAGAAGTTACATTAAAAGGTACTTACGTATTAGCATTACAATAGCCAATTCTGCTCCAAGTTGAATTTGCGAAAGGGAATCGTGCCTGATATCTTAACAAAGGAAAAAAACAATGACAAGAAAAGATTTTTATGTATTTAATTTGAAAAATAACTATTTATAGTACCATTATTAGAAGCAAAATTGACAGTAGTAACTCTAATACATAAATACCCTCAATAAATAGAAGTTATGCACAAATGATAGATATTGTATATTATAAGTTTAGGTTTAGAATGAAGTGTTCTTAATTGGCCTCTTGCAATTCATTTCACTTATATGCTTTTCAACAATCCATTTATAAAATTGCTCATTCCATGATACTATTTTATTCTATTATACCAAAAAATTAAGTTTTCACTGGGGAATTAACCATGGTGAATCCAGTATATTAGTAGAATATATTCACTATTGCATTTACTCTAAGTCAAAAGATAATTTTGATTACATTGGCCATCTAAAAATTTTTCACATAGGTTTGGCAATTGACCAAGTAAACCAAACTTTCTTCATGGCATTGCTTTAATCACATATATATTATCAATCCTTTTAAGTTATAAGTTGTAAAATTTAACTATCATCAAAATATTTTAACATCTAACTAAGCAATAGTATTTTTAATCAACTTTGGTTTCACAATCTTTTTCTCAGAATGCAAGATCTTCTTTCTATGCCATATAACTTCAATTTTTTTAAACTCATAATCATACAGCAAACTTTATTTCTAATGGTGTCTTTCTTGTAACATGACAATCATTGACTTCTACTATAGGTGCTAGGTCAATATCACCTCTTCGTAAAATCTGTAATAAGAGTTATATTAAAAAATAATACTATAAAATTTATTCAAAATATTTTCTCATGTCTAATAAATAAATTCAAACTTGCATTTAAAATTTATCAATTTATTAAGTATTATTCCTGTAAATAGTGATTTTTTATAGTTCCCACAAAATTAAATTGTGCCATTTTTTTCCTGCAATTTTTGAATAAAATTATACATAAATTTCTATATGCCTTTATTTTTGTGTTTCATCATTAATTTTCAATTGAATGAAACTAGGATATAAGTTATTACTCTTCTATGAGATTGTGGTATTTTCTCAAAATAGAAAAGAGTACTGGTACGAATCATTCTAGAACTGAAAATGCATTTTATCAATATTCCTTCCCTTTTTATAATTGATAAAAAAAGAAAGAGTTATTAAAATGAGCAAAAACTAAACTGAAATTGGATAAAAAATTTAAATTTTTAGAAAATCAGTTTTTTGAGAAAAAATGATTTGATTTATTTGTAGCCAACAATTTATATCCTCAAAATTTTATGTAAAATTTATGCATTTCATTTTCTTTTTACTGTATGTATCATTTTTATTCTAGAAATAATATATAATAACTTTTCAAATTTTCAATTTTTATATTTTCTTTTTAATCTTAATGTTAATTGAATATTTTAATATGATTAAGAATAATTATAATAATTATTGGATATCCCTTCCATAATTATAAACTACTACAATAATTCATTGTTGATTTAGAATCCTTGAACTTGGTATTTATAAGCTTTTCATATATAATAAACTAGCTATTTATTATTAATTATATATCTAGGTATCTGTCTTAAAGTAATACATGTAATATGAAAGCAGAATAAATATATAAATTAAGCATATTTTTCCAAAACAAAGCTTGTATATTAAAAAAAAAACTATATATATATATATATATATATATATATATATATATATATATATATATATATATATATATATATATATATATATATATATATATATATATATATATATATATATATATATATACCTTAGAAATAATCTAGATTATCTTATACTAATACTATTTAAGTCTAAAGCAATTCCTATAATATTCAATGAATAAAATCATGTTTTTGTTTAAACTATTAACATTCTTTTGTATATATTTTAGTTATAAATAAATATATAAGCGTGACTCATGCTATAGTTTAATTTTTCTTACTTCTATTCTTATTACTATTCATACTATTTCCCTTCATTATGAAAAAGTAATATTATTAGCAATACTTTGGGGTATAATTTTCATTATTATTTATAATATAATTTAGGAGAATGGCATTGACTTGTAAGAACATTAGTATATTGATTCCATAATGCATCAAAAATACTTTTTATATTTTTGTCCCAGTTAGTAAAAAATATTTCCCAGATTCTGAAGTTTGATGGAAAAGTTTGATGTTCCAGTTTGTCCAATCTACTTTGTTACATGTATCAAAGTTAATGACTTAAAAATATCAGTTTAATAAACAAAAAATGAAATATTCATTACTGTTTAATAAATGTGATGAATGTGTTTTGTTTTTGTTAAAGAAAATTTTTCTATAGGATTTTATATGCAATTTTTTCAGTTCTTCCTCAAATCGTACCTGCCATCTCAGCTTTGGCTTTTCCTATTAATATTTAATTCTTGTCATTTTTTTTTGTCTTATCCATTTCCTTCATTACTTCTGCATGTCCTTTTCACTGTATTCTTTTAACTTTGAGAATCATATATTTCTTCATAATTAATTTTTCTAGCTCATGATCACATCTTTGTCTTCATGTGTTACCCATTGTCCAATATCTCTGTGTTATCCAGTGCCTTCATATGTTATTCATTAACTTGTCTGATAATTCTAAATTTCTTAATTTTTTTTATCATTGTTTGAAAATACCCTGGTTCCAGATACATCCATTAGTTTTATTAAAGTGTTATATATTTGCATTTTACATTTTCTGTAGATTACTTCTCATTTTATATCTACATATTTAAGCAATCATTATTTATTATTAATTTTGTTTCTTAATAAGTAAAAGTATTTAAAATTTTTTTTTATCTTTGTTTAAATTGAATGTATGTTTCTTTCATCAGATTTTGATGCATTCATGAATTTATTTTTATTTCATTGATCTCATAAATTGTTTTATATATCTTTTCTATAAGTTTTCTCTTAAGGGTATTAAGACGCTTTTTATTCTGACGTGCATTATAGTATTATCTCTCTACATACTGTTAAATTTTCATACCAAAAAAATTTTTTCTAATTTGTTTGTAAATATAGTTTTTTATGGAGGGTTAGTTATATTGTTCAATATTACCTTAATTGCTTGAATTAAGGTAATATTGAACAATATAACTAAAATGAATTACTTTCTTCATAAAATTAAAAAACTGCGTTTCTTTAGTGCTTTTAACTGTCATTTTGCCGAGTTTTAAGTTTTATTTGTATTCTAAATTTGTACATTGTTTCAAACAATTTTCTTGTATTGATACTAATGATTGTTTATGTGAAGCTAATAAAAACATTTATAAATCAGTATAATATTAATTTCCCCAAATGTGGCTTGTAACAGAAACTGATTCATAGCTCCTGTATTGTGCCTAGACCAACATTGATATTCCTAAAAATTTTCTTCATACTTTTTAATTTTATTTGTTAAAAAAATTTAAACTATTTTATGTTGCACTTAGTAAAATTAATTTGTTGTAACATTTATAAATCAACTACCATTTTTATTAATAAGACAAATTAAAGTACTGTTCCACTTTTTTGTTTGTTTCCAAAACTTTTTAAGTTATAAATAGTTTGATTATAATGTTTTCTGTATAATATATTAATTCAACAATAATGATACTGGTTCTTGAAATTTTATGATCTTTCAATCTTTTAATATAATATTTAGTTTCTTTTGTTTGTTGATATTAAATGTGCATCAACATCATCCTGTTTTTCAGTACTTGTTTCCACATTTAAATTTTCCTTTTAATTAAGTAAAATTCTGAAAATATTTTAATGATATTTTCATTACTACTAATTTTTTTCTCCCATTAACCTTCTATCCTTTGTCTGATTTCAAGTACAATTTTATTGAAATGCTTTGGCATTATAACTCAATGCTATATACAGTTCTCTTTTCTTTTGATTTTTTAATGAATCAATTTCAATTTGACTCCTTTAAAAATTTTTTTTCTTGCTAGTTTTTTTTGCAATTCTGTACTTATTCATTTATTGGCATTCAGACTTTCTCCATCAAACTTTATTTCATTTTTATTCTTCCATTAACTCTTTGCTTGATAATGGATAATTTTATTTTATTTTAATGTTCATATATATTAATTTTATTTCCAATATCTATTCCCTACTCATATATTTTCTTATTATCTCATCTTTGCTCTAATTTTTTTATTTAATTATTTATAATAATTTTGTTAACTTAACATTATATATTGTATTAACAATATATATATATATATATATATATATATATATATATATATATATATATATATATATATATATATATATATATATATATATATATATATATATATAAATATATATATATATAAATATATATATATATATATATATATATATATATATATATATATATATAAAAATATATATATATATATAAAGATATATATATATATATATATATATATATTTATATATATATATATTTATATATATATATATATATATATATATATATATATATATATATTGGTGGTTATTAAAAAAAATGGAAATAATTTATATTTAAAGAAAATTTTATTATTATAACATAATACTGTCTTTCTCATGCAATATAATTTGGATTTGCTTAAAAATAAACTCATACAAGTGTTGAATAGCATTTAAAGGAATATTGTGCATTCTTTGAGAAGATTGGTGAAATGTTTTGGAGAAATCCTGATTAGGAACATTGATTCTAAATTTATTGCTCAAAAATAGATAAAAAAATATTCCATTTTATTGATATCGGTTAATTGTTTGAGTCAAGGTATATGTTTCTCTTTCTTATTCTCATCAAAACATGATCTCTCTGAATGAGAGTGAATGTCATCCTCCTGAAAAATTTCATCTGCTCTTCTGAAAACAAAATTTGAATTGTAATATCATTTAGTCTTTGTACCTTTGCTCAGCCATTTTCAATGTTACAATCGAACCATTAGAAAGCCATGACTTGGCTACTTATAACATGACAAAGCTAACCAAGTGCTTGACAGTTTGAAGGAGAATATCCCAACAAACGTTTTGGGCAGGTGTTCTCCAAATTTCACTATTCCAGTTAAATGTGTTTTAAGTTAATTTGTCTGACTATATAATTGTTTTTTGCTTACAAATCAACTATATTTTGTGATTGTGACACTACTGCTGACAATATTTGCCATTAGTATTTCTGATTAGTTGCTTAGTAATAGCTGCTTTATCAGTAAATGTTCTATTTATGAAAGTGCTTTCTAACTGTAACTATTGACACTGGAGAATCATATGTTGATTATACTTTATGGTCACTTTGGCTGAAGTTGTTTTCATCTTAGACATTACAGTTTACTTCAATACTTGCCTTAACTTCTTTTATTTGTTTTTCTTCTCCACAATTTTGTTTTGCTAAGCTCATCTTACCATATTATGTGTATATTGTTGTGAATTTAGAAACCATTCCTCTAGGAGTACCTAAAAGCAGAGTTATTTCAATAACACTTGCTCCAACTATTCAGGCTCGTACAATTTAACTTCTTTAAAAACCTGTAAGATTTGATATTTTATGCTTTTAACAAAAATTTAAGATAAATAATATTTCATTGACTCACTGTCTCTTCTATCATAATGTACTCATTAAAAAATGGTAATGGTGTTTATATTCTAATACTTTTAAAGCATATTTTTAATGCCCTTTTTATTTATGGGTATTTTATTGTTTTAATAATTACATATACATTCTTCATAATAGTTATCTGTCCCCCATTTTTTGATCCAAATAAATGGAAATTAGAATTGCAATGAGGTCTTCTGTGAGGTTTTATATAAAATATTGATAAATATCTTATCCTGCCGAGATATTGTTGATTTGTTTTGTTGATACTTTTCCACTATACTCCTGCTTATGATCCTAGAGTAATAGCATGTTTTTTTTTATAGAGAAGTGAAAGTGATATAACATAGATATGATGATTTCATTATCTCAATTTTTATTTTAAATCTAATATATACCAATAGAATTTTTTTGTACAAAAATTAATTAAAAAGTGATAAATAATGGTAAACAAGCTAAGCCCTGAACAAAGCTAAAGCTAGTTAGTGCAAAATATTTCTTGGTGATAATTTTGTCAGTTAAAAGGTGCATTAAGTTTGAAAATCACCAAGGGGGGAAAACAGTTAAATGCAATAAAATTTTGGTATTTTTACATTATACTTATGCCAGGTACTGTTACATACTACCAGGTACTGTTACATTATACTTATGCAATCAGTCACCAATGTGGTTGCTAAACAATTTCTTCCAGAAACAAATATTGGCGTTTAAATAGTTTTGTCAGTAAGTGATAATTGTTTAGGTTATAAAATGTAAATATAAAATGTTTGCATTATTTTTTAGTAGTTTCTAAAATCATAAACTTTTTTAAACAATTAATGGTGCATGTAAAGGGAGTATTTACATAAGTAATGTATGATTTTTTTTTTCGTTCTTGTTACGGAAATTATCGTACATAATGGGAAATGTTTTTAATAGAAAAGTACCGTTTTGATACATTGATTTTAGGTATTTTTCATGTGCCTCATTGTATATTTTTATGTGGCCACATTGCACTTTTAAAGTGCATTTTATTTTTGTGAATTGTTTCAACATAATATCGCTTTCATTTGTTTCTTCACGTTCTGCAAATTTTCCGGTGAAAACTCAAATAACTCTTTTCCAATTTTCGTTTCCCCATTAAAGTTGCTGTGATTATTTTTATATATTTTAATATTTTTTTTAAAAGTTGTTTCCCAACATTTCATAAAAAATTACATCTTCTATTGGTGTTTGTACTGAAATAATATTATTTTTAAATTTTTATTTTAATTTTAATCTCACAATCTTTCATTTATACGATGTTCACTCTAAATTTTTGAGATACAACTAGGTTTTTAAAATTATACTTACAAAATTTTAGGTGTGTTCAAAGTAGTCTCCTCCAGCATTAATGCACTTTTGTAGACGAGTTTTCCGCAGATTAAATGCCTCAAGCCATTCATTTCTTGGAATAGATGAAAAAAATGCATTTGTAGCCACATCAATCTCTTCTGAATGAAAACGACGTGTACGCAAGTTCTTTTTTAGATTAAAGAATAACCAAAAGACGCACATAGCTAGATCAGGTGAATACGGCGGATGTTCGATCATTTTAATTTGTTTTAGATATTCAACTGTTAATCCGGCTGTATGTGAAGATGCATTATAATTGTGAAGCATTACTCCCCTAACATTCAGTTCTTGTGGAATTTTTGGAAGACATTTATTGGTATATCAGTTTGCTGTTACTGTCTTCTGTCCTTTCAACTTGATGGCTTTAACCAATCCGTTACTTCTGAAGAAAAAGGCATATATCACTTTTTCAGTGCGTGTTGTTTTTTCACCATTGTCGGCGTGGGATCATCTTCAAAGACCCATACTTTGCTTTCTTGACGTGTTGGAACGTCGAAAAACGGTATGTACGTTTCATCACCTGTTACAATTTTAGAAATGATGCGGTGGCCACCATCATTTAGCAATTTAAGAGTTTCTATACTGATTCTGACACGCTCCTCTTTTTTGGTGCTCAGTTAGATTATGGGGAACCCAACGGCAAACTACTTTTTCATATGTAATTCTTCATGAATGATTTTGTGTATGGCTGCAGATCCAATGCTAAGTTCCTTCTGTATCATTTGATAGGTACAGCGATTATCATCCATTAACATATTTCGTATGGCAGACACATTATCTGGGATTACTGTCGACGGCAGCCTTCCTGTGTGTTCTTCATCCTGAAGAAAATTGCGACCTCTTCTAAATTCTCTAAACCATCTGAATACAGTAGCACGAGCTTGAGATTCATCACCAAATGCTAATTGCAACCGTTGAACGCACTCTTCTTGATTTAATCCTGCTTTAATATCATAGAAAATCATAGCGCGAAAATGTTCTCGCGTCAACTCCATTTTCTCTTTTGTTTAAAATTTATTCTACGCTAAACAAGTTGAAGTAAGTCAGTAAAAAATCGTCTTCTGTGTTAAAGTACTTTGTATTTTAAAATTAAATCGTTATTTTTATTTTGTAAATTCTCGTCTGCGCGTATCTCAAAAATTTCAGAGTAACCCTTAACTGCGGTATGGATTAAACATTTACACCATTATATTTAAACTCTAAACCTTTTTCAAATTGTAACATATTTTGTAGCAGACTGTAATCACGTTTATTGATTTTACTTTGCCATTTCTTGCAAATTTCATGAAGTGCAATTAATTTTAGGTTATATATTTGAATATCTCTTGTGCATAGATTCAACATTGTTCTACATTCAATATATCTTTGTTGAAAAATTCAAAAAGGGAAAAAAATTGTTTTAAAAGTGGCAAATGCATACTTTTATATTTTTTCCAACCAGTGGCAAAGCCATTAATTTTCTTATTAAAGTTTTATGAAGGGATTTTAGATTTCATTTATGCATTATAATTAATAAATTCTGGAAAAAGGATACTTTTAGCTACTGTAATTAAAAATAAATTGTGAAGTTTGATTTTTCTATGAAAATTTTCTCGTAATCTTTATGTTTTTAAAACAATTGATCATTATAAATTAAAAAAAATGTTTAATAATTATAATACAATTAAAAATTTTAAGTTAACGTTAATTCAAAATATGTGAAGAAAAAATTTACATCGTTACACTTGTTTCCTTCATTTAAAAAGTAAATGTTTACTTCAGTCATTCATACAGAATAACAAAAAATTTTATTGTTTATATTTTTGAATTCTTAATGAATTACTAATTAAGCATATAAATGCTTATAATCATTATTTCAAAATATTTCAAATTAACTTCATTCTTAAGAAACAGCAAATTATTTAATAAAAATATCTTCCTTTTCTATAAATTTTCTATAGAAAATTAATCATATTTTTTCGATATATGTTGAAGTATCCCTTTGTTAATATCTTGGTTGACTTTAATTTTAAATCAATATCATTAGACTTTTGAATTTATACTAGTAGGCTATATTTTAAAAAAAATTTTAAATTTCAGTTTGCAGCATAAAAGAATTCTTTTATTGGAACAAAAGAAAATGCTAATCACAATGTTTTTTCTAGTCTTTTTCATGGATTGAAATGCACCTTTGTTTCTATCTCATAGAGTCTTATAGAAATCAACCCCATCTCTTCTCATCAAATTTTATGGTTAAAATAATTAATGTTTGCAAACCTTTATTTTTTTAAAATTTTTAAAATAGAACCACTAGAATAATTTTGAGAGAAAAAAGCATAAAATAAAACTCTTTTTCATTTGTGACCTCACCACTAAAATATTTTTAAAATAGTAACTAAATAAAATAAAAAATAATATTATTTTATGAAAAGTGTTTGCTATTTTCATAAATACACTTAAAAAGAACTTAAGGTATTATACTTTATCTTTTGCATCCAAATAATTATTTCAAATGTAATCAAATATTTAAGCTTGAAAAAGTAAGGAAAGCGATCTGTGTAGTGATATATAAACTACAACAATCAGTGAAATATTTTTTATATAAGAAATAACAAAAAATAAATAATTTAAATGTTCTGTGAAAATCATTTTTAATTAAAAATATAATTTCTTCTTTCTTATATTGAATTATATTTAAACAGAAAAATATATTTTGTATTGGAATTAATTCAATTTTAATTCAACTTATCTTTGATTAAATTTCTCATAAATAAAATTTTATATAATGAACTTTCTCCTATAATTACTACTTGATTTTAAACATAATATTGTCTAAATAATGATTAATCATTAATCTTATATAAGTAAGGCTGTTTTTATCAATATAATCATCAATATAAGTTATTCATTTTTAAAATAAAAAAGTAATAAGTTGTACTTGAAACCTATTTATTTAATTTTTTAATGCAAACAAATCGTTTTTTACAAAAAATAAATTTTAAGTAATAAAAAATAACATTTTTAACAAAAGTATTTTTTTACTTTTGACTTGTTCCTGTAAGTTAAGTCTTTTTAATACAAATTTTATGGATGTCATTGTAACTTCCTTCATTTTTTTTTAGTTTATTTTTCATAAAGATTAATAATTTACCAATAACTAATTGTTTCATTTATTCACTAAAAAATTTCTTTCTATGAATTCACATGAAATTAAATGAAATTTTATATATATTTTGTATATAAATTAGAGTTAATTGGTAGAGTCTGTGTTATAACAAGAATTTGCACATTTATTTCTGAAACAATATAAACTTTTATGTTGTTTTTTAGGTTTGACCTGTTCTAGTAACAGAAGCTGTAAAGATGAGCAGCTCTCCATCTTTGCATAGACTTGAAGGGAGCAGTAACGAGGTTGGTGGACTGATTATTAAGAAAAAATCAAGTGATGATAGTTTGTTCAAAGTTCCTGCCCCAAAGAAGTCTCTTTTAGGATTAGATGTCCTGGCTGAACAAAAGCGCAGGGAAAAAGTGTCAGAAGAATCGGAACGAATATCTGCTAAGAAAAAATACACTGATATTGAAAATAGAGAAGATTACCATAAAAGAAAGTATAGATCTTCTCAAGAGGAAACTCCTACACATACTGGAGGAGTAAATGATGAATATTTAAAACGTTTATATAATAGGCAGAAACGAGAAAGAGAACGTGGCCTATATATCTCTTCAAAGCATAAGCGTCATAAAGAGGGTAAAGAAGAATATAAAGATTCAGATCGTAAAAGAAGTGAAAGGTCCCATAAGGATAGTGAACGATCATATAGAGGTAGTTCTAGAAGAGAAGATGAAACTCCTTATCGCGATGAACCACCTTCTCCACGAATTCATCCAAGGGATTCGCCGTCTAGATCTGGTTGGGATGAAGATGACTCAACTCCAAACTATAAATCTTCATGGGACTTACCTTCTCCAAGACATTCTTCCGACAGAAGAAGTGAACGTAGTTACCGTAGCAAAGCGGATTTTGAATCCCCATATCCAACTCCTGCTTATAAATACAATGATTGGGCACGTGATAAGAAACGTTCTGGAGCAACACCACGAACATCAGTAAGAGATGAAAACATCCCTTGGTCATCAGAAGAAGAGAAACAGGAATGGGAAGAAGAAATAAAACGTTTAGATAGAGAATGGTATTCTCTTGATGAAGGATATGATGATAATCAAAATCCATTTTCTGGAATGTCTGCTGAGTACACAAAAAAGAAAGAGGAAGCCATGGAACAAAAAAAGAAAAAACGCATGTCTGCTCAACAGCGACAAATACACAAGGATAATGAAAAATGGGAAACAAATCGAATGTTGACTAGTGGTGTGGTTCAAAAGTTGGAGTACGATGAAGACTTTGAAGAAGATAATGAAGCTCGTGTCCATTTATTAGTACAAAATGTTGTTCCACCCTTTTTAGATGGTAGAATTGTGTTCACTAAACAGCCTGAACCTGTTGTACCTGTTAGAGATCCAACGTCTGATATGGCTATGATTGCTCGAAAAGGTAGTTTAGCAGTTCGAACATTTCGAGAGCAAAAAGAGAGAAAAAAGGCTCAGAAAAAGGAATGGGAATTGGCAGGTACACGATTGGGTGACATTATGGGAATTAAAAAGACTGATGATACAGAAGGAAAGAATATTGAAGATAGCACAAATTATAAAGAAGAACATAAATTTGCTGAACATATGAAAAAGAAATCTGAGGCTAGCAGTGATTTTGCTCGTAAAAAGTCAATTTTACAACAACGGCAATTTCTTCCTGTCTTTGCTGTTCGCCAAGAATTATTAAATGTAATTCGAGATAACAGTGTTATTATCATTGTAGGGGAGACTGGATCAGGAAAAACTACTCAACTTACTCAGTACTTACATGAGGATGGTTACAGTAAGTATGGAATGATAGGATGTACTCAACCACGTCGAGTAGCTGCAATGTCAGTTGCTAAACGCGTATCTGATGAAATGAATGTTCAGTTGGGTGAAGAAGTTGGCTATGCTATAAGATTTGAAGATTGCACTAGTGAAAAAACAATAATTAAATATATGACCGATGGTATACTTTTGAGAGAGTCTCTTAGGGAATCAGATTTGGATAATTACAGTGCCATAATTATGGATGAAGCTCATGAGCGTTCTTTGAGTACGGATGTATTATTTGGTCTACTTAGAGAAGTAGTTGCCAGACGTCAAGATCTCAAACTTATTGTTACTTCTGCCACGATGGATGCTTCAAAGTTTTCAAATTTTTTTGGAAATGTTCCTTCTTTTATTATACCTGGCAGAACATTCCCAGTTGAATTGTTCTTTAGCAAAAATCCCATTGAAGACTATGTGGACTCTGCTGTGAAGCAAATTTTACAGATTCACTTACAACAAACAACTGGAGATATTTTGGTTTTCATGCCAGGTCAAGAAGATATTGAAGTAACTTGTGAACTTGTAGCAGAGAGACTTGGAGAAATTGAAAATGCTCCTCAATTAGCTATCTTGCCTATATATTCTCAATTGCCCAGTGATTTACAAGCTAAGATTTTCCAAAAAGCTCCAGATGGTATAAGAAAATGTGTTGTTGCTACCAATATTGCAGAAACTTCATTAACTGTTGATGGTATCATGTTTGTAGTTGATAGTGGGTATTGTAAACTTAAAGTATATAATCCTAGAATTGGTATGGATGCTCTTCAAATATATCCAATCAGTCAAGCTAATGCAAATCAGAGATCTGGCAGAGCTGGACGTACAGGTCCTGGTCATTGTTATCGCTTGTATACTGAGAGCCAATATAAAAATGAAATGCTGATAACAACTGTACCTGAAATACAGAGAACAAATTTAGCTAATGTAGTTCTTTTGTTAAAATCACTTGGTGTGCAGGATCTTTTACAGTTCCATTTCATGGACCCACCTCCCCAAGATAATATGCTAAATTCTATGTATCAATTGTGGATACTTGGTGCTTTGGATAACATTGGTGGTTTGACAACGCTAGGAAGAAGCATGATTGAATTCCCTCTGGATCCTCCTCTCTCAAAAATGTTGATTGTGTCGTGTGATATGCAGTGCAGCTCAGAAATACTAATTATTGTCTCCATGCTCTCAGTACCAGCTATATTTTATCGTCCGAAAGGTCGGGAAGAAGAAAGTGATTTGGCTCGGGAAAAATTCCAAGTTCCTGAAAGTGATCATCTTACTTTCCTAAATGTATATATCCAGTGGAAGCAGCACAATTTCTCCTCATCATGGTGCAATGAACATTTCATTCATGTAAAAGCTATGATAAAAGTGCGTGAAGTGAGGCAACAGTTGAAAGAAATAATGCTGCAACAGAGATTACCTATACTATCGTGTGGAACTGAATGGGACATTGTTCGAAAGTGCATTTGTTCTGCATATTTTCACCAAGCTGCTCGACTGAAAGGGATAGGCGAATACGTAAATTGTAGGACTGGCATGCCTTGCCATTTGCATCCAACCAGTGCTCTGTTTGGAATGGGCTATACTCCTGATTATATAGTTTATCACGAACTTGTGATGACTAGTAAAGAGTACATGCAATGCGTGACAGCAGTTGATGGACACTGGTTAGCAGAATTGGGTCCAATGTTTTACAGTATTAAAGAATCTGCACATTCTCGTATAGAAAACCGAAAACTTGCAAAAATGAGCCAGAATCAGATGGAAGAAGAGATGTTATCAGCCGAACGAGAACTGCAAGAGAAAAAAAGGCGAGAAGAGGAGATTGTGCAATCTGCTCGTAAAAGAAAACAAATATCAACGCCTGGTCGAACAGATTCTAACACACCTAGAAGAAAGCCAGAAAGATTTGGGTTATAGTGAACTAAATAATAAATCTTTGACTGCATGTGTGAACTGAATATTTTTTTTATGTATTTATTTATATGTAATAGATGTTTTAAGGAAAATTTTGTTATTTAAAACCATTCAATTAAAATTGTCTTTACCTTTAAGATATGAAAATTTTTTCTCACTTAATGAAATTATAAATTTTTTCTTCTAATTAAGTATGTAAATAAAAAATAAGAGGCTATTGTAGTAAGACGCTACTGTCTTATTACTCTTTATAATTTGTTAATTGATTAGTATCAACTATGACTACTTTGTTACTCTTTTGTAAATTGTTATTTTTATTTATTAATGAAAAATCTGACAACAATTTTGTTGTTATTTTTATATAATTATTTTTTAATAAGGAGTGCCAAAAATGATTAAACTGGTTAAAGAAATCAATAAAAATAAGATTTTATATTTATATATTAAAAATTAATTAACTTATTATGAAATTATATCAAATTTATCATCATATATCATTTGAAATATGTTATAGAGTGAAGGTACTTTTTTGTTTGAATTGTTACTTAATCTTGTTTTAAATATTTGTGTTTGTAAAGACTCATTTTTTAATAAAAATATTGTTTAAATAACCAAATGTTCTTTAGATTTCATATTTAAAATACCAAAAAATTTTATTTTATGATTTTAATTTTCTATTGATATATTTTGTGATTAATTTTTATTTTTATCGCAGTAATTATAATTATTTCGAAAATGTGAATTTTTTAGTATGAAAAGTGTTTACTAATTTTTTGTTTGAATGCATTTGATTCTTTCTGTGGTAAAATAGATGCAGAACAGTAATGGTATTCAGTGCTGCTATCTATTGGAATAAAATGAAGCAGTCGATTATAAAGTGAAGATAATCACCTCAACCCCTCAATACCTTGTCCCGAACACTTCCAAATTTATAGCTTTGCACTCACTAGAATATAATAAATCTATTTGACGTTTTTTCCTAATTAAAATGTAGTTAGTCAGGCATAAAAGCAAAAGATATTGAAATGAAAAGTAGAGATTCATTAGGTATAAGAAATTCTCGTTTAAATTGTGAAGTATTTCGTTTTCAATAAAGTGGTCACTTTTTTATGTACATTTTAACATTTATCTTCCTTAAGTTATTGCAATTATTCTCATTCTTATAATAACAACTTAACAAAAAAATATTATTCTAAAATATTTTTTTAATGAATTTTAAATTGTTATCATTAATTTGTATAAATTGCTCTTATTCAGTGCTTTAGAAAATTATTTCATTTACAAATGTAATATTTATTTAATTTGATTTTTGCATTATTTTTATTAACACTAGTGTTGAATCATGTTTTATTTTTATGCCTGTTTTAGCCAGTTTATTAAATTAAATAAACTTTAAGATTTTTATTTACAGGCAGTAGGTATTTATTAGTAAGTGCTTAAATATATGATCTCATTCGATAGTTTAACCTCTCAGTGAATCTAAATTTGGGGGATAATGAGTTAAAACTTTTTGTAAATCTTCATTTTAAAAATTAAGATTACATAAAAATGATTTCGACTTAATTGATGATTAAAAAATGATTTCGACTTAATTTATTTTATCATTTGCTGATTAATTTAATTACTCTTGGATCCCTTCCTTACTTAGGTTCCTTCCAAAGAAGGAATTCGATAAAGATAAGGAACGTAAAAATGTTAAAATCGATTAAATTACTTGAAAAATATAAATTTTTATGTCAATTTTATTTTTTAAAAATCATTTAAAAATGTGCTGATATCATCCTAAAACTCCTAGATTAACTTTTAATATAACTAATATAAAGAAGCGTAACTGAAAGATTTGTTGTTATTGAGATTTACAACTTATCTCAATTAAATTATGCATCACCCTGAGCAAAGAAAAGCTCTATGTTTTTACCACATACTTTTTGCTGCAGCCCTTAAGAGAACATCAATATCTTAAAATATTAGCAACAGAAGGACCTCCAACGAAAGGCGGTAATTTCTTCTCAATATACTACCATTATATCCGGTGTAAAGAATAGTCGTCCTGAAATCGAAAAATAATTACCTCCAAATTCTAGAAAATTCAGCTTCCTTTTCCTCGTTGCCGTTTCCATGGTTAGTATATCATTACTTCCCAAATATATTGCTAATTTAACTGCCACGAATTTCCGTTTTTAGCAAATAGCATTTCGTTAAAAATGGTGCATTTTATTGGAAAAGTTTGACAGTAAAATTATGGAGTAAGTTTTATTTATCACGAAATCTACGTTTTGCTTTTCCAATTCCAATTTTGAACTAATATGAATATTTACTAACATGAATTTATTGTTTTAAAATTTGAAATCAAATTACTTATTACTTAGAATTATTTGAAATTCTAAGTAATAAAAATTTTAAGTGCTTTCGGAAATAATTTTTGCTTGATTTGTAATTTTATTGCTCTTATATTAACACTTTGTGAAAAATTCTTTTTCGAGCTTTAAAAAGTGAAATGCATTAATTGTTTTTTTATATTTTTAAGTATACATAAAATCATTATATAAGAATCCAATAAAATTAAGTGTAATTACTATTCTGCACTATAAAAAATTAAAAATATCTTTGAATGTCACAAATTTATTAAATGGAAATCAAAAATATACTATTACATAGGATAATTCCTTGAAAATAGTATAGGATAAAAGTAAGCTTTTATTTTAATATACATAAGCTGTTACTGTAATCAAAAAATATATTTAAAAGTTATAAGAAATAGCCTTATTAAACATATTAAAAATAAATAGAAAATTTTCATTATTAAAATTTATCGACTGAGGTTACTTCTCAAAATAAAATCATTATATATGAATGCTTAAATTCCTTTCTATTTGAATATGTGTAATTTATCATTTGTTTGACGCTCAACAGTTGTTTTGGTACATGGGGGCGGGGCTAATTAGACGGAGACCTTAAATTTAAAGTTTATAATTGATAATACGCTTATCTCTCAAGTTGATTACAATAATTGGAATCAATTGGTGATAATTGAAATCAATGAAAAACTAGAAAAATAGTATTCAGTATATTTATTTTGGAAAACTTAGTTATATTATAATTTTACACCTTTTGATGGAGAATATTTTTTGTTTACTTAAAAAAAATGTATAAAAGTTGATAATTTTGTTTTAAAGAAATTAAATCTTAAACACCATTGCTCACGCCACATTTTGGATCTTTGTTTCCAGTGTTTTTTCAGATGAATAAAATGTTTTAAAACAGGAATAAAATAAAACAGTTTGAGAAATGTAAGTATATTTTTTGATTCAGTTAATTTTTCATCACTACTTATTTAATGAGATATGTTATAAATTTTAAAATTGGTTTTTATTTAATTTAAGAAGAAACCGATTGCTGTAAGAATAATTAATTTTTTCTCAATCTTATCTAATTTTAAATGAAAAGTATGTTTTTCATTTTCTTTTTTTCTTCATAGGATCTATTTTTGAATAACATATTTTAAGATGCTAATGGAAGTTTAGATGCAAGCAATAATGCTATTATTCTTAAAGAGTTAAAATTTACGATTTTTTAAATTTTAATATCTGAAACATTATAGAAATATTATTGATACTTATACTCTTTGAAGATAAATCATTTGGACTGCTTTAAACAATCTTTGAGCAAGTTAATAATAAAACAAGTAGTTTTATACTAGATTTTTGCGAATAAAAATTAAGTTACTTTCAGGTAACTCAATAAAAATCGAAATGAAAGTAATGTTTATTAAATAAGTATTGAGAAAAAATATAATTTTTTACTCTATTCGATAATATACAATAATTTTTATTTATAATAATAAAAATGTGAATTAGATTTCATGTGTTAGATATGTATACACAAAGCCGTATATTTTTACACATTTTATTTACATTTCATAAAAAATCTTTAAAAAAAATTAAAAAAATCATGCAATTAATTTCTTAATTATTCCTATTTAATTGGTATTTATATATTTATTTTTTAAAAAATATTTATATATATTATTTAAAAGTAAATATAAAGATAATTATGAAGCCATTATTGCCTATGCTAAAACACAGCATAATACCTGGAATTGACCTGAAAATCAAATATTATTTTAAACAAAAAAATTTCTACACATTAAAATTTTCGTTAGCTTCTGCATGGAATTTGTTAAAAAGTTGTATTTTAATAGTTGAAAAATTCTTTCGCTTCTTTTTTTTTTCATTTCGTTTAAAAAAAAAAAAAAAAAAAAAAAAAAAAAAACGTGAGGATTATTTTAAAGAGCCATTTTAAAACCATGTTTTAAAATGTTTTGAAACCTGTGATGTGTTAAATTCTTGGGAACACAATCAACTTTTTAAATCCAAGTAACTTAAGCATGGATTTTTCTTCTTTCTAACTAGTCATAATGACCGAGTCGAAATCACGTGCAAAAACATATTTTTAGTGATAATCCTTACGTCACGTGGTCCATCGATCCTTGACGGTCCGAGAGAGGGCGCTACTTTGGGTGATGGAAACAATTGGTTGTTTCTATGGCGATGCTTGTCTCTCAGAGGGTTAGCTTTCTACTCCCTTTTCGAACTTTCTGTATCGTATCCTAAGTTTTATTGCATTTTTCTTAACGTTATTTACAAACGCTATTACTGTTTGGAAATGGCTGCAGTGTATGGAAGAGTAAGTCAAATTTTCTGAAATATAAATATTGCTTTTATATCTAATGTGGTATGTGCTTATACATGAGTGACCTTTTACCCCTTTCTTTCTCCCTCTCTGTCTATTTTACAGAAAATTTACTGTTTGTTGATATTTATGTAAATAGTCCAAAGAAAAGATTTTTCTTTCTCAAAATTAATTCTGATTTTATTTACACGGTGCAAATCAATGTGCCATTAAACTTTTGTTTTGTTTTGATGGTCGATTGCATTAAAAAATATTGCATTAAATCGAATTCGCCAATAAAAAATATACTTTTGAAGTTTCATCTCTGAAAAGTGAAAACAATGATTTAACATGTTTCTCTGGATTTTATATTGTACAACTCTGAGATTTAACATGTTTACGACATTTTTAAGATATTAAAAAGATAATTAATATACAGCTTAAACCTCTTTGGGTCCAATGTTGTAAAATAAGTATTGTAGGAAACGTTTTGATAAAGGGGCTATATAGAAAAGTTGAATTGATTATACTTTTGTTCTTTAAGCTGATTTATACATTTGAGGTCATAATATTAAATATATAAAAGTTCATTTTTATTCTAAATGATTAAGAGTGCACTGTTCGAAGTGAAACTTTCGGATTCAATATTACCTTTAATTTTAAAACGAAAAATAGTAAATCTCTTTCGTGTGTAAATTAGTAGATTATATGAAATATTTCTCAATTCCTTCTACATGCATTGTCCACGATTAAAGGAAAACTTTTTCCAAAGAATTTGTGATGAATGATGCAAAAAATCTTAAAAAAATTGGAAAATTATCTTTTGGTAAGTTAGTCTAGTGGTTGTCGTAATCCATTGTGTTTGTGCGTAGTATACATTAAAATCCACTTTTAGGCGTAAGGAGGGATTAGGAAATTAGGTATTTTGACAATACTTACAGTCATGACAGCGTATATTTTAATGGCATATTTTGTTAGTAATATTTTGATATAATTCATGCCAAATTCATTAAGGATAAAGCAGGACTTTTAGATTTCTTTTCACAAATTCAGGTCGGGAGATATGTCTCTTTGTAATGGAGCTCGCAATGGACACCTTAGGCTTTGGTGACGAGGTCTTGCAGGCCAGCATTGAGAATGACAATAGTCAAACGCGGTGTGAACCTGCCAGACAAGTTAACGCTTACGGTGAAATGGTTAGACGTCATCTGCATCGCTTAGGTAAGACATACAGACTGAACAAGTGGGCTCTTCATATGCTGTTGAAAATCCATGAGCAACAACGAGTGACAACCTGCTTATAGTTGCTTCCTCACCACCTTAGCGCATTCATATATAAAAAAGTGACAATCTGTCTAGTGCATCCATGACCAGTGACAAAATGGGTCTCGTAAAACACTTCCAAGCATTCGAAACAATGTTGTTGCCAGAGATATTGTCCCGCATAGCTCACGATCACCTTTAAACCATGCAAGTATCTGGTGGACTTGTCGTCAAGTGGTTCACTATGAACACCTAGTAATGGTTCAAAGGTCGCTTGGAGCAATTGGAATGCGTGTAATAGGCACGGCAACTGAAGTTGCCAGCAGTGGTTAATCGCAAGAGCTTACTGTTCTTGGCTCATAATGCAAGTCTGCAGGTCGCGTGAGTGGTCAGGAATATTAAACAGAGACTTGGTTGGAAAGTTTTGTGCCATCTTCCTAACTTGAGCCATCAAATTTCGAATTCTTCCATTCTCTGAAAACTATTTTCATGTGGAATCCTTCATCAGAGAAGCAGACTTGCGCCAAATATTCATGGACTTCCTTGCGTTCCTTGGGTACAGAAAAAAAAAAAAAAAAAAAAAAAAAACCCGAGTTTTATCGCAAGGAGGTTTCCCAGCTGGAGACACATTGGCAGAAGGCTTTAGATGCCAATGGTGATTACTGAGAGGAATGGGCAATACTTTCTGTAAGTAGTGTTCTTTTGGGTCATCACAAAAGGGCAAGAACTTTTTTTGTTTATCTTATATTTTAATTGGTATCAACTATTTTTCAAGATTTTCTCTTTCCTCCCCCTTAAATTTGATTTCAAATTAAAGAGTATTTACACCCAAAATTCAAAGAAAATTTTTTTGTATTGTTATCAAAACAACGTTGTTATGATATTATTTTATTCAACATTAAATAAGTATTTATTTTCTAGCGAATTTGCTAAAGTTAGCTATATTTAAATAGCAACAATGATTTCTGCATAACATCTATTACTTTACATAGTATTTATATTATTGCTTTACATTTAAACACTAAAATTAATGTTTTCTCAAAACAAATAAATAATTTTTCTAAAAATTGAATTTCTCCAAAAATAATTGAAAAAAAAATATATAACATGAGTATGTAAACAATAAGAGTGAACCAAATTAACTTGTAATTAAATAATTTATGTAAAACTGTAAAAATTGCCAGCTACATATATTTGGTATTTAATATTTTTTATTTTACTATTTTATTCGAGAAATAATTATTTAAATCAGATGATATACTATTAACAGATATATATATATATATATATATATAACATATATATATATATATATATATATGTTATATATATATATATATATATATATATGTGTGTGTTATATATATATATATATATATATATATATATATATATATATATATATATATATATAATCAGATACAGTAGTGTATTAGTCAAGTTGAAATGGGCATATTGCTTTTTAGCATTGAAGATTAGCAGCTATATAATAGTCAGAATTAAGTATTTATATTACTAATTTAAAATTCATATTGATAAAAATCCAAATGTTTAAAAAAATACTTTTAAGACAAAAATTGCATAAAAATATAAAATTTATGTTTAAAAAAAAAAAAAAAAAAAAAGACAAAATAGATTTCTTCCAAATTTTTAAATTCATACGAAAAATCTAAAAAATATTACTTTTTAAATTTTTTTGGAAAATATTTTAGGCTAGAAATTCTTGTATGTACTCTTCAACGAAATTGGTAGTTGAATTGAAAATGTTAAGTTTCTTTGTAGTCTTATGTTCATTGAATATAGGAAGATAAACATTAATTCTTTTCTTTCCAGATATGTCTTGCTTAAGATTTATCAGCGTTGCGTCATCTATATACGGTAAACTGCTTTTACTAGAAAATCAATCGTATATTTAGATTTTTGGGTGAATAATTTCCATCAGTCTGTAATCTACTTCTGAAACTATGTTGACTAGTTTTTTGTTTTCATTCTTTTGTTTCTCATTTCTGTACATCATTCTTTATCTGATAATTAGATAGAGCTCTTGAAAAAGTTATGTACGTTGCCATGCATTAATTGTACCCGAGAACAAATTGCTTAAAATATGTTGAGCAATTTTATGATAATGACGATTACATATGAACCATGATTATATTCTGTTGCCAAGTTGAATCTATTCAATGCATTTTGCGCGGATTTGCAATTATTTTCTCGTCATTTGACTTGATATAAATGGCGAGTAAAATAATTATTAGAAGCTTCTTCGGAAATTTAATTATGTAGAAAAAAAATAGATTTTAGTAAAAAAAATAGGAAATATTACATCTATATATCTTTTTTCAACATTTTTGAACCGAAGGAAAATTATTTGTCGGATTTGAAAAGACTGGAGAAGAATTTTTGCTTAAAGCCTTTGTTAAAGATTGCGGATTGTAAGTGTGACAAGTGAGATTCACTTTTTTATATGGTTGGCATATGTGAATTATATGGTAGATTTATATAAGATTGATGGTAAATATGTTTGACTTATACATCCTGGTTTGTAAAATTTTCCCTTTTAAATGGAGAACAATGATGATGATTTTTTGTTTGATGGAAGTGTGATGAGGCATGAAACAGTAAAGCTGTGAAATGAATTCAGAAATTTCGTGTGTTCGGAGAAGCTTTTGAACGAATTACGTATGTTGAAGATTGGTCTAATTTAAAATCGTAAATATGATATTAATGAATTCCAAAACGTTTTTCATTTAAAGAAGTTTAGAAAGATAGAGGGAAATTTGAATTCTGAAGAATTTCTATTACCCCCTGAAAAATTTGCTATATGAAACAGCAGTATAACTAAATTAAATCACGTAGCAGTGTTCCATAATTCTTATCGCTTCCAGAACATAGTATTGTTCTTTCCCCCATTTAAAATTGCATCCATTTGTAACTACAGGCGACAGAGAGAAAAAAATGCGGCATCAATTTGTCCTTAATTTCTACATTCCAGGAGCCTTAAAAAAATGAATTGATTAAAAAATATGATTATTATTTCTCGATTTTTGATTATTTTTTTTTTCTTCACTTCTCTATTCCTTATATGTTATCGTTCTGGAATATATTGAAACGGAATGAAAGGTACTCTGAATTCAATATCTGAATTATAAAATGAATATTCGTTCAAGCGTTTTATACTTCATTCAGTTTATTTCCAGTAGATGTAGATGTGAGATTTCATTTCGTTATGCAAAAACCATCTTTTTTGAGCAAACCTAATTAAGTAATGTCATTAAAAACAATAGCCGCTCAGCTTGTCTAGTGGTCACCGTGCCGGACTGCGGATAGAAAGGTCCCGGGTTCGAATTCCGGTTCGGGCATGGATGTACTTTCTCTCTTAAGCTATCCTGTCTTTGCCCTTTCCTAGTATGAATAGGTTGTGAATGGTTGACTACCCTATAAACAGGTACCTATGGCATGTGTGTACTGAGGAAGTCGGACTCCACACCTAAATATGGTTTAGTAGAAAAAGAGGAGCAGCGAACTCCATAATGGCAGCCTCGCTGGCACACGACAACAACAATATAAAAACAATAAATAACGTTATTTTTCCGAATTGCAATTTTCCCCAAAGATTGTGTATACGTTTTTTACCGGATGCTAAGGCTATATGTAATTAAAAATGGTTCGCGCGTTCCAAATAAGTACTATTTGAATAATTAGTTCTTAAAAAAATACAGATTTGTGTGTTTGTGGATGTGCTAACTGGAGTAATTCTAGCTTTGAGAGAGAAAAATTGTCTTGTGCCAATCGCAATTTATATTTCCTTGCATCTTCATACTAAAGTTAAGAAAAGATTTGTTTTGAATCGTTAGGAAGAAGAACATAAAAGTTTGATATCATTTAATTAGATGTGTAAAAATAGTGTTTCATCTATTCAGAATTTTATTAAATCAAAGACAAATATCTCATATGTTATAAAATTCTTTTAACAGACTAATAAAAATTTTAATTAAAAAAAAAATAAAATAAAAAATAAAAAAACGAATGAAAAATAATCAAATATAAATATTTTTGAATAAGTTAAAAATTTATTAATTAATACTTAATTTGTGATTCACACTGTCTCACATAATTCTGGCCGATGCATTGTCATAGTGGAAAAATATTGCTTGTTTGGAAGATTAGGTGGAGCTGCGTTTTCTGAATATTTCATTGTCGAATATGGTAATTAAAGCTGTAACTCCCTTTTTCATGAAGGAAATAGGACAATGAGGTCGTTAAGTGCCCAAGGTGACACTTAGGCAGCTCTTTTATTGGCATGTGCATGTTTCATAAAATATGTAGTGTTTTCCAATTTAATTTATTTTGAAACTCGAACATTTCTCTGTTTCAATAAAATAATTATTCAAAATGGAAATAATTTTGTGTTTCGATAAAATGGATAATTAAGCTTAAAAGTCATAATAAAAAACGCTCTTATATATAATAAAGAGATTTAACTCTCTCTCTCTCACACACACACACACTCTGACCGCCAAATATTTAGCGCTCTTACCTTCGATTCATTTCGTGTTCTTGGAAGAATCAATATTGTTTTCAGTTTGTAATTCAAATTTCAGAGACCGAATCTCTCCATAGATTGTAATATTTTAAACGCTAGATTTCGGTCTAATTATCCGTCATGTGCAAGTAATGGATCAATTGAATGGCGAAAGAAACCAAGACTTTTTTCATTATAAAACATATTAATTAAGATGCTAGACAGCGTAATGGTAGCTCTTTCCACATTCTTTGGCACAAATCCGACATTCAATCCTCGGCGTCGGCAAAGTCAACTCAGCTTTTCAATTCTTCAGGGAGTCGATTAAACTGAGTACAAAATATGCCTGCAAATGTTTCACGTTAAGCTAACCACCTAATCGGGATATATGCTTCGTATTCTATGGTCAATGGTCATGAAAACAAATATGGTCATTGTAGTTCATGGTCCCATACCCTGAGTTTAGTTTATATATTATTTATATAAGAAAATCGTACTTTTCTATTACTGACATTGATTGTAATTAATTGTATTGTGTAAACAGAAATTCAGTGTAGAAAATTATCCATATCTGCAGTTAAATTGTTCTATTTCCTATTGTAAATGTAAACACAATCATCTTTCATAATATCATATACTGACAACATATTTTATTTTATTCGACAAAGAAGATTTCTCCCAGATAAAAAACTTATGAAACCAATTTTCCTTTTTCGAATTTGATCTCGTAGAGTTATAAAGTGAGATTTTACGAAAATGCTTGTCAACAGTTATTTTAGTAATATTCTGATATGGCTGGCGTAATTTATCAGAAAAAAAATAGCGACTGTATTTAAAAAATCTACAGATTTTGTTATTCATAAAAAGACTACGAGCTACAGAAATCATCTACATGCATCGTGCATCCTGAATATATATATATAAACACCCCAAACAGACTTTAGATACTGTGATAGTGATTTTTTTTTTTGTGTTTAGGAAACTTCGCCTCATGTCTGTAAAGAAAGTTTTCCCATAGAATTTGCTTACAGATTTCACATCAACTAATATATATATATATATCAATGTAAAAATGATAATGTTATATACACACATATATATATATATATTTATATATATATATATATTTATATATATATATATATTTATATATGTATATATATATTTTTATATATATATATATATATATATATATATATATATATATATATATATATATATATTATCAGTCTTATTTATCAAATGCTTTAATGCACTTAGAACTCAGAGTTTAGTATAATATTTTCTAAAATGTATAAAAGGATTTGTAGTATTTTTCTTCTCGACTAATCAGGAATTTATATTCTTAAGAATAATGTGTTTAGAATCCCAACTTACCATAATGCTTTAAAAATGAACAGGACAATATTATTTAAAAACCATCATGGACACTAAGTCAATCATATTAAGAAGGCAAGCATTAAATTTTTACTAAAATATGTTTTCCACAACTAACAAGTTATATTGCAAATTAACGAAAATTTCAAAGCATATAAAAATGAATTTTGATGTCTATCAGGTTCATTAATGTTGTGTCACAGAGGCATTGCCAACAAAGTAAAATGGGATGCCAATTACAAGATAACTTTAGCAACATCTTTGTCAAACTTTTGAATTATATAATGTATCATTCTCCCGAAAAGTATTAAAGAAAGGGCTCATAAAGATTGAATATCATGAAAGATAAAAATATTTTTCTTTTATATCTCCATAGTAACCCATTTTGTTTCTGCTCAACAGATAGAAACCCGGAAGGACTATTATGTACTATTAAAAAATGAAATGCCGATTTGTGTCTGACTGCGACACAGTTCGTCATTCCAGATATTTGTCAAATTAAAATAGGATTCGTCGTAGTGCATGTTATACAGAGATTTATTGCTCACGAAAGAATAAATTAAGGCATTGAATTCAACTTCCATGGTTAAACAAATGAGACAATCTTCCCATACATTGATTTAACGCATTTATAACTTTCAGAATTATATTTATTTTTAGTGCTTGAAATATGTAGCTTTTGTAACCAGTAAAAACTACCTATTTTGTTTACATAAAGAACAAATTCATAAAATCATTTATCTACTTTAACTGAATTTTTTTTGGTGTTTTTAAATGCAATGATTATTTTCCTCAATTTTAGAGTGAGCCACCCAACAACAACGATCGTCTCTTCACTCCTTAATCTATTTAAGCTTTTTTAGGAGGGAGTTCCGGTTATCTTCACCATGTATACAATTTTTGATCCAAAATTAACTACATAAAGGAATAGTGGAAAGATTTTTGAAAAGTATTATAAAAATATCCAAATGATACAAACAAACATAAATTATAACAGTCCACAATAATAAGAACACAAAGAATATCTAATTTATGACGAACATTTTAAAAATTTATAATATGTTTTACCAGTATTCCTTTCTAAGTTTTGTGCAGTCTTGTCTATATTACTTGGTTTTCTAAGTACTATATTAGGTTATTCAATGTATCGTTGTTGTTGTTACTTATCTCAGGTTGTCTAGCACCCCTATAAAACTAAAAATACCTAAAATGTATAAAAATTTTATGGGTCTTGAAGGACATCGTCTTTTTTAAAATTTAAGCTGGTTAAGATATGTCCAGGAGAGGCCATATTGACGGAACACCAAGGACAGTCTGGAAATGTCCTTTGCCCCTGCTGAAAAGGGATTCCTTTCGTGTACCCACTCAGACAGCGGGAAAAGGCAGTTTGATAAGATCTTGGTCTAAGATTGAAGGTCTCACTCGGTCTTTTGGCGAAGTACCATGGATGGTTGAGAGAAATTTTCATATTATAAATTTTTGTCCTGAGTTATCAAATATTTTCAATTTTTATTTAAATAAAATCATAAGAAGTTGAGTGTGGTGGCCATTACAGAACATTTACTTTATTTTGTTCATTATTGCTTATTTTCTTTAAAATGACGATTTTAACTTATTATCTTTTCTCTCCGTATGGCATATTAGTAGCGAATAAAATATCAAGTTTGTCTTAATGAATGGATTTTTTTTCCATCAGAAACTTTTTCAACTATTTTCCTTCATATATATAGTAAGAGCTTCTTTCTATAGAAATTTATGTTTTGTTATATAGAATTATCCATTGATTTTCACAAATTTGGTAAAGTTAAATAAAATTCAAAAATAGTTAACTTAGAAATTTTTTTAGGGTATTTCTTAGACATTTATTCAGAAAAGATTTTTTTTCCAAAACAACAAAACAAATGGTATGCATTATATCTTATGATGTTATCTTGGACTTTGATTATAATCTTTTTCTTTTTAATGCATTTTCAAAATTTCAATAGCATTTTCAGATACTCTGCTGGCTACCCAAATTGCAACACCAAGAAAGACAAGAGATATCACAACAAAATTTATTTTGTAGATAACGTGTTGAGAGACCAAGTATCAAATGATTAAATTTATAGACTTCTGTGAAGTGTGGATCCTGCCAATCTCAGTAGCCAGAGTAGCCGCCATTGTTGGAGATAACATCTGTCACACGAATCGGCATTGATTCAAAGAGACTTTGGGTGTGTTCTTGGGGTACCGCAGATCAAGCAATTTCAATACGTTGGCAAAGTTGATCTGGTAGACGGGGATGTAATTTGGGTCAATCGTTGAGCAACCATGGACCACAATCGGCGAAAGATCTGGAGAGAGAGCCATTCAGGAAAAAGTTCAATCTAGTGGTTGATGAAAAACCTTTAGACATTGCGTGTACGTGTGGTCTCGTGCTATCCTGTATAATATGGCTGTGGACAAGCCGTGAAGGTAAGGAAGGACAACTGGCTCCAACACCTCGGAGATGTAGTGATGGCTGTTTAAAGTACCGGCAACGAGTACAAGAGGAGTGCTAAAGTGATATCCAATACTGCCCCATATAATAATATCTGGTACAGGACCAGTGTGGCGGTGCATAATATAGCTGTTCAGCATCATCTCTCAACGGTGTCTCCAGACTCGAATGCGCCCATTGTGGTGTTGCAGAGAGAAGCGTGACTCGTTAGTAAAGACGATTTCATTCCATTCTGCCATCCACATCCTTCTTTCATTGCACGATTGGCGGCGGAGACGTCTGTGGTTTTGTGTCAATGGTAGACGAAGCAATGGACGTCTTGCGGATGGATCACTCTGATATAAACGGTGTTGAACGGTACGCGCAGATACTGGATGATGATTTACAGACTGAATGTTCTGTGCCGGGGTTCATGATGTGGCTGAGCAATCCGTCATGTGCATAATTTACCTTTTATCACGTGCAGTGGTGCACTGAGATGGATGCGATCGAACACGTCGTACCCTCATGCACCCAACGATCACATATTGACATTATGGTTTCTTCCAACACAAATACCGATTTCACTGAAAGATAATCCACAATCTCGGTAGGCATTATCCTACCTCTGTTGAGCTCGGGTACTGGATCAAAAAATGATTGCTGTCTTCTACAAGGCCTAAGTGATCGTTTTTATAAACAAGAAAAACACAATTGGGGAACTTGAAATCGTTGAAATCTATAATCCTTAAATAGCGCTATCAAGTGGCGCCACAAGTGCACGTGATGTTCGTCTGCGCTAAAATTCTAATTATTATTTGCATGCTTCCTTCAGTGTGTTGCATTTACACGGTGGCCAGACGTGTATTTTTTATCTTTGCAGGTATATTTCGCATTGGCAGATCTTATCATATAAATTCAATGTTTCTTATTTCATTTTGTTGAATTTAGTTCCCCGAAACAATTTTTAAAAGCAATGCCAAGAAGAAAGAAAAGTTTTTGTCAAAATAAATTTATTTTTAGAGAAAAAATTGCCGAATATTAAATAACTTTTTTTTTAAGTTTTGATAAAAAAAATATTAATGTCCTGATATTTATGGTTCAAAATGTATGATAAATATTGTTCAAAATTTATAACAAACATATTTAATTAGAAATATGAGGTACAAGAAACATTTTTAAAGCGAGTTTCTACTAGTGACTACTTAGATAAAAATCATTGCTATGTTTAAACATAACGTTTTCTTTTGTTTAAAAAACCCTTGTATTTATGAAAACTTAGTATAAATATCAAAGAGCGTAACGGAGTGGCATCAGTGATTAAGAATGTTCGTTATTTGAATTATCAATTCAAACAGAGAATATATATATATATATATATATATATATATATATATATATATATATATATATATATATATATATATATATATATATGTGTGTGTGTGTGTGTGTGTGTGTGTGTGTGTGTGGTGTGCGTGTGTGTGTGTGTGTGTGTGTGTGTGTGTGTGTGTGTGTGTGTGTGTGTGTGTGTGTGTGTGTGTGTGTGTGTGTGCGTGTTTGCATATAATCATAGGAGAGTAGATAAAGTTTTTTGATAAATTGCTTAAAAGTGATGCCTGAAAACATAATTTGAAAAAAATGCATGTCTCACAATTAAAGCCTTTTTTCTCAAATAAAGCCAATAAAAAATTTGGAAATTAACTAATAAGTGGCTTGGGTAAATGAGTATTTTTACTATCAGATTTAAATTGTTTGAGTAATGGTTTTTATTTCCTTTTTATGACCTCGCTTTTTTTAGATTTTTAAACTATATTATTATTTGTCTTATTACCTTCATGAAGCAAATAATTTCTTATTTTTATTTTAAAATAGAATGGTTACAAATTTATCTGATTTTAATTACAGAATCAAGTATTTATGTGTTAAAACTATAAATATTAATTCCAGTTATACTTTAATTGAAGCATAATGACATTAATTGCTTAACTTTTGAGCTTTTAACACTATTAAAATATTTGTTTTTAATGCTTAAAAATATAAGAGAAGCATGTTTAATTTTTTAAAACAATAAAGGATAAAACTAGAAAGAAACTTCTGAGATTTTCTAAATTATAAATAAGGTTGTCAATATACTGTTACATGTTAATGTTCAAAATAAGAAAGTTTCCAGATTTGATCAGATTAATGAATTTGATATGTCCATACATTGATACACACATTACAATGCAAACAACCATGCAACAATTAGAAAACACATAAGGCTGATAAAAACTAACTCAGTCATATAATACACGTAATACTCTTTGGAGTCGGAAAGCATGCGATTGCAGTTTCAAAATATAACAAGAAAATGGGTTAATAGAGAGTATAATCTTCTCTTAAAAGTATACAGACCTCGCAGTATGATTTCATATAAAACAGTTTATGATGTTTTTTTCTGTGGCAATTGGTTCCATTCATTCAGCAATGCTGTTTTTAGGCCATGGATGGGTCTCTGAGGGCGTTTGGAAGTTGCAATTGGTAATTGCGATAAATGTTAAAAAACCTCATAATAAACTTCGAGTGTTAAGATATCTTCTAAGTGGTGTCATATAATTTACCCAGATCAAAGTATTATTGATTTAAGTTAATGCATCTCTAATCAATAAAATCACTAATTGATTTCATTGGCTGCTTTCAGGGCACTATCGTACCTGCGGAAAACTTCAACGCTGAAAGAGCAGCAGCTAAACTCAGGAAAGCCATGAAAGGAATAGGTAAGACAAAAGAAGTTCTTAAGAATATCTGTGCTGTTTGCCTTTAATTTCCACATTAAATTATATCATGATTAATATAAAATATTAAATTAGATTTATTAGCACTTTATGTTATTAAAGTATTGATTAATTTAACTTTTGATTAAAATATATTTATTCCAAAAGGAATAAATACATTTCTTAATTTAATTACATAATTACAATTTTTGAAATAACTCATTGTTAAGTAAAAACTAGTTCAGTCGTATAATTTAACATTGTTAAATACGGTGGAATCTCGTTTAGCGATCATAATTCGTTCCAGAATTATGCTTCGTAAATCGAAACACTCGTTACCCGAAACAAATTTTCTCATATAAATTGGCATAAAATACGATAATGTTTTTCATTTCGAAAAATACTCACAAAATATTATGTATAGTAAACCTCATTAATCCAGATCTCATTAAAGCGAACTTCATTTTATCTGAACAGCTATTTAGATGTACATACAAGTTCATATATTTATGTACATACTGCATAGAGTTGTGGTTAGATGCAGATGAAGAAATAACAGGCTATTATAATTTAGGAGAGGAGGAGATAGTTCAGAGTGAGATCGTCGCAGAAAGTCCCGAATGGTATGAAGAAGATAACGATGAAACAGACCAAAAACCAAAACTTAGTGAGATTAAAGACCACTTCATTTGCGGGATAAAATATATTAAAGATAACAATAAGGAAGCCATATCTCGATATTACGAACGTTTGAGACATTTTCTTTAATTAATTTGTCAAGAAATTAACATTAAAGTAAGACAACAAAAGATTCCTCCAACCAATGAGTGTGCAAGCGTTAATGTATATGAGCTCTGACTATTATGTTCAAAGTAATTTTTCATCTGATGTCTATTGTAAGTAAAATAATGTATGTAAACATTGTACTTATTTTCTCTTATGCAATTTTATGTTTAATTCTCTTGAATTCAAAATAGAATCACAGTAGTTCGTTCATGTGTATCTTAATTCAATTTATAGGTACTCACAATACTTTTATAAATTCAGATAACATGAATCCGTTATTAGTGAGGATTAATGAGCGTCTACTGTTTAACGTTTACATATTGTTAATTAAAAAGTTAATTGCATATTGTTAAAGAGAGGATTTTGGCCTTTATTGAAGGCTTGTGGAGTTTCTGAGTGGTAAACAAGCAAAAGCTAAATTTTCAAATCATCATTTGCATTGGCACAAAATAGCAACATGAGACGGTCTTTCATTGGCTTATGGTTGGGCAATGCTTGTTTCTCTGTTGTTGTATATGTTCGTTTCGGATCCTTTTTTCCGAAGACATGTGCTTAGTCACAGTTAAAAACCTATTGCGATAAGTAGCGTTAAAAATCTAAGAGCTTCTAGAAATCGCCGATGAATTTCTTTGCTCTTTTTGTGTCAGAACTCTTGCTACTACACCGTACCAAACAACGCTGTGGATGTTGGTTCTTCTCTTGAGCTTTTCAAACCACCCACAGCTTTCCTTAAATACTTCTTCGACCGTTGATGATTCTTACGTTTTTTAAATGAGAAAGCGAAAATTATTTTCGATTTCTCAAAAAAAGATGCTCTTGTTATTAACAAGACCGTCGTTTTTGAACGTTTACTTTGCAATTGCTTTTCATTTATTTGTATGATTAACAATCTTTTAACACGAATAAGAATACGTAACCGTTGCTAAGATATTGTTATAATTTCCTGTAAAGCAACTCCATCTCCTTAATCTTGTTTTTAGTTTTGAGAATAGTACAAATACTTGATGTCTAGATCGATTGTATGTGCGTTCTAGATCAGACATGAGTATATATCGTTCTCGATTTGCAATAATTTGATGTTTCATTTCAATGGATATTTTTATTTGTTTTGCTCGTTATGCAAATTACTCGTTATGAGAGGCGCTCGTTAAGTGAGGTGCTATTGTATCTGATTATTAAAATAATTTCACCATTACATCGATCACCACACAGGATCGTCACAGGTCAAAATAATGTTTCATTTCATTAGCTATTCTCAATCTATTATGTTCGCAATAATTTGGTTGGCATTAAAGATAAGTGTTTTTCATATCAAGTCCATCACATTAGTGAATTTGATGTAATTTAAATTAATAAAATTCTATTTCAACCTTACACTGAATTGGAAAATCCGAATTTTTCATTAAGCTTGAACCTTTTCTATTTTTAAGCTCTTATTCCTTTTATTTTTAGTTCGCCAGAAGTTCTTTTTACTGGCTTAAGGGATTCTAACCTAGCCAATTTAGATCTTACTCCTTTATTCTGAATAGTTTTCTTTTACTGCCATCTCATGGTGACTACATATTTTATACAATAATGTATTTAAAGCTATTCCTCAAATCATCTTTAGACATATACTCAGGAGGCGGTATAGAGAAACCTCAAATTATCTGATGACTTTTTGTTCCAAAAATGAATGTTACCTAGACATTTTATGAAAATAAAAGTTTGGTTGACTTCTTCTCTTTTAACTTTTCATCTTATTGTCTGTTTATTTAATTTTAAAACAGTTGATGATATTCAGTCACTTCCTTATGTATACGTGTTAGCGACATGTCAATCATTATAAAAGTATTTATTTTTATTTTGCCAAAGTGTCTCTTTGTTAATAAAGAATAAATACAAAAAATTCAATTATTTTATTGTCTGTTACAGAAATTACCTTTATTCTCAATTAATTATCCCAATATTATTTCAGTTGTAAAAATGGAACCAAATCTATGTTGTAGAAAACATTTAAAGTTTTGTTTTTTTTAATATACTCTATTTATAAAAATATAAACTTATAATGTTACAAAATTAGACAAAAATTGATTATAAGCAACTATTTTATTTTAATACTCATAAGCAAAAATAAATGCATGTTTGAACCCATTTTTAAGAAAACAGACAAAAACACCGAGAGATTACAAGCTTTTGAAAGATAACTTGAAACTTAAAATAAGGTTCGTTTCACTTAAATGTCGTAGTATCGATATATCAAAAAATTACTTCCTTTCTTTCCTTTTCGTTGTTTAAATATTTTTGTTTCAATTCTGTTTCCTTGCATATCCTTTAACACATACATATATATTTACAAGTTCGAAGACTAAACTTGGACTTCGTTTTATTTGGACAGTTGCCAATTATTTTAGAATTTTGAATATGATTTGAATTCAAGGTTAATAACATATTAGTCACTGTGGAGTCTTCCATATTTGGTTCTTTTGAATGCAGGTGAAATCAGACGTTTGATTTATTTGGTGGTACCAAAAAGTATTGAATTGATATTTAATATTTTTAATTATTTTGATGTATTTTTCCAGAGGAACCCATAATTACGTGTTACCCCCATAATATTTAATCATAGTGTTTTGTGGTTAGAGTCAGTATAATGACCTAAGACATTTGGATTTGATATTTATGCTGATTCTTTCTCATATATCATTTTCCCCTCTAACACATGTTAAGTTAAGGCAGCGTTTGAAATTAAACATATTTCATTTTTTTTGATCTCAGAGGAATAAAAAGCAACTAATTTCACTAAACATTAAATGCTAGATTTAATTTAATGTCATTGTATCCGAAAATAGTGCAATTTGAAGCTCACAGTTGTATTTAAGTATTTACATACATATAGAAAGGATAAAAAAAAGAAGTTTTTCAGATTAATCTTATTACTATTTCTTTATATCACATTCTGGAATATAATATTATTCGTTCTTTAAGGAATATCATTATATTAAATTTTTTTAATGTTTAAAAAAGTCACATTTCAAAAACGTGATGGTGTTTTTTTTAAACCTCTACTGAGACAATATTCTATAAAACTAAGAAACTTAAATCAATGTAAATAAATAATTTCTGGAACACGTGACTAGTTTTCAGCTATAAAAGCTTATGAATTTACTCAACATATATCCGGTTTTACACCTTCTTGTGTTATTTATTGGAAGTTAACTGCTTTTTAATGTGATTTTCATTCATTCATACTAAAGGACATCAGCGTACAAGATACGCCACAATTTTAAATTTCTAAATTCGAGAAACGCAATTATTTTTAAGTGACATTTAAATTTTAAGTCTAATTTCTTTTTGAAGTGATTGACAAATTTTTATAAATTAATTCTTTGAGATAAGGAATATGCATGCCAAGTTTTTTTTTTCCCAAATATATCATTCATATGATATTAAATCAAATTTAAATAAACAAACATATCCAATTTTTATGAGCATAAAAATGATTAAAGCTTTATTTAGAAATAGAAAGTTAAGGAAAAATTTTTTCCCTCGATAACACAAGTGGTTAAAGTTTTTAGATCGATTTGAAGCGGATGTTAATTGATTATTAACCATAAAGTGGTTGTTTCTTTTGTTCCACTTAGATCATGATTACGCCATTTTATTACTGGATGGTCTAAAACATCAATGACGTCAGATAACGTTTCTTCTATGTCACATTGTATTAAGACGGCGTCGTAAATCCGACTTGTTGACGAATTTGCTGCCTGTCTTCAAATCACATTCTTCGAGCGGCAACAAATAAGGCAAAGTTCACCACTGAATATCTGAGTGTCGTCGACGAGGAGAAAAAATTCATTTATGATTTTTAGGACTAATAAAGAAATATTTTTTAATTATAATTTTTTCCGTTTGTAAAAGTTTTCAAAATCATGAAAATTATATGTTGTTTTAAATAAATAGTTTCTAAATTTTTAAATCTTTAGTGATATTGCTTCCAAAACTGAATACGTTGGAGAAAAAGCGAAAAGCAAAATGAAAAATGCAATTTAAAACATTCACTTTATAGTTAGTTTAAATTGTTAAGGATGATTTAAATCTTTTTTAATATTTGTTTGACTCTTCTTCCGACAATTTAATAATAGTAGAGTAAGCTTAAAATGATGAATAAAGTAAGAAAATAAAAATAAATGAGAACAGATGCTGTATAATCCAGGATTCCAAATTCTGAATTTTTTTGGCGATGAAGAAATGCTGCCAAGATGACGTGTTGTGACGTGAGCGATGATGTAAATACTAAAGTTGCCAAAATAGCAGTTTCTGCATAATTTTTTTTATATGTTTTCATATGTATGACAATATAAGAACTAGATTGCCAGAAACATGAGAAAATCAGCCAAAAAACAACTAAACTTATAATTTGGCATCTTGGATAACATGGCATATGTGCCAATAAATGTTGTTTTATTTTCAGGCACAGATGAAAGAGCGATCATCGATGTCCTTGTCACCCATTCTAATTCACAAAGACAGGAAATCCGGAGGAAATACAAGAGTCTGTATGGACGAGTAAAATCCATTTCATATTTTCAATCATTTCACAAGGTGTAATTACAGCACATTTTCTTACACTTTTAATGCATCTTTATCTTATATTTCACATTTTCTTCTCGGTGAAGCTTCACTTTTTTTTTATTATGCTTCAAACTAGCACTGTCAGCATAAGTATGGCAATTTATTTTTAAAATTTATTTTTGTCATGTTAGAACATTTTCTAATCTTTTGTTTATTGTTCATACAGGATTTGATCGAAGACATCCAGGCCGAATTAGGAGGGAACTTCGAAGATCTCTGTGTGGCCCTTCTCACTCCGCAAATAACATTCCTCGCTGATTGCCTATATGATGCCATACATGTAACTATTCTCTTTGTTTTGAAAAATAATGAAATTACAGTGTTAATTGAGGCGAGTATTCATCTGTGATTGTTGTTGAGAATGTCAGACAATAGTAGACAACAGCTTGTAGTTTTCCGCCATTGACAATATATAAATATTCGTATAACTGAATTTACATTTTTGAACACAATCTAAAGAGAAGGACAGTACGCTTTAGTAAGTTTGTATAAGTTGCATCAGTATGTAATCTTTGATTTTTGACGAACAAAGTAAACATCTTCATGTTCAGTCTAACAGAAATAATGACAATATTCATAAAGCTAATAAATGAAATTGACATGCAAATATTTAATAGATATCAATATTATAGAAGGTTTGGAGCAAAGAGATTGACAATAGAGAAAGAATATCAATGTTCGCTTATGACATCAAGCAATTTCTGTTCCTCAGATCATAAGTGGGAACACTTTATGTGCTTCCAGTTGTGCCATTATTTAAATGTTAAGTTTTGCTATTGTCTAACATACCATTGCTGTAACTCCTTGTGTGTGGCTTCATGGAAGAGAATGAATTTCAGTTCTTCTACATGAATGATGATCAATGCTTAAGATATGTAAATGATGCTTTTATTCAATTGTTGATATTACAAATCTTATTGATATACGGATTTCTAATGTAGAATAATGTTAGAGCACAATGGGAACTACAACAGCATTCACCTCTAGTATACAACATAGCTACAAATCTGATAATAATTAATAATGATATACTCTGTCGAATATATTTTTTTAATATCTTAAATGAAATTTTCAAAATAATAATAATAATAATAATTACATATTTCTTTATTTGCCTTGGAGGCATCAATATACATTCGTCAACTTGATTTTTTACTGATAGAGGTCGTGTTAAGCAAAACTATGCTTTAATTTCCCCCGTGAAATGAACATAAGCTGTTGGATCACTTCTACAACATAATATCTACGATAGTACAGAACATGTTTGGAATACTTATGTTTGTACTTGAGCATGTAAGGCATGTGTAGATAACGCATGCCTTATACGGGCACTGTATATCTAAATTCTTATTATTTTGTGCTTTAAAATTTAAATTATTCGGTAATATTTGTCAGAGATAACTGCAAAGTTTAGCTAATTATAATTTGCTTATTTTTTTACATTTTTCTTTATGTAACGATGCATTGCGTATGAGAAAATTCATTATGCATGATGTAACGTAAAAAAAAATCCCTTGTAACATGCACATGTTTCATCAATACAATATTTGCTGTTTTATCTCATCAATTTTTGCTTTCAAGAGGCTAAAGTTTCGAATACTATAGATATCTAGGCACAATGCAGGTTACTATAATCTATTTCTCTTTTAAGCTAAAATGACTAAACAGTTTTTTTAATTGGTTGCCACACTAAAAAGAGAAACGATGTAAGAACTGAGTAAATTTTAGCACTTAACTATAGCATGAAATTCTCATTATGTTACGTATAAAAGCAGTTGGATTTGGTACTCTTGATTAAAAGAAACAAACTACAATTGATAGCGTTATTATATATATGCTTGGGACATTTTTCTGACGTCCTATATTTATGCATCAACGCAGTTTAATAATTAAGATGGAGTATTTGCCAAAAATCATGTTTTGCTCATGTTCATTATGTTCAGCTGTCTACATCAGAGCTAGATAGGTATTGTAGCTGAAAGACAATAAGTTTAGAACGGATGGTACTTTTTCACAGCTGTGTTGGAATTCCTTCGTAAACCAATGTTCGTTGTACGCATTCTTTTCTTCGTATTTTCGAACGTAAGGCATTATCAGGTAGTAAATCGTTGCTGCTCTGTAACATTATAATTGATTTTTTTAAAACTTATTTCATTTTCGAGATAGAACTCTTAAATATAAATATTTGTCTTTTGTCAATTGACAGAAAAATGCCATACCTTAATACTTAAGACCATAAATTTCAACGCTCAAATTATAAGAGACTGAGACGGAAATTTGTTGGCAACCCTGTACTTTGTGTAATGCCAATGATTTCAGGATTTATACTGCAGTTTTTTTACATTAAAAATTGATTTAACCTCAAGAAAACCTCAGTATTAATCTCAAAGTTTTCTTCTGAACAGATTATTTATTTTCAGCAAATGTGAAATACTTTGTATTGTTGTATACTTTGTATAGTTGTATAAAATACTTTGTATAGTTGTATAAAATACTTTGTATAGTTTACTAAAATAATTATTGATAAGGCTAGAAATATTTAGCATATGGCATTTTAAGTCCGATATTAAGACTAATGTTTCAATATTATTTGAGGATACACAAAAATTATCAAAATTTTAAAGCAATTTATAGTAGGATACAGAATTTTATTTTTTTTTCATTAAAAATCCATTAAATAGAAAAATATGTGTTTGTTTATGGAGCACTTTTTTTGTGCTGTAGTTTGAAAGGATATTTAATATCCCTTATGAAATGTAAGGAAAAACTAATTTAAATGAAATATCAAAGAAAAAATTAACTCATTGAATTTTTGTACTATAACCTGTTAATTAAACAGTACGATATGTTAAAGTACATAGATAGTTTATTTTTTTATTATTTTTTTTTTATCAAACACACATAATTTAGAAGAAAAAATTTTAATAAAATAATAACAACACGTCAAAAAAATTATTTTTTATAAGTATCAACGTTGGAACTTTTTTGGCCTCTAATAATAATTTAAAGTAACAATGCTTTAAATCAATATTTCTCAATTGGATTTCCTACAAGGATTAGTAAAATATTTTGGTACGTACTCGCGGACTGGATATTTTGGTACGTTCTTTATAATTCAACCCATTGACACAATTTTTACACATAAATAAATCATGAAAACAAAACTAAATTTTAAAAATCATAAGAGAATTGAAATAATTTTATTAATTATTACGATAGATATTGAGCATTCAAGCTATCAACGATACTCAAGGCTGACAGGGGCACACTAAATGGTGTACTAAGTGTATGGCACGGCAATTTATCAAAGGCGATTAGGTACATAGTTACCAGTTTGTTATAATTTTCATCACCGCTCATATTCTTTTCTAAACTATTAAAATATTGTTATTGTAATGTGTGGTTTTAATATAAGTTGTCGGCCAAAATAAGACCATGGATTTTGGACAAATATTTCGCGGACTGGCAAATACTAATTGCGGACCGGTGGTTAAGAAATATATATATATATATATATATATATATATATATATATATATATATATATATATATATATATATATATATATATATATATATATATATATATATAAATTTTGCTGAGAATTGGAGTTTTATGTTGCAGCGCTTTTAAATTATACAGTATAAATATCACTTCAATGTTACACTATAAAAATGATCACAATGTTTGAATAACTTTGACAAAATTAATTTTAAGGAAATTCAGTTTTATATGAATTTATGGATTAATATAAGTATATAACAATAATAATTTTAATGAAAAAGGAAAGTAAAGAAATATGTGTGATTAATAACAATCTGAAAATAATTTTACTTTGATTGTGTTTCTAGTTTGTTTGAGGCTGTTTGTTCCATCACAAATTTAATTTTATTAAAATTAATAAGCAAGGAAATATAACAGCAGAACTTCATTTTGCAATAAGAAGTAATTTTATTCGGTGATTTTAATTTACTTTAACTGAATTCTTTAAAAAAAACATCAGCTTTTCTAAATTCATCAAATAAACATTGATTATGGAACTAGTTTAGAGTATAAGATTGCAAGTTACATAATTACCTTTAGACACGCATGTGGAAAATGGTATTCTTTCTCAATTTAAATAAAGAATACCCTTTTGTATATGCGTGTTCTAAGTAATTATATTATACATTATAATAAAAGCTTTTATAACATATAAAATGTCTCTTTATTAGTTAGAAACTATAACTATCGACTAAAAGTTAATTTTTGCTTTATTTTAATTCATTGTTGGTTTAATACTTGTTGCTGTTATTAGAACATAACTTCTTTCATTATCACTATCGACTATATGTATTTATTCTTAAAATTATTCGATTTTAGATTTCTATTAGTTTAATTTAAAATTAAAAACTGTGTGTTTTTCTATTCTCAATATTTATTCATGAAATGAGGGGAAATATATTTAATGTATCTATGCAATGAAATTTATGATTCATTTCGAATCTTTCCGAAAATAAGACGTTCGTTTGACACAATTATTAATCCCAAACTGAATTCCATTTCAATGCAGTATTAAAATATGAGGCAATATTCTTCTCAACTACTAATTAGTTTACATTTGTTTATCATTTAAAATATAGCTTATTATGATAAAGATTATTTAAATTCGAGTTAAATATTTCCAAGTAATGCGCGTGAAACAACTATTGAATCTCAGTAATGAATTCAGATTATCTTATCGAAAACATTGCATTTGTATTTGAAAGGTAACATATTCAATTATGATTCAAACAAAGACCATGCATCGTACTGCTCGGTAATTAGATGTGAAACGAGGTTACTGAGCTTGGGTAGCTTATCAGTTTAGTAATCGGCAAAAAATATAGTCTTTAGATATTTATAAATACGAAAAGCAAGCTACACTGCTAGCCAATCAAATTGCAATACCAAAAAAGACAAGAGATATTACAACAAAATTTATTTTGTAGATAACGTGTTGACCAAGTATCAAATGATTAAATTTCTAGACTTCTGTGAAGTGTGGTTCCTGCTAAAATCAGTAGCCAGAGTAGCCGTCATTGTTGGAGATCACCGCTTCCACATGCCTCGACGTTGATTCAAAGAGACTTTAGATGTGTTCTTGGGGTAGAGCGGACCAATCAGCTTCCACACGTTGTCAAAGTTGATCAAGCGTGGCAGCTGGGGATGTAATTTGGGGAAATCGTTGAGCAACCATGGACCACAATCAACAAAAGATCCGGAGAGCGAGACATCCAGGGAAGAAATTGAATCTGGCGATTGACGAAGAACCCTTGGATAATGCATGCCACTCGTGGTCACGCATTATCCTGTTGAAATATGGCTGTGGGAAAGGCCTGAAAGTAAGGAAGGACAACTCTCTCCAACACCTCGGAAATGTAGCGCTGGTTGTATAAAAAAAAACTGGTAATGCGTACTAAAGGGCTGCGAGAGTGATATCCAATACCACCCTATATCATAATACTCGGTACAGGAGCAGTCAGGTGGTGTATAACGTAGCTCTACCTGTATCCTCTCTGTACTGTGGACAGAGGATGCAAAACTCAGCATCCTCTCTCCACGGTATCTGCAGACTCGAATGCTATCATCGTGGTGTTGCAGATAAAAATAATTGCATGACTCGTCCATAAAAATAATTTCAATCCATTCTGCTGCTGACATCCTTCTTTCATTTCACCATTGGCTTCGGAGACATCTCTGGTTCTGCGTCAAGGGTAGACGAAGCAATGGACGTCTTGCGGACAGACCACTTTGCTGTAAACGGTGTCGAATGGTACTCGCAGACACTGGATGATGACAGACTGAATATACTGTGCTATGGTTCGTGATGTGGCTGTACGATACGTCACTGCCATAAGCACAATTTGCCTGTCATCACTTGAAGTGGGGCATTGAGGTGGAGATGATGGAACACATCGGTCTGTTCATACCTTCCTGCATCCAACGATCACATATCCGCATTACAGTTGTTTGGTTTCGTCCAACATGACTACCGATTTCCCTGAAATATAATCCCCCCCCCAAAAAAAAAATACAATTGTCAAACTTAAAATCGTCGAAATTTCCAAGCCTTAAATAGCAATTTGAAGTGGCGTGCGGGATCTGCGTCTGTGCTGAAATTCTAATCATTTGCATATCTCACCTTCACTAATGCATGTTGTAAATTTTATTTTACTTGCATGCTTCCTTCAGAATGTTACATTTACGGTTGCTAGCAGTGTAAATAGCAATTAAAAATGTTATTACTGTTTTTAAAGCTCAAAAGAAAATAATTTATAGAAAGTATAGTCAATAGTGCTCGAAATAATTTCCATTGCCCTGAAGCACCTTCTATGAACGTGTCTTCTACTGCGCAATCCCTTTGATATAAAACTCTGAATTTTAAATACAAAAAAGTTTGTGAACATTTGTCTCAAATGTTTATTTCATTGGCCCGATTTGAATTTTTGAAATCTATGACGAAACTAACGTAGCGAGATTTCTAAACAATGAATATACTACACATAAGCTCATTCACAGCACTATCTTCAAGCACCTGATATGCTTGGCTATTTAATGCACAGATGCTGATAAAATTATTTTGAAATTGTAAAGCAAATAACAAAGAACGAGAAATTTTGGCATTTAAATTTGTCTTCGCTGTGGTAGGAGTTATGTTTGATGGAAATGCGCGGTGGACTTGCTTTTTAATAACAGTTATTCCTACTCTTGATAGACAGGTTTTAAAAGATCGTGATACATTAATTTACATGAATGTTCTCACTTTATTTAATTTCAAAGAGAAAATAGCAAGACCTTTATTGGCTATTTGATATCATTAACAATCTCAACGCAACAGCTGTAATGCAACGTAAATACAGCATAACACATTATAATTCTGCATCAGTTGGGAAAAATGGTTAAATATTGCTTAACTGTAAAATTTTTTTAACATAGGCTAGGCAATTGAGATAAAATTACGAAATAATTTCTATAGCTGAATTTCTTTTATTATGTTTTTCTATTTAATTATTTCGTCTTGATAAACACATGTGTCATAATAGTGGTTGATAATCGTAAAGTGTTTTCTTTGGGAAGTCGAAAAAACTCTTAGGTAACACTTAAGAGTTTTTTCGAAATATGATACGGTAATTTCAAAATATGATAGAAAGTTTTGTATCATATTTTGAAATAATCTTTTACACAGATTTTTTTTTTCTGATTTGATCATTTTCTTCTTCGATATAAAGCGACGTTTGAAGTCATTAAAGACTTAATAAAATCAAATAAAAACAAAATAAATAAATTAACATTGGCAAAGATCAGCTTAGCATTTACTAATCTATGCATGGGGCTTAAATTTTCATTATTTTAGAGGTGCTTACTAGAATTTTATAAAAAAATGTAATCTTTTCATTGTTAGATTAGATATAATAGGCATATATCTCAAAACTTCGCATTAAAGGGAATTTAAAAATCGCTATCATAAGTGGGTCAAATCGTATTGCTCGCCACATGTCTTCAATAATTTTTTTTATATTTTCAAAGCATACAAATAACAATAAATAATTTTTATTTAAGATTTTTATGCATGTACATAAAAACGGCAAATATTTTGTTTTTAAAAGACATTTTAAGGAAACGGTAAATTCAAAATTTCGCTTGAAACTTATAACTCATCTATATATAATTTAGATTTATTATATTTTGCTATTTGTTGCGCGAAGCGCTTTTTAAATATTTTTAAAAAGGAATGTATGTCTTTATTATGAAAAGTAAAAGAAATTCATTTATTAAGAACAAGAATTTGTTTTCTATTGTTTAAAAAAGCTAATCTTTATCATATTGTCACCAAATTTCGCATTTATTAAAGTGTGCATTAAATCTGTGATACGTTGTGCTGTTAAATATCTTTATCATATCGTGTTTACAATAATTATTTTTTTAAAAAAAATAAAGAACTTATTTTTTTAACATTGCGCATGTTGTGTATTTATTACTTTATTTCCAGATTCGAATCTGAAAAATGAATATAGAAGCTAGCTTTATTTTTGTTATAAAAATTACTTTATTATTTAATCATAGACGTTTTTATGGAATTTAATCATAAAATTACCAATTTATTTAAATCCATACAGCATATATTAACTAATTTATTTCAAATATTTGAGCATTATTGATTAACAACATGGTTAATTAACCATGTTGGATGCATACTTTACACCAATTATTTAAAATAATAAAACAAGCGACACCTCGTATAAAAGATAACTGGCTGGAAAAATGCATTATAAAAAAATGTCTTATGGAAGACCAGTATAGTTTTAAGCCAATCTAATTTGACTAATTTGGAAGCATCCTTCACTTTTTCCTTCGGAGCAATTTTTTTCATAATCCCTCCTTCCTTAGTGGCACGACAATCTTGGACGTGCAATGGCTTTCTCAAGAATTTTACTCCAGGTCTCTGGATTTTTGGCCATGGTCTTTCAATTGATCACTCTTAAATTTGCGAGATCCCTTTCGACGCAGTCAGCCTATCTAAGATTCAGTCAGCCCCTAGCTCTTATTTCAGATGGTCTGGCCAATAATATTTTCTGTGTTAAATGTTCTTTGTTCACTCTAATAACATGAGCAGACCATTTAATTCCTTGAACTTTTATGTATTTGATGATATCGGGTCCTCTGAAAGCAGGATAGTGTTCGGAATTTGAGCTTCTGTTTTAACACATTCCACTCCCATATTATAAAAAGTATGCTTCAGCTTTTCCGTCTAAGCGCTCATGAGATTTGATTGCTTCAAACTCATGATTTGGCTGTCTAAAAGATGTAGTCTCACTTGCATAATGAGAAATGTTTTTACATTTGCACAAAAAAAAAAAAAAAAAAAAATGTGAACTTCTTTTCCAAATCTTTTCTTCAGGCTGTCTTCTGCATTTTCTGAGATTTTGAACTGTTAAAAGTACTATATAAAATGAATTTTATGTGAGAAATATGATACATATATTCTAAATTCAAATAGTCTTCTTTTCATACTCCTAGGGTATTGGAACAGATGAAAAATGTATAATTGAAATATTATGTACTCATCAAAATAGAGTGAGTATGAATTAAATTAATTTCTCATGCTTCCAAACCATCTCATTTTTATTATTTAAGTTTTTGATATCAATTTAATAATAGTTATGAATTACATTTAATGCATTTAAAATTGCTTTTTATTTTCATTTTTGACTTACTGAACATACTTGCTGTAACTACATTCATTAATTGTAATTCAAAGAAAATTTTTGTTTAAGTTTTGAATGATTTGAAATTGCATTGACTTGTATTTATTAAAAAACATTTTTCTTTAATTATAATAAGTATTTGTGTGTCTAGTGTTATTGTTACATTTAAAATGCAATTTTTAAAAATTTAGTACAAAAAATGCCTTTATTTTTATTATTAACTATCGCTTACAAATTTACCTTGTTAATTTATTAATTCAATGAAAAACTGCATTGGAAATATGGAATTTTTAAAAAGTTTTTATAGTTAACATATATAATGTATAAATGTATGTGTACTTTTATGTTATGGTTCTATATATTTTTAACAACATTTCGAATTGGAATGGTTAAACATATATTTTTTAAACAAAAGAGTAGTTAAAACACAACAGTTCATTTTTATAAACTGATTTGAAGTATAAAACATGTACAGATTAGCTTTGTCAATGAATTAATAATATCGATATTAATGAAATTAGTCAATAAAAATGAACAATGCAATTTATTTCAAATAAGCAAGTAGAAGCATTTGTGTTAAAATTAAATTAGAGAATCAATGCTTACTTTTTATGATTCAAGTCATTCACAATCCCCAATTAATTAAAATTTTAACAACGTTTATTGGCATTCAACAAAATCTCTCCATATTCCTTTAAAACATTAATTATGATTAGAAAGGCATTTATTAACAGTCACAGTAACGTTGACTTTTTAATTATAGTTACATGTAGCGTTACTAAAATGTAAGAGTATATTTTCTCAAATGATATATTGTTTCATTTGACATGTAGAAACATTCTACCAAAATATCAAAATATTTTACAGTATATTATCTTTTTTTATCTCTGTGAGTGGTTGGAAATCAATCTTTTAAAATTCAATATAAAAATATTCGTATATGAAATTAATAAAATACCCTATTTTTTAAGCGCATAATTTTTTTTATCTAAATTAGAAATTTTTAGCAATCAAGTAAATAATAATTAATATTTATTTGTTTTTTTTTAAAAATAAATTTGGATAACGTTTATTAAAATTGTATTATGGCTTTTTATTGGTTTTTCATTGGGCCCAATTTATAAATTTATTTGATCTTGTTAAGCAGGGTTCTTCTATCCAACAAACATCAAAAAATGAAATTCCCTTCGATAACACTAAGCTGCTCATTAAGGAAAAGATGAAGAACATTGTCTTAAACCAATTCTGAGAGAGACATTCTAATAAGATCTAGTGGAATTATCTTCAATTTATCCCTAAGTGGCCTAGACGGAGGGCTGTTGTCGAATTTCGTTTGGCCACCGGGCATGACTGCTTTCTCAAACACCCATGTAGAACTAATATAGTCCAAGAGCCTTTCTGCAGGCTCTGCGATCTTCGGGAGGAGATGGACGCTCACCACCTTCGTCGCTATTCAGCACTATCCGAACCTTCCTTATGTGATCGCTACTGGCGTGCACCAGACATCCTCAGCTCAGCACTTTACAGACTTTTCTGTGTTCACTATTTATTCTTTCTGTATTTGTGGCGCAGTACAAATCTTTGTATTGGTCTTGTTTATAAGCAATGTAATTAAAGTCTTGAAATGAATTACAGTTTGCTTAAGTTATTTGTTAAGTTAGCTTTTTTGCGATTCACATTTTGATATAAATTTCATTTCATTCCATGCAAGTGCTCTCAGTTTAATCCTAGACGAAATTCCGCAGATGACAAAGTTTATTTATATAGCTTAGATATTATTTGTACAGTTATATAGATTTTTATTTGTATACTTTATTTATATAGATTTTATCATTAAGCAAGACGAGTTTAAATTTCAGGTTTGAAGTGAAAATATTTAGTGGATTTTTCAACATTTGCTTGTGATATTATCATATGAAGCATTAATTTCAATTCCTCGTGCAGTATACACAAATGATATCTGAGATTAATCAAATGAAAAAGTTTAAAAACCATTTAGAGTTAACTTGAATGTATATAATAAAAATGAAACAAGAATGTAAATTGTCTTTTATTTTGCTTAATTTGTCTGCAACTATAAATTATTATTATTTTAGGAGCTGGAAGAAATTAAAGCCTGTTTCAAGCAAAGTAAGTAATATTTATTATGAAAAAATTATAATCATATTTTTTAAGTGCATTTAACACTGTCTATTGCCAAAATACCATATTTAATACTTTATTTAACTCTATTATAATTTAATAAAAATTACAAATAAAACGTTCTTTTAAAATTTTAATAGAGCATATATTTCGCCTAACATTTTTAAAATACATTCTATATTTAAAAATTTGAGCTATTAAAATTAAAAAAATATGACTTATTTTAAAAATTTTTGATGAAAATATCACTTAAAATAATTAAGTAAAGTAAATTTTGTAACTTACTTCACTTAATTATTTTTAAGTGATATTTTCATCAAAATTTTTTTAATTAATAATCATTTACAAGAAAAATAATACAAATAAGAAATATTATTTATGATAGAAAGGACTTGTTAAAAAGAAATTGTGTGTGATTTAGTATAAGATATCATCTCACAAAGTAGCCTTTGGTTTAACAATTCGTGGACTCAAATCTCACCTAGGGCGAGGCATATCATTGTATGTCCTATATGTTTTTGATTAGATGAAAGTAAGGCTAGAGCATACATCAGCCAATTCGATGGATAGTTTCTTTTTCGCTTAACGTAATTGCTTATTTCTACAAATGAATAAATCATCGGTAATTTTTACTAAAAACTACGAAGAATAAACGAATATGGTTTCAGTGACTTCTGGATGCCATTAGATGTCTCTCACAGAGGTATTACAAATGAATTGTATTCTAAGTCTCATAAAAAGTATATAACGATTACAAATACCATTCATACAGGGAAATCGTAATCTTAAACTTCGTAATCTCACACACTTAAAAATAATAACTGAAACTTAATTTATATTTTGATCGTTTTGATAGCTGAATGATTACAGATGCTTAGCTCAATGGTCTGCGAGTTTAACTCCGCTAGCATGGAAGTTTGTAATATTCAGAATCCGCTTTAAGCTGTCGGTCCTAATCGGAATAGTCTTCAGGAACAAAAAATAACCACAGAATGGCAAATCATAGCAGTAAATTGGAGTAAAATCGACTTGGACAGTCTTTCAGTAATTGGGAGAAAGCTGTTGATTTTAGAGTAGCTTGGTGGAATTTATTTTGAAAGCAAATTCCCCGGTTGATGCTTAAACTGCCACAAACAGTAAATTCTAATTTAGAACTCAACGCGCGAAACAATCAAGAAATAAAGACTCTTTATTGTGTAATTTAATGTGAAATTCTGTCTAATTACCATACATTTTTGATTGAATTTTACACAAAAAATCAACTCCAAAATGATTCTACAAATAACCTTAAAAGCAGTTCTTCTGACATAGTTAGGTTGTCACATTACATGAAGTCAATTTTCCTCCTATTAGCAGATTAAATTTTGATAATTTATAGTTATTTTTGAAAAATGCATGTTGTTGCAAATGTGTCTAATGCTTTTTTTTTTTAAGTAAAAAATGCATTGTAAACTTATTTTCTTCTATATAAGTTCTATTACAATCGAACTAGAAAAACGTTATAAGAGAACGTAGAAGTGGTACATTTTTAAATAATTTAGAATGGCGTTGAGTTGTTCGCTGTCTTATGCTAATATAATTTTTAGCATACAATATATTCTATTATACAATTATAAATGCTATAATTATTTTCTACACTTTTTGTATTGAAGAATACAACAAAGACTTGGAAGAATGGATCGTCAATGACACAAGCGGACATTTCCAGAATCTTCTGCGGGCTCTCGTAGCTGCAGAGAGGGATGAAAGCGTGGAAATTGACTTTGAAAAAGCAGAGAGAGATGCGCAAAGACTATACGATGTAAGTTTAAAACGAAAATAAATTAAGAGTACTGAAATGAGTTTTTGATGTTTGTTTTAATAGTACATAAAATGATATCCATTGACTTAAACATTTTAAATAAAGGCTAAAATCATAAAATTTTTCACAAAAAAAAAAACTTATTTTAATGTTTTATGAAATACGCAAACACAAAATATTTAGATTTTATTAGAAGATTCCATGAAATTTGTTATAATTTTTATATATATTTTTCTTATAATATGTGATGAAGATGTCGTGTCCTTGAAGTACGTGCAAAAACCCTAAATGTCCCCAAAGCTGTCGAAGACGGTCATGATGATCTCTACAGCTTTATATGTAAAAAGAAGCTCCACTGGATCCTCTACTTTAATGTTAAAAAAATTGAACAGCATTGCTGGACAGCTGAAGATGTGTTATGGAGACACTTGGGCGTTATCTGCGCAGTGAGGACAAAGCCTGGTGTAACTCCTTTTTCCGCCTGCAGAAATTCTCATGTCTTTCAAGTGTTTTGTTCTAAGTCTGGCTTTTATACTTGAAATGATTTTCTCTATGTTTAATTCTGGAATGTGGAAAAATTTTAACTTGCTGGAAAGTTAATTTTTGGCTGGCAACTACACTGGCGTCAATGAGAGTCAAGCATTTGGCTGGATGAGGCCTCTTTAGCGAGATCATCGGCTAACTCATTGCCAAGGATATCAACGTGCGCCGGCATCTAATAACATATAAAAAATAAAAAAAAATTGGTTTGAACACAATTTATAAATATTCTCATTATTTTATTTATTCTTATTATTATTTTATTTATTCTTATAATATTATTGGTAAGTGGCACGAATCTTTAAATAAATAGCAATATATTTATTTGTTAGTTAAAATGCTTTAAGTTTTACAATACCATTTATTCAGGAATATTAATTTAATGTCTTGCTAAATCTTGGAAAGTAATTCTAACACTTGAAATGGAATCTGATTTATAAGAAGAATGTTGATCTAATAAAAGACAAATAGTTTCTTATCTATTTTTTGGTAACTGCAAATTTATTAATTTAGTATATAAATTACTATTATAAATAAGTTATGGTTCATTGATGAATATTTGAATTTTTAATTTTCTAAAATATGCTAATAATAGCTATTTACTGTATATTCATTTCACTGAAATTTATTTTGAGAATTTTTTGATGTTTATAGATAAATGTTACTATAAGATTCGAACGATCTTTTTAACTTTATTTTTTCAATTCACAGTATATTTAATAAATTTCTTTCATTTATAAGAATGTAAGAGAAATTATGAATATAATTTCATATGAAAGCAATAAAATTCTGTGAAATCGTTATTTTACCTCATATACAGATTCGATCAAACTATTTAAAAAAATTTTAAAAGGTACCCAATTAGTTTGTGGAATGTTAACATGGTAGCATTTGCTCATATAGACGATAAACATGTCTCTTGTAAATATGTGTGTGAGCTTAAAATTATAAAATGTGCTCTATTTTCTTAATAGAATATGATCTAGATTCGAGGAAGATACAAAGAATGCTATATGGGAGTTAAAACTTTTAATTTAAACTTATTTTGATGTATCAAAACATGAAAACGAACTGTTAAACTTACGAAAACGCTTTAGTTAAAATCTGTAAAAAACTTTAATACAGCATTACAGTGGCGCTATCTGTTGTTAATATTTGAAAACAAAATTGTAGAAATGCAATTTAATTGTTAGAGCGGAAAAGAATGAAAAAATTATATTCCTTTCATATCAAAAATATAACGAAAGTGAAAATGTATGTAACAGAAATGAAGGTTGGTGTTGTAAACGTGTAAAAAAAAATCACAGACGAGAAGACTATTCTTAAATATTTCTACAAAAAAATAAGCAAAAAATGCTTAATGTCATTGAATCAAAATGTTTTAACTTATTGTCATCTTTTCTTAAGTGAAATCTTTTTGTAATCAAATTGGATTTTTTGCGTAACATAGTAACAATAAATGATTTGATATAAATGTTATTTTCAATTAAAATGAAGAGATTGTTGTTTCTAATGAGGACAGAATGGAACTGAAATTTCGTTTTACACTGAAGAAATTTAAAGATTCTTGACATATAGCTATTAATATTCCTTTAAATATTTGAAAAAAATATTTGATTATGTAAAAGTTGCAAATCAGTTGGTTTCTGAACATAGTTGAAGATTTTTTTGTGGTGCACAGATGTTTTAAGAGTTTCATCATTAATCTTATAAGTCAAGACTAAGTTTATGTTCTTCATTTGTGTTAGCTACATATATTCTAAATGCAATGAGATACATAGGTATACCTGTGTAAATTGGTAAGTTGTAAGAAAAAAAATACTCTAGGAAACAAATTAGTGTAAATTAATAACCTATGTCAAATGCTGCCCTTTTGATAATTGTATTAAGAATTTTATCATTTCAGGAATATATATAAGTTATGATTAACTACTCATTTTTTTCGTTTTGAGTCATGCAATTTAATGTTCATAGATCAAAATTCGCTACACAACAAATTTTCAATATGGGAAACGACAATATTGATATCGTTTCGATTCAAGTACTTCACTGTTGGACAGGAGTTCTCTATCTGCATATCCAAACTCCTATAAAATCTCTTTTGATTCTAATTATAATACAATAAAAATAGTAACTATGATTCGAAATAACTCTTTATCAGTTTTTATCGGTTATAAAAACACTTCTTACAGCAGGGTTATCATTAACATTAAATTAGATATTTTTAACTTTACTTTCATATTTTTATCACTTTGAGCCATGTAAAAAAATGCTGATTAGCAAAAACTTGGTTCTTTGCTGTCATAAATAAAGTTTCTTCCTTAAGTTCAGGGGCAAATTCTAATGGGAAAAATGCAATGTGTTTCAGTCCATCTTCTGATTCAAGGGGATTTAAATTACTAGATTTTGTATTTTTAGCCCTTGGCAACCTTTTACAGTTGATGATTGTGACTCAATTAACACTGGTAGCCTTAAGTGGCCTTATTACTGCTAGTTATTGTTTTCATCCTCTCATTAAAAATTGGAATACTCCAAGTTCGGATTTACTTTCTGTGATTACCTATTTCGAAGCCTCTTTCAGCGAAATATACTGTAAATCCTTAATTTTTAATACTAAACGAGAAATGTGGTTTCGTTTCCAAATTGAATAATGTCTCCACTTACCAACGTGAAGAAATGTATTAACTTTTCCATCACTGAAAATATTGCATCTGAAATTTCTGATATTATTACACGCGCTGACGAATTGATTGCATATTCGACATAAGAAATTTATTGAGAGGAATGTACAAGGTGGACACAAGAAAAGTAGCCTGCATGCGCAAGCAATAAAATACGGTTCGAAGAAGATATCAGAGCTAAGAGGAATATAGTTAAAGATAGTTGTGAAGTCATTTATTTTCAAAATAGGGAAGATATAAAGACAAATTTCAAGAAGATAAGTCAAATTATTGGAAAACATTTTTAGCAGACATTCTTTTGATTAATGTCTGAAAAAAACCTGAAGCGGTATAAAGAAAAAATGTGCTTGAATATTTAAATTTGAGGTATAAAAATTAAATTATAAAACTTACAATACAAAACCTTATAAGGAACTATTAGCTGTTATTTTACAAAAATTCTTTCTAAGTGATTGCATAAATAATGATGGTAATTTTAATCAATCTTCTCTAGAGAAGGCAAACAGTAAATGTAAAGGAAACAATGACGCAGCATTCACTCAATTTGAGGTTGATGATATCATTAAAAATAAAGCTTCAGATACAGATAATGAAGATCTATTATCAATACTATATTGTGTCTGCAAGGTATTCATCAATTATCAGGGTTGCTGGTCTAACCAATAAATTCGGATATAAGTTTTTCAACTTTAAAGCAGCAATAGTTTTAAAATTCATGTCACAGTTCATTTGTTATCACTCTCAAATATTTGATTGTGTGGTTCAATCTGTCTAATCATTTTTTAGTATTTACCATACACACATTTGTGCAACATGTTTCTCGCTGATTTTTTCCTGGTTGCATAGGTATTCTTTTGAATCTGGTATACACACATACATGCATACATACACACATACATGCATACATACACGCATACATACACGCATACATACACACATACATGCATACATACACACATACATGCATACATACATACACACACATTCATGCATACATACACACATACATGCATACATACACACATACATGCATACATACACACATACATGCATACATACACACATACATGCATACATACACACATACATGCATACATACATACACACATACATGCATACATACATACACACATACATGCATACATACATACACACATACATGCATACATACATACACACATACATGCATACATACACACATACATGCATACATACATACACACATACATGCATACATACACACATACACATACACACATACAATATACACACATACACACATACAATACACACACATACAATACACACACATACACTTACACACACATACAATACACTCACATACACACACATATACATACATACATATTTATTTATTTTTAGTATTTCTGTTTTAACTTTTTTTTTAATTAAAGGGAGGAGTTAACACATTTGGAGTGGATGGAGAAATTTTCACCAAGATCTTGTGTTCCAGAAGTCATGGTCAGTTGCAAGCAACGTTTGATGCATACGAGAGAATAGCCGGTCATTCTCTTACTGCGGCGATCAGGTCAGAATTTTCTGGGGACTCAAAAGAAACACTCCTTGCCATAGGTCAGTAAACATTAAAAAATTATTATCACTCTTCAAGATTCAACACTTAATTAAATACCTTCTTAATTTATTGAAAATTAATTTAAAACTACTTTAATTGCATCACAAATGGTAAGCGCATATATTTCATTGTGTGAATATATGTAATTTTTGTGTTTTTAAGATTGGTAGTATAAGAGACTGTTGGGATTGAACGATCAAAAAACATTGTGAGAAAGAGTAAAACTATTGTATAAAATGCATATTAAGCATATATCGCATAAAAAATTATTACTTTATGGATCTGCAATACAGCTTTAAATTTAGAGATTTATATTTGAAATAATATTTTTCAATTAATGGAGATAAATTAGATGGCAATTGCTAGCATACTTTTTAGATATTCGGTTTTCAAGTGATTTAGATATTATACTTGTTTATATATTCCTGATTCTCCATCATTTTGTTTTGCGATGCTTCAGTTACCACACAAAATCGCATAGAATGTTATCAGCATTGCCAAAGCTTTAATAATGTTTATTTAAATATATGTCATTTTTTGTGTTTAAAGTATCCTTTCTATTTTATCAAATATTTTTTATTTTAAACTCATTGAAGCAGAGATTTTCATTGATATTCTGCAATACATACATTGATATGGTTATTCTGTAATGCAATTGAACACATTTAATTGAAAAAATAAGACTTTTTTCATTTATAATATAATAAAACAATCCTTAAAGTGAATTGTAAAAACTAACACATCGATTAATAAGTTGCGAGTCTAACTGGCTGCATTGTTGACAAAACCACGTGATTTCAGAGTAGTACTGACCTTCAAACAATACGTGTCAAATTTTAATGGTATTCTGTCGGTTAGTTTAGAGGTTACAATCATTTAAATGACACCAGTTTTGTAATTTTCAAGAAAATAGATCAAAAGGAATTTCATATGATTATTAAAGATTGCTTTTTGATGGGGGAAAATACTGTTGTTTCAAACAGTATCTTCTAAACTAACGGTCAGAATGTCATGAAGTTTTAATACATATTGTTTGAAAGTTAGTGCTTTCCGGAAAGTCATGTGAGTCTTTCAACAGTCAGACCGGGGATTTATTGAATGGTGTATAAAGTATCCATTTTGATACATATTACATAGTATTATGTAACACTGTCTCAAAGTATCAATAAATGGAATTTTTCGTGGCTTTTTAAGGAAATTTATTGAACCGGTTTAAATAACTGTCTTTTTATGTCACCTGAACCAGCTTAAATCTTGTTTCAGTATATTGCATCAAGACTACGAGTCGCTATTTCGCTAAGCAGCTTAAAGAATGTCTGAAGGGCATCGGAACAGATGATTCAGCCTTAATTCGAATTCTAGTTTCCAGATCGGAGGTAAGATAAAGTTAAGTTATATTAATTGAGGTTTAACTATCTTACGATTATTTCCCATAGTAAAGGTTATAAATTGAGAGCAATGCCTCACAGGATTATCTCCCATCAAAGATATATTAAAATTAATATAGCAAGAAGTAATTCATGTATTGATTTACTCTTTTAATTGATATCGTATTTTTTAAACTTACCTTATTGTTTTGTAAATTATTTTACGTTTTTGTTTTTTATTATTAATTTTATTGGCTTTTTCACTGAAATATTTATTCTACACGTTATTTTGTATTTATCAATTGCCTTTATTTTTTAATACTGTTCTCTATAATATTATTACTGTTCGTTTCCCTGTGTTTTCTGCGTAGATTGATCTTGAAGACATCAAAGAGGCCTATTTAAAGTTGTTTCAGAAAGATCTTGCTGAAGATGTAGCTGAAGACACAAGTGGTGATTTCAGAAAAGCTCTTTTAAGAATATTACAACCATAGGAAATAGAATGTCACTGCGTTGGAAAGGAATGTTTACAGGTGAAACATTAATCTATAACTCACTGTAAAACAATATCGATATTTCCTATCAGGTAGAAAGTTACTTAATCCCGAAAATTTCATTTCCTTTTTTTTTTCTCATGTTCAGTTTCATATATTTCAATTGATTTTATTTTTCATATATACATACATACATACATACATACATACATATATATATATATATATATATATATATATATATATATATATATATATATATATATATATATATATATATATATATACTGGTGTGCAAAAATTACGCAACATGACGTAAAGTGGGAATGTCGGAGGGGTATAAAGCAGGCTGCCGGTGTACGCTCAGCGTTTCTGTGAAAGCTAATGCATGGCGTATATCAGGTTAAACGACGTAGAGCTGCTCAAGCTGTGTGAAATAATGAACAGGCAACCTCGTAGACGACATTTAGATGACCTTAGAAGATGTCGAATCATTGGGAAGATTGAGGAAGGTCGAGGTGTGACAAGTGTGGCTGCGGAGTTTGGCATTGCTCACAGCATCGTTTCACGAATCTGGAGAGCATTTCAAACTACAAGAACAGCTGTCCGAAAGCTTAGCAGTGGTCGTCCACGAGCAACCACGGCAGTCGATGACCGGTATATGGTCCTACAGGCAAGAAGTAACAGGTGGTAGACGACTGGAGAAACCCCGAGACACCTCCAACAGACAACGGATGACCGATATCATGGTTTACAGTCGCCAGGAGGCTGCCCAATGGTGGCCTATTCGCACGACGACCTGTACGTTGTGTACCATTAACATCTGCCCACCGGAGAAGGCGCTTTGTGTGGTGCCGGGAACACTAGAACTGGACGGATCAGCGATGGGGTCGAGTACTCTTTACGGACGACAGCAGATTTAGTCTGACTAACCATTCTGGACACATACGCACCTGGAGAGAGCGGAGAACACGCAATAACCCCTTCAACATCGTCGAAATTGACCTGTTTCGAGGTCGTGGTGTTCTCGTTTGGGGAGGCATCAAGGTTGATACCCGTACTGATCTGCATGTCGTCCAAAAAGGTTACTCATCGAGTCCTTTGTAATGATTGTAATGATATTCTCCTTCCTTAAGTGCGTCTTTTTAGAGGCGCTATGGGTCCCCAGTTCCTCTTCATGGACGACAATGCTCCACCTCATCGTACAGAGGCTGTCGAAAAGCTGGAAAGTAAGGATATTGAATGCTTGGATTGGCCAGCAAGGTACCCGGATCTGAATCCGATCGAACACGTGTGGGACTTTCTAGGGAGACGCTTGGCGGCACGTCACCAACCGCCAGTAACGATGCAGGAGCTGCGAAAGGCACTACAAGACAAATGGGCAGCAGTACCTCAACAACTTATTGACAACGTCATACTCAGTATGGACAGACGATGTCAATCCTGAACAGCATTCAGGGGAGATCATATCCCCTACTAAAAGCTGGATGCTTCTTTCTAGAGTGCTGTCACATGGATGTTTCGGCCGTCTTTGTCATTCTGCTCCAAGCTCATTTTTCAATAAAGTTCCTTTTTAATCATTTTGGATTTTTTATTTTATTATTTTTTTTACTTTTTCCATATTCTTTTATCTGGAGGATGTTCTAATACGATTTTTATCGATTTGGAACACTGCTAAGCGACGTTGCACTAGAAAAACCGTTTCGTCCTTAATTTTTGCACACCAGTGTATATATATATATATATATAATTCAAATACTTTAATGCTATAATTAAGGTGATGTATTTATTAAATCTTTAATCATAGTTTAATTAATTTCATTTAAGTTATGAGGTGTTAATACTTTGAAGACTCAAAATGAGAAAAATTGTAAAAAATCCTTTTCAAACCTATTAAGTTATAAGAAAAACAGTATCACATCACAAAAAATGCTAATGTAATGTTAATATAAAACAAATATTTAGTGAAAAATCATGCATTTGGAAGTTATTATTAAAATTTACAAAGAAATATTTCTAATAGTATTAAAATTCATCATTTTTAGTTTGAATTTTACATTACACTTGAATTAATATAAAATTAGTGCAAAATTTTCAATTTCTTAATAAAATCTATTATATTTTTTAGGCGCAGAGAAAAGAAAAAATGTGGAACAGAGCAAAAAATGTTATTGATGATTTTTTTGGACATATATCCATATTCAATCTGAAGGATACTTTCATTTATCAAGGTTATGGTGTGAAATAAATATTTTGATATAAAAATTAAATTTTATAATTGTTTTTCTTTAAAAATTTATTATATTAAAAAGAAACAGTCTTTGTCGGAATCTTACTAACGATGTTATTAAAATGAAATTAGAACAAAACGGAGATATTTTCATTAATACATGAATAAATATACAAATAAAAATGATAAATATTTAGTAAAAACAATTTGATCCTAAAACATTGCATGCCAAATTTTAATCCGTTAATGAATTGGAAATTTCAATATTAAACGCTTATATCTCACGTGGTTCAGTGTAGAACCACACATCTTAAAGAGTAAAACATACGAGACTCGAACATAACCACCATTACTAGTTAAACATTACCATAACTAGTTATACTGCCAATTGGGAGAATTCATAAAAGCTTTCTTGTTTTTCTCTTTTAATACGCAGACTATTAAAAGATTATTGTCTTCTCTCTATAAAAATACGTCGGAAATCTTAAAGTAATCGTATGCTGTGAATATGAAATTTTTTTTAAAGTTTTTGTTTGTGTGTGATTTACATCATCTTCCACGTGTGTGTACAGATAATCCAATATCAAATGTCTTATTTATAAAATATCAATGAGAAATATGTAATGTTGAAATTTTATACTATCTAATTAATGATTTATTTTAAAAAATTCATTTTTCAAGATTTATTGAGCAACCTGATTAATTATGACTCAAAGGCTTCTAGAATGGAAAATTATAAAATATTTTCTAACCTCCACAAACCTCAGATTTTTATGATTGCTAATACAGTAAAAAAAAACTATAAGTTTTCCACATTGATTTATTTGGAAAACTAATGGTTTCTTACTGAATTAGGAACTGTATAATTTTTTTATTTTATTATTTTTGCTTACAATTAATTGATAACAATAATAAACGTCTTAACACAATTATTTGCAAGGAAATTATTAAAGGAAAAGTACGCAATATGTTGACTCGGATTAAAAATATTTATTTTTCATAGTCCTTAAAATTATTTCAATCAAATTGGTTGGAAATTTGATAGCCTTACAATTTAAATGCGCCTCTCTCTCTCTCTCTCATATATATTTATTAATAATTTAAATTTAACAGTAATAGAACATTTATAATTAAAAACATTATTAATAATAATGATTACTGTGAAAAACTCTTAAAATTGTTTTGTAAAATAGCATACAAGATTGATTCAAGCCTTTAGCCAAATAAATAAATAAATAAACCATGCTCTTCTTATAAATATATACAAATTACTTTATCAACTTTCTTTTCGCAAATAAAATGTTATTGAAAAATAATTTATTTAACCAGTAACATAAATCATTAACCAATATTTTTTTTTTCCAACGGCGGGTACTTGGGTGACGAACCCAATGCCACAACAAGGCCAGAAACTGCTACTCATTTGTCGTTACCCAGCGGGCATCTGTGAACCAAGTCACGGAGGCGAGTAGTGTTGCCCACGCAAACACGTTTATAGGGTGGGCCACATTCATACATCATCACAGAAGAAAGAACAGGGTGGGTCATGATAGCCTAATGGGTAAGGTATCAGCCTTGCCTCCGGAAGGGTGGGGTTCGATTCCCAATGCCGCCAAAGATCCTCCGAATATATGCGATGCACGCGCTCGTTAAATATGTGAAATCGAAAGCCCTGTGGTCAGTCGTTGAGTAGTTACCATGGTCTGGAGAACATTTCCTCCTCCTTCAGATCAATGTCAAAATTGAGGAAGTGATTCCTCTGGTGGTGCCATCTATCGGAGAATTTAAAAAGAGCAAAGGCGTACTTTTTTTTTCATGGTGCTCTGATTAAAACGAAAGACGCTCCCTATTGACTTAAATTCGCATTGCCGAAGCAGAGCGAGCTTGGCTTGTCCAAGTGACATAAGTAACAACAACTGAAAGCACAGGGAAACAGAGTAAGAAAGTAACATCTACGCCCAAACCGGTGACCCACCGCTCTGGAGTCAGGAGCGCTAACCACTCAGCCATCGGTTGGTTCATTAACTAATATAAAAACTTGCATATTTAATGAGCTAAAATATTCAAATGTTGGATTTTAACTTATTCTTAACAATAACGTTATCTTCTTCAAATAATTAATAGAAAATCTAATCCTCCTATTAGAACTTCATTTCTTCCGTAAGTTTAAAAAAAAAAAAAAAAAACTGCAATTTTTGATTTTGAAAGGTGGAAATAAATTAGAATGTTGAAAAGGTAAACTGTGTGTGGATTGTATAAAATTAATTATGATTGAAGTGAAGGGAAGGCAGATCAGAATAACAAGGCGTTCCGTTCAGTTTTGTCCCATACTTTGGAGTGTTAGTAGTTATGCTTGGAATAAGACTTTTTTCTTTACATAATGAAAGTGACCATCTCTTACATTTGCAACATTTTAACGTAAGTTGTTTATTATAAAATGCTGAATAAAAGAAAACAATTAATCGAATGCAACGAAGTCAACGTGAACACTTTCTTTCTAATTTTTTTTAAATTGAAATAAATATAAAACTATGACATTTCCTTTAAGATACCCGTCTTGTTTTATATGTACAGTTTTTAATTTCTGGAAACTTAAATATTATAATCTATAAATATATGTGTAGACAACAAATGTATAGGGGTTGACATAAAATTTTTATAAAGTATTAATTAAATCTTTGAAAAATGTTAATACATTCCCATACGGATGTCTCAGGAAATATTTAATAAAGTATGTAGTTTAATAAATGTATTTAAAAAATGCAATTTTTTTAGTTTACAACACACAAAATTATTTTTAACTATAATTATCACACTATAAGGAGTGAATTGCAAGATAGCATCTGCAAATAATTTTTGACAGAGGCTTAAATATTATATTATAGTAAATAAGATGCGTGTGAAAATAGGAACGTTACTTTTATTATCAAAGAAAATACATTTTTAAAAATCAAGATAATGAATTTCCTTGGTCTTCAGTTAGAGAATTCGACTCTTATTTCGTATGTGAGTATTTGCAATTATTCAGAATCCATGATTAACTTAAATTCCTGTGGAATTAGCTCACGTATAGAAAAATGGCTAGAGTGACTAACAAATAAAGCGACATTTGGTGACACATTTCTTGGCTAAAATGTAATCAATAGCAACCAATAATGTAACAATTTCTCAGAAGATTTTGTTTTAAACCTATTTTTTACAAATAGGTAAGATTTTACAAATATTGCGATAATGTTTCACTGCTAAGTTGGAGCTAGTTTTCAAAGATTGATTAAAAACGTCATTTCTTTTTAGATCGATATTTATTATATTTAGATTTTGAATATCATTTTCTGACATTACGCTAAGAAAAAAATTTTAAGATCAGCATTGTATGTCCCACATTTTGAAATGTAATTCTAGATATACATATTTCCCCCTCACATTTCAACAGAGATTTACACTAACATCGATCTTTATTAAGACTGTCATAAACGATAAACTATTGACGCCAACCTTTAGTAAATATAGAACGAATAATTGGCTAACTAAAATATTTACAGCCAATGGTCGGGGTGTATCGGGATGTATTGTTCCCTTATACCCAAGGAACCAGCCAGAAACAGCAACCTCTTTGCCGCCGAGGCGTTGTCTTGGGGTGGGCTATCATCGCACCCTCACACATGCCATAGGGACCCGTTTATAGGGTAGGCAACCATTCACACTTCATTCACACACAAGGAAAGGACAAAGACAGGATAGAGAGAGAGAAAGTACATCCATGCCTGAAACAGGATTCGAACCTAGGACCTCCCAATCCGTAGTCATGCATGCTGACCACTAGACAAGTTGGCTGGCCATATACGCTGATGATCTAGTCATATAGACTGTCTCTAAAAAAGTTCAAGCACTGAGAAGTACAGAGGCTAATATTTCTCCCGCTTTAAATGCTCTGGAGAGTTGGTGTAATTTCAATAACATGGAAGTTAATCTATCTAAATCATACTGCCTTACTTTCTCACTTATGCATTAACCCGGGGAACTGCAATTAATGTTTAAAGGCAATTTAATACCTACCTGCAACAATTTTAATTATCTGGGTGCGACTTTTGAGCGCAAACTAACCTGGAAGTCTCGTGTAGAGGACGTTTCTAACCGTGCTCTGAAGAGACTGATTGTCCTCAAACGACTTGCCGGAGCAAAATGGGGTTGCATTGGAAAAACTCTACTCCAGACATATCAAGCGTTTATTCGTCCCCTCTTGACCTATTGCAGTGAACCACTCATCATGGAGGGAGAAAAAGAGATTGATACTTTGGAAAAAGTACAAAATCAAGCTTTACGCATCATTACTGGGGCAGTAAGGACTACCCCGATAGATGCTATGCTTTTGTCGTCTGGTGTTAGCCATTGCAAACTATGATTCAGGAGAAGGCTATAATTCTCTGGGAAAAGATCACTAGAGTTTCTGGCTGCTTATCACTTTGGAACGAGGCCAGACGAGACCTAAATAGAAATTTAAAAACTCAGAAAGGCTTTCTTCAGGGAGTTTTACACCTAAAAAAATTTCTTGACTTAAATTATGAACCAGAATATCCTGTACCACTTTAAAATCCAATAAATTTGAAACAATTTTGTTTTAATCTTGATCTGTGTCAAAGTGTCAATAAAAGTAATATGGATCCTTCTATTTTGAGAGTCCTGGCTTACGAGGTGTTGAGTAGATACTATCCTGAGCCAGAGTGATTCCGGATCTTTACAGATGGATCCCTCCTATCAAGCGGATCAAATGCTGGTGCCGAAGTTTTCTCCGAAGCCTTTTTCTTTTATGCGCCGGTGGAACGGGGTTCTGCCTTTGACGGAGAGATCACGACAATTCGCTTGGCTCTATCTCAGCTACATTGCCACATAGATAAATTTACAAAAGCTGTTGTCCTCTGTGATTCAAGAGCTGCTCTGCTGGCCATTGCATCCTCTAATAATCTCTTAACACAGGACATATTGAACTGCAGCCAACATTTTGAGAACCTGGCATCTCTTGAGTAGACCATTGTTCTCCAGTGGATCCCTGCCCATTGCAGAGTCACAGGTAATGAAAATGCAGATTACCTTGTAAAGAAGGGCGCTTTAATTACGCAGACTCCCACACGTGATATGCCCTTCTGTTCTATTAAACATCTTGTCAAAAGAACTCTTAAATCCAGAACTCATGAAGAGTTTACTAACCGAATTTCTCTTAACTCTTGGAGGAATGCCATCCTAAAACTACGCAATAGCCCAAGGCATAGAGTGTTGGCTGAATTCTGCCTTGTCAGCGGGCACGACTGTCTGCGGAAACATCTGTATAGATTTGATATTGTTCCTTCTCCGGTTTGCACTCTTTGCAACATTGGTGAGGTCATGGACGTAGCGCATCTTCCTCGCTGCCCTGCACTTCGTAAAATGTCTCTAACTGAGCGCTAGTGGGAAGCAAGAGACATGTTAGATTAATAGACTTTGTTGCAATATCTTTCTATGTTATTGTTCTATCCTTTTTATTTATTTTGCTGCAACTGTCTATAATCTGCCATTGGAAATAAAAAAATATTTACAACTGATCATCTAAATTGCTCCATTGAGAAATACCAGTGATATCACTGCAAAATTTACTTGGTAGAGAACACGTTATACGAAGATCAAATGATTAAAATTACAACTTACTACTGTGAAGTGTGGATGATGACAACATCAGAATTAGTGTAGCGGTGAATATCAATTATTACTTCTACCAGACACCTAGGCTTAGAATAAAAGAGGGTTTGGATGTAACCTTTTGTAAGTTTGGCTGTATATGGAGATCACATAGTATAGCAAACCATGCGATTTCCGCATAAGCCAATGTTGATCTGGTGTAGCATCGAATGTTATATCCTGGTCTGTTGTTGTGCAAACATGAACCACACGTTAACGATTCGATATAGATTGGGAGAACAAGCATGCCACAAGAAAGCAATTCAATCTCATAGGTAAAGAACTCTTTAACACTGCGTGCTATGGTTGGTTATGTATTATTCTGCTGGAATTTGGTTAATGGCAAGTGTTGAATACGTGGTAACATCATGGGCTCTAACACATCAGTGATATTGCGCTATCTATTCAATGCACCAAAATGCATACAAGAGGGGGAGTGAAATCCAATGCTTTTCCAAAATTTTTTTAGGATCAGTGTGGCTATGTGTAACGCAACAGTTTCAGCAATTTCTCACCATTGTGCCTACAGACTCCATTCCAATCATTGTGGTTGTGGCACGCAGAAGTAACGCAGTAGTTTCAAGGTGTTTTCCATAAGATCAACAAAGTGAAACATGAGGCGGGAGTGATTGGGAAGGTGACGTCAATCTAACTCATTGGGTTGTTAAAGTTCCATGGGTTGGGGAAATGTTCTCGTTAATTTGGGATGAAAGTCTTTTCTCAGTGCCAGCTCAGGTGTCAATCTCGTCAACTGGCAGTGGTTCAAAATTATAGTTAACAAGTTAATAGGGGAGTATTCTGAACACGTTAACCTCAGGTATAATCCAAGGCTCAACTACATCAACATATGTGATTGTATATATTGCAAATATAAGCGGAATTCGTCAATAAAGGCAATGCCATTCCTCTATTTCGTTGTCCATGCATATCATCTATCGCAACATTGGTGGCCTAAGTGTCTAAGGGTTTTGAGTTAAAAGTAAACAGAACAATGTATGACTTGTGGACGTTCCACTCAGCTGCAAATGGCGTTAAATGAGGTAAGTGGACATGGAATAATGTGAAACAGATTGAATCTGATGTGGTTAAATGATCTATCACTGACGGGAGCAAAATATGCTTATCATCAAATGAACCGTTGGAATGCATGGATACAATCGGTTCCATGAGCTTGTCGTTTTCTAATAGGTCCCAGGAATTACAGTTGCTTGGTTTTGTCCAACATGATCATCCATCCCTCTGGTGAATTATTCCCAGTCTCTATAGGCTTCAATTCTTAATCGATTGAATTAAAAGATAACTTATTCAAAATAATCTCGATGAGCATTAGTTAAATAACTTACGCAAAAAACGCTATGTTTTAAATTGGCAGTTTTTTGACTTAATATAGTGTCTGCAAGTAGCACTATGGCTGCTTGTGAAGCTCGTATGCGCTGCAATGTTAATGATCTGTATATCTCATCACTGCAAAGGCATGATGTATACTTCGCATGATTAGCGTACTTCATTCCGGTTGCAGTATTTTGAGTGATAAGCAGTATTTAAATTTATTGTTTAATTGATGACACTTGCTACATGTTATTTAGGAGGCAAAGTAAAGACAATTATGTCACGATTGAGGTGTTTTCCTGATAGTACAATACCACATTTTAACAAACGGGGTTCTTTCGGTTGACATCAGGAGGTAATGGTTATAAAAAGTTGATGGATGAGTATGTGTAATAAAATGCATTTGCCTGTATTCAACAACCGTTAAATAGCTTTTATTTGAAGGTGACACAAACTCGCATCCTAAGCAGAATTAATTGTTGCTAAACTCTTGTTTTCTCTAGATTTCCTTAGTCATTAGTGAATTTTAATATATCTTGCTTAAGGATTTAATTAGTCGATACTTAACTGATATTTTTTTTCGGTCTTGAGTAAAAAAAAGAATTTCTGATGATTTAAAGAATATGAGATCACCCATTTTTCAAGATTCATTTTGCATTTTACTTCTTAAATTTATTGCATTTGGCTTTTGTTGTACCATTTATTCGACGAGCAGTATTCAAATAATGTGCAAAAATATTAATTGAATAACTTTTAACCTCAGATATAAATTAATTTTTTTCAAACTTAGTGTTAATACTCATATTTACGTGAACACAGCTTTTTCACATAATTAGTAGTTTTGTTTCAGTATACTGTCAAACAGTGCATAGAACAAAACACAGTTTGATAAATTAAATATGAAAATCGCGTATAAAAAGTTTGAAATTGATTATAATTTACTTCATAGTATATTGCTCGATTGATACTGATAAACAGTCAGCACTAAAGTTCAGATCAAAAGTGTAAAAAAGAAAATTTTTTAAAACTTTTTAGTAATGATCTTTTTTTACAAATTTTATAGTAATATAAAAAGAATATAAAAAATAACTTCTATGTAAAAATTATTTTTAATATTTTATAGCTGTTTGCACTTGCATCGAATTGTTCAGAATACATAAATCTTAGAAATTTAATTAGTACCATCGCGAGATAAATTAAAGGGTAATTTTTCATGAAACTGATTCTCAAATTCAAATTTAAACTTTTAAATAAGGGTTACTCCGTTTGGCAAGCCATGAACCTTAAAATGTTGTTTTTACTGTCTTGCACTTCCTTTCTCTTGCACATTCACTTCAGACTAAAGGGTTTTGTGTTTAATATAAACTGTGTGGTAATGCTCTACAAAAGAAAAAAATAGTAGTTCTCTTAGTTTATTATATTTATTGAATAAGTAATTTAATGTGATTTTAAACATATACGGAAATCTAAATTCACAACTGAAGCGAGAACTAAATCACTTCAAACATATATATATATTTTTAATTTTAACTTTTCTGAATTTAATTATTTAAAAAAATATATGAAATTATAAAAAAAAAATTTTTTTTTTCCAATGGCAGATTGTAGACAGTTACAACTGCAACAGAGTCTATTAATCTATTGTTCCCTGATACCAAGGAACCGGCCAAACACAGCGACCTCTTAGCCGCCGAGGTGTTACCCCGGGTGCACCACAGGGGGTAGGAGACCAACGCACCCTCACACATGCCATAGGGACCCGTTTATAGGGTAGGCATCATTCACACACAAGGAAAGGACAAAGACAGGATAGAGAGAGAGAGAAAGTACATCCATGCCTGAACCGGGATTCGAACCCAGGACTTCCCTATCCGTAGTCAGGCACACTGACCACTAGATAAGTTGGCCGGCTTATAAAAAATATTAAACTTATAGAAAAAAATAGAATACTATATGAAACAAAGTGGTAAATAAATAAATAAATACTGAAACAAATTGGATTAAATCATCCACTCACATCACAGTAAAACTATAGAAATTAACAACATAATTTTACAACATAATAAAAATGTCTAATAGATGAATGAATTCAATTCTGAATTTTTTTGGACCAGTTAACAAATGAAGGATAAGCGCTCTGGCTTTTGGGCCAACAATTCGAGGGTTCGAAACTTTAGGATTGAATGCTTGTAGTGGTTCAAAGTCCACTTTAAACAGCAGGTTTCAGTCTAATTAGCACTCGTATGTAAAAACTGAATGTTGAAGGACAAACGAAGTGAATGAATTTATTGTTCGCGAAATTCATTTCTTCTTCTTAGGGGTTGATATAATCCTCTTTAAATTGTAGATTCAATTTAAGTTAGCTTTTGTGAGTTAATCGCGTACGGAGACAACGAAACCAAACCATTAAAATGTAATTACATTACGTTGGATAATATTTTTGATAATTTATTTAATTTTATATTAACTTTTATAAAATGTTGCCTAGTGAAAACCAAACTCTTTTATTTTCTTTTATTATTAATCTCAGATGTATCTATTAAATGACAAAAATTGATTCCAATTAAGTCAATCTTTTTTGATGTTCCTGCTTTTATTGATACACTTACCGATTTGTTTTCAATATTTAAAAAGTAGTTTCCTTCTCTTAATATTGACCAATTAATAAAAACAACACAAAATTTTCATCAAGATTTTAAGAACAAATACAAATGGAATCATAAAATAGAATTTGCGAATGACATGAAATTATAAAATATTATATATAAATATAATCGTAAAATAATTTGAAATTCAAAGTAATTTAATTAATACTAAATACCATTAAAAAGATCTATATGTAATTATTAATAACTTTAATTATATATTGAAAGTAAGTAAATTAATATCTATAAATTTTGCGTGAATGCTTTTTGTAAATATTAGGCTTTATAATAATCAAATATTACCAAATAAGAATGGTTTGTTTCCGTTTGCCTTTGAAATTAACATCATATAAGAGAGGACGGACTCCAACAGAAAATAGGGGAAGACGCTTTTCACCACGCTCCTGCATTTTGCCATTAAATCAGCGTAAAAGGTTGCCAATCAGCTTAATTTTTATACCATTCGACGCGGAATTTCATTTAACATCTGGTGAGAAAATTTCATGTGATTACAACGACTAAAAGATTTTTTACAAGTAAAAAACTTCGGAAAGTTTTAGATATTTAAACATGGTGGACGAATTTGCTTTTTAAGCGAGGACAAAGGTCACCATTTCTATGCTATTAAAATGATTAACTCGGAACTAGTGGATTTTGATTGTAGGCCTCAACTCAAGACCTAATTATTTGATCTGAATACAAGCTATGCCGTTGCAAAGACAAACTTCTGAACTTTTATTGAATTTCTTCTCAGTTATTGAGAAATGAACCGAGTATTACTATTTATTGTATGACACAATTGTAATTTTATTAAACAATCAACCTAAATTCTACATATAAAGGAGAAACTCAAGATTCGTCTGGCTACATTCATTGTGCAAAACGTTTTATAGTTAGCTGCAGAAACATGCAGAAAGAAAAATTCCATTTTTAAGCTTTTTCCTTAAAATGAAGGATGTAAAAGCATATATTTTAATCCATTCAATATAGAAATTTGTTATAAATAAAAATACTTAAATCAAAAGAAAATTGAAACCATTTCTGTATTTAACACACAGATTACTTTTAATCTTTTTCAAATGCAACTCCAGAAATTTGCTTGTACTTACTCATAAAAGGAAATATTTGTTAAAAATATATTTATTTACATATTTTAATATTAGGCAGGTTGTTTTTAGGAATGTTTTTGAAATATTCAGTTAGTTTATTGCTTATAAATTTTTATTATAACTAATTACAAATTCATTAAGAACTTTGTAATTATTTTAAATAATTATTTCTGAAAATTCTCTGTAATAAATTAATATACACCATATTGTTTTTAAAACAGACTAAGTTTGTTTAACAAATGCATGCATATAATCTTCAAATTCTTATAACATTTCTTAATGTGGTATATAAAACAACGATTAGAAAAAAATCGATAGCTTGTCGATAAGTACAGTATTTATGGTAAACGCATTTACAATTTCATTAGAATTATGGCAGACCTAGCGCGGCGTATCTCCCTCAAAAGTTAAAGATTCGTCACGGTGAAACCTGGGGCACTTAAATGGGAGGAAAATGACCCTCTCCTTTCGGTCAAGGGGGTAGGAAATGTCATCTTCTCGCGCCGTCCTAGGAGCAGTTTTTTGAAACGATGACGCCGGACTCAAAAGGTTAAAATCCTCAGCAACAGCTAAACCTAATTCCATACCAGTCACACCGAAACACTCTACAGTCTCTTCTCAAATACCTTCTGATTTCATTCCATGAATATCTCATTAAGTTGCTCTTTGACACCATCCAGCACTGCAGATTTCTTGCCTCCCCATATCCAACTCCATACAAATAGCAATAACCAAAACAACGTAACTGTTCTTCATGTCAATCAACGTAGATCTAAACTCCGAACGGACCTACTATAAATTACAGCTGTGGAACAAATCGACTTTTTCATAACCCAGGAGCCTTTTTTTTTTATAGAAAGGGAAACTGGCCTGCATTCCACAGCGCTGGAATTGCTGGACTTCAATTAATAACAAGGCAGCAATCATTTGTACTTCTAGCAAATTTCAGCCAATCCTGGTGCATCAATCAGTTTCCACCGTAACCATCACACTAACTCTGGACGAAGCACCTCTGAATATAATATCGACTTACTGCCCACCACCTAATCACAGAGTTCGAGGAACACAAGCAGCAAAATTATTCGACATTTCCACTACCCTAGATGAGCTGGATAATGTGTTGCGATCTATCCATCCGGAGAATTCATTAATAGGAGAGGACTTGAATGCGCATAGTATTATCTGGGGCTATTCGTCAGAAGATTCTAGCGGCGAGCAAGTGTTGGATTTCATCCTTGCAAATAATCTCTTCCTTATGAATTCCCAAAACTTTTCACCGACATTCATCAAAAACACCAACAAGGTTGGCCAGATCTTACACTGGTTACAAACCAAAAAAGGGTGAATGTCACGACTTGGGAAGTGCTCGATGATGAAACCCTAAGTGATCACAAATACTTCAAGATTACACTTAACTGCAAAAAATCTACCTTCAAGTTTAAGCGCTTTAAAAGGAAGTTCGGTGGCCATGGAAAGTTTCGTCATCTTCTGAAACCACTTATTCCTGACCTCTCCCAAACAATTTCAACTTGCAATAACACTGCCGATCTAGAAAGGGCAACTATCTCTCTCCAGAAAGCTATTACCTTCTGCTGCTCCTCCAGCTTTAAACTTAAAACTCAAAACTATGAGACCAGAACTCCCACCTGGTGGTCACTAACACTCCAAATGGAAAGGAAAGAACTAAGAGCACTGAGAAGGCATTATCAATCCTCTTTCTTCTCAGAAAAAGAGAAATATTGCAAGATATATAAGGCAAAAAGCGAAATTTACTTCAGACAAATCAGATTAGCAAAAAAGAAGACATGGAAGGAATTTTGCAGCTCAGCCAAAGACCCATATGGAAAAATCTACAAGGTTGTCTTTAAAAATACAGTCTCACCAGCATATCTCTTCGTTGACAGCCATAGAACCCCCTTGGGTTCAGAACTCAACATACCTCAAGATATTCTTGAAAGACTTTTCCCGACGACTTCCATTCTTTCCACCCCACCATCAGCTCCAACAATGACGTTCCATTCAGCAGCCATGAAGTTGAAAGAACCATCACTTCACTAAAAAAAGGCAAAGCCCCTGGTTACGATGGAATTGATAACATTGTTATTCAAATTATCCACAGGTCTTTCCCAAATGTTCTCCTCTTTTTCTTCAATAAATTCCTGGAGCTATCTTACTCCCCTTGCTACCTTAAGGTTGGTCTTATAATCCTTTTCCATAAGGAGTGTAGGGACAAATCCAGCATCGACATCCTCTTACAGACCAATTTCCCTCCTCCCCACGCTTGGGAAGACTTTAGAAAAATTGACGAGGAAACTTTTCACTTTCCATCTCGAAACCAACAGGCTCCTCAGTGAGGTTTCAGACAAGGCTGATCTGTAGACGATGCCCTTCTCTTACTTACCAACAAAATACAGAACAATAGAAATGATAAGCTCCATACAGAAATAATTACCATAGATATCAAAGGCGCTTTTGATAATATTTATCACCTTCAACTAAAGAAACAATTGTGTCAAACCAGTAACCCATCTAACATCACTAAGCTCCTAATCAACCATCTAAATGACAGATTTGTTATCCTACCTACGCATGCAGACCTTGCAACTCGAAGCCAGACAGTGGGATGTCCCTAAGATTCCAGCAGTGGCCCGAAACTATGGAATCTAGTAGCCTATACTCCTTTGAAAATTGACTGGACCACAATAGGAAAAGAAATCGACCAGCGCAGCAATATCCACCTGCAGGCCTTCGCAAACGACTTTACTTTTGCAATAGGCACTTGTAGTGAAAAGAATCTGGGCAGAGTAACTTTACTAGCCCTCACTCACTTCAAACCAGGGTCTGATAAGAACAACTTGAATATCTCACTTGATAAGACCAAGTTTATGTAAGTCGCTAAACTACAATGTGATACATAAATTCTATGGGGTGACCACAGATTGAAGAAGGTAAACTCCATCAAACTCCTGGGAGTCATCTTGGACAAGAAGCTGAATTATAAAGAACATTTTGTAACCCAAGGAAACAAAGCTATACTTCTTCAAGAGAAGCTTCGCAGACTGGATGGAAATTACTGGGGTTATAGTAAAAAAAACATAATTTTACTGTACAAAAACGTCATTGAGAGAGTGTTTGCCAAGGAACAGCAATCTGAGAAGCCTCGTTAACAAATAAATTGGCCTTAAAATTATTATCTATTCAACGAAGGTTTCTTCTTAGTATCATGGGAGCTTTCCACTCAATTCCCACCTCCGCTCTCCAGGTAATTACTGGGCTTCCTTCCCTGCACCTGATAATAGAAGTAGAGGCAAAGCATTGACTCTTTCCACCCTGGTCTCTTTAATCTGAGTGAAGGAATCTCTATCAAAGAAACTGCACAGATGTCATGGCCACCTGCAGAATCCCTCCAAATTTTCACAGATGGTTCAAAGTTAGAAGAAGGAGTCGGCTCATCTTTTGTAGCTTATAAAAATTCAGTAAAAACGCATGTCTGGAGAACAAAGCTTAGAGAATATAACTCAGTCTTCCAAGCCGAAGTTCTGGACATAGGCGAAGCAGTTAAATTTGTCACACTAGAGAGCACCATTGCCATTATTTGCTCTAACAACCAGGCAGCTCTCAAATTAAGCTACAATCCCTCTTCATCAAGTCCTCTCGTCAGATCACTTCAATGTTACCTGCTGGACTTTTCCTTCTATCCAACTTCGATGGGTCAAAGCTCATGTTGGAATAGAGGTAGCTGACATGGAGGCAAAAGCGACAGACTCTTCTTCTCTTCATCATGTATACATCCTCCTACCACGCTGCTCAGTTAAGTACACCCTACACAACTGGATCAAGGAGAAATGGCAGGACGATTGGTCCAATTCATCTACTGGTCGTCTCGTACATGAAATCATCTCTACAGTTTTCAACAAATCTTTAAATTGGACCAGGAATGAAATCCTTTTCATGACCGGCCATGGACCATTCCCTACTTACTTCTACAGGGTGGGTCTAATGGACACCCCAAATTGTACCTGTGGTAACGAGGGAGACCCAATACACTATCTTACTGTCTGCCCACTCACTTCCACATAGCATTTATCAACCCATGCAAAGCAGTGGGTCATTAACTGGAAACGTTCCGTACTCTCTAACAAGACCTCTAGACGAAAACTAAACCAACTAATGGACTTTCTTATTAGACATGAGTGCTTATTCATGTAGTTCAAGAAGAATCATCATTGACCCTCGTCTGCTAATATCCCAAGCCTAAGTATTTGGACTTAAAGCACTTAAGACTTTACTAAACAAATAGGAGCTTCAACCTGTTTTAATGGACTCTTTTCAATAGACTGTTCTTGATTTATGAGTTCCTCTTCAAATTCTTTTTTTCAGTGTGTTGTTATTTTTAAAGTTATTAATTGTAACTTTCCGCATTTTCATACATTTGTAATTCTATGTATTCCTGTAAGGGTGTAATTCCATGTATTTTTGCAACTTTGTGATCCTACATATTCTTGTAATTTCATAATCCTATGAATTTTTATACGATTGTTTTCGTATATAATTTTATATCCCATCCCAAAATTGTGGTCAAGGGACCTGGTTAATGAAGTAGTCATTCTCACTTTCGGAAGGAAGTGAGATTGAGTCCCAGGCTGGCCAAGGTTCCGTTGTTTTCGCTAAAGGCGGCCAGGGCACACTAAATCTGGCCGCAACGTCCTCCAGGTGAGATGAAGCATCTGGGGGTGGCAGGTCAAGTCTTGGGAATCTTCTGCTTGCTCCCTGCTTCAAAATCACGAAGACTCCATCCGGCTGCTTCTATTCAACTGGTTAAGTCCATCTCAGGTCCATTTTATTAAACTTCCTAAGTACAGGGAAGTATGCTGGTTCAACAACAACATCATGTAAGATAAAGTTAAACATACATTAATGTAATTAATGAATGTAATGTCTCACACTGGCTAGACACATTTAATTCGCTTAAATATTACATAATTAAATTGCCACTAGACTAACAGTTTTATCGATTGAAAATTCACTTAAATCTTATTAGAAATATACACAACTGATAGTTCAATAATATATGCTTTTAATTGCTGTTGAAATGTAGTTAAGCTATGGACAAGAGATATTGGTAATTAAATTACTTATATGTGACTGCAAAACAACATATTATTAATATATCTTGGCTACAATTATATAATATATTGATTTGTATTATGTGTATAAATTTATTGCCTAATTGTAAGCAATTTTATTAAACTTCCTACGTTATATTAAACATTAATTAATAAACAAATTACAATTACGTTATAATGTATTAAAAAGTAATAAAAAATAACCAGAAATAAAAAGTATAATATGCTATTAAATATTTCTTAATAAATAAATTAGCAATTATTTAGTAATAGTGTGCTAAAAATAAATTGAAAAAAACTCAAATGAAATATATATATACTATATTACATTGATTTTAAATATTTTTGAATTATTTTAAGTATTACTTTAAAAAATTTCAACTTTGTCATGATATATAGAAATACATCGTATATTTATATGATACATATAAATATACGACTTGAATTAGAAATAAATAATATGCCTTACATTTCAGCTTTTATTAAAAGTTATTTTAAATAAAGGATAATATTTTTCCATACGTTTTGCACATAGATTATTGTGTTAAATAATGTTATAATAGACAAGGAAATATGTAGATTATTTTTCGAATTTTTTTGTGAAATATTCCTTTCGGCTTAGAATTAATCTGATAATGAGAAATTTTTCAAATCGAAATAACATAGTGATTTCGGTTAGAAAAATTTCACATCAGAAACATGACAAATTTGAGTTTCGCATAAAACACTTTCTCAGTTTTATGGAATTCGAATTTATAATTTAGAACAAAAATAAATGGGCGCCATCTGTTATAGATAAGAGAAACTAAATGGTCTGCTTTAAAAAAAGGAAAAAAAAAAAAAAAAAAAAAAAAAGATAAGAGTAAAAATAATACCTAAACTCGTCTTATTTTGTGAACAAATCTTTTCCTTGAAATCAGATAGAATTTGACTTCAAAGTTGTCAGTTGATAAGCAGTTAAGGACTCTCCTTAAACGAATAATCTTCTTCACTTTACTTTCTTCTTCAGTTCAATTAAATTTGATATTTCTAATTGATTTATGAAGAAACATTAAAATTTGAGAAAATAATGAAGATTTTAAGTAGAAAGATTTAAGGAATAATACAAGTAATTTAAAATATAAATTTCATTAAAAAAAAAAAGACTTGCATTCCAAATTAAAACATTAAAAAATTTATAAATATCAACACTTTGTGTGTACAATAGGAACTTCATGGTAATTCGCAAAAAATTACTATAAGTATTATATTAATTTTTTGCGTCTATTCATCATTACTGAAAAGTAATAAAATTCATGCTTGAAACTTCTCTCAAAATAAATCCGGTCTTTTTTTTTTTTTTTTTTTAAATTTCACTTACTAAATTTAATTGAAATTGGTAGTTTGTAATTTATTGAACGCAATTTATTTGCGTACTCGCGCACACACGCATGAAATTTTATTTGTTTTAGAAAAAGGATGTTAATTTCAGAAATATTTGTAAGCAAATTTTTCCCTCTTATGATAAAAAAATAATGAATAATGGTAAACTTCTTATTGCAATAATTATCTATTATATTATTTATGAAAATCCTAGAAAATTACAAGCAAATATATAATATGTAACTGCTAAATTTATAAAAAGGGTTTAAAAATTATTGAAAGTAGTATAGAAATTCTTTATACAATAAAAGCGATGCATTTATGGGAAAGTTAAACTAGACTTGCTTATTTTTGAGAAAATCCATATAGCTTACTGCAAAAAAAAAAAAAAAAAAAGAAAAAAAAGGTTTTCTTTCGCAAAGAATGATTGCAATCTTAGAAAACGTCATTCATTCAGAAGAGTGGTTTTAAACTTGTGTGATATGCCTCAAGTGCATTTTGAAAATGTTAATCCAAAATTAAATTAAAGATTTATAACTGGAGCTTACTAAGTAAAAACCTGGATTTATTGAATATTTCCTATTTCAAATGAAAATATTAACAGTAGCTCTAATTCAAATTTTACTAAGCAATATCTAAAATTAAAATGCTACATGACATGAAATTTTGTCAAAATATTGGTATATAAGGTAACAAAGTGCGTTTATTTGTTTATTTAATCGTTGTCTTTCTAATGTCTCAGTGTGTGTGTGGTATTCAAAAATGATTTTTATATCGAGAATAAGGTTTTTTTCCATAATTTTTTTCATGGCATGAAATCAAATCAATATCAGTGAAATATTCGATTTTAAATTTTCTTATCAAAAATTTAACAAAATGTTTATTTATTCTTTTGTTTTTATTAAATTTATATGAAATAAATGGATAGAAGTATTTTTGGATAATTAAAATAAACACACAATCGAATAAAAAAAAAAATTTTTTTTCTATACGTTATATTTCATCTTTAATTCTTTCAAACTAAAAATGACAGTTTTTAGAACCATGTACTTAACAAAATAGTTCTTAGATTAGATATAAAATTCATAAATGAATGCTTAAGTGCTTTAAGAAATTCCAAATATTAAAAGTTTGAGTTTTTGTGAATTCATTTTCTTTTTTCAGATGGGTTCAACAATCCTATGAAATTTGTTGCCAATTCTTGTATTTAAAACCGAAGAAACTAATCTCGCAGAATATTCATAGAGGGCAGCACTAAAAGATTGTCACGCTTATCTTTTTCTCCTTTGCATCCACTAAATAAGAAGTCACCAAAGATTCAGATTTCTCACAGAATATGCTCTTATAACCTGACGTATATAATTCTATTACTCTGGAATTCTGCAATAAAATGAAATTATGTTTAATTGAAACAAACGATGTTATCTAAACAAAGCATTTCAAATGAGTAAAAGTGTTAATTTCATACAAAAATTATTTGAAGTAAAAAACTAGAAAGTATTTTCTTTTCAAAATAATTCTAACATAGGAATGAAAACTTGAATAGAAACGTACAGTGTTGAAAAAAAATATATGAGATATAATAATTAAAAAAATGGAGATTTTATTTTGTTTTTATCCACAATATAAGGCATTTGTTGTTTAAAGAACGTAACAAAAAATTCAGACTTCATATTTGAACAAAATCACTGTTGATTTAACATTTAATTTTTAGTTTTTTAAGCAAAGGAATAGATAATATCACACAGGTATATGAAATTGCCAAGTAAACTGTTTTCTACAGATTAACAAATAATGTTGAATATTTCGATCAGTTTTTTCGGGATTTGTAGGTGTGAAATTATAAGGAATATACAAACCATTTAATAATTGGACACCTACAATCATTAAATGACTAGTACCATCAATTATTAAGTGTGTGACAAGCACTTTTAATTATTAAGTGTGACTAGTACATTAAAATTATTAAGTGTACTAAAAATTTAAAGTTGTGTTTTCTCAAACGATTGCTTACAATGATTGGCTAAAATAAAAAATTTCTAACGAAATAAATCTATGTTCATATTTACATATCATTTAAAATATAATGAAACTGGAATGTTCAATCTGCGTAAAATATTTTTTAAGTTAAATACTAAGCCAGTAAATCAAAATGAGATGAAAAAGTTAGCAAAATCTTTCATTTAGTTGCACGAATATAATATTTTTTTACATGAAAACTTTAAATTAATTCAAGTTCAAAAACTAACAAAAGAGAAAAACAAGCAGCATTGTTTGTAGTTTTTTTTAAGTTAAATAATTTAAATTTGTTTTTTTTTTTCCTCCAAGACTATACATTCGTTTCTTTTTTTAACTGAATGCAGTTATGAGAGAAAAAAATATTTACATTCAGAAGATGAAAAAGCAACACGCTAAATTATGTTCACGAGCCCGAAAGTTGTCCAAATTCAAGCATGAATGATGAAATCATATCAACAAAATAGAAAAATGAGTATTTGTTCTTACTTTTCACATTTTCAATTTCAATTTCACATCTCAATGAATTGCATATTGTGATAATTTGTTAGTGAAATGCTCTATAATTTTTATAAGTGTATAAGAAAAAAAAATTACCATTTCTTCTGCTACTTAGTACTTCGACATTAAAATGAATCTCGCTTATGTCACAGTATTTTTTTTATGACATAGTAATATGTGTAAAAAAAAAAAAAAAAAAAAAAAAACATAGAATTTAGTGATTGTGTTTCTTAATCTTTGAATATACGATATATATATATATATATATATATATATATATATATATATATATATATATATATATATAACCTTTACAAATCATAATTTTTTATTTGAAAAATTAAAAAAATGTTTTTCTTGTTAAAAAAAATCCTTTAATTATTTATTTTCTTTGTGTCTAATTGGGCAGTTTAATTGTGGTTTTAATTCTTTATGGTATACAAAATTCTTTCAGAATATTTAGTTGAGCTGTGTATTGAATTGAAAAGCAGCTGACATGTATGTGCACATATATACAAAGCAAACAAATTGGCGTTTTAAGGTCAATATGACGGTTTGAACTTGTATATTAAAAGTAACCAAATCATGGGTAGTTTAACCAAACCATTTGATACAACTTAATTTCAGCGTATTTTAATGATGATTCTGAAATATTATGTTAATTTGCGATGGAGAAGAAAACTGAGAATATATATATTTATTATATGCATTGTTTTCCATGTGGTTTTCTGCGTAGAAAATAGATTCCAAAATTTAAGATATGGTCTTAAAAAAAAATAAGATAAGGTTTTATAGAGTTTCAATGGTAGAAATAATCGCGGATATAGGTCCATGAAACAAAATCTTTCATTAATATTTCATTTCTTTATTGAATAAATGATTAAATATTTCACAACACTTGTACCCCAACGACACAATGGAACTAAACCTTAAGACATCCATTGTAGATATACACTTCATTTACTGTGAAATAAAAGCAAAAACTGCACTCTTAGAGTGAAAGATTATACGTTTTATCCTAGCACTATTGAACAATAGGGATTAGAAAACACGTTCTTGCTTTGTGCAAGTGCATCCAATGGGGATTAAATGGTGCAGAGTTTTAGTGATTTCCTTCTATGCGACACGTGAATCAAGTCCTTTATGACTATTGAGTGAAGGCTTAGGGTGGCTATTCCATAATTTTGGATCATAGAATTAAATTACGTTTCTCTAGACTGAAAGGAGCCTTTATTAGCTGAATGTGGCAGTATTGTATTAGATTTCTACTATTGTATCGCACGTGAATTAGGTATTTCCTGCACACAAAGTCTTTTTACAATAAAAAAACTCTTGATTGTCTTGTGTTGATACATTACCCTATGATAACAGTTATATTCTCCGCAATTTACTTTTCAAACAATTTCATATTCGCTAGACATTAATTTTTAATTTTATGGATAATAGATTTTAATAAATTTATCTATGGAATACACAATTAATTAAATTTATTTTCTCAAAATCGTAAAATATATCCACTCGCAATTGTTTATAGGAAAATGCTTAGTGGGATTTAAGCAAATTTCTCTGATGATATCAGATAGCTTTCATAATCAAACAACACTTAATCTAGAAAGGAAATTTTTTTTCAATAATGATTTCAAGTACTTTGAATACATACTGATGATTATTCATTTTATAAGGCTTAGTTAGTTTGTATAATTTATAACTAATATGAGAACTATATGTATATTAGTGCATTCATCTTATGATTTTATTTATGCATAAACACGTAAAATGTCTCACAAGTCATTAGAATATAAGATTAGAGAAGAAAATATCATCTACAAAACAATTTTACTAATAAAGAGAACTCAATCTTCATGAATTTTAAAGAAATTAAATTTTGTAATTAATGCATTTTTATTGAAATATTTTCTTGTTAAAGAGGTCATGATTTGTAAAAAATGCGTATTTTATGATAGAGCATCTCAAGGTTTGAAACTGTGTTGATGTAATTTGTGATTATTGGTTCGTCACGTGATGATTTACAGGTACTAAACTATGTAAATTCACATACCAACAAATTTATTTTCGATCGTGACCATAACATTATTAAATTTGATTCACTTAAACATTATTGCTGATAGCCCATTGCCCCACTTCAGAGGGACAAAAAAATATATAAATTAAGTATTAAATTTTTTAAAGAGATAAATCTCAAGAAAATTTTATATGTTTTTTTTTTTCAAAATTAAATTCAAATCCAGTTGAATTAAACAGATGTCTTATAAATTAAATATTTTGTACTAGATTATTATAGATAAGCTCAACAGACAAAATAGAATTTTTCTTAATGATTATTCAAAAATCATCAGTTATATAATTATGCAGTTTTCACAGAAACTTCTTACAATTATTTAAAGATAATTTTGGCTATCATCCTAAAGTTCAATAAAAAGCTGATACTGAATAGGCTGGAATTAATTGGTATAGAAATGTTGAGAAGATGGTATAGGAAATTCAAATAATGACTGTAACATTTAGCTGCCAAACTAAGTAGATAAATAATTCTTAAATTTAAGTCATATGAAAATTACATCGTTTAATGGCTAACAACTCATTGCAAATTCTCGTTTTGTTGCAAGTGCCAAGACATAGAGAGAATATAAATATCCTAATTACGAGTAAACTAATATATTTCTAACATACATACACTATATACATTTTATACTATTTCCTTCTAAGAAACTAAAATTTATTTATTTACTTCCCTTCCTTTCCAACAGAAAATATTCCATTGGAAAGAAATGGATATATGGTTTCCATGGTTTTCATTGGAAGATAGATTCTTTTTACAATTTTTTTCCATTAGAAACAATTCATGAGATATTAAAACAAAAGCTAATGAATAAATCATCCAGAGCATAAATGCAGCAAAAAATTCTATATTTAAATGACGCTACAATTTTCATGATTAAAAATCAAATTAAAATAAATCAAATTAAAAATCAAATTATTTAAAATCAATTAGTGAATTGATTGGAGTAAAATATTCAAGATAAATAAAAGTATTTCCTAATCGAATAATATCAAATAAATCTTGTTATAAGAAAAACTCGTATAAGAGGCAAAAATATTCCGTAACTACAACCATGTTATTATTTGATAATTTTTATTAAAAGCAGTCTAAATTTCTTTGAAACGTGGTAAATGAAAAGCAATGTCTTTTTTAATTTCTTAAATAGAAGCTATTTCTTAAAATTTTCTTCAACAGAAAGAAAATTATCATATAATAGAAATCCAATAATGAAATTAAAATGCCTTATTCTCAATTCTGAGACACATAAACTGAGTTTCCTTCTAAAATAATTATCTTGTAATTTTTTAAAAAAATACCATTTTAGAAGTAAACGTTTACAAAGAAATCAAAATATTTTAAAACTAACTGAATATTTTATATTTTCAGATTAAACAAAATCAAATTATTTCAGAAAATGGGCATTGATGACACGAAAAAGGATCCAAAAAAATCGATTTTTAATCATCGTATGGCAATTAGCTGGAAAAGTATTTAGATAATATTTGAACTGAACTGAACTCACAATGTTCTAAACATCTTTGAAGTGAACTAAAGTGATTTGCAATTAAACGTTATAAAAAGTGGAAGTGAATTGTTAATCTCAAGTTTATTACTTGCTTTTATTTATTAAAATGTGTGTTTTACTACTTAAATTCAATTTAATTTAGAATTAATTATGAACAGTTACCACAGCAATAGCTTTTCTTTTACATAGTTTATATGTTTCAAATTTTCATTTTCATTGTATTCAACCATTTTTAATATTTACTAAGTCTGTATATCATTAGTTATTTGGTTTGTCGATTAATTGCTATTTTTTGCAGACGGGAGCTGATTCAACAGACCAATGGTATAAAGTGGATTCCGAACCATTACAAACTTCCCAGTTCAAGGTGTTATTCCAATCCACGAATTATTGAACCAAAATCTATATGTGACTGGGACCTACGGTTTAAAGTGGATTCCAAAACAAAACAAATATTATAGTTCAAGGTATTATTCGAATTCACAAACTATTGAACCAAAATCTGAATGTAAATGGGACCTATGGTTTAAAATGGATTCCGAGTCATTATAAACATCCCTGTCCAAGGTGTCATTCGAATCCACAAACTATTGAACCAAAATCTGAATGTAAATGGGATCTATGGTTTAAAGTGGATTCCGAGCCATTATAAACATCCCTGTCCAAGGTGTCATTCGAATTCACAAACTATTGAACCAAAATCTGAATGTAAATGGGACCTATGGTTTAAAGTGGATTCCGAGCCATTATAAACATCCCTGTCCAAGGTGTCATTCGAATCCACAAACTATTGAACCAAAATCTGTGTGTGACCGGGACCTATGGTTTAAAATGGATTCCGAGCCATTATAAACATCCCTGTCCAAGGCGTCATTCGAATCCACAAACTATTGAACCAAAATCTGTGTGTGTCCGGGACCTATGGTTTAAAATGGATTCCGAGCCATTATAAACATCCCTGTCCAAGGTGTCATTCGAATCCACAAACTATTGAACCAAAATCTGTGTGTGACCTGGACCTATGGTTTAAAATGGATTCCGAGCCATTGTAAACATCCCTGTCCAAGGTGTCATTCGAATCCACAAACTATTGAACCAAAATCTGTATGTGACCGGGACCTATGGTTTAAAATGGATTCTGAGCCATTATAAACATCCCTGTCCAAGGTGTCATTCGAATCCACAAACTATTGAACCAAAATCTGTGTGTGACCGGGACCTATGGTTTAAAATGGATTCCGAGCCATTGTAAACATCCCTGTCCAAGGTGTCATTCGAATCCACAAACTATTGAACCAAAATCTGTGTGTGACCGGGACCTATGGTTTAAAATGGATTCCGAATCATAGTAAACATCCCAGTTCCAAAATGTTATTCGAATCCATGAACTATTGAACCGAAATCTGTATGTGACTGAAAGAATGTGATATATTTTCTGATGTGGTGTTTTATTCATTTATTTTCTTCATATTTTTGCAGAATATATTAGCTATGGCTGGGAAAACTGTAATTTAAGAAAAAATAGTAAGTTCTTAAAAGCACCATCAAAAAAATTGTAGTCAAGAATCTCCCCAGACATATCATTGTTTTACGGACGGTTTACCTTCCCATGCATTATTTTACAAATCAAAACTATCAAAGATAACAAATTCGTGGCAATACTTTGACAGATCTTGTAATTTCTTGATAAAAAATATCTGATTGATGATTAAAATTTTGTAATGTTGAAGCAGAAATATGTCGAAGTGTATGGGGTTCTAGGCGTGGATTTCCATGTTGAAATCAATGAAGAGAACGAAACTTCACACACACACAGTATATAACAAAAATATTTATTTAAAATCTTATGATTCATCTGCACTTAATTTACTTTGGATAGTAAAGAATGAATTTGGGATTGAAGGCAAAATGAAAATTAATTTGATAGATTTAGATTTTCAGAAAAAATTTAAATTTGAAATAATGAATTCATATTAGAGAATTATTTCTTGGTGTTTAAATATTTAATCGCTCTGAATGCATTTTAATATTTTTATTACTTTCACATGATTTTTAAGATTAGTTTAATAAAAATGTAGAAATTCTAAATATTCAGATTTGTGTTTATTTCACACACAGTGTGCCTCTAAATGCATTTATTTCTGTGCTTTATAAAATTAAGTATACAGATTTATTTACTTTATGCTTATATGAAGATTTATTATTTACAGCTATGCGCCTATAACTACATTTATTATTTATTTCAATGCTTATATACAGATTTAAATATATTTTATATAAGTTACTTTCTCAATTTATTTTACTCTCATTTTTTCCAAATTTCCAATTGATGTTTCAGATTTCATACTCAGTAATAATTTCTTTTATTTAAAATTTATCTTTCAAATGCTCATATTAAAAACTAAAAATATATATCTGTTGGACTTTTTTACCGCAAACTAAAATTGAATTTCTTTTTTTTTACACAATTTCTTAACAATACAGTTCTGTAATTTGCAGTTTTTCTTTCTCTCTCAGCCAGCGTAATCATTTTTAAATATTACTAAAGTTTCTTTTCAGTAGGGAGTATTAAAAATCCATTGCTTGGTTTTCTTCCTTGTTGTGAAATAATTTAATGAGTTATAGTTTATGACCTAGATTAAAATAATATTTAAAAATATTCCTAATATAAATATATAATTTAAAATAGTATGATAAGTACATCCTACATCCATGTAAATTTAAATGTTAAGTTCAGTAAAAGATAAATTTAAAACATTATATCCCTTTGTATCATTTTATTTCTCAGATTATCATTTTATAATCTGAGGAATAAAAATGATTCTAAGATCAGCTACGAAAAAATTATTCAGGAAGTCACACTTTTCTTTCAACCACAACAAACAATAGAAAGACATGTTCAAACCCTCTATCATGGTAGTGAACATTTGGTTTTTTATTGACAGCTTGATCCTTATTGAAAAATAGTCGGGAAAAAATTTGCGGTGAACAATCAATTTACAATATATCTGTTTTAAGATAAAGTTTTTATATTCTCTCTATATTATAATGGAAATATCCTTTATCATGCAAAAAGGAAGGTTAAATAAACTAGTTCGTTTACTTATTAAAAAATTGAAATACGTGATGATAATCAATAATAATCAGAAATAATTTCAGCTAAAATAAGTTATTTTTCGCAACTGTTAAATTTTTTTTAAGAACCAGATAAATTTTACATTATATTTACCGATATTATACGTGAATGTAAATTCACACATTTCAATCATAATGAATATATGGCATGCTACACCCAAGGACACCACTAGCAGGCAAAGATAGATGTCTAAGATAAACCTTGTAAAATTATTTATTTAATTATTTTTTCAAACCACCCACACTGGATGGCTAACCCTTTGTCACAACAAAGCTGGAAACTGCTACTCCTTTATCTTTACTCGGTCGGCACTAGTAAACCATTTCACGGAGACGAGTCTACTCTATAAGATTATCACATAACTGAATAAATGTTGAGAGAGAGAGAAAGAGAGAGAGAGAGAGAGAGAAAGAGAGAGAGAAAGAGAGAGAGAGAAAGAGAGAGAGAGAAAGAGAGAGAGAAAGAGAGAGAGAGAAAGAGAGAGATAGAGAAAGTGAGAGAAAGAGAGAGAGAGAGAGAGAAAGTGAGAGAGAGAAAGAGAGAGAGAGAGAAAGTGAGAGAGAGATCTATACCCTACCCATCAACAAGAATCGTAATTACTCAAGCATCAGAAAATTTTCTTTTGGTTCACAATTATTATTAATTGACCTAAAAATTAATTAAAGATATACACTACTTCTCTTTGGTACTTACTCAATAGCAGTTAAATTGTCACAAAAATTTCATGAAAATATTTGTTGTTGGTATTTAAACTATGAATAACTAAGGGTACAGAAAAAAGCAACATATATGATATTTTTAATTAATTTTAGTTATATACCTAACAAAAATAGTTTTTCAAGGCACAAAGAAATAATTTATTATTAACATTTAATCTTGTAAATCTACCCTTAAAAATGTACTTTATTAAAACTGCTTAAATTAATTCTCTTATAAAACAGAAAGAAAATTCAAATTACTTCTTTATCGAAATAATTTTTGGGAAAAGAATGATTTAATGATCAATGCAATAACATTAAATATAAATTTTGAAGAATTTCCATATTTACTAACATTATCAATTTTCTCGCACTGTATTTCTTTATATTTGTAATGAATATTTTACTGTTTTAAAAACGTATTCACTGCTGATATCAATGTAAAACACTTTTCTATACAAGATGCATTGAACAGTAGTTTCTCACGATATTCAGTAAAAATGTAAAGTATATTTGATAACATATAAATTTTATCGTCTTCTTAACCATAGAAAAGAAGTATTTTGCAATTATTGCTGTTAATAATAAAATAAAAAAAATCTTTATTCTTAAGGGGAAAAAAAACTTTATTTGTTTTTTTATATTCGATATATTGCGATAAAGTGATTATGATTCTTATTAAAATACAATTATAAGCAATTCAAAAATTAAAAATATATGTGATGCTTTTAGAAAATTAAAAAAAGCAACTAATTTTTTTTTTTTTTTGCTTAGTGCAAATTTTATATTCCTCATTGGAAATGATCAAGATAATTTTATTTTGTTCAGTCTAATCTTTCATTTATTACATATTCAGTTTAATTTAATCTTTATTGAAATAGATGCTAAAAAATTAATAATATAGCCAGATATTGTAAATGAAATATTAAATATTAAATATATTAAATATTAAATATATTTATTAGTAAATGAAATATTAAATATAGTTGCATCGAATCAAAAGTGTCCCCCGAACGCATATACAAACATTTTTCTGTTTTTAAACTTTATTGGTTATCACATATGGATTATACGAGAAAAAATTACTTCACTCCACAGTACATTTCATAGCTATCACAAAAATTAATTATCAAAGATATATCGAGCAAAGTATTGTTTTTCAATATTAAAAGCTATTAATCAAATACAAATCATTGATTAGATCCGATAAATATCATCATCAAGCGACATATATAATTATTTTCAACTCTTATAGTTAAGTTAAAATTGAAAGATAATTTAAAATTAAAATTCGATACTAAAACTTGTATAATATATTAGAAAAAAAAAAAAAAAAAAAAAAAAAACAATTGATGAAGAAGTCTCTATGTTTTTATTCACAGGAAAGAATAAATAATTTCAACTAAAAAAGTATATCAAAGAATTCTCATGTTTGATGAAAAGGAAAGAAAATTGCTTTACACGCACTTATAAATTTTTATTTCATTATCAGTAAATTGATAAAATTATGAGTACTTCTAGTTTAATATTATAGAAATAGCATGCAAATATGAAAAAAATCTTATTTAATACAAAATTATGCTGTTTACTCTTTACCAAAGCACAAAATAATTAAAATGATAAGCACCAATAAACAACTAAATTTAAATAATTTAAATTTTTTATAAACAAAAACTTTAGGAAAGTATTTTGAAATAAACAATGATATTGGCAAATTGCTTAATAATATGACATTTTTATAAGTTTTATTTAAAATATGACATTTAATAATAATATTTTTAATAATAACTAACAATATAATTATTCCTTTTCACGAATAGTTTCCACTTTTCCAATTTAAAATATATATTCTATTGTTAGATTACTTTTACTATAATTTTTCTAGAAATATATTATGTAGATATTTATATTTCATGACTCTAAAATATTTATATTAAAATGGATATTTTATTTTTTACTTGTTTGTTACTTATGTTTTCATCGTGTGTTGTAATTTTAAATAGTTCCCTATTTTCGAAAATAATTTTTATTTTGACACTTTTATTGTGTCACAATGAATTGTATTGTTTAATATTAGGTATCCACACATATATTCTTACGTTCAAGCAACTCTTTTATTCCCGAACAAAGTGAAATATTTATTTTATTTTAGAAATATATTTGTATTGCTCAATCAAAAAGCTCATTTTGTACGTAGATTTTAATTTTCTATTTTCTTTGAAAAGATTTATGTAATCATGAACAAAAATTATAGTCATTTATTTTAAATCTATAGAATGATGGATATATTTTTGTATATATCATATTTTTCTATTTAAAATATTTTGAAACTTGTTTTAATATTTCCTTTGACTTCAGGGAAGATAGTAATAAAATTTCTTATTAGATATGCATTTTCAAGTTAGATTCAATCCTTTCTAAAATAACATTGAAGAAATGATTGAAAAAGACGTTTGTAGTTCAATAATATATGCGTTATTTCTAAAACATGTTATTCCTAATTGGCAGTTTATGAATAATTCATTTTAATATTCCACTTTTTAAATTACAGCTATGAATCTTCAATATAAATGAATTATCATTCAATTTAATTCTGTTCAATAGATTTAAGTATTTAATAATGACGTGTTCCTCAAGCAATAATAAGAACTATGATAATAAATAATTTTTCTATAAGAATATTCCCTAAATATTTTATTGTGAGAAATATTTACGAATTTAGTTTTTAGAATAATTAATTGTTAATATTTTGATTAAGTGAACCTTACGAATTTAATTTTTTTTACGTTAGATATTTTTAATAATTTTTTCAGAAATATTATAAGTAAACTATTGCCTACAAACAAAATACTACAAGTAAATTATTGTTTGCTTTTATTCACTTATAATATTTCTGAAAACGTACTGACTTATTTTTAATAATTTTGCAAACAGAGATAATTATATTCAATGCAAATAATATTATATAAAAAATTATTGATTTAGCATAAATATTTTACATTGATTAAGTGAACCTTACGAATTTAATTTTTTTCATTAGCTTACATATTTTTAATAACTATTTGAGAAATATTATAAGTAAATAATTGTTTGCTTTTATTCACTTATAATATTTCTGAAAATATACTGACTTATTTTTAATAATTTTGCAAACACAGATAATTATATTCAATGCAAATAATATTATATAAAAATTATTGATCTAGCATAAATATTTTATCTTACTCTTTGAAAATGCCAATTATTAATTTATTGACATATATAGGCTATAGTTATATATAACATTTGTAATTATGTTAACAATCAACAATTGAGAAACAATGCAAGGCATAACTTAATTTCACGATGACATACAGAAACGATTATTTTTCTCCATTTTATGTGAATGCCAAAATGAATCATCTTACTTCAATGCTTTTAAAAGGGAAATATATATTTCAGACATATCTAATTAGGACTAAATATAAAAATTTTCATTTCATTTATATAATTATTGAATTTTAATTGCAAAGTAAATATGTATAAAAATATATATATAAAGTAGTTTATAATTAAAAATTTATAAAAAATAATAACAACATGGATTTTTAAATCAAAATAATTATCATATGCGGCTTGAAAATAATAAAATTTTCGGGAGAAATTCACACTCGTTGAAGTCTCATGAATAAAAAGAAAATAAGATAGTAAGATATGAAACTAGATAATAACAGTTTCAGTTGTGCGCCAATTAAATCTAGATTTAAAAATATCTAGGAATTAAAAACAAGAAAAGATGTTGCTTTAATTTAAGAATTTCTTGATAAATGTTTCGATATTCTCTTAAAAATGCCGCAGGTTACTTTGAGGGTCAGTATTAGGAGAAAATATGCGAGAGAAAAGTTTAAAGAAATCTAAAAACAATTTTCTATATTTAATTTTTAGTTTGGAGAAAGATAACTGTGAACATTTTATTTTTCCAAATCTCTTTTGCTTATAAGGAAGAATTTTTGGATAAGATAATCAATTGAAACAATATTCGTATTTCCGAAACTTTGAAGAACGCGATAATTTTCATTTTATTCTAATTTTCAAGTTAAAATACATAAACTCACTGCTTATCATTTAATTAAAGAAACATTATTTCCATTTCTAGCATCATAAAAATGTTCTGATTTCTTATAAACTTTTTTTAAATATTTCGGTTACTAAATTTATTTTGAGATTGAGTGAAATAAATATGTTTGATCACCTTTTACATTTGATCCGGAAATTATATAGAAAATAATGACATTAAATTAAAAGGGAACTTTAATAATGTTTAGTGGACAGCCAATTGGCCGAAGTAGCCGATTTTAGTATCCACAACTTTAATTAACTTCTGAAATGACTTTTCAATTGATAGTGGACCACATTCACGTATTGCAAGGGAGGAAACCTGGAAAACTCCCAAAAGGATATGCATGCAAAAGACAGGTATTGCATCATCGTTCAGCTGCCATTGAGATCGAAAATGGGATCTTATACTCCGATAAACGCTATTGTACATCTAGACCAGTGTCTATTTTTAATCCTCACATCTATTTTTTCAGTCTAATTACTTTCAATTTTAGATCTATTATAGAGAGAGAGAGAGAGAGAGAGAGAGAGAGAGAGAGAGAGAGAGAGAGAGAGAGAGAGAGTGAGAGAGTTATAGAATTATACATTCAATAGAAAACTATCTGGCATAGCTCCTTTTTAGAAATATTTATAGAGTTGTATCGTATACAAATAATAAACTTTGTTTAAAAAATTATGCTTAAAATGCACTTTGGCTGTATTTAAATTGACTCAGTGGTAAACAAATTGTTATATAATAATATAATTGATTTTATTTGCCATAATAATTTTAATTCATTTTTAACTAGAGCCCTTTTGTGATCTCGTAGTAAGAAAGAAATTTTCAGAGTAAAAGGTCTTGGGTTGGATCTCAGTCACTATTTAACAAAGGGAATTGCATCTTGGTTTTCTGTTTCTAGCATGCATGACTCTCGAAGTGTGTGCTTGGGAGTTTTCCAAGTTCCTTCCCTGTTACACACAAATGCTAAACTTAGACTGACCTCTTCACGAGTTAAAAAATTTATTATTAACTAATATTAAATTTTTTGAGACGCATGGTTAGCGAGGGAAAAAAGACGGTAACTGAATTTTATTTGATAAGAAACTCACATTTTTATTAAAATTTATCTCAAAATCATAGAGGCTTTGTATAATTCATTTAAATTAAAAAATCCTTTTGAAATACTTGATTTATATCATCAATCGAAAAACCGAAACCAATTTTTAAACAGCATTTAAGATTGAAGGCAAGCATTATATCACTCTACCAAATAGATAATTAAATTATTTCACTACCAAATAGATAAATTTTAATCCACGATGCATTTCAGTTTCAATATTTAACAATATGTGAATCACTTTAAATTAAACTAACTAAATTCAATTACTAATTGCAAATATTTTGCTTTTTATGCAACCAATTTAAAAAAAAAAAGAAATTTTAAGTACTTTTTATTAATATAAATTTTATATATGATGGTATCTGTATGTATGCCTATTCTTATTACATCTTTTTATTTATTTAGGAATAAATTTGAATTTCTTTTAAATATTTGTTAATGTTTAGTAAATTAGGCCGAAATAAATTTATCTTTTTATATTTCCAATTTATAAGCTTCTGAAGCTTATAAATTGGAATTTAATTTCCATGAATTTTGTTTTATAACAATACTTCTGGTGAGGCTCTTTTATTATTTTGATGCGCGAACAGGGGTTTCCCGGACATGCGCGCCAATTCTTTTCGGAAAAGGGAGGGTGACGTCACTTCATAATAGAAGCAGACGACGCGAAGTTCGCGTCTAGAGAAGTTGTGTGTGTGGGGTTTCCTCTTACCGTGTTGCCGCTCTGTTTCGGATTACAAGTCGGTGTGGTGCCAAACAATATTTCGCCTGAATTAATTCTTTTATTTAAATTTTTACTTTTGCATTATACCAATAAAAATTTTTAACACCTTTTTAAATTAATTTTATGTTGAAAATAAATTAAATTATTTAAAAAATTCTGAAGGTAAAAAATTGTACATGAAAATATTATTCTAAAAAAAAAAACTTTTTGTTATTATTTGATTTGCAAACGAAATATATTTTTGAAAACGATTTATATTTGAGAAAAAATACAAAAAATACGAAAATTTACAAGATATTACAAAAAATTAGAATAAATTAAAATAATACAAAAGTTTGTCTATTATTTAATAAAAAGAATGAATGTGCCACAAGTTTCAGAGTTGAAGAACTTATTCACAAATAGATGAAATATTTAAAGCTTCATTTCCGTAAAAAAAAAAGAAACTGTAAAATTTAAAGGAATAAATAATAAACTAAAGTAGAAGCAAGTAGTGAATTTGTACAAAGGATTTTATACTTTGTAATAAATAATAGTAAAAGAAACGAAGAAAAATTGAATTTCCAACGATTTAAAAGCAGCATTGTTAAATTTAACTGGTCTAATATCTTATTGTAGTAATGTGTGTTAGGTGAAGGAAATATTGCTCATCATTTGTCAATGATGATGAAGTTTCTGCTGTCAACTCTTCTGAGTATTTTTGGTAAGTTTATAGCATATTTATTTCCTTTAAATCTTAATATATATTTGCATGCAACATTTACTAATTTGACTCAGTGCTTTAACGTATGAATTCATTACTACTGGTATTTAAAATAATAAGACAGGCTTTATGTTTTTCATTATTGTGATGGCTATGTATGCAAAACATTAATTTCAAAATTTAATTACGGAACAGAAAAAGATATCTTCAAAAAATAAAAGATTTCATGAGAAAGCCACATTGAGTTATATTAAGAGTGTATTGCCATGAATTTTATAAAAATGTTAATCTATTTAGTAATGTTTGTTATGTATTTAGTATTAGAAAACCTCATAAATGAGAAAGAACTCAAAATGTTACTTATATTTCTCACTAAATGGAGTCAATGCATATAATTTTTCATACTTCGATATAAAAATATATCTATAACAAAGTATTAATTGTAATGAAGGTAGAAAATTTTAAATCTTGCTCTTCTAACAGAAATAATTACTGGAAACTATGTGTAGTCTTTAAAATCTGATTCTTTGCTTTTCGGATTAGAAAATATTTAGATTTGAAATAAATTAGAATTTAAATAATTCAATCTGACAAGATATTATGTTCATTTTAAGTGGGATCTATCATTTTCCGGAAATGTAATTTCCGTATTTTTGAATCCTGGTATTATGCATAATATTTTCACAGATTTCAACGCGCTTATAGATCTTTTGAAACCCATTTTTATTTTTTAATGCATATAAATGTCACATCGGTGAAAACGCCGCACTGGTAAAATATTAATTTTTAAACCTCATCTTTGCGGGACTTTTTTAGAAAATTACTGTATTTATTAAAAATGTAAAAATTTAGAATTATTATATTCATTTTTTATTCATACAAAAATTCTTTTTAAGCAGCTTTTGACCTAAATTTAGAGTTTATAATCATAATTTATAGTAATAGCGTTCAATTAACTATAATAAATTGGGAAAATTGGTTAAAAATATTTTAAATATTATTCATCATTACCATTTAGAAAATATTTTTTATACCAACTCAATTTGCCTATGATTATAAGCTCCTTAAAATAATGTTCTCTAATTTTAATAGAACTAAGATTTTTCTTGATAGAATTAATAATAAACTTGCATAAATATTAAAAAGAATATATTAATTTCTATTTCATTATATTTTTTTATAATAATATTAATATGTGTGTGTATTCCTTTAGTTTTTTCTTATTAATTAATAGTTATTTTTTGCCAAATTTAATTGCTCATTGGTTGTTTAATCACTACAAAATTTATTTCATAAATTCATTTATTATTTCTAAAGCAAACTTTTTAGAAATGTAATTTGTAAAAAAAAAATATTGTATCTAAAATAATAATATGGTTACGAAAGAAATAGAGAAAATTCTCAATTACTAACAAATAAGTATTTTTCGTGTGAAAAGTTTTACAGGAAGAACTTCAGAAACATAAAAATTACATAATAAAAACTTTTTAGAATAAAGAGACTACTCTTTTTACATACTTTCATAATGACGATTCTCAATGAAGTACCGTCTGGTCTTCAGCTCAGTAGGGATTGGGTTCAAATCCCAGCTTTTGCTTAGTTTTGTTAGTGCTCTGTATTCATTTAAAATTTTATTTTCCGCCGTAATTAGCACTCGTGTGCAAAAGAGACCGTTGAAGAGAAAAACAAACTAAAACAAACGAAACTAAAAAAAAAGGGAAGAAAGGAAATATAAAATAACCTTTATTGCCTTTATTTCCCATCAAACATAACAATAGAATATATTTATAATTAAAAAAACATTTGATGTTTTTGCGCTTTTAATATTTACTAAAATTTTCTCTTAGTTTTATTAATCATATTCAAACATTTTTCCATAGGAATATGATATATTGCAAAACATTTCAAATCTTTACAGAATAAGGAATTTGAAATTGTTTATTATGGAAACAATAATATCGTAAATGTGTAGGTCTACTAGAGAGATCTTAAATGAACACTTACAAAGCTATTTTAGAAATAAAATACGAGTATGCTACTGCCAAAAGACAGGAACTAATTAATCAAGAGAACCATGGGTAATCGGTCGACCAGAAAAGTAACCATTCTCTTATACATAGTATTCCTAAATAAAAAAATTAAAAAAAAATATTTGATAATTTGCAATGAATATTTAATTTTAAAATATTTATTTTCTAAAACCATTGTTCTAATTTCGTAAAACAATTTCACGAAGAAATATTTCATAAATTAAATTTTTTTATATAAATTTTCTCCTAGGATTGTTATGAGTTCTAACATTTCTGATCTTCGAAATCTTCATTATTGCGTGCTTAAAGTTCACCGATATAATAGATTGAACATAAACTTACATATATTTGTCATAGTGTATAATAACCAATAAATTTATGTGCTATTAAATGTAAAGATTTATCTGCAGTTACCAAAATTTAAAAACTGAGATTATTCTCGGGGGACATTGTTTGGTCTC